>CM037841.1:17877487-19179627 GCA_021234535.1 Stichopus chloronotus | reverse complement strand
TAATGTAAGTTAGGGGTGAAAAAACACAATGTGAAAAAATAAACTGCCATGAACCCCTACCAGCTGGTTCTCTGAGATGCTTCGAAGAGACAGGTGTACTTTCCTCAGCTTAGGGTCAAATGTCCTAATCACATGACACCTGATAACTTGACCGATGTAAAAGTTCTCAGAAGGGCTAAAGCCAGACAGGTTGGATATCTGCGACTTGTGAAGCAAGCCTGAAAATTATCAACAAAAGTAAACAAAGAAGAGATTGTTAAAATTTGAAAATTATCAACAAAATCAAGAAACAAGAGAATGATAAACCGACTGATGGATATTCTGTCACTTTCAACTAAGATATTAAAAAAAAGTTTCCTCTGGCAAACCTGACTGAACACATCACATAAGTGATTATGTTAGTTGCTTAAAGTGACTACCAGTCCCTATCCTGATGTCTGCAACTCACCTGATATTTTGTTATAGAAGGTAAGAATACATCCAAAATCCCCAACAGAAGATACCACTCCATGCAGGGTCTGGCCTTCCTTGAATTGAGTGAAAGATTTGATGATGGGTAGGTCTGATTCTACCAAAGTCTTCTTGTGGGTCAGGGTGAGCTTTCTCTTTTCAGCATCACAATGAAGCACCTTTCACAAGGGAAAGAAAAACAAAAATAGAATCAAAATACAAAAAAGTACAAATGAAGAACATAAGGATTGCATAGGTCACAAGTGAGGGTAAAAAGTATTTACCAGGAAAATTTTACTCCTAGAGGATGTATGAAAAGAAATCCCCCCCCCAAATAAAAAAAACCGAAAGGAAAAATGACCACAAATGTAGGAATGAACATCAAGACAAAATTAAGGGCCAAGCATCTCAGACTGGCAATTCTGCATTCCAAGTTTTTCCTTACATAGGAGAGAAAGTGTAAATAAAGTCTCAAAGTTTGATTGCAAACAGATCCTTCTGATTTACCCTGACTTGAATCATCGCATCCTCCTGAAACATGGCAGAGAAATCCTTGACGGGGACATCTGAAAGATGAAGCTGAGGGACGAATCCAGTCACCTTCTGGGGTAACTCTATGACCACGCCGTGGGCTGTAATCTTGGTGACCTTACCCTGAAATGAACATAATGAATATAATATAAAAAATACAATAAATAAATTGGACAATACAACAAAAACTTTAACGAAAAGAAGCAAAAGACAGTACCATACGAGGCGGCCAAAAATTACCATTAGCAGTCCCTGAACACACTTTTATTCCAAGGGTTATGGTGCATGCTGACCGCCAGTTACCGCCGCAAGAACAATTCTGTGTGACCACTCGGCAGTCATTCCACGGGTCATTGAGTTTGCCGACCGAACATTACGATACATTTATGGTATTTACCTGAAGCAGCTGGCCGGGTTTCAAGTCTGCGTACCCCAGATAAGGAGCTTTGTAAACGGATTCTCTGAAGGACACCAGCGTGATCATGTCGAAGAGATTGAACTGGAGGACTCTGCACGGGGCGAATCCACCGATCGGTGGAACATTTCCCTCCTCTGGGTACTCTGAAGGCTGTTAAACAATAAATCAATCGCCAAACGTACCATCTTGACAAACCACAATCGAAAGTGAGTTTCAAATTCTAAATTACTGGTACACTTCCCTCCTCCAGTGTGTGTGTGTCAAACTTGAAATGTGAACATAAAAAAAGCTACCTCATGTCAAACTTGAAAATGTCTGACCAAAAATGTGTGTGTAGAGTAACAGGCCTAAAAAAGGTAAACTACAAAAAAACTCGACCAAACTTGTTCCTCACGTGATGACACACTCCTACCGATTCTCAGATGGTCACCGCAGTTTTCTGACGAAAAACTAGTTTAGGAGCAAAAATTTAGTGCAAACTGACAAGGTAATACAATTCTGTGCAATTCTGTGTTTGGTCTTTGCAATGCCCCCCCCACACCTACTGCTCACCCATCCACATCCCCCCGATAACTGTAAATAGTCCTTTATACATGCATTTTGCCACAGACTGACTAGTCAGGTCTTCAAGGACAGCAAGGTGACAAGTCCATGAAAAATAGTGACTCATTGTACCACACTGCGCACGCTACTCTTGCCTGACTCTTCATTCTCCAGGGCACGTATTCATGTATGCCACGTGTTGACAAGGCCGTCTCTATCGAGATGAAGGATTAAGTGATTTTATCAATGTAACTTAAAGCTTTCACCTCCGGCAAGATTCCTCGACCAACTCACCACAGCACAACCGTGATATCCATTTTTGAGATCGCATAAAATCCCTCTCTTGTTGTAAACACCGACGACTCTAGACAGCTTGACCTTGGTCCCGACTCGAGGACCTCTGGGAGAGCACCCAGGGAAGGCATCCAAGATGTTTCCACCAAAGTGGATGCTTTTGAGACTGAGACCAAATCGTTTGTTTGTGGGATCCTGGAAAATGATGACCGCTTCATGCTGCCAAAGAAGGACAAATTTACTAATGGTTTTTGTTATTTCTGATTATCAGACGTTACTATTTTCAATCATTATTACTATAACTGATTATTGTTTACTATACAAATGATGAATGTTTGTGAGTTTAAAAGAACATCTTTACTGCAGACTGATACAATGGGACGCAGCACATGTGGACATACCGCGGTGCGATGATCACTGACTCATCGCTGTGGGTTGGTATGTTTTTACCCACGATGGGATTAGAACATACTCAACACACGATCGAGCATCACAATCGTGATGATGTTACCAAATCAAGCCTGGCATGTGACCAGCACATCCATCAATCTGACGTAGATGAATAAACAGGGTCTTATGTAATACTGATCACTGTTTATTGATTATGATTAATTTTTTATTCATTATTGATTGCTGTACAATGATTGCTGAGTTTTGCCTTTCTACTTTGGATTAACAAAATTAGAAAAGGAACAGTTGTGAGAACAACAATACCAGGACGATCAGTACTTGTGAGAAAGACTAAACACTAAACACACTTTTCTCTGTGCAGTCTTTCTCCTATGGAGCGAAAGCAATTTATCCTGCAAAGATAATGAAAAGTAGCTGTTTCGGCTTTTCAAGTTTTTTATACTGACCTTAGACTTCAAACTATACTTTTTCAGCGAATCGTCGATCTGTGCTAGATGAAAGAAGTCCACACTTCCTTGATATGCCTTTGCAAATGAAACCTTAATCAACGAATTTGTGACCTGAGAAAAGGAAATAAACAGTAAAAGCACCTCGCAGCTGCAATGTATGACATGACGTATGACACGACCCAACTGATTACAGGAAGAGTAACAGGCAGAAGAAGAGGGGTAAGCAGGGGTTAGGCCACAAAGTTGGTGAAAGGTCTGCTTGAAAAGATGGACAAAAACTCTCGTACAAGTGAGGCAAATAAGAAAAGGTGTCCTAGCCTATTGATGAAACATTAGTTTTAAATGCAAAATGAAAGATATAAGCATTCACATTTATACATCCCTACGCCATATACATATACTCCTATTGACCAAATTTGAAGGAGGGCAAAAAAACAATGCTGCTCTTAGAAAGGAGGGGAGGGAAAAATTCAAAAGTGTAATAATATTAATAATATATCAAAAACCTTAAGAGGGCAAAGGATGCAAATCAATGACGTATACATAGCAGCATATAAATCAAAAGATTGTGCGAACATAATTTCGGAGAGTTAGAATTATTTTGGCTTTTATGTCTTTGTAAAATATCTACACCATATATGACAAATCTTTCACTTTGTTGGAGACAACTGCTAACATTTTTTTCCTCTACCATCAGCGCATTGCCAGACCATGGAAGTGCAATTAAACATGGTCCACCTCTTTCATGTTCTGTAGGTTTACATACCTTTATGCTACTTACTGCTGGAATACCAATGACAGGTCCTCTGACACTGATAAAGAGAATGAAGCATTACTTGAGCTTTCACTAAACAAAATGTTGATGCCAAAATGCTGATGCTGAAACTTTGCATAACTAATTCAAGTGACAACGTTTGGAAAAGATAAAAACCTCAACAGAGTGGCCTTGCAATGAAGAGCCTTTAACAAGCATTCCACCCTCAAGAGGTTAGATGTCTGTATGTTACCTTCTTCACTTCTGCCGTGACTTTAGTGCCTGGTAGAAGTTCCGATATGGAATTTGCGAAGGTTGACTTAGCATGAGATACCCTAGTTGGATCGATGGTCACATTTGCAAATCTTCCACCGGCTTTGACTTCAGTAACGAGACACCTGATTGGCTGGGCAATTCTTAATTGCTTCTCTATAAATGTTCAACAAAGGCAGAAAGAAGTATGTGGAATGATGCAAGCATGTTGAAGGTTGAAGTTTACTTTCTATATTCCATTTCAAAATTGACGATGTGATAGTGAATGAGAAAATAAATTACATTACAGGTAAACTAAAACTGGACAGCAGAATATAACAAATGTTAAAGGAAATAGGGGAACCAGAAAAAAAGCAACACTTTTTGAGTCTGATCCCTTAGCTAAAAAAAACAAAAGAAAATAAAGGAGAGAAAAGAAAGATAAGAATGCTACATAGAAATATCAAAACCCTGACATTTATCAGATGAAACAAAGATGCATATTGTGTGCAGATTGTAATCTGAAGTTGACTCCAAAGGCCTCCTGTGTGATATGGATACCAGCAGACAGAGCACACTGATTTATTTGCACAAACAAGATCCTGCCAAGCAACCAACAGACTACCAGTCGCTTTACAATGAATTAACTACATTCATACATCAGAAATGCTTGAGAAAACCTCCAAATGACAACATGAGCAATTCACAGATCATACAAGTTTTCTTGGAATCCCCTCGCCCTAATGACAACACCATTAAAGAGCACTCTTGGTACCTTCCTACTGACAACAACATTGAGAAGTAATTCTTGTCACCCACCTGCCATGACTACACCCTTCAGGACTGATTCACATACCATACAGGTGTTCTAGTAACCCTCCCAATGACACCTGTAAGGAGTGATTCGCACGCCATGCAAGTGTTCAAGTGTATGGGAAATCGCCCAGTGACAAAACCCTAAACAGGAAATAGTGTGTTTGTTTTCGAAAACAAATGTTTGTGGATATAGAATGCTAGATCACTCAACATAAAGAAGGACAGTTGCTTCATTTCAAGAGATAAGTTTCTGACATAACAGAATTCAGTTATTTGGTGCTCAACAATAATTTGTTCACCCAGACATTCTAAAATTCAAATGTTGCATCTTCCATTACTCATCACATACATGTTACGAGGAGCAGAGGCTTTTGGGGATGTTTATTGATGAGACTGAATGGTTTAAAAAAAGGTAAAAGCTATTTTCTCTGTATGCCACGTTTGTGTATTCTTAACACACTATTTCCCTTTAGGGAGTGATTCACATAACATTCACATACTCAAATGTTCTAGTCAACCTCCAAATGACAACACCATTCAGGAGTGATTCATATAACACCCGGATGCTCAAAGAAACATCATCCAGAAATAATTCACCATGACGTTGTTCTTGGAACATCTCGCTGACAACAATGGACACTAGTGATCATTAACACGTTAGAAAAGTTTTTGACAAGATTTCCCAGAGAACAACATCCTTTGGTTGTGAAACACACACCCCCCTACCCCACAGAAGTCTGCTCAAAAGTCAACATCTGAAAATTCAGCGACGTCACTTACGTTCTGACATTCTTAGGTAATCAGCGGCATCTTCCTGAGTGAGAAAGATGTTCGCTCCTTGGATGCCAGTGTCGATGACGTAACCGTGGTCCTCTACGCTTTTAACCACCCCTGATAAAACCTGACGTAATGGGTAAAAATAACTTGATAAAAGTACAGGACCGTGACGCAATAGGACATTCTGAAAATGGTGAAAGTAACGTTACATACACAGGTCATTCAGGGAAGACAAGGCAATTCCATCCATCGATGCTTTTCTTAAAGCTGATGATATTTTGATGTGAGTATATTGATGATAATTGATTTGAATAAACAACAAAACATCTCAGACATGATTGTAGCACTTCCAACTTTTCTAAAAACTAAAATGTTCCATTTACATAAAAATAAATGATGCATAATTGATCAACGTAATACAACTAAGCACGAGAGATACGACTGTGGCTTTTACAACATCCTATTCCACATATTGAACTCTGTGCATGCTCATTTCCAGAGGACTTGCTCACAGTCTTTTGCATCAAGGTACAGACCGAACAAGTCATTTTATTTTCAATATTCATAAACAATATTAATTCGCTTTGATACACACATGCACTACCCATGCGATAGCCTGCAGCATTGGATAACCTTTGATTTCATCGAGATTTGAAATTTAAATCATATTTACAAAGTTGTTTTCTTTTCTCATACTGTCTTGCTCCCTTGGTCTCTTCTGATGGCATTTATCAGTATTCCATACTACTTTTTTTCTTCTGAAGGTACTTTTGCATAAATAAGACCACCACCACCCAAAATATTGAACAATTTTCAATTAGTTTTGGCTTTCTACGACTACGTACGCTATCTGGACTTCACATCACATTGCAAGTGAACTTCTTGTATTGATTACACCATTGCAAAATGTCTGAAATGTATTAAGGCAGACAGCAAGCCACATTTCAACAGTAGCAGGCACCATGGCAACATGAATAATGATGAAGTTCTCACCAAGTCTGGGCGTAACATAGACGTGGTGAGATCCCTGTTAACGTCTGATGGGTTCAAAGACAGAGCAACCTTGTTGTAATTTTTTCTCTTGTTATCAGCACTAACGACTCGACAAGGAACCAGATCACCGACTCGATACAAAGTTGTTAGAGCGACAGCGTCCTACATGTGAAAATATGGTATATTGAGGTAAGGGATAAGTAACTCAACTATCAATATGTTAAATCAGAAAACAATTACCCCTGACGTCAATTCAAGTAAAAAATAATGTTAAGGAACAAAAAATAGTATGAACAAATTGATTAGCAGTTTTGCTAATCGATGTTTGAATTGAAAGAAACAGAAAAAAAAATAGGACAACTACGTTTGCAAAATTCTTCCAAGTGGCATTCATGATACATCCACAGTCACAATGAACAAATATGTAATCTGATGAATAGAGCAAATTTTGATGCTTTCAGCTAAGATGTCATTTGCGATTATTAAACATGAGACACCTACTGTCTCAGACATAGCAATCTCATAATCTGAATCACTGGGCAAAACCAAAGGTTGAGCTTTACCACAAGTCAGAAAGAAAATCAAAGATATCACCCAAAGCAGGAAAAAAAAAGAAATCAAACATAAAACGAAATAAATAAAATGAAACACAAAGGTGATCCTACCAGGAACTGATCACCTTCACCGTCTTCTTCGCTGGCTTTCTGCAAAAGTTCCGTGAAGGTGTTGGATATGTTGGTGACCGTAACGTAACCGCTGATGCTGTTGGGTAAGCTAATTGTAAGTTCCAGCTCACCAATGTCTTTCACAGCGCCCAAGAGCAACAGGCCTTCTGTCACGTTCTTGAAGGAGAAAAAATAATGGCAGAATGGAAACAGCCATTAAGTCTTTTGAAATTTTGGAATATGCAAAATGACACTGGTTCATCAATTCAAATCATATCTGGCTGTGGTGATAGATAAAAGCTCCTTTCCCTATGAAGCACTACTCCTCCTATGAAGCATCTCTCCCTAAATATTTGTCTCATTCAAAAAAAAAGTTCAATGAGCAAACTGGGAATGAAGTCGTCTCTATTATAAACAAAGCACAGCAGGGATTACAGACCACATATGCATGTCCTCAGTCTGTGTATCTTCCAAAACAATCAACATCCCATTCCTCAGTGGACAGAAAAACAGCAGGAATGTTTCCTTTTATCCCTTGTTCTGTCCATACTACTGTGAACTTAGTATGACGCAGACAGAAGTAAGAAATTAAAAAATAATTTTGCAATAAATTGAAGGTGTCCAAATGTTTTCAGCAATTTCAGTATTTTCACATCGTCTTTGAACAACCGTCGCATAATTTCAGTTTGATCAGTTTTGGATATGACTCCACTGAAAATGTGAACAGTCAACACAACAATGGATCTTTGCGTTCCCTCTGATCACGGAATGGAATCCCAGCGAAACTGCGAAGCAGAAACATTCTTCTGCTGAAAGGAAATTGATTCAAAGTCAGTGGAAGAGGAAACAGAAACCAGCATTTGGGAGCAATGTACAATGTTGTATTTAAATACATCATAGTGAAGGGTTTGATTGCAGGTGATTATACCATCATTAACCGAAAAGATGATTCAGAGATGATTGAGACTATTTTAAATGAATTGAAGGATGTTTTAGATCACATGCATCAGTCTTCATACAGATACAGTTTTGCTCTGTCGTGCCACTTTACTGACGATTCATCGTAATCACCATTTGTCGATCGAAACGACTTTGCGTTTCCACATCTTGTGGTGACTAAAACGTGATCACTTCTTCCTGTGAAGATGACCCTTTGATAAACTATCGTCGGCATGTCGCAAGAATGTCATGTTATGTCATGACGAATATTCACTACCTCTTACCTTACTCATTTAGAGCAAAGTAGTATAAGCACTTTACCAAGACTAACTGACTAACTGATGCTGATTATACAACTGCATGGTGAGCCAAGCAATATAGAGATTAAATACTTCCTTGATTTATCTGATATGGAAACATGGAATACTACTATTGGAAATTACCTTGAGAGAGCATAAAGTAACACTGATGGCATAAAAGATATTCTGCTACAATGAAAGGCTCCATTCAGAGCCAGTATAAAGTGAAATTCACAATAATTCAGAGATCTATTCAACATCTATTCGATGTATTGATAAGCTTTGAGGAGTACCTTAAGTTTAAGTGGCTCAACTGGAGTTGAACTATCATAAAATGTCTCTGTGTCATCTTCCTGCCTCTGTCTCTCCATCCTCTCCAGTAGGTGCTGCTTCGATTCATCGACATCATCTCTCTCCAGCTGCGAAGCCTTCTCCTTCTTTGCCCCTTCCTGTTTCCTACGCTTTCGCTCTCGTTCCTTTGCATTTTTCAGTTCCTTCTTTGACTTTTTGTTGGCTGGTTGAGACTGTTAGCAAGAGAGAGGAGTAATTCTTAATGTGTTTTTGTTCAATTTATTTCAAAATACAGAAATACAACGCGACAACAAACACAGGAAAGACGATCAACGATTACCACCATCGGTAAATGCCCTCAAAGAAGTTAGGTCTGCCACCCTGCATGATGACTGACATATGTGTGCAATTGTAGAAGGTGAATGAAGAGTTTCCGACACAAAACTAAGTTTCATGTCTATCAGACATTCAGTGAAAACTGATCAATACCGGGGCAACATTCCAACTGACCCAATCTATCCTCTTGATAAAACAGTCTACCGCAAAGCTGGCATAGATGTTGATTCTTTGATCTTAAATTTCAGTTTTCTATGATTTACACATACAGTATTCCTATAAAAGTTAATTTAGTGTCAGACTCCTGTACACAGCAAAGCAGTTTACTAACGAATCTAACCGAAACAAATGACATCATATCCCTTCTCATAGTTTTGGCTAAACTTTACACAAAAAAATCAGTAACATTAAATCACTTATTATTAATCATCCCATTGCATTACATCACATTAATTAACAAAGCCTAGATACAAGTAATGATCGAGCTGCTAATCTGGGCAGGTTCTCCCCCCCCCTCTGTCTTTGGGGAAAGTGGCTAAGGACTGGGGGATACACTCTCGTCCCTTCGATGGGGACATTCAACGGTGGTACCGGTAGCAGGGTTGGGTTTTTACGGTACTGCTGGTTCACCCCTGCCTCATGACTCACTGAAACGCTCCTTGAAAAGAGTCAGCGAATCCCGCCGTTGTTTATCCACTATCAACATTGTATAGGATCCTCGATGAGCTGTCAGATTTTTTGACCCTCACGTTCTGAACTAAACACAAGTACAGTGGCAAACATGTAACAACAAGCACATGGTTGATTGTAACAGTGATTGCTTTGACAAGTATCCTCTGTCGGATGGTGATGTGGAGAATCTAAACCCAAGAAGGATGGAGCCAAATATTAAAGACATATAAAAACAAGTGGTGGCATTGAAACCATGGATGTCGTGATGAATAGTACTCCATTTGCTTCTCCTGCCTAATACCCTTTTACAAGGAACGTTTACTGAACTTGGTACCGGTATCATGACGAAAAGCTCCCAACACACTTTCACAATGCTAGGCAGTGCATAACGTGCAAGATTATAAACAGTAGTAGTGAAGTGATTACAAAGAAATCAGTGAGGGGTTGTTCCGAAGTGATTATGAACGACCTAGGTGTTAAACTGAACAACTTACATGAGTATTACAATGTAATGTTCCCACTTCCATGCAGTTTGTGCATCAATATATACAGTAGGATTGTAAGCAACACACATGGATGCCATGATGAAACTATATTAATCTTGTTTGGCTTACCCCAAACAGGTGCTTGGCAGATTCTTTCTCCGAGTCTTCAGTAACATGTGACTTCCTCTTCTTTGCCTTCTTTGTTGATTTGTCAACCAGCTTCTTCGATTGAGAGGATCCTCTTGGGAAATAGTTTTCTTCCATTTTGGAATTTGCCTGCGAGATAATTCACTAACTGCAGATAAGAAAGGAGAATAGAACACTAACTGCAGTGGAAGTGAGAACAGTCACCAAGAAGCATATTTCTGCACAATTCAGTTTTTCATTGCTTTGTCAAACAAAACCACTTGCTGTTAATGCACACTTTTCATCAAGTTTGCACATCTATATGAGCTTCTGGCGTACGTAATAACGTATGCCTTTTGCTTAAAGAGGGTGGGGTAGGCTAGAGGCAATTCTTTTGCAGCAAAATACTGGGGAGGTGTGTGCCAATGCTGATTCTCACCTGCAAGAAAATGGTGACTGGTCACTTACTGTTTGGAAAAAACTGTTAATAGAGCAATTTCATTAAACATCTCTTCCAAAATTAATCGCCATAATAACCTGCACAAGATATGAGTAATTAAGTGTAACAACACACTGTTATAGTTAGTGCTGTTAGTTAAACTCCTATAACCATTATCCAATTAATTGGAATGTAATAAAGGAGTAAAGCTGAAACCTGTACACATAATACATTTATTTTAAACCACTCAAACTGATTCGCAAATTAGTAAAATAGCCTTTAAATGTTCAAGAAAATATCCCAAAGTGCACAAATGTTCAAATAGTTGGCTCTTTGTTGCAACAATTAAATATGCGGTCACCAAGCTTTAGCTTGCTGTAAGCTATTTGATATGCATACCTCACCATGGTAGAATATCATTATTTATACTTTGCAAGGTTTTACATAATTCTATGTTTTTTATCAAAAGGCATTTTCATATGTTTTAGCCGTCAGATATGTATGAAATATCACCTATTTCACATACTGTTACACCTAATGGAATGTGCAAGAGTTGAAGCAATAGGTTATCGATGAAAGTTTTTTAAGTTCAAGATTTTGTCATACTGATTTGGTTTTCATTCTTACATTTCTGTTCTAACAGCGTGGACTGAGATGGCAATGTTTGGGAAACCCCTAATGATAGACTCGCAACCCTGCTATGGAATTGAATAGACATATGGGGTCAGTGTATTTATGTAACTTCACTCTAAAATATGCACTTAACTGAGGGTCACCCATGGCAAAAACAATGGGGATCAAAAGAAATTGTCGCTATGGTACTTATGGGTAAAGTGTATTTTCATGGACGTCTCAGCAAACACAGAGGGTATAAATGGCATTTTGCCATTGGTTACACATACTGTAGTCCTGCCTTTGGCAATCAAATGATGTGGAAAGCAAAATGATTTTGTCATCCAGCTGACAAGCCTTCAGATTTTCCAGTCATGTCATGCACATTTATTTTCTTTCGCTCGAACATAAAAATAAAAGCTGAGAACCATTTCAGCTTGATTGCCTGAGCAACCATACTACCAACAAAAAAAAATGTATGGCTTAGCAAATTACTAACATAGAGGCCAAGAGAACTTAGAAACCACAGAGTACATGAAAAATATTATAGGCTATTAAGACTAGCACTGGAACTAATTTACAATAATGAAATAATTTTTGTTTTGTTTCTTACAGGTTGTACAACATGCATCTAGAAAAGTAGTGGCTTCATTCAGAAGTTGCAGAGTGAAACCCTGAATGACAATCTGTTGAATTTGGTGATATTTATTTACCATTTTGTCAGATACATGCCTTTTCAAAGTTTGATGGAAGTGCAAAACAGATGACGAGGAATGTTGCACAATGTTCTTTTGTAAATCCTTTACATATCGTCTCTTGATTACTCAGTTTCACATCAGCACATGATGTCGACATACTGCAGCCGACAATACACAGTTCCAAATAAAACCCTCTGGGAACGTAAAATTCTCTATTGTCCTTGATATAAAGGTTGAGTAAGCAAAGGATAACATTAGACATGTCTATCATGGGAGTCCATCTCTTGATGTCACAAATTTGTTTACTTACTTTGCCAATGTTTATTCATAATATGGTGTGCGACAGAAATTTGTCTGTAAAATTGTCATCACTTGATTGAACTTGTGGCTATTTTTGACATTTTCAATAATGTAATACACCCAATAGCCAAAATGTGATTTTCATGTCACACAACCATATAATACATACTTCGTTTTAGTTGTCACTTCCTCAAACAAATGTCACAAGTGAATAATCACTTTATTGATCATTCTGCCCAGTGGAAAGTTAAACAATAGACCTAACTTGAACCATGAAATGACCTCTCCTGGTTTCAACACATACAACATATCTTAAACTGTCAATAATGGTCGTGCAATGTTCTTGGGTTGTTGGAAAGGAATTCGTGGGATTGGTTCTCCATCAATCAAAAGAAATTGCATAAAAATCTCAAGTTAGACCTTGGCTGAAGTATGCCAGTTCTATTGAATTTACTCACAATTTATTTCATTGCAAAAGCACAAAGTTGTGTTGCACGTTTTGTTACAAATGACTGCCGCTTCACTAGCGCTGAGCAGTGTTCAAAGCATGCTGATGGTGCTGAACTGTTATAAGCTTGACACCAACCTGTTCCAAAGCTCTCATTTTCTAAAGAAAGTCACGATTTCATACCATGTCATGTTTCTCATGCATTAAAGAACCTTGGCAACCGACACCATGCCAGCTTCTTGTCTTTGAATGAAAAATATGTAAAAAAATAATGCCTTGTTAAGTCATAGTTGCATGCCAAATATATTTGGCATGACATGCATACTTTCCAGTATGGGATAATCATTTGTAAAGTGGGGTTTTACTATAACAACTGCCACTCCAACGCCAACTAGGCTGTATGCAAAACGAGCGAATGCCAATTGGATTTGTGTTACAGACACATCCAATACGGAAGTTGATAAAGGACATCATTAGGTCGTCTCATGGCTTGAAATGACACTTTTAGTGGGTACCAAATGGCAATAATCACCCAGTAGTAACTATGATCCCTAAACCACTGAAACTTCTTAAACTTTAGTGCCGAATAAAATGTATAATGCAAAACATGTTGTTGTGTTTCTTGGAAATTTAGCCTAGTTCTAAATCAAATATCTGTTGTCCATGCCTCCATGCAATGTTTGCAGAAAAGACGAATGAATTTTAGCTTGTGGCACACTGCAGGTATGTATTCTATAGACTTACACTCAAGTTACAGGCTGCATGTAAGTTTCTTTATGTTCTTTATGACTTTCATATATAAATTAACCTTTGAGGTATTGGCATTTGTGGAAATCAATTAGCATATGGTGGCATTTGTCCTCTGTAACTATACATGTATTGGCATTCGCTGGCATTCCACATGTCAACAATGTCTTGGGCAATTCGTGTGGACAACAATCAAGACCAAAAATGTGAAAGCTACTATGTAAGTTAGTTGTTGGGCGAGACGGCTCTAGCTTAGGCATAGCCTAACTTAGGCCTAGTCCTACACTATTTCAGTATTTGTTTTAGTAATAATGGAACATGAAGTGATGTGTAGTGCCTATGATCCATCCTGGTATTTGGTATTCTAGTTAGAGAAGTAAGCTTATGCCTAGCCTACACACTGTGAGTGCTAAGTAATACTGAATTACAGCACTCAGTGGAGTTATCGGGTCCAAAACACATAGTGGCAACTGGCATAACATTACATTACTAGACCTAAGCCTGCCTCAGTTAGGCCTGGGCTAGGCCTTGACTCCATAGAATTAACTTCAGAATGAACAGCTGACAGTGTATTGAGATGATAATTTACCAAACAGAATCTCGAATAGATGTCGATAAATCGACTTAATGTTAAGACTGGTTCTATCTCCACTGAAAAGTTAGTTGGTGTATCCTCGATTAACTTGCAGATTGATTGATACATGTGAGTTGGTCAGTAGATGCCATGTTTATTTCATGTGTACCGTACGGTATCTTTCGCAATAGACAAAACAATGGAAGGCCAAGTGGGCAAAAAAAAAAAATAGTAAAACTACAATCTGAATGTTTGTTTAAAATCATTTTTGTTACTATCCTAGACTGTGAGTCGGTTAATGAAATAAACTCCTATGCATTTTCCTACTTTCAATTATGCAACTTTTCTACCAAATTCTTTTCCCCTTTAAGAACACAGTAAGTAATGCGAAGCCTTGGAAGATGAAAAGTTAAACAGGAAAAAAAAATTGTTGGGTGTGTGAGAGAACCTGGCAGGAACCGAGGCCTGGTAAGGGAAGCAAATTAAGGGCAAAGCAGAAGAGGGTAGAAATGGCCACCAGAGGCACAGGAAAAAGCGGATATAAGTAAAATGAAACCCATACCCACTGTGCCATCTGGTATTTACGTCACACACAGTTATCATGCTCATGCAGTTTATCGGCACCTTGAATGTACAACTTGATGGCAAGCATAACGTACACTGTAAACACCCCCCCCCCCCCCTCAAAAAAAAATGACATTGCCATTTAATGCCATAATACTCGGAAAATTTGAGGTACTGTTCATATTGTAATCGTCAGAGTAAAATATGTTAATAAAAGTAACTTTTCTGAAACTGTAATTTCTTAGGGAAAAAAAGTGGAGTGGATGAAAAATATTGCATTAGATTTTGTCTATTGTCACCTGGTAGTTGAATATTTCTTGAAAAGGAAAAAAGGTCCCAGAAATAAAAATATCTTGAGCTAACTTTTCTGAAATTACGATAGCATAATGAGAGAAATCCATGTTCAACACCAGCATTTGTGCATAGAATGATGTTTTTGTCATTAATTTGAGAAATTGTGAACATAATTAGATTCCTGTTTCAAGGTTGGGTACAAGCAGCCTAAGATACCCAGAAAGGACACTTTCTGGCCTAAAGCCCAAAATTTTGTCCCAACCGATATGGTATCGCCCCACCTAATTAGATAGTCATGTACAAGCGATGAGAAAAATGGCTAAACCTTCAGGCCAGACCATCAACCCTTGCTTGAAACTCGAGACATGGTCCAATATGTCATATCAATGACTTATAGGCTCCCAGTTCCCTCTTTCGCTAGTAGATCCTGGTGCCAATTTCTCCTTCTATCTAACCGACCATTTTTTGTGTGCGTGTATGTGTGTGTGTGTTTTTTTTTTCTTCAACGTTTCGCTGAAGATTTCGATTTATAAGACATTTCGCTGGAAATTCCCTCTTATGTGTTGGTATTTTTCAAAGATTGTTTTTTTTTTTTCAAGTTGCAGACATCCCTATTTTAGAACGGCAGAGTGCACGCAGCTTAAATGACTCGAGAATCGCAGTTTTCAGCTATCTACGAAGTTTGCAAAACCCAAAATTTTCTTGTACCCTTTACACCAATTAACCCTTGTTGGCACTCCGCTTAGAAAGTGATCCCGCTGTCAAGCAACAAACAAACTTCTTGCAAAAAACTCTACCCCCCCCCCCACCACAAAATGTGAGACGCACCTACGCCTTCGTGTCCATGCAGGCACCAAATATATTTGCCAAGTATACTAGGCCTACTCAAAGGAAAAGTGAAAGACGGTGAGGAATTCATGATTCTCGGCCACCTCAAAACACCGGATATGTATTACCACTTTTTATATATTGATTTTTTTCTTTACATCAATTGAGGAATTGCAGACCGTATCCCTGTTTCAAGACTAATTGCGTGAAGCTCAAGTTCACCCACGAAGTGCCCTTACGAGCCATCTGACCGGAGGGAGCAAGTTGAAAACAATAAGGTTCTTTCATGCTCAGGGGTCCCTAATTCTCTGTCCCCTAACTGATGTTAATGACCTGTCACAGGCTCGTAGTAGCACTTCCCATTATTTTACATGGCCATCTATGATAGAGTGAGGTTTCTTTAGGATGGAGGACAAGTTTGTTATTTATTTCTTGGTTGCAAAAAATCCCATTGAGAGTAAAAACGATTAACGTCTGTATTAGTCCTAGTAATACTGTAATATACGGATATGCGGCCTTGAGTAAGGTTCGCGGAGTTCGAATAGAAGGACGTGTATTGAAGAATTAGACAAATAGAAAAATAAATAGAAACAGAGAAATAGAGGACTTCGTCTGGACTGAAGAATGACACACCAAACACTCGAGGAGGAGATCCGTTGCTGTGTGCTCCGACAATTTATAATAAGTTCCAGCAACTTCAATTATGAACTACTGCACCACTTGGGACGACGACCAAACCAAGACTAACAAGAAAATATACTACTTCAAACGAAACACACATCAACATTGTAAACTGAAGGAAATAGTATTCCAAGACTGTATAACAGATGAAAACAGAAGATACAGGAATTCAACTGTTCTTACACTGTTTTTCATCCCACCTCTGCCACCAAAATGTAACGTGGATGTGCGACCATGAGCAAGGTTGCCGGAGTTCGAATAGGACAAAGTGTATTCGGGCAAAGAAACATAGGACTTCACCTGAACTGGAGAATGACATCGAAAAGATTCGACGAGGGGGGATATAAGTTGCCGTGTGCTCCGACAACTTATTACTGACAGTTTTCAACAATGCAACTATGAACTACAGCACTACTCGGGAAAACCAAGACTGACAAGAAAATATTCTACTACAAACAAAACGTGCATAACCTAATTACCGTAATAAAGGAAAGCGTATTCCAAGACTGTAACATTCTGTTAACAGAATTAAGTTAGAAACACCAACTCAACCGTTCTCACACAAGGATCCTTCGCCTCTTAATTGTACCCATTTGGCATTCCACGAGAAAATCCACATGCTGTAGTCTGCTACATTACACTGTTTATTTGTATTAGCTGCAGCGTACCTGGTCCGGTTTTAACAGCATTGACTTTAGTGCTATGGTGTAGTGCCAGAGGTGCTGATTTATCAACAATTAGTGACCTCACGAACTTCAAAGTGTTATCGTTTCTCCTTCTACAGAGTGACGCTGACCAGCTCCATGGGTTGACCGAAGATGGAAATTTGCCAATTGATGTTACTTTGATAATGCATAATAGTAAGGTTAAAGTAGAATATATGTGGCTGCATCATGTACTTGAATGACTCCCAGGCACAGTGACTTTCATAATACGAGGTTGATAACTTGTTACTCATCACTACTTACTTTAGTATGGGCCTAACAATTAAATCACACTACAGTTGGGATGACCTAGCTTAACCTACGTTATTAGTAGGTCCTATTTAAAGGCTGTATTGCATCACCCTAAGCTATATTTTTACCTCCCTGAAAGGAAAATTCTCAACTAGTTCTAAGATACAGTACTCTTAGATTGCCGGCAAATTCGAAAGATGCAGAGCAGCTGGTATTACACAGCCTACACAGGGATCCATTGTTTTGATTACACATGTGGAGGAATGTAAGACAGGCTGAGGGAGGGACTAGAGGTAGGTGGTTGGGAGAATTGGAACTGTCTGGGGTGATGCATTAAAGCCTTTAATTTAGCAAGTTATAGGCCTGCTGTAGGTATGGTGCGTGCTGTGACTTCGTGTAGGCCCACACTTAGCCAACGCTGATGACACAGGTGTTGTACATGGAAGTGACAGTCCTAGCATTTGGAGGCGTAGCATCAGAAAACCCTAGTCAGTTTGGAAGAAGACCATGGAAACATATCATAGCTGAAGTGTGTGTTCACTTGTTCAGTGTTCTTGTGTAAGTGTTGAGAAAAATTTCCAAAGTGTAGCGAGTCCACTGTGCCTGGCCCCAAAAAGGGCTCAAATCTGGAGTGAAGACACAATCCCAGTTACCATTTGTGAAAGTGGAGTGGCATACCTGTTGGTCTTGGTCCTCTGCAACTTGTGGCACGGTGTCATAATGGAAAGTACACGAATTGTGATCAGCATCTAATAATGACGGCTTCCATACCTTCCAAGTGAACAGCATTTCGCGGGTTTGACCCACTTTTGAACATCCAAACCTGCTGACCTGTCACGCTCTATGAAAAACCTGCATTTCACATCTCCGTAGTAGACAAAGACATAAAAAGGAAAAAGATCAGCAGACCTGCAGAACAGATTTTTTGGCAGTAACCTAGAGGAATTGTGTTGACTGACTTTCCCAAAAAGTGCTACCATTTTGCATTTAGACACTAGCTCCTAAACAAGCTTCACGACAAAAATTTCAAGGCGGACACCTGTGTCCCTAAAACCCTTCCCCAGGGGGCGGCAATTCACCATCAGACAGATTAGGTGTGGACCCACATCTACAGTAGCCTCCCGAAACTTGGGAGCTATGTACTTTACATGACATTTTGTTGATGTACTTTCATTGGAAGACGACTGATGTCATGGGTTGCCAAGGTTTCATACATCATTCTTTTTTTAATTTATTAATTTTTTAAAGAGTAACAAGAATTTGGGGCTTAAGAAAATCTGACAAAATGACAAATATTGTACCATTTTGCTTCGAAGTCCTTTGCAAAGCTAAAAATAGGAAGGGACACCCTTTCTTTAGACCATACCCCCTGGCCATCAGTTCACTGATTCTGTTACGCACAGTTAAAAATTTTAACACTCGACGTAAACTCCAGCCTGGAAATTTCAAACCTTTTAGTACTGTATATGTGTGAAGGTGTGGGTGAACAGGGAATCTCATCTCCCAGCAGTGGGTTTTGGGAGGATGCTGCAAGAGTTGAAGGGTGCATGCATGCCTGTGGCATGGGAAGATGATCTAGGGGCTTTTTCAATCCCCCACCAAAAAAATATTTTCTTGTATGCTCCGTGCCAACCGCCAGATGGTGGGGCTCCACTTAGATAGTCTTCTGGCAATTCTAGCTAGCATGTAAGTAATGGTGGGCATCATGAGCCTACTTGAATCCTTCCCATGCACCCATGCCATCACTGGTCCTCAATGATGTAAACAGGTGATTGTGACCTCCTGCATAACAGAAGTCTAATCCTCTGGGTCTCCAGTCTGAAGCGAGTGGAGGTGCACTCGTAGTTTCACTCTAAGTGGTTGGTTGTGAATGGTAATTTATCAAAGAACCCACAACCTGAGTGGGGTCTTGGTCCTTGCAAGGTGATGAAAACGTAATTCCTGACCACTGTATGCCTTCAATCTAGACTAGAGACAAGGTCACAATCCCAGTGGTCATTTATGATAGAGTCTACAACCTTAGTGGAGTTGGGGTCCCAGCCCTTTGATGTGGAAAACAGGTGACTAGTATCAAATTGCATTAAACAATATTCCAGTCCACTGATCCTACAGTCTCGGGCATTTGGAGGTGCGCTCACACTGTCTCAGTGGTCGTGCATCAAAGAGTCCACAAGCCGTGTGGCATATGGCAATGTCAGTCCTTGATGTTGAAACAGGTAACTGTGACATTATAGTGCCTGACTTAATTATATACACTCTACACTTGCAGTAGCATGTACCATGGCCTGCCAGCCAGCTGACCACAACAGTGCCTCCAGATGTCCAGTTGGATTTGGGGCATGGTATTCTACAGTTGTACCCATTTGGAAGCAATTACAGCCTGCATATACTTCCATAAGTAGCATTTGACAAACAACAGGCTATGTTTATGTGTACCTGAAGTGCAGAGTTACAAAAAAAATATCTTTGAGCATCTTTATAGCTTGTTCCATTGCTGAGGTATAAATTGCTGAGAGATATTCAAAATAGTCAATTGCACAATACTTTGTAAGTTCCTTTTTGTACAACTAACTTTACCCGCTGTTTTCTTTTTGAAATAAAAATGTTAGTATAACCTTGAAAAGCTCAGTTTTCCTACACAGCATGTTGCATGTATAGATCTTGTATATCTTGTTTCTTGATCTTGTTTATAATCAAGTTACCCTGTAACAGTGAGACAGTGACCACATTTTATGACAAGGTGAAATGGCTTTTGGAAAAAACAAAAAAAAAAGTTATTAAGGGAAAACAAGAACAATATAACAAGCATTGTGCAATCTACCATTTTAATTTGAGTGAATTAAATTCAGCATTTAATATCTCAGCTTAGGATTTATATCCTGTGAAGATGGGAGACCATTTGAATTCACTTTGTTAGCTTTGTGACATATATTTTTTTTAATCTCTACCTTAAAGGGAAATTGGGCGTTTAGAAGACACCAACATGACATACTAAAGAAATAGCTTTAGTCATTATTAAACCATTCAGTCTCATCAATAAATGTCTGCCAATGCTTCATCTCCTCAAAACATTATGCATGTGATGAGTAACGGAAGATGCATCATTTGCATTTTGAAAAGTTTGAGTGAACAAATTAGTGTTGAGCAACAAATAAGTGAGTTTCTACATGTGAGAAACTTATTTCTTGAAAAAAGACTACTGTAATTCCTTATTTTGAACAATCTATCATTCTGCATCCACAAACATTGGTTTTAAAAATATGGATGTTTTCTGTAAAACAAACTCCCTATTCCCCTTTAAGATACCATATAAAGGAGGATAGATAGTTATGACATACATTTTAACGTTTCGCTCCTTCTTCCTCTAAATCAGGTTTAAGCATATATCCTTTACAGACTTCCATTAAAACAGTTATCTACATGTGGCACAGAAAGTGCCACATAGAGCCACAATATTATTTTTTAAATTTTTCTTACCTTGACATCCACTTGACATTCATGTGTTTGTGCTTTAGGCACATACTAACTTTGTAGATGGAATGTTGATGGTTGCAGGACATCAGTGACATATATTTACCTGTAGAGTTAAGGTAAACATTGATGACCTTTGACCAAACAACATATAGTTATCAAGGTAGGGACATGCATAAAACACATATTCATGAATATTTCCTGGTAGACATCAAGATAAGAATTGAATTAGGAAGAAAAAGTAACACTTTTTTCTCTACTGTGGCACTTTATGACAGGTTGTGCCGCTGGTAAATCATTTTAGCTTAAATTTGTTACGGATGATTATTCCTGATTTGGAGGAAGAATATGCACAAGGTTGTGTAAAATATATGTCACAACTAACTATCCTCCTTTAAGCAAAGAAAGTGCACAGTATTGAAATAATACAACTAGATTTTATTACTGTCTGTGACTGTAGCCAAATTATATTGTGAGACTTCCCCTTTCCCACTCATATTCCCCATATTTCAATAAATATCCATACTTCTTGTTTTGGTCTATGCCAGATCTAGCCTAGTATCAAAAGAGTCTGGTCTTGACTTATGGCTAAGACTAAGCTGTTTCCAGAGCCCGTCAAAGATGTCAGCCAAGTTGCTAGTAAGTTACATGCATTTATGTTTTAATACTGATTACTTTGGTCCAGGAATGCCAGGATATGGGAATTGTTGTTTGCTAAAATGTACAAAGACTTACTTTCTTTTTATTTTTATTGCAATTTGTCATATCATCCACAGTTGCTGTTTTATGTGCTGCATTTGGTTATGACACTCTGCAACTACATGGCATGTCACATCAAAGTGAAGAATGAAGTGTAGTGAAGTAATAAAATGCAAGGTAAGAAACAATGCATCAGATTTCTTGTTAAATTTTGATCAGAATACATGAATTGTTGTACATTTGAAGAGCTGTACTGTTTCAAAGACGTTTGTGGACAGGTCTGTTTTTTTTTTTCTGTGATCTCATACAAAATGTCAGTCAGTGATAAATGAATATCTAGCAGAGCTACCAGCTGCTACACAGTATGGAGGCTTGCTTATATGCACATTCATATCTAGCAATCTGAAGCATTGGCACAGAATTTAGCGCACATGGCAGAGGGTGGTTATTGACCTGACCAACAAATCAGCATGTGCCATTGGAAAAAAAGTGAAGAAGAACAAGGGAATTAAGACATGACTGGAATTGTTTTATGCAGCTCCTGCTTTAGCTGCATGTTCTGAGACGTCAGATTTACTCTTGGAAAATAGAACAGCAAATGAATGGCTCATCGATTACTTTTACGATTTTCAGCAAAACTGAATAAACCACACAAGTTCTACCATCGAGATGAAACAGAATTTCGAGTTAGTGCCTGAGTCAGACGAACAGTTGGCAACAAATGTAAAGATGTCGGGGGGCTGCAAGCCGTACATGCAGTTATTACAAAGAGAATTATGGTAGAGGTATGTGCAACCAAGGACATATCCAGGGGGGTACCATGGTGCTCCCCCAAAAATGTCAAAGACTACAACTTTCACATACTGGAAAATTTCAAACACACCTCAGTGTGTTTTTACCTTGAATAATCTGTCACAGGCATTCCACTGCTGTTCTCCTCATCAGGGATTTGACATAGAAGCTGATAAACCATGTTGAGAGCACCATATTTTATCTAAGCCCTTCAGATGAATAACACTTTTTCACAATGGGGGAATCTTGTACTCCCCCCCTAACAGAAATCTTGGATCTGCCTCTGTATGCAACTACTGAACATGTTTCCATGATACAAGACAGTATGCTTGGTAGACATACAAGGTTGCTACGGTGTGTACTTACAGTAATTCACATGTCAGCCTTCCCCCGGGTTTTCACTCTCAAGGACATGTCCCACCTGGTGTGACATTTCTAAATTTAAGGTTATGATTGTCACCAAACTTCACCATTTCAAGTCTTTTTATCCAACATTTTCCACAAATTTGGAGGAAATAAACAACTCTACTGAACCCTCCCATGTTTGGCACATACGTTTCAGTGCCGGTTTTAATAATCGTGGGTTGTGATTCATGAATGCCAGCTTGGGACGACAAGAAGCATAACAACCAAAGCTGGGTGATGCAAGGGTCATTAGCAGTTGCTTTAGAGGTTTTGCAGTGGCCTCACATTCTCATGGAAATGCCTTATTGTACGGAAAACAAAGCAATGTGCTTACATATGTACACTGATCTCTATATTAATGAACAGGTCTGTGGTACGGTATGGTGATGTACTACTGCTGCTTACTACCAATGCATCTGCTTCTTTCTTCATGTGCAGGAAATAGGTGGATTATCAGCCTGGGCTTCTTGCTCTCCGATTCGTACGGCTTACGGCAACGTAGATACAAACCATTTGCCCCTTGTGACAGGTTACACAATGAAAAAATACGGTAATAATGTCCATGCAGTGTTATTGAAACAGTACGGCCTGGTATTAGTTACATGAAAAACTGATTCCATCCAGTATGGCGGCATAACAACAGTTGCTAATTATAACGTCACATGCAAAACCTCTATTGCAAGGAAAAGAAGTAGCATTCGTTTCACTTTTTATGACACAATCAATTCATGGACACTTCTTACAAGAAGTTGCAAAACCCTCTTTAAACCTACAGCCATATAATTGGCAGTTCAACAGGTTTTCCCTTCCACTGGATTCTTTTATCAAACCATAGGCCTACATGAAAAAAATTGGCTGCCTTTCAAGGAATAATTTATCCAGTATCGCATCTATTTTGCTACGCAAAATGGTCAAATTGCTACGCAATTAGAATTTTGTGTAGCAATTTTCGTAAGTGCAACATAAGGACTTACCAGATTTTTGCAACAAAATACCTATGAAACCTGAAAATTGCTTTGCAAATTTTGAAAAATTAATTATTCCCTGGCCCTCCAATTTCATTAAATTTTATCACATGTGATCAGGATTATCAACTAACCCATTTGGACACTGTGACATAATTTTGTTTGATAAGGCAGATGCCAATGAAACAAATTCATCACTTGAAAGCCTTGGCAAAGAAACTGTGATGTTACAATGACGTGGATTTCTCTTTTTCATGAAGTTGGGTATCTCTTTTAGTAGTATTTGCCATCCAGTGAGCCTGGTGTTTGTTGGAATATGATATGGTGCTAGTTGCTGCAATACCAGTACAGGAGACACTTGTAGTCGGTATATTTAATGAGCGGCAGTAGCTGTTGTTGAGACAATTTGTGTTTCTTTCTGCTTTCTTTCAACATTCATTGATTTACCTATCAAGCTTGATTAAGCAATCAGCCTTGCCTTGCAAGCTTGATTTAGTTGTGGATATGACCCTGATGAACAAGGCTTGTCTATTTACCCCAAGGGCAGAAGGGCATCACATTTTTGAGCAAAATATCCTCAGCTCTGTGTGCTCAACACAAAAATGAAAACTAATTCATGCAGAATGGCAAAACTTTCAATCTACATGAAAATGTCCCTCAGATGTATTTATCAGTGCAATTCATCTGTTCAGTTCAATCAGATAGCTTTTGCTCTGTGTGAAGTGCTACTCTGTGTATTATTTTTTTGTGGAGAGATCCTAATTATTATAGTTATCATAATGTTGAAATTGTGTTTCTGAAGCTCGCAAGAAAGTTGATGGTCTTTTCACCACCAGTAGTCTCTTATATTTTTACTTTCATATCGGGTGAAACAGGGTCAGGTCAGCTAAAATGCGCTGATAGGCAAAAGTCACTATGATAGGCCAAGTAACATCTCAAAAGTGCATGGATAGACACTTGGTAGCCATGCAGGAAAATAACTGGAATAAGTGTCCATCAAATAAAGGAGGCAGACTGGTAAGCAAGTGCGAATGAATTGTTGTGCACGCAGGAAATAAACATTACACAAAATGCAGCTGGCTTCCACAAAAGTGGCGTCCATTCCAAGATTTTGTGATAAGTAGTGTGACAGATGTATTTTTTACTCCTGGTAGGTGGAAGCTTCAGAAATTAAAATACTGGATGGAAGGCAATGAGAATCGCTCTATGAATTTGTGGCAGTTGATCTTGTTTGGATTATTATCTGAAATGTCCCGAAGCAGGAGAAAAAACAAAACAAAAAGAAAATGGGGGAGCCGGTCAATGAATTTGATACCATATATTATTAAACCATTCCTTCATGTTGCTTCACTTTATGTCTTAATTGGATCTACAGCCAATTCAAAGTGAGAGTCCTGCAATAGTGATTGTATCAGTATTAACTTTTTTTTTTTTCCCAATTTTCATCAAGCCCAAATGTAGCAATGAGAGGTAAGTGTAAACTGGCAAATTTAAAACAGAATTTTAGTGGATGGATCTCTAGGGATGTACATTCGTCGACATTTCTCTGTGTGGACACGAGTCTCGTTTTATACACCAAAAGGTCCGAGTTGGGTCGATAGTCACTGATGGATCAGCTCTGCTGACTAACCAATTCTGGCACAGGGCCATCTTTATGGGTAGGGGGGTTTGGCATGTTTTTGGAAGTAATACTTCATTCACTAGGAAGAGTTTTTTTTTGTGTGTGTGTTTGCAACCGCAGGCAAAGAGGGATCTTTGCAGTCAAGTAGCTTGCCCACAGATCTGTTATTGCATGTGAGATATTTTTGGTATGCAATATCTCTTCATCCCTCTCAGTTTTCAGCTCAGTTTGTAAATCCAGTGGTACTTATATTCCTCCCCCCAGTTATCCATAAATTAAACTGTCGATATGCTGTATCTGTGTCTCTGTCAACAATCGTTCAAAATACTGAGACTTCAAAGTTGGTTATAGATAGGTGACTGGATTAATGTGGTACAAACTAAGTCGAAATATCATTTGGCATCATATGGGGTCGAGACACAAATGTGAATTCTGTGAGAAGCTTTTCGTTTGAGGGATTTCTCCTGATCTGGATTATAGTTGTGGACACTGGTTGGCCTGTGCGGTTGCACAAAAATGCTGAAGGACAAGCAGTTACAGTGCATTTCTGTTTACCATTGCCAAATTGTGATTTTTTTTCATTATTTATTTATTTATTAAATAGTATCCTCAAGTTGACGTGAAGAAGAAAAAATGTATGAATACATACATACTGTCATTCATATATAGGAACAAATATATGTACAACACTTCACCGCTGGTTCATTCATATATCTCACTGATAGGGCTTGGTTTTTAATTTGAGGATTACATGGAGAGCCCAATTCCCGCTCCAAACAAAAACAAAAATGATCTTGTTTTAACTTTTAAATTGACATAGCTGAGTGACATATTTCTCTACCTTAAAATAATTTCTTAGTTTACCAAGAAGAGAAGATAAGGTGGGTCTTGCAGACTTCAGTCTACAGTTATAGATGTGATATTTAAATATGACAGTTATGTAATTTAGTGCCCAGATGTCTGTGCTGTGACCATGGTATCATATAATTAGACATTTGTTGGAAAAATTCTTTCACAGTTTGTCCTTTGTCCAAGAATTTAATTAACTAATTAATTGCTTAATGACAAGGCACATACAAAATAGATGTAAAAATATCTCTCTTCCTTGCTTACAAAATGTGCAAAGATCATTGTCTTTGAGATCAACTTTACGATACAGTAATGCATTTCTACATAAGAAAATATTAACAATCAGATATTGGAACCATTTAAATGTAACAGGAGTTTTACATTTAAAGGTCAAATTGTTATAGAATTTTTTAACCTCACTTGTAATGGATGTTTTTAGCACATCATGCCATTTGGCTCTTACAGAGATGTTGGCAGTTACATAGGGTTTCACACTTACATCATATATTATATATATATATATATATATATGACATATACAACTTACTTTTTTTTTAATTTGGTAATAAAATTGAATTTTAGGTGTAATTTGTGTGAAATCAATACAAACAGCATTTGCTTTTTTTTATATTTACCTTAAACCCAGACATGTAATAAAAATCATCTAGGAGTTTCAAACTCCTAGAAAGGGACTTTTTGATCCATTCAGCATGATCACTGTATCGTCTGCATATTGACGTTTTTTGTAAACTGTCTTTCCCCAACTTGAATCCCCTCCACCAAACTGTCATTTCTGAAAAGAATACCAAGCTCCTCCACACAGGGGAGAAACAAGTCAGGAGATAACCCCTTTGTACCTTAAAGTATGGGGATATATGACCGTTGACCAGCATACATGTCGCACTATTTGTCAAGAAAAGCTTTACCCACCCTATAAATGAAGGACCATAATTGTAGCTACCTAAAGCATTGTACAAAAAATTATGATCAAAAGAGTCAAAAACTTATTAAAAATCTACCAAGACAAAAAGCTCAGGAAGGTTATTACAGATAGTAACTCGTTTGAAATAAGGAAACAGTCTAACCTTGCTTGTTTAAAAGGATTTAATTTTCTCCAAGTATAAGGCTTTTTGTCGGTGTTTAAAACATGATATAAGCATCACTTAATCGGTGATCATATCATTCAATAAACTTACAATTGCATTTCTTGTCGTAGGGTTATGGAATTAAAGTGTGATATGTGGTTGATTCTCTGTAGCGTTATAAGTCACAGGAGATTTTTTTGACATGGGTTCAGTACCCTCCCTCCCTCCCTTGCCAAAAGCACTGTTTGAGATTCAGATCATTTTCAGTTTGTCTGTACTAAACATTTACCTAAGAAAGAAATGACAGTAAGAACCAAAACATGAAATTTGTGAACATGCAACCTGCTGTTATTTACTAATGCAAATAAAATCACATTGCAATTTTTATTTCTGTATTTAATTTCATTTTCTGTTTCATAAACAGACACCTCTCTGTACCAAGTGTAAATCAACAAGAAAGCACAGAAAGGCATCTCTGGAATGGCACCAGTCTGTCATCACCCAGTTTTTCCATCTTGCAAACTTGATAAATTTCTTAGAAGCATGGGTGAGTAGATCTCTAGATCGGTTTGTTGTGATCGAACAATTCCATTCCAAGAAATGTCGTCAGCTTTTCATGACAGTTTCCAAGAAATGCACTCCGCTTGTTTAATCTCAAATAGCAAATACAAGGACTGTCAAATTTCATTTTGGAAGAGTGCCATCTGTTGCATCAGTCAACGTTCAGTTCACCGTATGGTTTTTACCAGGGTTTTTGTCTCATGTTAATATGAAACAGAAGGCGCTAGTGAAATGTTCAAGTGGGTGTTAATTGAATTAACCTAAATTCTTAATTGAAAGCACTCAAAACTTTCAGGCGAAGTGTAAACTGGGTATGACACTGTTCAGTTCAGTTTGTTTATTACTCAAAAATCACTTGAATGTGGTTTAGTATGATAATCACATCTACAGAGTTTTAAAAAATTTTTCTGTCTGCCAAATTTGCTACAGGATGAATGAAGATGGCAGTGGACAGAAAACAACAGCAGAACATTTTCAGACGGATTACACTATACACAGTTTAGGGAATATCTTAAAGCTGGACTATGAGTTGAAAATTTGTCAGTCAAAAAAAAGTCAAATTCCATGGAATATGTCCTAGCCACTACAAAAAAAAACATTGTTTAAACCCAATTTTTGCATACATAATATTCATATCCATACCCATTTTTCTGTTTGATCTCAAGCAATGGTGATTGACTACTATGCTTTGTTGGAGAGTCTGAATTTTTAGGGCCAACAAAAACATTGAGATATTTTTTATATTCAAATATCTGAAAAATGAGTGCATAGTTCTCTCAGAGATTTTGTGACAGGTGATCTTTTCCTCTTTCTCTTCACTGAAATACTGACAAAGAACAAAAGTAGATGACCAGGCGATTGCCAGTACAACTCATATTCCAGCTTTTAATAACCAAAAAGGTCTCTTCAAAAGTTCTATCTTTGCTCCCCCTCCCTCTTTTTAAGGTTCAAAATGCCATTGCCCCACAAACTCATGTGGGTGAGAAAGCCAAAGAGTTTCAATGTGTGTAATTTCTGTTCTTCAACATTTAGCATGTACAACATACAAAATTGACTTAATTATGTGAAAAAGGGACAAGACACTACTTAGGGAAATTTGCCACTATTCTGCACACTACTATATGTAACATGTAAGATTGTATCTTTCCATTTTGGCAGGCAAGGAATCTATGCGATGATGGCAGTGTGTATGTATGTGTGTAAGTATGCGATTCCTTGGCTTGTAGATACAATGTCTAGAAAGGTAAGGCCAAGGTCAAGTAACAAGAAAAAAAAAGCTAATTCCTCATCCTAACTTATCAAAAATTTGGTTTTTGGGTTTTTTTTTTTTTTACATGCAGGGACCCAAAAGCCCAATTGGCAGAACTGCAAACTGTTTTGCCTGCACATGCATCATCCCTGTAGCAATGAGTACTAATACAAAGACATCGCTCAAGACTTGGGGAGATGATTTCCTAAGATGGGAAAAGACATTTTCGGTTAAAAATCCTACAGTACTTTTGATAGAAAAACAAAAAAAAAATTGTGCGGGAGGAAAAATGCGTGTGAGCAGGGATGAGCAACTTTTTTTTTTTTTACTTGGCCTAAGGTGCTTGAAATTCAAAGTTGTTACATTGACCAGAGCCTAAAGTAAGAAAATGTATTACAAAAAATATCCTAGTGAGTGAATACTACTGAAACTTCAAACTTTTAAAATTGGTAGTACTTGATGAGTAAATGATCTCTGTCATTTTCTTATTGAGTTCAAAGGTCATGTTAGGACTATAGTGCACAAAGTCTGAAAACCTTGGTATCTCAATAAGGAAAATTACTTGAACTTCGAAGTTTGTGTGTAGGGTGTCTACTGTAAGTAGGTGATCCCCTTTTGTTTCTCATGGAAGGGCAATTTTGTGAACTCGGACGTACGTTCAGGACAGTTTGTTCAACCATATCTCGATGGCCATTTGGGTTTTGTGGAACATTTGACCTGACATTTTTTTTTATGGTATATCTGTCCTTTTCCTCCAAAAGAAATGAAAAAAATACCTAAAGATCTCTCTGTGATGGAGTTACTTGCACATATGTTTTTTCAGATTGAAGTTTTGTTTTGAAAGAGACTTATAGAGTTGATATTGTTAATTTTGTAACATGTTGGAAGGAAACCGTCGCATGCGTATATTTCATATTAGCCATTTATGTATCCCTGTTTTCACTGAAAATGTGCAAAATTATAGATTTTTACGTACATGGGGTTGCCTAAAGTACATCATAGTAAAAAATGTCGGGTCACAGATTTGCCGTAAGTAATTTTGATCATTAATTACCCTATCATTGTAGCTTCAGTTGTGTGTCAGATCTTCAGAAACTCTTAGTTTAACCATTTTAACTGACCATTTTAACCATCTCCATATTAGAAATACTCAAAAGGTGTGAAAAAATGTCTTGAAATTTGTGTCTTGTGATGGAAATACAATTTGTTTGTCACCTACGTAAACATGCCAAAAAATTTCGGAAATGAACGTCCATGACAGAAAACATGTGGCATTTCTATTAGTTAATCAAATAAAGATGACCTTCATCAAATTTTTCATACTTGAAAGTGTAATAATTCTTACAATGTCAGGTACAAAATAACAAATGTTTCAATGTGAACACTTTCAGACAGTGTGTGTCTATCTGTATCAGGGTTTTGACCTAGCTTGAGGATTTTTTTGCATACAGTGGGCAGCACGTATAATGCTTCCTTACAAAATCAACATAAAAGTAATGTTCATGTTATAACTCAATGGGTAACATTAAAGACAGTTAAGTTGAAGCTGTATCAAGTGATCAATAGCCAAATGTGTGATTTTGCTTTTGGTTTACTACTGTATGAAATAGCCTGGAAGTCAAAGGTCATTTGAGGTCACTAGAGGTGAAAGATATCTCAAAGAAAATTGCAAGTGAATGTTGCTGAAATTTAAAACTGTGAACATTCTTAGCACTCTCATTTTTTATGGAGGTCAAAGGTCATGTGAGTTCAGTAGAGGTCTTAGTTTGAAACCTTGTAGATACAGCATCTCAAGAAGAGTAGTGCCACCATAGGTTGGCACAGAGTGCACAAGAAAGGTCAGAAGTTGTAGGCCTACCGCAGAACAGTATGGGAAATACTAGCAATATCTTAAAAAACATTAACAAAACAATACCAAAAATGTGCTTAATGCAGAGAGAGCCTCTCTCTTTGCCTCCCCCCTTCTCTTGCCTTGGCTACATGCCTGACTTCAGCTGTGTATCTTGTACTGTAGGGTACTCTGATTGATGTGTATTATAAATGTATCAGTCACAGAATATATCTTTCTTTGTAGGCAGCATTTCACCTTGGTAGCTATGCAGTCAACTAGCCAACTTATTTTTTGTACATTTGTGTGTTTATGTGATTCTTTGGCTTTTAAATATATGATATCTAAAGATGGCAAAATTCTTTGAGTTGAAACTCAGTAAAACCTACTTATTGTTTAGCAATGCACTTGGAAACTGCCTACTGAAGGTATGTTCTTTCCCTTTTTTTTATTTAGCTCAACAGGACTCAAAATCTGAAAACCATGGAGCACAATGCTCACAGAAGTGAAAGATTCTTCAACTCCAAACTTGGCACATAGAGAGCCTTTTTGGTAAGTGCTTGAAGCATTTGTCATATCATGAAGGGGAGGGAAACATGAGGTCAGCAGAGGTCAAATTGCATAAGCCTTGAGATACAGTAAGTATGGTATCATGAGATGTTGACAATTTGTCAACCTCAAAACTCACCATGTGGGTGTCTTTTTTTTTATGCAATAGTAGACTACTATCAGTTTTTGAGGCATAAAAGTGGAATTAATACGCTGGCTTGATATATATCACATGTGAAGGTAACCAAAAAAAAAAAAAATGAGGCGCTCCTGTTGCATGACATGAAGGAGGATATATGTCTTAACACATAAAGTGTGTATTCATCAGTAATGTTACCATGTAAACAGTTCACATTACCTGTCAGTCTTTGCAGCATTCAGCATTTTTGGATGAATTTTTTATATATTTTGAAGGTCACCTGAGGGTATATACTCTGGATTTTGTCGATATCTCATCACTTGTCAGACTTCTGTTAACATCATCAATCTAGAGGTTGTTGAGATCAAAGTTCTGATAATGAGCAGATACCCCTGAAATCATCTCTTACTTTTATCAGCAATCCCCACTTAGGATGTTCTCTCCTGATCCGACAGTTTTAAAACTCTCTGCCATTAGGACGAGCATCAAGGATACTGAAGTGTCAATGTTGGTGGCTGGTCTCTCTCTGTACCATGTGCTTCAGTTTACATGCATTCATGTATGGTCAGAGTCAGGCTGTGCTGAATTTGCAAAGATTCTGTATGATATATCATATAGCGGTATAGACTGGTATCAGATTAGAAGCTGCCATGGGTGCAATACATTTTCTGTCAATATATTCTCAAATGTGTGGGAGAAGAGCCTCTGCGTTGATGTTGTGTACTTCTGGTATGGGTGGTTCTGGATACTCCAATTTGCCTGCGCTATTGGTTCGTGTATCTTTTGCACGATTGCCTCAAATGCTTCGTTAATTACATACGTTAACAAAATCGAGTAAGTGTAACGTGTTGTGGTAGTGGTTCAAACATGAAGTAATTTCTGTGAGTGATGATCAATGATTGTGGTAGTGTACAATCTCATTGATGATATCCAACACAGTCTGCAATCACATTGCTGATATATTCCAATCCATAATGATACTGCAGATGTCTGTGATAGTCTGCAATCACATCAATAACTGATTTCTGCGATAGTCAATATTAATGTTGTTGATATTCGCAGTAACGTTCAATCATATTCAAGCATGATTTTTGGCAGAGATTCCAAACTGCCCTTTGGACAAATCACTGCCCATATTTGGTTGTCCTAAATACATTTTGGTTGTCCGAACAGAAAACAAAAAGGCCAGCCAAGATTGTGAAATGAAATTTTTGCTATGTGTAATATTGGTTTCATAAATAATTATTACATGTACAGTGTAATGCCCTTGTCCATGTTCTTAAGACCTGTAGTCTGTAACTCACGTAGTAAATAGCCCTTGTTTCAGGGCATACCAAATCAGTAATTATTATTCTTTTATTAATGTACATGATGGATGATACCAACAAACTATTACTGCTTTTTAAGGAGGAAGTTTGCCAGAAAAGTACTCGTCCATTGGAAAATCAGGAGGATTGGACTTGGTTGTCCCACATGATTTTTACTTGTCTCTGACTTATTTGAAACACCCTAAGGCTACCTCTATCATGCATGCATCCTCCTTTTCATGCCTCCCCCAGAAGCCGCTGTTTGAAACAGTTCTCAGCGTTGCGTTAATTATCTGTTGTGATTATTCGGTGTTTGATGTACATGTTCTCTTTTGGAAACGAGAAAACCTCGTAGGACTTGTAAATACTGGACCACATGTTTGTGCAGATGTAAGTGCAGTCAGATTTCTGTTGTTGTGATTCTCTGACATTGTCGTGTGATTCAAGACCGGATTAAGGTGGGGACCCTACCTATCCACGATGGGGGCCCGATTAAAAATGGAAAAGATATCATTTTAAGAAGAAATCATTTTTGTCCATGAGGTGACATTGCAAATAATGCAAAAATGGTTTTGATTCCAGGACCAGTTGAATTTTGTTTTGCTTTGAGTCGATTGTGAAATTCTCACAAAACTAAAAAACTGGGTGCTGAAAACAAATTGATCGTGATTCAAGTTATCTTTCGAAAATTCCATTCTGCTACACATTACAAAACTCTTTGCACGGAGATGGTTATCTGCACTGTGTTTCTCAACAATTGTGAAGCGGAATTTGTTCGTCGATCGCAAAGTTGCTATAAATTTGTGTGTTAGAAATTGTGCAAGATCAAAGTCAGCAGGCCGTTTTTGCTTGTATGATATGAAGACCTACCATAGCTGCAAAAAGGCAAGTAGAGTCAGGATGAAGCTGCGCATCATTTTCCCTGTTGTTCTTGTTGCAACAACAGTTTGCTCCGATCCAGCCAGAAAGTAAAACCCACCCACCAAACACATTTTAATCTTGTCCCTGGTGAACAGAAAAAGTGCAACATAAGATCCCTACAAGTTTCTGTTTGGGTCTTTAAAGGATATTGATTCTTTCAAATTGTCCATCATGAAGTATTGGGGGGTGGTCTTCGGGTATGTCTGTCACAACCAACAAGCAAAAAAAGTCCCAGTAAAATAGTGCAGGAAATCTCTTGCTTGTATCGACAAAATTCTGCAGTATACTGTACCATATATAGCAGACGAAGTAAATGTTGCTTGCTTTGTATGCAAGGTACTTATGGATCACAATATTCAGAGTAACAGGAGACAATAACAAAAAGTTTAAATATCACTGGATTTGTTCTCATGTACATTTACGCTGAAAAAAACTGACATTATCATCTTGTTTGCTAATTTTTTTTGCACTTGATTCATATAAGCCACTTGATCGGTAAGTAATGGTTGAACTTGTAATGGGCCCACTAGTTATGGTATGCGTGTTTGTACAGTATAGCTTTAGGCTTATTGATCACAGCCTCTCTTGGTTAATGGATGTTATCATCAGAGGAACATATCATTGAAAACTGATTGTAAGTGACATTTACAGGAGTTGACAAGATTGGAAAAGAAACTGATTTTACTTCCACCTGAAAACAATGCAAAAAAGGACACTGCTCTCACAGATCTCATGTGAGAGTAACCGGAGCAGCCAACAACTAGCCCTGTGCCTAGTATGCACTGCATGCACTGCATCTGTTCAGTGTACGATCTACACGAAGGTAGTATGTATGGTCATTTTATTTCACCAGACTTTACATGTAAAAAAAAACGTCTTTTGTTGGCAACAAAAGATGGTTTGGTTTTCAATAACTGTCCCCACTTAAACTGGGAATATATTGATGTTTAGCCTCGTTCACATCTAAAAATGTAATCGTACGTACTGAAATTAAGTTCACGAGGAGTATTGTCCAGTTAAGAATTTGACACGTTCCCATTTCAAAACCAGCGAGTTTTGCAGTAAGTACGTTTGTGGCATAAAAGCATACTGCACAGTAGTGAAAAGGTCAAATCAGCTGTTTACATTTAGGCCAGCCAATCCTGAGCAACCTTGGGTCAAGCCCATGAGCATTCACATTTGCATTGATTAAGAATGCAAGAGGGATTGAAGAAACCCTGAAAGAGGGACTGTGATTAAGAACACACAGACTTGAAGTACAAGTACGCGATTGTCCACACTACAAGAATTACTTGTAGTTGCCCTTGCAGACTGGAAGTAGAGGTGCATTCTAAAGTGCACGCAAGGCCTGAAAGGCGATTACGTCAAATACCAACGTATATTTCCTTATAAATTGATGCTCGTCGTCGAACAAAACTAAAGCTATATAGGTCGGTATCTCAGTTTCCTGCATTTCGTATGGGACCCCTGCCTATAGGTTGGTAAGGCTGCTGTTTAATCTGGCCCTGATGTGATGTATTTGTTTTTTGGTTCAAACAGGCAAGTTGGGTTGATATTATGTTTTTGTGATTTTGTTTTTTACATACATTATTTTTCAGCTAAATTTCTCCACAAATCAACCTACTTCATGTGCTGTAGCTATCTGTTCTCCTTTTTTCTGTGTGAAATAAAGCAATTGTAGGCTCTAAGGTTTTAATATGATTATCAATATTTTCCATCTGCTTCATTGTGTAGGACTTCATAATGTTATACCAATTTTTTTCGTGAAGGTAGCAGTTTTTGTCATACACTGTAGTTAGTCCACTTCCAAAATATGTTCTTTTTCTCCAATTGATGATCTTTATATTTGACAGTCATGTTCAAAAGTCATCCTTAATCCATTACAGGTTGAGCCTGAAAAATTGTAGACACATTTTTTATTCCTTGCTCCAGCAAAGGCTGTCAGGTTGGTGTGGGTGTATGTATGTGTGTGTGTGCATCGATCTGTGACACTTGCCCCTTAGGTATGCTCTAACTCAATAGGGGAAAGTCAGATGAAAGTCAACTGTGGTATGTAGGTGTGCCATATTGAGAAGGTGTGCCCTATTTTTTTTGGGTGAAGGTCAAAGGTCATCTGGGGACACTGGGGGCAAAACTGACACTTTCTTGGGTACCCTGTAACTTAGTAAGAAAATTCATATGAAAGTCAAACTTGGTATGCAGGTTTTCCATATTGAGAAGGTATGCCCCACTGTTTTTGGTGGAGGTCAAGGGTCATCTGGGGGAACTGGGAGACAAAAATCTGAGAACCTCATTATGCTATGGATGTTTATATGTTCCATCAGTTCCCCTCTAGCAAATCATGGAAATACTGCTTGAGGTAGCACTTTCATGATCAAATGAAGAAGTAGCAGTGCTTTTGGTAGCACTGTAGGTGGTCACACCAGACAAGTTTTCCTGGATCAGTTCATGTACTCGTGCTTCAGTGCTGATGTGTGAATTCATTTAAATTGCTTTTAATTAGTGAGGTGGGCAAGACACAATGGAAGAAAAAAAGTCTGTTGATGTTCTTACCAGTGGAAACTAGACTCCAGGAATTCCCTCCGGGGCATATGCTGTCAGTGTTGGGTGGACTTTAAAGGGGCATAGATGTGATAAGCCTTATTGCAATTTGCAGAACCCTTTCTCTAGGGCTTTAAATGAAAGATTCGCAGCTGTTTGTGCTTTGTAAAATGAATGGGATATTGCAGTATATTGTAGGAATCAACATCTTCAATTCATTGCATTAATTGAAATGACTTTTTTGATATTTATGAACTCCAGCATATCATGTTACAGTATGTATATTCCAAGTACAAGGAACCATAGTATCCTTGGGCTGTTGTGAAATCATGCAAACTTCTTCTCTTACAGATTTTATGTAACACTGTTGATGGTCGGTCATATTAGTACTATGGAAGTGGTTCCATGTGGATGCATGTTTGTCATGTTTGAGGTCCAATGTCTGAAATGGGCATTTTATAAAAGCATTAAATGTGTTTCTATCTCTACAGATTTTATTTTACAAAAGTGAGGGTTCATGGTCAGAAATGGGCCATATGGACTATTGTACCAAATAGTGCAAAATGTTCCTTTTCCTTCATAATTTACATTATATACTGTACATCTGTGCAAGGAACCACAGTGCCCTTGGGCTCTTGTTTTTGTTTTAAATTTCCAGTTCCTAAATGTCCAGAAGCTTTAATTTTTGTAGTTAGGTAGCTATTTAAGCTCAACATTGTCAGGCCTTGAATTCTGAGGTGCACTAATGCAATCGCACACCATCATTTGCCTCAAATCACTGTGAGAAGTGCGATTTTTTGCACCCCCAGAAGAAAAAAGAAAAGGCAGGCAATCTAGGAAAGTTTTATTAAACTGCACACCTACGACAATCCTTGATTTCCTGAGAAGTGTGACTTGTAGCAAGCCTGCAAAACCTAAAACTCAAGACCAGCATTATATTTAAGTTGCCATGTCTTTTATGCCACCAATAGCCCCTTTGAAATAGATGATGGCTATAACTTTTGGTAGTGGTAAAAGGGTCTTTGTTTGCAAAAAGGATTTTAGTGTGCAAACCCTGCAACCGTCTGAAGATATCAAGAAGGAAAAGGTTGTCAAACAACACTAAGGAATGCCCTTGATCACTACATGTCTCCTGTTAACTTTGTTGCTCATCAGTTGAAGTCATACAGAAGACTGAGGTCATTTTGAGGTGGCAGTCTTTGAGACGTTTGATCACTGAAAAAGTAAAAACTGATTTTAATTTTTGCTCTTGGGGTTACGGACACATTACACCAGAATGTAAGACCAATGAACGACTAGTGCTCATGTTGTCAAAACTGTGGAATTTTGGAAATTTTGGGTCATATCTTTCTATATTGGCAACAAAAACTTGTGAAATCTACCCCTTTTGTGAGAAAAGTTGGAAATGTACCGCTTTGCACACACATCTTTACCTAGTTACTCCTGGAGTTGGGCAGAATAATCTGTGCAAACAATCAGCAATAAAAAAAAACTGATTGACACCAAAATCAGCTTATTTAAGCTGCATTGCAACATCAGGAATTACGTTTAAAGTCATTCCTGTCTGGAAACTCCAAGGGAGTGAAATGATCATATTCTAGAGACAAAATTACTTTTGACCAAATTGCATGTCTGTAATATCTGATCATCATTTGTTTATTTTTATTTTACTCAGCTGGTTGTTGTATTCTGCAACTTTAGATTTTTTTTTTAATTTTTTTTTCACCAGTGGATAAATGGCATATTCTTGAAGAGCCCAGAGCCATCAAAATGTTGTTACATTCTCAATCTTGTGCTTTATACTCCAACTGTCATAATATCTGGATCATCCATCTGTTACTTTTCATCAATAGCCAAGAGTTATTGCTTGATCAGCCTGGTTCTGCATTTTACTTTTTTTTTTCGTCATTTTTTTTTTTACCGGTCGTGAAATACCTTTGTAATATGCTGCAGATTATATCTCCTTCAGGGGTTTGAGGCTGTTTGAAGGTGTTACTGACGTTAAGCATGCAAATGTTTTGTTGTGTCTTGAAAATTTCCAGATAGGTATCTCGTGCAGTAAATGGTTTTTTGGATGTATTACCAGGCATTCTTGTTACTTTATGCCCGCCTCTGTCATCTATGTTAAACATCGTGCAGTTTCTCACGTTTCCATCATGCATAATTCATGTCATCCGGTGAAGGGCCACCATCAGACCTAAAGCTGATTAGAAGATAAACATTTGACTCATGTTGATGTCTCTTCTTGCCATATTTTGGTCGAAATAAAATGTAGGAAAATGAAGAACCGTTTAGGTTGTGATACATATTTGAAAATACTTCACTTCAAGCCGTATGTAAAGTGCAGTGTATAACGTAATTTGTATGTGTGTATCATCATTTTAATAGGTGAAGAGAATTGAAGCGTAAGCTCTAGACACGCTAGAACATGAACAGTTGACTCATGTTGATATCTCTCGTCGTTTGCTGTTTAAGGTGTATATTAAGAAAATTACCGTACTTCAGGGTGTATACATACATGTATGTAGTAATTTTTAATGTACACTTATGTATGCATTATTTTTAGATGAAGAGAATTGAATCATTTAGCCCTAGAATTCACAAGAGTGCATAAGCACTACAGGATGAACACGTTGAATTACTGTCGATGCCTCAGTCATTTTTTGTTTAAAGTCATATGAAAGAAAACAAAGAATTGTTTGCTTGCAATACATATTTAAAATTCACATCAGGGTGTATCAGTACAGTGTGTAATGTAAGGTGACTGTATGTGTGTGGTGTTATTTGATAGGTGAAGAAAAGTGACGCATTAATTAGAACGCATCAGCATTACGACAGTGAACATTTGACCCGCTCTGATGTCTCTGTCGTTTTCTGTTTAATTAAGATCATATGTTGGAAAAAGAATGATTCTTAAGCAGCTTGTGTGTGTTTTGAATTACTTCACTTCAGGACATATGTTTGATCATGCACAGTGGTATGAACTTCATTTCTGATGATTGTCCTGCTGGAATATTCTTTTCATAATTTGTAGGAGTATAGAATAGTTGTCTTCAGTCACAGCATAGTTACAGTTCAAAACATTTTACTATACATTACCAAACATTAAAGCAGCATACAGTGAGGCATAGAACAGTACTGGTGAGCTTATACATTATGCATCTGACTTGAACAGAGCAGTATATACTAGCTTTTCATTCCTTGTCTGCCAAACACCATTCTGTGTTGTTGTATCAAACTTTTGTTTTACGTCTGTTGAGGTTTTATTACAGGTATGCTGGTACTGTATGGAATTGTTACTCAAACATACTCTAGAATTGTCAGAGCAGGACATCTCAGACTTTTCATCTGTAGCTGACTTGTGGACATTTGGTGATATTTTAAAACCAATATTTGTTCAGATAGAAAATCGATTTCCCATAAAGAGGAAGGATGGGCGCCTTTTCAAGAAATATTAAAGTTCCTCACAGATATAAATTCGGTTACCTGTTGAATACCCTAGAAATAATTTGTTCACCCAAACTTAAAAATAATCCATCGTCAATTACTCCTCTTGTGCATAATGTTTTTGTTTTTTAGCTTTGGCAGATGTATATCAATGAACATGAATGGTTTAAAAAAGGTTAAAGCTGTTTCCTTTGTACACCATGTTGGTGCTTTTTAAGTGCCCCTTTTCCCTCGAAGAAACCACAAAGGTCTTCCCAATTTTGATAGTCAATGGTTTCATCGCTCCTCTCTTGGTTTTCGTAGAGGCGGGCAAGTGTTAGAGAAGACTGGTAAACGCATCAGTTACATTTTCTGATACTGATGGGATTTGGAGAATTGCATCTATCGAATGTTACTTTGTAAAGCTAAACAGTGAGTTGCCATAAGAAGTTCTGAATGGCATAACATATACATGTGTTTGTGTGTTGTGGTCCACAAGGGAAAATGATTTAGTTTGCCTCACACCCCATGCATCCAGAGAAGAACCATTGTCACTGTAACAGCTGAGCTATTCTGATTTGCTTCATTACAGTAAGACCCTGTGTGGAGATGGTGTGTAAGGAATGTAACAAAATAGCTAATTCACATCGTAGACATATACTTTCTTCTTGCTTCACTAATGTGTACATTTGGCCTTGATCTAAATGTCCTCGAAACTAATTCTAACACCGTGCCCACAAAGGCCTAGCCCACCCTTGTTTGCCTTTCACTCTAGTGTTTCACAAGGTCTTTGGAACTGTTCTCCGTTTTTTGCAAGGGCGTCTGGTCCCTAAAAATTTGAGTATTCTTGTGTTTTGTTTCTTATTTAGTACTTTTTCACTAATGCATTTGATCAATGATGGTTAGAACAGAACTTTGGACAGTGAAAACTGAGAAACAAATTTTCACAGTGTTTTATGATAACAACTGTCAGAAATTGCACGTGAAAATTTAAGGTTACTTGGTAGTATAAATGCCCACATAACTTTGACTGATTATGTTTGCATCATTTGTGCATGCATGCTGTGCTCATATCCACTGGTGTCTTACATGTGAACCAATTGTATTTGTAAGTCTAACAAAATGTGACAAATTTATGATTTTATAGTAGTAAAAGGTTGGCCGTTAAAGGTGTTCACACATCTAACTGTTTAAATCAGTTTAGCTTTCTGTTGGTGATGTCTTTTGGTTTGATATTTGTTCCGTAAATTGTTGCCATGGCTTTGTTATTATTTCTTTTTCTCCATTTTACGAAAATGACGACTGAAGCATCACATTGTGATAACATGCTTTGGTTCACTTTGTATGCATTGCATTGTTGCGGGTTCCTTGTCATCGTACGCACTGAATCACCCTGCTGCTCAACCGTTTTATTGCTATGTTTTTAAAGGGTAAAATGAGATTATCATGTGGGTGTAAATCTAGGTTAAAGAGAATTGAAAAGATAAACTCCCATTCTGAATATATTACTGCATTGAAAGTTGATTTTGTAGCCTTGTGGCTGTATTTATAAGTAACGTACTTTTTTAAACAGGAATTCACCTAACAAAATTTCTTTGCACTCTGCATTTAAGAACTACGAGAAATTATGGAATATGAGTCACAACAGATTTTTTCTGTTCACCTTAACTTAGTATCTTTCTACTCTAGAGGTACACGTCATTTCTTTGGAAGGTCGTGTGAACTTCATCTAGAAAAGAACTAACTACATTGCAGTGTGAAATCCTGAATGATAAATCATTGGAACTGTGTTTCTATCCAATACCATTTTTTAGTTAAGGCCTTTCAAAGTTTGATGTAAGTGCAAACATGATGATGTGGAGTGTTGCACAGTGTCAGTATTTCTTTTGTTATACATTATCCAGACTTGTAGTACTAACGTCCGTACTCGTACTCGAGTATATTTTTCTTTACTCATACTCGTTCTCAAGGCTTTAGACTCATACTCGTACTCAGAGGACTTGAAAATCAAGTACTCGTACTCAGGATTTTGTACTCGTACTCGTAAATGTACTCAAGAGTCCAAAATTTCACCCAGGATGTTCATATTTGTAATCTTGATTGATCTTTCTAATTTAATAAAACTTGTAATTATTGAAAGGTTAATGTTCTCTGATCAACACAGTCTATATCTCAACAAAGCAAGCTGTACTGCTACAAGGAGTAGGAGGGTTTGAAACGAAGGGTTAAAAGGAACCTGTCTTTGAACGAACTGAAGTGATGACTACAGTATTAGTCACTTAGGTGTATTAAATACTGTCTAAGAGTATTATCTTCATATGCATTTAAGGACTTCAGTCCCATCTTTAAAAAGGAAACATCTTGCCTTATTGAAGAAACTTGGATCAAAGTAACCTAGAGCCTACAACCTTTCAAAAATTAAAAAAATCAGATGATGTTACTTTAGTTGTTGGTAAGTGTGAACTTTCAATTAAGGCTTGGGACTGGCTGACATGTTTGCATTTGGAGAGTGTGCCTTACTGTAGAGCGAGTGAAATATCAAGCTTCATGACCAGTCTTGGAATGGCCTACCTGGACCAATGCTAAAACTTTAAAAAGTGACAAACCCAGGTAAGATGCAAGCTAAAATTCACTGGAAACTAGCCTGTACAGTCAGTCTTCTTTATGCTCTTGATCTGAATTAGCTTCTTTTTACTGATAAATTTCAATTTTTGTTCCTCCACTGAATTTGAAAACCTTGTTTTGTAGGAGACTACACTTAATCAAAATAATTTTTCAGAGAAGTTACTTTGTAATAAAACAGTGCTATTGAAATGATGGCTGGATGTTTAAATCCAAGTACCACTGTATACAATGATGATGGCTTTTGTTGCAGTGCAATCACAAGTTTTCACCCTGAAGCAGAACTGCAAGTTGTGATCTGTTTAGGAGAAAATGAACTTTTTTTGCAAGTTGTTCATTCAGCTTCAAACCCGAAGTTAATGTTTTTGATTATGGTCAGACAAAATGAAGAAGACTAGGTGTTTTTATGGCAGTAGAAGTAATCATATTTACACCACATTATTTCATTGACTTCATCCATTAAATCAGTCAAGTACTATTTCATGTTGTACAAAATGTAGTGATGAAAGTGGTATATAGCTATCAAAAACAAAGTTTAGATGTGATAGGGTTAAAGACAGACAAACAGCTTAACAGTTTAATGTTTGAAGATCAGGAAGCCCTTTGGCTCATCAGGATCCCCAAAACGAGAGTTATGAGCACCAACAAGATTCACCTAATTCTCCTTCTGACAAGTGCTCAGAGGTTTATAATGAGGTAGCCGTGTATTGATTGCTCCTAAGCTTGCCCCATGTATGCTCCATAGGCCTGTCCCATGCATACAACATCCACATCCGACAGACGTGAGTGTATGGCCAGTCTGTAACCTAGCCTCTTTCCAAAGGCTGAAAGGGTGGCGGTTCCATTGTTCCACTGGCTGACAGCAGAATCAAACAGAGCGATGACTTGTGTAATGGAACTTTCATCATCAAACAACCAAACATACCCAATGGGATCTCATGCAGGGACCTCTAGAATGCAAGTCCTCACAATCAGATCACTAGGCCAACTTCACTCTCAAACTTGGGGACAATTTAAGACAGTTAGTCTTGAATTAAAACAATAATAGTCTTTAAATTACCTTGAAAGATAGTTGTATGTTGCTTCTGTTGTATTATGCCAGCCTATAAACACATTTACAACAAATGTATTTGTACTCGTACTCAGGGGCTTGTACTCTCACTACAAGTCTGATATTATCTCTTAATTCCTGGGTCCCACATTGGTAAGTGATATCAATATTTGTAAAATAGAAAATATATGCTTTGAAAACAAAATCCTCCAGGCATAAAGAATTCTCAATTGTCCTTGAATTAAAGATTAAGTAAGCAAAGGCTAGTATGAGACATATCATGTGAGTCCAACTCTTGACATCACAAATTTGCATACTTAGCCAATGTTCACTGATGATATAGGTATTCAACAGGAATTTGCTTGAATAATTGTCAGTGTTGGATTCATTTTGGTTGAATTTGTGGCTATTTTCAACATTTTAATGCACAGTGCAGCCAGTATTCAAAAATGTGATTTTCATCATTCATGTCACAAAAACCTTTAAGCCATTTGACCTATCACTATACTGGTACCAGTAACAGAAATTAATATTGTACAATTAGTATTGTAAACCTACTGTAAAAATATTGGGTTGCAGTGAAAATGTCACATATGTGTTTGTCAATGAAATTAATCAGAGTTGAAATACATGGTTGCCATAGTTACCTTTCTCTGTATTTCAGTCACCATTCCAACAATCCTCTCAATTATCATTCTTCATACACTGAAATACAGTTAACTGTCTTTTAGTGCAATACTTCAAAAGTGAAGTATTACATTACCAAGAGGGTTGCTTCTTTTGTTCCTTCATGTTTGAAGTTGAAGAATTCTGTATCTGGCAGATAAGTGACTGATGCCAGAAAAGTCATAGCTATGTTGTCAAACAAAGGGAAATAGTTTTAAATAAGAGGGCAGGTGGAATTTTAACATTGTGTCAGCAAACTTTTTCTGGCTCTTGATGTAACTTGTGTCAGTTTTCAAGAATGGTGATCATGCATGACCTTCATAATGCCAGGAAATTGCAGTGTAGTGCAGTCTGGGGAACAAGGTCATACGGATAAGTAGCCATGGGAGTCGATCGCCTCGATGGCGGTCTCCATATTTTAGAAATGTACTGCAGGCAAAGACTGCATTGAAGTCACTGATCATATAGCAGCCATGATTAAGAGCTGTGAAATGAATGAATGTAAAGGACTTATGACTGTTGTCAGTCATCCGGGTGTAATTCAAACTCCAAAACAAAATCCAGTTGTGTAGATTTACTTTTCTCTCTGAAACTTTGCACATGTGCAGTATGAAATTAATCGTGTGAAACATGAACTTGAAATAACACCGTTATCCAGTGTTTGCAGCTTATGATAAATTGAACAATAAAAGCATAAAATTTTATGGTTATTCCACACTTTGCAAGACATTTACTGCATCTTCATTAATTTGCCTCGACGGTGGCGTGTGGGTCGTTAGTCTTGAAAAAACCATGGATTTGCCATCAAATTTCAACTAAATTCATGGAAAAGGATAGTTTGATATGTAGGCCTATCTTCTTTGTTCCTTGTATCATGTTAAGCGCCGTCTGCAACCGTCCAAAGCTCATTCTGAAAACTGCCCTGGGATTAGGTTGAGAGATGATAGCAAAACGAAACACATTGGCCATAAAATGCTTTCTTATGTACTCACATAAATATGTTTTATCAGCTGCTGAGTGGGTCAAACTTCAAATTGAAATAAAGTCAGAAGTAAGTTAAGTCATTGATTGATTTTAATCTTTTCGTATATTGCATTTTCTTTGTGGTCAATGTGTGACTACTTGAAGTTTACCTTTATCTTTGATGATTGTAAACTGATAAATGGTACATAAAAGCACTAATGGTTTCAATGTTGGGTGTTTGTGGATCAGAGTAGAAGGTAGCGGTACGTACACACTAGATGGCCTCGATTATTTGTGCGGGTGATAAACAGTCACAGAGAGTCGCAAGTGGGTTGCAGTGCTTCCATGACTCTACATACAGATTGTGTGTAGCAGTTTTACTGGTGTGTGGCTGCTATGACATGATTGTGAATCAATCTGCCAAAGTTTTGCAGTAGTGGTTGACATATCAGAGGAGTATGAGTAGACTTGCCCCAAGTCTCTCATGATTGTCCTCTCTGAGCTACGGTAGCTAATAGGATCTCTATGGTTCTCTGCTTCTTTCACAGACTGCACCTTTGCAGGTACACACTCCCAGCTCTCTAACTTTGTAACACTGTCCTACCATCACCGGGGGGGGGGGGGCTGCCCACGAGAGACTCTCATCTTTTGCAATTGGTGATGTCATATCTTAAGTCTGCGATATGCAATATAAATATTCACCAATTTGTGGCAGCCAATGAGAAGCTTCTTATTTGTAAACTGACAGCCTCATCACCTTTCATACAGTGCTAGCGAGAGGCAGTAGTGTTCATAATTGTTGCGCCATGTCACGGATTGAACCAAATAAATCGATGTGTATACAGGCACATTGACATAGGAGAGATAGTACAGAGATGTCACTAATCACTTCTTGCTTTCGAAAAACGGGAAAATTCACCAGGTTAGCTACTATTATTAGTGCACAAGTGGCGACACTGTACGTATTTGCTCGTGATGCAGTAATATGAGAGGTATATGCATATTACAACATATACATTACAGTCTGTTTTGCTCAATGTTCATAGCACGACATAAATATTGGTCTCAATGCATATCCAGCAAGAGTCATACAATACTCGATGCTGATTAGATGGTAACAGCTAGTTATCTTCAAATATATTCTTCCTTAATTTGGGAAGAATAAAACAACAAAGGAGTAAAAAATGATGACATCAACAGAAGCAAAAGATGCAAGTCTCTCATGTGTGGCAAGCCACTTCATTGAGTAGTCTATTACAGTGTGTGTGTGTGTGGGGGGGTGCGTGTACATGTTTCCTTGTTTTCGGGTGGGATTGAGGACCGAAACTGTAGATTTTAGGTCCTCTGTAGAAAATTCAATAGATTTCTCCGGTCCTCTCAAGATTAACAATAGACATTCTATTGTTAAGGTTAGGGTTGAGGAAGAAAAAACAAAAGAGAGCACAATGAGGTCCTAGGAATGAATGGAAAACAAAGTTGTGTGCGTATGTGTGAGTAGTGTATGTAGCGTATGTAGTGCAATAGTTTGTTAGCAATAGCAGGAACTAAGAATGGTCGTATAACCTGATGAAACGCAAAAAAAAAAAAACACTTGAGAGGTAGAAGAGAAAATAACATAAGAGACTTGGGACAAGTCCAGGATATGAGCTGTATTTGTCATCGCCTGGTCATCTACCTTTGTTCTTTGTCAGTGTTTCAAAAGGAGAAAGTACAGAAGGCTACATCACACAACCTGTAAAAGAGGCTATGCACTTATCTACCAGATATTTGATTATGAAAATTGTCTCAACAGTTTTGTTGGCTTTGCAAAATTCAGACTCTCTCAGAAAGTATGGCAGTAAACCACCATTAATAGAAATCAAACAGACCAATGGGGAATGGACATGAATATTCATCTGTGCAAAAAAAGGGCTTCAGCAATGTTATTTTGTAATGGCTATCACATATTCTGTGGAATTTACTTGCTCTGACAAATTTTCAACTCATAAATCCAGCTTTAAGTGAAGGGAAATGGAGATTCCATGTGATCTTGAAATGGAGATCACATGACTTACAAGATATGTTAAGTATACACCACAAAATAAAGCTAGACAAATCTCAGAGGCATCATTTTTCAAGTTGTCATAAAAGAGAAATTGTAAGCAGATGTTGTGACAAGTGTGTCTCACATCGCCATGACCAGAAGACATTTCAAGATAAGCCCAGCGCTTCCAATCCCATTTATAGCTACACGTTTAACACAGCAGAACATGCCTTTTAGTTGACATTTCCTGAAACTATATCGTTATGCATGTACATGATATTTTCAAAGTGCCTAGGACATTCAGTTAATCTAATAATGGGGTCTTCGTTGTGTGTCTTGTACCTATGGCATATGATATCATCGATCAGGTAGATATTGGATCCCTTGAAGTGAGACCCTCCCAACGTTTTTCAAGTTCCTCTCAATTCACCGTCGAGGAGGACATTTTGACTCACTGTTCGGTGAAACATTCACTCAGACATGCAGATACTTGCACACACACAAATGCATGTACACTCCTCTCCTCATCCCCCTTGCACCCATCCCAGTTGGTAATCACATCCCATGGCAATTGTATACCACAGTGTGCTTTCAGGTACCTCATGAGGCCAACTGAACCACGGCATTTTAGTTGAATACCACGAGATCTGTAAGATCCTCTTCAGATTAAGTGTGAATTTGGTGGGATTATAGCTGGATAGAGCAAAATATCTCCTCCCTGTGACTACGTATAAAGAAGAGATATACTACTCCTTATAAAACAAACGTGAGTAATTACATCTCTTTGTCTTTCTTTTTCTTTTTTCACTGTGTTCACACTCAGATAATCTTCTTTCAACGGTCACTGTACAAAAATTCATTGGAACTTCCTGGCTGCTCTAATTTTTTTTTTTTTTTTCTGTTTTCTGTAAACCCCCAGCATGGGTTTTCTTTCACCTCTTTTGTTTTACACGACATTGTAGCGAGGAGTGTTGAAAGCACCAGGGATCAGATATGTAAAAAAATTCCTACAAAGTGTTCCAATGAATTTTTGTCCAAGATCATAATTCTGTTTGGTATCAAATCCTTTGAATGTATGGTATATTGAATTTGTTTTTCCTTTTTTTTTTTTGCACGGGGAGGGGCGGGGTTGCTGCATGAGTACTAAAGCTTTTTGAATTTCATTACCATATGCAAATGTAGTGCATGGATGATCAAAAGTTGGTGACACGATGATTTACTCGCCGGTGTAACGATCCTATTGTGAGAGGGGTGGGCACAGTTTCATCTATCATATAATTGGTGAGAAAGATGTGGTGAGTTTAAGAAGATTGTTCCAGGAATTTCTCATCAAATTGAAAGTGCTGCTTATAAAGAAAGGAAAGTCCTTTCATTTTGAGCTTCAGTGTAGGAATTGATAAGAATTGTCACCTTGGACAATCAGGATACACTCTCATTCACATCCGCTCATATGATTTCTCTGTGTTTAAATAGAATATGCTACACCCGTAAAGGGCGTGATGACTCGCTTCAAACTCTACCCTGCTCTTTCGGTGAAGTACAACTTTCGCAGTTACAATAGCACTATAGCGACTGACTGGTTCAAGGAAGATTTTTCTGAGTAGGGAGTGTAAAATGTTAACTCTTGCAAGTCAGCCATGCAGACAGGAGCATGTTACTCTGTACTCTTGGCAGTATCTCTCGTACGGCAGCCTCACATATTGACCACATGTTGCATTCCTACACTGTACATATCTACTATCTCACATTACATAAGTAAACGAAGCATAACGTCATTGTTACACTGTTAGTGACCTGAGGGATTCTCTGTGTTTATTGTGGAATGTTTCCGAGCCAAAGTTCAGTGTACCAACACAACGGATGAAATAGCAGGAACAAATTGATTAATGGATGGGCAGTTTTTTCTAAAGTAGTGTTTGAATTTGACAGCAGTCAAGTCACTGCGACTGGCAGATGTAAAAGGAAAATAAGGCATTTAAAATAGGTCCCGAAATGGCATGCAAAAGTGTACCTTTTAATCATTGTTACACCATTTTGTTTCACCATTTAACGTCTGCCAAAGCTCCTCAAAACATTACAAGATGAGTTACGGAAGATGCATCATATGAGGTTGGCCAGTTTGGGGGAACCAATATATTTTAAGGGACAAAGATATAAATTTCCAGCTGTGAGAAACTTACTTCTTGAGAAGAAACACAATCCTTGATTGTTTGAAGAGTCTATTATTCTGCATCCATAAATATTGATTTTAAAATTTTTTTTGTTTGTTTGTTGTAAACAAATGCCCTTATTTCCCTTTAAATAAACTTTTGAATGTGAATTATCACCCAAATACGTGCCATGAGCAGTGAAAAAAATTACTTGTTTGCAACAAAATTCATTAATACAAGGGACCTTTGCGTAAAGTTTCAATGCTAAGTGGTGTTTGCTTTCCGTTTCATGTGACATGAGACTGAATGGCAACTGGGTTTTCAAAAATTGCAAATTGCAATGTCAACCTGGTTTTTCATTCCTTGCAGCATTTCTTTCTGTTTCTATTGCCTTTGAAAGTTTGCATGATAAGAAAATTTCATTTTGGTATTTTAGTGGTATTAATCATGGACCACATTGGAATTAAGCCATAAATTGCATCAAAATCCATCAAATGTTGACTATTCTTCAAAGAAATTCTGTCTTACACTTGCATCATGAATCACAACATTTGGCTAAGGATGTGAAATTTGTGATGCCAAGGGGAGGTACTCGTGTGATATATCTTTTGTCATCCGTTGTTTTGATAATGTTCTTTTCAAGGGGCAATTCAAAATTTGACATGTCATGAGGGACTTGAGTGTTGGTTTTGGATTAAATATTGACATCTCTCACCAGCCTGTAAATTAGAAAGCAATTAATTAAGGGACAATCATAGAAATATATGCAAAACAGAGTGATGTCAGCAAACAATAGAATGAAGCCCAAACTTTCCCAGGCAAAAGGCATTCTCTTGAAACCGCAAAACGCAAATCCTGCTGAAAGTTTAGGATAATATAACTCGCATGCAGCTAACGCAGTTGAAATTCCCTGAATGTTATCAGGTTATGTCAAAGAGAAAAAAAAGTGTTGTATTTCTGTGTTCCCAAAGATGTAGTTACATCATGAACAAACAAAATCATAGGTTTTATGTGCATATGGTAAATGTTGAACAATAGCTGCACAGAGCAATGATGCTGCCTATTATGTTTGGCTTCATAATTTCTTAAGTGTGCAAGTTGTTCGCCTGATGTCATTATGGTTCATCTCTTTCCTTAGAGACAAGATATGTAGGGTTAATGAAAGAAATACCAACACAATGCATCATAAATGTGCATTGGTAGTACCTTAAAAAAGGTAATTGATAAAGAAGAAAACATTGGAACAGACTTGTCATTCTAGATTTACTCTGCAACATCTGATAAAGTCAGTCCTTTAGTAGGTGGATGTCAAGGTGACCTTTAGGCAAAATTTCTTGAGATAGCATTTCAGTAGATTTTCTGATGCCTCAGTTAGGTCTAAATCTTCATTTACAGCTGCAAATGTTCTCCCATGTGGCCATTCTCTGAGAAAATTACATCCCATTTTAATATTCAAAGATAAACTGAATTTTGACATCTTTACACAGCAGGATCATGATCTTCTGATTAAATAACAGCTGTGTTGCGATCGGATCGAGCCTCGTCTTCTCTGTCACAAAATGGTGATGAGAAAGTCAAAAGGGACTGCCATGCATGTTCATCCAAATGCTTGGTTTGGTGAGTATCAAGTACTCACTCATAGAGTGCAGGCACACTCTGAACAGCGACCTCATGCATAGAAAAGAGAAAACGAAAGTGTTTCGATTCGTAATAATTCGTGAATGTTTGCAAAAAAAATTAGAACTTTGCCAATTTTCAGATTTTGACAGGAAAGAAACATTTGCAATGCTACAACAGACAGTGATGCTCGGTGGATATGCATTTCTTAGTGGTTGGTTCATAATGTGGAAAAAAAGGTTAACCTTTCATTCCAACTGAGTCTTGACTACACAAGAAAGTTCAAAGCACAATATGCACTTTTGCCCACAACTTTGAGATTAATAGACCAATTAAATGGAAGATATTGAATAAGTTGGCTGGTTGGCTCCATGTCATACTAAGCTTGAAACAGAAACTTGAAATGTGATGAAAATGTCTTGCAAATTTTTCTCATAAAAATTTTGTTCAACTTTCCCTTTCACCGTTTTGTTTTGTTGTTAATTTTAGTCTGAAAGCCTGAGGACATCAAATTCCCACAAATGTTCTCAATGCAGCTATTTTCATTCTGATATCAAAATGTAAACAGCAAGTACTCTTTTTCCATAACTCTCACATATTGTCAAAGTTATGGGAGCACATATTGTTGGATATGAATTTGTCTTTCACTTTCAAACCAATTCTTTATGAAGTTTTTGACATATATGCATGTATTATTTACAGAAAGCCATAAAACTACAAGTGTGATTAGCAAGGGCATAAGGAAACATGTCAAAAACAGATGTAGGCTGAAAGACTGTGTTGGTGTTATGAGGGTACTTAACAATGCATAGTTTCATGTGCACTTTAAAACCTGCGTAACATTGCTTTCTAGGAAATTTGCACTCGATGGATTGAAAGAATATAATAGTCATTTGTAAGCCTCTTTGAGTGATTGTTCAGCAATGTGATCTGCCCATTTTGCTTTTGTCTTTGAACCTTCAGCAGTATGGTGTTACTTTTTGCTCAAGTACTGTTGGTTGAGGTTGATTCAGATATGTACATGTATGGTGATGTCGTAATATTGCCTGATGTGATATTGTGGTGTGATAATGTGTTATGTTTACTTCATGTTTTTTATTCTTACTCTCTTTGGAGATCTGTTTTGTGGCTAAGTTCAAGTTACAATCCATACTAGTAGGAAAAGGAAAATTTCTTAATAACATCCATTAAATTATTGCCATCTAGAAAAGTTACTAAATTTGAAGCAGTAATCATGGTTTGCATCTTTGAATTACTATTTTTTTTTACAAAAGTTACATCTTTTGCCTCACTCATTTGCCTTTGTGGGTACATTAAACGCCTAGTGAGAAGCATGGTGAGAAGGAGACTCAAGACCAAAACTGTTAGTATTGAACTTTTTGCCAAACTAAGGGTACATATTATAAACAATCATACATGGTGCACTTAAAATCATTTGTCATTTTTTGCAATCTGCACAACAGGATTTCCAGTCCACAAGTGTGAGCTACAGTGGCATTGCTGCTCTAATTGCATCTGTTAGCAACTTCAGTAGTATCCAGCAGTGGCAGTACCCCCCCGAGACCTTTTGGTAACTCAAGGAAGTGGTAACACTAGGGAGGGTGGTGGGGGGCATTTGAATGAAAGTTTACCCGGGACGATAATGGAACTAAATGTTTCACGGCAATTACTTTTGAATTATTTCAGTAATGTTCATATTTTTCAATTTTCGATTAAAAGGGGGTTGGGGTGGATGATCAGAAAACCTAGCAAATGTCCTCCGTTAAACTTATGAATACCCAAGGGCTTTTTAATGCCTTACAAGTCTTGCAATCTTCTCTCATTAAGGTATTTCATACAGGCTAGTCGAAAGTAGATGGAACAACGGTAATTGTCAGGACAATCAGACAGTGTTTTGACATCATCAACATATGGGGGGCACAGTTTTCCAATGCCATATCTGTGAAAAGGAGCATTAAGCTAAAAAAGTTGGCCACCACTTCAATAGACGAGCATCACTTAAGTTTTATTTGTTCAACTTAGTAAGAATTCTCAATTCCTATTGGCCCATTACAGTCAGTTGACAGTGCATTATTTAGGAGATAATGCACGGTGAACTGTGACGTAAAGTCAGCATAGGATGAAAGCAATAAAAGGTAGATGGACAGTGTTTTGTCTTCTACTCTCTTACACAAAACAATGGTGGTAGTTTGTCTGTCATGCTGAAACATTGTTAACATGTTGCGAAGGGTTTTTACCTTTCCTTGAGGTTCATTTTTCAATAAAATGCAATTGTTTGCAAATCCACTGAGGTTTTCTGTGGTCATCAAAATCTCGCTGTGTGTTAATAAACAAGGTTAACCGATGCTGCGGCTTGGAATTAAATGACGATAATGCATTACTCAAAAGTAAATTTTGTCACTGGATGCACTCAGGCTATGCCCTCATGCATTGCTTGCACTAACCCCTGATCATGCATTATCTTACAGTTAATGCATGGTCCAGGGTGATCAACCTTCCAATTACAAATCATGAAATTGTCATATTTTCCTACTTTCCATTGCAATATGATGAAGTATTCTCCTACAAAAACATTATAAAAGTACGCTGATTCCCGCTTTGAGCATTAAGGCAGCACTTTAATTCTAATTAATGTTTAATTTTAGGATCGCTCGAAATGAACACCTAAGTGATGAAGCATGAAATCAGTCTTCGTCAAAAGTGCCCTCCATGAAATCAGTTAAAACCCTGGAAACATGTTATTCAAAAGCTGTTCAAAGTTTCAACCATTCCAGCCTGATTTAAATTAAATTTGGTTGGTTGTGAGGACTGCAACACAACAGTTCAACAAATCTTACCTACTACAGAGCTTGTATAAATGTCTAGGCTAGGCTTCATCAGATTTAAACACATTTCAGGAGCCAGTCCAGGCATTTTGTCGGCTGCCTCAAAAGTCGATCATCGTAAATTTGGATATCATCTTTTCCATCTGGCTGCCTTAATGACAGCAAGATGATGAGTCCTTTGAAAAAAAAATCATCAAAATCTGTGATAAAAATGCTACAATGAGATAACTTTAATACACAATGAATGACTTCATTGGTGACTGACAAACTTTATGACCATTTCAAAGTGTTGAAGCTGGTATTGCTTTGGCGGGTGATCGAAAATTGGCAGTTTGTATCCTTTATGACAAGGTCAGATTGTTAAATGCAATCAGCTCGTTTGTTACTAAAGTTTAGCGATCAATTAACTGATCAGAAAAATCTCTTTCTGCATCACTGTAAAGCAGATTATATAGCAAAGGTTGGTGTAAACAGCAAAGAAAATGGAATGGTCTACTCTTCACATTTACTGAACTTGTGACAATTAAGGCTGGAGAGGTCTGTGTAAAGGTGAAAGAAGTGTCTGTGCGTTGATTCACTTCTCTCCTCACTTACCTGTCTTTACACAACAACTACACTAATATGATGCCCACTTTGATATCTGTGGTTACACGAAATTGGTGTCACATCAGGCACCGGATAGAAAAGGTCAGGACGTGGTTCTGAAATTGCTGCGTCTCAGATCCAAAGTTTCACTGATGTACATTGTATGGCTACCTAAAGACACTTCATTGTCATGGCCGTATGTAAGATAGATGGTGTTGTATTAACATGCAAAGCAAAATGTCAAAGATGAAGTTTGGTCCTCAGTATTCTTTTACATTCCTGTGAAAGTTGTGAAGCTGCCTACTTTAAGAACAAATGAAATGGTAAAGTTTCACAAGAACACACTGATGTAGTTCATTCTAGATTTGTTGAGTACTTGGTGGAGAATCACTGTACCTGTTGATGAAAAAAATTTGGGCTCTAGCAATGAGTTTTTTTTTCTTGGATGTGGATTTCCATGTAGGGTTGCTGCTAAGCACATCAGGGCTAACTGTGATGTCACGGGAAGAACGCCCTGGTCTGGTTTAGGTTGGCCTGGTTTAGACTGGGCAGCACTAAAGGCAGTGTTAAAAGGTTATGAACACTCTTGGCATGGTAATAAAAGTGTAGTTGTTAGGTCGAGACAGGTTAGCTATTCGTTCGTAAATAACGAAACCACTTGAGGTGAGATGTGTTTATATTTGGTGGCAAAGAGTGTTCATATTATAATACGGTTTAATAATCATATTTTTTTAATTTGTTTATGCTTCATTTCAGTAGAACTCTCATTAAATCTGATGATTCCAGGTCAAATCGTTGCATGTGTAAACCGTAACAGGCATATCGCTGCATAGCACATGATGCCATAACCTGCACTTTTGATAAGACATTGTATGGATTTTTGCCAAATAAGTCTGTAGAAACAGCAAATCTTATTTGAAAAGCCCTTTAAAGTTATTCTGTGGATATTTAAGTGGGTATATTGCAACTACATAGGCTAGATCGAAATTTTGACATGTAAGTTCCTGCAATGAGCTGTTGATGATGCCGTTAAAAAAATCGGCATGGATGATTGTAAGTCCCTGAGTGTTTCAGTGGTTTGTGATTGTTTTGAGAAAGAGTAATTAATTTTCCCATAGCCAACAGTGTGAGCGGAGGAAGTGTTTTGTCATTGTCAGTATGTTGGTGTTAGTTATGTGTAGGGCTGCAAGCAATCCCTTTCACTTTCAGGAATGTGTGAAGTTGAAACCACCATCCCTGAAATGAGTGGGTTCACAGATTGAACCAGATTTTTGTGCTCTTAAAAAAAATATCTTTGTTTTCTTTCTTTCCCTCAGCTGACAGCTCTCTTGGATTTGTTGAAAACAAAAGAAAGAAAAGACAAACACAAAAAACAAAGAGCTGCTGGTGTGATGTGTTGTTGTGATTTGTAAATTGCATAATTACTCACAACTTTTCATGATAAGGTGACAATGCATCGGCAAGGAATGGATGAATTATGTATTCTGAAATTATCAAACTATAGAAGACATTGTCGTTTATTGGAAGATTAAATTTCATACTGTTGTTGCTGTGGTTGAAGAATTGTCTTTTCTGACATTCACATGAAATTAAAGCTAACAAATATGCTCTACAAGTTCACTGCCAAATGCATGATATTATTTATCATATATTCGCTACTCCTCCATTTACATGCTGAATCGAAGCCATAAAAAATCCTGTTTTCATACCACACTTAGACAAAAGAAAAGTGTGGTATATCTTAACATCCTCATTGCTCCACAGTAATTCTATCCCACTCATTCCAAGCAAAAGTTGTATAATTTAGTAGGGAAACATTTTCCTGACATTTTAAACAAGGTCAATTCATCTTGATCTACTTTTGTACCGTTCTTACCTTGTCTCCAAGTAAGTATTGTATAATACTGGGCCTGTTATCAAACCTTAGCCAATGCACTTAAGGATATGAGTAGAAAATTTAGGGCATCTGAAAAAGCATGGATCTTGGGCATGTTTAGTTAAAAGTGTGAATGGTAATTTCATAGAGGTGAACCAATAGTGGTGCAGTATATATGCAGAACACTTTCTTATTGGGTATCACCATTGATATGTTATTATGTGCAAGACAATGCAATCATTCATTAGTTTTGGTTGCACTTTTTACCTGTTTTTGATGTGGATGTATAAATCTCCCCTCACAACCGTGTCACCCTATTTTGCTCTTTGCTTCAAAGCCTGAATTATTACCCTTTCAAAGGATATTTTGCTGTCTTTTAGCGTCAAATTGTCCGTTGGTATATGTTGTAGATTTTCACCCGAGAGAACAGTTTTTACTTGAAGACGTGGAGTGAGTTTTCGCTGTGGCTTTAATGTACAATTGGCAGTTCCTGTACAGAAAGAAGATCATGTACACCTCTAAGAAAGGTGTACAGTTTCAGCAAAAATGGTATTGTTTCTACAAGAAGCATGCTGGGCCAGTATCCCCTTCCTTCATTTGGTCACTCACGGGTGCTGCTTGTGTCGGCTCATTGGAAGAGAATATATGCCTCTGTTGGACCAACCTCAGCAAGCAATGCCACTGACATGTTGACAAATCCTAATACAAGTGAGACCAGATCCAATGCACAGTCTTCCACCAAACATTTGTGGATATCCCAGAAATGGGCAGAGTCGCTCAAAGTCAAAATCCTGTAGGGAAAATCGACCATATGTTTTGTTAGATCTATTTATCCTGCTCTGTTAGACTAATCGATTTGTTCTCACATGACATACCATAAACTGGGAAGTCGTAGAAACATGAACCTCATTTTTTATTTGATATCTGCCACATAGCAGAGTTAAAAAAAATGGATGTACAGTAAGTATTCATTTATGAGGTAATTTACAGGCAATACGCGCAGTGGTGTAGCCCTCGCAAGAGGTGAATTCTGAGCGCAGTAAACACAGCACGTTGTCACGGCCAGAGCGAAAGCTGAATGAGGGCGAGCCTAGGCTCTAGAGGGCGTGGTGTCAGAATAGATTGCGATTGCTCTTTGAGTTACAGTGGGTCAAACGTAATGCATGAGTGAGTAAGGGGTACGTATATAGTAGTCACTCGTGAATACCCACACCAGTGAGTTGTGGGAATGACAAGTTTGAATGAAGTAAAGTTGAGTTAAAGGAAAACTTGAATATACATACATTTTGGGGGTTCTTTTATTAAACCTTCCTATATGTTCTTTAATGCATGTGATATTCAGGGAACAAAATAACTGGGTCCACATCACTTTATGCACCCATGAAAGCCAAACTGTGATTCTTTTTTATGTATACTAACTTGCAATAGTTGCCACTTGAAATTTTTGCAAGTTTGCTCATTTGGCACATATGTGAGTCAGTTACAGCCGAATGTGCTGTTATTCCTGTGTTTTCAAAAAGTACACCATGTGGTTATATCCTGCTTACAGTTGTAAAGAGCTACAAAACTAACAGTACCAGACTGTTGTGGTCTGTTTGTCCAAATATAGCCTCATTTCTAAAGGAAATGCATTTGCATCTAGGAGTTGATTGTGTGGGGAGGGGTAGTTGCAATGAAGTATGTGTGCCACACTTACCACAGGTCCTGGTCATGCTAACTTTTCATCCTCAAAAAAAAAAAATCACCTCTTTTTACTATAATGAAACATTGTACATGTAATTTCCTTGATTGGTATCAAACCAAATGGAACGATGAAAAGTTAGCATTCAAAGCCAATTGTTTGTTGGTTTTTTTCGAAACACCAAATTCTGCCTTGAGCGTTCATCTTATTCGCAGTATTTGTTTATCGTCTGCTGATCAAAATGGATTGACCATTAACCAATTCAAACATCAATTACTGCTTCTCAGTTTATTTCTCATCATGGATGAGGCAAAAACCGCTTCTCAGTTTATCCTCATCGTCATTTTGTCCCTTGGTGATATCTGATGTTGTCCCTATGCCAAGAACAGAAGAAACTTTCCATCATCACTCTTCTCTAGATTCATGTTCAGTATGATTTATCCATTAGCTGGCTATCAATTGTTATTATTCAATGGAAATTCACACCTAGTATTTCATTTATGAACATATGCTGGTGAATGTCTACTTGGTTGTCATCCTTTCATTCAGTTTGATCTCGAAAAAAAAAAAACAGAACACCAAATGATCTCTGTGCTCTGCTCAGATAACATTTATAACAATGCGGACAGTATAGCCTTAAGTAACTTAGAGGTCTAAAATATTAATAATTTGCTTAAAAGCCTCTGACCAACGTACTGTGCATGAGTTATTTATAGCACTTTGCCCAATTGCAGTTGCTGGTGGGTAGAATAAATGCATTTTTGGCTCTACCTTTAAAAGGCTTAAATGCTGCATGCATGCACTTAATAAGAAATTAGAATATTACTCAACAATCATGGTTTTGTCATACATCATTTGGAGTTATAAAGTATAGATGTCCAAACTGTAAGAACAACTTTGGTGGAGACACTTTGATGGAGGCTAGTTGGATCAATTTGACCAATGATTTGTCATGATGTTTGTGTCATATTTATTGATGTAAAATTTGGCAAAGTTTCCTAACCCTTTGAACTCTTTAAAAGCAGTGAGTTGTTATAAATTTATGACCACAAAAATGTCTTTTTAAACAGTTTTTGGTATGGAAACAATAAATTTGCAGCACGTACTCCCTCTCTCATAGATCCTATGCATTACCATATTGACCATTGTCTAGCATCTGGCAATTGTGTGTGTGTGTGTGTGTGTGTGTGTGTGTGTGTGTGTGTGTGTGTGTGTGTGTGTGTGTGTGTGTGTGTGTGTGTGTGTGTGTGTGTGTGTGTGTGTGTGTGTGTGTGTGTGTGTGTGTGTGTGTGTGTGTGTGTGTGTGTGTGTGTGTGTGTGTGTGTGTGTGTGTGTGTGTGTGTGTGTGTGTGTGTATATAGAGCTGGTTACCGCCCTTCCGTATTTGCCAGCCTTTGGTCTTGCAGCGAAGTTTACTTGTGTGCATCTGCATCCTTCTTAACCTACCTCCTCTCACCTCCCTTTGCAATTTTTACAACACGCCTGCTTGGGATCCATCTGTATCACCTTTCCAGGGCCTGTTTAAATGAGTGCCCTTTTTCTTTTGCGTGGTTTTTGATGTGCCCTTTTTTTTTGTGTGGCTTAAGTTATGTAGCATACTGTAGTATCATTGTTATTCACTAACATTAATTAGGCTCCAATGCTAGACTTTGCCTGTGTGTATTTTAGCTTCGCCTTGGAATTCTGAGTTTGGTGCACATTCCCCTCTCCCTGAAGTTCCTTGGCCTCGTTCCTGTGTTGTGACGGTCAGGAAACCTTGCATGGGGATTTTTTCATTGACCTTGGTTTCAGGTCTACACTGGTTGTGTTTATTTGGGAGCCTTAGTTTGGGGATTCGTTTCCTCCGCGCTGCCTCCGTTTTGGCTCTCTGTTTTCATGTACACTTCTTTTTCCTTAGATATGGAGAGATCCCAGGACGTCTGCTCCTCATGCAAGAGGTTTCCCCGCTTCAGACTGTGGGACACCCACCCCCAATGATCTAGGTGCCGACCTTGTGAAAAGGATCTTCCGTGCGCCCTGTGCTGTTCTTGGCCCCGGGATCATTGATCCTCTACCGCGAAGTGGCTTTGAAAGTGTGAAGAGCAGCCTGTTAAGGCTGACTCTAAATCGAAGGGAAAGAAATACATGGCGCAACCAGGATCAAAGCAGTGCCCTAGAGTCGGCATCCGAAACCTGTACCTGGGATCCGGGTCAGGCCTGATAGCTGGCATCCGACTACCATACCCAATCACAGGATTGGGCTCCTGCTAGTTCCCCTCGAGTTGCCAACTGAGATGGCCTAAGACCTGATAGGGGCAAAGAGGCCGCCTTCTGTGAAGGCGTAAGTCCTTCCCTCCCTCATTCCTCTATGGGAAATGGAGTAAATTCTGGCCTCTATGCTGAGGCCCCATGAGTGGCAGGGATAAACCCTTGACTGCAGACCATTGCCGAGTCTGCTGACACCCGGGCCAAGGTGTCAGCTGCTGTCTGGGATTACCGAAGTCCGACTTATTTATATAGGTCGTTGTCCTGGGAGGCAGGGCCAGCCTGGCTGAAGGATCCAGCCCCGGAGGGTCCACCGAAGGAGGATCCTTTGGTTGAGCTCTGAATTCTTTTCAAGGCAAGCTCAAGACTTTTAGGGCTTTCCCCCTGTGGCCAGCAAGCACTCCCGCAATCGTACCCGAACATGTGTTGCAGGCCATCGCTATGTCTTTGCAGACTTGTCCCCGTCATCAGGGGACCGAGATTTTCGTCGTTGTTGCCTTGGGTCTCCTCAGCGCAAGCATGAATCGATCCTCAGCCAGGTTAAAGACCTTCTGGAGCTCCTACTTTCGGATCGTATGCCTCCCAAGACCCCGGCCTGTCAGCCCCACATGCCGAGTGAGTAGGTCTGTCCGTTTCCACCTCACGCGACGTCGGTTTCAACCTCACGCGACATCAATCTGTTGTTCCATAATGGCCTGTCACGGGATACTCCAACGACTGTATCCTCACCTTGTGACCTCGGTGAAGTTTCTTCCCAGCTGGAAAATGATGAGCCTCTTTGCGTCACTGATATTTCGCCCGAGGTGTTCGAACGGACTGCCACAGTACTGTGGCTTACTCTAGACTATGTGCCAGACCCGACTCCCTCGGCATCAGAGGCCCCGACTTCTTGTCTCACATTGAACATGGCCTCTACGATGGCCTCTGTGTCCATCCTGATAGACGCTGGATGCGGCCAGTGGTTTCAGTCTCTGACTTCACCGGGGGGGTCTGCGACTGCGATACTTCCTGCCGGCATGGCAGGCAATCATGCCTGACCCTTGGGTCCTAGGGGTCATCACGGAGGGTTACTACATTGAATTGAAGGGCCCTCTGGCCAAGGGCGCAATCAGAAAGGTCTCAAGGCAGAATGACCTTCTTTTCCACTCGACATTCTTTCTTATGCCGAAAAAGAACAGCACTTGGAAGCCTATTCTAAATCTCAAGCTGCTCAACAAGTTGTGTGTCCTGCCTTGAGGTTTCTGCTTGGAAACTCTGACAAGCATTCTGTGTCTCCTTCCGAAAGGGATGTGGGCTACATTCATCGACCTATGGATGCATACCTCTGTGCGGATCTATCAGTCATCACAGCATTATCTGGCTTTCAGCTATTGCGCTCTAAATTACTGCTTGGTGGCACTGCCATTTGGTCTGTCAACCTCTTCTAGAGTTTTTACGTGCAATACTTGTGCAGTGTTAGCGTTTCTCTGTCGCAACGGCATAGTAGTATTCGCGTACCTCTACGATTGATAGCTGCTGGGGTCATCAGAGTCGTACTCACACGCCAACATCGTTCATGTTCTCAATACCCCCCGCAGCCTCGGTTGGACTGTAAATGAGGAGAAATTCTCTCTCATGCCATCTCAAACCATCATGTACCTCGTCGCTTGGCTCGACTTGGAAATGGGTACTCCCATGGACAAGAGAGTCTCCTATCTCCTCACGAACGTCCATTGCGTCCTCTCTACAAACTAGTCACCCTGCTTTATCAGCAGCTTCTTTGCAGAATGGTGAGCTTTGTGGACCTTCTGGGTCTTTGTTGACTCCACATGCAACCACTTCAATGCCACTCTCTGGCCAACTCTGTTGGGTCTAGAATCTCCTGCTCCTTTGACAATCCCTGCAGATCACACCTTTGCGTGATGCACCTAGCAGGAAAACGGAATGTGGTGGTGGAAGAACTCTCCTGGGGAACCTACGACACCGGGCATTGGACATTGTGCAGCGATTAGGCTGATCATTTATTTCATCTCTACAGCAGCCCTCACGTGGACATATTTGCTTCACTGGAAGATGCGCGTCTCCGCACGATTGTAACTCATTATGTGACCCTGACAGTATGGAAAGTAGAGGCGTTGTCCTTCCCTTGGACAGGTCTCTGAATGTGTGCCTTCACTCCGTTCGCAAAATCCAGAACACCCCAGCGGATCTCCTTTTTGTTGCCCGGTGATGGCCACCATGTTTCCTGTTGCTCCTACCGCTTCTCTGCGACCTGCAATAAGCTCATGATAATTAAAACATGGTGAGATTAGTCTTCAAGAAGAGTTCCTGCTATAAAGTTGTGCAAGAACTAGAGTTGTTTATGCACTGTGAAGATAATACATAAGCATGCACAACTTGCTTTTCAGGGCCTTCAAAAAGTCCAAAGTTACGTTTTTTGAGTTATCTGAGTATCTAAAGTTATCTGAGTAATACTTTGATGCACCAACATTTCTAAGAATACTTTTGACATGCACTAGATTACTTCACACATTACGCACGTACTGTAGGTATATGCGTGTAATGCATATGTGTTGACCTTCAGTACTAGATCACTGAAGCTACGCAACTTGACTATCCAGCATTACCACCCACAACGGGCGATCTGAATCAATGGCGGTAAAATAATGTGCAGCTCAGCTCACTCCAGGAGTACATGAAATGATGTATGGATGACCATGCAAAACGACAGGGATGAGATTTGCAACTCTGTGAATTGCCTTCTTGTTCATTTTACAGACCTGCACATGTATGATATTATTAAAATACTGTTTCATTTCAAATTACACATATGGTTGACTGCTATTGTTTTCTCACTTTTAAACTTATCTCTTTTTTTTGGTTGCAAACATCTTGTAACTTCTGATACTCTCTTTAGCATTAGACAAAGCTTTGGAGTTAAATGTTTCTACCTTGTTCTTAAGTCCAGTATAAATGCAAGAAAACAAATAAAGTACAGGTCGCTGTCCAATACCCGTTGCATTTTTTTAAACTTTTTTAATACACTGTATTTTGTTAAGTGGAACACAGTATCCTTTGATGCAACTGAAATTTACTATCAAAGGAATATGTCAGTGATAAGTGATAAGATGCCTTATTAGTATTGTGGTGTGACATCACAGATGTACCAGAAGCAATGTACCTCTGTGACATAGAAATTTGTTTCGAAATCTTTGACAAACAGAACATCCTATTGAGATATGGTTTTCATAAGTATATAGAGAGAAAAAGTATGCCTACCTTTTGAAATTTCAAGTCTCATCCTGGTAGACCCCCTTTAAGGCAACCTGGACAAGATGTAAACATGCTACTGTTCCCTGCTGAGAATTTTAAATGACTCTGTTTAGAAACGAAAGTGAAGAAAAGGTGGTGTTCTTTCATCATAAGACAGACCACGACAGGGAATTACTACCACCTTACAAGAAGATTAAATGAAACCCCAAGTTGTAGTAAACATGATGCTTTCATTACCTGCTTTGATGGCTTGGAATGATATTGGATGATAATTATCAAAAAGATGAATTGCAAAATGTGTTTCCCTAGGTAGGATGGTAGATTCATGACTCTCTGATGCAGTAAGGGTAACATCTCGAAAGCTGATTTATCGAAGGAAAACTCTCCCAGATGACAATTAATATCAAAATTTTCTCTGTGTGTCCTACTTTTTAGGACCTTTCAATAATTTTTTATCAGAACATCTGTTGTTAAGTCAGTTGCTTCCCATAGGCCTGTCCAAGACAATGCTCGTTTAAATTTCATTTTGGTTTTGATGATAACTGCAACCTTTGTAATCACACAGTGGTGTATGCGTGGGTGTATGCGTGTGTTTGTATGTGTGTGTATGTTTGTGATGCCTACTTGTAAGCGTGATATTTTAAGACGTGAAGCTTGTACAGATCTGAAATTTGGTACATATGCGTGCTGCATTGAGTACAAGAACCCTATTGTTCTTTTGGTGGAGGTCAAAGGACATTTGGGATCAACTGGGGTTAAAATGAAAAAGCCTTGTGAACACAATATCTCAAGAAGGGAAGCCTGGACAAATCTCATATTTGATGTGTAGGTGAACCATGTTGATTCCAAGGTTCCTACAGACTTTGATGGAGGTCATTTAAGGTCAATGGGTCAAATTGTGAACACGATATTTCAAGAAGAAAAGCTTGGACAGACCTCAAACTTAGTATGTAGGTGCATCTTATTGAGTAAAAGAACCCTATCGTTTTAAGAGGTCAAAGGTCATTTCAGGTCAACAGGGTCAATTGTAAAAGCCTTTTAATCATGATGTCGCAAGACGAAAAGCTTGGGCAGAGCTCATATTTCATATGAGGGTGTACTACTTTCAACAAAAGAAGCCTATTGTTTTTGATGGAGGTCAGAGGTCATTTGTCTTTACAAACCTCATATTTAGCATGTTGGGGTACCACATTGAGTACAAGATCCCTATTGATTTTGGTGAAGGTCAAAGGTTGTTTGAGGTCAACAGGGGTCAAATTGTGAAAACTTTGCAAACATGGTACCTCAAGAAGCAAATCTTGGACAGATTCCATATTTAGTACACGTGTTTATCTCATTGAGTACAAAAGTCCCTTTCTGTGGTGAAGGCCGGAGGTCATTTGAGGTCAACAATGGTCAGTTTGAGAAAACCTTGTGAACATGATATCTCAAGAAAGGGAGCTTTTACAGATCTCATATTTCATATGAATCTTGTGACACATCCTAATACTATAATTTTAGAAAAAAAGTGCTCATTGCATCATCACAACCACAATGCAAAACTTTGTGTATTCTGGTTAAAATTACACTGAAAATAAGCAAGCAAAGTCCTCACTGCTTAGTAGACTTTGGTGGGTATACTCAACTCTAATTCAGTGTCGCGACTTCACCAACTATGTCTGGGTCCCGACATTATCAATAATTCCTACACAGTGTTTAACGTTACATATGTGCAGGTAGCAGTTATGACGTGACTGAAACCAATGTCAAGTAACAGTCCTGAGTGCCTTCAGAGTCACGACCGTAGGCCGCAGGTGCTCGACTCCAAAACTATCGGAGTCACCGGAACCTGGTGTTTGGTATCCTCCTTGATGTCGCCACTGTGATGATGTTTAGTGATTGTAGGACTGGCATCCGAGACCTAAGCGCATGATGATGAAATAGCATGTAGGCTAGACTTTACCACACAATGTACGTTAGCGAAACTTTGGATCCAGGTAGCAATTTGCCAATCAGGTCCTGATGTTGCGTGTCGGCTACCATGTGCAAACGCTAGAAAATTTCACATTGTCACAGATTTATCAGTGTTTTTTTAACTGCACATATGGCAGTGCAGAATAAGCTCACATACCAGAGATCAGGGATATGTTTGGATCTCTGTCTTCAGAGTTGGCAAACTGTATGCAGCAAATAGCTCTCTGATGGCTGTGTTACAAACCACCCCTCCCATTTTCATAACAGAAAGAAAACATTGTTTGACTTTGTTGATATGAATCATAAATTTGTTTGCATAACTGTTTTTTTTCTTTAGAAGTGCGTTCTTTCAATGAACCGAATCCATACCAGGTCAAACTTTCGATACCACAGAATGACATTAGTTCTGTATGGAAGTCCAGCTTGACCATAATTGAGGAAGTATATACCAAGAAGGTCAGACGTATTCTGACTGGAATTGTCCAATTTTGAAAGGGCTTTAAAGAGATCAGTGCACAGATGATGTGCTGAGCCTGTTATATGTCAATTGAGTATCGGTCAGAGTAGGAAAAAAAAAAGAAAAGGGAAAAAAAAAGAGAAAAAGCAAACTCATTTATTTACATGTATATCCAAATAACGATAGGTTGAAAGAAAAAGAGAAAGATTGCAACCATTAAAGACATCTTTCCAAACTCATCACACCCTATTCTATAAATGTGACAGCAGCAAACACATGATATAACTATTCAAACAGGATGGAAAAAAAACGTCAAATTAATCGAAACAAGTTTTTGAAGGTTTCTATTAGTGACTGTCCCTTTAAGCATGAGCTTTATGTACTGGGAACTACTTCATACTAAAATTGCTTCCTATTATAAATATTCAACTATCTCATATTCACTGGTTCATACTTTGTGTGTAAAATTTTGCACCGTACTGATGGCTGGGTGTCATCCTACATTTTGTTCGGGGGTCCGTGTTTGTCGACGTCGGTCGAAACTGCACTCTCCAGATCAGGAACAGGAATTTGCAGGGATTGGTAACTTTCACAGATACTTTGTTTGAATTAAGTCAGCTCTGAAAGTGCTACAAACTGAAACACATTACATGCTAAATCCTGTTTCCATCTCAGTCTTTGCATACTTGCATAATTGCATTCACTGAATGTGTTTTTGAACTGATTTAATTTGACATGTGGATGATTACATGAAATATGTGTGAGTGTTTCATGGTCCTAATTTTGTGATAAACCTTAAATGCAGATGCGATGGTTGTGTGTAGTTTGATCATGACTTGTTGCAGTAAAAAATAATTTATGAAATGAAACATGAAAAAGGTTCACTGTGGACAAAAATTTCCCATCAAAGACCCTGCATAGATTAAGATGAATAACCTCAAACCCCCAACTACCAAATCAAATGTAAAGTCATTGTGTTAGAGTAATTATTTTACTGACTCTTCGATGCTGTCTTGGGATTACTTTTTCTTTATGTGACTGTTGAGATTGTTGAATGCTTTTTTAGAATCCAGTGGTTCTGGACAGTCTTAATACACCCTTAAAATGTTGATTACGCATTTTATTCATCAAGGATTCATGTTTTGGCTCAGTATGTTTTTGTTTTTTTAAGATCCTCGTAGATTTAAAACATCAAGCCCAACCTGTTTTTACTCATTGTTACCACAGCCTTTTAAATTGATGAATTGTTTGCCAATCATTTAATACTGCCTCTCGCTGACAATAAGTTGACAATATAAAACATGTTTTAATGAGACATGTAACTTCTTGTTCAAGACTCACTCCAAACACACATAGCCAACAGTGGTCATATATCAGTTCAAATACAAATTTGTCCCAGTCAAGAATGAGGTGATCACAGTAGTTTTAATATTGTCTTTTTACAATGTTTTCTAAAAGAGAACGTTGTAGTAAAATTGATTCATAGCTTTATACGGAAGAGGCATAGATTTTGGTCATGTAGACACTTTAACATGCAGGAAGCAATTGTCATTGAAAATAAATACTGCATGCTTTGGGCTTATCGAAGGTGCTTCATTCATTCATTCATTCATTGTGAACTTAGCCATTTAAGTCAGCCATTGGTGATACTGCATCAAACATTTTGGAATAGCCCCCTCACAATACTTTGGACGTTCAACAATGGCTTACACCGGGGCTATTCTTTGTGTTGTGGCATCTGTAACTAAATGTAGTTGGTTCTTTTTGCAACTATACAATTGAAAAAGATGAAAAATTATGATGTGTGAGAGTGTGACATTTAATCAGTAATTTTCTCCTTCTGGTCTTATTATTGTCTATAGTGGACAATTATGAAGAGAAGACATAAATAAACAAAGTTGTTTTCTTGTGGATTCAGGCAGGAAATATTTCATGCCTTTTTATACCGAGCAATGCATGTTGTATGCAACTAGATATCAACCACCTCCGGAAAATATGCATTTTGTCTGTGATTTGATTAAATATGTCATTGCACGTTTTGTGAACTGTCACATAAGACTAGAGAATTTGTTCTTTTTATCAGAAGTCCTGCATTTGATCAAATACTGAAGCTCATATTGATGGCGTTCACAGCTTAGATACTCAATGAAAGGCACCTGGAAAAATCTATTGCTTTTCATTCAGTTGAAATTTAGCGCCATGTTTTAGCTAAAAGTAGACCGGTAAACAGTTAGGTAATGAGGTTAACATAATATGAAGTACATTTCAGGGTAAATATTCACTCAGCTGTCTCTGCTATACAATCTGGGGGAAAAGTTGTTATACCCAGGCAAACTATGAGTTTACAGAGTTATTGCAAAAAATCAATTTTTTTTTTTGCAATGTTTCATGACATGAGGGAAACTCGGCAACCGTTAAAGTCCTTGACTGGATAATTATAGTTTAATGTATACATCTCACTATTTGTGATGTGTCGCAGCTTTATAATAATAATTTATGCTTGTATAGCATGTTACATCGAAATACTGATCTCAAAGCAATTTACATAAGACAAAAATTAAAAAACCAGCTGTTCAAAAGTAACAAAAAAGCATATGAGAGGCCCAGAGACTAGGGAAAGAATGCTTGCAAATAAAAAGAAAAAATGTAGAAGAGCTAAAATGTGAGTGGCCTTTAAATTGCACATGGTATGTTTTAAGAAGGAGTAAAACAAAGCACTTTGAAAACATAATTAGAGAATGCTGTTCTTATGACATTTGGTACATGCATTTCAGAGATCAGGTGCAAAGGTTAGTTTGAGGTGAACAGTTGAACAAGTATTGTAATCAGAGAGAGTGTTCCTTCAGTACGTTATTATCATACAAACGTCGTAAATTTTTACTTCTAGGAATATCATTTTTAACAACAAGCTAATGGTGAGCTTATTCTGGGGAAGATTTGATGAAAATCTGGAGTATGTCAGTTAAATGGAAATGACTTACTTGTGACAATTACTTAGTTTTTTGATAAGTAATAGAATAATGATTGCATAAACAACAGTGACAAGATTGTTTTTAGTGTTTGTGCTGGGTCCCAAAATTGGAACTCTTTACCCAAAGTCCACAGTTGGTTGTTTATCCGGGTGCCTGGGTACCTGGTACATATACACTAATTGTTGCACATGTTGATTGCCCAAGCTGGGAATTTGTGTTAATGTTGTTATACTTCAGAGAACATTCCTCTTATTGCCAGTAAACCACCAAAGATTGCACTGATTAATATGTTGAACTTAAAACTTTGATCAGGTGCGGAACTTTATGATAAGTTATTTCAGTAGATCGTAGAATAAAGTCACTGTGAGCATAACAGAAATGATCTTGACTTTTAACCAGAGAAACAAGTTAATTGAAAATTGTGTGCCCTTTTAAGTGGTGACATTTTTTTTTTATTCCACTTTACAGGAGCGTAGGCATTTGTCGTATCTGCCATCAGTCATGCTCTGGTAAGTTTGTTTTCTTTGAGTGTGTTTGTATTTATGTTGCAAATGAAAGTGTTCGTCATTTTTTGGATTGGCAATCATCATCGTCAAAAGTACATAGACCGTGTTATTTTTGACATCCTTGATGGATGCATTAGATAAGCATTATTTTTTTTTTTTTTTAGCAGTTGGCATTTTGGAAACTTAACTTTGATTGGGATCATTACCAATATATCCATCTCAGAGAAAATAGGGTTGGCAGTCAGTATTTTGGAAACCACCTGCAATGCCGATGGCGGAAATGTTGGTTGTCTGTGACGTTTGGTCTAAATGAATTTATTTGAGACAAACCTTCATTGCAAGAAAAGGAGGGTTCATATTTGGAAAGCGATCAGTTCCTGCCCCCCTCCAAACTTTATTAAAGTGTTCAATCTATCAACACCAAGATCTATTAAGTAATCCTATTGAAGTGCTTACTTTTTTCCGATAATGAAATACCTCCCTCTTTTCAAACATGCGCGGTTCCATCTTCTTTTCAGAGCACTTTCATATTTCTTTTCCTTTAATTTCTTGTGTGGCTCTTGTTTCCTTTCATATTGTTTGATGGTAATGTGCTTATTAAATTATTTGATGTGAACAGTCAGCTTTGTGAGATGTGTTGCTTTAGGGATCTGATATAAGAGGGTTTGCTTCTGTAAAGACACCAAATCCATCAGGGCTGACACAACCATCTTTCGGTGGGGGAAGTTGAGGGTAAATATCTCTTAGTGGGCACCAATGCCTTACATTGGAGGGGGGAACGGTGTAAGTTCTTAAGAGAGCACTCTAAAAAAGTCTTGTTTAAGTGTAATACAATGTCAACAAGGGCACTTTTTTGCCAAAAAGGGCACTGCATCTAGGAAGTTGAGGGAGGGGAGTTGGTATTATATGTGCTCTATCCCTCTCCTCGTGTCACAGGCACATTAATGATTTGGCACCAGCACATCTCGCAGCGTGCTTCATGTCACAGTTGCAGGTTACTGCCATAGTCACCTTCATATCTACATGACGTTCCTGACTGGCTGTTGACCTATTTTGAAGAGGGGGGAGGGGAGAATTGACAGAATCTGTCCAAATTACTCAACCAAGGCCGTGTTGCCCACCCTAAAAGGCCTTGCTCTCATTGCTAACCAAGACAAGACCACATTTCATGATGTAAAAGAATGTGCAACAGACCATACAGGAACTCATATCTTTACAAGTGGGATCAATTTATAGTGTAGAAGATGCTTGGGGGGCTTCGGTTGTAACAAACAAAGAAGCAAACAGGCAAATAAAGGCAATAAATTGCAAAACCTCTCTTTTTTTATTAGAGAGGTAATCCTCAGGCTTCAAACAATGCGGTGTCATTGTTCTATGAATTAAACCAGCAGGGTCAATTCACCCATGCTAAAAAAGGCCTTGCTCTCATCTGTTACATACCGCACATTTAACGCAGTTGGATTCAGCGTGTCACAGTCGCTAATTATTCTGACCGGCCGTGCCTCGCAGTCCACAGCACCATCAATTTACATTCTGTTTGCTCTGAGCGTTGTGCGATCGAATTTATCACCGCACTCCACTCGACGACGATATTTATTAACAGGGGAACAAAAGTCCAAGCGAAGTGATGAGAGGTCAGTCGGTTTGGGCATACACCTTACTTTAATCAGCGATGCCCTGCAACTGATAAGTACGCTACCCAGCTAAGCATTTGTCCATTAAACAAGTCCATCAGTCAGGTACCATAGCATGTTTGTATTGTTTGTTTTTATAGTGTTGACAATATCGCCCTTTTTTTTTTTTTTTTTTCATTTTACGTTCCTCGTTTCTGACCAACCCCATCTGCTTCTGTTTATCTCTGGATTCGGGCTAATGTTTACGGACAAAGTTCATTTTTGCCGATCACTGCTCTTGATATGTTGAAGATGAAACATGCGAAAGACCTGCACTTTATTCAGTCAGTGGAACTTTTGAGCTGAATTTTGGATGAGTCATCGACTATGTTACTCTGATCACTCACAACAAAACAGCAGAAACAACATGATGTCGGATGTGAAAGAAATTGGGGATCGTCATCAATATTTTGGGGGATTTGTGTGGAAAGTAGCTGAAATTAATATTCTTTGTGGCTGTTTGTGTAATACTGTAAAATGTTGCTCCAAGAATGAGAGATTAATTGGCCACTTTGAAACAGCAGAAAAAAGTTGAGCAAAAAAAGGAAAATTGCATGGTTGTGCAGGATAATGGCCATTAGGGTACCTATGTTTGGCTTTTGTAGACCCTTTATAAATTCACTGGGGAAAAAAGGAAGTGTCTAGCACAAAATAGTTTTGATCTAGTTTTCAACAGTGTAATTTAGAGAAACTTTAATGACAGCTGTTTTTTTTTCCAATATCAGAAATATTTCTGATGCAGCTTTCACTGTATCCAAGTATAGTTTTTGAATGGGAGTAAATGGTGGTTGATTTTGAAGGAAGATTGCACAGAATATGATAAAAAAAATTATTTTTTCATCTGCAACCCTTATCATTAATACCCTCAATTCTTCTGTTAATCTCACCAAACATACTGTACACCACTTATACCATGAAGGACTAATGCTTCTTTCTTTTTAGCTTGACCCTTTTTTTTTCTCAATGCCAAAGTGAGAAATCGGTGGTAAATTCACCAGGACGGGAAAGTGTTTGGTGTTTTAAACCCTTACAATTTTCAATTTCATTTCAATCGCTCTTGACATTTTTTTTTCTCCAATCATTAAAAAAATGATGGAAAGAGCGATTGTGTATTTGAAAAAGATATGTGTCGAAAGAGATGAGAGAACAAGTAGCAGAGGTGAAACTGATGTGATTCAGATTTGAATCTTCAAGAACGGAAGGAACTCAACAGGAACATCGAAGATCTATTAAACCAAGGTTCAACACGTGTGATAAAGAAAATTGTAGTTCATAGGAAAAACAACTTGTCTAGAAATGAAACATGGAATAGTATGCTAATATGATAGGATGGAGGAGGACTCACTTTGTGATAATTGCAGTTGAATATTTTGTCAATCGAGAAGTTGAAAGCAGTGTTTATGGTTGAAAGGCTCAATTTTTTTAATGAAATAACAGCATCCTGACAGCATGTTTGCTTATTCTTCTCAAGATATTTTACAACTCAGTGGGTTCTCTTACATTCATGTCCAGCCATTTGTTTCAGTGAACGCTCCGTAGTGGCTCACCAATCCAAAACTCACTTTCACCGTCAGTGACAGATAATTTAATTTTACTCACACCTTTCCCCCACTCTGATTTTTTATTCCTTGCCTAAGGCATGGAATCTATGCGATGGTGTATGTGTGTGTGTGTATGTGACGCCCTGGCTTGTAAACCAGATATCTCAAGTGTATGTGTGTGTGCGTATGTGTATGTGAAGCCCTGGCTTGTAAACAGGATATCTCAAGAAAGGAAAGGTGTGCAACTTCAAAGTTGGTGTGTCGGTAGTCCATCATGAGTTGATGATCTCTATTGTTTTTCATGGTGGTCAAAGGTCATTTGAGGTCACCAAAGCTTAGAATACAAAAACCTGTTAAGGGAGATATCTCAGCAACCAAATGTTGTTGGAACTTCAAACACTTATCAATGGTAGCAACTGATGAGGAGCTAACGTCTGTTATTTTTAGTGGCGGTCAAAGGTCATGTGAGGTCAAAAGAGGGGACATTGTTTGAAAACCTGTAAGCACGGTATTTCAAGAATGGAAAGGTGCTCAAATATCAAACCTGGTGTGTTGGTAGTCCATGGTGAGTAGATGATCCCTATTGTTTTTCATGGAGGCCAAAGGTCATTTGAGGTCTCCAAAGCTTAAAGTAACAAAACCTATTAAATGTTGCTGGAACTTCAAACCCTTAACATTGGTAGCACCTATTGTCTGTCATTTTTGGTGGACGTCAAATGTCACGTAACATGAATAGAAGATATAGTGTGAAAACCTTCTAAACACAGTATCTTATGAAGGGAAAGGTGCTTGAATTTTAAAGTTGGTTTGTTGGTAATTCACTGTGAGTACACAATACTACTGTTTTTCATTGAGGTCAATGGCCATTTGAGGTCACTAGAGCTTAAAGTATGAAAATTTATTAAGGAAGGTATCTCAACAATTGCATTCAGGTAGAACTTCAAAGTGCCAACATTGTTTGCCCTTGATGAGCTGCTGATGTCTGTCATTTGAATTGCCCCATGGGATATTTGTCTCACACTGTAATGTGACCTTAATTAAATGAATGTAATAAGTGCAAACATTCCAAAGATCTGTCCTGGGTTCCAAAGCCCAACATGTGATATGTAGAAAGTTTTACATGTCCTGAATGTGAGCATATAAAGAGGTTAAATCACTAAAATAATGCATATTTATTTCCAATTGAAATTTTCCAAAAATGTGGATCTGTTTCATAGCAGAGGTCACTGCTAGATAGACTTTGGTCTCATTCTCTTTCTACGTGTGAAACATTTTCTGTGCCAAACAACCACTTAAGGTAGCTCTTATCACTTTTTCTAAGCCTTCAGAGAATATGCTGTTGCCAGAAACTCCCTGTCAAGATTTACAAAGTCCTTTATTGTTTTAGTCCACTCCCTAGGGAGGTTTTGTTGACTACAATCTTGGACAAAATACCTTGGGACACCCCGCGCCCCCGTTCAATGTTGGCTATAGCATTGCTGTTCAAAGGGTACATTCACTTCTATAGCGCAACATTGGAAAGGGGCACGGGGTTTCATGTTATCCTCTCACCTAAAATTCAGTATTATATTTGCAACATACGACAAAGTGTCCCAACAATTTTGTCCAGGATCATCTGAGAATTTCGAGGGGTTAGAAGCATGCGCGGTTCACAGGAAAAATCGTCAATTTGAAACAAGTTAAACGGCAAAATGGGGGGTGACATTCCTTGCAACAAGAAACGTCAGCAGTGCATGTTCGGCATGTTTGGGGCCTATATTGAAGTTGGTTCACTGTAATAACATTATTGTGTGAATGTTGTCAATGTTATTACGGAGTAAGGGGAGGAATAAGTCAGTCAAATTGATGTATTTGCACTAAATGTGCTAAACAAAATGCAGTCATTGGGGAGGTAACATTATAACTCCAATGCATCTTGTCGACCATGAAACTACTTTAAAACATTTTGTATGATACAACTGACGTACTTTCGGCTCAAACTCTAATATTGAGACAGGTAACGAAGAAAAAAAAAACAAACAAAAACAAAAAACACCCCCCCAAAAAATAACATGTGAGTGGTCCGTTGAAGAAGATCGATGTATATGTCTTATTTATTCAAATTATTCACAGTGATGACGTGGTGTCTGGTATTAAAGTAACTACACTTAATGTCTATTAGGACTGACTTGCAGGTTAATCTGGGTAAAAAGTGTTCTATCGTTATACAAAATAAACCCCTAAAATGCAAATTTAATAAATGTGATGTTTGCTCATATTCACATCACAGTGACATTGTGGCACCAATTCTATTGTACCGTACATGGTGCACTGTAATATGTCAGTCATTTTAAGCGGTTTCAACAGACTTCAGAGTACATATTTGTTGTTCGAGCTATATCATTATATTAATATACATATATATATTACCTTATGCTGTATATGAATGAATGAAAAATGAGAAGTTGACAGACGTTTGAGTTTATAAATGGATAATTGAGCAGTGAAAAACACTATGGTCATGCCGTGAATCGAACCCCGGCCTCCCCATCCAAGCTGACTTAGACCTAACAACATCGTTGGACAGTATAGGTTAATGAAACCCATGTTCTACCAAATGTTTTGACAGGAAAATTTAAGCAACCCGTGGAAAAATTGCGTAGATTACAAGACTGAAGATTACATATGTTACCAGCTTCATGCAATGTAAAAACTGCAGTCACAAATCTTGATTTAGCGGCCGAAAAGGTAAAAAACCAGCCTTTACTAACGTTCTACCATTTATTTTAATATTAAGCTGAATCTACAGTTCTGACTTTAATGCATTTTGGTAGAACGTGGAGCTACTTCAGAATATATTCTAACTGGGATTCCTACCAGCATTCTACAATTGCAGTAACACTCCTGTTGCAATGCAATGCAACAGCTGCCCATCAATGTTATTTCTATACGCAACTATTTCTGTCCGCATACAAAACCATGAAACGATCTATTCATTCATGATCACTCCTTACCAACAAAACGTATACAAATAAACCCCCAAAATTAAAATTAAACTTTTTATGTTCATAGTCGAAATTCAGAATACTTTCATTTGAAAATCCCCAGACCCATAGGCCCCGATAACTAATTTTTATGACGCACATTGTCCAAAAATGTTCAATTTTCTTTCGAAATTTCGCTCCAAATTTGCTCACAAAAAACTCAGACAATCTTGGACAAAATACCTTGGGACACCCCGCGCCCCCGTTCAATGTTGGCTATAGTATTGCTCTTCAAAGGGTACATTCACTTCTATAGCGCAACATTGGAAAGGGGCGCGGGGTTTCATGTTATCCTCTCACCTAAAATTCAGTATTATATTTGCAACATACGACAAAGTGTCCCAACAATTTTGTCCAAGATTGTAGCTCAATCTCAGGTCTGTTTACCACAATTTGGTGTCACAAACTTTCTATTAAGTTGTGAATTATCTCCTTCATGACCACAATTGTCATCAATGCTCAGTGAATGACATTACTCATTCATATTAGCACTTGGTAACATCAAACCCATAAGACAGAATGTGGTTGTCATTCTTGCATTTTGTCTTTCATTTTGATATGGCCCTTTCCCTTCTGCACTGGGTTGCTTTTGTTTGTTAGTGATTGTGTGTGTATGAAAAACAGGGATAGTGGAAAGGAATCACAAAGTCACTTGACTCTCTGATTTTCTTGGATCATTTTGGCGTACTTGGTAAAATGACGGGGCAAATCTGGACGTGTAACAACTTTCAACAACATGAGGAATGTTGCTTTGTTTGCAAAATGCATTGCATAGGAGAGTAACCTTTTTCTGCGCGTGTGCCCCACAGGAGATTCAGAAAAGATCAACATAGTCTCATGTTGTAAACTTGATAAACAGTCCAATTTTTGTGTGATTCATTTATTAAGTGCAATGCAATGTGCAATGTGACTAGTCTGATTAGAGAAATGCACTTATAAGCAGTTGGGAATTTTGGTTTTCTCGGAGGTTTGTTCACAGCAGGGGTTGGCAAAGTTTTCGAAAATTGGTCCAAATCATACTGATGTAAAAGCCTGCCTGAGTTGAACAGAGTTGAGTTAACATACATCTCATCTTCATCCTATTCAACCACCAGACCCAACCCCCTACCCCTACGCCCAGCCTGTGCTAGTCCAGTGTGCCAGTCTAGATGAAAAGAATATTGTTTGCATAAAATGCTGAAGTGTGAGACCTACATTGCTCACTTTTCTGTTTTAACTCAAAGATGCAAACCCATGATCATCAAAGAATTTCATTCTACCTGCCAAAATGCAGCTTATGAATGATACCCCGCAACTCTGATGTTCTCGATAGACCGCTAGCAACGAACCAATTTCTCAGGGATCTGTTTACAGCATAACAAATTAATTTTGGCATAAATTCACATTTTGCCAAGCTTACCCTCATTACCCTCATTTCATTGAAGAGGGTGATTATTTCTTTGTTTTAATGATTGGTGTTCAAGTTCAAGTTGTCGTTGAATGTCAAGGCAAGAGGTTGAATTGGGAATCAAGTGGTTCTAAGTACGTATAACATTTTTGTCAATGGAGTAGAGGTTCATCAGAATACAATACTCTACGACAATGCATGGCATGTTCTTAGTGTATGTCAAGAGTTCCTAAAAATGACTAATTGAACCTTACTTTTGCATCATGCGATTGCTTGCACTTTGCCAAACCTTTGGACAAAACTCATCTGGATGTTAACGCTATCCTTTTCATCGTTTGGCTACAGGATTGCACTTTGCAGTATACATTCATCACTTTTGCTCAAAATTAGTAAGGGGGAACCCTAGGGTTTCATGTTATTCTTAGATCTGAGATTCAGGAATATAGTTTCAAAAGTCCGACAACAGTTTCACCCAAGAGTGTAGCTTGCTTACTTTATAACAGCGCAGTTTAATATGAAATTTGAGTTTATATTTACATAGTTATTCATCCCTAACGAAATAAATGTATGGCAGGATGTAATTTCCATGAAAGGGGTATTAAATTCAGAGGCCCCAGTCTCTGATTACTACAACTACTAGTCAGTGTGTATCTGTGTGATGTTTTTCATTGAATTTTAAACATGTTTTGGCTGACCCATTTTCTATATTAGCACCAGTGATGTGTACGTCTTACATGTATCTTAAACACAAAATGTTCCAGTGATATCCATGTTTTCCACAAGTTTTGGAAAGGGGATACAAGGAAAATTAATGGGTAGTACAAGTTGCCTCCAGCCTTGGAAATTGTTTTGCACAATTTCTTTCCTTAATGCTTTGATGTTGACCACGATTGTGTGCCAGCTACTGTGATAGAGGAAACGTAGGGTGATTGCCTTAGGGTACTTGAAACCCCCCTACTCCCTAACACCACTAATGGCATCATCTGGGCTACTACCACACTAGTGCCTCCTTCTTATTCTGCCATCCTTATGATCCTGGGGTGTGGGGGGTTTGGTAAAAAATCACACTTTTAGCACCATTTTGCTCCAACATCTGGTGAACATTGCCTCGTGATTGATGTCTTGCCTTATTGTTCAGGGTAAGGAGGTGCTAGTCAGTTAGTAGCCTGGATGGCACGAATAACAGTGTTAAAGGTTGTCAGTGCTCTTGGCATGGGAAATAGGAGTGCATTTGTTATGCCGAGACAGGTAAGATAGTCTTTCGTAATTAAACAAACCAGAGACGTTTTGAGATTTTCAAGAATTTGTTCATTTGTCCAAGAAAACGTCAGATGAAGGCTAAATATCCCAGTGAGACTAGACTTTGCAAAGTCTTTCTCGGCGAATGAATTCTCCTCCTTTGATACATTCCTCACAATTTGAGCTGTAGCCTACTTACAGCCAACCGAGATATGTACTCATCTAGTAATAGCGTTTCCCTGTGATCGCCATCCGCCGGAAAGACTTTGGACACTCGATATAATTATGTACAAATGAATAGTCACGTTTGACGTTACGGTTAATACATATTAAAATGCTACGCATTGGTCTCATGAAATGAGCCAATAGCAGCGATCGAACAATGAGAGAAAATAATAATACCTAGGCTAACTTTCACCGTATCACCAGATTTGCCTACGGCAGAAATAGGATATCTAAGAGAGGCCTCAAACAGTTGAAGGAGAGTAGAATATTGCCATGATAGTTACGTAACTAATCAGTCGTAGGTCCTTTCCCCATCATCACTCCCATCATTTCTCACGATGGCCGTGATTGGCTTCTACCGAATTCGGTAGCAAAAAACAATGGTGTTAGTTAAAAGTTGTGTGCATAATTAAAACGAGTGTCCAGAGTCTGCGAGGGCAGCTATCAGTGGGGGGAGTAAGCACTCTTCCGGAAGAGCAGTACAGTGTAGGTGTTCAGAGATGGTGGAACCAAGATTTACAGAAATTTTCCAGCACAAGCAGACTCTGCAGAGTCTACAGTGAGACAAGTTAACTGACTGGGGTTGTGGAGAAGGGAAGTTTGAAATTTTAATATTTCTGAATTGAGGAATCTTTAATTTTGTTGGAATTGTTGACTTGAAAAAACTAAATTCACACATATAATGGTGAAATCTTTACAGACCATCCAGAACAACCTTTTAGCAAACATACAAATCACATTTAGATTTTCCTTCCTGAAATTTGTTTCAAACATTGGAAGTTCATCAATAAGACGTGTGTGAACAACCCCAGACTAGAAATGTCAGTGATTAGGTTATATTTTATGTGTGTGTAGAAACAAGAATTCAGCAAGAGTGTGAAGCTTGCAAGATTTCAATTGAGGGCATTAGGACACTTGTAAAATCATTTGATTTAACTAAATAGATGTCAGCTCGAAAATTCAGCATTAAAGAAGCATTCCAGGTACTGGACAGACTTAAATGTGAAGATTACAAAACTGATAGGAATTGTGTAGTTTCAATTTTCCTAACTATACCTGCTCTTTTGTGAGCTGTTCAAAACCATGTTTGTAAGGGGAGCAAAAGCATGCTCAGTGTTATACTCTTATGTTCCTTGTATTACAGATTTTCTCTCCTTAATGATATTTACAAGAACTGTTGACTGAGTAAACATTAACTGTTTTGGCAGAAAGTGTTCAACCTTTGAGGAGATAAATGTCTGCCTAAATTAATCATCGCATTGTAGGTCACTGTGTGTGAAGGTTTTTGCCATTCAGTGAATTTGTGGCATGCAGTGTTGTAGCTGCCATGGGTGGCACCGGGTGGGCCCTCCCACGACTAGTAATTCCCTCCCACATGGCAATTTACAACCTGGTAACGTCTTACTGTCTACTACTAACTTCACAAAAATGTAGTAATTATGATCGGAGAAGCAACCTTTTGAGTCAACATTCAAAGATTTTTTATTTTCTTTCCCATAGCATTGCTCACAACTAGAATGCTCTGGAGTCCTGGACCTCACAAGGGGTCCTAGTGAGAGCCTCTGGACCCCATCAGAAGTGACTGGTTCCCTTGTTTGGAACCTGGCACTAGAATTTGTCTAGTTACAACCCTGGTTGCGATGGCATGTGCACGTTCTATTCTACCCTGAGATTTTGAAACTTCTTCTCATGTAACATCATTCTGTCTGAATGATGTTAATGCGTATGAAGTGACAAAACACTGTACATTAAATGAACATTTGAGAGTAAACTAGGGTATTAGGATTTGTTGAAGTGTTCATGGATTGGAGACATTTTTTTTTCTCTCATGACAGTTGTCAATGTCATTTATGGAAACTTTAACTATATGTTACATGTTTCAAACTCTGTTGGGAGGAAAAAATTGTACTTTAGCCTCTAATTAGTTTGGAAGAGCTATCCCCCCCCTCTCTTTACCACTGCCTATCGATAATTGTGCTCCTTGATGTATTGTGTTAGTTTCAGCTATATAGTCAGGACATTCAGTTACATTAACAATAACAAGCAGTAGCCACCTTAAGTAGTAAAATGATTTCTGTATCCTCCTGTTATAGTTTACACTACATGAGTTTTTTATGTACATGGTGTACCTTTCTCCTCTTACTGTTAGGTTTTGAACCGAACGACTTGAACCGACAGAAAAAAAAATATCTTTGGATATTTATAAAAGGAAAGGTTCAGTCAAATTTGCTGCCTTGAAGATTTTTTTTTTAATTAATAACTTGATCATTGTTGCCATTTCTTGGTCATTCTCAATTCTTTCTATTCATAAATTCAAAGAAGGGAATCATCTAATTGAGGATTGGAAGATTGAAATTTTGTAGTTTTATTACTTTTTCTTTTGGTCTTTTTTTTTTTTGTACATAAGGTAGGCTACTTCAAGAGATACATTATGAATGAACTGTATGGTTTTCAGTGTTCCACTGTTCAAGTTCAAGCCTGTGATTGATTGGCCAGTGTACAACTGGGCTCATATTTGCGTCTACAGCCATTAGCATTGTACAGGCTGATGATTAATCCAATGTCCATTAGGACAAGTCAGCATAAAAAGTCTTTACTGGTATTAACAAGGAAGTTAAAAAAAAGCCTTCTTTGCGCAAGTTTGTTCGTAGAGTTGTATCATATATAAAGCAATGTTGTCATAGCCATGTGCTGTAATTTATGACAGAAATTTGTCATTTAAGGTAACAAAATTTGGTTTGTATTTGTCTTGGAAATTTTGTTGCACAGTCATTGTGAAACAACAGAACCTTTGTGACAGTTACAAAGGTCTTGGTTGAGTGAGTCAAGCAAGGAGATATTTACTGATGTTGTTCTTCATAAAGTCAGGCCACTTCTTAGCTGCTAATGCAGCCGCCTGAATCGAATGAATTGAAAAAGAAAAAGAAATGTCAGAAATATTTCAGGTTGTCTTCATCAGCATATTTTGGAGAAGGATGTGCAATAGGATATGTAATGTTTTTAGCATAATTAAGGAAATGTGAAAGAGACAGTTGGAGATAGAGTTCAGGATGGTTCATAAGAAGGACAACACCCAGAATCATGCAAGATGGTGTGAGAGGGGGGCCTTCCCGCTGTTCCCTGGGCTCATTGTTTCCAGGGTTCGATGTACCCCGTTTCTGCATTATTTCAGTGGTTGCCAATGACTACAAGGTTCATTATTCCCAGGGTTCAGTGTTTCTAGAAATATCACTGTGATTCTGGGAAGGATTCTAATTCTCAAGAAAAGAGTACAAAGAGTACATGGTGCATCTTTGTCATGTCCAGTTCTCTGCAACTTACAGCTGCTCCATTTAATGGTCTGTTTCCACTGTTTTGTCAGTGCAGGCTGTAAAATTCACAGCATGTACTGACTCACAACATATAACCTATGCATTACGGTATTGACTATGGGCTAGCATCTTGCAATTGTGTGTCTGCGTATCTGGCCACTGTCCTTCCATATTTGCCAGCCTTTTGGTCTAGCAGCGAAGTTTCCTTCACTCGTTTGCTTCTGCCGTAATCTGCATCTTTTTGCATAAGTTATATGATGTGAGTAAATTGCTAGTTAATTCCCAAACCAAGAAGTTTTGGGGGTTTTGTTTGGGAAAGTTTGGGAAACTGTGAAGTGGTGACCTCGTTCAAGGTGACCACACCCGATGTCAACTGATGCATCACTGTGGAGGAGCACAACCATTATCACCTCCACCGCCTGTCTGTCCTCCTTTCGACCCCCTATCCATTATGGTGTAACCCTCCCTCTCCAAACATGATTAAAAGTAGCATGCTGTGACATTTGCAGTCCTTTTATCTGAAACTGTCATTTAGTTTATTTTAGCTCGAAAATCTCAATTGCTTTTTTACTAATGTTCGTTTTATTAACTTTGACTGACGTGAGGAAAACCTTTGTACTTGGCAGACTGATAAGAACAGAAATCACTGCAAGTTGACATCCTATCATCCACCTGGATCTCAAAACCTGAAACGGTTTGTCAGGTTTCTGATTACTACTGGATACTTGGAACTGAAATGGGTGGTTGGGTCCCTGATTTCTGCAGCCCACCAGAAACTGCGAGACTGAAATGGGTGGTCCGGTCACAGGTTCCTGCCGCCCACCTCAAACTGAAAGTCTGACATGGGTGGCTGGGTCACTGTTTCAAGCTGCCCACTTGAAATTGAAAACCTGAAGTGGTTGATAAAGTCATAGATTCCTACCACCCACCTAAGACTAAATCTGGAGTGGGTGGTTGGGTCCCCCATTCCTACTACCCAACTGTAAATGAAAACTAAAATGTGTGTATAGGTGACAGGGTCCTACCCACCCACCTTGCAAGTGTCCTTTGAATTTGAAGTGGGTGGTCAAGCCACTCAGTTTCTCACTGCCTAGCAGGAACTGAAAACCTAAAATGGGTGGTTAGATTTGTTCCTACGATTCACCTGGAAGTGAAGACCTCAAACTGGTCATTTAAAGTCACTTGATTTGCTTTGCAAACTTTTTCAGAACATGGTGTTTGATCTAGGTAAAACAAGAAGGAGCTTGAAGTTTTGTTGTCCACATTGGGTTGTTTCCTTTTTGAAACGTAGACCTTTAAGTAGGGAGTCCTGGGATACATCAGTCAATGAGGAAAATGTTTCTTTAAAGGACAGTTGGTGATGGTGAGGAGGGCCTTTGAATTTTTTTTTCTTATCAGTAACATTTTTCAAATGATCTATACAAACTGAATTAAGATAATTGTGATACGCAGTTTCATGAGGACGCTTTTTGCCTATTAGTTTGGGCTTTACTCAATGTTTATGACATCTTTCTTGTTTATCTATTTGAAAGACAAAACAGATGTCAAGGTGTAATTTTGTGAAAGAATTAAGAGAAATTTTGAGGCCTTAACTCTGTGCTTATACCACTTTAATTGAGACCCAGTATACGGAGTAATAGTCTCTTTTAAATGCTGTTTAAGAACTCTTCAAACATTCGCTGTGAAGAGCTTTGTCACCAAAATAGTCAACTTCTTCAGGAAGTATTGGTACTTAACGCAATGTGGAAACTTGAGAAGGATGTAGCCTAGATAACAACATTTAGAACGTAGTCCAGATTTCGATACGTGAACCTGCCCTTATTAATATTTTGAACATGAGAGGCTAAAACTGATTGATATACATTGTTGCAAGAGAGCTATCAGCGGTGCTATGAAAACGTCTGCCAAATTCAGAATCTTTTCTGTTTGAAGCATGCAGGAAATGCAACGTCCTTTGAAAACAACAGCTTGTCACCATGATGGATAACTCTCCGTCAAAGTTATGTTGTAGTAGATTCCATGTGTACCTTGAAGATTCTAGAAATGAACTTTTTCTGTGGGTATAACAGACCAGAAATATGAAATAATAAAAGAACTAATAAACACAGCAAATGATTATTGCCGTTGTTGGGGTGTTGTCATAAATATCTTTCAGTTGTAGGGAATAATTGTCACACTTTGACTTCACTGTTGATTATTCATCAGATTCTTCATTCTGCAAACTTGCTGTCTCTTTGTGAAACTAATCTTGCATTGCACTTGCATCTTTTTCTTAGCTTAAACCATCTATACAACCCAACACCATAACTTATGTATGTGTGTCTTTCAGTCTGTCTGCTTGTTTCTCTTCATGTGTCATGACTGTTCACATTTACGAAAGTGGTTTGCAGTGATCACTTATTAAATGGATTTTAAGGAAACATTGACAATCCACATTAGATGGTCAGCTGCTTTAAAAATGAAAAGTGGGGTCAAAGGTCATGCAGAGCAGAAAAATCAACGGTGATACATTATCATTATGGGTCATCGTGTGAAACTTGGAAATATGTAACATAGCCAAATTTTACCACAATGCCCCAAATCTAGAGTGTAGCAGAATATCACCACTATGTGTACGCATCACAAGGAAGGAATATTGGACAATTATGGTATGCCTATGGTAGAAACAATATTTACACGTTAATGAACTAGCATTAAATGTTAGTGAAACAGTTTGTTCCCAATATATTAAAGCTTCTACATTTGTGATGCTCTATTATATTTAATTACAATGGCCAGTATTGATGCTATTGTTGTAGTTGATTGGTAGTTGCAAAGCACCATGCTTGAACAGTTTCCCAGCAGATTCCCATGCCATCTGCTGAAAGTAGGACAGATAGTTTCCTAGCAGATTCTCATGCCATCTGTTGAAAGTAGGGTAGTTTTCTAGCAGATTCCCATGCCATCTGTTGAAAGTAGGATAGATTCCTAGCAGATTCCCATGCCATCTGTTGAAAGAAAGGTAGTTTCCTAGCAGATTCCCATGCCATCTGTTGAAAGTAGGATAGTTTCTAGCAGATTTCCATGCCATCTGTTGAAAGTATAGTTTTCTAGCAGATTCCCATGCCATCTGTTGAAAGTAGGATAGTTTCCTAGCAGATTTCCATGCCATCTGCTGAAAGTAGGATAGTTTCCCAGCAGATTCCCATGCCATCTGTTGAAAGAAAGGTAGTTTCCTAGCAGATTCCCATGCCATCTGTTGAAAGAAGGATAGTTTCCCAGCAGATTCCCATGCCATCTGTTGAAAGTAGGATAGTTTCTAGCAGATTCCCATGCCATCTGTTGAAAGTAGGATAGTTTCCTAGCAGATTCCCATGTCATCTGTTGAAAGTAGGATAGTTTCTAGCAGATTCCCATGCCATCTGTTGAAAGTAGGGTAGTTTCCTTGCAGATTCCCATACCATCTGTTGAAAGTAGGATAGTTTCTAGCAGATTCCCATGCCATCTGTTGAAAGTATAGTTTTCTAGCAGATTCCCATGCCATCTGTTAAAAGTAGGATAGTTTCCTAGCAAGATTCCCATGCCATCTGTTGAATGTAGGATAGTTTCCTAGCAGATTCCCATGCCATCTGTTGAAAGAAAGGTAGTTTCCTAGCAGATTCCCATGCCATCTGTTGAAAGAAAGGTAGTTTCCTAGCAGATTCCCATGCCATCTGTTGAAAGAAAGGTAATTTCCTAGCAGATTCCCATGCCATCTGTTGAAAGAAAGGTAGTTTCCTAGCAGATTCCCATGCCATCTGTTGAAAGAAAGGTAGTTTCCTAGCGGATTCCCATGCCATCTGTTGAAAGAAAGGTAGTTTCATAGCAGATTCCCATGCCATCTGTTGAAAGTAGGATAGTTTCTAGCAGATTCCCATGCCATCTGTTGAAAGTATAGTTTTCTAGCAGATTCCCATGCCATCTGTTGAAAGTAGGATAGTTTCCTAGCAAGATTCCCATGCCATCTGTTGAATATAGGATAGTTTCCTAGCAGATTCCCATGCCATCTCTTGAAAGAAGGATAGTTTCCCAGCAGATTCCCATGCCATCTGTTGAAAGAAAGGTAGTTTCCTAGCAGATTCCCATGCCATCTGTTGAAAGTAGGATAGTTTCCCAGCAGATTCCCGTGCCATCTGTTGAAAGAAAGGTAGTTTCCTAGCAGATTCCCATGCCATCTGTTGAAAGTTGGATAGTTTCCTAGCAGATTCCCATGCCATCTGTTGAAAGTAGGATAGTTTCCCAGCAGATTCCCATGCCATCTGTTGAAAGAAAGGTAGTTTCCTAGCAGATTCCCATGCCATCTGTTGAAAGTAGCATAGTTTCCCAGCAGATTCCCATGCTATCTGTTGAAAGAAAGGTAGTTTCCTAGCAGATTCCCATGCCATCTGTTGAAAGTAGGATAGTTTCCTAGCAGATTCCCATGCCATCTCTTGAAAGAAGGATAGTTTCCCAGCAGATTCCCATGCCATCTGTTGAAAGAAAGGTAGTTTCCTAGCAGATTCCCATGCCATCTCTTGAAAGTAGGGTAGTTTTCTAGCAGATTCCCATGCCATCTGTTGAAAGTAGGATAGTTTCCTAGCAGATTCCCATGCCATCTGTTGAAAGTAGGATAGTTTCTAGCAGATTCCCATGCCATCTGCTGAAGGAGGATAGTTACCTAACAGATTCCAGGGAATCTGCTGAAAACAGGGTAGTTTCCTAGCAGTTTTGCATGTCATGTGCTAACAAGAGGGTAGTTTCCCAGCACACTCCATCAGCTGAAAACAGGATACTTTCTTCTGTGATTTCCCATGCTTTTCTATGAAAACAGGATACTTCTCTCTGAGATTTTGATGCTTTTCTGTTGAAAACAGGATACTCCCCTCAGAGATTCCCATGCTTTTCTGCTGAACAGAGGGTGGTTACCTAGTATATTCCCAAGCCAATGTGGAGAAAAGAGGAAATTTCCCCAAATGCTGGCAGTACCTGCTTTAGTAGGAGTAAATGATTTGTTGTCTTTCTGCCTTAAAATCAGTTGAAGGATTGGTTTACAACATTTTACGGTTTCCTGGGTGGAAGCAAAAAGGTGATACAGTTATTGATGCTTTTATTTTGTGACAATTTTTTCCCTCAGTACTGTCTTTTAATATATCCTTTAAATGTTGCATAAATTTGTCTTTGTATTTGACTGATGCTACGATGTTACTGTCACCTGTTAAACGGACAATGTTGACTATGATCCATGCAAAGCCCAATGGAGGTACTGTAGTCATTGAAGCAAAGTTTTATTTAAAAAGATGTAAGGATTATCTACAAACCCCATCAATTCCAGAGCACCATCGTTTGCAAAATTTGAATTGTTTGAAAAGAATGTCTCAAAAAGAGATCCTCATCATCTCACACTGCCACCTATGTTGCTTCAAGCTCCACCCACAATTGTCCTTTGCAGACCCAAACCGAGCTTAACATTTGAGCGATATTCTGGTGACCATATAAGACCCTACATGTGGTCAGCCCAGATATGTGCGTGACGTGTACATTTGTGAGCTAAACTGCATCTTTTGAATTTTTAACTCTTTATGTCAATCCAAGGACAGTCACCAACTGAGAATTTTGCTTACACCTAAGTAAAAATCATACTTTGGGTGATAGTCTTTTAAGATAAACTCTGCATGCAAAAGACACACCCATATACCATAAATTACCCGTCAGCCCATACACACATCAATCTTACTAGACATCTGTGTTGGCTGTTGTGGTCCTTTAGACAGTACAACTGTAGCATTTGTTGAGAAATGAAGTTCCTTGACATATTCATCCTTGTTTTGCAGTAAACCCATTAAATATTTATCAATTTAGCAAAAATTTTGAGTATGACCTTAGGTTAGAAATAGCCCTATGTCATTGCAAACATTTTGTGACTGTATATGTAGTGTGTGGTTCAAAAATTCATTCCAAGGACATATTACCTACATTGCTTCATAGCCATTGCACTTTCATGGCAAGAATATTCATGTATACAAGATGCAGACAGGTTAATTGGGTATGTATACATAAAAGTACACTTCGAAGGCTGTGAGCATAAATCAATAAAATGCAAATGTTTAAATAGACCCATTTCTGCAGAAGTGTGATGGCTCATAGTAAATGATCGACACTTTTTTCTTTTAAGTGCAAATGTACATATCAATGACACATACTGAAGCATTCATCACTTGTTCCATCACCAGAAAGTGCCATGGTTCTTGCACTTCTTCATGTCTTTTTTATTTACTTATTTTTTGCTTTCTTGGAAGGTTCAGACATGTACCTCAATTTGGCAAATTCAATGCACTCACTTGCATGAAATGTTTAATGCATACTTTCAAGGTCATGTAACATGTATCTAAAAGAGAGCTAGCTTTGCTTAAAAAGTGATAGAATGAAACCCTGAATGGAAATCTGTTGAAATTGTGTTTCGATCTTTTTCCGTTTATGAGATGTGGCTTAATTTTCGAAGTTTGATGAAAGTGCAGATGTGATGAGGTGGATTGTTGCACATTGTCGGTGTTACTTTTGTTAGGCCTATACGTATTATCTCTTAATTACTAGGTTTTGAACTGGTAAGTGATATTAATATTTGTGGAGGAGAAAACACATGCTTCCAAAACACAATCCTTGGGGTATGTGAAATTCTCAAATTCACAGCGCATACTCTCTACCCTCATGTAACATATGCGTTACCGTATTGACCATGGTCTAGCATCTGGCAATTTTGTGTGTGTGTACGTGTATCTGGCCACCGCCCTTCTGTAATTGCTAGCCATTTGATCTGACTGTCCTCACAGAATTTCTATAATGTGCTAAAATCATGTCTCAAAAAGACCTTGTGTACATGATAGAACATGATGTGATAGCCAGCTTTACTATAATGATTATGGTAGGTACCTTTCGATGAGGGATAAACATGTATGATATCATGTGAGGTTTGGCTGATTTTCAAATGTAACCAATGTTTATTCATGATGCAGGTGTAAGACAGGAAATTTACCTGTTAAATTGTCAATTTTTGATGGATTTTGATGAAATTTGTGCCTATTTTCAACATTTCCAATGAGTAATTCAGCCAACATTTCAAAATGTCATTTTCATGTTACCCAACCGTTAGTGATAGCAAAATGGTTATTGTGTTGTTTTCACAAAAGAGCAGAGAAACCTCGATGGAGGAGCAAGAATAACATAACTTTCCCTGATGGTACCGTCAAGCCTATATCATAAAAGCATGACACATAGGTAGCATGCGAAACTGAAGTCACTAAAAATTCCTGTTTTTCATACCATGCTTCTCATTTATTTTTGTGGTATATCTTGCTACCAACCACATCACCTGTTTTTTCATCACCTTTTGTTGATTCTATACCACTCAGGTAGCAAACAAGAACATAGAGAATTAAATGTCAAATGAGTATGTGCTCTTGAGCTCTATTCCATATCATGGCAACTAGGGGATTTTTGTTGTCATGCCCGTAGGCAAAAATGTGTAACTGAGAATGAAAGAGAATCTGCTGACTATTTTAGCAACATCAGTTCATCATGATTTTTGTAAGATTTACTTCAGGGGAATAAACAGTCACCCCAACTTTATTCTGAACCATCAACCAAATCTTACAAATCTCCTCTTTTATACCCTAAAAGTATCTTTGGGGATATTTTAAACCATTGCCTTTTCAAAATAAACAACTTGCATGTATTTACCAACCCAAAGACAAAAATATCGTCACGTGATGAAAAGAGCCATCCATGAATTAGGATAGGGGACTATACTAATGTAAATTGGGGTGACTGAATTTTCTCTTTAAAAAGTACCAAAAAGAGCCCATTTGTGCAGGAAAGGAGTACCTCGTTCAAAAAGCCAATTAAATGGACTTACATTATTTCCTTATCTGATTACTTTGTTAATGTGTTCATTATGTTCAACTGTAGACTTGATCCATAGTAGCTAATAAACAAAAACATAATTATTATCAGGACTTTTTCATAAAATAGTGGGCAAAAACATTTTTGCAGTTTGAAGAGTTTACTGAAAACCTGTCTCATGCAAAAAACCTCATGACCCTTTAGCACAGATCAAGAATAGAATTCTTAATGCTTTTTAGGTTGTCACAGCTCTTCTTTGTTTTTACTACTTTTATGTATACTTGAAATTAAATGTCTTTAGTCGATTAAGTATAAACAAACAGATATTATGCAACTTTAACTTAGTATGTCTTTCTGTTTTATATACGACAGCCTCTGGATGTTGGTAGGTTGACAGTATGTCGGTAGAATGCCGGAATGCATATGGTGAAATTAATTTGACATATTATTGTAGCAAATCTTTTTTCCTTGACTGTGTGGCCAGTCAAACATCATTCTACATCTAAAAAAGCCACCCAAACTATGTGGCCTGTTTATCAAGGTGAAACTATCCAGGACTGAACTACCCCATTTAGCAGAAGTTTTTTCATTCAGCATTAATGTCACTAGGAGAAAACTAATGTTCGAATGCTTTGGAGAGAAATTCCTTCCAACTCTATGGAAATCCTCGGTAAACTTCATTCATATAGCACTGAGGCAGTTCGTTAAAGCTTTAATTAAAAGAGAGACACTGCTACCATCTCATGTAGCTGCATAGATCGATGGTGAACAATGTAACCGGACACCTTCCTGGTTCTTTGTGCTACCGTGTGTGCATACACACAGAACACTGACAACTCAATAACTAACAACGAATTTTAAGCACTGCCTAGCTCATGAGTTATAGACCAATGCCCATTAATGCTGACGAATATTTATTTCATCAACTTGGGCTCAGTGAAAGGAGTGTTTGACCGTCGCCAGCAGGCTCTTTGGGGCAGCAGTCACAAAGGCGCTGCATAGGATACACTGGACTTGCCGCCATGGCACTGGACTTGCAATAGTCACCTTATTCTCTCTAGTCACAACAGTCACCTTATTCTCGATGGTCACCTCATTTTTGCATTTGAAAATTTACACATGACTGACTTTCAAGGAATTTCGAGCGCAGCAATAAACACGGTGTTGACAGCCAGAGGGAAAGCCAAACCAGCCAAACCACACCAGAGAGTTTGGGCATTACAATGAAATGTTTGAGTCTTAAAATGAAAGAGCTTAGTTTTTCATCACAGGTGTTTCACCTTAAAGGTCTGGTGACATGAAAATGACATTTTGAGGTATTGGGTGCATTAGGCATTCAAAATGTTGAAAATAGCCACAAATTGCGTCAAAATCCATCAAAAATTGACAAATTTATAGGCAAATTAGTGTCTCACAGCTGTGTCATGAATAAACATTGACTAAATATGCAAATTTGTGATGTCAGGAGAGGGACTCCCATGATATGTCTTATGTTAATCCTTTGTTTATGTAACCTTTATTTCAAGGTCATTTGAGAATTTTATATGCCCAGAGGGTTTTATTTTGGAAGCATGTGTTTTCTCCTTCAAAAATATCGGTATCACACACCAGTGTGAAACTCAGTAATTAAGTCATTAAGAGGCAAAATATATAGGGTTAACAAAAGAAAAACTAACACTGTGCAACACTCCACGTCATCTGTTTTGCATTTTCTTCAAACTTTGAAAAGTCATATCTCAAAAACGGTAATAGATATGAACAAAATTCCAACGGATTTTCACAGAGGGTTTTACTTTGTAATGTTTGCATGACGGAAGCTCTTTTTTGGAAGCATGTCACACGTCCTTTAAACCCCACACCAATATCTTGTTCTTGAGTTAAGATATTCCTGTTTGAAACAAAGATGGCTTTGCTTGACAAAGATCCTCAATTGCCTAGCCACTACAAAATGCCATGTCGCGCTGTTTAATTACTGCAAGAAGTATTTATTGTTCTTTGGAATTGAAGTGCTTATTTAACCTTGAAATTTGACACCAGTGAGAAAATTAGTGTGGCTTTGTCATAGATTGACACCCAATATTTCTTTTTGAGACATTCAAAAATTGCAAAGAAATACAAAGGATATGGAAGTAGTTGGTCTGTTGACATATCACATGTTTCCCATAATGCAACATAGCACTGTGAAATAGATGTTTGTTTAAAATCCATAACTTCCAATCAGAGCATGCTATTGTGACATATCTATCTTTTAACACTCGCAGATCCCATGAAAGTTTCAGAGCAACATTAGTTCATTAGAGAAACGAAGATACTGTTGTACCTACAACACATGCCAAAAAACTGACTTTATCTCACGAGAAATTCAAATCTTCCTTTTGTAGACCAACTGCAAATATACAGATGATTCACACCCACTACTTTGTGTAGAACAGCACCTAAACTTGGTCCATCTTGGTCTAAAAAATGTGTTACAATCTGTCAAAAGTCTGGGAGTAATCATGCTATGTACGGTGAGTGGAGTTTATTAATCTTCCATGCATCCCACCATTCCTTTGCACCAAATTGCTGACCTGGAGATAGGGAAAACACTTATTGATAATTGAAACGTAAAGTGCGGTTTTAAATGACAGAATTTCAGTTGTAGTTGAAAATTGCATCAGGACTTTATAACCTACCACTGTGTGCTCTTTCAAATTTACCCAAACCCTTTTTACTAGTTAACAGCTTTGTGTCTTCTTCCTTTATTTGTGTCTGTCAATTATCATTGCTCTGTCCAGTCGTAATATTCAAAATTGGGTTTGTACCAGTAAAGTTAAGATAAGAAAATTTCTTCTTTCAGAGGAGTTCAGCATGACTGAGATCTCACAGCAATGTAATTTCGTTTCGATGACCGTTGAAACAAAACTGAACCCTTTTCCGAAACTGGCTACTCATAATCCTTCAGAAATGTAAATAAAACCAGCAATGCAAATGAAATATCTGGTTGAGTTCATATATTACAAGTGGACAGTTCCATGATAAATAGCCCTATTAGCAACTTCCTCTCAATGGTACAGCCAGGTGCAACATTTGGGAGTAAGGCAGCACTAAAGTTTGTTTTGTAAAAGCCGTCCGTTGATGTCACATTTCATCATTAATCTTGATTTATGGCTACTCTCACTCTCTGTCCCCCCTTTTTTTGGTTTCGATGATAATCGTAACCTTTGTAATCATGCATATGTGCGGGTGTATGTGTGTGTGTGTGTATGTATGTTCGTGACGCCCTACCTTGTAAACACGATATCTCAAGAAGGGACGCTTGGACAGATCTCATATTTGGTATGTAGGTGTACCATATTGAGAAGAAGAAGCCTATTGTTTTTGGTGGAAGTCAAAGGTCATTTCGGGTCAAGAGGGGTCCAAATGTGAAAACCTTGTAAACATGATATCTCAAGAAAGGAAGCTTGGAGAGATCTCATATTTAGTATGTAGGTGTACCATATTGAGAAGAAGAATCCTATTGTTTTTGGTGAAGGTCAAAGGTCATTCGGGGTCAATCGAGGTCAAATTGTGAAAACCTTGAAAACACGATATCTCAAGAAAGGAAGCTTGTAGAGATCTCATGTTTTGTATGTAGTTGTACCAGGTTGAGTAGAGGAACCCTATTGTTTTTTGTGAAGGTCAAAGGTCATTTGGGGTCAACAGGGTTCAAATTGTGAAAATGTGACAAATGTGACATAAACTAATGCTATTATATCAAATTCAGAAAAAAATTTCTCTTAAATAGATCATCGAAACCACAATGCATTTCTGCATTCTGGTTTGTAATTTGCTGCAGCTCATGAGTAGGTATTATTACATACAGTTGTAGATAGTTTTATGGATTGATATTTGCTCCATCCAATTTATGAAAGATATACTTTTAGGATAATCATTGCATAGATAATCATTACTGTCTTTACATCTTTGAAGATATTTTTGATAACCAAAAAAACACAAGATAATGGTGATTTTGACACCATGTCTTGCCTTTTGGAGGAACATTGCTTCCACAGCCGTTCTTAATTTAATGTTGATTTTTAGCTCACAACTTATAAATCGCTGTCAAGATGGTGTCCTAAGTGTCAAGTTCTTCAAATGGTGCTTAGTGGTGGAAAAGGGTGTTGTGAATTGACTGCACCCTCAGCAGTACCTCTAAAGGAGTATGATAGAACCAAGTGGTCAACAAGAAACATAATTACTATTTCGAAAGTTTAGCAAATTCTTTGCTCAAAAAAGCTTTAGAGGAATATTTCACTGACAAGTGAAGGGGGTTTAAATGAGAATTTTTTTTTTTTACTCTATGAATTTCAAACCCTATCTCAATATGTTGTAAGCTCAAGATTGTGCTGTTTGAAAAAGATTTCTCTGGTCAAGAAAGATTCCCCCAGTTGCCTCGAGGTCACCAAAATACCATGTAACAATTATCGGCAAGAAGTCTTTTTCTTTCTTTGAATCTGAAGTGCTTAATTAATCTTGAATTTTGACGCCAATGAAAAAGTCGAATTGTGCATGTTACAGATTCAGCTCTAAATATCGTAAAAATTAAGTTCACTCGTATCTCAGACTAGCTCGGCGTTTCTTCGTGTGTGCCTGTGTGACGTCCAAAGAGAAAATGATCCAGAAGGATGTATTGGAACAAATAAGTGAAAGCCCAAACTCTCTATGGCAAAAGGTGTTCTCACGAACACCCTTTGGGATGCAGCTTTCTCTGAATCTTATCAGGTTATCTCACAGAATCAAACTGTTGCGTTTATTTCTGTTTGCCCCAAAGATGTAATTAGATATTGAACAAACAATTTTTTTTTACTGTACCTGCATTATATATGGCAAATGTTGAACCAGAGCTGTTTTTTTGGCCATACAGGCAATGACACCTACTATTGTTTCCTTTCATTTGTTCAGAGTGTGTGACTAGTTAATAGCCTGATGGTCATTTTGGTTTGTCTACTTTTATGGTGACGTCACAGATATCCCATAATGCAATGCACCATTTTGAAAAAAAGATATTTTGTGAGAAATCCATAACTTCCAAGTGGAAGATGCTTTTGGGATATGGTTTTCACCAATAAAGAGAGAAAAAAATATTCCTGATGTTTGTAGAGTATCAACTTCTTAAATGAGTAATCCCTTTCAGGAACAGAGGTTGTCAGGAAAAACAGTTGAACAGCATCCCTCAACTTGAACTTTGGAATTTTGATTTATCAAATTTCATTTATCAATTGTTTGATGAGGATGTTTTTTTTTTCTTTTTTGGTTCTTTCTTTTTCACTTTTTCTCCTTTCATACCAGGTCCACATTTTAGGCAGATAGCGCTAGTGTAGCACGAAGTGAATCGATGTCACCAACCCTAAATCCTACGTTGAGCTTTAAACTTCATTTTGTGTGTTGTAAAGCAAATAAACAGTTTCAGGACATAAAAATTACTGTTCTCACACGAAGATGAGATTCTTGTTTGTGTCTCTTTAGATTGAAGCTCTCAAGTATCTTTGACACCTTAAACTACCATTTTGTGGAGAATAAATCATAACCGTAAGATTGTAATATCTCGCTCATCGATCTTACTTTATTTTTTTCAAAAAGTTTCATATCTACGTTCAGCATTGACATGGAAAATGGCTTATTCATCCTTTGTGATCTTTTTGGGGGAATATCGATCAGTTTTGTTGCCAGAGATGGATTGATTAATATTTGCCATTGTGATGTTGCACAATTGCTTACAAAGTTGTGAAAAATAAATGATTAGTGTTTAAATAAGCTGAGAGAAACTGGGAGTTTATTTTGTGTATCTACACATCAATGTAGGAATTTTTAATCTTGATTCTTATATTGGTGCTGCGTGCACTGCACATGTTCCTCAAGTTTACGTGTTTAAAGCGAAGTAACATTTGCATCTTTAGCAACTGTGGTATTGGACACTGATTGGCTGAATTTTTTACAGTGTTGGGAAGTTGCAACGATTTGATCTTTTGTTCGCCATCGCCGAGCTGGCAGTGATTTCATTGCTATACCTGACTTCAATCATTGCAGGATGTGTTTTGATTGCGCAGGTACTTGTCATGAATATCCATGAGATTCGTCATGGAGCCAGTCACATGCCGCTCGAATCAAAGAGGCTCATATAGGCAAAGGGTTCCCTGATAAAACATTGAAGTGTCGGGTAAAATTTGTCTGCATTTTGTCTACCCTTAACCTTAACCTTAGCAGTCTGCTCCCATGAGTAACTTGAGTGTTTACCGCTTGCACTTGGATATCAGCATAAAAGGGTAATAATCTGTTGCATCTATTAGATGATAAACAAAGCATGAACCCATCCCATTGTCTTGTAGAAGATAAAATAACTGCGGCTAAATTGACAAAAAAGGGCAATGGATCGTCTGGTCATCATCTCTTATGAATCGAGTGCCTCAGTTCTTTCGTCACTTTTGCATTTTTGGTTTACAGTATTGTTTACTGCAAATCAAAGGTTCGTCACCAACCATTGAGTTGTGCATGGATGTAACACACAGGGAACCACATACACAATGTTCATGCTTGGGTATTCGAGCGATTCGTGAGACGATCTGTCGTCTAAGTTGTCTATACCTAAGTTGTACCTAAGTTGTCAAGTTGCTTAATTCTAGCCCCATGATTACCCCAGTGCCATTGGGAGTGTGGTATTGGGCCTTGGATAATTTCAGATGCAAGTCAATCTCTGACTCCATTTATGTTTGTACGTGGTATAGTTGCACCATCACTGTTGGAAGTTGCATTTAAATTCCTTCGTCTTTCCCTGATTCCCTTGATTAAAAGTCCACCACCCCACCTCCTCCGTGACTCATCACCGGTGAGTAGATTCTGCTCCTCTCTCAAACTCTCAAACTGGGGGGATCTGAGATGTATTATCTTGACGGCTTGAAGGATCCCTTTCTAGCTTTACCAATATGTGTACTGTCACCAATATTTCTGCAGTTGCATGTTGTTGCAGGGTGTGACCTGGGAATTTACAGTAATATGCTGAACCACTGCAGTGTGAATGCTGTCCTGGCCAGGGGTATGGCAAAAACCAGCGGAAGTTGTCACTCCTCGACGGCCCCATGGCAAAGCACTGGTGGAGGAGCAGGAGCCTTTCAGAAAGTTTTGATGGCAATATTAGTGATGGCTTAGGAGTCTTGATGAATGCCTCGTTTTGCATCCGAAGACCAGATGAAAATGGGAGCTGTTTTGATATTGCTATGATATATATTTCCATGACTTTCAGACAATTTCTGTGATACTTTCATTGATGGTAGTACGTGCCGGCTACAGCCGGTTATCATTCAGTGACGTGGTTAGAACCTTATTCTGAACCGAGCAGATGAGAGAAATTGATTAAGATTCTCGAAACAATGTCACTCTTTGGACTTTTTTTTCTGGTTTATGACTACATGATTGCAGTCAGTGGATCGATGTGGCTTTTGTTTGCAGTTTGTTCGTTAAAAATGGTCCACATCTGATACTGCGGCAAAGAAAAAAAAAATGTAAACGTACTTGATATTAGTTTTACTAAAATATTACCCATCGGAGAAAAAGTGAAATTGAAGCAGAGATGTTTCATTTGATGAGGGTTACAACAAATACCTAGTCTTCGCACATGATATTGAACCACTTTCAGCCAATGAGATTCTGCCATTTGTGAATCCTGTTTATAGTCACAACTTTCCTATGTGCATTTCAACATTATGAATAATTGACTCGTTTGTGGAGTAATGAGACCTTTTGGCCGTGATATTTCATTTGTCAAACTTTTCACAGAAGTCTTATATCAGCTCTCGGCTTTTGACGTGGCAAACGGCTCATTCATCCTTTGTGGTCTTTTTCGGAGAATATCGATCGGTTTTGAGATGGGTTCAGAGATGAATCTGATAATAAGTCGAATCATGATTGTGCATTGTGATGTCGTACAATGATCACAAAATTGTTCAAAATGAACTCTTCTTAGGGTTTTTCAATAAATAATATCAACTGCAAGGAAACTAGGAAACCACTGATTTTGTAAGAAAGAAACTACCTGTTGTTTATTATATCTTGTTGTAAATCTTGTCGTAGGAATTTTGAAGTTCATTTTTTTTTTTTTTTTTTTACACACTGTTTGCTTGCCATCGAGTGAACGTGTCACCACAAAGCTTTTGCGATTCTGTCTCACACGATTGTTACTGACTGGTCAAGCCTTTGACACCTGCATCATAGTAATTTCTCTGACACTTCTTGCACGGTAATCTTGACACCATCCCTCATGGTAATTATTGACACCTTCCTACTGTGCTTTGACACCGTCCTCTTATTAATCCATCAAACCATCGTCATCCATCGTTGTTTTGGACATCCTAATAGTAACCATTTATAACATCACCATGGTAACCTTTTGCACCATGCTCCTGGTCTAGTTATCCATTGTTGTCCTTATGCTACTAGCCTCTCAATGTTTTTTTCTCCTCTCGGAAATGAGCTTGTGAACTTGTAATACTGTAGATGGTTATTCTTTATGACAGTTGTGTGTAGTCGTTCCAATCCACATTTTTGTAGTAAGTCATGCATTTTTATAGTAAGTCATTCTATTGCATTCATTCTAATAAATGTGCTAGGGACATGAAATTTGAAGAGGGAGGTGTGTATAAAAGTCACATGATCTTGTCTTGATTTAAGAATTCATGCTAGGCAGTTTGGGAATATACTAGCGACTCTCAGAGAATGTCAGCTCCATGTAATCGAACTACCGCACTGACACTGATTACCGGTATGTTATAGCATCTTTGGCATTAACAAATATTTTACAGGATTCCTACTATAGCAGGATAAGGGATTTGATGGTATTTCATGGCAAATGAGGCAGAACTCTTTCATTTAAATTTTACACCTCTATTCTCTCAGATATTTACAATTTAACTAAATGCTATGTGACCAAATGATCAAGATGGGGAGGGTATTATGCAAAGAGCAGTGTACGAAATTTCTTGTATTCGGTTTATAGATTCTTACAGTGTTTTGGTCTCTTTGACAGCACAGATAGGTGGTGCTGATTACATGACAGTCCCATCCTTACCCCCCTAGCATTGGCCATGCAGGGTAAGTAAATTGATCACACACATGCCTTCTGCGCCTGTTCACAAGTCTCCCTGTCAAAATCCCAGTGGTTTTTAAGACCTGATTCGGTCCAGGGCACTGTTTATATACAATGTATAGTCGTTGTGACAGAGGTATATATTTCGATGTCTCTCCCTGATGACCTTGGTAAAAATTTCACTCATCCTTTCTGATTCATCCCCCAACATAAACACTTTTTTAGACCCCGGGGAGGGGTATGAGGGGGTTCTAAGATGTATTATCTTGATGACTTGAAAGATCTCTTTCCAGTTTATCATTTTGCATAGTTCCTGAGGTCTGCATGCAATCGCTAGGTGGGAGCCGAGAATTGAATTATTATGCCGCAAATCAATGTAGCCAATGAAAATCCAATTATGTCTGTGTGCAAACTCATCCTGGTCTTTCATCTCATTTTTCCAAAATGAATGTCATTTCCTTTCTGAAATTGGTCCAGAATTTATCATTAGCTCATCAAATTTACATTAACTTGTCAGTGCTTCCATGCTTGCATGCGTGTGTATGTACTGCAGTGCAGGTGCACCACAGACCAGCTACAAGAAAGTGCACGTCAGTGATGCCCTGTCATATCTCTGGATTGTCGATAAACGCCCCATTCTTTATGACCTGAGAAAAGATCAGTTAACCTTCCTTAAGGCCTGTCCACAAATTGTTCTTTGTCCCACATAATGTCTGTTTAAGACAAATATTTTTTTCTGTTGTTTGCTCTGTGATAAAAACCCAGTGGTAGGTCATTTTGTCAAGTGCGGCAAAACAAGGGAAGCCCGTGCAATTGCCACTATGTGAACGTTGCAACTTGTTCATCAAGTTTTAATGAACCCAACTGAAGCCTTGGGGTATAATAATACATTAATGAATAGAAAGATAAAAGAAAAAGCAAAAGAGAAATGAATAAAGGAAGATTCGCACCTTAGCAAATATTCAAGTTTTCTTTTTATGAAGAAGGTGATATACCTCCGAACTATGTACGTACCTATCCTTTTTCTAATAACACATAGTATCCAATGAAGTCGGCAGTATTGGGATTCTTTAGTCTTTATTCATCCAAAGGAATAAAAAGGAGAAAAAAAGGGATAGAAAAATGGGAAAAGAGAAAGAAAGGGAGTATGACCGCTAAAGTGCATTCGAAATGAAAAACTGAATCGCAACCAACCTGTATGTGAGCCTCTTCCATTGTGTACGTTTTGCTTTTGATATCATGACTATATGTTTTCTTCCAAACCGCATCGATTTAAACTTTCGCTGTCTCCTAGCAGTCGGCTTCGACGGAACAAATGAGCTGTGTCGCCGAGGCGGCTAATTGACCTCTGTAAACTTTGAAGCTGACCAATATTGGATGTGAAAAGTTGAGACTTGCTCTCTCAATGTAAATGTGTAACTTTGATAAGAGGAACAGCTCTGTTGGTCTCCATCACACCTTGTTTTTTGTTTGAATTTGCAGCTTAAGGATCGACGTAAATCATTCACGTAGGCCGATACTCATGATCCCCTTGCATTCACTTATATATTCATGGTGGATCAATGATCAGGTACTTGTTGAATGGGTCCTGCCCATCATAAAAGTTTTTGTTAATCCAGCCATAACTGTCATCATACCTGAAGGGATTGCACAATCATCCTGTTTCACGTTCATGCTGCAATTGGTGTTTGGCTTTTGTGGAGTCATGTCTCTCCCACAAAAAGAAAAGAAAAAAAGATCTAATTCTGCAGATTTAATCCTAGGTGTGCTGTTGTAGAGTTAAAATCACCTTGTGTGACCAAATCCCTGCACTGCGTTATTTTGAGACTGAAACTGTGCGGGTTTACTCATTGAGGAAGACTAGCATGATAGTTCAGTCCTTTTATGGGACAGTTATTGTATGACGCTGAACAACCATACAGGTGTGGAGGAAGCCGGATCTGGCTTATAACTTCACATCGAGTGACTACCAACTTCTACAGTTGAAAATCAAATTTGGCATCTTTTTTCCACAAAGTCAGTTCGTATGGGTAAAACTGGAGATTGCTCTTGGACAAAATTGCCATCTCACTATGACCAAGACTGCAATAAAATCCTAGCCTTCCCATCGCTAATCTTTATTGCTTCAAATGCCACTGCTTTTATCCACTCGGGTGCAGTACAGGACTATGTACTTGGTTGCACAAGTGTTCTTGGTGCACTTTTCTTTATGTTTTATGTTTTGTTTTCGTTTAACCTTACATACTATTAAATGTCTTAACCTTGTTCTTTGTTTTATCCCCAGTGTAAATGTTGTGATAAACTTAAAGGGGAAACGAAATATGAACTTACAAATGTGCTTATGTGCTTGGTTGTACCCAGGAGGTAAAATATTCCAGTTTTACTTCTGTCAACATGCATGCTTATTTGGGGAATCTCACCAAGAGACCACACAGGGACTTCCAATAATATCCCAATCAAACAGAAGCGTCAGTTAGTCCAGCTTTCGAGGGCACCCCTACTTTTCCTACTTTCTCCTACTTTTTGGATCTTCCTCCTTCTTCTCCTGATTTTTTTCTCAAAAATTCTGCTTAATCCTGCTTTATCCTTCTTTTTCCAACTTGCCACAACTCAAACAGAAAAAAAAATGAAGAGCAATTGACATTGTGATCTTCAAATCGTACATTATTGTCAGTTGGGGAGATGGCACTTAATTGTTCAAGTTTGTGACTAAGGAAAGGTGAAAAGTGCCAGAGCACTGGTGGAAGGTATTGATGGCCTGAATAAAACTTACTTTTGTCCTTTTTTTGATCTACATAATCCTACTTTTCTCCAATTTTGTGAGAATTAGCTATTTTTATGCCTGGATCCACTTGAAAGGGCTGATGAATGAGCAGGTAGAAGTTTGAATTTTAGTCTTGTTTTGAATTTTAGTCCAACTAATTTGAATTTTATTCCAACTAAGCAGTTGGATTCTTTGTGAAGTCAAAACAAATTAAAGTGGGACGTCATTTCTTGATGAATAAAATGCAACATTTTTTTTTTAAAGAATGAGAGTAACGAAAGTAACAATTGATTCAGTAAATTATCCTCTGAGTTGTCAATGCCTTTTACATTGCGTTAATGAAAGAGCAAAAACAAAACAAAAGATTTCACCCGTTTTGATGAAAAGACAAATTTGTGGGGGTAATGTAAGTTTTGAAATTTTTTAATTCACAGCGCATACTTCCTCACCTCTTATAACCTATACATTTCCGTATTGACCATGGTCTAGCATCTGGCAATTTTGTGTGAGTGTGTGTGTGTATCTGGCCACCGCCCTTCCGTAATTTGCCAGCGTTTTGGTGTGCCAGCAAAGTTTTGTGCAGCTGATTGCATCTTCTAATCTGCCTTATTATTCCAAGCTTTTTACCTCTGTGTTGAAATACGGAAATGCATAGGTTATATGAGGTGAGTACGTCGCTAGTGAATTCCCAAACCAGTAAGTTTTGGGGATTCCATGAGGAAAAGTTTTATGCATTGCTGTATTGTTTAATGTTTGTGTAATTTTGTTGCGTATTTAGCAATGTATGTGCAGATAAGGTAGCTTATTTCCTTCCTTCATTGTGGTCATATTTGTGTCTTATATCCTACTTTTTAGGAGGCCATAATATCTCAGCCCTAATCATTGCGTGGCTGCGGTGGGCTGTGATTTGATCTTTCATCTGGCAGTCTGACATCTTAAAAAAGTTTTTCAGATATTTTTTTTTTTTTTTGTGGTTGCATCACTCTTGAAGTAATGCTAAGCTTTGTGAATAGTCTTGTAAGCTAACTATGATACTTGGACTGTGGAAGTGAAGCTTGCCAGAACATGATATATATAATATTCTTAATTCTTCAGTTGTTTGTCAGCTAACAATGCAGCAATATGCTGGATTTTTTGTGAGTTCAGAGTGCCTCAGCATGCGTTGGTTATTGTCATTACCATCATGACTGACTGACCTGTCTCTGCACAGCAAATGCACTCTTTTCTACCAGAACACCTGTGAAGTTATTAATTCACAGTGCGTACTCCCTTACCTCATATAACCTATGCATCACCATATTGACTATGGTCTACCATCTGGCAATTGTGTGTGTGTTTCTCTGGCCACCGTCCTTCCATAATCTCCAGCCTTTTGGTCTAGCAGGGAAGTTCTTGCATTTCGTTTGCATCCAAGCTGTTCATGCTCTTTACACATCCTTTTGGCCTTTTTTCTGCACGCCAGGATCATTTTCATCCTGCCTCCTCTTCCGGGACCTTTATGGATGAGTATCCTTTTTATTTTTTATGTTTTGCATGGACTTTGTTTTCTTACATGTGTGTGATATGTTGGGACATGGCTAGGCCTGTTCCATATTGCATTGTGTTGTTTATCGTAGTAGTCGTTGTTTATGCATAACGTAACGTTATTCTTAGGCTCTCTCGCAGGTTAAACTTGTGGCATTCCTGTTCTTTGTGGTTTTGCAGTGTTTGTTAGTTTAACCACTTTGCTTAGGGTTCCTAGGAATGGAACAAGTTTTCCTTCTTGTACACACTAGAGTCTTGTTTTATTCATCTGTTCCTTTTGGGCCGTTGGATTTTGCGTAGGAATATGACACCCCCAGTGTCCAAAGCGTCGGCCCTGTGGGAGGAACCAGCGATGTGCAAGGAACCAGCCATGCACTATCTGCTGTCACTGGCCCCCAGAGCGCTGGTCTTCCACTGTGGACTGGCTCAGCAAGCGAGAGGAGCAGCACAGGAAAGCGGTCCTAAAACTAAGAAGAAGAAAGCGGCAGCAGTACGAACCTCACAAGTTGAGTCTCTCTCTCACACATTGGGCTCTTGTGAGACGTTACCGGAGAGCTGTTCCTGGGAACTATTCTTGGAGAGCTGGGATCTGTAGATTCCCGGATCTGTGTCTTTACCGAGACTTCCACTCGGGCCGCCATTCGAGATGGCTTAAGTCCCACATGGAGCGGAGAGGCCGCCATTCAGGATGGCACAAGTCTTTCCTTTATTCAGGCCTTCATTCAGGATGAAGACCATAGTCAGGTGCTAGACTTTCGTCTATGCGGGGTTATTTGAGGTGAGCACGTTGCTAGTTAATTCCCAAACCAAGAAGTTTTGGGGAAACTACCGGCCAGTATCTATGTGAGGTGCATTGCCGATTGGAGCGGTTTTGTAGTAAGTGCAGGATCCTTTGCTTAGATTTTCATAATTGACTTAAAACTGTTTGGTGTACCTGCTTCCAAGCGGGGTATGGGATGATCTTGGTTTACACACTGTGTGAGATGTTGTCTTTCTCATGCCCGTTACAGAAATGCACACTCCTTGAAACCCAATATATGGGCTTTTGATTGGGTGTCCTCAACTGCAGAAGTGAGATCAGAACGATTGGTCAGAGGACAGGACAAGTGAGCAGTACATGCATCATTGCTTCATTTCAGTGGAAATCTTCAAGGGGGAATTTCGTGACATGAGATCAGGTATGAACTCTTTTAAGTCCCCCAAATCTGCAGGTGGGATTGTTGACGAAAGTAAGTCATCAGGGAATTTCTACCGTCGAAGAAAAATGTGTCACCCATTAATATGTAGCCATGAACCACAAAGTTGATTGTCTCTTTATTTTTCCCAGCTTGTCCCTTTGGATATAAAGCAAACGAGAAGTTGAATGAATGGGCTGAAATTTCAATAAACTGCCTCACAATAAAAATGATAATAAAAATCATAATGAAGTGTTTTCTAATATCACCATGCTCACCATGTCTCCCACAGCTTCACAGAATAAAGGACGACGGCAGAGTGTGAAAACGGTGAAAAAAGTAAAAGTTCAATGAAAAAATTGGATATCAGTACAGTAAATGAAAAGTCAAAGTTTAACTGCTTCCTAAAAGGGTGAGATTTCAGATCGATGAGTTGCAAGCTGAAGATCATGCCACAAAAGTTGTGCATTGATGCTGACAGAATGACCACCAAAGGTTTCAGAGCTGAGTATCTGCCTTTTCCAAAAGAGTGCCAGACTTGGAAATGTATAAATCTACCTGGTCAGTAATGATCAGTCAGAGTGAAGATGTGTTACAGGCACTAGGTTGTACAATATTTTATCGACTCTCAAGGAACGTCCTTGTATAAACTCTAAGTTGATGAAGATTGCATCAAAGCGGTGAAATTTGATCAGCTTCATGCCTTTTTTGTGACCATGCAGCTCCATAGTTTAACAAGCCTTTTGCAGGCAAGCAACGCAAGGTTCGGTGTCTCTTCGACCGTGTGGAAGTCACAGAACCATGGGTGTCATGTTAAACACACTTGAATTGGTGTTGGAATTCCATCCATCCGCACAATAACAGTGTGCCTGAGAAACCATACACAGTTTCTTAAGTGATTCGATGCATGAATTAAACTCTTGAAGGGTGAACCCTCATTCAGAGAGGAATTTTCCAGGGTCCTGCCTGCATGGGCGTCAGCAGGTTTCAGAAAGTGAGGGGGACACTGTACTATCTAAGTGGAGTGCCACCATTGGTTGGTGCGTAGCTAACAGAAAATTTGGGTACATAAGACCCCCTAGATTGCAGGAGATGGCCTTCCTGAGTTGTTTTTAGTTACATCAGAACCAGATCTGTGAGTTTTGTCTCACAAAACTAAATTCCGACAGAAAGTACTGGTAGAAAGATGCCGTTCTGACACTAAGGGAGACGAATTACACAGCGTCCATCACAATTGTGACAGAAAATCGCGTATATGCATGTGACTTTTTTTAATAACTGCTCTGAAAAGTGGGTGGAACAAATGATATGATATCCCCTCCACTTTTGAAAGTGGGGAGACATGTCCCCCCTGTCCCCCATCTGTTGACACCCATGCCTGCCTGATTCATCCACTTTACACTTTGTTAAACATATTTGTATTGACAACACAGAATGTGTATGACAGAAAAGACGTTTGGGCGCCTTTTCACAAAAAAAAAAAAATACAGTCAGTGATGGATTAAGCCTTTGTCAGCCCAAGTCGCATTTTCAGATTTTACATTGGGCTTTTTGAATTTCTGATTTTTCTAACCAAAAACGCTCAAAATCAGTTAGGGGAGGGCGGGATGGCGTGATTTTTCGAGTACCACCTGTTTAGTACTAGTACAAATGCCATTCACACAGCTAGTTTATATGCTTATTTTTTTTTGTACAGTTTCTAGTTTTCCCAGAATGACCTTTCCAAACTTTCTTTTTGTGAATGCAATGTAGTGATGGAGATATTATTTGATGTGACAAATGTGGGTGTATCAAGTATTTTTTTCTTGGGGGATTAAGGGAGGGGTCATGTTGTGGATAATCAGGGTGACCATCACCAGAGAATGAAAACCTGTGTTCTATTTTGATTCATCTTGTGAGATTTTTTTTTTTAACATGCATTTTTATTGTGCTCAGAGTTTCATCAAATCCAGATGCTCACTCTGTTTATTGTCACCAATCATCGATTGAAAGTCGCCTTTGATTTGACTAAGATGCCATCAATCAATGTCTCTTTTTCTATCCCTCGCTTTGATCACCTTTTGGCTCTCATCAGAGAATCTTCCTTGGTTGTGGACCAATTGCCTGAGTTTGATGTATGAAAATATGAACTACCCCACCACTACGCAAATGCAAACTTGTTTTGCAGTAGGTGGGAAGGTGCTGGCACATTTCCAGGTGGTTGATACATGCGCAGAGTGTTTATTGCTGAGTTGGCTTAGATATACAAGGTCCTCTGTGTGATTTGTTTGACAGCCCGTGAAATTAGAACATTTACTGTTCAAACAATGTGTTATGCTCAAAACATGGGGGATGAGCTGAGAAAGGAAGGAATTATGTACACCTAGGGTAGCAATGTTCTCTAAATGTGTGGTATGTGTCTAAAGAAAAGACAAAATGTAAACTGCCTACTTCAAGTGTATACTATCAGACCCTTGATGGTTATGGTTGTGTGATGGTCACTCCAGTTCTGCTTGTTTTGAAGTTCTTATAGACCACCACATGATCATTGCCTGCTGAGGGCTGTGCACGTTTGTCTCACGTACCAGGTATGTGATGTGGTCCATTTGCATGTCTAGAGATGGACCTTAAAAGATTTCTAAGGAAATTGTGCTGCCATGCTTGTAGTGTTTTCTTTGTGAGTACCTTTGACCAATTGTACTCTCTTTCTGTCTGCAGTTCAGAAACCCAGTCAATGGCATGAAAAAAAAAAATTGCATGAAAATGGAATAAAGTTTCAAATTCGGTAGCTTCTTGAAGACTGTTTGTGTGTTCAGTTGATGCCTTTTCGATTTTAGAAATATCGGTCAGTTGATATTGTTGATTTTTCTTGACAAATATCTACATCAAATTACTTGTTGTAATAATTAACCAATCAGGAAGCATATATATATGTACCTTAGTTTTTGCTATTCATGTTCCCTTTCGAAAATTGCAATCAAAACCAGGCTGGCTTTGAACAACCAATTGATGAAAAAGGAAACTTTCAAGTTGGCTCTGCCAGCTGGACATCGGTTTCATTATTTACATACTATACCAACCAAGTCAACTCTGTCAATATGCAAATAATCATCTAGGCCACAAGTTTAATTGGTAATCCTCTATGATAAATGTCGGGGTATTTGCCTGGGAGTCAGCCGCAAAATTGAGATGGGTCTTCCTTGAGCAAATGCATCATTAAGTACTAGCTATGGCTCATACTCAGAAGTGAACCACTTCATTGCTATTTCTCTCACTAAGTTTCTTTTGTTCTCCCGTCATGATTGAAGAAAGATAAAGAAGGTCAAAATGAAGGAAATGAAAAGAGCGTGCTCGAAAGATACACAAAGAATAACCTTTGACCAGATTTAATACTAAGAGAAAATGCTATAGTAGGATAGGGGCAACATTCTGTTAATAATACAATCACTGCTTAAGAACATAGGAATGGTGAATATGAATGAATGAATAAATGAATGAATAAAAACAGAAATAAGTGAATTCAGAAATCAGTCAATCAATCCTAGTGCCCAGTGGGTCATTTTGAAAATTTTACTTCCCATGCAGGCATCTTTTTCTACCTATGTTAACCACATCCAATCGATGATGTTACATATTGAAGGTGGTTGCTTTATGATGATGACAATTGAAAATGTTGATGCAACACTTCAGAGTTATGTTCCGTTTATTGAACTTTTTATCAGCCGTCGTAATGCTAGGACCAATCAAAACATCGTTGATGGTGAAATCTGATTGAGGTGGCCAGTAACCACTCTTTGTCGAAGAACCACACCAGCAGATCTGATTGACTGCCAGGTAGTCATGGTGGTCAAGTTTATGATTATGGAAAACATGAAATTGTTAAAACTTATCAGCCTTGGTGGTAGGTACTGCGAAAATAAACTACTCTTGTAAACCTGAATGAGACCTTCTGTTGTCCCACCTTTCGTGTACGTAAACCTAATTCTCTCTTTTTATTGAGAATTATTATTGAATTTTTGTCAGTGCTGTTTTTGCCTGTGCCCCAGCCCTCCCCCCATCCCCGAAGGCATAAGCATGGTGTCTGATAGACAGGAATCTGTACAGGACAAGTGGTGCAAATAGCTTGTACATATGATTGTAGTTATAGCCCACATATTTTGCTCATCATTCAATGTTTGGCAAGGCTGTACATACTCTTTGATTTTGTCAGATTTCTGATTCCATGAAAATATACCACACACTCAGCATAAGGTCAAAGGTAGTTGTCATGGTAACATTACACCGACTGTGTTGTCTGTAGAATGACGTGTCAATAAGTAGACCTCAAGTACCAGAAATCATATCTTTTCAGATAATTTTTTCTAGATTTTTGGAACTAGTTTATGGTGATTACTGTATCTTTTTCATGCCAAGCAACTTTATAAAATTCTGGAAAGAAGGGGGGAGTTAGTTTTTTAATAGGCCAAAATATGGAGTTTGTTTACAGAAATGTTAGCATGAATTAGAGTGAAACAGTATCTTGGCCAGAAGGTACCATCATAAACACCTATAATCATGTGTATCGTAATAGCTTTGTTCTCAAGTTTCACATAAAAAAAAATCTTCCACCAGACATTTTTATAATGCAACGAACTTTGTCGATGGACAGTGCATTAACGGATTAGCAAATGGGCGCAGTTCTCGGGGGACCCGACAAAATGAAATAAGCCACCATTAAAAATGTCTGATATACCATGGTAGATCATTTGCATATGAAAGTGGTCCACACAAAAAATACAAGCATGTAGACTGGCCTTTACCTTTCCAGAAGTTGTCTAATTGAAGGCGTGTCACCACACAGAAAGGGGATAGGTGGTAATTGGAAAGATGGAATGGCAAGGGTATGTCATATTTGTGAGTTTTGTGCATCGTAAACATGCCATTTAGAATCTTGAGCATGATCTCAGCTTGATATTTAAGCCAAAAGAGGCTTGAGCAGGTATTTCTGCCGATTTGGTTCATGTAAATACTGTGTCAGTGGAGATGCTCTTCTGGACAAACATATTTGTACAATATTTTGTTGCTCACATGGATATTTTCCATGTTGCTTGTGACTTCCACCAGCTTTCAGGTCATGACTATTTTGAGGTTACTAAATTTCAAATAAGAGGTTGATAATTAAATCATGGAAAGGTGTAGGTAGGGAGGGGTTGAGAGATATTTAAATCGTCATCAAAACCGTAGTGATAATTTGATCAAACAGGACCGTATCTGATGTCGTAAATGAGTGTAAATCTGTTCCAGATGCTTTTATCCCAACAACGGTTGATACTTGGTCCGATGTTTTCGCTATGAGGCGTGTTCTTTCGTCATGTGCGATATAGTCTCTGGAATGCTTTCGTCACGATTTCAAAATCATCGCAAACTACACAGAGTACACTTTCACCTTGTCATTTGGAGGATGGCCTTTATGGTGCTTTTCTCGATTTCTATCCTGGTTCACAGATTGATATGTCCCTGGTGCAAATTTGTTGCCAGACATCAGCAAACGTTGCCATCTAAATTTTGCCGATGCCGGCCTTGTTTCACAGACAGTGGTGGACATCAGCCCAGTTTGATGTATGATCCAATTGTTGGTTAACCCCTAGCTGTTGTAAATGTAACCTGGTTCATGAACATTTAGCCAGTTAAATGGTGATCTACCAGCTCTGCCAACATTTCAAGTCTTCCAATTTTTATCCTTGTCCATTAAGATCAACTGCTTGAATATCTGTGTAGCTTCTGTGTCACCGATGTTCTTAGGGTACAGTTTACCATTCACTGAGTCAAATACTCCAGTAAATAACTGGATGTCACAGACATTGCTAATGCAGAACAGTATAGGACAAAGTTGGCCACACTGCTTGAAGGAGCAGCTTGGAGGTAGCAGGTACCGGGTGCCCTTTATGACCACTATGCTTTTGAAATATATTTGTTTTGGTAGATATGTGATTACTATGTAAATTGTTCACATTTTGCCACCTTTAGAATAAAGGAAATTTTTAAAGGCAGTTACTCTTTATCCCAGACATTCCATTCTCCCAACCATTTACCTCTGTCCCCAGCCTGCCACAGCCTGTCTAAAACCCCTCCACATGTGTCATAAAAACACTGTGCCCTTGTGTACGCTTTGTAATATGAGCTACCCTGCATCATAAAATTTTCTGTCGATCAAAAAGCAGAACCAAGTGAGAATTTTACTTATCCCCAGCCAAAAATGTAGCTTGGGAGGATGAGTGACTGCCTCAAATTGCCCTCAGCTTTTCTTCTTTTTTCCTGAACATAAATGCTTCAAATTGCATGCCTGTCATTGTTACTGGACAGATTTACATTCGTGCTTATACTTTCGATGTTCTTACATCTTTTCAACTCATCTCAGCATTTGAGAACAATTTGGGAATAACCTTTTCAACTGACACATTGTTTCTCCATGATAAATAGTGAGGACATCATACTTTATGAGCTTTACAAGCATAGTGCCAAATGCAGGGCCTTCTTTGTGGTCTTAGTTAGTTTTTAAGTGGGTGTAAAGTTATCGACACCTTCAAAGGAATGTAAATGTTGAAATGTACAAACTTTTCCATCACATCAAACATCAATCGAGCACTTTGATCACACCATACATGCATCTCACTCTAACCCTAATAACCCACAAAGTCATCGTTGTCATTTCATCTTGTGACTTAAGTCATGGTTATTTTAGACTCTGCAGAGTCTGCTTGGGCTGGAAAGTTTCTGTACTGCTCTTCTGGAAGAGTGTTTGCTCCCCCCACTGATAGATGCCCTCGCAGACTCTGGACACTCGTTTTAATTATGCACACAACTTTGAACTAACACCATTGTTTTTCGCTACCGAATTCGGTAGAAGCCAATCACGACCATCGTGAGAAATGATGGAAGTGATGTTGGGGAAAGGACCTACGACTGATTAGTTACGTAACTATCATGGCAATATTCTACTCTCCTTCAACTGTTTGAGGCCTCTCTTAGTGATATCCTATTTCTGCTGTAGGCAAATCTGGTGATACGTGAAAGTTAGCCTAGGTACCATTATTTGCTCTCATTGTTCGATCGCTGCCATTGGCTCATTTCATGAGACCAACGCGTAGTATTTTAATATGTATTAACCCTAACGTCAAACGTGACTATTCATTTGTACATAATTATATCGAGTGTCCAAAGTCTTTCCGGCGGACGGTGATCACAGGGAAACGCTATTACTAGATGAGTACATGTCCTCGGTTGGCTATAAGTAGGCTGCAGCTCAAATTGTGAGGAATGTATCAAAGGAGGAGAATTCATTCGCCAAGAAAGACTTTGCAAAGTCTATGGCTGTTTAGGCCCTGACCAAAAGGCTGGCATTTAGGGAAGGGCGGTGACCAGATACACACACACAATTGCCAGATGCTAGACCATGGTCAATACGGCAACGAATAGGTAAATATGAGGTGAGTACTTCGCTAGCGAATTCCCAAAAAGAGTAATTTTGGGAACTCATGACTCTTTAAGTCCTGAACCACCATGGTCCTGTTCATGGGTCTCATATATCCTAATGCAGTCCACACAGTGGATGTGTATCACTCATCTACCAGCTCTGACTGCATTGGTAATAGCAAAGTCTGCAAACAATTGCTGGGATCCTGTCTCAGTCTGAGTACAGATTGTACACTCTTAAACATCCATGTATTCAAAAAGCTGGCAATTACGGAAGGGCGGTGACCAGATACACACACACATGCACACACACACACAAAATTGCCAGATGCCAGACCATGGTCGATACGGTAATGCATAGGTTATGTGAGGTGTGTGCATCGCTATCGAATTCCCAAACCGGGGAGTATTGGGGATTCCAAATGTAATTAAGTACACTTGGGAATACTCAATTTACTACTTTCCCTGAAGATATATATATTCATGCTTTTTTTTTGTGCCAATCGTCAAACATGAAGAAAGACTCATAAATACAGAGACCTTGCATCTTAGATGAGACAAAAACTGTAATAGTTTGCAGATGTTACAATATGTGTGTTAAAAAACAGTATATACCAGCACCTTGGAAGGTTTATCTAAAATGTTGTGCGGAAGCGTCAATTCTCATTCTTGAATCCATTTTTCGTATGCTGCGGATCAACCATAGTGAGCATTCTGATGTTGTCTCCGGTGGCTTTTATCGGCATCTTGTCACATGACTTGTCACATGACTGGATTCCATCATGTTGTGGGTAGTTTACCATAACATGATTACATTCCATTGTGCATAATACACCTGAGGATGCACTTCTCCTTTTGATGGACAGTTGTTACACTTTTGCACATTACTATTTTCTGCTATATATGTCAAATTACTGACGTAGAATTGTAGGTCACATAGAGCAAAAAGTCGCCATGGTCAGAAAGTGAAATAGTAACCAAGTAAAAAACAGGCAATACGCGCAAGTCAACAGACTACGCTTTCATGCACTCCAGTATGTCAAACATCAACTCATAATTTATCAAACCCTCCAAACATATCAGTGTCGTTGTTGTACAGTGGATGCGTTTGTATTGTTCTGTGAACTTACCAGCTTATTTGCACTTTGTTATTTGGTATTCATCAAGATATTTCATTGCATTTGTGGAGAAAGTATCTTATGAATTTAAAAAAAAAAGAATGAAAATAACTTGTGTGATATTTACTTACATTATGTGACACTAAAAGGATTGGTCCTTTAAAGACTGTGTGACATGAAAGTCATATTTTGGAATATTAACTGTGTGATGCATTACAAATGTTGAAAATAGCCATAAATTCCTTCAGAATCCATAGAATATTGACAATTGTACAGGCAAATTCCTGTCCTATACCTGCATCCTGAATGAACATTGGCTAAGTATGCAAATTTGTAACATCAAGAGAGGGACTCATATCATGTCTTCTGTTGTCCTTTGTTTACTTTAACTTTTATTTCAAGGGCAATTTGTAATTTTATATCCCCTGAGGGGTTTGTTTTGGAAGTATGTATTTTCTTCTTGACAAATATTGATATCACTTACCAATGTTAAACCCAATAATTAAAAGATGATACATATAGGCCTAACAAAAGAAATGTTGACACAGTGCAATTGCTTGCACTTTTATCAACCCTTGACAGGCCATATCTCAAAAATGGCCACTACTATACAGAAACACAATTCCAATGGACTTGATTCAGGATCCACTCTGTAACTTTTAGATAAATCTAGCTCTTTTCTAGATGCATGTTACATGGCCTTTAATCAAATAATCCATATCATGACTCAATCTGTGGCATGCACAAAGAGGGGTTGGAATATGGGAGGGGGGCAATGCCCTTCACCCATGCAGCTAGTCGGGAGGAAATGACCATTTGTGATCTGGGATGGACAATCTAGTTTTCAAATAAAATATTTGTGAAAATGGAATATATAAATGCAGAGTTATCACATAGTTGAACCATGGTGCCATTTATTCAGCCTGATTGTATTTAATTAAATTTCACTGTTATTACGATAAAATGTTTTTAGAAGGTGTCTGTTCCTGCCGATGAGTCATATCATCATTAATTCTGTAAAACAATATGAGTGAATGAATTTTTTGTCTCATCCTAATTTTTTTCCAAGAATGCTTCACATTTGATAAATCTGAAATGTTTTTTTTTTCTTTTTTTTTGAATTTCCAAAGATGTTACTGGTACCTCATTCAATGTAGCCATCAATATATTGACATGAAACACATTTGCATGAGGTTTGCTGGCTGCCTCCTGAGCAACATTCGACAGATGTCTGGCTAGCCAGGTTCCTGTCAGTGTTCAGATTTCTACTGTATTTTTCAGAAGGATGTCATAAAGCTGTGATTTAAAAGTCCACATTGGAGATAGCTTATTTGTCTCCTGTTCTTTTTTCTATTTTCCAGTCGTGATACCTTTGCCCGATGGAACCTGGATTGCGGTAAGTAGGACAATTTGTATTGCGGGGTGGCCACTATTTTGTCTCGCGTAGTTGCATAATTATCACTTACACAGTCTTGTATCATCATCTTGTCGATGTGACGTTAAACAAAAAGATAAACTCATAAAATATGGATTTTTATAAATGTTTGACCAATCCCATGTGGATGCAAGTGTTCAAAAGCATATATTACATTGAAATCCTGGTTGGTGTATTTTTCACGTGAAATTATCTCTGGGTTTACGTTCGGCTTTTCCATTTATTGTTAAATCACATGGTCTTCATTAGACTTTAATTGTCTTCAATATTTACCTGCCATTAAAGTGTACATAAATCATGGGACTACTTGCCGTGGACAATTTCCCGGGACAGTTCCCCCTGGGACATCCCTGACTGGACAATTCCCACCTGGGCAATTCCCAACCTTGGGATTTCTGTCACGGACAACTCCCTCTTAAAGAATTCCTTCAAAGTAAGGGCTTAGGGTGGAGTTTAGGGTGGGTGGCAATTGTCCAATGGGAAATTGTATGAGTCGGGAATTTCCAGGTGGGAATTGTCAGGGTTGAAGTTACCCATTCAAGGAGTCCCATAAGGAACTGTCTATAGCCAAAGTTGTAACTCAAAAGGGCTTTTGGAGTTTATGGATTATTGCCTTGCTAAATTGAAAGGTGTTACCCACAACTAAGTTTTAGATAGGAGGAGGGAGATTTCTCATTTTGACTGCAATCATTTTCTTTTTTCTCTGTTGTTTTATTTTATTTCAAAACTCGTGGGTCAAAAACTAGTTGTGACCCCTACTCTGTATCGGTTTCAATGACTTCGTAACTCTCGCCTACTAACGTGTTGCATTATATTTTGAAAAGGAATTGTGGTGTAGAGTATAGACATCGAAGGACCTCTAAACAGTGTTGGTATGTTAGAGTTGGCACTCTTGGTGATAATCTAAGTTTGTCAGACATAGACTAAGTGTAACCTGGAAACAAATATGGAAAAAAGGTTGTGCGAAATTTTACCGTTGCGATTTATTAAGTTGCCAAGGAACTTTGATTCAAGCTGTTAAGCACACACTCACACAAGAGAAGAAAACAATGTGCACTTTTCTTTCTTTAAAATTTTTGAAAATTACTTAGAAGAAGTGACTCCAAGAAATGTGGAAAGTGGCTACTCTGATGCACAGTTGGGTAACCCACCCAAGTTCATCGACCAGTAATATTTACACCACAGTTTTTTATTTTTTCATGGTAGACATCTATTGTAGCCATAGTAACATACTTACCCTGCTCCACAAAAATTTGGCAACCTCTCCACCTTCCTTTGATTTAGGAGCACACAAGTACCATAGTAAACAGCTTTAAGCGGTTAATGAATCTTGATTGCTCATGATCGTAAAATTCTTTGTGTCTGTTAGAAGTCTTCCTCTTGCAATAAACTGTGATTGTGATTGTGAGGACAGTATCGTTTCAGTCCTCTCCCATTCCCTCCCCTATCCCCTGAAAAAAAGCTTTCTAATTACCACTTTCTTTAAAAACAATGAATGTCAAATTATATGTAATTGTAAGTTTGTGTGGGTGTGTTCATGAAGGTCAATGACATAGCATGAAAATCATCTGAATGCTTGTTTTGAGATTTTCTGAAGAAAGGCATGATTTGTGGTGTATTTCATGCAATTCAAAAGACTCTTAAAGCATTAGGATGTTTGAGGTTTTAGTCCACTTTGATTTGAGAGGATGTCCTTGTTAATTTGTAAAGGGCACAAGCTCTAGTATGGTTCCCAAAAACATCATTTTCAGTTCCAGTGTACTATTGTGGAGATGTTATTTTAAATTAAACAGAAATATTATGTTTAAAATAAAAGCAAAATACCTTAATTATTGTTTAATCATTCTTTCACACCAATAAATATCAGTAATAGCTTCATCTTCTCAAAATCTTATGCAACAGATGAGTTATAGAAGATTGATTTGTTTTTAAAGTGATTACGTGCATGGGCAAAAAGTAAAAACATTGAAATCTCATATCCAAAAGTTTGGCAAGGCTTTTAATCACACCATTCAGACAATCTGGGAAAATAAATAGGTTTAAGTTGGTTAATTCTGCCATATGATTTCAAATTCTTCTAACATAACGACAGAAAGTGTAGAATACGATAATGTAGTGGTTGACAGTTTCCATTCAAATCAATGGTGTGCTTCTTTGAACAAGCCAATGGGAAGTATACTAGTATTGAATATTCAGTTAACAACTGAAGATCACTGACGCCGCGGGCAAGGTTGTGTTCAGTATGTAGGTTATTTATAGACACAGTGTTTCCTTTCACCAAATACCTGATACCTACCAAGGGGCGACGACTTGAGTAGTATGTTTTTGATACACTAGTGAAATCTGTACTGTTGCATATTCATTATGTAGGGGGTTATAGTAAGAACTGTTAATTTTCAAATATGATTTCTGGTTTTACTGTTTTTATGCAATCCCGTTGCTTTTCAAAGTAGTTACTGTCATTTTCCTTCATTGAAAGACATAGTCCGTTCATGTACAACCTCGCGTGTACATTTAAAAATAAAAAAAAAAGTTAAGATCAAACATTATCTTATCTTTTTGGTTTTTCAGTACACACGCAATCACTGTAAAGTTCCTGTGAGCATATTGTTCTTGAACAACAAATAAGTGAATTTCTGTCTTTGAGGTTACTTGTTTCTTGAAAAAAAGTTATCCTGCCTTATTTTGAATAATCTATCAATCTTTGTCAATGAATATTGGTTTTTAACAGTGTGGTTTGTTTTCTTTAGAACATAGACAGTATTTCCTTTAACTATGTGATTTGCTGCTAAACATTGACTTGATTCAAAGAAGCCTGATAATTTGGTTGCTTAGCAACAACAGAATGCTTTTTTTTTATTTGCTTTGTTTTGTAGTCATTTGTTTCCAAGGTGAAAGGGATAGGATTGCCAGCTTATCTGATACCCTTATGATGGGCATATCTTGTCAATGCTCTGTGGTTGATTAAGAAAACTGTGGTTGGCAAAGTTCATGTTTCATGAAAAAAAAACCAAACATTATCTTCAGCAATAAATCAACATGTAATATCACTCACAAACAAGTGACAGACTTTTCTATCCTTTCTTTCTTTGTTTTGTGATATCTAAGTTTGTAATTGAAAGCATGTATTATAAAGTGGTTTACTTGTCCCTGGAATCATTTGAACATTTCTATTTTGGTGTTATAGAGGAGATTGTTATCAGACAGAAGAAATTAAAACACCACAAGTTGTTTATCAACTGACTGGATTTCCCCCTTTAATTACCTTTGCAAAAAAAAATAATGAATATCATAAAAACATATACACTTGCAGTGCTAACATGTTCTGAATGAATGAAATATTTTAGTCCTTTGTGTTGTTTATTGCAATGGCAGCATAAAAAACATCTACAAGTCAGCTTTGCGTTTTGTCGCCATCATTGTTATTGCTTTTCTAAACCTTTCGAAGATTTTGAAATGTTTGCAAGTTTCTTTAGAGGTAAACCATTCTAATGTTTTGTTTCCATACTTTGGTCAGGAAATGAAGAATGTGGTCACCCCAGAAATAAACACCTTTATTTGAGATTGACTTGATAAATTTAAACAAGAGTACAAATCATGGTACATCATGAAATTTAATGAAAATCTCAAAACATAGTAAGAAAGAAAAAAAATGACATTGGAAATGTCGTTTTGCATAATCAGATTTTTAATGAGGTTTGTTCATCATGTCCTTTCATATGCCTCACAGATAAACATGGCAAGTGTAAGCAAAAAATATGGCCGAATCAAAACTGAAAATACCTGTGGGGGAGGTAATTCATGAGGCTGAGGAGGAATCTGCATGAATTGCAATGAGAAAAGGTCAAAGCAAACTGGGAAGAGATTAGAGATATAGATAAATCGATAACTGTGAATGCATGATGGCATGGAAAAATATTAAAGTGAAGCCCAAATTCTGTAGGGCAAAACGCATTCTTATGAAACTGCATAGCACAAATCCAACTGAAATTTTAGGACTAACTCGCAAACTGCTAAATGTTGGGACATAGTTTTCGCTCCACATTGTGAGGTTATCCAAGAAATATCAAACGGTCTCATGTTTGTTTTCCAGACGATGTAATTAGATATCAAACAAAAGTTTTCAGGGTGTGTGTGCATTATATGTAGCAAATGATGACAGCAGAACTGTTTTGCTTTACCCATAAGATGCCCCCTTTTACTGTTCTGCTTTCATCCGTTCAGTGAGAAGTTGCATTGACATCATCCTAGTTTATCTATTTCTAGGGGACAGACCTACGTATGTGATTTAACAAGGGAAGTTTGAAAATATGCAGGAACATAATGACATGAGACTGATGACTGATGTCATACTTGGTACGTTGGCTGGGCTTACTGAGTAGATGATCCCAATTGTTTTTGGTCGAGGTCCAAAGTCATTTGAGGTCATTAGAGGTCAAATAGTAAATTGTAACTGCTTCATTATTTTTTGATTAAAGGAAAATAGGGCGTTTAGAATACACCAACATGGCATTCGAAGAAAATAGCTTTTAATCATTATTGAACCATTCACTCTCACCAATAAACATCTGCAAGAGCTTCATCTCCTCAATGCATGTGGTGAGTAACGGAAGATGCATCATTTGAATTTTGAAAAGTGTGGGTTAACAAATTATTGTTGAGCAACAAATATCTGCATTTCTATCTATGAGAAACTTATTTCTGGAAGAAAGGGCTATGGTCCTTCCTTATTTTGAATAATCTGTCATTGTACCTTTACACACACTGGTTTTAAATCTATAGTTGTTATCTGTACAACAAATGCCTTATTTCACTTTAAATTCTTGTAGGTGTATGATCAATTTGATCATGAAATACTCTTGTCCAAGGTCATGAAATAGTGATGACATTTTATTTTTCTTATGGTGCAGGAATCCTGGTTTATCTTACCAGAACTTTTCAAACATTTCACAAACCTCTTTTAGTTTGTAGAACAGGTGACCAACCTGCATCCCACAGAACAAATGCGGCCTGCAGAGGGGCATCATGCAGCTGCCCCCAGCTCTTTTTCAGCAAAAACCAAAAATAAAGAGAATCAGAAAAATTAACCAACAAAAGGAGAAAATGTCGTGAAAGACTCTGTCCGTATAAAAGCCTGTGATAGCCTGGGGCGCAACATGGGGTGACCGCGTAGTGTCAGGTTCTTGGTCCCCGTCAAATTGGGCCTCCATGTCAATGCCCTCAAAACAGGGGTGGTCTAACGAGGGTAATCGGGCACTGGGCCTCGGGCCTAACGGGTCATGTCATGACCATCCAGTCAGACAACTGGACCACGGTCGTGTACATCAATCGGCAGGGTGGCACCAAATGGATCACCCTTCTCGGATGCATATGGGACCTCCTCCTTCTCTGCCAGTTTCCTGCAGATCAAGCTATGCGCAGCTCACCTTGCGGTGAAACAGAACGTCTTGGTGGACGTCCTATCGCGGGGAACCAGTTGCCGACCTGGGCCACAGCAGCCAGACGTACCTCCCGGGTTAAGACTTACAATTCGCATCCCTATTCGTGACCCTGTTTTCTCACATCGTCTCATCATCATCTTCATGGTCTTATCAGGCTTGTCTAGCATCTTTGGCAGATTGAACAACATTTGCCTGCCCTGCAGATGTTGGCGAGGAGTTCATGACACCGATGGCTCTGCACTTGGCTGATGTCGAGGCCCTCCACGCTGGATTACTATCACTCCTCTGTGGATATCATGTCATATCGATAAGTGAGCTTAGTTTCTCCTCTACTCTTCATACACCCCACACCTCCAACCCCTCTCACTTCGCTCCCCCCCCCCCGTCGCTAGTACAGTCTGGGAATTACGGAAGGACAGTGGCCAGATGCGCACGCACACACACAATTGCCAGATGCTGAGTCAATGTGGTAATGCGCAGTTTTTATGAGGTGCGTACTCCGCTAGTTAATTTCCATACCAAGGAGTTTGGGGAAACTGAAAGATTAAATCAGTTAATTTGCAACAAGCAATCACCATGTGCATGCTTATGACTCTGCTGTGTGATTTTAGTTAACAACTTGTTGCAAATTTAAATGGATGTGGACCTATTTGCAAGTGGTTGAGTGTATAACACGTATGCTGAAATATACACAAACAGCATTCATGCTGGAAGATGGTGAGGTTTGGTATTTCCAAGAATGTTTACGATCGCAGGAGATGTATTCTAAAGATCTGCAGCATGTTTTCAGTGCAGATTCGTCGGATCATCTAAGCGCAGAGGTCTACAGGACAAACTCAAGCACTGCATAAATGGAGCGTCCCAATGTACATCTAAGTGATGAACCAAGTCGCAGGGAAACCATTATCACACATAGTGTCGCAGTTGAAGACCTGTGAAGATTTCATGAAACAATAATTTGTTGAGAAGGATATGAGTTTCGTCTAGTCTGCTTCCCCTAATTGTGGTTTCAGTCTCAAGGTTATGAAACCGTGATGTCTGTTGTGGTGCAGGAAGTTCAGAAGAAAAATTTTCTAACATGGTAAACTAATATTGAGGTTGGGAATATCATTTCATGTCTTAACATAGAAAACTATGATAGATGCTGGTACAACTTAACGCCCGTTCTTTTGTGTCTGTTATCACTCTCTTTACCCTGGATTAGCCTAAGCCAAAGCCAAAGCTTTTATGCTATTAGATAGATAGATTATGTACATAGCTTTGGCTTTGGTACATTCTCGTTCAATGGCACAGGAACGTTTAACACCTTCCCCAGATTTTGAAATATTCACTTTAAAATGTATCCGAAATATCTGGACTCCTTTGATTCAAAGTCTGTGACAATCAATTCAGCTCTGCAATGTTGAAAATTATTTTTGACATTTGTCTAGAAAATTGTCATCTAATTTTTCTTGCATTATTTGTCATTCCTCCATTTAGTGCTGTGGATTCTTAGACTTTTGACCCACTTTGTATTAATAGGCTGTCCGATTTGGTGTATTACCGAGATTTTCAAAAAGGACTACGGTCATGAGTTTCATGTGTTTGCAGGAATGTCCTGGATGGTGTCACCTAGGACACGTAACTTAGTATTATAAAAGTTCTGTTCAATTTTTAGCCAAATCTGTTGGAAACAGTGTGAAAGCTTAACCAGTTAGAGCAAAAGGAAAAAGGTGTTAAAGACACATGTCCGAGTCTGATTGAAAACACTGTCACACCTGTCTTCTGTTTACAAAAGAAAAATTGTAATTTGCTGAAATCATCGATTGTTTGGACATTTGTCAAAAAAAAAAAAAAAACACACAATGGTGGTGGTGGGGGAGAGGGAGAGGGGACTGGTGCTGGGGTAGCACAGGGGAAGAAGAGAGGAAAGGGAGATTAAGGTTTGAGGAATTGTCCCAGTGTAAACTCTAGTGAGTTATAACTAGTGTGTTTGAAAAGTTCTTATCACTTCCAAGACCGGACTTGCTTGTGCTGTTTTACAATAAAGCATGAACATATCTGCAGGATCGAGACATCTGATTTCAGCAATATATTGAAACGACAAAATTTATGTACATTTTGTCAAATTCATCACATTGCATATCTGTAAAATGAACCATATGAAGTAACTACATGTCTAGGAGAGTACCATGAGTAATAATAATTGGCACACTCTCTTTTTGATTCCATAAGAAGCTAGGAATCTAGTACGTATTGACGTTTGCAGATCGAGTGTATCAGATTGGTATGTGTGGTTTAAATGTCGTAACAACCCGATTGTCATTAAAACTCATAGTGGAAATGTTTTTGGAACTTGAAACAGGAATGTGATATTGAACAACAGCAAGGTTCCAGCTAAAATTTACAGTTGGAATATACATTTTCCATTTATCCTTGTACATAGATGCCAATGGTAATTTTGGTTAACTGAGGTCAAATATCAAAGAGAATATTCCTTGAACTTGAAAGGCAATTATGTGGTCGTATTTCATAAATGGTCACAGGTCATTTATGTGTGTGTGTGCGCGTGTGTGTGCATGTGGGTTTGTTTAGGGCGCTGAACGGGGACACACACAGGAACTTTGAGCTTGCAACCGGGATTACACCGAAAAACGGGGATACCCCCGTTTCTGGATATTTTAACATAATGCAAAGTGGGGTGTTAGACATGCATCCTCAACTTTATAGGTCAACCTAACTTTTTCCCCAATTACCTATTTTATGGATCTATACCTATGTACAGGGGCATATGTGTGTAAAAAGTTATACCCACAAATCCGTTTCCGGCGTGAATCGAGATAGACAAGACCAAATACCACTAACTGGGGACATCATCTGCAAAGTGGGGATATCACCTTTACATGAAGAAAAGTTCATGTCCCCGATCGGCGTCCTAAATGGGTATGTCTGCGTGTGTGCGTATATCTTCTACACATTTCTATCTTGTACACATTTTGCCAACAGGTCATTCTTGAAAGTAATTAGACACTCATGTGCATTCAATGTGGCCATCACCAGATAAAATGGGTAATCAAGAAATTCAAGTTTAAAATACATCAAAAGAGGGATTTCTCATCACAAGATCACATTATGCAGGTTATGGTGCAGTGTGAACAATAGCTGGAAGATAACAGAAAACACAATCTTTACTATGTACAAAGGATTAGAGAGTAAACCTTTCTAGAGACGGAGCAATATAGGCATCTAATCAAGTTGGTAGTCATGAGTCAGAGCTGGTCGTCGACTACATGACAAGCCTCAGAGATCACGGTCAATTACAGAATAATGGCTGCACCATTACACGTGTCATATATATGAATAGTGTTAGAAACTGTGTTGGGTGGGAAGTGTGAACATATCAGGTCGGCCATGAGAAGTTCATTTCAAAATGTCAAGAATCTGAATGAAAATGGTTTGAAAAGGCTCAAATATGTCAGAAGACCTGTTTCTTGCCTGGGAATTTCCCTTTAAAGAGCGTAGCATGAAATGAGACTAATTTGCGAAAGTAAAAGTATTCTTAGAAGTGGTACCTGATACATTAGTGTGACCGCAAAATGTCCACCTTGGTGCCCTAATGTACATTTTTAAAGCAAAGTGTATCGACCAAAGGTACATTTCATTCTTATGTATCTCACCGAGAGTGCTCTTCCCACTGAGCTTTGCAATGCATGTATATGGCTTATCTACTGCTGTATGTATTGAGTATGATTACTCTGCCCTTATCTGATATGATGGTATCTTGAAAGGTTTATACGAACGTCATTACGAAGACTTTGCTTTTTTATCTGCACAATCTAATCCTGCGAATGAGCCGTAAGCATTCAAGAGTCCAAGAAGAATATCAACAGAAACTAAGTCTGCATCAGCCAGTTTCTTGAGTTGAATTAAAGTTCAATATTCCTTTTTTCAGTCGTCACTGTTGGTTATCCTCTCTAAAATAATACAATTTTGTGGGTGTTTCTTTTTTACAAGTAAGAGAGACAAGTGGTGACATTTTCAACAGCCATGTCAGTTGGCTACTCACCATCTGTCATCTTTGCAAGATGGTCACAGTGACAAGGCTACAGGAAGGGGAGTGGGGTTTGTCGGCTGTATAGGGACACGTGCCCCACAACACGCCCCTGCCCTATGTGGAAATTTGGGGATGATACATTGTCATATATTAGTCCTATAGAGCAGGGGTCCATTCTGAATTTGTTCTCCCCAGAAAGGTGTGTGACCCCATTCTTCACCCCACCCCCCCCTGCTCTAATAAAGTCCTGGCTGTGCCACTGCTCCTTCGTCTGGCAGAAGAGCTTGCTGAAAAGAACATTGGCCCCTGCATTGACTCGACCCTAATTCAGGCATCACTAAGTCAGTTTCTCTTCCTATGCCATTTGATGGACAACAATGAGTATTATTTCTGTCACCCTTTAATAAGTCCTCGCTCATAGTGTGTGGACACAACAACTAACACTCCTGTCTACCTTGAAAAGAGTACTGGCAACTTTTTAACACTGGCTATAACAAGAAATTCCTGTCCAGGTTTTGACAGAAATTGTGCAGCCATGCATGTAATGTTTATTATGTAGTCCTCTGATCAATTTTCCTCATTTCCTTTTCGCAGTGCAAAAACCCATTCAAAGTCCCATACGTTGGGTATTAAGAAGGGTGCATTTCTGTAATGGCATAGTATGACCTAAAATATCATGGACAGAAATCAACATTTAAATCTCCTTGTGGCTGGTAAGCACACATGTAAAATAATTTTTAATTTAAAACTGGATTTTCGGGGAATAGAGTGAATTTTGTCAATGTTTTAGCCACTTTCTACCCATAGCCCACTACTGCCGAGTATTTATGGGCCTGTTTGGAGAAAGACGGCATACACGGAGAGCAACATGAAGTTGTAATTAAACTGGCCTCCTTTAAAGGGCTGTGCATGCTCAAGACACCTAAGATGCCATATTATTCATGACTTTCAAACAAGGTAAACAAAGAAAGGTTGCAAACACTGAAAAACACACATCATATTGCATCTTCAAAATCTTGTGTTAGGTTTCCATTCTGAACATTGCAATAAATTATGTAGCCACTACTCGATGTGTTCATTAAATATTTAGAGAAACAACTTCTCTTTTTAGCAGCCGTGCACAGTTCTTTGTAGTCATTGGTAGGAAAAGTTATTAAGCAATCTTGTCACTGTCTGTAAAACAGAAGGCAGGATGAATCTGCGAAAATCTGCGTAAATGGGTGAGCTTGTATTAGTCAGTGGTTGAACAATGTAAACCCTATGTAGACTGGACATAAAGGTACTCCAACAGGATGTATCTGATTTTCCCAGGGTCCATTGTTCCACGGGTTCGATGTTCCCCATTTCTGTATTACAGTAAAACGTTGTTTATCTGAAACCCTGTTTATCCGAAGTCCTGTTTATCCGAACATATTAGAATACCATGTAACCTCACAGTCTCAAAGTTTCACTAGGTCGCCTATAGGCCGCCATGGGAATAAGTGGACTCTCGTTGACTCTTTTTAGCAGTTTGAATGTCATGTGAGGTCAACAGAGAACATATCTCATTTAGCAATGTTTCTTACAAATTTGCATGCAGGTATTGTACCCCCTTGATGAATGGCTCATCCCTAAATCATTTGCAGTCAGAAGTCCCTAGAAGTCGATCGCAGAGGTCAAAGTCTGAACTTTAAACCAAAAGACAGGAACACTGGTGGCGATCACTGGGAGATATGTCCCCCTCATGAAAAAAAGGCGAAAGGGATGTAATGTAATATCCCCCACAAATCTGTGGTCAAGAATATTTTCTTGCCTATAGTGACATATGACCATGTGTTTACAGCCCCATTTGATTGTATTGCTAGCCTACATGTACATGAGTACATGATTGTGTATAACCTAATGTTGTTGCTGTGTGTTGTTGCTGTGTTGTATCTAAAAAACTAGATACCAGCATCCACCCAAGACCTTTCACCCAGGAAGACATTGTCCAGTGACTGGGCTCGTGCTTGATTTCTCATGATATACCCCACTCTCAAGTTAATCATTATGCAGGAATGCCACCTCATTGAACTTCAGTGTTAATTGGTACCATCTACGCTTCGGTCAGTTGATGAATCCCGCACCTTCAGTTTTGGTCAAAGGTCATGCCAGGCAAATGGAGGTCAACTTGCCACATGGTAGTCTTTTTCAAGAAAAAAATCTGCATTTATTCTCTTTGCAGATTTCTCTGGAATCGACTAGAGGTAACTTAACTAGCAGTCAGAAATAGTTGGAATACCAAAGCAGAGAGAGTTTATTTTAAACTTCAGAAGTACTGCCTTGTACACCCAGAAAGGAAGGATGACTTTCAATATATGTCTGTGAGGAGAATTTCCTAGTGGTGAAGTGCTCAAAGTGGATGCCTGGAACTGTCAACCAACATATTTTAGGTAAAGATTTACATCAATGACTTAAGCTTTAATAAAATTCAATCAATAAAAATCAATAACTTGAATAAAATTGTACATTCTCATGGAAACATGTATCCAAGGCAAGGAACAGTGCGTGTAAGGCCCGTTTGGGTTTGTGGTTGGGTTTAGCACCCTTGGGTAGATCCACAACTGTCAGTGTTTACCAAATGCCAGTTGTAAGATCTATCCACCTTTCTATCGCATGTGGTCGTTCGTGAATACTTCGTGAACTTCATGAATGTGTATTAAGGTGGTTTGGTTACATAAATGATGGAGTATCTTCTAAATCACTCATATATGGAATAGTAAAATTGTTGTGACAGTAGCTTCAGTGGATCTTCATCTGTAACGTTCATTGCCATAGGACAGATGCATGAAATTGGCAACCATAACTAGTGGCGCAGCCAGGTTTGGTGAGGGGGTCAGGGGAACACACAGTGCCATATGTCTATTATAAGACATATACTAACTAGAGTGCCGCATTTTGTTGGTGCAGAGTGTACCAGAAAATTTTGGATTGCAAGCATGGCCCATATCACAGGAAATTGCATTTTCAGGAGCCTCATTTGTTCTGCATATTTACACCTCACCCCACCCCTTACAAATAAATGTAGCTTAAATATGTTTTCAGATAGTTTGATTTTTAGAGTCAAAGTGTGATTCAAGGACATCTGCCTATCCCTGCCCCCACCACTCCCTCCTTGTGGTCATAACTACTGAAATGAATTCTCTTTGAATCAGCACAACTTGGATTCATGCAACATCCTCTCGCATAATCTGTAAAATGCTGATAACGTGCTATGCCTTTCTTCCCTTCAAAACAGTTTCTTCATAGTGCATTGAACAAAAGTGCATGCAAGCCAAAGCATCAGAAAAGATTAATTTATTATCCGACAGATTTTGTTGCCAGTTCAGCAAAGTAAACCTGTATGCTGCTATTGTGAAGAAAATATTATCATTTCTTGCTTTTTGCCATGCCTCATCAAATCTTTTTAAAACTGAAAATACTTGTAAAACCCGCAGTATCGATTATCACATAATACAGAAGTCACATTCAATAGTGGAAGTTGGAAGGGATAAATGAGGTGTTTACACTTTTTTCTCCTGCTTCTATATTAAAAATGAATCACTTTAACATGGAAAATGAGACACAAGTCTAATGTTATCAAGTTTAATACTTATTAGACGCTCAATCAGCATGTAGCATGTCATCTGATGAAAACTGTGAAAAATTTTTCATTTGCCTTAAATTTTTAGCCTAATGCACGAAGAAGATGACTGATGCTTCATCATTCAGTAATTACATATAAAAGGAAATACTTTCTGTAAGGTTTTTTTTTTTTTATTTTTTTTTTTTCTGTGATGTGTGTTGTAGAAAACATACGTACAGCGCGACATGGTGAGAAGGAAAGACATAATCTGGACACACTAAACAGTGCACAGCTTAAGCTTAGTGGCTACGGAATGAATGACGTGTGATACATCACAATCAATGCTTTGTATGAAACAATGCACTATTTATCATAAGCCGAACACGTACATATAGTCCTCTGTATGCCTTTCTCAAAAACAGATTATTTTACAATTCACTAAAGGATGGATTTATAGTGCCCTAGTCCTATTTAATGAATGGGTGCATTGGTGGTAGTGGGTGGTGAGAACCAGTGGTGTACACAAGAAGGGAGGGGGGCAATTTTCCCTCTCGCCTACATCGCTAACTGGTGGGGAAAATGCCAGTCGGGGGACTATGCATAATGGAGGCTCTAGTTTTCAAAACGTAAAATTTGTGACGATTGGGACTGTATTATACAATTTCACACAATCAAAATGTAGTCACAGATTGCACAAGTCAGCATCTCATTATGATATCATTCGAAACCTCATCCAAGACAGAGGGGCATACCTTCCCCTTTTGACACCTCTCGTACGTCAGTCGGAGAAGACAGATATGCCACAAAAATCTGGTTCTCCCCCACCCATTGAACCCTGCGCACCACTGGTCAGAGCAAGGAAGTTACCAGTCATTGCCATCATTCCAATCGTTCATTGCCTCTCGCACCGTACATACGTCTTTAAGTCGTGGCAACTTGGACTGTGTGTAACCAAGACCGGTTCCACAGGCACTTGCTGACTGACTCAGACATAAAGAAAAAGGGTTTTACAGAGCTGTCAAATAGTAATGTTCCGTATACTGTGTCCTTTAAAAGGGAATTTTGACTGTCACTTCACAAATTCAGTGACAGAAGGTGAAAAATGTTCCACATGTCCAAGCTGTACCATCTGACTGGCCACACCATTGCCTTGTGGTCTTTCTGCAGATGCCTTGCTTGTGCCTTGCATCTGCTTTTGCCTTTGTAAAAATCTATGGCTACCACAGGGGTGCTCAAAGGGGACCATGTGTCATCACGGCAATGGCTGTACGGTGTCTCCAAATGACAGAAGTCTGCATAGGTGAGAACTGGAATCAGAACCACGACTAAAGTACCATTGGAATGAAGAAGACACAAATCGTCTGAATTTTCTTAATTTATTAATCATTCCACAGTAGATCTTGATCACTTCGATTGTGATAACAAAAAGGACAGAAGCATTTAACTACACCAATCTTGTTTGTCAACCCCTTTGAATTTCCTTGCATGTAATAATCTGCAAAGTTCCCTCTCTTCAATTTGAAGGTGAAGAATGGAGCGCATATTGCACAAGTGCTCAGGGCATGGAGATTTGTTGCTATGGTGATACTGCTGCCAAAACACTTGCTGGAAAACAGTATGAAAGTGATGACACTTGAAGTGCCAATCTGTGACATAGGCCGTTTGGCTTATTAACATTTGCACAGATATTTAAATTAGCCAAACATGATTCACCGTGTCATATGTTATCAGCTAATATCGTAATCAAGTAAGCAGCCATCATACATGGCTTTAAAGTCAACAGCTCGCATGTTTCACATAAAAGATGATGTGTTTGTCCCTTAATTTGCAGTTGTTTCCACATATTTACTCTAATAAGCACCCTGGGGGTGTGTAACTTTAGTTTAGAGGAAACGGGTGTTTTTTAGAGCCAAATTTTGTAGCGTTGATTTTTAGAATTTTGTCGCGCTATTTGGGTAGGCCAGTGATCCCGGTGAACATTCATCTGTTTGTAATGGAACAACCCACTCGCGAACAACCAATGAAGCAGTGAAGATTCGCATCATGAAATAGTGCGATGAGCATCAACTAAAATTTGCAGAGAGACTCTTTTGCAACTTGATGCGGGACTAGATGAGATTTGGAAGCAACGAAGCAGGATTATTTCATTTTACTGTGTTCCCTCATAAATTCACGTTGTCACTGCATGCCATGTGATGAAAAACTTCAAGGGGGGAGGCATTTATGAGGGAGGGGCTCTTTATTAGAGTAAATACGTTATTCGGTTCTTTCTGTGTCGGTGATGCTGGTTTCTTCCTCCATGCTCTCCGTGTTATCGTTAATCCTGTTTCAGATTAATCCCACCCCTTTGTTTTATCGTATTAAAGGCACAGGTTAACTTCAACTCTGCTGTTCAATCGATCCCACGTCTTTCCAGAAATGATCAATGGTTGCTAATCCATTTTTCTCTCTCTCTCCAGTTACATTTTTCATGCCACTTGTGAATATCTGCCTACGATTCCAAATTTTTGCTTGCTGCACCCAGTGCAGGAGTCTGCCAAAAAATTTAGGTGTGTGAAACAAGGTTTGGGTCAATGTAATTGCACTACATTTTCACCCCTTTCACAGAGATATATAAGCATTCGCTCTCCGGTCGCTGGCGAATGTGTCCATTAAATGCACTCCATTTGATGAGAGAAATGTGAACTGACCATATGAAATATGACCAAGGGACATGCCTCCCTCCGTGAGATATTACCCAAAGTCCATGATGAATGTCGATGCGAATAAGCCTTCGGAGAAACCGTTTAGTCAAATCAGTTTTCGTTACCATGCGTCATGGAAGTGGGAAACACTGACAAAGTAATTAGAGATTGGATGAGTAGGTCGGCGTTTCTCTTGCAGATTGCATCAGGGTCATTTGTGAACTCTGAACCGGCTAACGTTGCAGTGATTTGAAACATTCTGATATGAGATGGTATGAGATTGTCTTCAAACGATCGCTGGGTACGTGGAGTCAGAATTTCATGAGAAGGCCAGGTTGGCATGACTCGTGGAGTTGCAAGGAGTCTAGTGGAAGACAGATTATAGCAAGAAACTTTCAGGCCTTGGCAGGCTGTTTACCTTTTTTTAACTGCAGTTTCCGCATTGATCGGGTGATCTTCCGACAGCATGGAGTGAAGCTGTTGTATTAATGCGAAAACGTAGCACATTGCCTTGCTTGAAAGTGTTTCCCCTCTGGACGCAGTCGTCTACCCATGAAGGGATTCGTTCAGGAAATGTTTCAAACTCGTCCTCACTTTCCGACGGGATGGACTTTAATTAGTCTCTCTGGTTTCGTCTTGAGTTGGGTTGCATATACACAGTCATGTGGCACGTTTAGCTGTCCTGACAGAATGATTCTTTTTGTTTTGATAGACATCTCCAGGCTTGAGTCGAAGCATATGTATCATAGTGACATGCATTCTGAAGATCTTTTGTTTCTGTGAGTCGCAAACACAGTCACCAAAATCCCATTTGGGTGTTAATCCAAATTTAGACACAATTTCACCGCACCAAATCGTCAGAGCTCACATTCGGTTGTGGTGCCCGATAATGTTATTCCTCAGGTGTTTGCCAATGTGTTTGTACTTCTCCGTTCAAAATGACAGCTGTTTTTCCAAATGGGAACATAGTTCAGCAAGAGAAAGTGAATTCACTGGGCATGAATCTTAAACAAATACAACTGTTTTCTTTAATTACCCCATACAGCTGTTGTTTGTGTGTATCTGGTAACAATTCCTTCAGTAATTGTCACAAGAAAGCTGAGAAATCTGTTTAATATCATCATTTGTCTGCAACGTTTCAAATTTACTATCTCTGTGATATTGTCAGCAGAGATTCTAGTCACGCCAGCTGACTGAAGCCTGCATAAAGAGTAAATTGCCAGGCTAACCTAGCAGTCTCAAAATTCATGAACATCCCACAGAAAATGTTTGAAAATTCATGGAAATAAATATCATTGAAAAATTTAGGTCAAAAATATAAAAAATAATTGCATCCACATTTCCATCTCAGCATATTCTATTTTAAAAAAAAATTCTAAAAGGAGGAAATACCCCCTCCCCTTAGACTTTTTTCCTCAAGATGGCATTCACTCTACACTGACAAAGCACCATAAATGCCTACCAGAATCCTCTCTCTAGTACCCTGATTGTTGCCATGGAGTTTATGCATCTTCCAGTGTTGCATTTTGAGTGGTTCTATGCTTTTGTTATCTCTTGCACATGTGCATCACTTTTAACTCGCCTGTCTCATCGCTGTGTGTTTTGTGTGTTTTCTGTGCTTTTACATCTGCTTTTTCAAGTGGTTCTATGCTTTTAAACCTGCAGCAAATTGTATTTACGTCACTCCTCACTTACCTGTCTCATCACAACAAGTGTTTTTGTGTGTTTTCTATGCTTTTAGATCTACTTGTAAAAGTGGTTCTATGCTTTTGCCTCCTCACATGTTTCTCATGAGGTTGGTCTCTATTTGGAATCATATAGCCTATGCTACACAATTGGGTTACAGTTCTGTGTTCCAAAACCCCCATGTTTCAACACCCCTGTGTTCCGACACTTCTATGTTGCTACATATCCATTACCTCAGACACCATTTGAGAGAGCCCAGCATGACGCTCAGCCAAGTTGAGATGCATTGATCATATTATGCAGGATTTACGTGAAGTTTCAACGTGTGATTCATAAGATTTTAGTGTTGAAATGACGTAACACTGTCCATAAAACATCATGAAATATCGCCACATATAGTGCCATATGTAATTTGTTAATTTGTAAATGTGTGCGCTAATGCTAATGGCTAGAGAGAGCTCATACAAGTGTGACATCAATGGCTTTTGGGCCAAACACTGCTCCAGGTCCATCGGACCCATAGGGCCTTACTTAACCTCTGGTGTCAGAATGACTCTAGTGCCAGAATATAAAGGGGTGTCACCCACAGTTAAAGCTGAATTTGTAGTTCTCTTTATAATAAATCCCTTTCATTTCTTGCTTATTTCATTTCTACCTAGGAGGGGGTTTGCTGCGCAGCATTCGTGCCTTGTATCATCATATAGACACTCAGTCAACATATAAAAAGAGTCATCCATGTGTACATCATTGAGTTCTACCTTCCGTTTTTTATTCTGTTTACTTCACAGGGTTGTCACCAGATATATGTCATTGTCACTGTTGGAAGCATTTTAGATAGTTTAAAACCTGAGACAACAGTGCTATTTCTGACAAAACCTCAGTCCCTGAGAAGAGGGAGATTAGTGCAATGTATGGGACTCAGTGGCTAGACTAATGGGCCTTTGCCAAATTGTGGGCAAGAAATTTGGAAGCTCTGCAGCCATCACTGATGGCAGTAGAGTTCTGACTAAAAACAGCCAACCTTCCCATCAATTCCAAGCACATCAAATCCAACAAATCCAACCCCACATTGTCACCGATAGTGGTCTAACACAGACCCAGCTGCCCGAAATGTATCTTCGTGTTGTTTTATTTAGAAAGATAGCCCTTCGTGTGTATGTATAAATCTGCCTTGCAATTGTAGAGATTTAGGGATTCCTTTCTTATCATCATGTTTCTTTAATATTTGGTAAGAATCGTCAATACCTTTTAGCCCACAACAGTCGGGTGACTGTGCATTAACGATGACTACGATCACACCTTTCCCATATGAATAACAAGATTGGCACTGATAAATATGATAAAAATGCCAGGGGATACCCTGCTTCACTCTACTATCTTGGACAAAATTGTCTGGACAGTCCGCTCCCCTTTTCAATGTTGGCCACAGGATCACTGTTTACAGCTAGTATACATTCACTCATTCAGCACAACATTGGAAAATTGCTTGCGGTTCCATGCTATCCTCAGAACTGAAACTCAAGAACATGCTGGCAACATATGGCAAACTGTCTCAACAGTTCAACATTGTAGGTACTGGAATTTCAACTTGCTACTGAAAACTTGTCTGAGGTACTTGTTTTTTGTACATTGATTTAGTTCAACAAAAAACATCATTTCCCTCCCATTTTGCTGCCTTCCTCCCACACCCATGCTATATAATGTTTTCATCTAACCTGTCACAGCCACCATCAATCTCCATAACCACCTTCCTCTTTTTCTTTGCTCTTCTAAACACAAACAATTTGCCTGGAAAGAGAAGTATTATTTTGGATCTTCAAACTTTTGCCCTGCAGGAAGAGAGCAGTATTTTTTTTTTTTAACCTCGTATCGTTAGAGCAGCTAACCAACTAATGTTGAGATGGATGGATTTAACTGAGAGTAATAAGGAAGCATATATGCGATGCACCCACAGTTCTGATAAATTCTGAACAAAGTCAAGAAAAGATTCCCCTGCATGTCATCAACGACTACAAGAATAATCTTTCAAAGCAACCGGCAGGTCAATGATATGTTAAAGGAAAACCATTTGCGCTGCCTTTCGTACAGTCCTGATATATCAAATACATTTTTACGAGGGAGAAGACGCCATTCGGTAAAACAGCAGCTACAAATTGAACAAAAGATAAATTTTTCACACTTTTTCTACTCACTCGCAAGTCACAATGTCCTCGTGAAGTTACCCACGGTGCTACAAAATTGTGACATCACACATGCACCTGCACAACATGTGATTTGGTGATAGGACAAAGTTAACTATTTAATGCTTGCTGAAAAGGAAGAACGAAACCATCTTTAATTTTTAGTTCATTCTAGCAATCCATGTGGACATTATTATTCAGAATTCTATAGATCAACATGTGTGTATGAAGACAGGACCGAGCCTCTTTCAAAGTAACAAACAGAGCAACCTACTTCAGAAAATACACCCAACTTGGTGTTGTATTTCATGTAGTCATGCAGGAGCATGTGGTTCACCACACTGTTCAAACATTGCGACATGCTATACAGCAATGGCTGTAATTTTGCAATTATGTTTGGAAGGGAATCATTACAAAAATTACACATTTACGATGGTAACAGGTTTTGAATACATTGTAGCGGAAACCGCTATGTTTCACGTGGCTCTGACCTATTTAACATTACTAATGTCCACCGAGCTGTGCGGTCTTGTTTTGCCTTCAGGGTCAGACTGGGTGAGAGTGTGTTTTGTTTTACTTTCCTGATTTCCTCTGCTAATGTTTATGTAGGCAGAGTGGGGTATGAGATGCAATCTCGGTCGTAGCTCACTGTAGGCCTTTTCAAATTTCATGCTGGTGATTGGCCGAGGCATAACTGTAAATTATTTACGTACTTAAGTCTGCTGCCTTGGCTTGGGGAATCTGATTATGAGACATTGGTAAAATTAGTTGCTTGGTCTTCCTAAAGTTGTTAGAGTTCAAAGTCCTGGACTAAATCCAAAGAAAGGTTACTCCTATCAGCAGAGTGCCTGACACTTGTGCTCCCTGAGACCTGTGGAGTTCTCAACCCCTGCGCCACTCAACATTGGTGCAGTGCCATACCTTTGCAGTGCCCGTCACCTGCGCAGTGCCCGACACCTGCGCACTGCCTGAGACTTGCGGAGTGTCTGACATCTGCGCCGTCTGGAGTTGTGCAACACAGGCACAGTGCCTAACAATTGCAATTAAGGCTGTACATGACAGTTGTGAGCCTTTAGACAGAGTCCAACAGGGTCCCTCTATGTGTGCGCCACCCTTGTACAAACAATGTATTTTGTATGCAAGTCTAACAACATGAGTGAGATGCAATTATAATAGCTATAAATTAATGTACATGTTCTGGTTTCTGTCAATTTCTTAGTTCATCTTTGCACCACCTTATCCCCCTCCCCTTCTTTCGCACATTCCTTCATCTGTTCCAGCTGACACATGTCTTCACCTTCAGACGTTGGCATTGTTGCAATCTGTATTAAGTGTAGGCTGAAATTAAAATAACCACTGCGGTTCCCCTTTAAGACTAGAAGTAACCAAACACTGAAGCACTGAGGACTCGTTTACAAGAACGTCCAAAGTATCTTGACCATAATTAAACTCTGTAATGTGCAAGGACAGACTCCATTTTACGATGAATGGATTCGTTAAATACTTTTGAGGGCGGTGATGGTTAACAGTTTATTTGGCGCTGTCACCTTGCTCCGGTCTCGTCATTTACTCCTTACAGAGAACTGTCACCAGTCATGTACAGTCAGGAAGCAGTGGTTCTTTACTTTGTAACCTGAAAATGTCCAACAAAATAATGCTCAAAATGCCAGAAGAGCCATCAAATTTTGGATAAGGAGATGAATTGTTTTCTATGTCTTTTGAAATAGCTGGGCTTAAGTCCTCATTTTCATGAAAAGATGCTTCGGGCAGAGTATAGTCACCCTTCATCTTTGTAACTGAAGGAAAAATTAATGTGAATAGTTTAACACAATGGTAGTTCAGAATTCATTTCTTTCATGAAACACTTGATGAACACTGAAATTTCGTGGAGCATCAACAGAATTTATCGGAATTGCCTTTTTTTCCTCTCCACCCTCATGCCCAGAAGCCTCAAAAAGTGTAACAAAAAAAAAACTACCAATTTGTTAGAAAAGAAGGTGCACACCTTTGTTTTTTCCTCAGAATTTCACCTCCTGCTTTTACAGACCTTGTCAGTTCAGTGACAGGATCGATAAATTAGCAGGAAGTCAGTTAGTTGTATCTGACTTTACAAATAAATTACATTTAACATGTTTTTATCTCAAATTATATTCATTGATGCTTCAGAATAGAACTGGAAATCGTGATTTAGACCAACAAGGTGAACATTCTCAATCAGTGTTCTCATTCATCTCAACAGAAAAGAACCAACAGTCATATGAATTTACTTTTCTAGTTTTGTAATGGAAGTTTATGTACAGTATATTTGTTTGATCTGTTCATTCCACTAGTGCAAAAAAGAAAAGAGTTACCCCTTTGTTGTCTGCTGTTTTGTATCCATTATTTTTTGGTCATGTGAACATGTTCGTCAATGGTGCAAGCAATCCATGTCAACTATTAGTGTTACATGCAAGTGCCCTGAACCCACAGTAACAGTAAAGTGGACTGCATTTGAAGGTCAATCCGTCTTTTCAGTGGAAATCCCGAAGTGCGACTTTTCAAAGAACTTGTTATGTATGTTCATGCACCATTGCACACGCAGAGTACACAAGAAGTAGCCTGTTACATTGTGTAGGTCAGAGGTTAGAAGATCGTGGTTTCACAGTCAAATTATGACAGTCCTACACATGGTGAATCTCACAAAAATAAGCTTGGCATGACTCCAGAATTGGTATACATGCATATCATAAGGGTAATTGGAATAAGATGGTATCAGCGTTGGTGGAGGTCAAAGGTCAATTGCTTTGAACTGATCTAAAGATGTTGTGAAAATTTTTGCGAACATGGTTTCGCAAGCAAACGGAAGTTTGGATGGATTGCTTTATTGTTATTGTATGTACTTTTAGCACACAGTGTGGGAAGAAATTCATCTTTGCCAGAGACTTTAAAGGGAAATAGGGCATTTAGAATACACCAACATGGCATACAAAGAAATAACTTTAATCATTGGTTAAGGTTAACCATTGAGTCTCATCAATAAACAGCTTCATCACCTCAAAACATTTATGTGATGGGTAATGGAAGATGCATCATTTGAATTTTGAAAAGTTTGGGTGAACAAATTATTGTTGAGCAAAACAGAACTGAATTTCTATCTATGAGAAAGTTATTTCTTGAAAAGACTACTGTCCTTCCCTATTTTGAATGATCTATCATTTTATATCCACAAAACATAGTGTTAAAATATGAATTTATGACTTTAATACAAACATCTTATTCACAGTAGCAGCTAGGGTGTAATACTGGTTACAACAAATTTCTTGCCAACACTGATCAACAGTGACCATACTTCATGCTTGGTTTGTAAACTTTCTGTTGTTTTTTGTGGCATGCCATTCCAGGTATGAACATGCATGTTACAAAACCCCTTTCCTATTTGGAAACAGCCATTTTTGCATTTATTATCCCTCTAAAACTTCCACTTCCTCATTTGACTAACACTGCAATTTCAAATTCATCTGCTGTTTTGCACTTTTACCCACCCCAGCAAGAAGGTAATGATAATTTGGCAACTGGTGAAAATGTGACACATGTATTACACATATATTCAGAGTGCTTGGTTTTTTTTTCTTTCAAACATGGCAAAAAAGGTGTTTCACTTTTGTCATGAGGCATTATCTCTGTTGCAGAAGTACAAGCTGGAAAAAATACTTCTTGATACTTGTTTTAAACCTTTATGTAGAATTGATGGTAAAACTCTCGCCAAATGTTGCCCAGAATTCAAGTCTTAGAGGCAGTTTTTCCTCTCAGAAACTATTTCTTGGTTCAAAGTGATGAATTGTCCGAGAAGATGACTCACTAAAAATTTCAGTAGCATGTAACTCTAAACACCTTCAAATTGCAGCAATTTCTAATACAAATGAAGGCCTTTTTTATTTTTTTCATTTTTCCCACGAACATCAGTGCATCAAATTTAAAGGTGAACATCTCGTCAAACTGTCCTCGTAGCAACACTGCCTATAGCATGTCTTAATATGTACTTATTCAATATAAATGAAGTAAGATGGTGACAATATCATATGGTAAATCATTGCCATCTGTAAAGTGGCATTTAAGCTGACCAACATATTTATATAGATAAAGAAAGTTCTCCCCACAGTGAGTGTAAGGTTTGTAAAATTATCTCAGGTTCTTGTCATTAATTGCTCGTGTGAATTGATTCGTTAACGTTGATCTGTGATGTCAACATGACCTAGGAGAATGTTTGTGTCCTTGCGTGAAGGACGGGGTTCGGTGTATAGCTTGGAGAGTTTTGACAATTATGTCATGTTTTAATGATTTCCTCAGGTTTGTGCAATCAGGGAGGTGCTAGAGAAGGAGATACAACAGGGCAGTTAAGTTATGCTAATCCTGTTAGATTTTCTCCAGCGTGATAACTTTCAATTCATAAAGGGATGAGAACAGCTTAGAGTGCCGTTTTACTTTTGTGTGATCTATCTTACTTCTAGGGACATCCAAGTAATCTTCATTCACACCTGCTTGTAATCTTTGAAAAGGATTGCATAGCAAAATGCTTTGATGAGAGGTTCATTGCCGACAATCAACTCAAAACCACTGTCTCAAAAATCGAAACGACTGGCTATCTCTTTCGAATCAACACAGACTGGTATATAAGAATAAGACATAGACCTTTGCCATATGCAAATGACAAAAACGATCAAAAGACTATATTTTACTATTGCATTTCATCGATTTCCACTGATTTTTGCAAGTTTACAGAGGGTGTCTCCATGTTCAATGAGTTACATGACATCAAATTTTTCCACTGCGATAGGCGTCGGACCGCGTCGGAAGTTGAAAACTGATTTTCAAGAATAACGACTGGCAATGCTATAGCCATAGACAGACTTTGTCGATGGGTAATTTACAATGGAGTAGACAACATAGACCTTTCCCGTTAAGTTCCTAATACCCTTTAAAGGGGCTCATTGAGTTGATATCAGTAAAGATTGCGGTGATTTTGAAGTATACAAACACATCACAATACTCACAATTAGCATAATTAATCAAGTTTCACATCCAATAGTCATATGAAAACTGTCAATGTTTTCGAATTTTTGACCGTTACTTGCTCTGATTGTGTTCATGTGAATGTACTAATGTGAAAATGTCTGGTCACAAAGTTTCAAAAACTAAATTTAATCGTTGGTTACTCACTCATTAATGTTCCAACGTATGTAAAACTTTGGGATCCTTTTAGTTTGACTGTTTGTCAGTAGTATGTGAAGGAAACTTGACCGGTTTAGAAAAATTGAGTGAATTTCACAAAACAACTCAATGAGCCTCTTTAATCCCATTGAATCTTCAAGAGGTGAACAAAAGAGACAATTACGGCGGAAAGGAGGCTACTTCAAAAGAAGAAACTTCTGTTGTACAGTATCTCCTTCTCTAGCACCTCCCTGGTGCAATTTAGTTACGTTGCTTCGTCTTGAAGCCGTGATAAAAACATCATGGGAGAACATTGTACTCGAGTGACGGAGGTCAGGGGAGAACCTTGAAAGATCTGTGAGTGTCTTTCCTCGCTTTAACAAACGTGAAATTCACTCTGTCAGTGAGAAAAAAAAACAATTCTCAATAGCAACAGGTTATCTGTCTAACTAATACAGCCAGGCTGTGAGACTCGTAACCCTTTAGTAGTCAAAGCCAGCAGGTAACTGTTTTTGAATACTGCACTCAATTTGATGATTCAAATAGATTGTTGTTGTGTGTATTTGGTTGTTTCTAATGACTTTTTTTTTTAGTTGTTCTATTCATTTTTTTTTTTTTTTGGTAGCAAAGGACTTTTGCAGGAAAGAAGTGCAGAACTTTTTTACCAGATTTTGTGTGCGAATGCTGCTTGGCATTGGTGCAAGACTTAAAATATCCCAATTCATGGAGAAGATCATTCTTTACCAATGGCATGTGAATGATTCAAAACTATGTGAGAGATAATGAAATAGGTTGATTTTTGTCATGAATGGTTTTGGACTCTGTGGGAATTATGTATTTAAATGCTGTCCTTATCAATGGTGTAAAACAAAGGCCATTGTGAAAACGAAATTAGAAATTGCCTGCAGCAAGCCATTGTAGTTCAACAACAACAACATTCAATAGCAGTTCAAGAGTAAAATGGTTGAGCCCCTTGCATCTGGCCCCTTTGAATTATTCAAGTTTCTTTTTGTAAATACAAGCTAAAGAAAAGGGAACCATTCATCTGGAATGAATTCTGGAATCTATTGAATTTCCTTCAATTCATAATAGGACCAAATACAGATAATAACATGTTTGTTCTTTATTCTGAAACGTATTAACCTTAATTTTTTTTTTCTCTTTTTGCCCATATTTCAGCAGTAAAAAATTCAGGGATGTAACACTACATTGTTGATTACAAATGACCTCAAAGCCAGTCATCTGTGTGTGTTCACCATTTGGCTGTACACTTGAGAAACATTTTCCCTGCACAGCCGCTTGTGGCTTTAAAACGTGCCACTTAAATGTCAGGTACTGGAACGCTATGAATTGAAGCAATTTCACACAAACGGTATCTAGCCCATAATGCTCTACAATTGAAATTGATCAATATGAGTTGGAAATGGTGGTGATGTCACCAATAGGACAAAGGTGGGCTATGTAGCATTTACATTCCATGGTATTCTGTGCCTTAAACTTTGCCTTAAATTGGATAGTTGACATCATTGCTTCACTTTTCCTCACCTCAGTCCCATTTGGGTGATTAATTAAGGTTGTGCAATACTTTTGGAAATCATAAATGCATATTTTACACCATTTACAAACACCAATTTTAAAGAGACAGCGCAGTCATATGAAAGGCAGGTTGAAATCATGTCATCATATGGTAGCCTGTAATGTTCTGATTTCCACATAATACTTATCTGAGCAGAATAATCGCTGGCATGGGCAGATTCAGTCAGAATGCAAATGATAGTTGGCGGACTTTGGTACTATGAATGCAGTCAGAGCTGATCCATGAGTAATACACGTCCGTTGTTCGGGTTAGTTGAGTACCATTGTAGTAGGATCCAATGGGATCCCATTAAATCCCATGTCATTTTCTTTGGGAATCAACATGAAAATATTGCAGTTTGAATGGGAAAGTTCTGGGACCGTTTGTCCCTGTAGAAATGGATAGGGTCTCGTACAGTGCCTTTGGTCCCCCTTCATTCCCATTAGAAATTCCTGTAGGGTCCAATTTCCTAGTCATTCATGTGGTAACCTCCAATGGGAATGAATGGATACCAGAGGGAATGTATGGCCCTGCAAGAAATGAATGTATTCATACATGCTGGTATTAACAAGCAAAGCACTCTGTGGCCTTTATCACTGCCATTTGCAGGGAAGTTGCCATGCCGGTTGGCACCAGTCTGGCCTAACCGGCACCAGCTCTTGAGACTGGCACAGAGCGTGTACCTTCTGGCTTGCAACTGGCACTGAAAATTATCGAAAAAGTACTAATAAAAGTCACAAATTACAACACATAACATATCAGTTGACCATGAATGATGCTTCCAAATTATCACGTGAATCTGAGTTCGAGCAACTTTTCTGAGATGGTCAGAATGTATAATTTGTGTGTGATTTAGCTGATTAATAAATGATTGTTTACCAACAGTGTGTAAGCACTCGCTGTTGGATGGTTGAAAGAAAACATTAACATATGAAAAAGAGGAGAAAATGAAGTAAATTGATGACTTTGCTCTTCAAATTATTTCTGACTCTGAGAATTAGTCACTGAGAAGTGACTGAATGCCAGGAGCTGAGGAAAGCACAATAAAAATATCCTCTTTGAATGAGGACTGCTCAGGTAGTGAAAATTTGAACTTAATTTTGATTTCTGTGCACTTGAAAAGATGTTTTTAACAATTAAGTTGTTGCTTCTGTGTCAACTTACTCAGAGAGCATTACAGCTCCCTTTGAACAGAGAACTCCACAGAAAAGTAAAAGTCTCCATAAACTTTCTGTCACTGGTAGAACTGAGGTCCACTACCAATATCCATTGGGTCCATTCCCAGCAAGGGGAATTACTCTCTTATGTGTGAGCCCTAGCTGGGTCCTTTGATGGAGTCTGTTCTCTCTGGCCTTCTTACAGGATAAGTTTTCTGTCATTGGTGACTTTGGATATCCCGATGTGAGGGATAGGTGATTGGCATACCTTGTTGTGATTAGATGTTTTTTTTTTTTTTGCTCCATGTTAATTCTCACCCGTGATCACTATATCCTTCCTATCTTTTTACAAACAGGGGTTTCCTTTTTCACCGTGTCTAACTTTGAACTTTGTCAGAAATCTCAATTATTGCTTCCATGGATTTCATCCATACTTTCCCTCGTTTCATTACGACCACACATCTTTGAATTGGTTGTGCTCACCATAATTGTTATCTGTATTTTTCTACGTGAATAAATTTGTGCTTTGATTGGAATAAAGTGAATTGAATTCTAGTAATGACCAAAGATGAGCAGATTTTATGGCCAGTAATGTTAGACTTTGTGATAGGATCTCCTCAGGTGAGTGACAGAATTGATTTTAGTGGAAAGAAAAAAAGGACATGAGGCCTTTGATATCGTAAAACATGTTTACATTTCTTTGTTGGCAATTCATCAATCACAAATGTTGATGAAATTACATCCTTGCATGTTATTTGTTTGTTTTGAAACCGATACTAACATAAACTGTTTGCAGACTTTGTAAGACATTACATTAGCGATAATTGCCCTATATCATGATCTTGCCTTGATGGAAGATTTGTGATATGTCTTTGAAGATATCATCCCTAAAGGTGGAGAATAAGCGGGTCACAGACATGTTCCTTGGGTTTTGTGTTCTTGCCTTTCACTGTTAGCCCTTATTGACAACACCAGAAAGTATTTTATGATGTATTAGGATACAGAAAGTAAGACAAGGTAAGGGGAGTGAGTAGATTATTCTCTCTGATTTTTCAAAGTAAACTGAGCATCTGGCATTCCATAGCTCTCTGCATGTTTAGCAAAACAGGTTCACAAACAACTTTTTGTCATAGATTTTGGTCATTTTCTGGAACCTGGAAGTTTAGGCTGGTGTAGACCGATGGGTATATCTCTCCACTCTGAAGTAAAACAATGCAGGTGTTAACCCTCTGGATGTAAAGTGGTGCCAGTTAATGTTTGTGGATCAAATAGAAGACAAAGTGCATTGGCTTTTGTAAATATTTACATCTTCTAATTATGATTTGTGTAGGTCCTGTTATAATCTGAATGGAACGTGGTATAATTTTGTGGTTCAAATGGCTCTACAAGCAGTGATTAATTGTAGTTTGTTTCTCTTCCAAAGTTTGGTATGCATGAGTCATAGGCGAATTTGAACCCATTTTCCCTACCTTCGGTCCCTCCCTTCCCTCTCCTCTTCTTCTCCCCTCCTACCCTCCTTTTCCTTTTCTGGTCCTCATTCAAGGTCTTACATCCTGATGCAAAACATTTTGCACACAAGCCTGAAGTTGCAGCTGTCTAACTGGCCCGGGTATTCACGCACCAGCTCTGACCGTGTTGGTAATAACAACATCCATGAACTATCACTGGGATTCTGACCCAGTCTGTGTACAGACTGTGTGCTGTTAAAATCCATGTATGCCAGTGTAATCGATTCCACTCAATAACACTCAAGACTTCTTTTGCTTAAGAGACATGTTTTTCTGGGGTTTTTTTTCAGCCAATTAGCAAACATGGAGTACTGTAAGACTCACATATATGGAGACCTTGGACCTTAGATGAGACAAATTTGTTTGCAGGTGTTAGGGTATGTACATTAGAAAACGATATGTACTAACACCTTGCTTTGAAGGTTACTGTTTAACCTAACAGGTTTGCATTGGAATCAATGGTCAACTGACAAAATTTACATACTTTATCAGCTTTATCTGATATTTATCTCCATACAACTACAGCATGTGCATTTTCTTAAATCGATTTTGCTTTGTGACCTTATAGCGACCCTTAACCAGACCTCTATCCATGTGCACCCTATCCCGCACAACGGACGTGTATTACTTACGCTTCATCTCGGACTGCATTCATAACGCCAATGTCCGTGAACTATCGCTTACATTCTGACTGAATCTGTGTACAGATTGTAAGCTATTAAAATTCATGTATCCTAATGTAATCAATTATACTCTGTAGCCCTCAATACCTCTTTTCCCTAAGCTATAAATATTCACTCATAGCCACTCATCAGACAGTTGGAAAGACTCATGAACATATAGACCTTGGATCGTAGATGAGAGAGATTTCTAATTGTTCTCAGTTGTTTTGGTATGTCCACTAAAAAAAAAGGTACATACCAACACCTGCTGACAAGGTTATGCACAGCAAAAAACTGGGCAATCTCCTTTCCGTTTTGATATTTTAATGTATTTTGATGTATAATGTTTTACTTTCTCGTCAAATTTTTTAGTGTTGCATTGTGACGAGGTACCCGTATTCTTATGGTTATGCTCATGGTACTTTACAGAAGTAGAATGCATTATCACCAGTGGAACCTGCACTAGCACAGTCTGGGGGCGGGCTAGGAATAGGGGGATGGGGGGCATGTGTCCCTGAATCACATTTAGACCAAAAATAAATTTTCGCAAAAACTCACTTAGTCTATATCTGTTTGCAAGGGCGTGAGGTGTAAATAAACAGAAAAAGAGGCTCGTAAATGCCATTTCTGGTGATCTGGGAGGTGCTTTTGGCCCAAAATTTTCAGGTGTGCTCTGTGCCAACCAGTGGTGATACTCTGTTTAGTTGGTATAGGTCTGGCCAATCATTAGACCTTGGTGGCCAGGTGCGGTTCTAGGAACGTTGTATGGGGGGGCTAGTTCACATTTATTATCTAATCGGAACACCATCATCAGTTGGCATGTGCTGTACAAAGAAATATTTTGCTAGAAGGACCTCCCAGATTGTAGGAAATGGCACTTCTCTGGCCTCGTTTAAAGGCATCCAGACATTCTTTATTTTGAGTTATCTCGTTACCTTGTGTTTCAAAAGCTTACTCTTCCAAGACATGAAGGTGAATGATAGTTTGTAAAAGTCATTTGTCCACTTTTTGGGGGCTAAATGCCCCTCGAGTCCCTTTCCCTCTCCCTTACTGTAGAACTGCCTCTGATGGTGGCACCAATCTTGAAAGTTAGTGAAATGTGCCAGTGACAGTTTAAGAGCTTCTTAAATGGGAGAGCAGATCTTTTAACTGCAGGCACTTCAAATTGAACAACACACCAACATCTTGCTCATTACTTAAGCCAGTTATGATAGTATTATCATGATAAAGTATCTCAGGTCAAAGGGGGTAGCAACACAGTTACCCACAAATAGCTGCAGCGTGTACAAGCTTTCTTCGAAGGTCGCTCTGAGAAAGCAGGTTATTATCCTGCAAACATGAGGCTTCACTCATATTACTACCATACTAACATGTTAATGCAATCAAAGAATGAAACAGTGGTTCAGTTTTCAATGACTTCTGAACAGTGGCAGAACAATTTGGGCAGGAAGGGGCAGCTGCCATTCCCTGCTCCTGCCACTCCTTTGAAGTTTTTACTAAACCTTGAAATTTGACATTAATGAAAATTTAGATGAGGTTTATTTATTAATTTATAGTTTATAGATTAATTGACCTGAAAAGCTTGTGAAAATTAAGGTCATATTTCTCAAAATCTCATTGCTGTTTCTCTTTTAAGACAGTCAAGGTTATAAAGACACACCAGGAATGCCATAGCAGTCGTATCTGTGACATCAAAGTTTTCCAATAATGCAATTCACCACTGTCATAAAAATAGATATTGCTTAAAATATCTGTAAGTTGTCAATAGAACATGCTATTAAAGTAGGATTTTCACCAATAGAGAGAGAAATCTTCTGCAGTGGCCAACTACTCAAAGTCTCCACACATTGACAGTAAATAGTATCAGTGATGTTGAAATACAGCACCATCGGTGCCCTGACTGCAAACATGCCTAAACAGATCAATCACCGCCGGTGGATCCTAGTCCTCACGGTTTACGAGGAGCCAGACTGATGGTATGGTGACACGGGGAGGGGTGTCAGGTGAAGCAGGTGAAAGTATCCGTTAACTGGATGTCATCAAATGTGATCGTGCAGTGGTGCACGATTTTTAAACTTTATTCACTTCGGAAAAGTTTCATTTTCCTAGGTATAATTCTGTAAATAATTTCTTTGTTTGAGTACCATTATAGGTACGGCCATGGCATCCATTCCCATCCCTCCGCTTCCCATCCTGCTCCGTTCCTTAAATCTGCCAGTGTGAGTGAATGGTACTTGGTTGAGTGTATCATTCATATCAAAGAGTCTGACCAGGCGAACCGATCAGTTGAAATGTCAAAGACGTCGTCTCATATGCCACTAAAATGAATCAACGAGAGACTGAAGTCATGAACAGTGGAATGGTTCGCGTGAAAACGTCATCAGGACCGACACGTAACTGACCGTAACTTTTGAAGATCTCTGCTTGTCACTGATTGTATGAGTGGTCTTGTAGTCACCTTGATATTACCTGTCATCACAGTATGTCTCTTTGCTACGTATAAATCATTGCATCATCCCTCTTGCCCCCCTTACCCCTCCCCACCTGTTTCTACAATATCTTCCCTCTCCCTGAAAAGCAGAACATTGTGAGATACCATTAGCATGACAGGGAAATTTTTCTGTGTTTTTTTTAAGACCAAATTTTGCAATCTCTTGTAGTTAGTCATAAATACAAAGTTCTGATTTTGCATGATAATGCAATTTTAATTCCATGTTGAAATTAGCCAAGCGGTGGTAGTTACGGCTTGCACATACTTTTAGTTGTTCACTACTTTGATTGGTGGATATTTTTGAAGACAGATTTCTTTTTTATATAAATTTTTCCTCACCTTTTATTTTTTTCCCTTTATTTTTGTCTTGAAAAAAAAGTTTTTGTTTTGGTGAACTTATAATGTTTTTGTTTCTCAGATTCTTTGTCTTTTTTTTTCTGTGACATAGAAAATTTTGCCACTGTACTTTAGCCTAAGTGTTTGTTTTGATTCCTAGCATAAATTTAAAAGCTACTGCAATATCTTCTATTTAATTACCTTAGAGTTTATAATAGCATTTTTTGTCGTTACCATAGGCACTTTTATACACCATTGTGGAGATAAGGTATTATTTCAACAGCCTTTCCCATTATCCGTTGAGTCACGAAAGTTATGGTTTCTTTGTTTTCTTAATTGGACCGACTAGTAGTTCAAGAGTGAAGAGTTGCGTTCAGGTTTCACTTTGTGAACTTATTTCTCGGAAGTCAAGTGTCACCTAGCCAGGTCATTTTTAATTGTCAATCAATTCTATTGGACAAATTTGTGAATTTTAAAGGTTTGAAATCGCATGCAGATGCGATGTTCCTTTGAGCAGTCCTGGTTTGTAAATGCTGGTCCGTGGCGACACAACTTAAATATATGCAAATTTTTTGATATCAAGCAGCATGGTCAGCAACTAATGACAACTTTCAGCTGACAAGATCCAGCCCTGAAGTAGTAGTTTTAATGGATAAACTTGATTATCTGAATTTGCCCAAAAATACATAAACAGAAAGTTGTGATGGATTGGTTTCCATGTTCTTTGAAAAGGAAAAATTTATCACCTCACTCTGGCATAATGATTACACAATGTGCACTGATATTACTTTGTTTTTTTTTCCATTCTCTTAGTGAACATGCTTGCATTCTGCATAGCCAGAGAGCACACAAGTATGCATGCTCAGAACATTTTCTTATAAATATTCATTATTGATTTAGGTTTGTTGAGCCCTGTATTTCATAATGTTCCTTTTTCATTGTGTTGAAAAACAATTGGAGAATAAAGGACATTTTCTTTGTGCTTTGTTTTAACATGCAGCTCGGACTTAAAAGCGGTCAAAAATCAGGTTCAACTTTTTGAAGTTGTTGCCACCATCGAAATTAGTGTAGATGAAACTGTGTTCATGCAGTATGGCAAATGTTTGCAAACATATGGGGCCTTTGTTGACACATTCCGAAATTATGAAGCATGCCACCATTTTTGTCCTTTCTGCACTAAGGCAACAGTGGGTGCACTTAACGGACATCTTGGGGATAGCTAAGTTTGTTTTGGGCTGCTGTTAAGACGGCAGAATAAGTTCACACTCAGTGACAAATTTTTCTTCGTATGAGTTTTTCTTTGAATGATTCATAGAAAAAAGTTCTGACTTTTGTGGGTGGAACTGTCATATCCTTGGAATGATAGATTTCCTTAAAGTTCGCATTCAGGGGTCACCCCATTGTAAAACAAAAGGAACATAAACCATAAGCTACATAGAACAAGTCACATAAAACAAGCTGCGTATATAGACGACAACTTTTCATTTTGATCTAGTTTTTCCTGTAGGACAGTAACCTGGCAGCAATCTGGCAGCCTCTTGTCTGCCATTTCATCCGCTTTCAGTTCATGGAGCATCTGAAAGAATGGAAGATCCATTTCTTCATTGAAAAGCAAGTTTAAGTACTTGTTTTGATTAGTTTTTTAATTTTATGGAAATGGTGAAAGATGCACTGAAACTAGCAACAAATAGAAGTGTTGACCCTAAGGCAGAGGATCTTTTGATGTAGATTTAACCTTTACCTGAAATGGTGGCAACCATGTGCTACAGCATCATTCAAGTGGATCAACCCACTCACATTTGCCAATGAACTGATTAAAAACAATGTTGCCTTTACGGCTATCGAGTGGCCTCTCAAATTACTACTTACGTAAAAGTTTAATTTACCAAATTGCATCACTGTCACCAGGGACGATTATAGGTTTACATTATTCTCCAACCAGTTGGTCATTCCCTACAAAGCATTTTGTCATGGTAATGTGTCCCGCCATCAACCAAAACTGAAATGCAACCTGACAGAGGGTTTGTTCCTGATAGTGCCATCGTGGTGTTGTTTGATACTGGTAGTCATTAGGTAATGGCAGTGCCATGAGGTTGAAGTTCAGTATTCCATGTTGAGGTAGTTTGATAATGGTTATAAAGTATGGAGAAGTATGGAGTAAAGTATGGAGCTGTTTTAAGATGGAGTGAATCGGCATTGTCGGATATTTCCAAATCATTGCCTGGTGTGTACTGTAGTAAGTGCAGGCATCCAATTGGAAACTTCCTGCTCTTTGTGTTCTCTGTAACTAGAGTATTGTAGCTGTGGTATGCACAGAGCACAATATATACACCAGGGATCTGTGTTAACTTTCAGGCCAGTGTGTAACCACCTGGCCCTCCGTGGGCCAGGTCCAACTTTTGTCTATTGCACTGGTAGGGCTTGAAGAGTTTTTTTTTTTAGTTAGGAAAAGAAATGCTGAACTATGGAAAATTGTGAAATATTGCTATTCTGCAGAAGTTCTGCTCTTCCTACATATGAAAATTGCAAAATTTTACTTGCTCTTTCTTCCACCAACAACTGATTGAAAAAAAAGAAGAAGAAACATTCCTTGTAGAAATGAGATTAGGGAATGTAAATTTAAAATTTTGCAAATTTTGTGTGCAGTCTTGGTTCTGAAGCCCTATTGTGGTGGGAAGGTGTTCCCTCTGTTCAGAGAAAATTTCCTTCCCCCCCCCCCAAAAAAAGCAGCCTCCTCCCCTCTTATATACACAGTGTGCTCTGACATACACCCACATGTATGCACTCAGGCCAGCCTAACATCAAATGTCATCAGCCCTGCGGTATAATTCTAACAAGGAAACACATTCAGACAAATTTTCCGGATTTAGGGACAATGTGAAACTCTACAAACTGATACCATCATTTAAAAAAAAAAAACTGACTAAAATTTAGGTGATTTCTTCCTGCATATAGAAAAAGTGGTAATTGTTAATAAGAAGACACATATAAACAAGACAAAACTTAGTGAATTATTACCAAAATTCTTGCCAGGAATGTCATGTGGCACATTAACATTTAGTGTCGCTAGAGAGCTTAGATTGCTGTGTATCCTAAAATTTTTACCAGCACTTGAGCAACTTTCACATCTTAGTCTAGATAACATGTTGCACAAAGCGAACTTTAACCTTGCAGGGAGAAAAAGCAAGTAAGCAGAACTTGCTCATGAATATTAATCACAACACTGAAGGGAAGACTCATGTGGACAGAGGTGAACTGCCACGCACCTAGTAAACCAGATGTAACGTTGAATGAAAATGAGAAAGAGGTAGCAAAGGAAGTAAACCACAAAGGATGGCCAGGTGCAGGGAGAACATTTTTTCATCACTCCATCTTATAACAACTCCCTGCTTAGAGTGCCATGGACCACAGGAGTTCAGCAGCTGTTAGTGCGGTGACAAAGGTTTATGTGGAAATGGCAGTGCCATGAGTTGTCTGTCACTGTGAGGTGATGCTCAGTATGGTAGTGCTGTGGCAAGGGTTTTAAAGGGTTTAAGGTAGCGAACATGAGGATGAGTTTTGTTCTTGTTTAATGTGCTCCATTTACCACGAGGTGAAGTTTGGGAATTTGTAGTGCTATAGATAGTATGGTTGAACTGGTAATAAGTAGGTAATGGAGAGTGGTTTAGTAATGGTCTTAGTGCCATGGGGTGAAGTTTGGAGATGGTGATGCTATGAGGAAGGTTTGCAAATGGTAGTGCTGTGGGTAGAGGTTGGTAGTAGTTGAGCCATGGGGTAAAGTATGGTGGTGCAATCAGGAGGGGCTATGAGGAGTTTGACAGTGACAGTGCCATGTGTAGAGGTTGTTTAAAATGGTGGTGCTGCTGCATCTGCTCCCACGCAATGTTGCTCTTTTACCATTTTCTCCTGACCCATGTTGCATGTCAGCAACCATAAATCTCTCAGGACTTTTAAAGAAACACTCCATTGGAAAGTGAGGGGAGTCTTAAATGGGAGAGAATAAGTTTTCATGAGCCGACATTTCAAGCTTCATGGCAGTCTGATTCGTAACTCAAGGTATTTTGCTGTTTGAAGAGAGACTTCTCTGGTCAACAAATTCTTCCAGTTGCCTCAAGGTTATAGAAATGTATAAAAGTAAGAGCAGAAGATAATTGCAAGAAGTCTTTGTCATTCTGGGAAATTGAAGTGTGTGTTTGACCTTGAAATTGGGGAGTGGTGAAAATTTGGATTGGTTTAATTGTAGATTTACCTTAAAATTTTATGAAAACCAAAAGTTGCATTACACATCTCTTAAACTATTGCAATATTTGTTTCAAGAAAATCAAGATCATAAAGAAATACAAAGGATGTACAGACCAATTGTGCCTGTGTGATATCACAAATTTCCCCATAATAATGTACTATTTTTGAAATAGATTTTTTTGTTAAAAATCCATAACTTTCCAACAGATCATACCATAGAAATATGCTTTTTGTTTTTTTTTAATATTTTGTGCATGTGTGTGTGATCAACCACCTGGAAGCCAGAGAATTAAATACGTCCCATAGCATGACTCTTTCATTAGTACATCTATGTACATGGAGTTAGAAAATGTTAGTATGATATCTAATCTCTTAATCTCAGTGGCATGTGCAAAAGTGCAGGGTGGGTATTGGTCCATCGTATCCCCACATACGTGGTTAATCGGTGGGAACGGCCATTGGGGGGAGTTTGCATCATCAGAGGTAAAACTTTGTGTTAATTTTGAAAACATACATTTGTGAAAATGGAATATATCTATACTCTTCTAGGTGGAAAACATAATGTGATATAATGGTGCATATATAAGATGTATTTGTAAAAACACAACGTTTCGGGTATAGACCCTCCTACAAGGTGACAAAAATACAACTCTTCTAACATGCACAGACAACAGCTAGCCATAGATTGCACCATTTTACATCTTGCTATTATTTCATTTTATATTTTCCAAAGGGGAGGGAAACACGTACACTTTTCTCTTAAACCCTCTCTCCCATGTCAGTCCTTGAAAGTGGATACTCCACAAAATCTGCTCCCCCCTTCATCAAAACCTGTGCACACCACCACTTAATCTTCGCAGATTCACAACAGTACGGCATAACTGTGGGACCCTAATGCGGTAAAACCCCCTAAATTATCCCCTACCCTCGTCCTTCCCTCTCTGGTTCTTTCGATCTCCCGTCACCTTTCTCTCACGCTGTCTCGTATGTTCACTGTACCGGCATAACTTGCATCCAGAATTTCAGATATGCTTTAACACACTTGCATACTGATTATAGAAGATCATGCAGAAAGCTGCACAGGGTTCCCCTTTGGGGGCATTATGGTAATTTAGTTGATCAATTATACATACTGTATGCTGGAGGTTGCCAACAATGTGAGCAGGCAATTATCTTTTGTGATGTATCATTCGTTGGTTTTACGCCTGAGTATCTGAAATTGCCACTGCTTTACGTTGCATGCAGCGTGTTTTTAGTATGTCTATGGATGAGGACTATATGGAGTCAAATTCGACCCAAAGTTTAGCCTCTTCACTCTCCAGGATGCCCTCATTTTGTAAGCAAAGGATATTTTTGAAAAAAATACAAGCCTAATGCATCCTTAAAGTAACATTTTGTTCCGAACACTTATTTTCATATTTCGTCTAATTGTCCATACAATGCAATGCATGTGCTGATAAGCCAAACTAAGGTGTTCACTTACTTTTTTCATTTGCCTTTTTTTTTGGTCCACATTTACTTTAATTTTAAGATGTATTTTTGATTCTCAAGCCAACAATCCATGTGATAATTTGCTTCTCTGGAATTAATCACTTTGCAATTTCAACCAATCACTGACGTGATGTTTATTTATGAGCAACGCTAAAACAGAGTAATTCAACGTCATTCCTCCCGGCATCGCGTCGGTGTTACACGCGTGTATTCAGTGCCATAGTCAGTGCACAAGCACAGTGAAAGAACAAACTGTGCTAAGTTAGAATTTAAACAACCTGATTTTTTTATGAATATTCATACTATGGACGGAGTTTGTTGAGACTTGTAGCTGCCGTTGAATGCAAAGCAGAATGGTCACTTTCTTGACTTTTCTTTCACCATTTCAAATAGGAATTGGCTAGATAATCTCAGGGTGTCTACAGATATAACATTTTGCTGTCATTGCAGTCAGTAAAATCGCAATGAAGGACACAAATCGCTGCTTTAATGTCGGGACTCTTTTCTTTAATTTGTCTTAAATATGCATAATGAAAAGCAGACCAAATTGCATTTCCATTTGAACAGTGCCATCAGTCACATACTTACCTAGAATCGACTGTACGATCACCAGCAGCTAATGCGACGTATGCATCAAAGTGAAGTCATGAGAGTAACTCTCCATTACCAGGCAATGACTTTTTGCATCTCATATCCCGAGCAGCATCACCCTAGAAATTAAAACAATCCCCCCCCCCCAAAAAAGGAGAAACACAAAAACTCATTTGCAATGAAAATGGCCTCCAAGAGAGCAGTAAAGTTGGGTTTTCTACAACTCTGACAAATACTGGAGCTGACATTTAAGCTTTTTTTTTTAAATTCAAAATGTGCATATAGCAAGTCATATGTGGAGTATACATATATGCAGATATTTGAGTGGGCTGGAAGGTCACAATACTTAGGGAAAAAAAAAGAAGTAAATCATAGCACCGCAATTATGTAAATATCACCAGTTCATGTATATACATGACAACAGTGTCTTTCTTCATGTAGCTAACTGAAGGTACATGAAGACAAAAAATTTTGCCATTTCATATACATGTCGATAGGTTCTCTCTCATTTTGTAAATCTGAATTGAGTTTTCTTTTGTAGGAGACATTTTTCAAAGCTGGAATTCAAGCATTCCTTCAAGCTTAGCATGTTTACTTTTGTGGGAGGACCTGTTTGTGTTCATTGTTGGTATGTGTGCATACATTCAATACAATGTTGCATTCTGCTGTAGCTGTACCCACTACTACCATGTGTACTGCATTGAATTTCTTTTGCCTTCTGAACTTTTTGTGTCCTCTGGGTTGTGCCATGGTTTCTGTGATTTTTTGCCACTTTCCGCAAAACAGTCAACTCTTATAAGGGATGTGAGAGTATTTACTCCCACTGACTGTAAGTAAAATCAGAAAAGTGAGAAAATTACATCCCTGCGGAAGCTCTTAAAGATAAACTGTCCTTCCTATCCCTATCAAACATTACAACATTACACTGAACATCAACGGAAAATTCTTTCACATCTGAGCAGCAGTATGGTGTTTAACTGTGTAGAGCTTTGTAAGGCTTCCTCTACCTACATGCAGGAAGTCGAGTGAATGGATACAGAAGTCATCCCAGTTCAAGGATACAGAAGTTGGTTGTTATTTTTTTTTTTTTTGGTTGTTTTTTTCAAAATACGAATGTTTGGATGGTGTTACTGCATATTTTTACACCTATGTAGTAACAAACATGGTACCAATAATAAAAAACAACTTATAAGGAGAGGCTTGCTCTTTTAATATGGAGTTGTACACTGTCATTATGTTGTGTTGTTCTTTGAATGACTCTGTTCTCACATATGCCCGCATCATCCCATCTGCATCTTCAGATTAGTTTCCTTTCCTCCCACTAAGAAGGGAAAAAAAAAAATCCAGGATGAAATTCTGGCAAACAAATACGAAAACATAGAGCCTTTATCGAATATTCTTTCCTGTGTCAAGAATTTACAATCCGTCCAATTAACGTAGTGCAAAGCATGCATGTTTAAATTTCTCATCTTCCCAGCTAGCGTTAGTCCAACCTGCATCGAATTTTGCATTCCCCACATGCCACTTCCTTCTGTTGACCTTGCCAGAGTTTCTCATCCCTCCTTTAAAGCCGTTAAACGGGTTTCAGTTGGACTGTCCTCTGTCCTCAATCATTCCTCCATGCACAGAGGCTCAGTCTTTTATTTACAATGATTTGACTCACACTGCCAGCCCTCGTTGTCAGTTGCCCCTGTTGTACACTCATGTCACCGAGGATGATGCCCGCTCAGCTCACCAATGCTTCAAACAACCTTTCCCAATGCTGCCATCCCTCTGATTGGAAGGATGAGGATGATAAAGCCAATGATGATGACGACATGATGATGATGATGAATGGTCAAACTTGACCACCAGTGAGGGGTCAGTCGGCCAGCGCTGTGAATAGCTTCCCAGCAGCATCCAGTTCCACTGCCCTAGTGTATGAAAAGCATCATCGACGGTACATGTAAGTCACATATCTTTTGTGGCTTCTAGTATTGATCTGAGGCTGAATAAAAGATGTGCTTACTAATTACATCTGCTCAGCGGAGGGCTGCATGAAGCATTTGACCACATGCATCCGTCTTAAGGCAGGGTTTGTCATGAGGAAAAAAAAAAAAAGAAAAAGAAGTGTGAGAAGAAAGGTAGTATGATCAGGGAAAGAGTGTAAAAAAAGAAAATTTGAACCATTGGTCAACAAAAGGCCTATTAGATGAAAAACGTTTCCATTTCGAACAACCCAGTGAAGAATTGTTCATCCAACCATCCATAATTTGCTAAGTTAATGAATGTTAGCCCGAGGCTAAAATCGAAATATATTGTTATATTGAGGAACATGGATGAGTAAGTAGATCAATTTAACTCTGAAAGGTCAGCAAGTTCACAACCTTCTTTGTGCTTGCCGGAGCATCGACAAATATTAACGTTTAATTGCCAAAGATTTTGGCAAATGAGTGCATGTGCAGACATTTCCATACCTGTAGTTCTGTGGGAAGAGTTTTTTTTGGGGGGGTTTCATATTTGATGTGAACATTTTCTTTTGTTCATTTCATCAACATTACCCCTTCCCCTCCATCTCTAGATGACTGATGTGAATATAAAATGCATAATCATATTGTCTCACAGCATAGTAGATATGTCAACTGAGGATGCTGCTGTGGCTGTGATCATTACAATCGAAAAATGTTGGAGGCTTTGGGAATGTAATGTTTTGGTGGCAAGGAAGCAAATTTATTTTCAACCGCACACAGAGAAGGATTAGTTCAATTTGTATGATAATAGGAGAGCATCACTAACAGTTTGTAAGAAATATAATTAAAAAGTGAGACCCTACCTGGATCATGATTGGTGGAATTCATCTATGGCCATGAGGAAGAATGCTGAAAACTGAGAGAATTCATTCGCGGTATTAGTCTTAAAGGTGGGGCAGGGGGGGGTTGTGCGGCCGTCAAAGTGGAACTGGATTGTTACTTGACACCTCTTAGAAGATCTGTGATCCTTGCATTCCATTTGCAGTTCAACTGAACTCTGCGAGTGGTGGCAAGGCATAGCAGGTATGAGTGAGCATAGGTGTATGGGAACACAAATGTGTTCGAGGGATAGGTCAAAATAACATTTACCCAAGAAAATGAAATGTCTCAATGACAAACTGTGATAGAAGATTGGATGATGGATACGAAATTGTCACAGTGGCTTTGAAATACTGTACTACTTTCCTGTTTGAGTGAATTTTTGTTCTTATTTTTCTTAAAGTGTATGTGGCATTTTTTTTTTTAATTCACTGGCAGATCATATTTTCAAGAAATGTTCACAATTGGCCAGAAAATGGTAGATTTTTAAAAATGGGGCACAGTTACCCCCCCTAATTTTGTATGCTTATAGTTTTAAATCATGCAAATGTCACTTGTTTTTCCCTTTATTGTGTGTGAAATCATGTTTGGATATCTGTATTTAATGGATTTTTCATTTTCAGTCACAATTGTTCTGGCACTCTCTGGGAACCGACAACCCCTTAAGACAATTTTCAAGAGACAGTTCCTACCTCAATGACTTCCCCATGGACAATTCCCTCCCCCCTCCCCTGGACAACTTCCAACTTGGACAATTTCTCCTCAGACGATTCCCATCATCCCTAAACTTCACCCTAAATCTGGCCTTTCCCCTGAAGGAATTTTTCAGGGGGAAAGTTGCCTAAGGGGGAATTTTCTGCATTGGGAATTGTCCTTGTTCGAATCGTCCTATCACGGCTTTGTTCCCTTCATCATTCATGTCGCTGACCACCGATCTCTTTGCCCTAACTGTAAACATGAACATAACCAATGCTGCCATCATTTTGGTGAATCTTAATAATGGTCGCAAAATGTCATTGGTTTCTTTGGTCTAGCATATGGCAATTGTGTGTGTGGGTATCTCGCCACTGTCCTTCTGCAGTTGCCAGCCTTTTGGCCTAGCAACAAAGTTGTCTGCACATGTTTGCATCTGCTGTAATCTGCATCCTTTGGCACGCTTTTCATGATATTCTACACATATTGTTCGGATTTATCCTGTGCCTCCTCTGCCAGAATTCTTTCAGATGAGCATCCTTTCATTTTCATAAGAGACCATTGAACAGTTGAATCAGCCCAACTATAACTATGCTTTTAGATGGAGTAATAAAGAAGACTTGACGTAAATATCACCAGATTTACGGAAGCAGCAACTAGCACCTACAGTACACTCTGAGCATGTTTCATAGGCATATAACATAAAATAAAAGACACGATCTCCTGTTCTTTTTCATTCGTGACTACATTGATTAAGAGTCACACATTCCCACCAAAAAGTTTGAGCATTTTCCTTGTAAGTAGCAAAATGCATAGAGGCATTAATGACAAGAATCAGGTCTTTTGAATTAACACAAAGCAATCGTGAAGTTGTGTGATCCCAGCTTGAGTTCTTGAGAAAGGTAGATAGGGTCTCCCCCAAACCAGTAACATTTTATTTTAATAATATAGGTAAAAACTGGTAAAGGATTCAAAATCCTTGTTTTGCCTGATGGGGAGAGGATGTGCAGGATAAAGTCCCTTCTAAAATTCATTCCCAGGAAGGCTTTCGGTACATTCACTGACATGTGCTGTCAACGTGCAGCATGCATACGTTGTCAGTAGTTTGTCACCGTCAATAGCGATCTGTCTCTCAAACGACTTCAAAAATCAAGTTTGTTTATGATGTCGCTTGTTGAAACACTTCTTAGAAACATTACCCTCGAGCTCTTCACTCTTTAACTCAACAAAATGAGTGTACAGTGAAGTCAAGATGTGAGGGTTGCCGTCTTGCGTATACTTAGATTTCACACTGTCGTAATTTTGTGAAATTTAGTAGCAGCAGTCTTTCGTCACTTTTTGCACATTTGCAAGTAATGTATCTTTTGCCTTTGCCAAGTATTCTTTCCTTTCCGTCCATTTCCCTTTCTAACCCTTCTGCTGTGTATTGCATGCATGCAGTTCACTGCTCATAGTCCTCTGCATAATCATACAAGCCTCAAAGACCGTGTGACATGAAGATGACGTCGTGGAATATTGGCAGAGATGAAATCAAGTCATGACTCGAGTCACAGGTCGCAAAATTTGCCCATCGAAATAACAAAGTGACTCCAGTCATGACTCGCGACTTTGAGTTGCTACAATGAGTGTAGTTAACTTGACTTGCCAGGAAAAGAGTGACTTGGATACATCTGCGAATATTGGCTGCATTAACCATTAAAAATGTTAAAAATATCCCCAGAGTCCACCACAAATGTATTGAATATTGACGAGTTTACAGGCAAATTCCTGTCGTACTCCTGCATGATGAATGAACATTAGCTAAGTATGCAACTTTATGATGGCCAGTGAGGGGGGCTAGCACGATATGTCTCTATGTTGTCCCTTCATTGTATACTTAACCTTTATGTCAATGACAATTGAAAATTTGCAATGCCCAGAGGGATTTGCTTTGGAATGACACACGTTTAGTTCTTTACAATTATTGAAACCCAATAATTAAGTTATTAAAAGATAGGCCTACAAAAAGAGACACTGACACTGTGCAACATTCTATGGTACACCATCATATTTGCATTTTCATGAAACTTTGAAAAGCCGTATCTCAAAAACGGTTGAAGATGGAAACATAATTGCCTGATTTTCGTCAAGGGGTTCTCTCTGCAACATCTGAATACAGCCAGCTCTTTTCACTTTTATCCCCCCAAAATTATATCCTCTCTTTCTTCCTTCTGGTGTTTCTTTTCACTACACATGACATTCATTCTTCATTGGAACACACATGATGTCCACCCATGTTGAGGAATGCGGCACACATTTATGCATCATATCAGGCCTGGCTCTTTAAGAGATATTAAAGTACATTTACCAGGAGTCGCAAGGGTACTGGCAGTTCACAGCAAACTGAAGTTGTGTGTAATTCAGAATAACACCACAGACATGCCATAAAATGTTAAGGAGAATCGGTACGTAAAATGTGAGACTTTTCCATTTTCCCTACATTTGTCTACCAAATTCGCCGTAAAGATGACTCCCACATAAAATTGTGAATGGAATGACTTCACAAGCAGATGGATTTTGGCAAAACAATTTTGAGAGGACAGAAAGCATAGTGCCAGTCAAACTCCCCACCCTTCCACTCTCCCCTCTCCCTCCCCACAACCAACCACAAATAGATCTCACTCCTTAAGGAAACTTCAAATTCACAGCGTGTACTCCCTCACCTCATATAACCTATGCATTACCATATTGACCATGGTCTAGCGAATTCCCAAAGTTTGGGGGAATATAAGTAGTTTTCCTTTAATTAAGGGGTGTGGTTCTCTTTCAACTCCCAGATCAGTTGCTATGGAATGCTGAGGGCTCATTTAGTAGAAACCGTACATGGATCCTTGAAAGCCTGGTTACTGGCTGATACTTATCCTCCTTTATTAATAGTTAGTACCTAGTACATAAAAATACAGATGAGTCCATAGCCAGGTCAGATTGCGAGGGGGGTTAAAATAGAAATATGGGATGGGCCAATCATCACTTGTTACATAGTGTTGATAATTCTTTTCATCCTCAGATATTCGAGGGGGAGCAACATATTTTAGAGGGCCCTATTCCCACCCCCAGTTGGACTTTTTTTGACTGCGGGCCTGAAATATGAAACCTGTATATCAAGGTTGGTTGCTTTCCAGTGGTTGCACTGACAAGTTGTGATCCACTATAGCTGAGATTCCTGGAGTGAAAACCACAGGGCTCTAAGTAACCAATAGTACCGAGTCATGGCTATCGGGCCCTTGCTGATGGCAGTGGTGCCCCTCTTTTAATTCCCCGTGAAATAACATACACCTGTAACCAATTTGCTCATTGCAGCTGTGCCCTTCTTCAAGCTTATTTCGAGCCCTGACAGCATTCTAACATTTAGAAAAAAGACATAATGGATTATCTGCACTTTGTGGGGAGAGGAAACTCCACTCTGATCACACACTACTGATATTTCAGGGCTGTGAAATTTTGTGAAATTATCCATTTGGCCTGAGTATTAATCCATCATTTGATGAAATTATCTGACAAACTTATTTTCCTTTGAAGTGTATGAATTGAACTTATCACAAAATGAAGCTGTTTTTAATATTAGAATGTTGTATGTTTAGAAACTTACAATTTAAAAATAGATCAACAGATCTGTAAGAAACATTCTAGTACCATCATTAAGGGATACTTGACACGTACATGTCAAGATCATGAAAGAAAAAGATTAAATCTTTGCAGGACAGTCGGTACAATTACATGACTGGAATTGGATTTTCCTTGAGCAATCTGGTTATGTTAGTCTTCCTTGTATGTGCTTAACATTGCCTGTTACCAGAAATACATCCCTCTAAACGTAGACGGGTTTTGTTTTTTTTTTCCTGCTGGCCCTTCTGATGCCAACTTATCCCTGTCACAAACTGTATTAGAAACTGCTGCAAAAGGTTACCTAAGTTTCCTCTGTAATCAATGATATGTAACCACTTACATTGACCTATTCCTGACTCCTATGTTAGACCTGTAGTCAGTGAAGCACTTCATGCCATATATCATATAGCCTCCACATTACCTTGCTGTTGCGATACTCAGCCTTGTGGAATCATCAAGTGCAATAGCGCCGCCATATACGTGAGTTCAGGTCATGACCTTTCATGTTTCTTGGTGCCCGATATGAAGGGTGACCTTCTACACCTGGGAGTGTCTCATCTAGAGCTCAGTTTGTAACTTGCATGCTCATGTGTGTTTCTGCACTGTAGAAGAAACTGCCAAAGTTCCCCTTGGGTTTCTCCTCAGTGATATAACCACCAACATGAACCCATTCATGACTAATGTGTTAGACCCGCAGGCACAAAATATGCCATATGCCACTATTCATAGATCAACATCAACTAGCGCCGTTAATACTGAACCCAGCAGATCTATCATCAAGTGCAATAGCGCCGCCATGTTACATGAAGTTCATTCTTTCGACCTTTACATGTTTTGCCGTACACCCTGGATGGATTCATCTGGGACTCAGGTTTGCAACCTGCATGTTCGTGTGTGTTTCTGTAATCCGAGAGTGCATGCCAAAGTTCTCCCCTTAGTGTCTGCTCTTCTCAGTGATATTAACCACTAACATTATAAACCTATTCATGACTTCTGTGTAAGACCTGCAGTCATTGAAGCACATTCATGCCATGCAGCATAGCCTCCACATTGCCTTGCTATTGTGACACTGAACTCTGCAGAATCATCAAGTACAACAGCGCCGCCATGTACATGAAGTTTGTTTCATGATCTTTTCATGTTTCCTTGTGCCGTATGTGACAGGTGTTCTTTGACATCTTCGATCTATGGCTCATTTTGGAACTTGCTTGTCATGTCCGTTTCTGCCACCTTGTAATGTCTGTGTGCAGTTTTGAGGTGTTTCAGTCACCCCTGAAGTCCAGTAAATCAAACAAATTATTGCTGGCTATTGACATTTGCTATTTTAAAGATTCATCATGGTTAAACTTTGAATTGAAATATATCAAGTTAGTTACTTCAGTAATGACTGATGCTGTATATTTTGCTCAAATACAACAGAACTTTTAGCTTTTGTTCTGCTCAGTTTTTTTTTTGGTGATAATTTGGATTGACTTCAATAAATTTAAGCAAGCAAATTAGGAGGCATTATGTAGAAGTTTAGAGGTGAGACATGGAATATTGCATAAATAAAAAAAAAAAGCACAATTTTTTCTTAAGCCAGCTAAGCCTCACTTATGAACACCTCAAGGACAAAGGGGAATTGAGGCCTCTAAGAAAAGAAAAAACAATTTTTAATCGATGAATCAGGCTGCCTAGCTTTGTCAATCAATCATGGATGACCCTTTTCATACATCACACGCACACAGAGTATATCTTCATCCCTAGTGTTATGTCCCTCCTCATCTCTCCCCCCCCCCCTCCCTCCCATTGCATGTTTTTTCTTTTTTTTGTCTTGTCAAGCAAACTAGGTCTTTCATGTGTTAATTCCTCTCTCAATTTTCCACAATTCAAAAGCCCTCTAAATGGGCATTGAAATGGATTTGTAGCGGATAATAGATCTACATTTTTCTTCATGTCTCAAAAAAAGAAAAAAAAAATTGCCAGCTCCTCTCCAAGGTCAGCAAAAACGGAGGACAACAGAAAAACGAATACCCATTCATTTGGGGTACAGCACGTGGAACCATTCGAGTCTGCTTGTGCTATGTGCAAAGTCCGCATTCAGTCATGAATGTTACGTTCGCATTTGAATGACACAAGAATTAACTCTCGTGGTATGCAACACTTTTCTGTATGTAACAGAGATGCTAACGAATTAAACCCCTTTCTTCAAAGATACTTATTTTTGTGCTTAATCGAAGGGGGGATGTTGGTATTAGTCGTACATGCTTCCTCTTCCCCCCCCCTCAAAAGAAAAAGACATGCTTCCCCTTCTCTCCCCTCAAAAATCCTCTTGCAAAAAAAAGATAGAGTGAGGGATCCATTTCTTTAGTGCAATTTGTATTCACATAAATATGGAAAACTTTGATGTGTGTAGATGTGTATATACATCTATCTATAGTTACAAGTATGGTAATGACAGTCCCATTTTGCATCTGAACCCCCTTGCAGAAGCAAAGGTTTTCGTAAGAAATGGAAGTCGTTACCTCATACCCTTAAAACCCTCTTCCCGGATGGTGTGATCAATAACTTAGGGATCCCCAAAATAACTGTGGCTATGGACCTGCCAGCCAAAGATTTCAGTGCATTCAAAAGTGTTATTTAAAAAAAAAATTGACGGTAGGGTTACATTTCAATCTGTTATCCATCTCTTTGTACTGTCTGTTTTGTAAAAAACAAATGTTTCGACCCAGAAACATGTGCAGTGGTAAGTAAGACAAGAGCATTGTGTGAATGAAGTAATCAGAAATATGTCTGTGGCAAGCTGAATGCCAAAATGATGTAGAAAATTGGAACTATCAACAAATTTAGTGAGTGTAAGATTTGACAACAAAATAGACTATCAGTTAATCCAACCTTATATATTTATAATATCTTAAACTTATTTTCCCACTTTCATTTATTTTTTTATCACTTTTATTTTTACATAGGCTAAGCTAAAAAGGGGTTTTGAGGGTCACATGGTACCTCCCTGTGGTTCGTCGTATCTGGCCGGTGGGTCGCATCAGGCCCGTGGGCTGCAGTTTGGCCACCGCTACTACATGTCTAGTTACTGTGCATGCATGTTAAACTGGAAACTAGCCACCACCCAACCACCAGAAAAGTGATTTTGCACATGCAGATTTACGGGGAAACTAGCCACTACATACCTTTTCCACAAAGACAGTGTTTTGTGCAGGCATGATTTAACTGCAAAGTAGCTCTTACCCTTCTATCTACCTGAGTGTGTATCTACCTTTCACATGCATGTGAAAGTATTAGCCACTGCAACCTGCCCTGTGTTTTGAACATGCATGTTAGACTGGCAACCAGCAAAAACCCTACACCACCTGCTTAGTGTTTTGCACATAATGTATTTATTACTGGGAACTAGCCACCGACCTTCAATACCACTAGAGAGTATTTTGCACATGCATGCTTAGATTTGATTAGACATATCACAATGAAGTATCAGGAACTTAAATTTACCAACAATGTTTCTTTACGCTTCAGTTTTATTATTTCCAAACATATATAATAGCGACAATGACACCATGGGGAGCTGAAAGGAAGCCTTCAGAAAGCTTTTTTTTGGTAGTATTGAGTCAGTCCTTGCAAATGATATACAATGAAGAACAGATCCGGCTGAATGAACCAAGTCAAGTTGAAAGTACAAAAGGCCGAACTGAAAGGAAACTGCATAATACTGCTCTTTGTGCTCAGTTTCCTTTAGGAAATAGGTTAGGTTGAAATGGAACATTGATCGGCCAAGTGTTCCGTTTGCCGGCTACAGAAGAACATTTTGATGAGATTTCTTAATTTGTGAATGTGTGCATGAATAGGTTTTGAAAGGATAAGTGTCTTGCCATGTAATAGAGATGAACACAGCTGCAGGTTATCACTCTCGTTGAGCTGTTGCCTGAGTTCTTTAACTTTTGGGGCAATGGCAAATTCTCCCCCCCCCCCAAAAAAAAACAATGAAAAAAAGAAGTAAGCACTTCGTTATCTCCAAAATATGTGTTATATAATATGATTATCAAAATTTTAATTCTGTAAAATAACATTTCACATTGTAAGTACCTTGGTGCTGTCTTGGCAAACATCTATTAAACATTGTAGGTAGTGCTGTTGATGCCCAGAAGCAAACCTGGTACTACAAATTTAATGAGACAATTCATTAATTGTTTTAAGTTTTACAAAGAAGAAACTCTTACATCAAGTCATGTAGGAGTAGGACCATGTAAGTTAGCAAATTGTGGGGAATGAAATGCACTAGGAACCCTGGTAGGGCTTAGTGACACTCTCTAATAAAAAATGAAACTGATAATTACAGGAAGAAAGACAGACAGAGAAAAAAAGACAGACAAACAATGGACAAATGAAACCCACACCCACCATCATCCATCCCTCTACCTCACCCACTGACAGAGGTTTAGGCAATAGAATGAGTAAAACAATCCATTAATAATGTACAAACTCATGAAATTGATGTGTTTTTTTTTTTTCTAGACAAAACTAACCTACAGTGATACACCTGTGACCATTAAAATGTAATACCTTTACTCTTCCAAAGTTTACTGCGACAGTGACCATGTTAGGATGAACAACCTGACACATGCAACAGGTTTTGAATGCATTAGCAATGCAAATTGCAAATGCAAATAGGAAATGATTCTCAGAAAAATGTCACCTCAGTAGTCAACAAATGACCAAGCTTGTAGCTATACTGCAGGAAACATTTTCAATGAGGCACTTTTACTGTGAATTTTTTTTTTAATTTGTTTTTTGATCAAGGGAGGGAGTGCACATGGGTATTTGAATTTCAGTACGTGTTTATACCTATATTAGGGGTATGTGTGTACAAGTGTCTCTTTTTTATAGACTTCCTCCACATGGGAACGATTGGTTCACAGACCATGAAACATCACACGTAGTGTGTAAAACAGGCAATAAAAGTCAGAAGTTACACCTTTATGTAATCCATAGCAGTAGTTCTGTGAGAACTATCCACCCACTTCAACAGTTTAAATGAAATTAAACTTATTTTAAGTCGATATACATTTGTTTCATAACTCCACTTATTAAAATAATACTGCACAGTCAAGTTTGAAAAACACTTTCTTTTAACTTTTTTAGTGGTAAAGTAGCCTTATCTCAAGAAATCCACACAGCTTCTTATAACTCATGAATGGTGTTGTCCACTGATTCTATTTCAAACAACCTGAGAGAGCCCAGTTTATCTACTAGCATATCTGGAAGACTATATCTGATTGGCTAAAGCAAAGTATTGTACTTTTTGAGGACTAACTCAAAAAATAAATCTAACCAATGTTTTACTTCTTTATTAAATTTGGTATGATGTCATCCACCGGTCCATTATTGACGGTAGGGGTGGCAAAATTGTGCTGTACAACTCCTGTGTGTTTGGATACCAATAACTGCTTGGAACTCCTCCTTTTGTAATGTAAATACCAAATTCACATTCTTTTTGTACCTGCATATACTATCATGTATCATGAAGGATGCAGCTCCAGCAGAAATGCAGGACTATATTAACTACAACTTCTCGTGAATAGCACTTGAGAATAACAGAACGTTTGTTCGCAGGAAAGACATGCAACACGAAACCTATTGAAATAGTGGTATCTTCTAAATCTTTGGTTACACACAATGACTCATGTGGTAGCTGTTCAGCAATAGATTCTTCATGAACAAAATCACGCGAATTGTTCCCATATGCACTACAGTTTACTACACTGTTACTGTTACCTTTTTGAACTTTTCAGTAATTTGTGGAAAGTAATCTTAAACTGAACACTGAAACAATTGTTGATGCAAAAATAATCTCTTAATTATGTAGTATAACATTTCCTCTTAAGATGATATTATTATTATTGATGCTGTGAACAATTTTGTGAGGTGCATTTTCTAATTGGTCAAGTGACTGTCATTTGGGATGTCATCTTTTTACGATACTCTAATGATCACATGCTCTTACTTTCCTGATCATGGTCCTCAAAATGATTACCTCTGAGTAAGTTCAAAGAAAAGATCTTTCATAGCAAGACCTCTCAATAATCATGAATTATATTATTGGCCAACATATATGTCCAAGCATGAATGTATGGCTCTTTTCTTCAAGTGCTAAGGTCATGTAGTGTTATCGCTGTGTATGGGAGGACGCTATCCATCCCAAAGTGATCAATAATGTGGATGACTAGACAGATAATGCAGTGGTTCTGAAACTTTTTTAGACTGCTACCCCCCTTCTACCATCTGCTCCAATTTCCCCAACCACTCCTCTCCCTTCCTTGTGATACCATTCATAGTTGGACTCTCAATTCTTTTCTCCTCTGCAGTAAGCTTTCCCTCTATGCAAGAGCTATCCTATTGCAGAAGGTAGTGGTGTTAAATTTCTAGTGTCATATTTGGATAATACATACATGATTTGATGAAAATAGAGGAAGGGGTAGGAGAAAGTTGGAGTGTAGGGAGAAGAAAGTGGGTGGACAGACCCCTGGATGCTCCATTGTGTCTCCAGTTGCTGCAGTGACACGGTATCTCCGGAGACCCAGATCAGTGCCAACACCCTTCTATTCGTAGTATAACCCTGTAGCAACCACCTGCGACTTCTCAATGTCCCCCTGTGGGGGGATGGTGGGGACCGCTTTTAGAATCACTCTTCATGATGTGCTTTTCTAGTGATATTGGTGATGTGGATGCCAATTTAACTGTGACTGTGGTATGCATCATTTGCTTGAAGACACGGTAAAATAATCTTCATTGTAGCTTAAAAGTTTCAGACATTCCCCACAGTGTCTCCCAAATTTTGTAGCTTGGTTATTACAAATTTCATTCTGGCTATCAGTCTTTACGTGCTCACGGTTGATTCAGTCGCCTGCCGTAGTCATGTTACTCTGTAATGCTCAATTATACATGCCAGCCATTTTACTCCCTTATAAGGTTCACTAAGAATTTTGAATGCTGCCTAATCGTCAAACGTTCAACAGTTGGTGCCTCAAATTAATTTGCTTGAGCTGCATGTTGTGACTATTCATGACTTAAGGGGGAAAAACACATGAAGGTTTCCTGAGAAAGCCAGAGTCTTCGAAGGATCGCGTCCTTGTGGTAGTCAAATATAGACGTTTTTGTAAATAGTTTTATAGACACAACTGTAGGTTGAAGGTACTTTGAATGACTTTAAAGTCATGATAATAACAAAAACAGTGAGTTGAAAGGTAAAAAGAGCCATTGCAACATGTAAATTATTTGCCCTAACTGCCAGATAAGTTACTTGAGGTTGTCAACAGTGGTTTGACACCCTAAAGGTTTAACTTTTCTGTAATTTGTGACTTATTTCAGAAAGTACCATCTGATGTCCATAGGCATCCAGCTTGATTCCCCTTCCCCCTTTCCTTATTTCTGTATTATGTAACATGTCAGACATCAACTTGGCATGTTGTAATATTGCAATGTATTTTATCATTCATATACCACATTAAAGTGAAAAGAAGTACAAGGAATAAAATGATCAGTTCAGGGCAATCTTGCCTCTGCAACAGAAAGCTACATCCTGCATTCATTTGCCTTACAGCATGTTACATACGATCTAACGGAGGGGGGGAAAGCGATTGTTTTTAAATGGCAGAAAGGTTTGATGTTTTTTAAATCAATGTTTTTGTTTTCAATCAACCTCCCTGTCAATGTGCCCCTCGATCATCCTAAGGAGAATTTAGACCATAAATATGCTATCATCGATATCTGTTGACAGAAGTGGTGAATGTAAGCAAATCAAATGCCACACAGCAGATACTAAGGTCATTTTGTCCCTTTTCCATCATTTAGAATATCAGCACCTTCTGTTCAAAATTTTTGAATCGTGGTACGTGAAACTGAATCATGGTGAATTTTGATGAGACATGCGGTACGACAAATACTTTACTCAATACCTTCACACTTCAGTCGTAGCTGATTTGAAGTATTCTTCTGTCATATCAAAGTTTATTGTCACCAGATATATTAAAAAGAAAGGATAATCAGACATACTTTTAAAGAATCGTTATCTCCTATTGGCCCCTTTCAGTCAGGTGACTGTGCATTATTCTACAGACAAAACCAGGTCCATTTTAGAGTAGAATCACCGGCAGATGAATACAATAAAACTTTTCATCGACAGCTGCATTTGTCATCTGCTATCTTATGCAAACAATTATGGCTTTAATTGTCTATTGTTCATGAACATTGTTGAAATGTGCTTGCATTAACTCCCATTTATGCATGATCCTTCAAGTGAACGGTTTAGCATTAACCTTTCGTTAAACAACATGGAGAGCACAACATTTAGCAGCACAATCTTGATGAAGATCATGTGCAGTTTTGCATTTTAAATTGATCTCGTTTCAGCCTTCAGCTGCTGCTCGCCATTGTATGTGCAGCTCCATTGCATGAACAGGTTTGAGTACACCTGCTCACCAATCTAGAATATAGATTTTTGGTGTAAGTAAACTCAACAACATTGAATGTTTATTCATACTATAGAACAGTTTAATCAAAATAATCATTCACAATGTGAATTAAATGCTAATTTCTTTGATGCCATTCAATAACCAATCAAAAGTTGAAAAAATTAAAAGATTGCCTCTATACTCTTAGGGTCTATTAATTCGGAAGATTTTGAAATCTTTATGTGACAATTTCAATGACAACAAACATGAATTCTAACATCTCCGTATGCGGGTGACACCCTGTCGACAACTTCCCTCAATCCCTGTTTCTAATTCCATCCACCCAGAAAAGAACCAAAAATGAATAATTATCAGTGTGTTTATAAGACTTATGGATCAATTTAAGGGATTTTTCACTATTGGTTAAATATGAGGATCAATTAGCATGACAGATCTTTAAAGGTTGTGTGACATGAAAGTAACATTTTGGAATATTGGGTGCATTAAGCATCGAATGTATTAAAATAGCTACGAATTCCATCAAAATCGATCAGATGCTGACCAATTTTCAGGGAAATCAGTGGCTCACAGCTGTATCATGAATAAACATTGGCCAAGTATGCAAATTTGTGATGCCAAGAGGGACTCCTATGATATGTCTTACGGTAATCCTCTGTATATGTCACCTTAATTTCAAGGACATTTGAGAATTTTATATGCCCGGAGGGATTTATTTTGGAAGCATGTATTTCTTCTTCAAAAATATCGATTAAGAGGCAAAATATGTTAGGCTTAACAAAAGAAATACTGACACTGTGCAACATTCCACATCGTCTTTTTTCCATTTTTCTCAAACTTTGAAAAAGTCATCTCTCAAAGAACGGTGAAAGATATAAACAAAATTCCAAAGGATTTTTACTCAGGGTTTACTTTGCAACTTCTGAATGAAGGGTGCTCTTTTCTAGAAGCATGTCATACAACCTTCAAAGACTTAGGTAACAAAGCAGACAGCAGACATGAATTCCGTCTGACAACATTTCACTATAGATTGCAAAGAGGACACCCCTTCAACAAGTTCCTCATTCTTTCTCACATCCCCCTAGACAAGAACCCAGCAAGGAAATACTACAATTATGTTTGTATAAAAGTTGTGTGTGAAACTAACCAAATATTTGTCCTATTGGTTAATTTGGAAGTCAATACAATAGATCTTAAAGTGTTTATGTGACAAGTGTTTGATGGCAATAGAAAGATCTTGAGTTCAACATCTCTCCATCAATGGCAGAGAGCACACAAGCCCCTTCAATAACTTCCTATATTTCCCTCCCCCCCCCCCCCCCACCAATGTTTTGCCCTTAAGAAAACATGTCAGGAAAAAAAACACAAAAGAAAAATAAACTTTTGTTTGTAATCTGGTTTATGTTGTGCTGTTTGAATGCTTTTATCCTCTTCAATGCCATATCTAGTGCCAAAGTACAAAAATGGTGTAAAATCTGGAGGGGGGGTAGCAAGACTCCACGTCATCATATTTGCATTTTCATCAAAATTTGAAAAGTTCTTTCTCAAAAACAGTGACAGATGTAAACACAGTATCAATAGATTTTGATTCAGAATTTTACCCTGCAACTTTAAAATAGCCCTTTTCTAGGTACATGTCACATGACCTTGCTCTTTTATATTAACTGTAGGTCTTCAACCTTTTTTTGAGGAGCTTTCATCTTTTAAGTCAACACAATAACATTTGGATGAAATAACACTTTCAATTCCCCTGAAAGTCATCAACATAACGAAATACAAAAAGGAGGAGATAATGTGTTTGAACTTGTCATATAGTAGTTACTCAAATCTTCAGTTTCAAAGTATGGCAAAACGTGATCATGTCACATGAAAACAAAATTTGCATTTGGCTTTTCCAGTGTTAGAATGCCAAATGTCTGAAAGCCAGGTTTATTGCTGAATAATACTGTGATCAAACTTAAAAAATGAGTTCTCCGCCAAAGGCGATGAATTTGCTACCCTGCATACTTGCATACTCATGAATCAAATCACTCGCGGAGACAGTGATTATATTCTCAGGCGATGATCGAGCCCCCACAAGGGCGTTGACAAGTCGTAGTGTGAAGGTCAGGGGATCTGGTCCAGCCATCCGTCTCTCATGCCACATCGTCTTTTACCAAAATGAGATGCACATGCGTTATATTCATGTACGTCCTACCTTGATTAAATGACATTGCTGGCATTTGAAGAAAACTCAGGACACAGCCATACTTGGAAGCGTTTTTCCTTCGCCTTTATTATCGTAACATGAAAGTGAGACTAAAGTAGGCCTTTTCGACTACATCCAATGTAACAACATGTAGTGTCAAAAGATCAAAAGAAATTTGTTGAGAAACTACTTCATAATCAGCTGAACTTGCATGATGTAAAAATGGGCACCTTAATTCAGGTGAATTTAGTGTTATATATTCACTGTGGATGTGTTGATACTAAAAGTGATAGTTAAAAATAAACTGGCCTATGTTTCTATTCTGCATTGACATGGTATGGTACTTCAGTTGTTTTTCTGGTGTCTATGTATTACAGAGACAGCACTGCCAGGGGTTGGAGGAAAATCAGCCCCTCTCAATTCTTAGATATGGTGCCTTCAACCTTAAGTTTTACCAAAAGTGCCCCTTATCGATACACACGTACTGCAATTAATTTCATATTGCAATGTTTATATATTCCCCCCAACTGTCAGGGGGTTGTGCACTTTTGTGCAAATTTGGGGTTGCGCAAATTTCCCCCTCCCACCTTCTAAACTGTAAGAGGGTTGTGCCTGCAGTGTACTGTGCAGATAACCAAGTTTAGTTGTGTAAATCTTCCTTTCCATCTTACATGGAACAGTTCCTTCCTGGTATCAATCACCCACCTCTTCTGTGGAGTCTGAAAGGCAGGCAGGATCAAGCCAACATCTCCACAGGCTTCAGTGAAAAGGATTGATCCACCTTACGGGATCATGCACAAACACACAGAAGGAAAGACTTGTCACTAACGAATGAAGCGGAGTTTTTTAACCTAAGTAAAAATAGATTATCAACTGAAACTTGTGATTGTGACTGGGATAAATTTCTGGATTTATGAAAATCATTACGTAATAAACCTAGTTTATCAACTGAAACTCAAGCAAAAACATCTTTGAGAAATCTTGGATTATCGACTGGTAATCTGGCTTTATCAGGTTATTGATTAAGTCAGCATTTTGGCCAGATAATCCTTGTTTGTCTGCAAGTCATCCAGATCATCTTTCGTAAAGTTTGATTTAGCTTTATACACACTGGACTATTGTAGAAATCATCCATGAAAAGTAAATTTGGACTGTCTTAGACAGGTAACTTTAATCGATGATTGGTAACAAGGTTTCAGCAGGCATGAAAAATCTGGAAAAGGAAAAAGAGAAATTGCTTCAAGACCTGGAAAAAATTTTAAATGTTGGAAAATTGTGTTAAGTCCAGGAAAAGTCCTGAAAATTTTCACAAAGTGAAATTGTTCCTTTCCCGCTGGTAATGTCAAAACAGATTCTCACTTGTAATGTCAAAATTTAGTATTCTCTTCACCTCATCTTGCTTTGGATTTTGCTGTCATAGTTGACAACTTTCTGTCAGACATCAGAATGAAAGTCTTGGAAATGCCTCATTTGGTCATGGGAAAGTCATGAGAAATTGATTCTCTAGAAAGTGTAGGAACCTTGTGGTAAATCTGGATCATTGATTGACCATAATAGTGAAGGCTGGATCGTCAACCAGTGAACCTGGCAAGAACCATTTAGACATTTGGTGGATGTATTTGATAGGAATTGTTCCTTTACATGAAAGTTCGCATCCGCCTTGAGATTATATCATTTTGATCATATCGTTCTCCTCAAGTGTTAGATAACACAAAACATTTGCACTCTTTCTTTCTTTTTTCAATCATTTCCCATTTCGTATTCTATTTTTTTTTCTTTCTTTTCTTTGACTACTTTCCTATGCAGAGCAGGAGAGACTTTAATTTAACCATTTTGGCACATGTGTCTGCATCAAAAACAAATGTACATGCAGTTCCACCGAAAATAATCTTCTGTAGTTTTAAAGTGACTTATTTGTGATTTCCTTTGTCACCAAAATGTCCCACCTCTCTCCTAGCCTGGCATGCTTAAAAATATAGCACAAAAAATAAACGTAGGTTTTGGATCATATTTTTAAGTGATAGCATCTATCAAAACTGTGCCTTTCTCTTGTTTGTTTTTGCGTTCAATATGTTACTCAATTTTTCTTGGCAAATTGAGACATTTATCATGGTCCTTTATAATGATAAATCATTATGAAACCCATAAATCTCACTGATACCATCAGCAACAGCTTTTTCTCAAAAACATACTACATTAGAAAAGTTATGGAAGATGCATCTTTCAAATTGTTGAAAAGTTTGGGAGAACAAATAATTCTTGAACAACAAATAACCAAGTTTCTTTGTGAGAGATACTTGTTCCTTATAAAGGGCTCTTGCACTCCCATATTTTTAAGTAATATGTGTCGCCAACGTGAAAAGTTCATGTTGAAGTACTTTTGAATCAGAAACTTTCCCTCATTAAAACAATTGCAGAAACTTTAAAGCTATTGTGAAAACTGCCTGTGCCTCTGCCTATCTACAAAATGGAATCTACTTTTCTCTAAAAGTTATATTCCCCACAGGCCAGCTCTGAGGCCTGAACCCTCTGACTACAATTGGCTCTGTAAACAGGCACAGCTGCTCTTGTTGTGATGGTGCTAAAACCACATAAACCTGATCATATTGTGGAGAAGTGTCACGACAGTGTGATTATAAACTACCTGCCAGCGATGACATAGATGACTGGGTTTCTTGTGGGGAAATCATAAAAAAAATTGTGAATAAATTAGACAGTATTATCAGTATCATTTTAGATAACTACACAGCATTTCCCAGGAGCTTACCTCGCAAAAATTGTTAAAGAGACGCAACAAATATAGACACAAATTGACATGCACGGCTTGAAGTCATGTAGCTAGAAAGACATAATTTAGTCACCTTTGGCCTCCCAAAGCTGGCCCTTAGGAAATGAAAATAGGGGCACCATCAAATTTTAATTTTGTAGGGGAAAATCAGAGTGGGTATAGATTTACGAGTAATGTTTGTCTTATTTCAAAAGATGTTGCTGTGCGTATTCCTCCAACTGAATGTCGGAAGGAGAACTGTAAACTGCTAGTGACAAGAAAGGCATTTTTTATGATCAATTAAAAGTGTTTCTAATTACAGATGTCATCATAAGTGCAGTGGTAGTGTGATTCCATATCATCACAAAAATATTATTCATGAACAGAAACTGGAGTTCACTTCATGCATGCTAATTGTTTCAGTCATTGGAACTCAATAGAGCGCAATCCATTTACTGAGAAAATGAACGGCTAAAGCATATTTAGACTGAGGTCGATCTATGCAGTTGCAAGTTATCATGTAATCTTAACAGTACAAGTAGTGTACTGTTAATATAGCATATGATGTACTTCTAGAATACTACGAGTACAAGAAGAATACAGGTATATGCTAACATACTACTAGTACTAGTACACTCTACTAGTATAGTATAATTACGATAAGAATACTATTTGCCATATGTCAGACAACATTTTGCAAGATTCATGTACAGTAGGAGGTAGGTGCTACCTTCTTATTTTCCAGGTTTAGTTCATGCTTCTCTTTTATGTCTCAACTTACAGCAACACGTTTGACAAAACTTCGATGTGGGCCTTCTATATGGTACATCCATGCCATATGTGTCACAATGTTACAAGATAGCTGCATACCTCCTGTTAGTTGATGGACTTCACAAGGTCTGATCCACTGCTGTGAAAGTAAAACTCTTAACTTTGGGTTATTCATGATCAGACCTTGGATCTGACCGAATGCTACTACTGATCAACGGAAGCTAAGAACAAGTGTAAAAGTAACTTTTATAGACTAAGGTCAGCTACATAAACAGTTTCTGTACTGTTAACTACTTGAAAAGTCTCTGTCATGCCATAAAATCCTGATCGTAGAATCTACATATGCCATGCCAACATCCATCTGCTGTAGTGGTTAATAAATCTTATCCAATCGAAGTTTAAAGGGGCTCATTGAGTTGATATCAATAAATTTTGTGGTCATTTGAAGGGTATAAACAATGACAATACCTACAATTAGCCTAATTTAGTCAAGTTTCACATCCAATAGTCATGAAGACTGTCAAATGTTTTGAGGTTTTGCCTGTTAATTGTACCCTTTGTGTGCACGTGAATATAGTGCTGATGTGAAAAGTGTCTGGTCACGAATTTTCAAAAACCAAATTAAATCGTTGATTACTGACTCATTAATGTTCCATTGTATGTGAAACAATGGGATCCTCTTAGTGTAAAAATTTTTCATAAGTATGTGAAGGAAACTTGGCAGGTTAAGAAAAAGTTTAGTGAATTTCACGAAACAACTCAATGAGTCCTCTTTAACCAATGCACCTTTATTTTCCGTAGTCTGGTTCTGTCAGTAAATGCTGTACAGCAAGATTGCATTGTAAATATCTTTTTCTGGTACTTTTCTTGTAACCTTTTCTTGTGACATGAAAAGTCATCAATGGAACATTACTCTCCGTAAATATTTTCCTACATACTGTAGGTATCAGTATCCCAATCCAATCCAAAAGAGAGACAAATGTTGCCTTTGAATTTGCATGTACTGATTTGAATGTATGCAAATTTTGAAATAAACACATTTGTTCCAAGACCAAGAATATGTACGTATATGCTCTGGTTACAAACCGAACCATTTCTTAAGCGTTCATTAGTTCGTGTATTGATAATTACCGAAATGGTCTGTATTGAGAAATTTTGCACGGTGATGTCTTTTCTACCAAATTCGACAAGTCAGAAGAACTAGGAAGGATAAAGCCTAGTTTAGTTTGGGAGGTCAGCCATAAACAAGCATGTTATCAAGAATATACGTTGAATGTAAATCAACAATTAGAAACTTTCACAAAAAGTTGCCTGAGTCTACAACTTTCAGTTACTTTTTAATTTTCCGTCACTACATAGGTCCAACTGTGACTGATGAGATTTTAACTTCTCTTATCTATGGATTGTTTTTTGCGGCTCAAGTTCACCAGTCAACTGCAACTGTCATTCTTGGGGCAGGTTTGATACTTCAGAAAGGTACAATTCACAGGGATGTGTAACTAGTACCAAGCTGCACTGTTTCACCAGCACTGCGTGGTGGTTATTACTATATTTTCATATTTTTCGCAGTATAAGCTGTCATAGAAGGCAAATGGTCCTTAAGTGCATAGTGGTAGATTGCACGAATCAGAGAAGCTGGAAGCCCGGGCTGACGTTCCAGCGATTTCCTGCAAGTGAAGAAAGACGCAGATGCGAAGTTGGTAAGAAGCAGCAGTACATTACCGTACGGTACCATACAGTGCGGTGTGCATGTATGTAAGCCATGATGTAAGCACATTGTTTTGTTTTCCATCCAACAAGGCGTTTCCACGGGGAACGTAACCTCACTGCAAAAACCTCTGTTGACCTTTGTTAGTGGTCAAGTGTCATGATGATGTCAACTTGGGTTGAAAATCTGAAAACATTGAAATAAACACCATATCTCAAACGTTGATATAAACACCATATCTCAAATGGGGAATCTTGAACGCCTCTTGCATATTTTAACATATCTGTGTATACTTGAATGTCAAAAGTTTGCTGGCATCGTTCGTGGCGGCAGCCAAAAGGTCATTCGTCGCCAGGAGAGGTCAAGATTTTTGCCACACCTTTTAGCGTGAGTCTTTGAGAAGAGAGTCGGCAGCCAAGTAGACCTCATACTGGACGTACTACTGAAGTATCAACCATGAAATCATCGACTGATTGTGTTAGATCTTCATGGTGCAAAGGAAAACGTTCATGCGTTGGGAAGTGTATACATAGTTAGTCCATTTTTACCCAATATTGAAAGTTATGTAATACCTTGTTACCACATGGAGAGTAGCAAATGAATGAACAATTGTATGTAGCACATGCCAAAGAAATGCATGCGATATTTTATGTAGATAAAGTAGGTTGAAGGTGCCCTCTTATTTGTTAGAATTGTCAGAAAGAAGTAATATTCCTTTAGGCCTGTTGTAATCAATAAGTGACATTGAAAAATTCATGCTTGTCAAATGCCTATGGTATTCTGCGCAATTTCGCTCAATAAAGGCCCACTTTTGTCTTGCTATATGTTCAGTTTAGCTCATCTTTAACTCCCCACAATTCAGTAAACCTAAGCAGGCACTCACTTGTGAACATAACTTTAATTTCAACATGGATGTAGTTTGTATGTAGGTAAATATCCACTAGGAGATATTGCAAAGTGGTAAACTTAATTATTTTCTTGTTTTGTTTCCTACCTGTCTTTTGTTTTTGTTGTATACCTCTAATTATACGTGAACATGTAAATCTTGACCTCGAAAAGTTATCCTCATAGCTCTCATGTTTCCTCACATGATGAGTCAGTCTCCATGCAAAGGCAGCCAGGGACCCTCAACCAATCTCTCATGCCTCCTGTAATCAGTTTTAATTCAAACAGTGCGGCACGCAATTCCCAGGACTCGGAGATGAAACATTTCAACTTTTGAACTCCTGCATCACTTAAAGACTATAGGGAACACTGAACGATGCCTCAACTTCACAACCAAATACATTCATATATGCACAAAATGCCAAATATGACAAATGTTAAATCCTCATCTATTGAAGATTTTTTTTTTTTTTCTGTAGCTAGCTTGAAGCTTATCTTCACCAGCAGTTGCTGCTCACTAGTACACGAAAGTCATGCCAAGGTTTTTTTTTCTTATTTTCTATATCTCAACTTGGTCAGTTTTCAAATATATTTGCTTGGCTGCCTGCCAGCGTTTTGAACATGTTGCGTTCATGACTTCTGCTGCTCATTACTTTCAGCTGGATGAAACCGTTGGAGATAAGCATTCTTTAGGTTCATCCAGGGAGCATTTTCCATGCAGGATGTTTTTCAACCACTGGGAATTGCACAAAATGTAACAGAGGGTGACCCCCCAAAAAAGAAAATTAAGCTCTCATGGAGTGTTCTGACTAAATCTCTATTTTGCAAAGAAATGCTGTTGCTTTGGGGGATATTTTTATTTCCTTTGTTAATTGTTTAGTCTTATGTAGAGTGGTATAATGAAACCAGAATTCTTGGTGAAGAACCAAGCATGTGTCTGCAAAAAAAACATAGTCGTCATTTTATGTAAAGTTAAGTATGTCTTAGAATAAATCACAAACAGATGATGTATGCAGCCAGCTCCGCATTCATTCATTTTGTTTGTTTTTTTTTTCTCTAAGGTAACACGTTTCCGAAAGTCAATTCATTAATGATCAGGCAGCGCTTACAGCGACACAAGAGGAAATGAAGGGAAGTTTGTGGATAATGTTAATTATGGGAAGATTGAGAGATAATGCTACTGGAACTCACAGTTGAAGTAGCGTCTCTGTGGTGCTGGTGGAACGTTCGTTCCTCGTTAGTACTAAGGGGTGAGCTCCCGTCAGTGTTTGATTTTACTCCAGAAATGGACTCCGCTGATGCTTAGTAGTTAAACCATTTGATCGTTTGCACTGCTTGATTGCTTCTGTGACTCCGAATCATTGGCGTTTGCAACTTTCCTGTGGTAGAGAGAGGGGGGCTCAGTCATTGCCCATCATGCTAGCTACCAATTTCTGACAGTGACTGCCACAAATTAACCATATTCAGCACACTGTTGCCTTCGCTGCACCCCAAAAAGCCTTCAACCATGGGCGCCTTGCCCCCACCAGTCATGATGCAACGGCTCCATATCACTGATGCGTTCAAAAGACTCCCCACTGAATCATTTAAATGAGAATGGGTTGTTATGACATACATTTTACATTCATAGCTTTTTGCTCTTTTTTTTTTCTCCAGATCAGTTATAAATATAACTCCTTAACAGGTTTGTGGTAGAAAATGGTAATGAAAAACTCTGTCAGAAAATAGAGAGAGAAAAAAAAACATAATTTTTTAATTCTTCTTATGTTGATGTCCCAAAGATAATATTCATAAGTATGTGTTTTATGCCTCTTCCTGGCTTTGTAGAAGCAATGTGGTTGATTGAAGGTCGTCAATGTTTTTTACCTGCATAGTCAAGGTAAACATCGATGACCAGTTTGACCAAACAACATCACTTATTCAGTAACACTTTGACGGAAATGTCAGATCTAGTTTTGTGACATGAACCATCCTTTCGCCCCACCCGCACCCCACCTAAATGTGTTGTAATCCTCCTCCTTCCCTTCCTTCATCATTTCCTCAAAGTGACATTGCCATGGCAACAGTGCTATTTCTGTTGCCTCGATGCTGTTGCCGTTATCGTCGCTGCATCTCCATTGTAGCGTACAAGGAGTCTTCACTCAAACGATATACTCGATGGTAAAAGTTTAACAGCTCTTTTACGAGCATTCGAGGACTTGTGGCCGTCACCAAATATCAGAGTTTGCAGTCGTCATTAATACAGTCATGATTCAAACAGAGAAAAAATTTGTCTCACTCCCCAGCACATCGTTTTGACCTTGGGCTAAAAAGACTTATCAATTGAATATTTCTGCAACCTTAGCTTTTAGTGTTTGTTTTTTTTTTTCTTCTCATTTTTTTTCTCTCTGCAAGAGCCTCAGTTAAAAGCATTCATTTATGACTGTGTTTGGCTATGTTTTTGTTTGTTGTGTTTTTTCATTTCCATCTTGTTTTGTCTTTTCTCTTTTTTGTTTTTGGTTTGGTAGCAGCTTTTCATCTTTCATACATTTGAACTGCACCATGCAATAAATGGAAGCAGCATGAACAAAAAAAAAAAGGAAAAGAAAAAAAAGGATGTGGCACTTTCAGTTTCCTTAGAATTTGTGAAGCTATGTATCAATTGAAATCCAAACTCATTTTTAATATTGTATATATTTTTAAATATCGTCATCACTCAAGCAACAGTGGAGTCGAAGAGCATATTTGAAAAGTTAATGAGGAACACCGTGATGGTGATTGTAATAATGGTTTGGTCTCTTTGTTAGGAAATTTCTGTATGGCTTTCCCTCTACATGCCGATCCACCCTCTCCTAATCCTCCCCCCTCCCCCCCCCCTCCTTCACACGTTGGTGAGTAAATTCATCCATAAAAGTACAGTTTTCTCCTAGAAGATTAAAACTGCCTGTCGATTGGCACACCCTCTGTGTATATAAAAAGGTCATGCGTGCAGATACAGAGTAACATCCATGTATCAAGACGGCTAGTTTTGTGGAATGGTACACATGTAGTCCCTGCCTGGCCGATGTTTGAATTCCTACATGAGTTACGAAGACACATCGTGTGAAAGGAAATATGATATCAGAATATGAAGCACAGAGTAGATAAAACCAATGCGATGTCACAGTTGATCTTGACAAATCATACTTGTTATATTTTTGGTTGGTGGGGGGGAGGGGTTGCACTAGAGAGGAGAGGTTTCACATAGCTCTCTTTGTGTTGTGACTTTCAGAACTTTTTCTCTCACATCCAGGAATTTTTTTTAGGCATACACAAAGTCACAATTAACCTGTCAAGTCATAAATTGTACGAAACTTCACTGCAAGTCATGCATTCAAAGATGAAAACAGGACAGATGAGTAAGTCTTGAATCCGTCCTGTTTCATCTGAATCCTAGATGAAAGTTTACGGACAAAAGTTATGTAACAGTTTAGGAATGTTACTTGTGGAAATCATTGTCTTATGGTCTCAGCAACTGGCACGATTTATGGAGACGTGTGATTATAACAATTAAATGTAAGGACTGGTCAAGTTCTCTTGTTAGTGAATGATATTTAATGAGCAGACATCAGACACTGATTTATGCATGAAATGCTTTATCAAAAAGTCACTTGTTTTGTGACCTGAATGTCATTTAGTTATCTTGAGAACTGTTGTGTACATTATGTAAGTGGAAAATGTAAGTGGTCACAGTTGAATCACCGGTGTGAATTAAGCAGTTGATACTAGTATACCCTACTTGTGATTTAATAAAACAATCATTTCTGAGATGAAACATGGGTGTAGCTTTCTCTGTATGATACATGATGAGATCCATTTTATGTTGAATAATATGGCTTAAAAATGTTACCCCTCTCTTTCTCTTAACCACACCAGTGAAGCTGAAAGAAATAGCACAAGGGAAATACAAATCCATTTTTGTATTTTATGTTTTGAAGTATGTAAACTACTTGGTTTAGAAAGTCTCTTCTGTTTTAAGTCATTTTTCATATGATGGTGACTGAGATAATTATCACATTTGTTAGATATTATGGTTATCACTGAAAACCTTTTTAAATGTGTCTCCCACAAGCTCACCTCGTAATAGCTTTTTTTTTTTTTTATTAGTCAGCTCAATAGTTGTTACATACCTCCTCATACCAAAATAAAAAGTAAGACTGTACTAACACTTACAGTGGTTTGTCTTTCTTTCAATTCATTTTTCTTTATTTTTCTCCTGTGCATTGTTCAGCAGACACTTCAAATTTATACATCTACAACTATCTGCTCTTTGGAAGATGAAAGCATACCCTGTCACACTTTGTATATTGTTTGCTTTAGGCCTAAGCTTCCACCAAGTCTGTGAAAGCTATGAAAAGTTTCATTATTGGATTATGGCAAGAGGTATCAATCCAGCCACCACCCTTTGTCTATTATCTTTCCATATCTCTTTTTGTCCTTCCATGTATTTAGAAAATCCGCATTTGTTGCCTTGAAGGAATATACTCAGAACCTGCTGTTTACAAACAATTCCCTTCACTAGAGTAGCCTGTCACTCACCAGGCTACTCTAGTGCCTTTCCTACATCTTTTTGTTTTATGTGGAAAGGGAAAGGGGATGCAGGAGTAGCATTAATGTTTAAGAAATTTGAAACATCTCCACATCTTTTTTAAACTGCCATTTGACCAATGTATTAGCTGTCACATTTTTCACGATGTAGTGCTGTAACTTGATGTCATATGCCACCTACACAAAACTCGCTACATTTGTTCTTTGTCGGATAGTTGCTCATTGCTTGCAAAGCAGAGTTGATGCAGACATTAAAACTTTTAAAGCAGGTTACATCTTTGACTGATTTTTCTTGTGTCAAAGTAAACCTAATTTACAATCTCAGATGAATTATGTACTTTTTCTCTGACCAGGAGGTGAAGTGCTGAAGTCATGTCTCTCTGTAAGGATGCTGTATTTCAAGCAGTTGGTGATGTCTCACCCTGTCTAGTGGTGAGTTATTTCATTTGCTTGTTTCGTCTGTTTTTGCCAAAGCCATATTTCATGGGAAGCATCCACTACCTATATTACATTTTGTCAACAAAAATATCCGCTAGGTCATACATCGTTCAGAGCATCATGACTAGAGGTTTTGGTGGTACTTGCGAAGTCATTCGCATCAGATTCATCCGTGTCTTCAAGCAGTCCCTGTGAAATGAGAACCGAACCTGTCACTCTCTCCAACCTGCCACTTTCTTCCAACCTGTCATGCTCTCCTGAACTCGCTGTGTGGAAATGAATGAGCAACACTTTCATCCTGTCAGCAGTAGATGTAGTAAGATGGCTTTAAGAGGCCCCCAACATTGTGTTGAAATACTCGGAACCTATATTTAAGAAATATCCCTCATATTCAGCGTATTCTTACTGTTACGATGCAAACATGACTGCCTCCCATGAATCTGTCACCATGGGAACTCTTTGCCAATTACTGATGATAGAAACAAGGTTTTTTCTGAACATGCAAATCTCTTGATACTTTATACATTATGACCCCTTCACTTTTCCTCCCAGTAATTTCTCCTTCCCCCCTGCCTTTTTCCCCTTTATCCTACGCATTGAAATTTCTGGTCAATAAAGGTTAATGTTCATCCTCATTTCTCTAATCTGCCGTTGTAAATCCAGCAAGCTTATTATTTTGCATTTTGCAACTTGTAATTTCTGTCTTAGTCAAAAAAAAAAAAAGTAGTGGATGATCTGCCTACATCCATATGTAACTGGCATGAATGGAATAACAAGTTTGTCTATTGAGCATAAGCACTTATTCAACAAAGAGTTTGAATTGCTTATCATATCAGATTGGGGTACTGCAACAGGATGACAGCCTACTTTGTGCCATGACTTTGTCAGTTCCATTCCTGGATGAATTACATATTGAGTGGAATTTGTGGAACTTTTTGCGATATCTTTTGAGGACTTTTGGAAATTCAAAAATTTCACGGCAAATCAGCTATCACATTGGTTATTTAGGATTAAGCCCTTTGGGGGTTCATTTGGCCTGCAATGGGACGCTACATCAAGGTATCTTGGACCAAAATAGCAGCATGTCTCAGATAGATGCAACAAGATAAATGACAGCAACATATCCTACCCTGAAACTGTAAAATTGTCATCATAAAAAAAAAAACTTTGAAAAGTATAGAAAAATGTAAAATTTAAAACGACAGTTTTCAAATTATTAATATGTGCGCATCAGATTCCCATATTATTTAATTTAAAGGAAAACAGTGATCAGTTTTTCACGATAGAGGATAGCAGTGGCGTACACTAAAGACAGTTGTCATGCAGTTCCCTCGGAAGCATCTTTCATGGTTTTTAATGAAGCATGTCAAAAGCAAAAGAGGTTAGACTGAAACTGATAATGAAAAGAAAGTTGAAAATATTGCTAAGTACTGCAATTAAAAAGTTTGGCTGTTTCAAATTCATACCAGTTCTTTTTGACTTGAAGTTGAGTCGAGATTCGGGCTCAGTCCTAGATTGAGCTAACCACTGGGAATGGGAAGGGAAAGAAGGCTGCAGTTGCAAAGCAGGGTCTTTGTAGCTACCTGAGACCTCAATGCAACTGTTTGTTCACGGTTAATCACCCTTGTTTCAAAGTTTAGATATTGTAGATCTAGATACAAGGAAAGCGCAAACCTGGCATTGCACCACAAAAAGTAGAGTGAGAGATAGTGTTCAAATTTTAGTAACTATGCTTGCTCTTGCAATGTAGTTGGATTACAAAAAGTGAACAAAAGTACAACTACTTTAAATGACTTAAAGCTGGAATATATGTTGTACTGGTTATCGCCTGGTCATCTACCTTTGTTCTTGGTCCGTGTTTCAAGGAAGAGAAAATGGAGGAAAAGATCACATGTAACAAAACTTGACACAGAACTGTGTACTCATCTTCCAGATATTTGAATATGAAAATTGTCTCAACATTTCTTGTTGGCCCTACAAAATTCATTCAGACTCTCTAAGAAAGCATAGTAGTAAAACACCATTACCTGACATCAAACAAACAAATTGGGAATGGATATGAATATACATCTATGCAAAAATGGGGCTTAAACGACGTTGTTTTGTAGTGGTTACGACATATTCTGCGGAATTTGACTTTCACTGACAAATTTTCAACTCATATTCCACCTTTACTTGGAATGCGGTACCTCTGTTGCATTGGTTCCCACTAGGTTCTCCGTTTGTGATGACTCTCTAAAGGAGAGTCTGTGTAAAGGGTGGTATGAGTTCGCCAAGAAGGCAGTGTATGAAAAGTTCCAGAGGATATCTTTGAGGTAATGAGGAAATTCAGAGGAGAAGGTAGGTGAAACAACAGAATCGAAAGAGCTAGAGAATTAGGATGGATGAAGATTTGTCAGATCAAGGATTGACATAGCTCACTCAATGGATGTGTATCACCCATGCACCACCTCTGACTGCATCCGCAGCACAAGCGTCCACCAGCTGTCATTTGGATTCTTGTCTCAATCTGTGTGCAGATGCTATCGAAATTCATGTATGCCGACACGATCGATTACACCCATTAGCACTCGGTGGTTCTTTTCCTCATGCTAGAAATATTTGTGCTCTTCGAACGTCGCAAACGTAAGAAAGACTCATATATACTAAGAGACTTAGGATCTTACATGAGAAAAATCTGTAACCGTCTGCAGGTGTTACGGTATGTAGCTTGGAAATGGCGCATACCAACATCGTGGCAACAGGAGGTGTGGCAGGTATCAAATGTCTCAGCCATGATAAGGTCTCAGCACCTCCTTTCAAAAAAACCCACAGTGCCATTGACATTTCTTAAACACCCTGACTTGAACAAACTCCAATTCACAGCACGTACTCCCTCACCTCATATAATCTATGCATTACCGTACTGACCATGGTCTAGCATCTGGCAATTTTGTGTGTGTATGCGTGGGTGTATCTGGTCACCGCCCTTCTGTTATTGCCAGCCTTTCTGGTCTGACAGTGAAGTTTCCAGCTGCATAGGTTATATGAGGTGAGTACGTCGCTAGCGAATTCCCAAATGTTGAGTATGAACCAAGTTCAAGTTCTGAAAGAGGTATTTCCCCCAGATCCTTCTATTTATCATCTGTGCACCTCTGTTTGTGAATGATTTCATCATTCCTTGCCATTCCATGCCTTTGACACTTATAAGAATCCATCCTGACAGCAAACTCATCCCTCCCGTCACCCTATTCCTCCTCACACTTGTCCATCCTGTTCCTTATTCTGTTGAGTCCCCCCCATCCACTTTTGTGCTGTAACGGCATAAAAGTCCATGCAGCATTTTGCCAATATAGCAAAATCTCCACTTCTTGCCAGTATAAACAACTTTCTAGAACCCTGCTGCTTTATTAGAATTTGAACATTTAATTGAATTCCTTTTTTTTTGGGGGGGGGGGTAATTTGTGATATCCTCATGTGCTAAACCTTTTGAGTTTGTATAAGTACTTCATACTGTATGTATCATGCTTTCTACAAACTTCGTGCACATCTGTATTTTCTGTATCTTCTCCTCCTTGATGAAGTTTTTTGATATTGGTGGTTGAAAGAAAATAATGAAACAAACAGAAATGTGACGCTGACCTGCATTATCTGCACTCACTATTTCAGCAGAGAGACAATGCAGTCCTATTTTGTCAGTTCTCACCATTTTGGGATAACGTTAACTTGATGATTCTATTTTCTTTTGTAATTGTCACACTCATTCTCTTTTAATTGGACAGGTGAAGTTTACATCCTGTGCGTGTACATATAATTATGTGTTATTGTAGCATTATCTAGAACGTGCTTTCTCGAATGGCACGTGTACACCGCTTGAGGAGGCGGCGACTCAAATGTTGAAATGGCATGCAAAATGTTACCAGAAGAATATTAAAAAAATTGAAATGTATTGCAAACATGCTGAATGGAATTGATGTTTCAAAATTTGGTTAAATAGGTCTGCACATCCTGAGACTCATAGACTGACAAGGGCAAGATGGATGCTCCCATTACACCCCTTTCTCAGTGAGAGTGAGATCAGTAGTGCGTTACGTTAGCATAATTTTGCCAGTGACAGTTCATCGGTGCCTTCCTGATTTTAGATTTTGAAATATGATCTAAAAGCACTTTGTTGCGATTGAACTAATAACATCAAATGTGACTAAATGAAAACAAAATCCAATGTGATGTTTTTATGTGAGTCTGATAAAAAGTTCAAAATTTCTAGTTAAAAACATGGAACTTTTAGTACCCATTAAAGTGGATAAAAACATGGATGGAAAGCATTGTAAAATAGTATTTCATGTACAGTAAAATAGTTTGCGAATTCCCTGAAATTACAGGGCATGTTTGAGAGATAGGGACACCAGCACCGTTCACATAGATTTACCTCAGTAATGTGAACATTGGATTCTATGGAATGCATACATTTGCATATTTATTTATCTGATTCCTTGTAATTTCCAGGGGGGTAATCGAATGGGGGGTTATTGAAGTCAGCAATCAACAATGCAGAGAAAGAAACACCATGAAGCACGCAGGCCCCCTCTCCCGACTGCCTCATGTACTCATAAGATCCAGCAGCGGTATTCTGTGTCAAATCATTCCTTGTCACCAGGAAGTCACGCAATTCATTAAATCTAGGACAATCACGCCGCAGCACATTACCAGGCTGTAGCTTCCTGTGTCAATAACAATGTGTCACATTAACGTAAGGTCAACATGTAAGCGACCTTCATTTTGAAACTTGCGAAACCTCAGTTGCAGTAATTTGGAAGTTTTGTCCTGTTTGAAAAAAAAAAATCATAGAAAAGAAGCAGTTTACACACCAGTGTTGTAAGCCACACCAGAAATGTTACAGTGCGGAGGCAGTTTCTTGCAACCGATCACCTACTTTAGGGATGTTAAATTTATGCAAAGCAAAGATTGTTCACAATTTGATGACCTTCTCAGAGTGTTTGTTGGTAGGAAGATTTGCATTCCAAATTTCTAAGAACAAGGAGGGATGTAGGTATTTGTATCTAAACGGGATATGCACACTCTTCATTACTCCTGATTAATGATAAATAACTATCCATGTATACTGAACACATGATGACTAGCAAATCTTAAAGTTCAGTGAAAGTTCAGTTTGGTTCAGCAAAAAAATGGTCAATTTGACCAAAAAACTCAGTAGATATGGAGACATAACCTACATTGTGATTTTTTCCGTAAGATTATGGCCCACAGTTATCAGGAAATTTGAATTTTGCCAACTTCTTTGCTGTACTGTAAATCGTCTCATTTAAAGCTGGAATATGAGTTGCTGAGTTGCACTGCAATCGTCTGATCATCTTTCCTTGTTTTCTTTGTCAGTGTTTCAGGGAAAAGAAAGTAGGGAAAAGGATCACTCGTCACAAAATCTGAGAAAGAAGTATGCATTCGTCTTCCAACTCTGAACATAAAAATTGTGTCACTATTGTTGTGGGGCCTTCAACTTGATGTCCTCCAAGAAAGCCTAGCTGTCAATCACTGTAACTTGAAATCAGACAGACCAATGTGAATGGATATGAATATTTATGTATGCAAATATGGGATTTGAACAATGTTTTTGTTTCTGTAACATATGACTTTTAGTGGCAAAATATGACAAATTTCAACTCGTATTCCAAGTTTAATTCACTCTCTACTTTTGGTCTTGCATCGTTTTCACTTATCACTCATTTGGGAGAATATTGGATTGCAAAACATTCACACAGCTCCTATGATCATGTCTGATAAATTTGTCTGAATGTAACTGAGTATAAGGGAAAGAAAAGATTATTTCATCAGAGGAAATATCCTCAATATTATGCATTTGAGTAAAGGAAATATTGTCAGTGTTTTTTAATTGTTTTCCCTTTATCCTTTTTTTTTTTTTGCTATTCAAAAAGTATGATCAAATTTATAATTTGAAAGGAATGAATGGCTAGTGCCCCCAAATTCATTGATGCCCTGCTCACATGTTGTGTACCTACACTGTGCTTAGATCTGCTACATTTACATTTGCAAGTAAATAGCTAATAGTACATAGCAAAATACTGTTGTTGCTTTTACACTGGGAAAGGAGGAGTTGTCTGTTTACCTTCATGTGGGGATGCGCATTAAGTACATATCCAATTTATCTAAAAGTCAGATGTTTCTCTCTGTGTGAGTTGCCGTTCCCTTGAGATGAAAACAAAGACAACTGTTGCTCTGTTCTCAACATTTCGAGGAATCCATTGTAATTGTCAGAGCATGCAAAGCTCCAATACATCTAAAATGAACTGCCAAGTATGATCTTGTACCAGAGATAGAGAACATCTGTGGTGACATCATGTAAGTTTGTACAAGTAGAAACCTCAGCTGCAAAATCTGCAGAATCATCTGATTCATCACGTGTCACGTACTGTCGCAAGAATAGTACACTGTTGCATACAGGCATAGATCAACGGCGATTGTGCTGTATGCCCTGTGTGCACGCCCATAGGTTTGCCTTTTTCAGCAAGCGCGACGAAGTTGTCGTGCTCATGTGCTGAATAGGTATGGATGAATGGGTTCACGGACCATGTTTCTCCTCGATAAAATATTGTAGTTCTACAGTCAATTGGTTAAGTCAGACAACATGAAAATCATTTCAAAATCATTCCTAAATTTGGCAGCCATTGAGGATAAAGCAGAAATTGTATCAAGTTAACGGTAGAAAACAAAGTGTCAGGATTATTGTCAAAGTGCTTTTAACAAATGCTGAACATATATTTGTTGGAAAGTTTCCACAAGTCCACTGTCGAGGGGAAAAAAAAAATTGCAGGACATCTATTCAACATGATTATTTATGCGTAAGCTACCCTGACAGCACCCTAGGGGAAACATTCGGAATTCTTCATCGTAATCATTTCATGTCATGAATGTTCATTTCGGTGGAAAGAATTCACTATTTCAATCTGACATATTAAGCCTCACTCCAGGGCATTATCAAGCTGTTTTGATTGGAAGAAGAATGGGTTACATGTATAGGAATAAGAGATTTTTTTTCTTTCCTTAGTAAGGCAAAAAACTGGTACAGTCGGACCTAAATCAACCAGCAGTGAGGTTGATTTGTGTACTTGTGTGTATGGGGTAACAGCAGTAATGGACTTCTTTACTACATTCATGTAATGTCTAAAGTAAGACATCCTATGGCCTTGGCTTCCAACATCTTGGGGGTACCTCTTTGACAAAAACAGGAAGTGGAGCTATAAAATAATCAAATGTGTGGGAAGGGTGAACATTTTTAGGCTTATTGTAGGGCATGGGTTGGTTACCTTATTTTCCTTAAGGTAGGCATATGGGTAACAGGAGATAACAATCACAAATGAGGTCCTGCAGGGTGTTCACAAGATTGGAAACCACTATCCAACAATGGTCTGGTCGGAGGACATCTGCATTAGATGTATCCCATGAGAGAAACAAACGTCAGAAGTTTGCACATTTGATTTTTAAATTCACAGATTGTCGTTAGTTGACAAGAGAGACCCCTCATACTCTTTAAGTAAAAGTCATATATCCTACCACATCGCCTTAAATATGAATCCTGCGTAGATTAGTTACAAGGGCAAATGACAACTGATATAAAAGCAGCTCAGATTCAGCATTTTCTCCTGCAACTGTGGTTGCCAGTCATGTGATTAAAATCCAAAGTTGGCAAAATATGGTGCAAGCAGCTCATCATGAAAGTGAAGGTATGGAGCTTAGAAAAAACATATGTTGTTTAGACCATTCAGATACTGATGATTGCTGTAACAAAAAAAATACCTTTCATTTTCTTTAGTCTGCTTTGTTCAGCATGTACGTTCAAAATCAAAAGACAGTATGCCATGTATCAAAGGTCCCGACTTAACATCGTCAGCCTTACGTTAAACCAGAGTCACAAAAGGCAAAATTGGAAACCACTGGCCATCCCATCTGTTGGAGCTTTTTAAGGTGATATTTGATTGGACTGGGGTTTTCCTTCAGCCTTTCAGTTTGTACTGCAGTTGAACTGATGAACATGCATTACAGTGATCGTGCAATGATTCTGGTCATGTAATTGACTGCAGTGATATTTATCTGTTCTCCCGATATCCTGTATGACCATCATGATGTTGTTTGTGTGCACTTTGTGATGCTCTGGGCACTTGCCATGCCTTGCACTGCAGTGCAGCCTAAGGGGCATGTAATTCTATTTTTAATGGAAATTGTGGTTGCATGCTCTTTGTTGTCATGTACTGAAACCAGTCACCGATCCAGGTGGAGGACAGTGTCAGAGTGTCAGCTGGCGCATCCTGCCTACCCTTCTGAAGTGGAAATTTCTCTGAGCTGACCATGAGTATGTAAGATTCTCAGAGACAGGGCACCAGGGAGATGTATGTTCTTTTTTTCTAACAGTTTCCTGACCGACAGAGGATGCCTTCTGGAAACCTTCCAAAACCTTGATAAATACTCTAGTTCCACACTCTTATGTCAGTTCCCAGGGCCTTATCAATATGCTTCTAGTCTTCCCTCCCGCTCCCTTTTTTTTAACCTCTAAATAAATGGACTTGAATATTGTGTTTTCAACGGCATAACAAGACCCTGGGGCCCAAGGACGAGACGTCGTAGGGCCCCTAAGCCAGTGATGATATCACAAACTAATATTTCAAGAACGTTCATTTGCACATTTTCTTAGGGTCCCCTGAACCAAGATGTCTTGGTAGACAGTTTCAGGTCCCCAACCCTTTCTGACTGGCTCTGTAAAGTGACCAAACAAGGCTTTTTTTCAAGTTGATGAGATTTCACATTTGTTACTGGCAAATGTGAAAAATATTCAAGCATTCTGAAGAATTCAGAGTCTATCTCTTGCTTTCCCATAACCCCTGGATATTTTCCACCATGTCCACACAATTGCTACGTGCCTGTTTCTCATCAGTGTTTGCAATTCAGTTTAGGCCAATTGAAGTGCACAACACAGAGCTAACTATTGTGATTACATATGAACACAGTTAGTCCAAAATATCTCCACAGTTTGTGATTTGGTTTTAGATACACATCTCTCGGTAGAGTTTGACATTCTCGAACTAGCCCCTTTTTTTTTCACAGATCTGTAAACCGGTATGGGGGGAAGTCACCAAATTGTGTATGGTGTGAGAGGTAAACTACACATCAGAAATTGCGGCCGGCATCTTGACCAAGGTTATGAAATTTGTTGGATACCGTTTGAAAAAACAGCTTCCAATAAGTTGAGTGTCATCGCACAAGTGATTAGCTTGCAGGGCCCACCCCATCCAAGATTCAGTAACCCTTGAGTGACATATGATATTTCTATTAGGGATGTATATGTACTAATAAATGTAGCAACCTCAGGTGGTCTCTGGTGGGACCTATTCTAGGTTTCCTCATGCATGTAAGGTACTCCATATTGGGCATTTCTTATACCAGTCGTGTGGTAACGACACCCCTGTTGATCACTGCACGTACAAAAAATTTGCTTTCAGATTTGAGCTAGAGGGGGTGAAAGTTAAGACTAGTCAGTGGTCTCCACCTCTTCGGCATAGCCTTGGGACCAGAATGTCACTGAACCACCTTTCATTTTCGAAATCACTTTTCGGTCTCCTTTTAATTGTTATGGTTTTCACATCATCTGAACTTCACTCGCTATGCTTCACACTCAAGTGAAGAAAGCAGTCAGAACATGATGAAAAAAAGAGGTCACCACGACTCATTTTAGGCACTTTTCGAGAGGGTGAACTCATCAGGCCAGTGCACATTATCTATTGGGGGTTTGCTGCCTAAAGTCTGTGGTTACTTTGTGATCTGGGTTGATCAATTATGTAATCAGGAATAGTCTTTCAATCTTGTAATAGCTTCCATTATTTGGTTCCATTGCAGCAAGGTTCATAATTTTCATGACAAATGTTTAGAATCACTCACTGAGGTGTACGAAGCTAAAGAAAGAACTCCATCATGAGAGTTTCATCGCTACAATTGTGACACTTTGGATCCGCTTGATTGGCAATTACTGCTCATTGAATTAGTCAATTATGTCATAGATTTTTGCCTTAACATTATTGCATTTAACTATGCTGCAGTTTTCCGGACAGTTTGTTTGCCACGCACTAAACTTAAAGCAAGGGCGTCATGCAGTGGCTTGCAGAGGGTTCCATGGGTGAGGGCCGGCCAGATTTTGTGGAGTATCCGTTTCTTTCGCCTGGCATGGAACACTGGGTGTTCCACTCTCCTACGGAAAAAAGTCAGTCAGATCTTGTCATCTTTCATAGAAAATCTGTATTGTCTTTGTGTACACATTCACAGAAATTTTTCATCTGACAATTACTGAACTTATCCAGAAACTTGATGCAACTGCAGTTCTGATGACACCTGAGTCTTATTTTTTAAACACTTTTGCAGGTTTCGTCTACTTTGATTCTGGGGAAATTTGATGTTACCAGAATTGTTATTTTACCCAAGATGTGCTTGCACCACATGTACTTATAACCATTAAGTAATTACACTCTTTCCCCCACTAATCATACCAAGATCAAATAAACATCAAGGAAGATGTTAGAATAAAGTACTTTCTCCTCCGTATGCACTCAGATGTCGCACTTGCTTGCTGTAAGTCCACTGTCCATAAAAAAAATTATGTCATTTTTCCTGCCAGTGATATCTTCAAAATCAGGCAACTGGAAATGATTGTAATAAACATTCTTCACCACGCTACGTAGATTCTCTTTTTCCTTCAATCACAAAACCAAGCAAAATGTTTGACGTAGAGAGAGTATACACCAAAACAGTAACTTTTTGAGAGAGAGGTTCTCATACAATATACCCCTCCAAATGCAATACCTAAATTTTATTTGTTATGAGTTAATAACTTACCAGTGTAGTTTTGTTTGAGAAAAACTTGTAAATAAATACCCTGTTGCATTGAAACTTTACAAAAAGTTACCTCTCTCGTGTAACAATGGATTTTATTGCAAATAATGGACTGTTTAAACTGCTTATGGCACATGTTTAAGTAACTGTATGTTTTCAACTTATTCACACTGCAATATTTGTTTAACATCCCTGCTGATCAAAACAGTGGGTTGACTGCTAACCAATTCACAGATTGATTAGCAAATGCTGCTCATCAATTTGTTCAAACTATTTCGTCCCTTGAAATGGTCAGTAAATCCTCCAGTCCTAAATATGTTCCAGTCCTGGGAAATACACGGAATATACAAAACATGAATTTGGTGAAGGTGATACATCAGCCGTATCACTCCATTGAGTTGCTTGTAGATATTCGAGTATCGAATCTTAACACCCAATGTTACATTAGGTTGTGAAGCTATAAAGGCAATTGTCACCTCAGAATACATACGGCTTTCGATTGGTGTGGTGTATTCATAAAGTGAATTGAGAAAACATTTAATCAACAGAGGTAAACAGTTTATTGGCCACTTTTCTATCCTAAGTCTGCCAGAAATTTGCTTCAGTGCTATGTCTGGCACATAGGCGAGAACGTACCGACACAGATATAACCAACTCAAACCATGAATTTCTCTGGTGCTCATAAGATAAGCTCTTTAAATTTTGATTTTGCTTAGAGTGGGATAGAAAACTAGAAAGGTATCTGACTTTTCTAGTTAGTTCAGTTGACTGAGATTTCAGAAATATGTCACAAAGCTTCAAAAATGAACTGAAATCGTCCAACCCCACATCTTCACAGGACATTCCTAGATATTAAATGTTGAACTTATTTCACCAAACTTAACCTGAAATGTTTACAACTTAAAATGGTAGATTGTACATTAACTTATTATGTCATTCTCATTACTCAAATTACTTCCTTTGTTTTTCTTTGTCTCTTCGAAAGCCATGTCACCCTGTCACCTAATGTGGTCACTGTCTTATTGTTATGGGGGGGGACTTGACTACATACCCTCTTTCCATACAACATGCTTCTCAACAAAACGTTACACTTTTTAAGGTTATATAAACATTTCAGTTTCAGAAAGAAACAAAAGCAGGTAATGTGAGTTGTACAAGAAGGACATGACAAAATATCGCTCTATTGACTGCTTCAATTGAAGTGAATATCATTCAGCAATTTTTATCCCAGCAAAGGGACAAGCTTATAAAAGACAGAGGTTGGTTGAATAAAATTTATTTTTCAAAGTCTGAAACATATCCTCCTGTAATTCCACACTTTTAAGGAATTTTCCACTTCCAGTTTGCTTATAACATGTTACAAGATTTTTACACAGCACCCTTGTAGACATTTACCCCCCTCCTCTCCCCTCCTACACAACTGTAAAAGGGTTCCACTGGCCATGGAATTTCTTTCCGCTGTTGGCAATAGAGCATGTTTTGACAAAAAGGTGGTTACTTTGTCAATTTTTTTGTTCATGAACCCTGCAGGATTCATGTTTATCACTCTAAAGTATGTTCTGAGTATTCGCTGCAAAGTACACCTTTCTCCTAAGTCAGCGCAATTTGGTTCATCTGAGGAAGATGCTGGTCTGGCAGCGTTTTCAAAGGCAAAGTCTTTGGTGTAACATCCTCCTTATCGTATCGAGTCTGACTGACATCAGTAGAAATTTAGAGAAAATGGTAAATGTCAATTGGGTCATGTTATTGTAACTCTAACATACCAAGCCTCATTGTAAACCAGCGCCTCAATGCCAGATTCAAGTGGGAGCAAAGTGGGCAATCATACCCACCCCCCACTAAAATAATTAGGGCATAATAAATGTGAAAATCATCAGCCATGCTCGCCAAGTTTATCTTTTGCCGATGAAGTTCCTGACATGGCCACCATTTGTAGTGAGAAGTGGATGATCCAGCTATCCTCTATTATGTATCATGTGTACATGTGCAGATAAGTAAGAATTACTTTCTAGTTTACTTAGTTATTGTATTGTTTAAATTTAAAATGTAATGTCATTTCCTAAAATTTTCACATTGTGGGGGAAAATACCCAATCACATGCCCACCCCTTGGAGTTATGCACCCTCAGCATGCAAGTAAGCTTGCATGATTTTTCCCCTGCCTCACCCCCACCCTCCCCCCACTCACCCCAGCATTTTTGTCTCATTTTGAGTGCTATGTATTAAAAACGTTGGATGTTCATCTACAATCAAAACATCATGAAAGCTGACCTAAGTATGTAAATAATATGCTTCGTCATGGGTTGAAATGATACCCCTGTCGCGGAGAATCCATTGACCTTTAGTGGCAGTGATTTCTAAGCCCATTTATTACGTATGCATTCAGTGAATTCTCATAATTAAGTGCACACAACCAATTCATACGTGGAAAATATGTTGTAGTACCCCTGAGTGAGCCACACACCACTTTACCTCTGTGTCCATGATTATATAACATGTTGCTTGAATCAAGCTAACGATAGAAATAACCCTCAACAATATTTTACGAACTTTTTTGCCGATATACTGCAAAATTGTGGGTTTGGAGTTTCACTTGCAGGTAGGGGTTTGGCACGTTACAGATGCAAAACCGTCCCACAGTGATGTTAGCTGCTGTGTACAACTAATGTGTGAAATGTGTAGTAAAGGGGGAAATGTGTTAAAACAATACTGTCAGTTGCATATGTACAAGTTTGAAATTTGGTTTTATAGCCTCCTGATGTTTTCGGTGACAAACATTGATGTCACTAACAGAACATCACATGGAAGGGTTTGTAAGTGTATGGAGGAGCTTTTGGCGACAAATTTCTCATTTTGTCACATTCTGTGCAATTGCAGCATTAGTTAGATGCTTGCAACCTGTTTGATCGGAATTAGAATTCTGGCATCTTAAGGACAAAACAGCAACTGACAGAATGTACGAAACCTTAGACTTAAAGCAGGATGTGTTGTTATTTCTGCACCCTCAAAACTGTACAAAAGAAGTAGCTGGACTTGGTACAGTTGTAAAAACTACCAGACCATGGTCTTTTTGTCCAAAAATCACCAAATTGCTTTCACATAAAAGTTTGGTTGTAGTTATCTGCACAGGAGAGTCCGTATATTTGCCACTGCAGGATCCGTTTCTGCCAACTTTTTGGTTGAAAAACTACCACAGGATTCTTTCTGCTGTACTTAACACTCTAATTAGCGAAATTTCTCCTACAAGAAATATGGCGTAGATGTTACTTTCCAGGTTGTTATCAAATGAGAGGCAATAAGTTGGAGATTGAACAATAAAGGCTATAGCTTGTCCATCAAACAGCACATCCTGCTTTAAACGTCAGGCATTGAGTTCACTGTGAGTGATAGTGATGGACAGCTACACGGATAAGCAATCGTTTAGATGTTAGGAACCAATTCCCTTTGGAGTTTAGGCCCTGATTGTCTCTGGCAGAAATGTGTAAAATCAACCATAAAGATAAAACAGTTAATGGAATTGACAGAAGCATAACCTCTTTAAAAGTTGCCTGCCCAAATAAAACTCATGGAAGTGAAATGCTGCCCCCATATGTGTGAAAAGTTGACTCGTCCCCTCTCATTGTGTGATGTTTTCACTGTGACAGTACACAAAAGGTTGAGATCAAACTGAAAATTATTGTGATGCATCTAGCAATTCCAGTGCCCCGATCATTATAGTGGGCAACAATGCTGTTCAAAGAGTCCAATGCAAGTGATGTACGTTTTGATCCCTGGAGGGCCTGATTCATTCTGTGGGTTATCTGGTACCTGATCTAGCCAGTGAAACCAGTGCCTGATCTATTCCATGACCCTGGTCTCCTGATCTTAACAAGTGAATGCATACCTGATTTATTCAGTAAATCTCTAGTTGGTAAATTCAGTACATGCTTTATTCAATGAAACTAGTACCTGATCTAGGTTGTGTATCCACAGCTGATCTGTTCAGTGAATCTGTAGTGCCTGATCCAGAGAGCGAATCCATAGCTGATCTATTCAATGACGCTGGTAACTGATCTAGACAGTGAATCCATTCCTGATCTTTTCAATGAATCTAATACCTGATCTAGACAGTAAATCCATCCCTGATCTATTCCAAGAATCTATGAATCTAGTCGGTGAATTCAGTACAGGTCTGATCCATCCAGTGAACGTGGTCTGGTGGGACCAAATAGCCACTGAATCCTGTACCTGATCATAACAAATTTGCTATCTGATCCACGCTTTTGAATCTGTTGTCTTTCCACGGAATCTGTTTCCTTGACATAGTTGATGAATTCAGAGGTTCAGAATCTAAATTTAGCCTTGCCTGATGTACACAGTCCTTCACCTGATCCTCTAATGAATGAAACCAGTATCTGATCAATTCAGCTGATCCTTCCTGGTCATATTATCTTCAGGTCAATTATATTGATCTATTTGTTAAATACACCTATCAGCGTGAAGTGAACCAAGCACTTGATCCATCTATAAAGGAGTCAACTACTCTAAAGGCCATTGTTTTTATCAATCTGGACCCATGGTTAAATAGGCTCATTGAGTTAATAGCGGCAAGTTTGTAAGGACTTTGAAGGGTGTAAACGCATGTCGATACTTACAATTAGCATAATTAGTAAAGTTTCACATCCAGTAGTCATGAAAACTGTCAAATGTTTGAATATTTTGTTCTCTTTAATGAATCTTTTTTCAGATTTGTTCCTATCGGTCCAATACCTGATCTCGTCTACAGCTTCATTAGAAACATGTACGTCATTCCCTTAATTTTGCGATCAAGATCATGTGCATTTCACGTAGTAGATGCTTTGCGTAAGTATTCCTTTCACCTCAGTGAAACCCCTGTGTGTATATGTGGGACATACCAAGCTGTTCCAAGCTAAGCAACCTCTTTTTTTTTTTTTGCATTGCAGTCAATGAGATAAATCATGAAACCCATTAGCATTTATTAACTATTTTCATTATGAACCTAAGTTGACAATGCTACCTTCATGCATTGTGTACCATAGTAAAAGAAAAATAATCATTACCAAAAAAAAAAAGGAATTTCCTTGGACGTTTGCCAAAACATGTGACTGCAGGTAGTAATTCACCTCAGTGAAACCCCTGTGTGTATATGTGGGGCATACCAAGCTGTTCCAAGCTAAGCAACATCTGTTTTTTTCAGGTAATGAGGTGAATTATGAAACCTAAATTATGAAAAAAAAAAATGATTTCCAAAAAAAAAGAAGGAATTTCCTCGAAGTTTGCCAAAACATGTGACTGCAGGTAGTTATTCACAAATTACGAAACCTTCAAAGTGGTTCATGAAGTCACCCCTCTATAGAGTTGATAAAAGAATTTTTTTTACTTGTTTAACTTTTATTATTTGTTTGACAAAGTAACCATACAATGGATCATTCTGTGTTGCCGGCGAAATAGTTCATTCTTCTGCTGAATATGATGTCATGCGCAAACTTTAAGTGCTCTCATTCAACCACATTTTTGTTCGTAGTTTCACTCGTGCCAAGGATTTGGGGGTTTTCAAATGTTTTTCCCCAAGTGCTACCTGTACTATGTCACATTTTTTTTTTTGCCATAAAGTTTCCTTTTTTAACAGTAACCACCTAGAGTGATGCAATGGCTGTAAAGGACTTTGTCAACTGCTCCCTGTCCACTTTCATTCCTCTAGCTTTGCAAAGACTTTTGTCATTTCAAACAAGAGTATCTCTAAAAGGTGGCTTGCACTCATCATCAATGTAAATCAGCATACATAAATCACCAGAAAGACATAGTTTGCCACGTCCGATCCTGGAAATGTAGCACGACAGGAAGAAGAATTCCCACATGTTTTGTCCCTACTTTGAAATTCCTTTTTTTTTTTCTTTTCTATCTCTGAAGATTTGAAAGCATTTTTGTTAAAATGAGGGTACCATTGTGTATCATAAACCAGTTGTAAGCCCGCAATTGTCAGTGTTGATTCTTCATACACATACCAACTGTGCAGCACTCTAGTGAACACATGGTAATATTTGCCTTTGCACACATTCTGACATTATGTTCTTGATGCATGTGAACCTTGAGTGACTGTTGCTATGTGGTAACAATTTCTAGTATTCATTATGCTTCATGCACAACTCGCACATATGCTCGAATGCTACTGCCACACCGGTGAGGCACAGAAGGTTGACTGAACTCTGAATAACCTTTCCCTGGATTTTTTTTTTTTTTCATGTTCCTTGGCTAACAGTGCATGCCAGATATAGCTGCGCTAGCTTTGCACAAGGATTATTATAATTGGATATGCCCAGCTACTATCTGTTGCATGATAGGCATCAGTGTAAGTAGTAATGTGTTATGTGAGAAGATGTAGCCACAGCATTACAGGAACGAAACTGACAGTGGCATAGTTTTGCTTGTAAACAACATGACTATGTACATGTCACCATTTGCTTAGAATGATGGCATAGCTCTCAGAGTGTAGCAGCATAGAGTAGTGTAGCTGGACATGGATACATCTCAACTTAGGGACTCCCACAGCCTGAAAACGTCCATACTTTAGTTTTACCTTCTAGGCCTGGAAAAATCATGAAAAATTTTTTTAAAATGTCACAAAATTTTGAACAGACTGCTAAAATTCCATGACCCCAAGTAAAACATTTACCTTCTATATCCATTGTTGTGCCATTATTCTTCGATCAAATTCAGTAATGCAGTGTTCAAGTAACAGTCATGCAACGGTCATGGAACAAGTCCTGAAATTTCATTTCTCTTTAAAGAACAGGAAGCTTGTAAACAGTGTTCTGATTCATGTGGCTTTGTAGCTCTTTGATGTAAATATTGATAGAAAGACCACGATCCATTATTCTTTGATCAAATTGAGTCAGGCAATGGTCACGTAAAGTCATGCAATGGTCATGGAACAAGTCATGAAATTTTTTTCTCTTTAAGGAACAGGAAGCTCGTAAACAGTGTTCTGATTCATGTGGCTTTGTAGCTCTTTGATGTAAATATTAGTAGAAAGACCATCAGTGTCTCTGGAAGGTCATCTGAGGATTTTATGGCATGGGTCATTTAATTCTGTGTGGTACATAACCTCAATCAAGTAGACCTGTTTCCAACAGATTTTTGGCAGATTCTGGATAAGGTTAAGTGGCCTTAAAGGAAAATAAGTCATTTGTTTTTACAGAAGAAAAAGTCATATTTTAAAACCAATATGTGAAGACCACGATGATATATTATTAAAAAGAAGAAAGGACGGTAGCCAGCTTCTTTTCAAGAAATAAGTTTCTCAGACATAGAAATTCTGTTATTTGCCACTTATTCACCAAAAGTCCCAAACTTTCAAAAATTCAAATGATGCATCTTCCATAACTCATCTTATGTGTAATCATGTTTTGAAGACAAGAAACTTTTGTGGGCTATTTATTGCTGAGCTTGAATGGTTTAGCAATGATTAGGCCTAAGAGCTCTTTCTTTGTATGCCATGTTGGTGCATTGTAAATGTCTTATTTCCCTTCATGGAATAATTACTGTAACAAACTGCATGGCTAACTTTTGTGATGTGACTGGCTATTATTAGTATTGTAATTAACAGAGCAGAAAAAAATATTCCAGTTCCAAGTTCATAGATGAAAGAGCATTTTCAAGCATATTTCTTGAAACAGGGAATTCACTTCCCTCAAGTATCTTGTTTGCACCTCAAGTTATTGCTGCATAAAAGAAAGGCTGCTCTAGCCAAGAAAGATTTGCCGCCCTGCAGGTGCCACAAGGTGCAAAATGTCAGGTAACAATAGGAAATTATTGGAAAAAGTCTTTTTTATTCTTTGATATTAAAGTGGTCTTTTAACCTTGAAATAATTTGAATCAGTTAGATTGATCTTTAAATTTTTTGGAAATTAAGGTCACATCTCCTAAAATTTATTTTATTTTTTTAAAGGAAAACCATTGTACAGCCTTCTAAATAGTTCTGATACTTCAAATACAGTTTCTCATATGAGAAGACACCATTCTGTGGTAGTAACAAATACGAGTCGAAGAAAATACGACATTTTTATGTGTATTACTCTTTCTCACTCCCAAGTTTCCATGTTATCGCACAATTACCTAAATCGTCATGTCACCCATGCACCTACACAGTCCTGTTGTATTGCAGGTGCCTGTGCTATGACATAGTTTTTGAACTTGGCGACACTCTACATAGCAACAGAGGGAACTGTGATGTCATATTGGAAAGAAGTCATAACGAAAATACCACCATTACAGTCGGAACTGTTCGTGAACAGGTGTGTATTAAGTATAGGTTGAAATTGAAACATCCACTACAGTTCCCCTTTAAGACTGTCAAAAGTACAAAGAGGTACACACAGGGCCATTACGATGGTGAGGGGTTGTGGGGGTGTCTCGCCCCCCAAAAATTTTCCAGAGCGATGATAGTGGGAAAATCTGAAACACCAGTTGGAATTTCTCACATATCAGCCTAGCACATTCTGTGACATCTAAAGATGCCAAATGTTGCACCAGATTTTGTCTAAGTTTCTCTAAGGTGACCTGGTAATTGAAATATTTCTGGAAAAGTCTCAAATATCGTTTCATTTCCCATATCTCAGTCTGGCACATTTTGTGACTTCTAAAGATACCAAATATTGCTCAAGATTGCATCTATGTTTAATTAGTGGATGGACAATTTCTCAAAAAGGGAATGGGGACACTCCCTCCTGGCCTCCTCCTATAGCCCCCCCCCCCCCCAGGGTAACCATCACTTATCTCATGCTTTCCTTCACCTATCAAAATAGTATTGTAGGTGACTATCACTTTCAAAAGCTATAATCAGAGGAACTGGCTCTACGTTGCTATGCAATCATCGACAGTTGTAGCAAACTTGAGAAACTTAAATTTGCCAGAAAAGTAAAAATTGTTGGAGTAACGTTCTAAGTGCACAGGCTATTTTAGAAGTTGCGTATGTCTGATATCACAAAGAGAATTTCCCATAATGCTGTGTACCACAGTGAAATAGGTATTTCTTTAAAACTCCATATCACTTGAAGCATGTTTCTGACATATGATATTCACCTATAAAGACAGAAAAATTTCCTTATTTTTTTTAAGGAAATTGTAGTGATCTTCAGTTGCTTAATCCTTTTAAGTAACATAATGTAGTAACCATGCATGTTATCAATCATACACAAAAAACAAATTTTGACAGGATTATGCACGATTAATCAATTGATGCATATTATAACAGTAAAACGGTGTGTCTTTCTGTCATAACTAGTTATTACATAATACAAAAAGTACTCACATACTTCTAATTGAATGGAAACGATTATCCAGCCACGATTTGTTTTCAAATATGGTGACAGTGAATTAACTTGTATTATGTAACATTTTTACTCTGCATTCTGATTGGGTGATTGATGGTCACAAGCCATGCATGCTTGATTTGGCACTGGCATCGTGATTGTGACGCTCTCCGGTGGTAAGTTTGTACCCACCGTTGTGGGTTAGTACAAAGCCCACTGACCCACAGCAATGAGTCAGAAATCATTTCGGTGGGGGTACATACAAGCGTGCCAGGACTTTATGTGTCACTGCAATATTGGGGATCATAAATTACACGTCGCACATAACAGGTAAAGTAGCAGAAAATTTACGGCTACAGTGTTGACTTGAGCTAGTTTACAGTAAAGGTGTTATGTGTTACAGTAAATGTGTTACCTAAAACAAACATGAACTGATTTGCATTTGTGCAATAGTATGGACAATATTAATCATTGAAACATTCAGTATGGCATAATTGAACACAAAGTCCAATCATTCAACTCCTGAAATCATTTACACTATTGCACTATTAAATATCATTTTATAACAATGTAACATAATATCATAATTGCACGTCTCAGTTTTGTAACATAGGACTTTGAAGTATTGTCAGTCATGTTAATATTAACAGAGAAAAAAAATGCAACTGTTGTTGACATAACTATTTAAAAAGATTATCGTCCATAAAGTGAGCAAACTTACTGGCATGATGTGCAAGAATCATTTGTCAATTATTAACTTAGTTGAATTTTACTTTTGTTTAGATTTTGAAATATTAGTCATATGCAAAAAGAAAGGTTTTAGCTGTTGTCTTTATGATATGATCACTTGTTAATAGCTAACAAAAGGACAGTTACAATTTGCATAATTTACTTCTGGTGTCATGTGGCAAAACTGAACATCTGTGGCTTTCCTTTCTTAGAAATGCTTAAAGGGTTTTTTTTTTCTCCAAACAGTTTAAAGAAAATATTATATATCTTATTATTTACTCATGGTACACAATTTTTGGTTGTTGAAATTAGGGATTCACAGCACACTCCTCACCGTGTATCGCACACTCAATATTGCCAGATGGTTGACCATGATCAGTGCAGTAATGCATAGGTCAGATGACATGAGCAGTTTACTTGTTACATCCCAAACCAGTTAAGTGTTGGGGAGATGCACAGAAGTAATGGCACAAAAGTAAAGGACACACACAAAATTGGAGGGGTGCACAAATTTAGGGAAGCATAAACTAGGGCATGTGCAAACTTATGGGACCCACATAATTAGGAGATGCACAAAATTAGGAAATGCACAGAGTTAAGGGACACACAAATAAGTGGCCATACAAAATCACTTTTCTGAAATCTCTAGACATGGATTGCAGTAAAGCCTGGAAAGATATGAACTATGCAATGTGAATTTTACTCACTATAGAGATGGTTTTACCATTTTTCTTTTTCCTTCATGTGGATGGTATTAAAATAGAGCTTATTATAAACTTGTGTTTCAATTGTCAATAAAAGGGTATTCCAAAGTTCGGCAGAAGTGCTTTGTCAGCTGCAGTTAACCTGACTTTGCCAACGTCAAAACAATCAGTCTACGGCTGAAGCATAATTCTTTAATGTATGACCAATTTTTGTCATTAGCAGGCTTTTTTTTTTTTTTTGCCATGTTCTACCCATATCCACAAATTCAAACCACAGTGCAATGTTCCTCAGCCAAAAGTCTTTTGTTCTATCGAATGCATTTTTCAGGCATTTGTTCTCAATCCTTTGAAGGTCGTGTGACGTGAAAATGAAATTTTGGAGTGCTGCGTGTATTAATCATTGAAAATGTTGAAAGTAGCCACAAATTCCATCAAAATCATAAACTATTGACAGTTTTACAAATTTCTGTGTCACACCTTCATCATGAATAAACTTTGGCAAAGTATGCAAATTTGTGATGTCAAGAGACGGACTCCTATGATATATCCTGTGCTATCCTTTGTTTACTTAACCTGAAGGACAATTAGGAACCTTATATGCCAGGGGTTTGTATTTTGGATTCATATAATTTGCTTTTCAAAAATGTCGATATCGCTTTATGTGTAACCCGGTAACTAAGTAATTATAAGAGGCAACATATAAAGGCTTACAAAAGAAATAATGACACTGCAACACTCTAGGTCATCTGTTTTGCATTTTCATCAAACTTTGCAAAGTCATATCTCAAAAACGGTAATAGATATGAACAAATTTCAACTAGTTGTCATTCAGGATTTCACATTGTAACTTCTGAATGAGGCCAGCTCTTGTCTTGGTGGGTGTCTTCCAACCTTTTAGCAGGTCATGACATGTAGACTAAAATGCAGTAAAAACTGTTTTTTCTAAATATTTGGACATATTCCTATTCAAAACTGCCTTTGGTGTACTTGTGACATCATCCCATGTTATGCAATCAAATTTTAAGATTCACAGTTTCAAGTGCCCCTTTGAAAAATCTGTTTCTATATGATGTCATACTAAGGCCCATCTTCAGCCTTAGACCCAAAATTTATGCACATGCTTAAGATGCCACTAACAGAGTATCGTAATGAAAAACCATCAATATATTGTACACATGTATGACAATTTGTAGGAGAAGCCTTTTACTGAATTTTGTAAAATAGGTCAAAGGATCCACACTGGACCATGGACCAAAACTTCTTTAATACAGATGACTAACAAAAAGTCATTATGACAAATTGTTAAGGTGACGTTCTATACGATGCTGTTAACTCTGTTTAACATTCATTAAAGGAAAGAGATCAGTATTTTGCAGTATTTCACAAGATGGAGCCGATCTAGGGCCCATCTTGAGATTTGGACACAAAGTTCCTGAACGCCGTGAAAGTGCCATGTGAGTATCATATGAGAAAGCTTCAACATCCTAAAAGGGAATCTGTAGGAACAGAAGTGTCCTGCAGAATTGCATAAAATGGGACAAATACGGCCCATGAGAGACCTTGGAAGAAATATCCATGACCACAATGACGGTACCACTAACAATGTATCTTGATCGCAAACCATGCAGATTGTACATGGTAACCAGTATCAGGAAAAGCATGTTTCAGAATTTTGTAAAAATGGGCCATAGGGTCCACATGTGACCTTGGACCAAAGCTTCCTGGATACACCAAATGGCCCAGACCCCGAGAAATATTATATGTAAGTTTAAAGCAAATCCATCGTGGCATGTGCACATAGAAGCATTTTGGATTATTGTGGACTGATAAGGCGTACATGAATGGGTTTCTAACATGATGTCATAAAATGGCATGTAGGAAAAGGGGTTTTTCAAGAAGCAGCTTCCAACTGTGAAACTTAAAACTTTGATTGCGGGGGAGGGTTCAAAGTTTGATTAAAATGTAGATATGATGATGTGTGGTGTTGCACAGTGTTGTTATTGCTTCCAAAACAAAACCCTCTGGTCATGTAAAATTCTCAGTTATCCTTGAAATAATGGTAAAGTTAACAAAGGATAACATATAACATATCATGTCGGTACCTCTCCCCCCCCCCCATGTCATAAATTTGCATGCCGAGCCAAGGTTTATTCATGATGTAGGTATACGACAGGCATTTGCCCATGAAATTATCAACATTTTCAACATTTTGATGGCTATCGCTGCCAATATTCTAAAATGTCATTTTCATGTCACAAAACCTGCAAGTTGAAGAGCTCGGCACAGTCACATGCTCATTAGCCATCATAGGTAGATGGAAGTTACTGACATGAAGACATCAAGTACATCTTTAGACTCTAACTTCATACACAAATCAACTCGTCTGTGGAGTATCCCTTAGACTTGCATACCCCCAGGAGTTACTTTTGAGTTTGAACATAAATATTTCTCATGAATTAGTAGTGTGGTTGATTGTAATTTCTGTTTACTTTATCCATCCTGCATCCAAAAAACATGTGCTGTCAATTCAAAACTACTCTCTCTGCAACTGAGGTCCAACTAACAGCTTAAACTAAATGTGGTGGTTGTTCATGCAGGATTCCCTACATTTAGTGGGGACGGAACCCTCTTCTGCTAAATTATTATTTGACCTATATATAAATAAAGGGAGGAGCTAAAATCTTGGACAAAATACCTCGGGACACCCCGCTCCCCTGTTTAATGTTGGCTACAGGATTACTGTTCAAAGTGTTCATTCGCTCCTATAGCGCAACGTTGGAAAGGGGCGTGGGCTTTCATGCTATCCTCTCACCTAAAATTCAGTATTATATTTGCGAAGTACGGCAAAGTGCCCCGACAATTTTGTTCAAGATTGTAGTCGCAGGATCAGTTGCAAGGCTGTTAGTCAGGTTAGACATTGCAGTATGTTAGGGCTCAGGGTGGGGTAATGTTGCCTTGGAAGTGGGCATTGAGGGTTCAAACAGAGGGGCAATTAGACAAATGGATGTACTCTTCAAGGTTGTCTTGCCATTTTAATGCCCACCTTAAGTAAAGAGCATTTAGCCTTCACAGTCTCTGGCTCACTGGACAAAGAAAAGAGCGATAGAATAAAAGTGCTCTTTACCTTTGGCAGCATGTAATTAGAATCAGTTGAATGTGGAAAGTCAGTCAAGACATCCAAAGGACTGAAGATCAGATGTGGAGGAAATGTTGCAGGATCAGTGGAAGGCGCAGGGTTCAGTGGGTGAGGGCGCCAGATGTTGGGCTGGGAAGTTTGTCTGTCTGTAGACTTGCAAATGGTGGTGAGTTTACTCTTTGTTACTGAGGTGGTAGGGCTTGGTGGGGTGTTTATTCTTTTATTCTTTGTGTTTTGTTCACTCTTTTGCTTGTTTGTTCTTGTCTGTTTACTCTTGTGCTCTTCGTCAAAGAATTTTCATGGGAGTAGAGCACTCCCTCAGGCCCAAGAGGGCTTAATGTGATCCTTCCTGTCATGTCTTCATTTTTTAATTTGTATTCACTTTTGATTGTTGTATACAGAAATGGTACGATAGGAGAAGTGGAAAAAAAAAAAAAAAAATTGTGGTAGTATCTATTTCCCTGCACAGGTATGGGGGAGGGTCCTAACGTTAGGTGTTTTCTCCTTTGGGGAGGAGGAGGTCATTAAAAACGAATGCTATAGAAATTTTAGATTCAGTATATATCAGTGTGCTGCTTTCCCACCTACTCCTCTGCATTGACTAAGTACTGAATGAAGTCCCCGCAATGCACGAAAAAAAAAGAAAAAAAGAGAGAGAAAGCAATGTTGTACATCGCAGACATCATGCTTCGCTCATTGTAATCCATTGTTTGCCGCCAGCGTGCCTAATTGCTCGGAAAGGACCTGCCTTTTATGTTCTGCCATTGTGCCAGTTCACAATGCATGACAAGATACATGTACCCTTCAGCAGGTATGTTTACATTCTTCTAAGGCTTTTTCTTGTCTAGTTTTCTTTCAATCTTTTTTTTCTTTAATTCTTTAATTTTTTTTTTTCTATTTACCTTTTTTTTTGCATAGTGACAGCAGTTTACATGTCCAGATGTAATATTTTTTTTTGGTAGTATAGTGAATAGGAATGAGGCAAACAATGACACGATCTGTTGATAAGGTTAATCATTTTGTCAAGATAAGAAAGGCCAACGTTCTTTTTTCACTCTGGGACAATTGCGCTCATTTCCTTTAAAGATCGAGATCTGAATCGTAGTGTGAACTTACAGAAATCAAAACCTTTTCCTTACTTTTGTTTTCCTGGACAAGTCCTTTTAGTGAATTGTCAGCTTTGCTTGTTTTTCCATTCACCAGATATCTATTCCTCTTGTCCCTCATTTTCCCTTCATTTCAAACTTTAATTCATTTTTTCATCGTTTTATCGTCGTTTTACTTTCATTTCGATCTCCTTTCCTTCTGATGTTAACCATTTGAAATATTTAAATCCACCACTCATACCGCGCACCCCAGAAAGAGACCGCCTCCATCCGTCCCTGACTCCGTACCATCACCCTTATCTTGTCGACTGCCGATCTCCTGCGGCCATTCGGTTCCCCTCTTCGCTCCTTTAATAATGAACACCCAGTTTGCAGTTGTATTGACCCCAGGTGTTCCTAGTGACCAGTTGCAATTTGCACAATACACATTTTGCCTTTCCAAGCTCACTTGAGGTCACATGAAGACCATTACTATGAGTATGTGTGGATGGGTCAGTGCTATGATTGCGGTTGAGTGTTGTCCCTCACAATGATAAGCGAGTACATAACTCCAGCATGCCTGGAGGCTCTGCATTTTACACGTACTGTTCCCTCGATGATGTTGCGTGGCTTTCATATGCATGTGGTAGGTGTGACATTGGTAGGTGTGAGCCACACAGCTGCATACATGGCTTTTTTTTGTTTTGTGAATAACAAATGAAAAGTTTAAGTATAGTAGATCCATGTATGCAATGTACATTTTCAATACATGTAATGCATACCATGGTAAACTCATGCAGTATGTACAAATATAGACCTTCTTGTGTGCATAAAATTATGTGGATGATTTGAAATAAAACATAATGTCACAGCTGTTCTATTCATCATGCATTTTTCTTTCTTTTTTGTTTTATCGCTGTTTTTTATCATGATTCATTATACATCGATTGTGCATGGGACACTAACAGTGATGTGATATGGGAAAACCTTGAAACAAGAGAAAAATTGAAATTAATGTCACGTAGTACCGGCAAGCTGTCATTTTGGGAAGGTCATGGAACACCTAAGAAGGCTACTTACCTATGCGATGATGTCATTCATGTAGTGTTTTCATGTTTGATGCAAGGGGAAGTTGGATCATTGGCAGGTCAGAAAAAGAAAAGGTGCTCTAGAATGAGGTCTTAGCCTATTTGATCTCAAACCATGAGCCCTCACTTAATGTTGAGCTACGTGGTAGGGAATAACTTACAAAGGATCCCTTTAAAGGGAAATAGGGAATTTGTTTTACAAAAAAACAACCATATTTTAAATTTTTGGACATAGAATGCTAGCTTATTCTCAGTAAGATAGGGCAGTAGCTTTCTTTTCAAGAAATGAGTTTCTCACAGACAGAAATTCCGTTTTTTGTCGCTCAACAATAATTTGTTCAGCTAAACTTCTCAAAATTCAAATCATGCATCTTCCGTTTCTCATCACATGCACAATGATTTGAGGAGATGAAACCTCTGCAGATGTCTATTGATGAGACTGAATGGTTACACAATGATTAAAGCTATTTCCTTTGTATGTCTTGTTGGTCTATTCTAAATGCCCTATTTCCCTTAAAAATTAACGGGTGAATATTCTTGTATCCTTATTGTTCACCTCTCAGTAGATGCCTATCAGCAGCACTGAGGACATCTGACTGTCAATTCTGTTTTCAAATTAGAGGTTGGAGAGAAGGTATTTGAAATTGGTTGCAACCCTTCACTCCTCCCCCCCCCCCCTCCCTTCATTAACATTTCATGCAGAGTCCATATTTATTATAAGGTGTAATTTTGCCCAATTTCTCACTTGCGAGTCTCAGCAACGTAACTGCATTTCCCTCTTCAATGCCCAGTTTGCTCATGACCCTCTGACACAGTCTCAAACGCCATCTGGCCTAAACCCGGGCTAGCACCCTCCTCCCTGGTTGCCATCCCTTTGCATTAAAAGTGTAGAATTTATCTATAAAATCTACGAGCTATTTTTCCATTTAGTTATTTCTTATTCTTGCACCCTGCCTGTTTTTGATCTATAGGATTCTCAGTAAGATTCCATATTTACGCTAGGTACAGCATTCTGATTGACGCTCCCTGTATGGTAGCCTGATTTTTTTTTTTTTTTGTCATTCCTAGTTTTTACTCCAACACTGAGTTGTCAATAAATGTTTTTCCTTGAATGTGTAACTTGTTTTCATTGTTACTACTCCTTGTGCTGTTATTTTGCTTTCAGCTTATTCAGGGAAGCATATGTATTGCTTCAAACATACAGTATTATGTGTCACATATGCCACAGGCATGCAAGTTGGTGAACCATTACATTGGCAAATTCGGTCATTGCATTCAGCGCCCCAAGTACCGATGTTGAAATATTTACCATGCTTTTCTGCTTTAGATACAGATGTTTCATTTCTGGTCTTACAGTTTCATGCAAGTGCAAGCTTTCCATGTATTCTGCTGAGTAAAACCGTGCCCGTAGCCATACTAACAAATTTTGGGGGCACGTGTTGGATTTTTGCCGGCCTGGGCTTTCTAAGGGAGGGGTTCCCCCTTTCCTTTGAAAATTTTTTGCCTTTTTCAGGGTTCTAGATGCAAAATGATACGAGATTTGTATCTTCTCCCTGTATTTTCCCGTATTCCAGAAAAGCAGGACCTTTTATTGAAAATGTTTTCAAAAATTTTGGAGGCACGCTCTCCCGTGGCCCCCTGTGGCTACATGCCTGAGTAAAGCAACCTTTCGAGTACAAGGAGGTGGCAGGAAATGCTAATTTCCCAGTATTTGTGGTTTACATTCAAGATCATCATAGCTCAATACCTGCCACTGACTATGTTAATCAGAGATTTTTTTTTTTTCTCAATACTTGAATAAATGCTTTTATGTAAAATAAATAATGATTTATGTCATTTCAGTGAGGCCACTTGGGTGTTTATTAATTATGCAAATCCAGAAAAAAAAAGAAGAAGTAAGAGTGAAACAAGTGTCAACCCGTTTGATCAGCTTTTCAGATATTTTGGGATGGCCATATATGTCTGTATATCTCGTCATGACGAGCGGCAAGCTGAACACAAGAAAAACACAAAAAAAAGTCAAACATTCCATGAGAGATATATTTACATACCAACTTTGTCATCAGGAATGCAAAATGGTGCAAGAAAATATTGGCAAAGATAAGCCTGAGCATGTCACAAACTTAAGCTTGTAATTTTCAGTTTAGGCCAAGTGTTTATTAACTCTGGGAATCAAATTTGACAATTTGCTGAGAAGAACAGATTTTGAGAATCTTGAAATTTTAATATTGCATGTTTTGTTTTGGTCCTGTAATAAGCAGTTATTTTTTTTCTAATTAATTTGCTAGTAATATGACATTTTGTCACACAGGTTAAATTGTGGTTGACAAATAAGATGCATTAACAGTGCATGTCAACACAGGTGATGGAAAGCTTTGCGAATTGGAATGCTGTTTCATTTTACAACTTGCTCAGAATGTTGAAGTACATCCTAACTTGCGTAATGCTACAGACATATAATTTACACAATTTTTGTTTTTTTAAGTTGTTGATACAAAAGGAAACATCCTGTATATATTAACCAAAATGTAGTCCATGTCCTTGCAAACAAAAGTATAGATGTTTATTACCAATTGCAGTTAAACAGCTGTATGTTAGGCTGGGCATTTGCTCAAGAAATGTTGGGTTTGGCAACATCCACTCAGGGCACTGTCAACGTACGCCACGGTATTGAAGTAAAAACCCGGGATTGATAGATTTAACTTGTATGAGTCTCATAAACTGTGAGTAGTTTCCCAGCACATCAATTTTAATTTGTCACCCAACAAAGTAAAAAGTAAAACAATTTAGCACTAATACGTTATATTCAGGGCCCTCACAGTTCTGTCAATCTGTTTGTTTGAGAAGTTGTTTTGTTGGTATCATAGTTGAAAGCTGATAAAAGCTTCATCACCACCAAGCTTAATTTTTATAATGTTACAACTTTCCAATAGCCGAAACTGATTACGAATCGGTCGAGTTTGATACGGAGTACCTGTAAGTTTTGAAAAAGGAAAAAAAATTAAAGCACAAGCAACTATACTTGGTTTATGTGCAAAGTAATCAGCGATATGTGAATTCAGAGCACAGTGGTAACCAAGCTTGAAAGCCATCATCGTTGCAAGTTTAAAAAAGAATTGTATGAAAAGAAGGGTGCTGGTGTGGTTCATCTTAGAAATAAGTGCACATTCCACAAAAAAATCGAGTTAAACGGTCAATTTATGCATTCTGAGGCTTGTGAGACTGTTTTAAAGGGAAATAGGTCGTTTTTAAAGCACCAGCAAGGCGTTTTCCATGGCAATCTGCAAAAGCTTTGCCTCCTCCTCCTCAAGACATTATGTCGTAAGAATGATTAGACGAGTCATGGAAGATGCATCATTTTGACCTTCTTAAAAGTTTCTGTGAATAAGTCATTCTTGAGCAACAGTAATTGAATTTTCTATCTGTGAGAAATGCATTAATTAAGGAGAAAGTCACTTCTGTCCTTGCTTATTTTGAGTAATCTTTCATTCTGTGTCCACAAATATTGGTGTGGTAAAGACGACTTTTTCTTTAAAATAAACATGTTATTTTTCATTTAATTCTGAGAGTGCATTTTTCTGGGTGAATGCAATCATCCCCACGCTACCTTTCATGTATTCCTTTCACCCCACCCCCCTTCATCCCTTTCCACTTGTAGCCATCCTGCTCACAGACGCTTGTGAGCGGCAGGCAACCTGGGTGACACCCCCCCCCCCCGTCCAGTTTGATCTACCCAGTCGGTGGTACTGGTCCTGTGAACTGGTTTTTGTTTGACAAGGAATATTTAGTCATTCAATTGACTCTGCCAGTTGCAACTTCTGTCAAAATCACTCCCAGTAGAGAAGGGAAAAAAAAAATGTTTTTTATTATCATTTCACTCATGTTGATGTTCCATAGATAATATTCATGGTCATGTGTTTTATACCTTGCCTCACCTCGAATGAGGAATGTCGTTTGGTCAAAGGTCATCAATGTTTTTCCCAACTCTGCGGCTAAACATTGATGACCTTTAACCAACAAGTATCTGCAAAACCTAGAAGCGTACGACACATACTCGTGAATATTTATATCTATGGGAATGTCAACTTAAGAAATTTGAGAAAATTAATCGCATTTTCCCTCTACTGAGGCAATTTCTGACAGACTCTGCCATTGGCAAAGACTCTGCCATTACGAAAAGTGCTATGAAATGTAAGTCACAACTACTTATTCTCCTTTAACCCACTGGGTAAGTCTTATTGTATTCTCCCTAACTATGACTTTATAAGAATTAATTGCTTGTCAAACCCTGCCTGTGATACTTTGAAAGTCCAATGGTCTGTTTGACTACAGCAGATTAACTTCAGGGTAGTCAACAAATACCCACACAGAGCGCTGTGAAATGTTAATCACATGAATGTATTCAGGCTTGAAAAGTTTGGCTCACTGCCAGAGTTCATGCACAGGTTACACATGCTGTAGAATTGTAGGGAAACAATATGTTATGGAATGGAGTTGGCATTTGTGTTATGTATGCGTGAATGAAGGTGTGTATGCATGTCACGTATGTTCATACGTATACAAACATAGGTATGTATATGTGTGTTAATGTTTGTTTGTTTGTTTGTGACAACTTCGTCACAAAAAAAAACATGTAAAGAAAGATAGCTTTGAAAGAAAATCATTTTCAGAGTGTTGCTTTTCCAAACACGGAACATAGGACTCTTATCCTTGTGGTGAATGTGACGAGTTAAACTGTAAATTAATGTTTGAATTGGGTACACCATTAACCTGGTACCTGTCCAATGAGATCAGGACCCAGTTCTGAAATTGTTACGTAGATTTAAAAGTTTCTTTAATGTACATTGTACATGTGGCAAAGTTCAGCTTGTAAGCTCCGTTAAGAACAGTCCCTTGTCATCCCCATATGTAACATACATGGTGTTATATTAACATCCTAAGCAAAATGTTGTATTAAGACTTCACAACGAACTCGAAGCCTAACAGAGGTTATACTCTCTGGTACCTGTCCCTGGTATCAGACCAACTGTCAGCCGTGGGTATACCAGGGCCTGAGTTTTGCATCTGGTGCAAACACTACTAGTGGAATAGGCCTTTATGCGCAAGTTTTATCAGTGATTTGAAAGCTCAGCTGTTGTGCTAATTGTTATCTGAATTTATGGGAAGGCATGATTATATATGTGATGCCTAAGGCCTATGTAAACTCTACAAACTGTCAGCTTACGAGACATATGTTTGTCAAAATGAAAATTGGAATGCGTCTCATCACAACTAAAATGAAATCAATTGCTTGATGGAACAAACATGTGTCTATGTAAATCATGAAAAAGCTGCTCATTTCACAATTTTCATCAGAACAAACTTCTCCTAGATGTCCTAGCATAAACTGTTTATATGAAACATAAATACCATTTTTTTTTTACATCAAACATTTATGTACGAGTCATGAAGAAATTTCTTGTTAAGCTATTCACAAAAGAGTTGTAACTCATCATCTGCCATTTCCTCAAAGTAGTTTTAACACAGGTCAAAACTTGTTGATTAGTTTAATACTCAACCCTCCTCATATGGGTATATGAGCTGAGGGGCTAGAGATGGATGAGGGATGGGGAATGAGAAATGGATGAGAGAAAGGGGTGAAAAATGGATGAGGAATGGGAGATGGATGAGAGAAGGGGGTGAGAGATCATTGAGGAAAGGGGATGAAAGATGGATCACGAAAGGGACAATTTTGTATCCATGAACGAGGTCAGAGAGACACCGTTTCCTTTCAATACTTTGTAAATGGATACCCACAGCCTGCAGGCAGATAGAAATTCAAATGCACAGGCTAATACAGTAATTTTAACAGGAAGCATGTATGTTTTCTGTGCCATTCGTTTACTTCATTTCATTATTCACTTTGTCGCTGACTTTATGCGTCCACGTTTGCATTTGTTGTCATGGTCTAATCCTGTTATCTTTGCTAATTCTCCTCTCAAAACTAATTACAGAGATAAAATTAATTGATACCCGGCACATGGCATTGGTTGTGTTTTCTTGTTTTCAATGTTTTGTCGTATAATCTGTTGCAGAGGATGATATGTAAAAATCAAATTTTTCTTGCTTTAACCAAGCAAACTGTTGGAACTGTCTAAACTCGAATGCCACTTATTTGTGTATTAAACAAGGTAACATAAAAGAAACAGTTGAGTAGACATAAACAAAGACTACAGCAATACAGCATGAACAATTTAAAAGCCTATAATAGTTAGGACTAAGACTGGAACTATTTTAAACAGAAACTAAGACACAGTTTAAAAATTTGTTTTAAAGCTCTCCTTCGAAACACAATGTGACCAAGATAATCAATTAGTCTTATAATAAGTACCTCATTCATTTATGAGACATCAACACCCCGGCCACCCCAACCACTGAGCAAACTTGTGGTTGTTGTCAATTTTTTTTGTAACGATATTGCTGGTATTTTTGCTATTTTTATGCATTAGGTATACAATTTGTGACCTTAAAGGCCTGGGAAGTGCCATTTCCAGAAATCTGGGAGATATTTTGTGTCAAAATTCATGCCAATCCATGGTGAAACTATGCTGCAGTCCTCATATCCCCCCTTCCCTTCTGTGATGAATTTCTGGCTTCACTCTTGCTTCTGTCTACTATGGAATAATCATAAAGAAGTGAAATGGTTATATTAACTGAAAAAAGTTCCATGCAGAGCAATACCTGCAGACATCTGGCATGTTGATGAGAGGGGGTGTTGGTTCAGGGAAAGCGATCATTGGCATGAAGAGATTTAAAAGGAAACATGGCATGAACAATGCACCTGCAGAGTGTACAAAGAAAATAAATTAAATCGTTGTTTAATCATTCCGACTCATCAATACAAACAACTGCAAAAGATTCACCTCTTCCAAACATTATGCATAGGATGAGTAATACCGAAGATGCTTCATTTGAAAGTTTGGGTGAGCAAATTGATTCTTGAGCAACAACTGACTGAATTTCTGCAAGTGAGAAACTTACTTCTAGAAAGAAGATCACCTTCCTCCTTATTTTGACTAGCCTATCATTTCGAGTCAACAAATATTGGTTTTAAAAGTATGATTTTTTTTTCTGCAAAACAAATGCTTTATTTGCCGTTAACTTTTAAATGATGCATTCCATGTAAAGTGTGTGGTCTTAACCACTGAAGTGACTGTTACCAGCGATTGCATCACAAGTGGATGTGCAACCTAGGGTGGACAAAGTCCAGGGGCCCTGACCCCAACCAAATGTCCAAAAAAGTCCTCTCAAAATGGGTTTGTCATATCATCGGTTTGGAGTCCCCTCGCTGTCTCTCGTCCATGGGCCGCCAGGGTCTTGCCAAGCCCACTGGTTACCAGTGACGAATACTCCGAACAAAGGAGTCATTTCTCTCCTTGGATACCAAAGTGAATCACTGTCATATGTAATTATCACATCCATTAAAAGTAGTAGCACTATTTTACATATCCCTCAAGGTCTGGTAAACACCTCAAAGAACGTCCTTCTTTGTAGAGGACTTCCTGTTTAAAGTCAAGTAACCGCATGTGTACTGTTGTTACATAGGAATTATCTCATCACTGACATTAGTAGTCTCCCTTTAATCTATTTCCCCACCTCCCAAGTAAAAAAGGAGTCAGAACTGGTTGTGAAAAGTTGTAATGGTTTCATTTTCATTCTACTGTTAGATTTCCCCAGATTCATGGGTACACTGTGTGCCTTCGCTAACGTTCCATTTATCATTTTTCTTTTAAATAGAGAAAACTTCAGTTTTTGGGGTGCATGTGCTTGTGTGCTTGTGTGTGTGTGAGCTTCAGTGTGGTCATTGGCTTCTATGGTATAGTTGCTTTTCTTTGTTTATGTAGTTATATACTGGTTGGCACAGCGTCCATTGTCCTTTGGCGCTTTCATGAGAAAAGAGTATTTGAAATTATCGCTTCCATGCACACAAACAGTACTTCACGCTGTCCCAGCTATGGCCTTTTTGAAAGAAACACTGTGTTTACACTGTGCTGTATTAATTTTCAATTAACAGTTTCTTCAAGCTGGCATCATTCAAATTTGTAACAACAGCCCCCTGATCTATGTCAATTTTTTTTTTATATTCTAACCCAGTCTATGAGCTGACTAATGCACCTACACCACTCCTGGTTTTGATGAATTTATATTAAACCTACACGTACCATCGCTGTGCTCAAGTGGTGACTTTCCTAACAAAGAAACTTAGCAACCTGTAGGGTTCATGGTAAGGGCCTCCACTGGTTCATGGTAACATGGGTTTCTCATCCAAGGGCAATTCACAGTGTGTACCCCCTCACCTCATATAACCGAAAGGCTGGCAATTACGGAAGGGCCATGGCCATATACACAACGCACACACACAAAATTGCCAGATGCTAGACCATGGTCAATACAGAAATGCATAGGTTATATGAGGTGAGTACGTTGCCAGCGAATTCCCAAACCAGTGAGTTTTGGGGAATCTAAGCTTTTCCCATCTGAAAAGGACCCCCCAAAAAAAAGATCTGAAAAGGCCTCCTCCCCCGAAAAAAAAGATGCCAACTTTGGTCTAAAATTGTTGAGGTGGTTGTCACCTGACGTGAAATTGTCATATGTAAACCACGGGCTTTCTTCGCATTTGTTTTGCGGCTGGAAGGCGTGAAACAACTGCATAGGCATACAGGAACAATTTTGTTCGAGGAGGCAAACTAACTTTAAAGTTTTAAATTCCATCACTACAGTGATAAGAGATGATGTGGAGTTTGACATTTAATTGTCACAGTGGCATGTAAGTCCTACTCTAAGGTTGTACCACATTTGGGGTTGAGTTCTTACCTTCCTAAAATTAACCAGTTTAGTTGGCATGTTGTTCTAAATTTACATGATCTGCCCAAAAAATGTTCACAGTATGCCTTAAAAATAGTAGATTTTTTTCAAAGGAGGGAGGCAGTGGCCCTCGTCCTGTAACCTCATGACTCAAGCTAGGTCTTCAAGCCCTGGACATGTGATCTTTTGAACATGTGACGAAAGCCTACATGTGGACGTCAGTGTGTGTGCAACTGGTTTGAGCGTGGACTCTTGCCGCCTGTCTTGAAAAAAAGATAACCCAATAGAGGCTGGCATGTAACATATTTGAATTCTGTATGTAAATTGACCACAAATTAGTACATTAAGCCACAATATAGTTGAAGGAGGGACCTCTTTAACATGGAAAAAAATCTTGTGATTGGACTGTTCTTGTATTATAGTGATTTCTGGAAAGCATATTGATAAGTTCAGTTTAGTTTCATTTTAGCCTGTTATGTTGTGAAGTTATACCCAGTTATATTGCTACATCACAATAACATTTGTGTCTTCTTTTTTATTACTGATGTCAAGTATTTGCATATTTAGCAGTGCGACAGATGTATACAAAGAAAAAAATTTTAAAAAAAGTGTTCCATTTCTTTTTTTTTATGGTAATATCTTTTTGATTTTCTCCTATAAATAAGCATGCCAATGTAAATTTTCTCTTTCAGAGATAACCTAGAGTTATATTACACTATCCTTACAGACTAGAAAAAGGTTAGTAGAAAACTCTTGTTAATAGATCTGAGTCAAAATAGCATGACCTTAAAGTTCACAGATCAGTATTAGGTTCATTACGTAATTCTTACTAATGGTTATTATTATTATAATAGCAGTGTCATAGCTCTTTGGTTTTGCTCCTTATGTGTCTCTTCTTTGTTGAATAGTTACAAAATTTGGCACTCAAGGTTATCCCATCAGGGTTATCCCATCATGGTTAACCCATCAGGGTTATCCCCCATAGTTTTATCTCCTATCAGGGTTATCACCCATCAGGGTTATCCTAATCAGGGTAATCCTCCCACCAGGGTTATCCCCCATTGGGGTTATTCCCACAAGGTCACCCCATCAGGATTTTCGAGGCACATTATTTCCCAGTTGATACCTTTCTTTGTAATTGTTACATGGTATATTATAGAAGGCAATAAGACCAATAGTGATTCAGATGTAAGAGCATACGTTTCTCTACATATAGGCTTCCTCCAGAGGCACTCAAGTGGTGTATCAACTACTACCAAAGTGACTTTAAGCCACATTACAACAAACTCGGTCAGGAGGAAGAAGTGACACGAGCATTGTGACACATGACTGTGACACATACCATTTTGATTGTAGTTTACGTGAACTCCTGAAGATTTGTGTATGTCACCAACCGTCACAGAAAGGTAGTGGGTTAAAACCAACTCTTGCGGGACAGGGGCATGTAACAACATGAGTGATGTTAAGATCACTTTTGGTGATCGATAGCCTTGACGCTAAAGGTCAGACCACTCTACCCCAGCATTGTTGGCAGGCACTTGACTGGATACATCAAAACTTCCCGGGGAAAACGCTGAATTGTTGGGTGAAATCTACTCATACCCGATCATAATCTGTGCGGGCGCATCCATTGTATGATAAGCAAACTGGCAGGAGCCTGTTACACAAGTAGAAGAGCATATTGCACAGTGCTATGCTTGATTTGTACTTATTTCATTGTGTTACTGAACTGCATGTGTGTCCTGTATCCCTCAGCCATAGTACGTGAGTGCCCAGTTCGTAAAACTCAGTATCACTAATGTCTATGATGATGTACAGTCTAGCCTGGGTTCTTGCCCAATTGGTTACACAGAGGAAAATCACTTTGCACTTTCCTATGCATTTTCAAACTGCTTACTTTTATTTTAACACATTCTGCATACAAGTGTAGTGATTACTGTTTGACACAGCCAGCTTATCTGTCCTTTTGGCAGTAGCCTGTTGTTGAATACGGGTATATTCAAGTTACTGATGTGTCCCACTGCAAATTACTCACCGTCATGCCACATTATCACTGCTCTGTTAAAATAAGAAAATAAAGGTCTACCAAAATGGTTGAAGTTTGGAAGTAATAATAATAATTAGCAAAACAGTGACAATCAAGTCTCTGCACTTTGAAGCTTACCAAAAGCTTGGACTCGAAAATGTCCTGAAATGACGATTTGAGTTTGTCTCCAGGCATTACACCAATCAGCTGCTCCCTGCCATTTACTGCTGCAAGATACCAAGAGGCTTTTATTTAATGTTTTGTTTTTAAAAGTCTTCTGTAATTTATTCATGATTCCCTAGCATAGTGTGACCAGGCACTGCTCATAATTTTGCGTTATTATTTCTGTTAGCGTAAGAGACTTTCATCTTCTTTCAAAATAATATTGCCAGATAGATTATCATTTGGTTTGTATAAGCAGAGGATGCCTTACTATCCCCAGGGGGAAAGGTCCTAATGGATTGCAATCGTTGTTCCGGGGGAGGAGACTAACTGGAGTGGGTGACCTCTCCTTTTGTAAAATTCTTGAATGATTCTGAATTTGTAATAAAACTTCCTTATATTTTCCTGATTCATTAATCACATGTTTTCTTTTGTTGTTATGGAACATAACATATATATAGCATATGTCCTTGGAAACTGGAGGAGCCATGGCCATGTTCACCCCCCGGCCCCTCCCCTACCTCGCTTGTCGTTCTTCGTTTGGTCTTAGTGCCAACGAAATCCACTGAGGGATCAAAACCATTGCATTGCCCTCTCGGTTGAACTGTAGGCAGCATTTTTGTTATAGTCTCTGTCTCCCACTCGAAACTAGACTCTTCCATTTCATTACCAATGTGTGAAATCAGTCATGTTGCCAACTTAATTCTAATAGATAATGATACAGACATTTAAATGGTACTGTTGGACCCAAGAACTGGCCATGCATGGCTGTCCAAAGGACTGCTGATGTGACAGCTGCATATATATACTATAGTGACGTCAGCTCTTTAGAAGAGTAAAAGTCTTCCCTTTAATGTACATATATCGTACTACATGTAGGCAGTGCTGGGACTTAAACACTGAGAATTTTGGATTTGAAGCAAATTGTTTCAAAGGAGTCGTTGTACCAACTCCATACCTCTTCCGACAATAAAACCATTCATAATTTGTTCACGATGTTGGGTTGTTTGTCAGTCGCTGATAACAGACTTGCTCATTGTTTGCCAATGTTCAAAGTCCAAGAGTTTAATTTCTGTGATTATAAGTTCTGACTTTCATGTTGCCATAGAACAAACATCGAAGGCAAAGAGCAACCGGAAAGATTTTAGTGGATCCATTTTGAACACCAAGTGTGCACCTTGGATGTGGTTTACAATACAAATTGATCCAACCGGAACCCATTTGTGTGTTGTTTACACCATAACTCCATACTTACCTGTCCACTACATCCCCTGCACTCTCATTCTAACGAGAGCTCTCCGATGACCTCAAAGGTCATCGGTCAGTGTGCTTTTAACTCATGTGGCATCAATCTCTTGGTGATATTACCCTTTGCAAACAACGTTTGTACCCTCTCCCAGGTAGAAATGACACAACACTTAGGTCGTGTGTCTATAGAGGTCTTTCGCCGACATCACTGCGATGCACGTCTGTTTTGACAGCGAGATGTCCCATGTACAACAATCGTTTCTAAGGGTGTGTCGAGCGCGTATTACATTGACTCATGTTCTGCACATGTGCAGTGATGGTCGATATGCCCACTTGAAAGGAGGCAAAGATGTCACACGTAATGCTTTGCTATCGTAATAGTATGTACTACTGTACATGAGTGCTCCATTACATTCCCCAACACTCTTTTTATAGTCACATGTGTGCGAAATCACCTCAACAACCCTGCAAGTGATCGTTGATTTTCCGAGGTTGCGAACTGCGATTCGTCATCGTGTAACCCTCGACAGTAACCTTCAAATGTTTAGTTAGGCAGTGTGTGTCATGTTGTGTGACAGAAATTTGTCAAACCATAAAAATTTTTATTGCCAACATTGCTTTTTCTCCAGGGTGTAATGTGACATATTTCATGCTCTCGATTGTGTCCATTGAAACAGCAAAATTTTGATTCATTGTTGGCAAGTTTTTCAACTGTTCTCTTATTTGGGTGATTAACATGGTACCATAATGGTTTAAGATTTGTAAATAGATATGAATGCCACAAAGGTCAAGTTGCCAGGCTGAGTCATTGAGGCATAGACACTTTTTGTACAGTTTTACAAAAAAAACAATTGTCATTCCAGAGCATTTGAAACTACTCTAGCAGATATATGCACTATTGGTGAACTTCTTTCTGTTGGAACTGAAACAGCATAATATGGTTACATCATTTCACTTTTATTGTGATTTTATAAGCAGGACGCTAAAATGTTAGAACCGAAATACAAAACAGTGTGTGTGTTAATACAGAGAGCATTACAGAGTCTCGTACCATTAATTGGAAGTAACTCAAGAGCCTGTAACTTTTTTGCTGCTATGTAGATGTCTCACCGACACATGATTTTGTATTCCAGTCATTCTTTCTAAGTAACCTCACCTCTGCTCACAACTTTCCTTGCCTTTGACATCAAACTTCATTCCGCACACTTAGGTCAAAGCCTGTGTCCTGTTTACCATCCGTAACCCACATCTAAAGTTCAATCCCGAAGCCCTTATTGTACCTCTTCTCATAAATGCATACTTCTCAACAAGTATACCTAACCATCCCTCATCATTATTACATTTGTATTTACCCGTTTACCCATTCAATATTAAATAACTTCGTCACATCGAATTCGCACGTCGGTAAGTCACACCGAAAGTTGTGTAAACATTCAGAGAAGTTTCTGTTCAGCTGAGGTTGGTCGAGGTAATGTTCCTCCTCTGTCAGATGTTGTGTTACCTCAATGAAGTTATGCTGTAGGTTTTGTGTCCTAAAGCAAATTTCCATCAGAAACTACTGTAGAAAATCTAAACCTGAACATAAGGGGTGTCAAATGTCAAACACTATATATCTAGTTGTGAGTGATTAATAATGTAGAATCTTAAATTGCATTATCTACCAGTTACCAATACTTGCCAATTGGTGTTGTTTTTTTTTTTTTCATGTAAACCTCGAGAAATTACATGTATAGAGATATGGTCACGCTAGCTGGACGTTTTGGTAAGAATGGTGTCAGGAAGTCAATCCATTGTCAATGTCTTTCAGAGTTCTGTGCCATGCTTCTTCACGTGTGATCAAAATATGTTACTAGTTTAAGTGTGAAGAAAATACATATAGTGAGTCTTTTTTGCAAATTATTGACCATAAAAGTGTCTGCAACCTAGAGAAGTTGAAGTTCTCCCATCCTTTTGCACATGGTGCTCGCATAAATTGTAGATTTTTTGATCTTTTGTTTGGATTGGTGTGCCCTGGGCAGCAGTGGTTTTAGCTCCTTCGATATGCTGTGATTGAAGTTTGTAATAGTATGACAGCAATGAGGTTTTTGACTCAGTTGTGTTTACTCTCAACTTTGCCGTTGAAAGAACATCAGACACCAGGTGTTTAAAGTGATCATAATGTGCGGTACCTTGTTGCAGGTGCAACTTGTCATAAGCACACACAGGTGTTCAACCGTAATGTTGTTTAGCATCACACAATATTACATAATGTTACCTAATCTTGCATTAATGTAATAAACAAGTTTCATAAAATTACAAAGTGTCCATGTATTTGGAATTGGCTACTCTGCCTCACTTGGCCCATAGTGTTGGTAATGGTGCACCTGAAACCTATAAATTTAGTTTCCCAGATTGTCTGAATGGAGCAATTAAAACACATCGTACAAATGTTTGGACATGAAATTTCAATGACTTTCCTTTTTGCCTATGGATGCGATCAATTTAACTGCCCCTAGAGGAACTCCAGTTAGTTTTGGGGTTCCGTGATGATCATAACCTCTGAATTCACAATAGTGTGTCTGTTTTTTGTGCCCCATCTTCTCAACATGGTATCTCATGAGGGGAAACTTGGCCAAGTCTCATATTTGCAATGTAGGTGTATCTCATTGATTACAACAAGCCTATTGCTTTTGGTGGAGGTCAATGGGTCAAATTGTGAGCACATTGAGGAATATTAGAAAGCTGGGTACCTCAAGGATGACAAACAAACAAGTCACTTGGATGTCACCATTACGCCAATTCAAGAGGGGAAGGGGAAGGGGAAGGAGGGGGGCAGAGAGAAGTAGAGGGTTAAAGAGAATCTTAAAGGCAAAATGCCAAAAAGATTAACTTTACATCAACCAGATTCAAACACTGATTTTTTTTTTTTTTTTAATCTATCCAGTCACAACTGAATTGTTTTCAAACACATTCAGAATATCCTGACAAAGGAACATCAAGCAACAGGAAGGATTCAAATTCAGTCAGAGACAAATTGTGTGCAGGCTGGAAAATTAAAAACTCAGAAAGGACTCGATCTTCAGAGTCGACATTTCTGGCCAAAAATTTGCCTCCGTTCTTTTCAATGGATGTACATCATTAGTTTTGTTGTTGTCACTTTGAGTTTGCCGTTGGTTTTCTTGTTTTTCTTTTCAAGGAATCTTCTTTTAGAAAATCCTATAACATGAGTAATGAAGATGCATTGTTCTGAGTCCAATTTGCATAATAAAGAGGATGTATTTCATGCCTGCGTTGCCCTGAAAATGCCACCAGGTATTTCATCAAATGTTTTGCAAGTATGATGGTGTCTTCAGTTTGCCCTCTGCAAACTAAGATAGATTTGAATAAAATTCCCAATCATTTTCAACTTCAGTAATTCATTTGGTCAACATATTGTTTTGACTCACTTCCCAAGCCTGTAAATCAGAGAGAGAGAGTGGATGAAGGGTGGGGAAAATTCTCAAATTTCTGTCACTTCAATTTTTTGGGGGGAGATGAAAAAATTATTATTAATTATACATCACATGTGCCAGTCGGTGCAACCCCCCTCTATTTCTATGGAGTCCTCCTTAGATTCTGACCTGGCCATGGGTCTGTCCCACCCTCCCCAACACAAACTCTCCAACATTCTGCCATACTCCCTGTTTATAACTGAATTTCTGATGACCATTTGGCATGATTCAGAGGACATGAGCCTTAATCGTTCCAAGTTCATTTGCCAAATCTTTGTCTTTATTAAGTGAAGACTTTAATTTCTATCATTCACTGAAAGTGAAAATATGAAAATGATGTATTGTAAATCATTTTTTTTGGCAGCAGTTAGATCCTTCCTCGAAAGGGTAATAATTCCCACCAAGTTCGTTCAACGATGAGATAGCTGTTTACAAACGTTTGAAGTACAAAATTAACGAAGAAAAAAAAAATCTGAGAAAAGAAATGTCGAAAGAGAAATTGCCTTTGAGGAAGGATTTTGTGTTTGGTTGTCAGTCTATTGAGAAATTTCCAGATTTATGGGCTGTCAGTTCCATGTAATTTAAACATGAATGGCAGTTAGTGAGCACTTAATGCATTTGTGGGACTTGAAAGTGCCGCAAAACCCAAAACAACTCATTGTCTTTAAATTAGCCATCAGGAATGTCTTTCATCATGAAAACTGCTGCTTCACATGTGTATGCTTAGGATGTACAAAACATAGCAAAAACAAATGCCACCCCCCCCCCCACCCCCGCATATTATACAGAAATGTTTATTCAGGCTTCCAGCAATTTAAAAATCATGATTCTTTGGTTTCGATGAAATCGCAACCTTGTAGTCAAGATGGCATGTTTGTGTGTTTGTGGCACCTCATAAACAAGGTATCTCAGGAAGGCAAGCTTGGATAAATCTCATATTTAACTAAGTAAGTGTATTACATTGAAGAAAAGAACTCATTTTTTATGAGGTCAAAGGCCATTAAGGGTGAAAAGGGGTCAGACTGTGAAAACCTTGTGAGCACAATATCTCAAGCAGAGAAGCTTTGACAAATCTTGTATTTACTAAGTAGGTATACCACATTAAATACAAGAACTGCTTTGGTAGAGGTCAAGGGTCATTTAGGCCCAACAGAAGTCAGATAGTGAAAACCTCATAAACAATATTTCAAGTACAGAATCTTGTACAGGGGTCATACTTGGTTTGTTTGTATTCTGATAATGAAATATAGCCCCAAAAATCCTGATTATGTGTATTTCCAAATGAGCAGCAAGACTTCTGCATCACACAGCAATTTATAATTGTCACTTTTGATGTAGGTTCAGTGTTAAGAGCGCTACTGTTAGAATTCTAAGAAACATGGGAGAGTATGACCAGAAAGTTAAATACTAGACAATCTTGCCGAGTCACTGTTAGTGTGTGATTATCTCCAAAAGCCAGAAATTTGCATTAAAATTTTGGTGCAAAAAGGTTTTTGCTACAAATATTTTGGGTGTCCCTCCTCTGGACTTGAATCATATACTCCTACAGAGTTCCATTATCATTCAGACATCGATGTCATAAATAACGTAGTGAGAATCTTTGAACCGATCTACTTTTCAGATCTATCCTGCACATGAGCTTGCATTGCCTGAAAAAAAAAAAAAAAACATCTGGTCATGTCATCAACATTTTATGTTAATCATCTTACAAGAATTTTCTTCGGGTCTTACAGATGAAAAGCATGTGGTTCACTTCTGTGAGGAGAGGGAATATTGTCCTACCATAATGGTTCACAGAAGTATATGACAGAGTGACTAGTAGCAGATCTTGTGTGAGGTTGTGAGACTTTTTTTTTTTCACTTTCTGAAAGGAAACTACTGAGGGTGAGTTTGTTAGATGACATGCCTCCCTAAATCAGAATTGGACTGTTCTTGGTTTGTGAATGGTCATACATGTAGGTACATTTAACATGGGAGCATGGGAGAAATTGCACAGCACCCCACCAGCCCTCTCCAAAGTGAAAAATCCACTATTATTGAGCAAATTGTGAATATTTTTGGGGAAAAAAAGATCAGTTTGGAAGAACTTCAGCTCGACAGATGAGGAATTGGAAGTTTTCACAGAGCTAACGTCATGTGATTTTCAAATGAACTTTATCGCAGGGTTGAAAGTTGGGTCATTTTCAATGTCCCTTTAGCATCATGTAAACTTAAAACGTACTTTTGAAGACGTGTAAAGACTGGTCAATCTTGCCTCACGACTTGCCAGATTGAGAGTGCATTGGGGGAGCAGTACTGGGGCAGGGGGATAAGGTGTACCTGTTGCCCATGATGTTGAATATATCTTTGCAACAGATACTGTCATTTAGCAATTGCTTTGTGAAGACATTTTGCTGTGGGCTTGAAGTAGTGTGTAATACATGCAGTACATAGTTTCCTTTTCTGAAATGGGAAGTCTACCTTAAAGTACATTCCCTTTCCAGTTACTAATTGTATGACTGATGGATAAAGTCAAATTTAAGTGGATAATAAATCTTCCCTCTCTTGAATGAATATCATACTATGAGTTCCGTAACATGATGAAAGCAACAAGAAAATGCACTGACTTAATGCACGCTGGAATGCTTTCATTGTTTAGGAACAGAATAATGGGGTAATCCAAGTGGGAGCTGCTGGCAGTCACACGATCCTGGCGCCGGTTAAGCCAAGGTCACGCACACGCAAGACGAAAATACAAGAAAAAAAAAGGCTCGTACCCGGTGACTCTGCACCAGGAAACATGAGCTTTATATACCCCTGTGTAGGTAGATTACATTTAAGAGGGAAATATAAGGACATTGTGGGGGCAAGAGAGTCAACAAATGAAATTGTAATCAGGGTCATCATCATCATCATCACCTTAATCATTATTCGCTAAACAGGATCGAAGTTGTGTAAGCCATTGTTCTGCATCGATTTCACTTTCGTGATGTGAGAACAGATTTACCTAGCGGACTGTACGTGGTTTAATCGATCAACTCCAAAACTTCAAATAAAATTGAATTATAGGGATTGTGATTGTTGTTGGGATGGGGGAAGAGGACCAAATCTCCAACTGTAATTTTTTTCTATGATCCGTAAGCAGGACAATTCCGTTGTAACGCATACAGTAGAAGAAACATTGAGCACGGACAGACTTGGTTGGAAGATGCTTTTCTTTGTATTCATGTCATTGTGTACCACAATTTTGAATTTGAAAGAACCATGATGCAATCTGAATGTCATGTTAAGCAACCGATACGATGCAGCAAAGCAAAACATTCTGGGAGGCTCTGTTTTGACTAAGACCTAAATTAAAAGTAGTTTAGTCTGTTGAGGTTTTTTAAGTGATTTGAGAAAAAATTGCAGTTTAAAAATGAGAATGCAACTGATGGTTTGTGACTTCTTCTTACATTTGCACTTTCTTCTTCCAAATTGGGTACAAGCATACCTCCTGAGCCTCAACAGATTTGTGGTGATGATGATCAGCCAATGGCAAATTCAGTCAGAAAGTTCCCCAGTAGATGAAAAAAAAAAATTTCTTCTTTGTTTTTCATGTCATCAGTTTCATGAATCTATCGCACATAGGTGACATTGTACATTGCAACATTGTCAGAGATGTTGTGATGAAGTACTCTGCTTAAAAAAAAAAGTGAATAAAAATAAAAAGAATTGTAAAAAAAGGTAATCAGTAAACACTGATCCCTTGAAACAAATGCAGACTTGCCAACTCTCACAGTTTCACAGTGAGTCTTATGTTTCAAAGAGAGTCTCCAAGTTTCAAAGTGAGTTTCACAGTGATCAGTTTGAACCCAGAAGAAAAAGTTTTAAATGAGGTCATAACATGCTTCTCTATTAGGACTTACTATACCTCATATCCCAGAAATGTCCTGCAAAATGTGTGAGGCCTGACTTACTTTTTTTATTGTATATTTTCATTTTTTTTCTCAGTCAACCTAAGGGGGACGTTCCCCCGCCCACCCCTTGCACTGGAATATACCTCACTAGCAGTGTAAGTTGCCCAGATTGGCGTTTGATTGCCTGAGGACACCTAGCCTGTATAGCGCCACTCCAGCTGCTCCCCCTTTGAGGCTTCCGCTCCAAGGAGCCTACTGGTGATGGTCTAACATTCTTTTCTCAGAGTCCAAAAGGTGATATTCATGGCCACTGGTCCATTTCCGCTGCACACACTGTACTGTAGAGCACCAGCTACATTGTTTTTTCACAGTTGATTTGTATGCAGCCACATGCAATGGTAGCAGTGCTTCAGCCAATCTCCTTCACAGCTTTGAAACTGAAGGTTGTGTAGGATTTTTTGCAGAATTGAAAGGAACTTGCGTTCAAAGTCGGGGGACCTCAGACTTCTGTAGCGATGAGCCAAACAAAACAATTTGTCCGCTATGCAGAGTAGAGGACACCAGGATGTGGATGGGAGCATGCTAATGCTATCTGCACTTCAGTGAGCAAAGGCATTCATGTCTTTTGCAGATTTCAGTATGAACATTGGAAAATTTTTAAAATTCACAGCGGGTACTCCCTCACCTCATATAACGTATGACCATGGTCAATACGGGAATGAATAGGTTATATGAGGTGAGTATGTCGCTAGCGAATTCCCAAACCAGTAAGTTTTGTGGAATCTATCACAACATTTGTAATACTTTTTGAGGAAGAGAGGTTAATACAGGAATGACATCGTCCAAGTTCAAACCTCCAGCATTCTAGTTATTCGAATTGTTAAAAGAAATGCAAACTAAAGGAAAGACCCTCCTGTAATACCCCTTCACAAAAATAGTGTTCGTGTTTCTTGAAACGTCCATCTAAATCATTGTCCAGTTCACTCTGGACTAGCATCTCACCCCTCCCCCTCATGCCCTACCCTTAACGACATCGTCGTTCGGTAAAAACACAAACGTAGAGACTTTGCATTTGGTCGGTTTCATTTATGTGACTTCATGTGTGTCAACCCACAGAAGGTAACATGCCATTATGTGTATGTAGCACGGTGGTCACGTGCTCCCCGAGCCGAGCAATCGGCCTGTGAATGTGAAGAGGCGTGTTCCGCAAGTGCAAGGCCAACACCAATGGTTGAGGTCAAAGAGGGCAAGGGGAAGGTTCCAATAATTTTTTTTTTTTTTAATACATTTTGTGTAAAATAATATTAAGGCATTCAATGATGAACAGCTTGAGGGAAATAACAAAATTTTCATGAAGGGTGTGTCACTGTTTACAGACCACTATTGTGTCACATTCAGTTGCATTTTTACCACGTTCGAGGTCACATCGCACAAAAGACGCTCGATAAACAATTAAAAAGTACATTTGTTTTTTGAAAGCAGATTTTTTCAAGATTGGAATGCTTGAAAGGTTTGCTATTGTCTGTGGATGCATCAATAACCCTATTATTCCCCTTTGCTGATTTTACTTCGGATGTTAAAGTGAATCACAACACCGTGAAGTTAATTATTTAGTTCAAAGTGGACAAAATGGGTTGGTATTTTGTGATAAAGCTACTTGAGTGCCATCTGACTTCACATGTTTTTAGTGATGACCTGGCACAGATTTGTACCACCTGTGGTTTTGCAACATTTTCTAGACTGGATTGGGGACACATAAAGAGGCTTTCCACACATATCTTTGTGATCTGTCAGGAACATATTTGAACAGAAAAAGCTTGGCATGACATGTTAATAATTGAGGCTGCTGCTACTGAATTTGCAGTGATGAAAAAAAAAAACAAAGTGCATACCTTTTCATTGCTTTGCCTTTTGCAATGTTGACTTTGTGCACGTCCACAATTGTGGCTGTTTTGACCCTTGCCAACATTGTAAAGATCCGTCTTCTATAAAATAAAAAAGTTTCTATAGAAAAAAGAAGAATCGGCCATCTTCAATAAAAAAGAAAAAAAGTTTCCACATAGACCCTGCTGACAGCAATTTAGAAACATTATGTTTTTAATATTTAGCATAATCTAAAGTATTCTTAAACTACTTAATATTTGGACCTATTATAGTTGAGCATCTCTCATTTTATTATTAATCCATTAATTTATGCATTGAGTCCCGAAAAATGGAACAGAAGTAATTTTAGCAGGTTACTCAAACCTTGTATAAGTGTCAACAGAGGTAAAATATCATTTAGAGAATACAATAAAGAGTCTTTCCTTGTCACAGATAATTAATATTTCAAAATTCTTCTCTATCATTAGTTTCACTTCTTAATCTGAATGGAAGATAAGATCAAAGGAGCAAAACCAAATTGGCAATTTATGCATTCAATTTTTCTCTATTGCCTACATAAAATGCAGCATATACTTGAGAGAAAACAGGTACACTTGGAAAAAAAATGTCATAAAGATAAGTCTTTATATCTTTCCTTACTCTTTACATTACTTATTAACATGAAAATGAAGAGTAAAAGCTGGTTTTCCTCTCAAGGATTGTATCCTTTAACTCATGGTTGGTTGTTTATTGTTAGTTTAAAGGGATTGGCCACTGAAGAAAATTGATTTATTAGAAATATGAGGAATATTTTTTTTTTCCTTTTTATTGGTGAAAACCGTCGCTCAAATAGCATGTTCCGTTTGGAATTTATGGATTGTTATACAAGTGTCCATTTCAAAATAATATATTGCATTCTGGGAACTTTGTGATGTCACATAGGCACAACTACCTGAATATCCTCCATATTTCTGTATAATCTTGAAAGAAACATTGTGATACTTTAAGAGATGTGGCTTAAAAATTTCACTGTATTTTAAAGGAAATCTACAACATATTTTTTAACTGTTCTCAAATTTCAAGGTTAACTTCAATTTCAAAGATCAATAAAGATATCTCAGTGATTTGCCATTGTTACATCGTATTTTTGTAACCTTTAGGCAACTGGAAAACTTTCTTGACGAGAGAATTAAGTCCTCCTTCAAGCAGCAATATCTTTAGTCAGGAACAAGGTATTGGCATGGGTTTTTGAAATGCCTGCTGTGAAAAAAAAATATATATATCATTTGAGAACTCCTTCACTTTTCAGTGAAGTATTCCTTTAATACTTGACAACTGTCATTGCTTCTTTCCAGTAAACCAAATTTAATAGCTCGGTGAAGGGAATATTATATAGTCATTTGCATTTCATTATCATTTAGTCTTCTTTCATTCTTCGTTTTTAATCAAAATTGCTACTCCACAGTTGATGTTAAATAGCTTGTCAAAAAAAAAAAAACTGAATATGAAAAAAAGGTGTAAGGTGTAAAGGACTACTACCAGTGTTGTAATATTTTGAAGATGTCTTCACAACACTACATTACTAATCTCAGCGACTCCTTAATGGAGGCAAATTAGGCTACCTTTGGTCAGTAGTCATTTGCTGTTGCTGGCCCATGTCTTATGGAGCCAACTACCATCTGCACATCAAGTCTGCCTCTAGCATGGACATTTTCAGGAATGTCTTCAAAACCTATATATATCTTCAATTGCATATCTGTGAATGAGTACAAGTGCCACTGAATGTTGGTCTCCATAGGAGGAGCTGGCACTTCACAAATGTAATTTGGTTGTAATTATTATTATTGTTTATTGGTATTGTAAAATGATGTAACAAATGTGTAACATCTGGAACCACACTGGAATGAGATGAGCTCAAGTGAGAAGAGGAGTTGTTTCCCTGAGAATTAAGTGTTGTGAGTGAATTACTACTATCTCCATTTTTTTTCAATTAGCACAGGGAATGATAACTTAACTTGTAGAATCCTGTAGGATCCTCGAGCAGTTTCATTATGTTCAATTCATGTGAGACATTGGGACAAGGGAAGGAAATACCATGCTCCCTCTAAAGTATGCCATTTTTCAGGCAAATTACAAATATTTTTTTCAGGTGGATAATCTAAATTAAAAAAAAAAGTAAGTTGCCAACTACACTGTCTATTTTAGGATGATAGAAACTAAGACTTCCTCAGATATGAAAGAAGTATTTCAAAGCCACTTACGCCAGTAAACCATCCATCTTTTATCATACTTAGGCTGGAATTGAGATACTTCATTCTTTTTTCAGACAAAAGTTACTTTTCCTCACTCCGAAACGAATGGTTCCATGTACGTCTATGATTTTTCTCCTTGGATTACAAAAGTATCTTCTCCATTGTCATCAGATTTATAATGTCAGTGATGTAGGAAATATGTGTGTGTCAAATTATATCTACAAGATGGGTCATTAAGCAGTTTAATTTGTTAATTTGTAAGATTGACAAACTGTTCAGCCATGACAGTTTGCCAGAAAGGAGGAGAACTTAGGCAGTATTTCATTACAAAACAATCCAGAAAACTGTTGTGATCATTCGACCAGCATTCATACATTCTTGGAGGATGGGGGGATCTGTTCACATGAAACTGGTACAAATTTTTGATGCATGTATCTTGTGCTTTTTTTCCTACAGAATGTTGAACATGCATATCTGGAGTTGCTTTAATTTATTTTCCCTTACAATCTTTGAAGAGTTTTTTTAAAAATTGTATGGAATACATTAGTTATGGATGACTTAGTGTGTTCATGTTCACATAGTATATCTTCAGTGTTATAATTTGCTGATGTGAAGTAACACAGTTTCTGAATTTCATTGGGGACTTCTCCGTGATGGTCAGTGTTTGCACAAGAATGCAACTGTGGTTTTCCACAGCCTCCTTACAGGTTCTCATGCTCATAGTTTGGTTAGTCAACCCGATACTTTAGTTCAGTAGGATTTTTGGTGCGACATGTGGTAAAGTATTGAACACCTTTAATTGTTGCTCATGTGACATGTCTTTGTATATATGTAAGGTTCTGGGCATATTATGACATATGTTTTCTCTTGTATTTTGCTTTACTTCAGTGTTTTGAAGGATTTTGCTTGAATAGATCATCTGACATGCTGTATCTGCTCTCCTACAAATTTCTACATATGTACCTCATAACATCAAAGGCGATGTGGGGTATGGTCAGATGTCAAACTTGTCACCTGATATGCATGCCCTTCAGTGCTTCGACATTCACTCTGTCCATAATGCAGAAATAATGAATTAGCAAATGCTACATTGAGCAGAAACCTTCTCAAATAACTGTGTTAGGTGTTAAAGGTTGCAGTCTGCCTTTTCTCCTTGAGGTGGTAATATGTCATCAAACAGAGAATGAACAACATGTAAAACACATTTAGAGATTTAAAGGGAAAAACAAAATTGACCTATTCTCACGGACGATGTTATCATGTTTTAAGAAAAATCAATGAGAGAAGAGTAATATTTAACAAGAACCACCATGAGATTTGTTCAGAAACTTTTCCTAGCTATGGAAAGACAACATCTGGGCAAACACAGCTGAGTCAAAATGGAAATGTGCAACCCATTGCCTTTGTCAACTTCTTGTTACCTGCTATTCTGGTGCTCAAATAGGTGATCAGATTTTAGTCAACTTATCTATTGGGCCAGTGTAGATATTAATGAACTTCCCAGTATCTCTAATAGTAGCCATGTAGTGTGTCTCGTACATAATTTAAGGGACCTTCTCATATGTACATAAGTTAGCGATAAAAGGAAATGTCAAGGTAAAATTGTAAATGCAGCAATCATGTTGGATTTGTTTTCCTAATGACTATTCTTTGTGCACTAATTCCCGAAGCAATGCCGTTTCTACAGTATGCTTCTCCTCCAAATGCTGTCAGTCAGCTCAGATCAAAAGTTGGAAATTGGTAACATCTTGCATGTAATTATGGTGTAGCATTGCGAATGTTACGATTAATGTGAATGAAAGATTGAAGCAAGCAGTATTTAACAGCTTGTCTGTCTAACTGTATCACCTCATAAAATTAGTCAACTTTATAGTAGTGTCATTGTCTGAAAGGTTCCAATCTTCGTCTTCCTGTTGATTTTATTTTCTCATTGCGAAATACGTGGCATTTTTTTTACTCGATGCACAAAGCTTTATTCATACCCAGTGTGAGTGCTGGCACGCTGCTGGCACCCGCCGGCACACATGGATGTCACTGGCATGTTTGCAAAATGATATCCATTCAATTGTAAATCATTACCAGCTGATGGGAAATAAATACTTAGTTGGTTTTATTTGAAACAATCACCACGTGTGTTCCATATTCTCTACTGATTTCGAGTTTCAAATCTTACATTTTTGTATCTTTCAGTGCAATTTTTGATGGCAATATCAAGAATGGTCAACTTTCAAAGGCTTTCAGAATGACAGACAGTTAGCCACCCCTTAACCCAGGAGGATGGGTAAATTCAGGATTCCCCGGACCTGAGAAAAGAGGCTGAAAAACTGAACCATTTTCCTGCCGTGCCAGACGAGACGTACATCAGCACAAGAGAAAGATCATTTTTAGAAAGTAATTCAGAAAGAAATTATTTTAGTGGTTGCAATTAATGCATCGTCAGAGATGAACAAAGATGGATAAAGGTTGGCCAGTGAGGTGGGATAGGGGAGGGAAGGGAATGGCTGTTTGAGTTGGTATTTCCTTTATCTGCCATGGATAACCATAGTGGTAGTTTTGATGGTTAGATACCCCACAGCCCATATTCACGTTGTCTTAGTACTTGACGATGTCAAAATAATGTTGAGTTTGATGATTTCTATTGTTTGTTTCTACTTTGTGTCTCTTGTAGTCCAGTTGTAGATTTGTAACAGAGTTGAAATAATGACATTCTGGGGTGTTAAAATGTCACACTAAGGAATGATTTTGCTGGCAAATTGCACGATTGTAAACAGTGGCACTGAACCCCGCTGTGTCAGATTGCTTGTGAAGAAATTGTGCTCTCCCTTTATTGCAGGGTGGATTGTTATTCCTGCATTTTCCAAAGTATGCCAAAGGACTGGCTAGGCTTCAGTTTTGAAAAGCTATAAAAACTACCATACTGTGGTCTACATGTCTCAACATAAATAACAAATTGCCAAATTTAAGTCTAACAATGATTCTAGAGGAATCAGGATCTGGAGAGCCAGGGAATTTTTTTTGGGGGGGGGGACTAAACAGTGCAGTTGTTACAAAAATAGTCTTACATGAGAGCAAAGTGTCACTGAGTATTTTCATTAGCTTGTCCTTCTTTCAATGTCTCAAAATGTCTTTCAATGTCCTGCAAACACAACTAACTGAAAAGACTCAGTCTGACATTTTGTGATTTAGAAGACAAAGCACTGATGAAGTGCCCCACTATTCCAACTGATGTTTGTCACAGACATAGCTCATTTGGGACATTATTTTGTGAATTCCCAAACTCTACTGTCGCGGTAAATAATCTTTTTTTTCCCACCCCTTCTGTGTCTGGAGGTAACCAAGCGATCACAACCAGTGTGCTTCATACGATGTCATGTTTCTAATTCCCTGCTCATCAAAAGTTTGCTCTTACTTTCTGTACTTTTCTTCTTTTTTTTTCTTTTTTCTTTTTTTTGGCTACACTTTTAGTCGCTCTTTGCGAAGATGTAAGTGATGACATGACACTACATTGAGTAGTTCATTCTGAAAAAGAAAGCAGCCTGTGTGTATCCCTCTATCGTAGCTAGTCGGTGGATCTCAAAATGCTCCCTGGCTCTGTGCCAATTAAAGGAGGTTTGCTTATCAGGAGTGGATTAAAAAGTAACATTCTTGTATACGATAATCTATTAAGTAAAGAGGTAGTAGCCCAGGCTTGTATTATTTATTTCATGATTTACCATGTCACCTCAATTGCTTTGAAGCCCTGCTGTTAATCAAACCTGTGTAGCAAAATATTTTGGACAACTGACAATTTCGATGTATTTGACCTTTTTGGATGGGTGTGACCAGCACGTGTCGTGAGTTCTGTAGTTTCATTTTGTTTCAAATGAACCCCTGACTGGTTCGGTTTGGTTCCATCTTCACTGTTTTGATCACGCAGTTTCTCTGCCTTAAGTCATGATGATGCTGTGGCAACTTTAGCATTTTACGCCTCACCAGTGCCATAACGGAAGCACCCGATCGTTGTAAATCATACTGCCAGGTGAAAGGTGCTCCTATTCAGTGCATAGAGACGAATCACCCAATCTCCGGGGCTGTGCCATAACGTATTTATTCTAGCTATAGACTGAATTTGGCTCTGCCAGAAAACTGATCGGTAGGCTGGAAGGTTTACGCAGAACATTTCAATCACGTAACTCTTCTGAGAGAGCTGGGAAGATTTTCAACACTTCTGAAATGCAACATGTATGTATGGTGGTCACACAACATACATGCAGAAAAATCAGTGAATGGAACACTTTCCTTGTTGCTATATGGCTAAAATACTGAGCACATACGAAGTAAACTCACCTTTTTAAGCAAAACGCTTTTCTCAGGAAATTGCCAGGGAATTTTTAAATGACAAAGTGGTTTTATGTGGTAATAGGTATTGATGTTAAACTTTTATATCACCTGGGAAAGGCCTTCTGCAGTATTATGAACAGTGACTTGCAAAAAACAAGGGGAAAAATGAAAATTGTGCTATTCGACTGTTGTGCGATGTTGTGCTGTAATTCTCCGATTCTCTTGCAGCATAAATGCTGCAGCAGAAATGTTGCAGCAGAAATGTTTTAGAATGTACTGGCTGGCACGTACATGGACAGCAATTGGAAACCATTATTGTGTCTCTGTTTACTGCAGTAATCTGTCAAAAGTGGAATGCAGTAGACCAATGAAGTACAGAGGTCTCACCCTCGTTGTGTAGCAACTTTGCATGTACTATTAAAGCTGCACTGCACTGTGTTGCACATTTATGGTTCATCCTCGATGCCTCTTCTGCCGATGGTTCGAGGGAACCTTTCTCAGGAATAGAAGGAAAACATCAACTTTGAGATAGAAGTTTTGAAGTGGAAGTCCGCTTTATAAGTTTTGTAAGGTAGAAGTGAGAGTCTTTACATGGTTCTGAAACATCCAATGCTCCCAAAGTTGATGGTCACTCTGATTGCTGCCATAAATACACTAGTAAACACTGAAAGACTGATTTGATGAAAACAGCACAGCAGAAAAACAAACTCTTGATACTCCTGAACATTCGTGAAACTTTCAAGCTGTGCTGAGTCAACCATTAGGCTAACAAGGAATGTGCACCAAGGGTCGGACAAAATTAGGGACACGGAATTAAGCCATGCATACATTCATTCAAAAAACGAACAGAGGCATTGAAGTATATCCTTTTCACATAGAATATGCCTGTCTTTTATTAACCATTTTGTTCTTGAATCAGTTCATCTTTGACCTGTCGACTGGGGCTCATTTCTACGTGACATAGATCTGATTCAAAAGTTTCAGGCCGTTCTCTCAAAGTTAACCGTGTGCCTTAGGGGTCAGCCAAGGCATAATCCAGCACTGCATATGAGCACTCTCTATGAGTGAACTCTGTGCAAGAGGCAAAATTACACAATGCAACACAAATACACAACCAAGAGATGGTTAATTTAGTTAAGTCCCTGACACCTGAGCAGTTTGCAAGGAGGAGTATATTGGTAGAGCCAGGTCAAGCGTGACACCTTTTATCACCAGTTTGTTGATATTGTAGCATCTCGTACGTTGATTCTGAATCTAGGAGACCATGCTCTGTCCATTGCTTATTAATGTAGCCTTGTTTGTGATGGTTATTTTGACCTCATTGCACTATTGGGTATCTCCTTCAAATTTGCCCACCACTTTGAAAGGAACTGATTTAGATATGTGACATCATCATTTAACATTCCACCATCCCTGCCTGTCCGTTAGCATCCGGTATATGAACCTCTTCATATTTGATACACCACCATCCATCCCTCCCTGCCTGTGTCTGGTATATGACATGGTATTTGACATGCCACCATCCCAGCCTGCCTGGTTGTGTCTGGTATGTGAACCTCTTCGTATTTGATACACCACCATCCCTGCCTGTGTCTGGTATCTGACATGGTATTTGATATGCCACCATCCCTGTCTGTTTGTGTCTGGTATGGTATGTGATCAGAATCATATCTGACACACCACTAAAATCTTTTACATTTGATTTTGCTGTGCCTGATATTTATGTTATTATTGTATATTTGACTTTCAACCATGCATAATTCAGGAGTCCATACCAAACAAGCGGGCATCCAGCGATAACGATCATAAGTTTCCTTCAAATTCATGACTATTCAAGAAGAGTTGAAATTTCTCTTTAGAAAGACAATTGCAAATATTTTTGAAACTAGGTGAAGGTAGTGTATCACATTTTATGTGCATTTGGCAATACATACAGCATTGCAGCATTGTTTTCTACATATATTGAGTGATTCAAGTGGCTTTTACTCTTTAAAAACCTTCCCCAAATATGAGTTGATGAGAGAGCCATGGTGCCTTTGCTGTTCCCATTTCACAATACGAAACCCCAAATAGCAAATTCATTGAGAAAAGGTTGAAGCTTTAATATTCGACTGAAATATTCTTACCATTTTTTATTTTCCCCACAACCCAAGACAAACAACAAACAAACAGCCAGACTTGAAAAGTCAGGACCCCAACAACATGACAAGAAATAAGAAGTAGAATCAACAGCTCACAGGTTTGAAAACCATTATATTTCATCAGTAACACCCGACATGCCCAAGAGCATTACAACATGTCGCATTATTTGAGGTAGATGAAGAAGTAATATAAACAATGAAACAAAAAAAATGTGAAGAAAAATAAGAAAAAGGGGGAAAAACAAAAAATTACAACCAAGAAAAATTGTTGGCTTTAGGACAAACATGATACCACCAGCAGCACCAACATGTGAATGCTTGCTTTTTTAGTCATATATTAATGAGGTAATGAAGGAGAGAGACTGCATCCTGGGCAAGGGAACAAGGAAAGGGGGAAGGAAGCAAAGAAGAGAGCAAGGAAGGGAAGTTTGTTGATGAGATCGATAATACGTCACTGTTCTTTTTTAAGGTCTTAAAAAGTTTGCTGCAAAATTAACTTTGCAAAGAGTAGTGACACGTTATCACCAGTGATGACCTACAACAAGTCTTGGTTGAAATGTTGTTAGCCAAGTCCACTTTCTTTTATTTTGCACAGTAGTCTTCTAGTTTTTTCTTCATTTTTTCCCCTTTTTTTTATTAAAAGAAATTCCCACTGAAAGACATACCAAAAACTTGTAGCATTAGTAAAGTTCCTATTAATTAAAAAGAGTGTAGCATGTACCAACCACGTGGGTGTGTCTACTCTTTAGTATGTTCTAGTGGCAAGGAGGCTAAGCTACTGAAGTGGTCTATGGTCCAATCGGTTCTTGCTAAATAGCTTCTCCAGACTTACATGGAGTAACCTACAAACCAACATCTAAGAATGGAATTGACAAGCTTCCAAAACATTCCATGCGACAAAGACTGTAACTCTTAATCCTCATTTTTATTTTAGTCAAAATTAGAAATAACGGTCAAAGTTTGTCACGTAACGCTGTCCCATGTCCCAGCTCCACGTTGCAAGAATATATGAGTGTCACCTTCTAGCTGACACACCCACAGACTGATGTGATCTATAAACAGTCAGTACAAAGTACAAAGCCCCTCTCTGCTTTGTTTCATAAATTTGGCAACAAAAGGGACTTTTCTTGCAAGCATTACAAATGTAAAACCTGTCTCATGAGGATGTCAGTCCTAGTAAACTTTGGAACCAACTACTGAAGTCATGGGGGAAGGGGGGGGTAAAAGATTAGCAAGTGACCTCTCATCTGAGAGGTCACTGTCACACTTAAAATATACCAAAGACACAGCAGAGGTTAATGTGGGCAAGAGGTCAGTCCGTAATATTCCAAGGGGGGGGGGGAGAGAGGTGTCTTCCTAGAGATTGTTTTACAGGAGCATCAGAAATGAAAAATGCTGTACCAGATATCAGAGTCTCTGATCCAGAAAATACTTGGAGGTAGTAAGGACAAAAGAGGGTGGGAGGGAGGAGGAGTGATATCAGCTCTAAACACGATTTAAAAAAGAAACATTAACAGTGATATCAAGTCTTGCTTGAAGAGCCCATAGAAACCACTTTACCCCCCTCCCCCCACAAAAAAATAAAAAATGATAATGCCAGAGAAATGGCTAGCTAGCTTCCTACTTTAACACTAAAATACTTTTTTCAATGTTAACACAACAACCTTTGATTCCTATGCAAGAGAAAATTAAGACACTTGGTTTCTGAGACCTGATCAAAGAAAGGGTGTAAACCTTCTGGAAGGAATATCAGGATAACTTTCCCATCTTTGAAGATGAGGTGCCCCTTGCCTTAAATAGGGATTTCCAACTTGTGGGAGTCCTGCCAGTATAACAATTCTACAAAATGGTGGTTGATCCAGCTAATTAAACTTCCTCATTGTTTCAAATATTATTTAGGAATATCTGAAAAGAAAATATATAGATTCAAATGCCCGTAATCCTTTTCTTGTATTAAACAATTGCTGGTTTTTTCTTCTTTTTTTTTTTTTTCCAGTTGCTTGGTTCATAATCCATGTTCTTTCCATTTTTTGATCAATCCATGAAGGGGTTGATGTGTGCTTGTGACAAAAACAACTAAGCATGGCTAGATATTGTATCGGATGCTGACTCACTTTTCATGGTGTCTTCTCTACAGAGTTGTTACAGAAGAGTAATAAAACCACTTTCCAATATTGATGATCACTTGCTTTTAAAGCAGTTCGAGCATATATTGTCCCCACCACTCAGTTTTTCCCTTCCTTTCTCAAGAACAGGGAAGGAACTTTTTAGACGCCTTAATAAATCGTCATTTACACCATTAATAATAATAAAAAAAAAAAAACATGTACAAACCACTGAACTCATTTACTACTACACTACAAATATGAATATATGTTACATACATTGTTACACTACATGTAGTTCTCTCCCATATGCTACTTTTCCACATATATTACCATAAACTTGTTGAAAAAAAGACAAAAAAGGGGGAAAATGAAATAGAAGAAAGGTATTTATTAATAAGCAATCACAAATCCACAATGTTTATAAATTGACATAAAAAAAAGAAAAAGAAGTCTTCCAAACACTAATTCATATAGGCTCTGTAGTAAATGACAAAACACCAAGCTTTGAGATTTTTTATATGCAAGATTCAAAAAATTGGAAGGGATTTTCTTGACAACGACAACGAAAAAAAAAAAATCCTACAAATTATATTACACAAAAATCCCTGAGTGTCGGTAAAACTCTTCCCTAAGCATGATTTCAGCTTCAATTTGCCTAATAAAATGCAGGCGCCAACATTGAACCCCGACAAAATTGGGGGTTACAAGACGCACCTGCACACATTGATTCATTTTTTTAACTGAGGTATAAATGAAGGATTAACTAATGAAGAAGAAAAGAATGTATCAAACATAATCTAATGAACAGAAAACAAAACAGGTGACAGAGGTGAAAAATCAGGGTCTGATGAAAATAAAGGACCATGAGAGAGGAAAAAAAAAAGGAAAGAGAAATTCTGAAGAAATTCCTCCAGAAACTGTTCTGCAACAACAAAGCATAACACAAAAAATAAGATATAGTTCGTATTCCATCTGAGAAACAACACTTTTATACAACAGTGTAAATAGAGAGGTAGAATGAAAAATACCCAAATTTGAATCATAGTTTAAGTCCTTAAACGCTAAATATGAAACCCGACAAGAAGATGCCATTTTCACATTTAAATTTTCTTTGATTCAGAGCTCCTGGTATCCATATAAAGAGTGTGCTACCGTCTGATCTGCAGGTTAAATTTTCTGAGCATTTCTGAAACCGAAACATTTCTTTGCTTGTTGAATTAAGAGGTGCACGATACATCCCTCGCACATCCTCCTGCTCCCTCCCCCCCCCGCCTCTTAAACTCACTACCAATCATCCACCACCTCCCCCTCATCCATCAATCTCCAACATAACTCTCCAGGCTTGACATATTTGAGGCTAATGAAAATAGAATATGAAAATTATTTGCCTAACAGTGCCTGTAAAACTATATATAAACAAAGTGAGGTAGTGCGTTGGCTAACTGATAACAGATATTGTCTGCTGGTGTCTATACCAATTTCAAATCTACCTTCACCAGTTTTCACTCCTGTGCATTTCAAGTCCCATATTACCTGAGATGCACCACTTTTTTCTTTGCTGCAGAAGGTTACTCCTTTCATTCCCAGGTCATCTCACATAGATAAATTATTCCGATTAAATTGGACTAAACATTCTAATGGAAAAGTTCTTCTCCACAAAATCGTCTTCTCCACAAAAGCATCTTCCTCACAAAATCAGAATTTGATAACATCCCCCCCCCCCCCCCCCCCCCGCGTAGATCTTAACGTTGATCTTTTCTGCATAACATGAAGCTTCCTCATTCCTGAGAGCAATGAAAGAGGCAGGCAGTGGAACCATGCCCATCCTTTCTCTCTTGTTGGACTTGTGTAAAAACCACAATCGTATGAAACCAACCTTGAGTTGTTTTTTTTTTTTTTTTCTTGTTTTATTCTTCTTTCCTGAAAAGGCTATTCTGAACTTCGCTGAAATTTTTCTGAGTTGAAATTTTCTAATAAGGTCATCATCATTTTACCAAACTGACTGTTGAGCCTAACACAGCACAGCAGCTTGAGTGTGAGGTGTCCACAGTCGAATATAAAGATACCAAAAATACAAAATTGTACCCAAGAATTGTGGGCGTGGACCTACTATAACAACATGCCGTAATGAACCCGTAATCATCTTTGACAACCAACTATTCTTTTGAATTCCACTGCAGGAACAGTAAAGAACTCAAAAGTGTCCTCGGGAGGTAGGCAGGAAAGTAGTATCAAACTTTTCATAACTTTCCAATGTACTTTGTGCACTCCTGTTTAGAGGAGTATGAAACAAAATCAAGTAACAAATGGCCTCTCTTCACAATTAATTTCAAATTTAAAATACAACCTCTCACATCAACTCGCTCCCCCTGCAATCCTCTTTTTTCTTTTTTGACAGTTTTGGCTGATCCACGATGTTGGAAAAGGTTATCATGCAAGACTCTGGCAAACTTGAATATTCCTAAGCTATTTCGATATTTCTATGTAAAGTGCATTCCTTTCGGTACTGAGCTGGCAGGCCGCATACAGCACTGCACTCAGGCCCGACTGCTCTGCACCTTGAAAACGGTGAGGGTTCCTTCTCTTTGTTTCCATGTGGATTACAGATTTGCTTGTAACTTGTGAATAACAATAAGTCAAATGTTCCTGAGAGAAGTACAAGACTGACTGGGTTTGTCATTGTGAAACCAAAGCTGAATCACCAAGCTTTTCAAACACATAATCCAATCTGATAGAAACATCTCTGTACCAACCCTAATAGAGTGCATCTCTATGTGCTCATTGGCGCATGTCAACAAGAACCACTTAACTTGACAGTTTCAGCAAAATTTTGTACACTTGGTCTTTTCCTTCTGGTTTAAAAAAAAAAAAAAAATTCCACTGGCAGTAACTGTGGTGAAAGGACCAAAGACCTGCCCATAAGCTAGAACAAATTCAACAAGCTGTTACCATCATTCTACCCTGCCAAGTGGGAGAAACCACTGCTCCATTAGGTTTCCCAGGAAGCCAAGTAGATTAACTACGAGAGGTGCAAGGTGAAACATTTGGAAGGTGGATTGCCAACGGAGGACAACATGTTCGTTACTGAAAACAGCTTCTTCCTCTCTGACATCCCTTTCGTTCCGGTTTACTTTTCTTGGATATGATTGCAAAAAGATGAAACTGATTACACTCTGGGAAGAAGAGGAGGGACAAAATTCCGCCACCAGCCAGTTCAGTCCCTGGCAAAATGCTTGACCAAAAATAACAACGAAAATAAAAAAAAAATAAAAAAAAATCAACCCAAGAAAACATAGTACCTGAATAACATTGTCTTAACGTAAAAGATGTGATTAGAGAATCACAAAGGATAGTAAAATAATAAAAGGGATTTCAGCATACTGGATATATCATTCTGACAAAGGCGTTTTAAAAAATCCCTGCATTTTCATTTTAATGTAGTTGTAATAGTAGAAGTTTTGTCCTTGAGGATAGATAATGGCTTTCTCTGATTATTCAATTGTGAAATTTTTGAATTACAAATGGAAAGAGTTGAAAATGTGACAGTTGTCCTTTTTTATTCTATTATTACAAACATACAAAAGTAAACGACTTAAGCAATTTTGTGTCTCTCCCTTCTTTTGGGGGGGCTTCCTCTTGCTACAGAACACCAAAAGAGAAAGAGATGATTTTTTTTTTTTTTTTTGCGAATACTACAGTCCCATAGATCTAAAACTGTTTGCTTGACTGGCCTTCATATTCCAAAACGAAGAGGAAAGAAATTAAAAATAATTATAGTAGTAACAATTGATGGACTTGTTCGAAAATTAATTACATATTTTACAAATGGTTATGATTGTGCCAAGACGTAATACATTGTGTATTCCATTCAATAATCACTGTGTGTACTAATATATTAATGTGCTCACACTTTGTCTTTACAACCCTTATTCATCCAGATGTTTTCAAGACGGGTTTTCACGACACACATGACGGACTGACAACCACTTGGCAAACTTTTGTATACAGTTACAACACGGTGTTAATTACAACTTTGTACAGATTTTCCCACTTGGTAAAAGACAGGAAAAGGAGGGCTCTTGAAACCCCTTCACATGGTTTCACTTTTTTTTTTCAGATTGAATGAGTTTTTCAATGTTTTGTGCAGACCTCTTCACATCAAAAGTGCCGCCTTCAATGCATCCCTGATTTTGACACGCTGATTTGACCTTTTGGAAAAAAAACCCCATCCACCTTCTAGGCCAGTTACGACCATTTTGATTCAGTATGACCGTGATCAATAACCAGGAAAGGTGACTCTGATATGCTTCAATGTCAACACAATTCAGAAACACTCTTTGCATTCATGCTTTCAGAGACCCAGAAGGTGGGGGGGATGAAGTACTAAATTCATGACATTTTGGCACAATTAAGATTTTATATTTGCCATAGTTCCACAGCACAAACAAAAAAGAGAAAAAAAAAGAGAGCCAAACATGTCAGCTGGTTTTATTTGCCTTCATACCTGTTTTGACCTTGTAATGTATGGAATGCTCCTTTACATGGGACCTTCCAGCCCCTTCCCCACACCATCACACCCTCCCATTAGATTTACAAATTCCTTGATCAAATCTGTAGAAAGTTTTGGACACCAATGAGTAAAACACCTGAGACTGAGACCTGCTGTATGTAATCCAATACAATTCCACCTTTATAAGTTACCACGGTAAAACGTACATGTCGAATATGTTATTGGAAGCCAAGATGCATTTTTCTATAGATTTCTTGTTTTTTTTTTGTTTCCTAAAGCAGTTTGTTTGCATGCTCATATTAATATCCACAACTGAACTACTTCAGTTTGCAGGGTCTTTGAGATTGCAATGTGTGGTGGTCGCTCATGTATCAAAAATGGTACTTTTGTGCCTTGAGTCACCCATTTTGTATACATATAATTATTTCTGAAGAGAATTTCCACTTGACATTCAAACACCCACTTCCTTCCCCCCCCCCCCTTCTCTCCCTTCCCTGTTCTCTCCCTTCCCCTCCTTTATACATTGTATATCTGATACATCTCACCACCAATAACAAAATTGGTAATGATCTGATGAAGTTCCTTCTTTTAGTCCCTCCATATCATGTCTCCCAGCATATTACAGAACTCTGATTTCTCATGCCCTTCACTGTTTCACCCTACCCTATTCCAAACCTCTCCTCCCTCACATTTCTCCCCCCCCCACACAAAAATACAAAAAGAAAAATAACATCAACTTTATGAGAAACCTTATATTCAAATTTAGCCATGGAGTAAAAAGGCAATCAGTCAAGGTATGATTATGGTGGTCATAAATTCCATCTTCACATGAGTTACCATGGGACATCCAAACAATTGCTGTCAATGGCATTTGAAAACATAACTTGCTATCACTGCAACAAGCCAAATGGTGAGGTCAACCCCACCAAATGCTAAGTTAATACTCGCATGTAAAGGTGGACAATGGATCCAGGCGCACAGGAAAAAATAAAATACTGATTGATAAAAAATATACTTTTGTACCAAATGCATAATTCAGCTATTGTAAATGGTTCATCTTCCCTGACTTGCTAGTGGCTACCATCCTCATCATCGCTTCTTCAATGTGGCATGTGAAGAAGAGAGATGTTTGCAACACAGTCAACAAAAACAACTAAAAAGTTGGTTTTTGCCCTCCAAAGCCTCCCTCCATTCCTCATACATTCCCAGTCCTTCTCTTCCACCAAACCAGTCCCCCCCCCCATTACAAAAAAGTCCTTTTCCACCACCTTTCAATGTATGTGAATGTTGCATGTATTTATGTTTGAAGGGCTTGCAGCACCAGTAGGTAGTATATATGGCCCACCTGGATGAAGTACATCCCCAGGTGACAATGACTGAATGCAGCATATGTATCGCACAGCAAAGAGCAAGCAGCATGTAAAGTTTCTTTGAGGAGTTGCAGAGTTTATTAAATCGCAGGTCAGTCAGGGAAAGACATCACCACCACTATCTTCACCATCGAGTGGTCAGGTTACCATTCCACTTAGCATACCACTTCATGCACACTTATCATCAGATCTCACATATTTTGGTATCTTGGGGGCCATCTCACAAGGGGTACTATCATCATTTGCTGGTGTTTGCACAAGGTCGAAAATTCAGACCTGGGGACCAACAGTCTACATTCAAGTCCAACACAAAGAGATAACTTCCATTAGACAGCGAATTCATTGCGAGGTCACACTGTTTCGCCACACATGTTAATACAACACCACTATGCAACTTACACACAGGCAGGACAATGAAGTGTTCTCAGCTAGGCATACAAACTGAATGTTGCCACGAGCACAGTGTACATCAGTGAATCTTTGTATCTGTGGACTGCAATTTCAAAAGATGGTACTGACATCGCCGGTCCTGTACCGAGGACTCCGGTGCAAACGCTAGAACTTGGTACATCAGTTCCATGTGCCTTTTTTCTTTCTTATTTGAAATGAAGAGGCCAGAATGAAAAAGTATCAGTGGCATTACAATATGCATTAAGGTGAAGGACGTGTCAAGGAAGGACATTTGAAAGGGACCAGGAGTAGGGATGGCATTTTCAATAAACAATATTGGTAACTAGCAAGGTACGATATTATTCTTCAACAAATTTTAAGTATTTCTTTTCTTGAAAGTGGCATATTCAATTTGATCTATTACGGCAGCAACAATTAACATAATTGTAATCCTAGTCTAAAGAGGTTACAGTAGACACCTCCGCCCACGATCCTGTAAAAACAGCCAAAACAGCCGGCAGATTAACTCCTACATTCAATAGTTCTCCTAGTAGTTCTGGTACATTGCCACATGAATTTCCGTCAGTCTCAAACTTGAAATGTGGTACCCCTTAGTCACTGCATTGTGTCACATGTCACACCTTGAGAATCGCCCACAGCATATTGCACTATCATTCAGTGTCACAGCAAAGGCTAAAATAACCTCAGAGTCACAGGGAAATTGGCTCCTATGAACTGATATACAAAATCATGTTGCAGAACAGTGAAATGATGTGACAGGTGTGACTGCTAATAATCAGGTCTGACAACACCGTATTAGTAACAAGGATGTTAGCATCATCAGATGGAAAAGATGCATTTTCATCAGTGGATTCCTAGCTACCAATTGGATAAATGACCACAAGCTCATTTATTGGGGAAGAAAAGTGAAGGAACCCTGTCAAGCTTATGAGCAGAAATACAATCTATATGCTGTTAGCTGTTTTAGCAGGTAACCATTATGGGATTTATACATCTTTTGCCTTTCTCCCCAGTCTTTGTTTTTTTTTTCATCCCATAGGTGACAACTTCATCTTTGTTCTCCTCCTACAACACCCCCATCTGACACGTATATGATCAATTTATGTGCAGTTTCATCATGCCAGGTTCCCCAGTGTGCAACACAAAACTGCATTCACTTTCAGCTCCTGCTACAGATACTGGATTACAAAGCTACAGATACTGGATTACAAAGAATCAACCAGAGCTGCTATGCAGGCTTCAGTGATCACAGCTCCTGACATTTATGCACTGACAGAAGTATCAACAGTAGCAAAGCTCCCCTTCTGTATTGTGTAGCTTGGTGTGTTGCCACTACTGCAGCTGTGTGTAAGTAGTGGAGGTGGTAGTAGCATTGAATAAGTAGCACACATTTTTTTTTTTTTTTTACTGCATGCTACTGTAGTAGGTTTATGGTTGTTCTACAATGCTGCTGCTATTGTATGCTGCCATGAGTTGTGACTATCTGCTTCAGTGATTCACATAGGTCAACAGGCATCAGTCACTCTCATCAGCATTACACAGCAGCACCGTTACTATTTGATGGTTTTTCACAGAGCTAGGAGGTACTCATAAATTTGTGTTTATTCTGTAATACATGCAGAGGAGTGGGAGTGTCACAGTGTGAATGAGGGATTATGATTGGATGGTCGAGTAAGGTGTGCAAACTAGTACTCATGTGTGGAACACATTCAGTTCAATAACCTTGTACACTTTCTGTGACTGGTAAACAGAGGTAGGTAAGTGGCAAGGTTGTGTGAAGGAACATGAATGCATGCAGAAAGGGAAGGAACTTGTGATGATGGAAAAGGGGCTGGGATAAAATAGGCCATAGTTTTAGCAAATTCACAATGATGAATGTGTATTACTACTTGTGCAGTGATGATGTTAGGCATGAAGATTTTCCTCTTTCCTGCCAAACTACTCCACAAAAACCCTGGTACCAAGGCAAGTGAGTGGGTGGATGGATAACTGAGAAAGACTGTCAATGACCGTAATGATGATACTAACATTGCTGCAAGCTCAGATTTTATTCCCCTTCAGTAATTAAAACTTTTTGTTCACTTCTCAACAAGACATTCTCCCTTCACCTCCCCCCTCCCTTTTTTTTTTAATGATTCCCAATTACACATCTCACTCACATACGAAGTGCCAAAACTCCCTGTTAACGTCAAATCTTACATAAAGGCAAAGTCCAGTATGCCTGCAGTCTGACAGCCCAGAACGATCACGGACACATTTTTGCTGTCTGATCCTTTCAGTAGTGGGAAGAAAAAACAGAAAAACCACACTCAAAGTGATGAATTAGGGGTTACAGAAAAAAAGGAACCAAGATCGGAAGTTCAAGCTAGTTTTTTTTTTTTTTCCTCACACTGAGTTCAAGTAATGTTGGAACAGCTTTGTTGAGAAACTGCAAAACATCTGTTAAAACTGATTGAGTGGATTCAATGGAGCACGAAGTAGCTCTCACCAACGGACCAAATGCAAACTGATAACAAGAGAGAGCTGAATGAATGGGGTTTGTCAAGAACAGTAGGTGGGTGGGTGGGGTCCATCCATTCAATGTATTGTGTGCATGAATCAGTGCATGAAGTCTGGACAGAAAGAGAAAACACACTCAGAAATCACATCAAGATGTATAGGGACACATGACCGACAGACAAGCAAACACTGGCCACAGACACCACGAGTCACCCAGGTGACACCTGTCACTGGACCGCTTTTTGATCGCTTTACCCCTTCGCACGCATCATGATCACCAAGACGTCTCATAAAAATTCTAGCATGTTCCAAGATGATGTCTCATGCTCCCGGTCATTAAATCATTGCATTACCAGTCCATGATCCCTGAGTCTCAATTCTATCCATCACAAAAATGCTGACCCACTTTTCCGACAACTAAGTGCGCACTAAACGTACTTTGCCTCGAGGTTTATTGCACCTGCAGAGCTGCCTTTTTACGGCAGATATCAACTATATTCAGGGTTAAAAGTCCTCCGAACTGATGTACCAAGTCAAAGTATCGACTCTATGAAAATACAGATGAGGCATAGGGACCAAACACTACCACATCTGTAGGAAATTAGAAATCATTTGAGAGGTGTAGCCTATAAACGAGACTCCTTGGGACTGACATACCAAGAAAAGTCGGCCACTTTGTGTTGAAAGGGAAGGTTGGGGGGGCCAAATAAGGGAGCGATTCATGCACCACACAGACAGCAATCTAACCTCCTTCAGACATGTTTGTTGAGGGGGTTTATTAGGAGTCAAGCAGATGAAACTCCTTGTTATTCAAACTAGTTATATTTCAGTGGGCACCTTGGCCTTACAAAGGTAAAAGCAGTTTTGGCAAAAATCAAAAAACAAAAAAAAACAAAAACACAAACGAACAGACAACATCAGTGACCACACACACAGATATCTATAGATACTTTCTTATGTAGTATGTAATGTATGTATATATATATTATATATAAAATAAGGCATAACAAAGCCTGAACTGCCATCCCTGAGAAACAAATAATGTTTTTATGCAGTCAGAACTCCTGCCTGGATTAGAAAAGAAAACACGAAGAGGAAATTAAATATTCCACACAAATGTGTGAGTTAATGTGAGCCGTTTGGCTAGATTGTGCTATGTATGCCTTCAAAACCATCTTCCTACAAACTCTCCTGATTACATATTGCAGTTATAATACTTGAAAAAAAAAGTTTTCTGTTCTCTTTTCTTTTTTGTCTGTCATCATCGACATTAGCGGAGCAATATGTTGTGGCCCTGAATTATAGAGATGGAAAAGAAATATTGTGTGTTTCAGACAAAAAACTTAAACTACCTTAAATGCTTGCTGCGCGTGATATGACAAGTAAATTCAATTTTGTCACCACACATGTACCCGCAAATGCCACATTGGAACGGATGGATGCGCCCATGACAACTCATGTGTAGAGTGAACATGACTGTGTCAGTAAAGTACGTCTCACAGTGTGGACACTTAGATGCCTGAGGAGGTATATCAAAACCTATATTGGAATCAGCCTTTTCCTTGAGGACTGACTGGTCTGTCTGTGTACCCGTGGAGATCCTCGCTTGAGGTCTCCCCGGGATACCCACCTGATTATAAACTTGGAATGGGTACACACCCTTGTCGTCCGCGTCTTCCTGAGGAATTGATGAAATGCCGACTGGGGAGTTATGGTTGTTTAGCTGTCCCTCGGCCGAGGCGCTGCGGACTCCTTCTCGGGCTACGGCAACAGTGGAAAGGTCCAATCCATTCTGGTCATGGTACATGACATGGTCTTCCTCTGACTTCAGATTTGCACCACCTGGGAGGTTGAAGTAGTATGCACGTTGGTTTTCCGACACTTGTCCCTTGGTCTCTGACCTGGTGTCTATCCACATCTCCTGCTCCGGGGACATCACAAAGTCCCGTTTGGGATGAGGGGGGCGCTTCCGCTTCTTGGCGCCCTCTCTTTTCTTCTTGATGAAGATGGGAAAGCCTGCACTGCTCGGCCATATAGAGGTCACCGGGAGGTTTTCATTGCCTGAGGGTTGCACTAGTGGGGAGTGACTTGTCGCCATCTGGCTGAGGGAAGCAATAGGTGAGGCAGAGGTAGATGTTGGCTCGTGGCTGCTGATTCCCCCGGCTACTAATGCTGAATCTGTGACTTCTCCATTCTCTGTCACGGGGGAGGAGAGGGAGTTGTCGGCCCCATAGGTGTGTTCCAGTGTCGGGGTCGTTCCGGAACTGGGACTGGATTTGGTCACTGATGAATCATCCATGGTCACCGACACCTGAAGGGGCTGTGCCGATGAACTGTTTGAGTACCCATTTTCGTTACCCGCTATTTCTGTTGTACCTGAGGTAGTGTTTTCCTGAGCTTCGTCGTTACGTTCCTCGCTTGGACCATTGGAGAGATTGTCACGGTCACTATTTCCCATGGCCTGGCCAGGTTGGCTGAATGGAAAGCCAACAGATGACATTTCAGAGGGTGGGTAAATGCCAACTCCACTTTGACTGTCATCTGAATGGTTGGAGTTGGGGGTAGAGACTTTAGAAATTTCAGGCAAAGATGTGGCGACAGTTGTCTCTGGAATTTCCGTGTTTTCCACGGAGTTATGCCGCTTGCGTCGATGTGCCTGCAAGTTACACTTGTAAGGTGTTTGATAATGGCACTGGTCACACTTAAATTGCTTGCTGGTGCCTGTGTGCACAATGAGGTGGCGCATGAGGCTGCTGCGAAAGGCACTGCTAAAGCCACACACCAGGCACTTATAAGGCTTCTTGCCAGAATGAATATTCATGTGTTCGTTCAAATGAGTCTTTGTCGGAGAGATATGTGTACACAACTTACACTGGAATATCCTACTTTGGTCGGGAAAGACCCCCACTGGTGCCGGCACGGGGATTAACTCCTCTGAGTGAATCATCGTCGGCGGAGCGGTGCTTGGAAGTGACAAAGTTCGGGGCACCTCAGAATAAAGCGAAGGTGGCTGGTCCCGGGGTGACTTTTGCATCTCTTCCACTGATGGGGAACGCATAAGGACAGAACTGCTCATTTCTACTCGGTGTACAGCAATATGTTGTGATAACGTGCTCTGAAGGGAGCAACTGAATCCGCACTCCAGGCATTGGTAGGGGCGGCTACCAGTGTGAATATTCATATGTTCATCCAATGCACTCTGGGAGGATGCCACCAGGGTACAGAGTTTGCACTGGAAGCCGGAATTTGCTTTCCTCGGACTGGTGTTACCTGCTGGATCAACGGACGAACTCTGAACCTCCTCTGAACCACTTGAAAGGCTGGACCGTGAACTTGGCGTACTGGATAACCGCAGTGGGTCCTCGTCAGCCATTCAAAAGCACTCCAATAGTCACAGAAAGCAAACCATGGCGAACATCTTGTTACTGCATGAAAAAAAAATACAAAGACAAGAATGATGCATAAGTTAACGTATCTGTGGCAACTTGATTTAGGGAATCGATGCAACATCACAATACAACATCATACATTTGTATAATCCAACATAACATTCACTAATCAGTATTGAAACAGGAAGACAATTACATGGGCTCATGGTAGCATAGGAAAGAATCCTCTTAAGTTCCCTAAAATGCAGACCTTGGCCAGTCATTTCACTAAACTTTGGGTCTACAGCTTGTTTTCAACCCAAATGTAACCCTTCCCTTGGGAAGGGTGGAACAGATACAGAAATGAAGGTGGCAAAGAGAATGATGTCAAGCAATCTGTAATGTAAGCCACAGATCAAACTGTTGGTATGGCAAGAGAGTGGCCAGTCAAGCAATTCACTATGCCAACCTATCACACTCAAAAATGGGTTACATATTATGTGCCACTTGGTGTTTCAAAACTCATAGAGTATCAATGAAACATATAGCAACTAGACAATGGTTCAGAATTTAGAGTAGATGCAAATCGGGTATCACTTTAAATTGTGAAAGTTGAATGCACAATGCAGGTATGTCAACGTACACACAACGTGCTTTCAGGCATTCCGCTCTACAACGGAAGTGCTTCTCACATTTTTTTTTTTTTTTGTGGCTCCAGTAGATGATTACACCAGAGTACACTGAGTCACCATTCTTTCTGGTTTCTATTTCTATGTGAGCAGACCGATAACCAACGTGAAACAGAACCAAGTTAGTAAAGAATAACCTTTTCTTCCTAGCAGTGAATTCAGTAGCATTGCTGCGACGTGATGTTTTCTTAATCGTGAAACAATGATCAATTTTCCTTCAGTCACCAAATGACATTGGCAACAGCAAGTTGGTACCAAAGCACATTTGAACAAATATGTGTAAAACTGTGAATTGTGTACAGTGGTCATATGGCACAGCTTTAAGTCTTTTGCCATATTGATCAAACTAGTCAAAGTTTAATGTAACCATGAGGACTGAGGTCTTGTGTTCATCTATTTAATTTACTGTGACCTGAATCTAGTGACTACAGTAGGAAACATTCACCTTTATTCTCATTAGTGTAGAGAAGACATTGCTCGGGTCATTTCACAAACGATATGGAGCAGTCAAGTCTCAAATCGTCACCATTTGCCGATATCTCAATATCGCAAACAACACTTCAGAGTTTAGCACGTGTAAAAATATTCCAACAGTGAAGACATTCTCTGTGGGTTACTCGCCATCAAATTTTTTAAAACAAATATGCAGGAAAAGCTTTCACACAGCTCGCTGTGATATGAACTAGGCATTACCTATCTTGCAAAAATGATAAAAACTTTCTACTCCAGAAAGCCTAGATTATTATCAACATCCTTCTTGTGTAAAAATTGACAATCTGTCAACAAAATGTAACAAAGCAAAGGAAACCTATGACTCCCATTAAACCTCTTCCCTGGCGATCGCTTTATGATCTTGTGTGTGCTTCCCTAGTGACTGACCCCTGTCTTCAAAATCTGTGAAAGACACTGGAATTCTTGCGAAGTGAATGGAAGGGAAATGGGAAGTGCAAAATTTCAATGTTTGACCAGAGGGGGGTACCCTCAGCACTAATGGGGAGGTTTATTTTCACTATGTGTATAGTAAGTGATGCCTTCGCACCAAGTTAGTGCTGAAGGTAAATTTTACTTTCAAAAGTACTGCTATAGTACTTAGTTATTTCTTTGATTTCCTCTAAGAAATGGCTCAATGGGTTCAATCTAATAAGTATCAGGAAGTTCGACTGACTAGAAATTTCAATTTTATGAAACACTGTAACTCCAGAGCTTGCACTCAACTTGATCACACTGCATCGGTTTTGGGTACCCATGTTTTCTCACTCACAATTTGTGGCATTATCAGAGACTGCATATTTTTCTCAGCATCATGCCAAAATGATCTTACATGGGTGAACTCCCAGGTTGTGATGGTTGAGATGCATCATGATGCATTCTTAGGAGACAAGTTCTCGTCCCATCTGAAGTAGCCAATTTCTTCAAAAGCCAAACAGAGCTTTTGTGGGAGGCATGATGTTTTGGGGGGGCCAGTCACTATTTCATGGGGCAGCAACTTTTACTCGGTGGGTAGGCAACCTCTAAAGCCCCTCGAACACCTCTCCCCCTCCAAACTAATTGTGCAGGACACTGATATCATGTACTAAAGAAGGAAAATGGGTATACTGTAGGTCAAAGCAACACATCCAGTTGACCCCTGGTATGAACAAGAAGCAACAACTGTTCGGACTATTTAGGGTATTAAACTAACTATGCCAAGCAAAACAAAATGTTCTGTAAATATATTGTTATATCAAGCATTACATGGCAAGCAACTCACAGCATTTCAAATGATAGAATACATGAATCCACCAAAAATGAATAAAATTCAGAAAATTTTGAGGAACAATTACGAATAAAACTGAGACAAGAAACTGCTTATAGAAGTAAGAAACAGAAATATTCTATGGAAAGGTGAGTTTTGAACTTAAAACAAAAATGAAACTAAAGCCCCAACGCCCAGATCAAACTGCTGTTCAAACCGTCACCGTACTTCTTGTATGAGCAATGTAAGATCACGAGAATGGGCTTCCCAACGAAGTTGAACAACATCCGACACGTATGGCAGTGTTCACATTTTTAGATAGTATGTTTCATCTTCCCAGCAAATGTTCAAAACTTTTGAACATTTCTCTGTCTCATGATTTGTTCATTATGTATGGCCCAGGTGAGAGAAATCGTCACCTAACCTTACGTGGTACTCCATTTCTGGGATATTCAGCAGGAATCAACAGTTTAGGACACTTCCAGTCTGAGACGTTTGAGGCTTGTTTGAATGGCAAATGAAAATTGCACACGCATGTACGCACAGCGCTGCACGCTCCAAGCTGGAGACGGTGAACAATGCCACGCATTTGCGTGAAGATGTTCATAGACAAACGGATGATCGTGTGGACGTGGCTTTTGCAACAGACACAGACCTCTCAAGAGAGAGTACACTAAAGACTGACATTAAATCTTTTCAAGCAACATATGTTTGCACATTTCTGTGGCTTAATTTAAAAACATTCTAAACACATCAACACAGCTGTGATGCCAGGATAATCAATAACTTCACCCCAGAGGAGCTATTACAAATGGAAACAGCTAACACAGCTCAATGGTAATACACACACATGCACAGTTCTGCACAAAACATCTATAACTCAGCTATGCTGGGTTTTCTAAAGATAAAGGCCTAAATGAGGGCTTTGTGGAATAACATTGTTCTGCTTTTGAATATTTAGGCCTATTTGTTTTGAAATGTTTTACTTAACAACCTATTTAACGGTCAACAAATCGAAGCCCTAGCTTGTAAATGGTTTACAGCCGTATGACACAGTCGATTTAAAATCGTCACTGTGGGTGGTTGTATGAAGGTGAGTGACTAAGCTTTCACAGTAAACCATAAACCGAAACGGGTAACAACTGACTTCTATTTCGATTGATTATTGCACTGAAGAAAAATAAAAAACAAAAAAAAATGGTAATATTTTAAAAGTTAAAGATAACTTTCACAATATTAAAAGTTACATTGAAATATTTGTGGAAATATCAGTTACAGGCTAAGAGAATTAAGGTTTGAGTGGTTAGAGCAGCACTTACTCTCAGGTCTCTCAGCCATACAAATTTAGGGCTTATGTTTACTTATACATAGATACATTGTGTGGGGGAGAGGAAAACTGATTCTAAACGAAGTACCATTATTACATGTCCAATTATACCAGTTGTCCTTTGTTTGAATATACAGTTTACTTGAAAACAGCCACGATTAAACTTTGGAATATTACTTGGTTTGATAATGTCTTTCGTTGTAACTTATTATGTGGTTAAAGAATCAAAGCCCTGGTTCATGGTTTGTAGCCTAATAACACAACCAATTAGATATTGGTTCAGGGGGTGGCAATTGTATGAAAGGGTTCCAAATATAAAAAAAAAATAGCGACATGCTAAAACATGGGGGGGAGAGCTGTGTACATTTTGATTCACAGCAAGGAATGAACACTTTGAAACCTTATGATACAACTGCAAGCCTTTCTATTCCAGGACAGTTGGTAATCGTGAAGCACATTTTGGTTCAACATTCTCAGCAGAAACAAATCATCCCCAAGGTTTAGCCTTTGAACCAAGTTCCAAAATCCGGACTCCGGTACTTGCCATCTGCAATCGGTCCGGTACCTGAAAACATTACTTCCATTAGCTCATGAGTTTGCTGTGAAGTCCACAACATGGTATTTTGTTTTGCATGTTAATTGCAACACCATGCATCTTACCCACAAGCATGATGATTAAGTTGTTCTAAAACATAATGCTGAATTTTATCAAACATACAGTGTGCATTAGGGAAGAAACTTTGGATGCGGGTAGCAATTCCAGTGCCAGGACCTGACATCGTCAGTCAAGTGCCTAATGCAAACACTATCAATTTTGCTGATTGTTAGAAGTTCTTCAATGAGCTTTAAAGGGACACTCCAAGAAGATTGTAGAGTACACAGAGAATCCACCCCTGAGCTAGAGCAGCCTAAATCACATTACTGAGTCTCGTACGTTGCACGTACGATGCAAGTTCAAAACTGGAGCCAATAAATGGTATTATACATAACATGAAACTGGAATATCAAACGGTGCTATCGATCATACCATGGTTATTACATCTCTCCAGAAGGAAAATTATGGTACAGAAATAAATTACGTAATATTGACTATGCAAGATGCGACTTCACTCTGAGGCAACCTACTGTATCACACAGTTGTGATGTTTGATAACATGAAACCATACACTAGACAAATGGTTGCCAAGAGAACAGACCTGTACTTTTCAAGAAAGACTATATGTATACATCAAGGTCTCTAAAGATAGCCAACATTCTGAATATCAATCCCTAAACCCTCAGGAAAAATACTTTAAATCAAATCTCTCCTTGAAAGGGAGTCACACTTTAAGAAAAAACATTAAGTTCGACTGATTTTTATGAACAGTACGAATGTTGCAGTCAAGCATTTTGTTATTTAGGCCAATTTCTAGCTTTCAATCTACGCAACAATCATATTTTTGACTCATTTGGAATAAGACTGCCGGCATGACAGTTCAGTTTAGGGTCACGACCACTACCTGACCTCTGAACCCATATTCCTGAATGCCAATGACTGTCTCTCCAAGAGACGACGTGTTCCATTAAATGACCTCCACAATTGCACAATGAACTCTGACCTCAACTTGAGTGCCCTAACCTTCTAAGGAAACCCAGCAGTCTGTTCTAAACTGTCATCAGAATATAAGCCACAAAATTAGGATATGTGTCTCACAATTATGAACAAACAGAAAGATATATAAAACAGGATAGATACAAATTAAGGTACATGCAGGGCAGCACACTGCCACTGTGCCACTCACGACCTCGTACATGTGTAGGTTCGATACTGAATTATGAGATGTTCACAAGCAATGTTTTAAGAATCAATACTCTGTGCATGGACTCAAAGGATGTGATCATGCCCACCCACCCACCGCCTAAACAACACGTAGTGACATAGCTCTGGTGGTGTAAATAACTGAGAATGAATTCCCCTAGCCATTACGGAGTACACGGGGAAGTACATGAGCTACGCATAGCTAAGGATTTGACCACTCATTTTCAGTTGTTTCTTATTTCAAACCTGAGAGTAAGATTTACCTGATGATTGCATCACTGTATTAACATCTTTTCTCAGAGTCCCCAAAACTTCTTGGTTTGGGAATTCACTAGCAACATACTCAACCTTATGTAACATATGCATTACCGTATCAACGATGGTCTCGCACCTGGCAATTTTATGTGTGTGTGTGTGTGTATCTGACCACCACCCTTCCATAACAGCCAGCCTTTTGGTCTGCCATGGTCATTACAGTAATGCATAGGTTGTATGAGGTGAGGGAGTGCGCGCTGTTAATTGCAAATTTGCATACATGTCCGCAACGGTGCTAACTTTGTTTACAAACCAAACAAAAAGTTGTAAATAAATCAGTATCCCAGCGAGCCCAGGCGTGCAAGCAGCAGACCAAAGTTTTGTTATGAGAGCATTGTCAGTCACTATGCATGTCGTTAACTTTTCTGACCAGCCCCAGTCCCGCACACGCCAGACCAAAGTTTTCAACCAACAGGAGAAGTTTTGGGTTAGGAGACATGCCCAGTGCAAGTGATACATGAAGCATGTTCCAACATGTTGGTATCTGTGCAACTTCCCGTAGCCAAACAAACCAACATGTGAAACAACATTACAGTAACATAACTAGTTCCAACCGCACCTTATCGAGCTCACAGCTACTGTATAGGCTAGGCCTAAGTTTGCAGAGGTAACGATAGTAGTAATTCCATATGTGAGACACTGTTAGGGATCATAGCATACGCTAGGCTATTAGCAGTACCCATGGTGTGCTTGGCTAGCCAAGATAACTTGAACAATGCAAACCAAGGAAACTAATCCCAGCCAACGAAAAACGCTCAAGATTCAAACTTCACAGACGGTGAGACTGACAGAGTAAACTGGACACTGCAAAACTTTTGAATATTTTATGAGGTAAAGATTGCCTGGTGGGGCATTTCCATTTATAGAGTTTGAACTTCTCATTTCCTTTTGCTACATACAATTACAATCAGCTCACCTCGCCATACCTGATCCTTTTCATTACAAGGTGACATCTCGTCCATTAGTGTTTTTATAGCTGGTTTATGCAGTACACATCTAATCAATTATTGTCACAAAACAAAGAAAAAATCCAACGACAAGAACCTGTGAAGTAGGCCTAATTCACTCAATGGTCAAGAAAAGGGCAGCGGATAGTGTTGTGCATCGTTCCCAAGGCCTACACAATTTCAAAGCACTGAACGAAGTTGTACATTCATGATCAGGTACCGAGGCCCCCGGCAGATGACGGTGCTCGGGTACCCAGGTACCAATTTTATGAGTGGTGAAAACATTATGCAATGTGACTGGGGGCTGAGACTCCACAATTTCTGTGAAGTCGGCTGAGAATCCACACACACTCACACACGCACACACACAATTGCCAGATGCTAGACCATGGTCAATACGGAAATGCATAGGTTACATGAGACGAGGGAGTAAGTGCTGTGAAGTCCGCAATTTCTGTGAAGTCAACCACAGGAAACCAAATGAATGAACTGTACCATTCAACCCCATTTTCTTTTCACAGCACTTGGCAACAACTCTCCTAAATGCAATTGAAAATGTTTTCTACTTAACTGATTATAAATAGTTAATAACGCTGAATGTGGAAGCAAGTTTTAGTTGCTTTCCAAAAAAAAAAACACTTCCTTGAGTAACTCATCCAGGCATTGCCGTCGAGGGACAAATATTAATTTCCTGTAACACTAGCCCAATCAGTGGAAGCATTGCTATGCGATAAAGTTACACTCACTGATGTCATTTCACTAAAATACGATGCTAACGGAAGCCTACTGGTTCAGTGGCTAACAAGAAAGGAAGAAGAATGTGACGGGCAAACTTAGGCAAACTTACCATCTATGAAGTCTGTATGTATCAAACTAATGCATATAAGAAACACTTTCTAGTCAAGCGCGTTAACGATTCGTGCAAATCTGGACTTCATTCTCAGGCGATATCCTCTCTCTGAGCTCTGATGCAAAACTTCTTGCCTTTGAACTTATTTCTTTCCAGTTCTCCATTCTAAAAATTTGTCCAGGAAGACATTCAAATTCATGACATGTTCAAAGGGAGCACTACATTCATGATATGCTCAAACTTCTGACTGAGGCATATTAAATGTCCTTCCTGACAGAGTAAAGAAAAAGCAACAGCCACCCATGGCAATATGCATTGCAGTAACAACAGTGCATGCCAGCAGAGCCATGTTTTGATCACAATTAGATTTCCAACCAAAAACTCGTTCATGACCAGGAGGAATAACTCCCAACTAAAGAACGAATGACCAGCACACTGGTGTGCAAGCTATTTTTCAAGCATAAATTTGCCGCTTTGCCAACGACGTCATGTATGGCAATGTAAGGCAATGTGATACCATAACATCCATTCACAGTGCTTGTTATATTCTACCTGCAACTAATTCTGACTAAATTAACTCTCTATGCCACCGACCACATAACAACACTGATCTGAATGCCATGATACATGTTTTAACACACAGGCCACAGGCTGTTGCCATGTTAAAAATCAAACTTTAGCATGATGTCTTGGGTATACCATACAATGCACATTGTTTCTATCATTTCATGAGAATGCATGTTACTAGCAAAGACTAGAAAACATGCTTTACAAGTCATGCGCAACCAGTTAATGTCCACAGTGAATGCCAACATGATCTGCAGAGTCACCCCCCCCCCCCTTTGAATCATCCTCCAACAATGGCACTAAGGATGCATTCAGATAATCCTTTTTAAAACCAATGCAATCAATTCTGTTGCTTTCTCTGAGTTTCTTTTTCATATTTTATTCCCCTCCAATGGAGGAAACATTATCATTACATGCAACCTTTGTTTCATTGCTGTTTCATCAAACTCCTTCTCAGAGTCTGACTTGATACAGTCAGATTTGTCTAATTTTTCTAGCCACATTTTCGGTCAATGTCACGAAATTGTTTCTCAAATGCACCGTCACTTCAATTCATCCTGCAGTATATGTTTTGTGTTTTTCTTGAGATGGTCAAACTTTTGAATTTTGCCCTTTTCAATATATATTATCTGTTAATTATTTAATTACTGGGTTGCACATTTAATTACTGGGTTGCACATTAGTAAAGTGGTATCGGTATCTTTGAAGATGAAAATATAACCTTCCAAACTAAAACAATCCAGACTGATAAACTTCTAATATGTCCTTGATGTAATCATGAAGTAAACAAAGGATGATGTAATACACATCACAGGAGTCCATCTCTTGACATCACAAACTTGCGTATGTACTTACGTAGCCAATGTTCATTCATGATGAAAGTGTGAGATAACAATTTGACTGTAAAATTGTAAATACTTGATGGATTTTGGGGAACTTTGTGGCTGTTTCAGCATTTTTAATGTTTAAATACTCCGAAACATCAATTTAATGTCAGGCAATCTTCAGCAAAGTTTATGCAAATTTGAGTGCTCTTGACCTCAGATGACCTTTGACTGCCACTAAACACTACAGGATTAACACAAACTACTACATCTGTTCCAGCTTCCAATTCTGAAAAACTTCAAACTTTTCATCTGACCCTGAATGACCTTTAACCTCTGCCAGGGGTTGAAATAACCAGAAGGCCTGTGGGCGCAACACTGATGGAAATTTTCTCCGCTAGTCGGTCTATAATGGAAAGGAGCCCAGGCTGGCTTCTTACATAGGCATGTGTTCAGCAAAACATACAGTCCCCACCGAAAGTTCATGGACAAATATTCATTGCCTTTGTTGTCGATGCTCTCCAATAACGGAGTCATTTCGATCCTATGTGACAAACATTACATTTGAAATCCGACCAACTGAGCTACATGACCATTACAACTACTATTGGTTGCACCGGCTCCTACCTATGTCGATCATGAACAATGAAGCTGTTACAGCAGCCTTTCATGTTTGCAGACATGTACTTTACTGTAGATCTGCACAGAGAACATGGCAGGTATCTCAATGGAGTACTGTGTACGTGAAAATAAAGGCAGGAATGGCTTTCTTCGACGGTAAACTATACCAGAACGAATTACGTTGATTTCTGGTACACTTGCTTGAAAGTTTCTTGGGCTCAACACACTCTACAGATCACCGTGCATGTACATTATTGAACCCTTGGTATTTCTTGTTACCTATTTTTAATTCATTTTCAGCTGCTTACAGGTATGAGTTTTAGGAACACAGCACTGTGCATCAACTCATTTTGATTTAATATTTTGCAAGTCAAACTGAACTAAGGACTCTGTTGGGGCTGGTTTTCTTTAGCTTTTCAGGCCCACGGGCTTTAATTTGGCCCCTAAATTTTGCAAGCTAGGGGTCCGGTTGGCTCCCAACATGTGAATGCTCATTTGGACCCCAGTCTGCTGACAGTAAATGATATTTGACCTCCACAAAAAAACAATTCTTGTTCTCCCATGTGATACATCAATGTACAGTATATGACATTCCATTCTTGAGATACTGTTTACAATGTCTTCAGTTTGACTTCCATTGACCTTCAACTTTGCCAAACACAACAGGATCCCTGCACTGAATGTGGTGCATCAGCACTGTATGATATCTGTTCAAGCTTCCATTCTTGAGATACCACACAGGACATCGCAATCACACATAGACACACATACACACGCACAAAAACACACACAGTCATGCCTATGAATGTGATGATAATCAGCAAACTCCAAAGCGGTTAAATTCATTATTTACCAGGCAACATTGGAATACACACTTGACTGTTGACAGGTGTAATGTTTGTCCAAAATTGAGACTTGCAGATTTCCAGGCTTATGATTACTTAAAAAAAAATTGTACTGAGTTTCAGCACCCCACCCATCCATGAAACACAAAATTGCCAGATGCTGGACCACGGTCAATACGGTAAGGCGTAGGTTATATGAAGTGAGGGAGTATGCGCTGTGAATTAGTGGAATCAGCATCAACAATATGAGTGCCAACGGTTGGTGTTAATGTAACGAACTCTGCAAATCTCCCCCAAGTATACCAACAAAACAGTAACACTGCTATTGACTAGCCACACACACACTGACTGACATGAAAATGACATTTTGGAGTATTCGGTGCATAGATCAGTGGAAAAGTTGAAATTGGCAACAAAGTCCATCAAACTCCATCGAAGATTGACAATTTTACATGCAAATTTCTTTCTCATTCATGCATAATGAACAAATATTGTCTAAGCATGCAAATTTGTGAAATCAACAAATGGACTCCTACGATATGTCTTATTGTAATCCTTTGTCTACTTAACCTCTCTTTCAAGGACAATTGAGAATTTTATATACTCAGAGGACTTTATTTCCAACCATGCATTTTCTTCCTCAAAAATATCGATATCAGTTATCAACTTAAAACCCAATACTTAATAAAGAAATTAAGACACGATATATATTGGCATCTGAATATTCTAACGATTGGTTTTGCGTTATCTGCTGTGCATTTTCATCAAATTTTGAAAAGTCCTAACTCTAAAACAAGAAATAGATATGAACGAAATTCCAGCAGATTGTCATGCCTTCATGGTTTCACTGTGCAATTTCTGAATGACGCCAGCTCTTTTCGAGAGTCATGTTGCACCAGCTCTTTTCCATAGTCATTTCACATGACCTTTAACATCTTCATCTTGACAACATATAGATGTGTATTCCAACACTTCATCTTCCATAAAAAAAGCAATGGTTACACAAATACGCTACCATTAAACTACTTACGTAACCAGTAAATAGAACTCTGCCTAACCTAGAGTAAACAATTCACATGAGCCCTTTAAAAAGGTCACCCACTGGTGCATCCCTAACTAAGATCCATACCTGTTAATAGCAGTTCACAGGACAAAGGCATTTCAATCGTGTTTGAGTGAAGGTTGTAACCCCAACCTTGCGCTACAGTAAGGCTGGTTTTTGAACCTGCGCATGTAATACCCATTGATCCTCACATTCATGATACTTTTTTAAGCAGGAGGGGGGACGGAGAAGGGGGGAGGAGGAAGGATCAAAATCAACACCTCAGATTGTTTACACGAACCTCACATTCAAGACTATTTTAGTTATTGACATTCAACTTCCAAACTTACAGTCAAGGTCGAAAACTTTTCCCTTTTGCCAACATTCTGCAGCAGGTGAGTGTAGTATACTCCACAAAACTCATTGGTTTGAGAATTCACTAGCGACGTACTCACCTCATATAACCTATGCATTACCGTATTGACCATGGTCTAGCATCTGGCAATTTTTTGTGCGTGTGTGTGTGTGTATCTGGCCACCGCCCTTCCGTAATTGCCAGCCTTTTGGTCTGACTACGAAGTTCTGCATCTGCTTTTGCATCTGCTGATATCTACTGCCTTTTCGCGCATATCTTCGATTTTCATCGTTATATGAGGTGAGGGAGTACGCGCTGTGAATTGGTGAGCTTCTAAAGTGAGTTAAATCCACAAATTTCGACACTTGGCAAAGTCGCTCGGTGATTGGTCCAACTGAAGAAAGACTGGCGAGTTAAACAGGCCAAATCACAGAGTGATATGTCTCAACAAGGATTCCAAGCTCTTCCATTTGGAAAGAAAGTGCAGTACATTAGAGTAAGATTTTGAACATTACCATGACTACAATCACTGTGAAGGCAACGCGGGTCTCACATCTTTTACCAATTTTGCCACTTCCTTTTCCATTTCCAAGCATTACCAATTTATCAGTCACTACTAGCACAACAGCAAGGATCCAGAGGAACTTCTCACTCCTTCTACTAACTACCGCACATGCCTTTTAGCCAGCTTTCTGTGTGTAGCACATACACTGAGATATCCCCTCTCACTGTCATTACGACAGGTGTATCGCTACATGATTTACATGAGCTGGACATTGGAACCTGCAGCTATCATTCGATTCCAAGGTCGTCCACTACCTTCGATTGTTTATTTAGCTGCTTTGTTTGGCTTGCTTACAAATATCATCCATAGCGCAGGTCATGATGGCACCATGAACTTTGTCAAATGTTCAACAATTTAATTGCTTACTTGGGTCTTTTAACGATAGCTGCATTGTGTACCTAGTGTAAGCTCTCTGATGTGGGGTTCCCTTACCAGATTATCATCTCATTCACGATTCTGCCGCCTCCCGATCCCCATCTTCCCCCCCCCCCCCTTTCATACAAAAGAAAGGGCTTGCTGTTTACTCACTGCAGGACAATGTGCATGTGCCAGTGAACAATCTAATGTTCAGTGGCTCAATAGAAGGTCCATCCAAAGTGTCAGGAGTGACTTGCAAGAGAATTTGCTTCAATATACTTATTGCATGTAAAAAATGTGCAAACACATTTTTTTTACCTGTGATCTCATACATGGCCACAAGTAACAGCAAACAACCAGAAAGCCAAAAGGCTTAGTGATTCCTTGCTACATGGTTATATTATAACAAACATGAATTATCCACATGACAAGTATAAGATCAACTGCAGTTATTGTTCTTGATGCACCACAAGCCTTTAACCCAAAATGACCTTTATTTTGGTGACCTGAAATGACCGCGACATTTGATGTCCACCAAAAGCAATAGGGATCACCTACCCAGTATGGCCAACCCACACATCAAGTATGACATCAGTCAACATTACCCTTCTGGAGTTAATGTGTTAGCAAGGTTTGACCTCGAGTGACCTCAAACGATCTTTGACCTCCACCACAAACAAAAGGAGTCGTCTACTTAGTATATACAATCTACAGATCAAGTAAGACATCAGTCAAGGTTAGACTCCTTGAGGTATTGTGTTTACACATTTTACAGTTTGACCTATGGTGACCTCAAATGACCCTTGACCTCGACCAAAACAGTAGAGATCTTCTGCTCATTATTACCAACGCACAGACCAAGTATTACATCAGTCATGGTTACTCTTCTAGAGATATTGTGTTTTCAAGGTTTTTACAGTTTGACCTCTGGTGACCTCAAATGACCTTTGCCCTCACCAAAGATGATAGGTATCATCTAATCAGTATGACCAAGCAACACACTAAGTATGACATCAATCACAGTTACCTTCTTGGAGATATTGTGTTTACAAGGTTTTCAGTTTGACCTTTGGTGACCTCAAATGACCTTTGACTCCCACCAAAATCAAAAGGAGTATTTTACTGACTATATACAAACCACACACCAAGTAAGATATCAGTCACAGTTATCCTTCTGGAGATACTGTGTTTAAAAGGTTTTCATGATTTCACCTCTGATGACCTCAAATGACCTTTGACCTCCACCAAAAACAAACAAATCATCTATGCAATATGAACAACCCACACACTAAGTATGACATCAGTCACAGTTAACCTTATGGAGATAATGCGTTTACAAGGTTTTCACATTTTGACCTCTGGTGACCTCAAATGACTTTTGACCTCCACCAAAAACAATAGGGACCATCTACTCAATACGACCAACAAACACACGAAGTACGACATCAGTCACAGTTACCGTTCTTGAGATATCACGTTTACAAGATTTCACATTTTGACCTCTGGTGACCTCAAATGACCTTTGACCTCCACCAAAAACAATAGGGATCATCTACTCACTATGACCAGCCCACAAAGCAAGTATGAGATCAGTCATGGGTTACCCTTCATGAGATATCGTGTTTACAACAAGCGTCACACACACACACATGACATCAGGACTGCATAGATTCCTTTTGCTTGCGGCAAGGAATCAAAAAAGGAGAAAGTGCCGAGTGGCGACCCAAAGCACGTAAAACAAACGGGACATACAGTATGGGTGGTGAATAGGCCTGAATAGTACTATGGGATTGCCACTACCTATAATTTTTCCACCAATAGAGAGGAAAGACTAAACTTTGCATACTGCTATCTAGGATAGTCAGTTACCATGACAGAGGGTAAAAAAGCTCCACTTAGACGGTAAAACATTAATAAGTCTCCTCCGCTGAAAAAAGCACCCCCCAAACCGCACCTGCATTCAGCAAAACATCAAGCGCATAGTACTTCCCTGCAATCACACTAAACTCCCTTCAATCAGGGAGGCAGCATAGTTCAAACTTCACTGAACTTTGAAATTGTCTACGTACACAGCACTGTAATCAACAGCACTTCTCAAGATTCTCGTATTCAGAAATTGTCACATTTAAAAGTGGTCAGTTGTAATTCCCATTACAGCTTAACAGATAATTACCACTTTGAAGGTAGACAGCTTTTAACTCCCATGACAATCATTTTGGCTATGACCCAGCTTTCTGCCTTCCATAAAGTCACAATCCCCATGAGTGCTACTAAATTTGAAAAAATCAAGGGCAAATGACCAACCACAAAACATGTGGACGTGATGCTAAATATCTAAAAGTAGGACAGTATTGTTTTGTCCTGTGTGAGGGTAGACTTGTATGACTGACCTTGCAAATGTATATTGTTTATGAAATAAAAAAAAATTGACCATACCTTTACTAGTAATTGTATTCAAATATTCTTAAATTCACCAAAGGAATATTAACCAAAAAATTTATTAAAGGTAAGTATGTAAAACAAAATCTTCGCACAAAGTTAGAACAGCCACATCAGGAGAGGTCGGCCAACTAAATATTTACCTACATGCAAGAATGAAGATGATGCAAGAAGAAATTTTCAGAAAGCTAACACTGTTTATTACTGCATCTGATACTTTTTCAGCAGTGACTCTTAACACATTTCATAACACATTTCCCTCCTTCCATTGCAGTCTTTCGATCCTATGAATGGAATGATGTGAAGTGTGACGTGACTTCCATCTTTTGTTTTTAGCAAATTTCACTGAATATTCAGTAACCCCTCCATTTACTTTGGGCATTAACACATGATCATACAAATTTATGGCAAACTACCCTGTGCTCTCTTGCCCAGAATGTCACTAAGAAGCATAATACTGCTGAAATCCTCAGCGAACCGCAAATGTATCAAAAATTACTGATGCAGTACAGAATGCTGAAGGCACCTACCTAGATAGCACAACAAGACATAAGTGATAATAAAAACAGTGGCATTGCAACATCCCTCTCTGATGATAATTTTTGGAAAAGCTTAAAGCAACACTTTTTGGAATAATTCCAAACCTTTCCCTCATTTACTTCTCTGCTAAAATTCTGTTACCACAGCAACTGCAACTGCTATGCACGTTGTCGTTTCAAGCCTTTCACTATTAACATTGCCACACCGCATGGGGTTCAAACGAGAAATCGTCATCCCAAGACACAGAGATGTGCATTCTGAAATATCATGAACTTACTGATTGGACAACTTTCATTTCACAGAGACTCTTGCACGGCACAAGGACAAGTGGATGACACAACTTGGAACGATGAATTCAACATGAAAATAAGTGCAAAATACCTTGAACTGAAAATGGAAATCCATGACAGTTAATGCTCAAATGTGTAATTTTTCCCCTCAAGCTTACAGCCTGTCACAAATTGCACAGAAGTGAGCGAACCAGCATAGAAGAGAATGCACATACTGTATGTATGTTTCATGTAACAGTAAGACCTCTGGGCACTTTGCAGGAACTGTTCAAATGACCTTCACCACCATCATGTAAGAGGGATATTACACAGTGGATTGTTTTGTTGGCAAAATCATCTGGCAAGATAAATTTAAGAATGACTCATCACATTTTTTGAGGGCTTGCAACAAAGGATCACAGACGGTCAAGAAGCCCCAAAGGATGTCCACAAGTTTCGGCTATGGTAGAAAGTCTTGGCACTTTGCAAAGGCAATAGCCGACAAAAATGGAATAAAATTGAGCACATGTGACTGAACAAACTTTGGCAATTTTAATAATCGTTTCTAAAACCAACAGGTAGCCTACAACTATCACTTCCGGCTGAATCAAGTGATTCTATCCATGAGACCATTGCAAAAAACAACATCCCAAAAACAACCTGTGGTGTAGTTGTCATACCGTGGGCTTAGTTGGAAATGGCATACGGAGTAAATTCGATCGAAGTGTCACAATACTGACTGAAATAATTACAGCATGGTATACAGCAACTGTCCAGACCTCTGACCAACTGTAAAAACATCTTGGTCTTGGCTCAAGACTGATTGTTTTCCTATCATATTTAGGCCTGATTATTGGTCTGACAATGAAGTTCCCTATGTCACTAAGCTGTGACTCAACACTTTCACAGTTTCTGCAAAACCCATAATGGTTAACACGAACAAACTGCGAGGATACTGGCTTTCGTCTTTTTTTTTTTCTTTTTTCCTTTTTTTTTCTGCCACACGACAAAAGATTACATCAATTCAGTTCTTCTCAAGAAGCCTGAACCATAACCGACAACTCACTGAAATTTAGACAAGGCTGCAACAGCATTACTGTGCAACATTGTGAGATTTTTGAAATGCCCTACAACCCCCAACCCTCCACCACTCCAAGTCCAAGGAATTTACCTCCCGACATATAACCATAGAATATGTGAGTATTGTTTGCAACCACACCCCACATTAATTAAGCATCTTTGTACCACAATCCTCCCTACTCCCTTCCTGCCTACAATGGCCGACCTGTTTTGCCATATCCATTCTGCTGATACCCAAAAATACCAAATCGTCTGTCATTCATATTAACAGCTGCTCACTGGTGATTTAGCCAACGCACTCATGCCTTTCAGGAAGATGCCTTATGACCAAAGGGAAAGAAGTAAAAAAAAAAAAGTTGACCTTAGAATTTTGTTTTCCTTCAATGTGAGTGTGGACATCTCATTGCTGTTAAGTTTGGCTTTTATAATCCAAGTGGACAAAGGCTCCCATACCCTTCGTACAGCCTCACATTTCGCAGCACATATTGACCAATCGAAATCCCTGTGGCAAATAAGTAATTTTCCAGCAACAGTAATGGCCTTTGGTTCAACTGACCATGGCCAATTTATGACTTGCAGAAGGTCAGTTTGTGGGGGATTGCCTATCTTGACTGACCATAGCTGTGTAATGTGAGCAGTTGATTATGCATGCACATATATGTACATAGTAAGGATCTGTGCATCACAGGATGTTCTCTGTTAGAAATGCAATGGGGGATTAAAAGGAAAGCTTCAGCGATTGGCTTTAGTCAAACATTACCATCAACAAGTATCATCCTTGCCCACTGGAAGAGCTAATAACCAGCTATTGGAAAGGCTGTGCAGAGGGAGACAGGGTTTGATATCAAATTGATTTCAATTAATTAGATAACTAGGAAAGGGTTAAAGTGATTTTGGTTGAAGAAAGAAAAAAAACAGAGCTGAAAAGTGGTTGAAGACCTCAAAATGGCCTCAGTGACACGCATAGTTGGCAAAACTAACCTGCCATGCAATGCTCTCAGGATTGCTGTACACAGAGAGAAAAATGGGATCAATTTACAAGGGTTGATTTCCAAGCACTTCATCAACACATGCAACGTTTGTCAGAGGACTATCACAACTAACGCAAAACCTTGTGCAGGGCATCGTACTTAAAAAGTGCTACCCCTAACTACTCTTCTGACCCTCTTTATGCATTCAGCCGAAAAGTCAAGCAGATCAAAGACGCAATTTGCAAATTTCCAGCTCTACCATCTCAGTATCTCTCAATCCAGATAGGACCACATTTTAATGGCTTACTGTAGAAGATTAAAAAAACCTTTCAATTTGTTGCCATTAGTTGGTGGATATTTCTTTCAGAAACATCAAAGTTGATTGTAATGTTCAGACAGATCTGCAACACTTATACATGTTGATGTTTATGTCTACCTACTGTATGATCCTTACTAGGCCCGTGACCTCCCCTTTGAAAATTTTTCGCCTTTTTCAAGGGTTCTGGGTACAAAATGGTGCAAGATTTTTTATCTTTTCTTCCTACATTTATATTTAAAAAAACAGATGGTCTCCCATTAAAACTTTGCTCTTTTCCATGATATATTTTGTCCTTACGTGCGAGACTCTTCTTTGAAAAGTTTTGGAGGCACATGCCCTGCTCTCTCCCCCTCCCAGGCCTGTCTGTCCTTGATGTTTTAACACAATCTAGATCGCCAGCAAAACCATCTGACATGTGATTCAACGGGTTAAATGTGATGCAGTCTTTCTATTTTGTTTGTTGCTGTTTCAGTACAGCCAATTGCTTCTTTCTTGGCTTCACATGTTGTCTTACGATCACAGTCCTGAAATCACACCAATTATTTGGTCAAAGTCTTTTTTTTTTTTTTTTTTGTTCACTTGTTTAGACCTACAGTATCACTGTCCTTGAAATGAGTAGTACCCCACATACATCAATGCAATGGGTTGACTGCAGTTGCCAACTCTGTCATCCTCCAACCCCTTTAGTCAACTAATGTAATTTTATTAACAGAAACCTGAATGTATCCCGATTTCTACAGTCAACATGCGCAGAATCATGCCGTCAAGGCCGTCAAGGCCAAGAAGGAACTCAAAAACTGACACGTCGACGATGCGATTCAATTTCTCGTTTTTTTTATCACACCCTTTCCAAATACATATACGTGTGATGTTGACTGCATATATGTGGATGTAACATGCACAGTGGCTGTTGTAACTGAAATCTCACTCTATGCTTTTTTCCATAACCAGTAAAAAAATTTCTTTTACCTCTTTAGTGCTTAATGATACATAGCAGTTGACCTCAGGGATTGTACGCTACACAGCACACCCCACACTTCATCAATGGTATCACATTGTCCAGAATCTCCACAAGCAAGGCCACATAATACTTGTTCACCAGAGCAGAACTAGGTAACTTGTTTCTGAATAAAAAAAAAAAAAACCTGCCACAACTTTTTACTTTTTTATATTTATTTCCCTTGTATTTTCTCTTTCCCTCTCATTCTTTTGTCACCTCCACACAGGGCAAACCTAACAAAAAGCCTATTCTGTGATCATTTCTACCATGGATGCGAAAGTTTAAGGTCAACTTTTACATTAAGTGTGTTCAGTCAGTTAAATCTTTTTTTTTTTTCTTTTTTTTTTACCATGTAACCCTGAAGGAGAACTGCCAAACTGAGTGATAGTTTTTACTAGGACTTTTCCACTCTCTTTTCACGCAATAAACAAGCATAGCCATGCACACACACACACTGTGTCCCCTGTGAGTGTGTGTAGCTCAGCATTTTTTCATTGCCAGCATGTTTGGTATACATACATATCTCACTCAGTAGCATACTATACAATGGCAACTGGAAACCCCTCAGTGATATGTATTAGTTCAATACCAAGCAATTCAAGCACTTGACCTTTTGCACTGCCATTTGGACTTGGTGTTTCACAACATGGGCACCACAGGGCACACTACATTTTCTAATACATAAAATTTCCTCATGAACAGTGTCCATTCTCCCTGGAGAAGCAAACCAAAAATATCCACATGATTGGACGAAGCTTCATGTATTCTTAGTTCCCTTATGAAAAGGATAAGGACCACTTGGAATCTCTTCTTAGGCAATAAAAAATAACTTCAGTTCAACCTGGAATGAAGAAAGCTGAGTAAAAGATGTAAATACCAACAGTCCTGTTGAAATCAACAGCCATAATCGCTTGTATATGGTATCTGTAAAAATCCTAAAGGAAATTTTTTGGGGGGTTATTTTAATTTTTTTTAGTTTTTTTTTTTGCGAGTAGAACAACAATCATAAAAGTAGATTGCATTTCAATAAATTTATTTTACTTTTTCCCCTCTTTCTTCCTCATTTACAATCTTGTCTTTTGATGATGTTACCACCCATAAAAATACAACTCATTCATTATTGGCTGTTATGAAATAATACCACACAGATCAAAGAATTAATTGCTAGAACACTGTCAACCTCAGCACATTGCCTGAGTTTTAGTGTATATGTCTTACTCCTTACTCCTACTTGTGTTTGACCAACAATATGCCAATAGTAGTTGAGTTGGCTTTTATCGATATACTATTTTTTTAACATCCGGGCATCAGCAGACACGAAGAGTGTTTACCAATACTTATCAAAACTGCGCTCTGGTTTTTAATTATGTGTGCATTCGATGTGATCTGCATTAGCCTATGACTGTGACTTACTGGACGGCCTGAAATTCCCAGAAACAGTGGGCTTGGTAATGGTGAACTTTTCAACTCCCCATTTTAATGTGCTAATTCATGACACGACACCGTGTGAAGAAATTTAACACACAGGTGAAGAATGAGCTTAAAGTCTGTACAGTTCTGATGCTGGGATGTGAGGTTTGCTATATTTTGACAAGTTCTTCAATCAACACCACCATTCTTCTTCTTTTACAGAAACGACAGGAAATTAATGCTAGGCCAAACTACATTCGTGGGATAGCTTTCGAATGCTCTTCCAGAGTCGGTCAAGAGAAAGCGTTACACTTCCAGAGTGACCATCGAGTGGGCAATTACACCCACACTGAGCAAGCTGAAGTCTCCTCATTTCAGTCTTGGGCCTCCCCTGTTGACAGCCCAATAAACATATCACCACAGCTTTGATGTTGACAGCTTCAACAAGCAAAGGATGTCATTTTGAGTCCTGTATTAAATGTCATTGAGACGGTTACTGATCAAAGTATCTAACCTTTCCTGGTGCAAACAATATTGGTAGCAAACTTACATGCAATAAAGGTGAATTTTACCAGTTCTGACGTTTTACCAACTTCTGACATACTACGGCCATGGGGGCTAACCAGTGGGGTCAAATGCTTCAAACTATTACCACCACAGTTCATAAACAGATCTACCCATTGTTTGAAGAATAAACCCTCACAAAGTATGCATCATATCAAACATCTATGACAGTGGTTTCCAACCTTTTGCACTCCTTTTGGGCTACCCTTTGTCCACCATATGAAAAATAAAGAGCCACCAATTGCCACAATTATTTCAACATCATGTTTATAGTTTATTAAATTGATGCAGTCACAAATAATGACCCAAAAATGTTTCTCCCCTCATCCCACATTTGACACTCCCATGGGGTACTAGTAACCACGGCTGGGAACCAAGGATCTGGTAGATACACAAGGTATGTCCGAATGTAAAACAGAATGTAGCAGAATTTGATGGTTCAAAATGTTGTGAACAAAATCGAAATTAAACCATTTTCAACACCTAAACTTTCAAATAAAACAACTTGTGTCCCTGGAATTTTTGGCTCGTGCCCTGTGACAATATCTTACTTACATAACAACTCTGACTGGATTCCAAAGAGTGAGTTTCAGCCATCACAGTTGCAATTGCAAGTTTTGCTAACCTGGAAAGAAACTAAGTTTGTGTCACACGTAGTTAAGAATTTACCTCAACAAGGTAAATTTTTTTTTGCGCAAACAAAGGAATAATTTGTTAAGTAATGTACAGTGATCAGATCACCTGACTTCAAGAATTTCAAGGCCTGAAACGGCAACTGGGTATATTGACACATAATCGCATTGGCAAAAACTTGGTGACCGATTTAGTTGCTGTATACTGCACTGCTCTCATACCCTGCCGAAGCTGCACAAGCGAAACTGTTTACCTTGCTGTTTGATGACTTTTTGTCCATGAATTTACGTGAAGACATGAATACAAGTTACAGCATTACTACCACAGTCTATAGGGCACAAACCTGTTGTTTTTATCACATTGAACAAGGCACTGAACGTCTTGTTTTTAGCACATTGAAAATGTGGTCAGCACTGATTTTCCTGGTACCGCCCAACCCTACTATGTACACTATCATATCTACTATACACTGAATCACCCTTCTCAAAGGCAAGATAAATCTAAAATATACTGAGATACCCTTCATCTTATCTACTACAAGTTGCCAAATCTACTATACAATGAATCAACCCCTCACCTTCCCCATACTACACACAAAAAAATAGTGTAAATCACCCTTTCTTGTATTCCCCAAAACTCACTGGTTTGGGAATTCACTAGCGACGTACTCACCTCATCTAACCTATGCATTACCATACTGACCATGGTCTAGCATCTGGCAATTGTGTGTGTGTGCGTGTGTGTATCTGGTCACCGCCCTTACGTAACTGCCAGCCTTTTGGTCTGACAGCGAAGTCTCTAGCTGTGCTTTGCATCTGCTTCTATCTTCTTCAATTTTTCAAGTTTCTTCGATTATCATCCTCTACCACCCTTCTGGACCTGTTTTGGATGAGTATCCTTTTTATTTCATGTCTTTTTCAATACGGTAATACATGGGTTATATGAGGTGAGGGAGTACTCGCTGTGAATTTAACAGTTCTACTTAAAGGTCAATAAATGCTGGAACGTGCATTATCCGAAGGGTAAAATATCATAAGTGTTTCATGCAAGCAATGCACGTGGGAGCAGCTCGAGTGCATCCAGCGATAGCATTAACTCCTGAGAGTTGACGATTAACCTTATTGATACATACAAAACAAAATTTTGATAAAAAAAGATGAAAAAAAGAATTTGGTTCCTAAATAAGCACACTTTTATTAAACACGAACCCCGAGAAGAGATAAGCAAGATTCACAATTATGTTTGTGCACAATACACAAAGTAGCACTTGAACAAAATAAAGCACAATCGCATGCATAGCAACAACATGCTAATTTGCATTAAGCGTTTTAGTTGGCACTCAACTATCAGTGCAGTGTGTACGTGCGTTGTATGTAGCGCAGCGCGCTTGCAGTGTTCGCATGCTGAGGTTCCGTGTACGTGTGCCTATTCATAGTTTACGGTGCACTTACATAGCTTTGTTTTCCTCATCAATTCATCAAATTGTTGGAATTAGCCTAGGATTGACTGGACAGATTTTTTATAAAGACAGTTGCAGATTTTGGCACATTACATTCCGAGAAAATATTGAACATGTTTGATGCCTCATACAATTTCGCTAACTTTCATGCTCAAAATTATGTGGTGTAGGCCTACGTTATTAACCTATTGTGCATACATGTAAGGCCCTTTTGCCCTTTGGGAGTTTTACGATTGCAGTCCTTAGTCCTCTACTCCATGAGGACTTATTTCTGGACTTTTCCTTAAAATCGACAAAGAATGAATGCTAATTCTGGAAGGCTTTATCAGATCTGCTGAATAACGCTGAGACAATTCTGTAATTCAGACTAGAGCGGTAAGATTACCGTAAGGAGAACCACTGATTATCACTGTATTGCTGTTAGGCCTACGTATATTTAGGATGTATATTTTTAGCTTGATGGGGACAACCGTGTCCCAAGCAGAGGCATGGTTGTGGTACCACAGGGTGAGGAAAGACAAAAGATTAAGATTTGATGTAAGCCACAGAAGATGAATATCTTTGATCACTTTAGCAGTGTTATGGTGACGAAAGACACAGAGTTATGACGTTATGATGAATGAATACAATGTTGTTTACTTTGGCTTGATGAACAAAAACAATGACAATGTACTCAAGAGGCATTTTGAGAATGATACAACATTACCATGTACTATGTTCGTATAGATTTTTGCATACGTGTAAACCATCATCTGGCTCTCTTCAACATAGCACCACCGTCCTGCCTCCGCTAAGGACATGGTTCTCATAAATTACTAAATTAGTCGATGTCAACTGTCCACATGTTGGCTGACCACATGTTGATGGACCACAACTGTGCCTCCAGTTTCCACAGTGGAAAACGTTTCTGCCGTTGTATTCTGCAGTTGCACCCACATTCACTTTACCTACTGTATGTGCAAAATCACCCTGACTATATATGTAATAACAGTAAACTACAAATTCTTCCACTAAGAACATTATATCACCCTGGATCTCTTTAAAACCAATCTATCTACTATGCATTTCAAACCATCCCCCCTGCACTAAGGATATTTTCCCTTTACCATTTATCTACTTCACACTAAATAGCCAACTTCCCTCTCCCTATCTACTACTACACACTGATTCACGCAGAGCAATAAAAGTTGCAACTAATTTAATTCTCCACTATTGACTTCTGCAGCCTTGGACAACACACATGTACTGCATCTGCTAAAATCAGCTATGGATCAGACATTTATGTCCCAAAAGTCCCCCCCCCTCCCCTTCCTCCAGGTGCAGGTGACACTCACCCATCGAATAAGTAGTACATCCAGGAACGTCAAAACAACGCATGTGCACAACTCTTTCAAGCGATGCCACAAACTCATCAGACTCTTCAATCCACGACCGACCGCTGCTGCTGTAATCACTCCATTTATTTTCCAAAAAGGAATCATCAAAGGAAACTTGAAATATCTCAGAATTGCTCAAAACTTCCACAGCAACATTTGTAAAGTTAATGTAGCAATGTTAATATAAATCATTACTGCCTCCCCATGGTACCTACGTTAACAGGCACTGCTGTTGTTGAAAGACTGTCAAAAGCAGCCCAAAATACCTTGCTTGTGCCAGGCAGCATGCATGTGCTGGGAGCTACTTGAACAATGCCAACAGCATTATTAAAACTCATACATTGGGTGACTATGTGCACCAGGCTGCAAAGCCACATCTAATAAACCATACTAGGCCATTCATCACCAAATATTTGTGGTCAAGACAAAGAGGTGGAAAAAAAATCTGACCAGTTTGATCTGAACAAAGGGGGTTGTTACCAAAATCAGCCCCTCTCATGATGCTACTGCTAATATCCAACCAGATCTCCACCTGGCTATGAATTATTGTGGCTACAATAAGACAGTAATTGAGTGGTCAGCATAGCAGTGTTCGGTCAGCATCCAAAAAGCCAATGCCTGACCACCTTGCAAATGTTGTTGTCAAGGGAGCAGGTGGGGGGTTCCTTTGTTGACATCTATTTCATCCTAAATTATTTAGCAAAGAATGCAACATTTGAGACAGACTTTCCTCAAGTCCTTTCATTTACTTAATCAGCAGGGCTGCCTCCGGAAAATTTGCAACAGGACCAAAATCTGAGGACTTAAAACAATTACTCCATCGCAAAAATAGAATGTGGTTTGATTCAATAGCCTCTCATCTCTGTAAGGTAGGAGTGTGGAAAATTTGTATTCCAAATTCAGCAACAGCAGTTTGGACTAAAACATGTTGGGATTACAAGCAACTTCTTTTATTCTGAACTGAAAGAAGAAAAATTCACCAGCAAGATTGACACTCCACAATTCATTTCAGAAGAATGCACAAAGTTGAAAAATGACTCATGTCGCATAATGTTTAATTCATTCACCACTTTAAGGGTTGACAGCTTTCACAGTCAAGTCCAGGTGATTCTTTTTTTTTTTCCTTTTTCTATTTCTGGTTTGAAATTTCTCAGAAAGACTTCACTTTGAAATGCAGAACACACATGAGTCACACACAAAGCATGAGTTCTACAGCAAAAATGGCTTTTGATTTCAGAATCCTGCTATTTTACGATTAACTGAACTTCCAGAACATGATCTACACCAGGACGACAGGAAGATCTACATGAGTGTATGTCAGTGCATCCCGTCTTTACGACACTACATTTTTCCATTTAAAAGCATACCATATGATAAAAGCTGTACAAGAGGGCCCTAATGTTTCTTCTAATGAAACTTATCACTCCGTCCTGTCCTCCCTACCACCCTCCCACTGGGTCTTTCAGTTTCCATTTAAAGAAGATCCTACTGGGAAAGAAACATCCAGCCCACTCACTTTTAGACAGAATTGTTTACAATTGGGATCAAGTTATTCTGTGAATTATTCATCAGGGCACTGACAATGTTACATGGAAGATTCAAACAGATAATTATCATCAATATTCCCTTTCAAAACAATCTGGGTGGTCACTAAGCTTCTTCTGCTCAAGAAAGTCCACCACAGTGAAAATTTTGTTGCATCTGGCTTGTCAGGTTGCTTGGCGAGTGTGGTAATCCGGGTTGTTTTAGAAGATCCTTTTATGAGTTTCTTGACATCTCGTCAAATTGCATGCCATGTGACATCGTATGGACGGAAGAGGCAGAAAATACCACCCCTGTGGAGTCATACCTGCCACTGGAGTTACACATATTTAGACCTCACTCTACACACAATATGGCAGAATGTGAAAGAAGATACTCATGGTAGCGTTAGAGGTTTGCGAGCATTCTTCGTATGGAAGATAGGAGTGTAGTTGTTGTGCTGAGATAGGTTTGAAAGATTTGAAATTAACAGCTCTTGTTGAGTCACAGCAAAACGCTTGTAGTACTGAATACTAAGGAAGATGTTAGTGACAAAGAGTAAACAGTTCTGTGAAATGCTTGGTGACAGTGAGCACTGAAGTTGCTTGGTACAAAATGAGGGTATCGTTCCTTTGCAAATTGGACATTTTATTTCAGCAGCATAAAATGCCAGCTGTGTTTGAGGTAGATTAAAAGGTGCTTTAGCTGATGTAGAGGAGACAGGAAAGAAAGTGAAGTAAATCCATAGATCTTTTGATTGTGGCTACTTATGAGAGAAGCTAATGACATGATCTACCTTTGGTGAAAGATGAAGAAATCATGAGGCTGAATATGCACCAATGCATCTGCAAAACTGATAAGAGACTTGGTTTGTTCAGTAACTGCTCAACCATACCATCAGTAAATATTTCTCAGCAGATGGAAGTACAACCTATCGACTGGTTCCTCTTCCCCTTTCATCATCAAAATTTTGTTTACCAGACAATGTCATGATAATCTAACAGGAACAAGACCTCTCTGTATACTTCTTTCACACAAACATTTTTGTTCTCTTTTCTACCTGATCTGCCCCCCCCCCCCCCGGAAAATCCGGCCACAAGACGAACTCTCTACCCGAACTGTGACCACTGAGTGAGACGCCGCTCATGCCTGTTTCATGAAATGCCGTACCGTCAAAAAAAAAAAAAAAAAACCACATTCATGGATTAGGAATTTACATGGCGAGACCACAGATGGTTCACTGAGGTGAGGCTCTGTGCATAATGTATACAACACAAATCAGAAGAAACCGAAGGGGGTCACTTGAACCTTGAAGAGAACCCAGTCCATGGAGTGGCCTTCCATGAAAGTTTTCAAAAATGATTCCAACGACGTGTATAGTGACGAGGAGAATTGAATGTTGATGCTGCATCATGTATTTTATGAATGTCTTTTCTGTTCAAGAGATGTAATGCCATCGTTCCTTCGTTTGTCATTCAACAAGCCTTAATTTTAATGGCATGTTCGCATCAATCTTATTAAAGAGATAGAGCATGAATTTTTTTTTTGGGGGGGGGGGCTTATATGGACCACTTCTTGCATGAATTTCAGTGATGACAGAGGGTCTACACAGCTCTGAGAGTGACAGTTCTCAGGAAGAATACAAATATACACCTCCAACCAGGGCCTCTGGTTTGAACTGATGCTCCCGACAGTTCAGCTACGAAACAACTGACTAAAAACAACACAGGTCAATGGCAATTAACGTTCAGCAGCACTACTCCGGTTTGATGAGCGGAAAAAAAAGCCTTTCAAAGCAGTCAAATTTTTTGTTTTTAATTGGTCAGTCACTGGCTACATTCAGGAAGAGATGCTAAAACCTAGCCTTTCCTCAAAAACACTATTCCAGCTGGTCAAGTGTCCATTTTGCATCAACTTCCGGTCAAACGTCTGCCTGTAAACGACAGTTAGTAAAATTTGCTCAGGAAAGGACAGCGAAATAGCAAACGAGTACCTGGAGAAAACCATAGACTGTATTACTTTAAATCACCGACCACATTTTTTTTTTTTTTGCCATCATTTTTTATACCATGATACATAAAAGCCAACTGAAAAATTTGACAGTTCTCATTTCATTATTCCATGTATCACATGGAGTCAGATACTCTGTGGGGTTAGCCCAAGTGTACTGAATCATCTAACAGGATTCTTTAACAGTGTGCATTGTTTTCTTCAACTGAAACAAATCTCAGTTTATATGGCCTTCACGGAACTCAAACCTGTAAACTGTTGTTAAGAGGAGACGTTTGAGAGCGCATGATATCTCAATGTAGAATAATCATGCTTAATTGCCTTCAAAGGCTGAGCTTTGGCCATAAATTGCAAAAAACACATTTGAATGTATCCTAAACACTGACTTCATATCAAATCATACCATTCTTGCCCAATACACATCAAGGACTAAAGACAACGTTCGTTGTCCACCATCCTACTCCTGTCCGTCTACCATCCCAGTGTTGGAAGTGTGGCCAGCACTGTATGTCTACCATGCTAGTATTGAAACTGCTTCACAATTCTGTCTGTATACCACCTAATACAGGAACTGTTTCACAGTTCTGTCTACCTTTCTACTATTAGGACTGTTTCACACTTGCCTGTTTACCATGGTGGTATTGAAACTTAACAGTTATCTACCATGTAAGCACCGAAAGTGCTTCAGTTCTATCTACCATCCTAGTACTGGAACTGTTTCACAGTCCTGTCAATCTACCGTCCTGAGTGCTGGAACTGTTTCACGGTTATCCCTGCCTAATATCCTAGTACTGAAACTGTTTTAACAGTCCTGTCTGTTTTACAACCAGGGTTGCTGCACTTTCTAGATTATCAATTACCATGACCTTTTTCTTTTCATGACATTTCCAAGACCAAATCAAGAATTGCCATGATCTCAATCCTGACTTCTTACGTAACATTCCCAACTAAACAAACCAAAAGTCAAAGCGATACATGAGGTGAAGAGAATAATACACTTTGAGTATGAGGGAATACATTTTGATATATTATCAGTGAAAGGAACAATGCCAAATGGAAGTGAAAATATCCAGGAACTTTTTCAGGACTTCAGAAATTTTCTCTGAATTTCAAAACTGGTCCACACCTTGAAATAATTCTCAAACTTTTCACCACTTTTCCAGGATTTTTGTGACCATGGGAACCATGTCACAGTCGACAAACATAACTGAGCTCACACAGATTCATGCATGCATTCATAGTGAACAAACACACCTGATATGATTATACCAGGTCATATATGCTTCTTTAACAATCTTCCTACAAATGGTACTCATGACACATCTGAACTCTCAAGGGCTACCTCTCATCCTCCAAACAGAGATGAATCTGGTGAGCACTCACCAGCAAGTAACATAGTTAATCAGTAAGCTAAAAATCTGCTTAAATCAGTCATAATTTACATAACAAAAGCTCCGTACTTGAGTGTTAATTTGCACAAAATATTCGATGTGAGCTGTCATGGAAGCAACATTTCACATCATGACTACTAGAGTAGAAGGTTAAGAATTAGATTCTTTTTATCTCATTCCAGGCTAACGATACTTGCTTTTGGATCTACTCTCTAATTTAAACAACCAAAAATACAAACTGGTGAAATGGTTGTCTGAGGATCAACCACAAAATTTTCTGAAAATCCAGGCATGTTCAGGACTAACGATGTCCTCACCCACCATGTCTAGTGACCTCTGAAATGAACTTTTCCAACTTGTGATATGTTTCACCATAAAGTTATGATTCAAAACTGACAGAGGCTGGTGACCAACCCTTGCAATCTTTACCTACTCACAGGCGATCGATAGCTGGGTCGTATAGATGGCACCGTTAAGACGAGTGGACTTTCAATGGCTATTGTCCTCATTCAATGCACTCCATAGGAGGGTCAATATGCACTTTCTTTCTGACTTCTAAAGAAAAATCACTTATTTTATGAGACTTCCATCTCAAAGATGGCATGGATTGAAATTGACCTTGTGATGTTTCTCTCTGTTGTTTCCTGAAGTACATATATTGACAAAACTCTGTATTACTTTAAAGAGGCGCATTGAGTTGATTCTTGAGGATTTGGACGGATACAAAAACATCAGAGTTCCTTAGAATAAGCACAGTTAGTTTAAATTTTACACCCAGTACATTTGAATACCATCAAACATTTATGAACTTTTCAACGTGGCTTGTTCTGGCTGTGTGTGTGTTTGGACTTGTTTCTACATGTTACAATGTGTCTCGTCGCAAATATTCGACGACCAAATTGAAAAAAAAAAACATGATTACTCACTCGCTAACGTTCCTTTTTGTGTGATACATGGGGAAGCAGTTATTATTACCAATTGTCATAAGTATATGAGGTTTTGAAAAATAGTGCACTTCACGACAAAACACAATGAGCCTCTTTAAGGAGTTCCCCTCTCAGCTGAAAAGCATCTTGTGCCAAAAAAAAAAAAGGAAAAAAAAAGGATGTCAAAATCTGCACTCCCAATTAATGAAGGTAACCATAGCAACTATAGTAAAACAAAACTGGAATCTTATTCCATTTATTGCAATTTTCATTTAGCCTGATGCAAACCAGCATGTGCAAAGCAACCTTTTCATCTCCATTTTTCGTTTTTAGTATGCTTTATTCATATGCAAAAATGTAGCAGAGAGAATATACCTAAAAGGTACTCTTACAAGCATAAAAAAATATCAGTTCATATTACTGCAAAGAAGATGACAAGAAGAGCAATGGAAGATGGAGAAACTACCAGTTGGGTAAAAATAAAACACATGAAGGTAGAAAGGAAGTTGTGGGAAAGATAATGTATGTTTTTTTTTTTATTATTATAAACTATTCAAAGTACTGAGAAGAATAGCAGGATTTTTTTCTTTGTTAACTGTTTACAACGTTAGGTGTTTACATTCTATGCATACAATCAGTAGCAATCACCTGCTGTGACTTCACTGTCGAACAAACTGATGGCAAAGTGTCTTCTTGGCTTGGTGAAACACTTAACAACCGATTGCCCATAGAGAGGTGAACGACAGTTCAAATGCGATGGAACGAAATTTGTCCCAATGATGCAAGTCTTTCCAACCTGAGCGTCTTCCCACCGCTCTTCGAGCAAGATGATGAGAAACACAGACCAATATGCTCGTTTGTCAATTACTCACAGAAAGTCAAGAAATTTTAGTTGAATCCATTCATAGCCGATCTCAAGACAGGGGCATTCATCCTACTGAACACATGTGACATTGACTTCATGAAGTCTTCCCTGAATTCCCAAGTCAGAATTAACACAAGAGTGGAAAGATTTGCTCTGTTACTAGGGTTCCGTCAAATCTCCGTACGTGAACCACGTGTATTTTTTTTTTTTTACAAAATAAAAAGCAATATTTTCCACATGCAAAGGTTACAGGAAAAATGGCGCCTAAAATGCACTAACATGGCATACAAACAAAAGTGTTTCAATCATTGTTAAACCATTCAGACTTTGCCATTAAACATCAGCAGTAGCTTCATCTCCTCAAACCAGTACGCGTAAGGTGAGTCATGGGAGAAGCATCATTTGAATTTTTGAAAGTGTGGTTGAGCAAGTTTGGGTTACAGCAAATTATGCTTAGGCCAAAAATGAACAAATTCACATGCACCTGTGCTAACCTTACTTCTTGAAGGATATCGTCATGAATGGCACTCAATGTCCCACATATGATTGATTTTAATTTCTGTAAAAAATATGTTCTCCTTTGACAATGGTCTCTTTGGTTTCTTCACGATCTGGTTGATTTTTAAATATTCAACAACACAACTTCATGAACATCTCAAGATTACTACTGCTACTACTGTTGTTACTTCAATGGCTGCTACTACAGTACTAGTACAGTACTGCTAGTACTTCTGCTACTACTATATATTACTACAGCTGCTTATTAGTAGTACTATGACGACTACTAAGTACTACAACCACTTCACAGAATGCATCCATCATGGTCACATGATTCAGTTCATATCATTAATATTCATTAACCTTGTTACCTCAAAATAGTTGACCCAACTAACAGTTCCTTTTCTTTCTTTTTTTTTTTCTTGTTGTTTCTTACACATTTCAATCCTTGCACAGCAGTTGATCGATCAAAAACCAAGCTCACCCCCCCCACCCACCTTCGAACAATCCTTCACTTATCCATATTTCATGGTCCAAAGGTTGAGTGGACAGCAGCCAAATATGAAACATATTGACCTTTCAAGGTTAACTAGGTTCTTATATTTGAAACCCACATTGGGAGTTAATTTATAATCTCTTGGGTACACAGAAAGAGTGGACAAAAGCCTGATAAGCCCAACATATAAGATGAACTTTGAAGCTGTGTGCACTCTATGTAGCATAGCATATATATATGATACAATGAATGCCATTAATATTGACCACTTACTTAATACTATCTGTGCATAATACAAGCACACAATATGTATATTCAAGTGTGTATATTAAAACAAACAGCAGGTTTTTACTGTGTGAATTTTGGAGGATTTTGGGGGAGGGGAGCAAGAATGAAGAGCCACTTCAGTTTTTTAGACAAAATCCAATTTTGAAAAAGTGAATGTATCTAAGTATACTCTGGACATCGGCTGTATAAACAACTTGATAAAAATCGTTCCAAGAAATGGGATGACTTCTCCTACATGAGGTATTCGCAGGTAACAATTGTCAATTTGTCACCAGTTACTGTCAAACATTTTTGCCCTGTTCTAGAAGTGCAGTGTCTCCCATAAGGAGGCCCTTCTGCCACCAAGTCTAAGTTTACTGTACACACAGTGTTACTGATATCAAAGGGTATGGATACTGTGACACTAATGTATGAAGTGTGTGCACATTGCAAATTTGACAGTTGAAACTGTTGCAGGTGATCAAATGTTACTTCCTAATGCTTCCACAGGGGTTACCATGGTAACACAAGAGCTTTCATTACAGTGAAATGGAAAAGGGTCAGGCAAAATTGCTAAAACGTGATGTGAGTCTAGCGGCAAACATTGACAAGAACCATTTTTCTTTGCCATTTCCTTTACTTGCACATCCTTCTTTCCCTGCAGTGGTGAACAGTTTTAGCTATTAAGCTGGACTTAAAAAAGGCATATTTTTGCTGCCAATTGAAGGGGTTCTTAAATGAAAGGCACTTCAAATGCCATGTCAACAGCTTGTTCCTAACTTAAGGCATTGCCGTTTCAAGAAAGACCTCCCTGGTCAAGAAAGATTAACAATTGCCTCAAGGTTACCAAAATGCCAGAATTGCATGACATCTTTGTTTTTTTCTTTGCAATTAAAGTCATCATTTAACCTTAACATTTCACACTTATGAAAATGCAGTCTGGTATGTTGTAGATTTCCCTCAAAATGTTATAGAAATTGAGGTCACATCTCTGAAATTATTGTAATGTTTCTTTTAGGACAATAAGATTACAAAAAATATATATATATAAACATTCTTCAAGAATTTGTGCCTAGGTGACATCACAGACTTTTAAAAGTGCCATGAACCATTTTAAAATAGACTTTTTCAAAAAAAATAATCCATAACGCCTAAGCAAAGCATGCTAGTGAGATGTGGTTTTTCATCAATAAAGATAAAAAGATATTCCTGATTTTTACAGATTATCAATTGTCTTCAGTGGCCAGTACCTTTAAGATACATGGCCTTCTCCATTCTGGTGTTTCCATCTTTGTAAACCTGCAAAGGGTGAGGGAAATGCTCCCAACAATTTGAAATATAATTCTAATTTTGCTATCACCATGAGAAAATTTACCGAAATACTTTCTCCCTAAACTGGTAATCCTTTTCCACTAGCAAAAATTGGGAGAAGGGAGGTTAAGGTTTGAGGTGGGTGGGGAGGAGGGTGAAGTCGGTAAAATATACCATGTACAGAGTAACCACCACGTGTTTGCATCACAGTGCAAAGAAGGTTCTTAGATGCCCCAGATAGACAACTAGGTATTAGGTTAAGAATTTCAAAAACTGTCACCACCCACACACAAAGAAAAATCCACATGAAAACTCATCTGACTAAAAGCAGTTCCTACCATTGTGAAGGCCTGCATCTTCACTCTCAAAAAGACATGCAGATCTACATACAGTGATATCATTTGAACTCAAGCATTCCATCTACCTGTGGCATCTCCCTGCATTCATTAATGAATAACAAAGAGGCATGCAAGTAGACATCAATACCAAATTGCCATCCGCAATTTCACATGAGGGAATATTTAAGTAACTACCAATCAAAACTCGATACAGGAGAGTCTCCCCTTGAAAAATGTCACCCTGATATAGTAGCTAATTGACATTTCTTGGAGGAAGCTATCCCATACGCAACAAGTAAATCAAAAGAAGATACAAGCAACTGAAGAAATCGCACACACCGAAGATTTTTCAAGTTATTTCACGAATACCATTGGATCTGTGACTGTTGGGTGACGAATAGTAATACAGCTACTCATGAATGATAAGCAGCTCAACTTCCGATGAACTTAATTCAGTCAAAGTTACTCCTGATGATTTGCCAAAGCAAATGTACCCTGTGGTTGCCATGTATGTAACGATGTATGACTAACAGTCAGCACATAAAAGCCTTTTCCAGGAACTAGCTGCTGATTTATTGATTCAGGCAGGGAGTGTTACATCATTCATCCCCCCATTGCTCGCAGGAGATGTTCATCAGCACAGCTTTCAAAAACATCATATGAATGGTGTGCTGTTCAAAGGGCCTGAATGATTTGCAAAGAAAGCTTGGCAGTCAATGATAATGCTACCCAATCCATTCAAATCCTGGTCAAACAAAAATGTAGAGGGCAACAAAGCCCTTGCAGAGTTCCCTCCCATTGAATGGGGGCCTGGACTCAGTGATGCGTCTGAAAAACATACTTGCTTGAATGAAAGTGACCATTAATCTAACAATGTGAAAGGGTAGAACGGTGGGTCCTTTGTCCAAAAGGAAGATTTCAGTGAAGAGGACACTTCTTTGTCAAGTCAAAGTATCTGCTAGATGTATTTACATGCCCAAGAGAGAGGTGATCTAGTTCATGATATCTGTTAATTATCAAGGGTGGACCAGTGCTGCAGTCAATCTGGACACTGGATAATCAGACATGCACTCCAGTTTACATTGACTGGATTTACAAGTTTCTACTTCATAAACTTTAAATATAGTTATGAAACCTTGGACTTCAACCAAAATGAGAAAAGGAAGTCCAGAAAGTATGAAAAGTTACAAGTGACTTCAAACACTCTCCAATAAACCACATCTTCTCCACCGAATCTGAACCTGCACTGACAAAAACCCTCCACACATGACCGACACCTTTATGTACATCACTCGATCCTTTCTAAAAATTGAAACTAACAACACTGCCAACAACACTACCAACACTACAACAACACTACCAACACTGCCAATATTCCAAACGCCCAAACAGTTCAGAGCAACAAGTAATTCAGATGACGAAACTGATTGAATAATCCATAAGGTACTAATGTATGTAAATGGACATTCCATATCACTAGTTTGTACTTCAAAGTAACTTGTTTCATGTGAACGACATCGTGCACAATACATGACATAAAAACCCTGTCGGTAGGTCTCTAAATTGCTTTTACAATCACAGCGGCTGCTTTAGAAAACTGGCAGTATGGGTGGTTGGGATACAAAAGGTTTCAATACTTGAAATGCAATGTATTACATGTCAAAGGAGGAAAAAGATGGGACAAACTACGTTACTGTAGCCGCCACCTTGAACATGTGAACACAAGCAACCTACGCAGGATACACCATGTCAGTAAATGCAAGACAAATATACATGTTGATTTTCAGCAGGGTAAAAACCAGCACTGAAGGCTTTCACAATATATGCTTTTCAAAGAAGTTAACTTGTTGATCACAGCTACATAATACCTGTGACCAACTATTGTCACCATGTGCAGTATGCAATCGTCAACAAATAGTTCCTACAATTTCATTCTTCCTTATAAACACCAAGGAATGTCAACTTCCCTTTTCACTCGCCGGTAATGGGTAAGATTATTTGCATATAAATCGATTATTTGCATATGAATCCTATGAAAGAGCTATTGTTGACAGCCCCACATGAAAGATGAAATTACAGTCAAGGTCAGATCACGAATCTTCGGTCTGTTACAAAATCAAAAATGACTCTGCAAAGGAATCTCAATTGCGCAAATTGAATGGAGGACATTTGTCTCGTGACTCAAATGGAAAATTCATACAAAAGTGTGAAAGGATTTGTATAACTGTGCAAAAAGGCAGTAATCCCTAAAAGTTTACACAGGTATGGAAGGACAATGTGCAGCCAAATCTACAGCAACTTTCAGAATAACTTCCTTTTAAAGTATGTTCTACTGTTAGTTCAGAAAGACTGCATGAGATTTTATTTAGTGACTTTTTCCTTTTTTGTTGTCAGGATAACCACCCAGAATGTGAAGACAACAATGAAGCCAAAAGGCTTACGAGCAATATCAGTAAAAGGTAAACACTTCCTAAAAGTTCCTAAATCACTGTTGTCAATGACAACCTTCTAAGGCAGTATTCCCCTCCAGCTATGACACTTGCAACTACTGATGGACAACCAATATGCTATGAGGTAACATTGTCCTACAGGCTATGAAATCTGTTGGAACATTCCACAAGATAAAATACTTAGCAATTTTGGAGATATATCTTAACCAAACTCACAATGTGTTATGTACAGCCAATTTCATAATGGAAAAGTGAGTATTCTATCTTGAAGTTTCCCATTGGAATCATACTCTGGCATTGACAAAGAGGGAGACATACTAGGAGAAAAAAGATTTAATGAGACGAACTAAGGTTCCCCAGATTACTTCATTTTCCCATGTCAGAAAACCACAAGCTGCCTTTCACTTACCACACCTCCGTAAATCCTGAACACTATTACTAGAATAGAACCAAAAGTCCATAAACAGCACACTCTTATCTACAACAGATGGCGGTCGTACAATGTAAATGCATAACGCCCGATGATAAAAAAAAAACTTTAAACTTGGTTCCCCAACAATAAACATGGAAACTCTCCCAGATCTATGGCCTGACCTACTTTAGGGACTGATCTATCTGCTTTCGTATGAAACATATTCCTCAGATCTCTTCTCAGGGGAAGATTCATGGATAAAGCAAAATGTCTTTTCAATTCTACCTGCCCAGATTACAAGTTGAAGGATACAAGGGCAATGCAATATGGGAAGTGAGTATAGAAAGATAAGATACAAATTAATAAAATAAAAGCTGCTTTACACTTTGGCACCATCTTTCCAAAGTTTCACAAAAAAACAGATTCCTGTGTGAATGCAAAACTGTTGAGCATCGTCTCCCATCGGCCCTGAAGTTGTATGTGGCCATTAAATGCCATAAATATTTGCCTTTCATCGGCAAACATATCATAAAACTGCGACCATACAAAGGGTCTTTAAAACACCGAAAGTGAATTCCTCATAATATAAGTCCCATGGACAGGACTAAAACATTTTCAATGAACAGGAGGACAAGAGTACCTTGACATCAAACCTGAAACATTTGCAATGTTGCCAACACTGGCATAGCCTCCTGTTTTGTGATTCAAACTTCTGTTTTTATGCGGGGGGGGGGGGGGGGGGGCATCGGGGACAACTGAAGCAGAATATTAAAGGTCGACTAACACTTCCCTGGGGTACAAAGTTTTTGTACTCTCCCAGGTTGTAAACACCATCAGTTCCACTTCCTACATCACACCAAGAAATTGTCCTTTATGGGTGTCTTGGGAAGTCTCAAGAGTGACTTTGTACCACAGACTGATGCCATTTGTTGATGAAAGTCACATGGCTGAGGATTACAGAGTACACGATAGAAATGCAACAGATCTCACCAGACAAACGTCTTTGTCTTTGAAGAGTACTTGCTGTCTTCAACTAGCATTTCATCCTTAAAGGGAATGAGCAGTCCTTCTTAGTTTATTTCAAAAAAAAAATCATCACAATCTTGCAATTCTTTTCTCATTTCTCTGACGGGATCGTTCACGATATTATCTAAATATCAGTACTGCGCAAGCGAGGTGTTATGCTGCAAAATTACGCAACTCACCACTACAAATGATATCACGTCATTACAGCGAGCCATTCATGAACAAGCATGGGGGAGGTATACTGATTCAGTTTAGGGTGACTACATTTTCCCTTTAAACCATACTATCCATTGGTATGCAGGAGTGTTCACATGCAAAACGATGCAACAAACTTATTAGCTTTATGTTTTGAGTACTTGCTTTATCTTAATGAGTATTGCTTGTGCATTTGACCTCCAAAGGAAGGCACCAAAGGTGACTTATTGCCAAATCACTGCTGCAGCTTTTCGTCCAGCAATTCAACAGAGCACTATCGGGTGACTCTACAACATAGCAGAGGTCTCAAAATTGAGCATTCCACTCGACCAGTTTGATGTGTACAAGAGACCATGGTTCAATCTGATAGGAAATGGACATACTGGGACAAAACTTTGTCAACATTCACTATGGATTGACCAGATGCTTTGCGCCACATTAAGTCTTATGGTAAACTACTTAGAAGTCGTGGTCATGACGAGAGAACCACACCACTGCCGAACAAGCATACGTAACAGGCAGACACTCATCATCGGGATAGGATAAAAAAAAAAACTTCAAAAGGACATTTGCCCTAGAACATTGCAAGACAAAGATGGAAGAAAAAAAAGACAAAGAAAAAGTCATGCACTTGCAAAGTGTGGGGAAAGGAGCATGCAGAGAAGACTTACTCCTATCATATGAAGGTCACAAGCATATGACCCCCCAAACTAAATCCCTCTCCCCTTCTCCCATTCCACATATTAATCAAACTTTACTATGCTCTTTTTATGTTTTATGATCAACTAAGTTTTGGGGGATAGAAATGGATTTGATTGCTCCGAGCTGAATTGGTGTCACACATCTGCAAGTCAACACATATACATATGACACATATATATGTCAGTATATTTCTACTTAAGCATCAGTGCTGTTCACAACTTTGTACATCCACTATGTGCTGACTGTATGTTTGACCTCAGATAGTGCTAGGATTGTGAGAACGAAGCATCCAGTATAACATACGTCGCAAAATGGGTCCCATGAATGTACACGGGTAGAAAAGGACTTGAGAAGCTGGGAGGTTGCTTCCTGGGAAATTTGTGTCTTTTGGGGGAAAATTTGCAAATCTCAAGGGAAATTTCAGCACTGGACAGAAATTCACCTCTCTTTGTGTACAGATACATGATAAGAAATCATAGAAATTCAGACTCGATCTTTAGGAAATAAACATTTTTTCCAGGGCTGTGATTCTGCAAATGTGCAACTTTCAGCTCCTAATATACTTTAAATACTCGTTATGGATACTTGTTAATTGGCACATTAACAAAGTCAAGTTAATTTAACTAAGGGTAAAACACTGGGCAATGCAAGCAGTTCAACTGAAAGTCGAGATGTCATTGATCGAAAGTCCAGCTCGACCTTCTCGTCATTTAGAATCTCAAAACATAAAACTACGCTATGTGCAAATCAAACTCTAAACTCTACAGTACTATTACATCGACACCACAAATTCTGTGGGCAACGTGCATTCAAGCAGCGGCTGGAAGGAGTATAAAACCGAATGAATTGCGGCAAAAGGTAAATGGAATTTACCTTCAGGACTCCAGTGACATTAGTTCATCAAGCCTTCTGTTGAATGAGAAATCTATCTCACTGAGAAACCTGCAAAAGTCACAAGTGGGAGGATATGCAAGAATTAACTTCAAATGAGCAACATCATTTTTCAGGAAACGTTCTCATCCAACATGTACCGTCCATATTACACTTCATCGCTACAAGGTACATACCAGTATATATTCCGTGTCACAAGTGCACACACTGAGTTACAGTTTGGTTCTGGTGGGCTGCTGTCAAATTCATTCCGCAAAACAATCAGTTCCCATCCAGCATATATCCACACACATTACAGAAGGAAAGCAATTCACTCACCAACCATGTCCCACATCAAACCCACCTGACACCAATCTCTGCAATGGAACCGCCGACAAAACTGGCTGAAAGGTACTGAGCCTGCTTATCAAGCAAGCATCATCACATACCCTATAAAGGAGATATGTCAACAATCACAATTACTGAATAATCTGGACTTTAAACATGAAATGATAAGCTAGGCCAAATGATGTTAGCATGGACAAGGGTGACTCTTGCTGTTATCGGAATACTCTGTGTGTTAAGCTGATGATTAAATGCTTATAGAATGGTTACATACAATATGTATGTACTGACTTGAACAGAATGTCCAATTATTAACCGTTCCATGAGGTTAGCCCGAAGGGTTAGATCATTTAAGTGCAACAGTCCTAACTGCAAGTGCACAGTTTTTTCAAACCAACCTTGGATTCATGGCTTTGCCAACCATTTTGGTGAACATTTGGTCAAAAGTCAAATAACGACAAAAATCTCTTCCTGAACATGATTCTTCCATGTGGAAGTTACTACGTATAAAAACAAAGACACAACAAGGGCAATCAGACTATATTAAACTTAATTGTCTTTTTTGGGGGGGGGGAAGGGGGAGTGCTCTCATAATTTTTCACTGCACAGCCTCCAAAATTCTGAATATAATGCACAATCATATGTCACTTCAAGTTTTCTTTCACTTAAATGTACCATTCTATGGACGAATCTTAAATGAAGCTGACAATTTGTCGATCAAAGCTGCGTTTCGTGATAAAGTTGGACAGTGATATTCTGTACTGTTGTATACAACACCCTGACTGACTGTACGAACCCTTGCAAACTTATGAGACGTCGAGGCATTTCTCAAATTTTCATGAATTCATTCTGGAAACTGTAAAGCCAGAGATGCCATTGCGGCAAATCCTCTGAGAAACTGTGCGTTCTACCTCATAGTGTGAAGGTCACTTATAACACGCCCAGTACTGTTATAAACACTTTGGCCTTTCAGTTTAAAAAGTAAACAATGCAATTCCATTCAGCAAGGAGCATTACTTTGAGGACAAATGCGGGACAAGATTTACAAAAAAAGAAAGCACTTAGACACGAGCTGTGTTTGCAGCGGGTACCCCGGGTGTTTGGCTTACCATGTCAGGACCCTATTCTGAGATTGTTGCCTGTATCCAAACTGCACTGAAGTTCATTTCATGTGTGGCACAACTCAGCATAATATGCAGCTAACAACACTTCATTGTCTCGCCTATACATAACAAACATGGCATTGTACCAACATTCAAAGCAAACTATCGTAGTATGACTCAACAACGAACTCGTAGCCTAACAGAAAATGTACTCTAAGGAACAAGAGTACAGGACAGACTATATGGATGGTAGGTGCCAGGGTCCAAGGTTTGGAACTGGTGCATACTCTACGCATAACATGCTGCGATCCTTTCACAAGCTTACATACAACGTAAATGCAGCTTCTATGTCGTCACTACTCACTCTTTCCGTCGAATAAATTATGTGACATACACATTTTAATAATTGCACTCTACACTGCACTGTGTGGTTTTTCTTATTAAGAGAACTCCTATTCAGCAAATACTACCATCTCTATTACTTCAAATGCAGAAATGGCATTTCTAGCAGCAATGTGGGTGCAGCATGTTTATCTTCCATCATAAGTGCAAGATTACAACCAGAAATAACAGCCATTCAGATAATTACTCGCTCTGTGGCTTCATACTAACTACTGCATGGTGATATCTGCAGCAGGCACTACGAGGAGATATCGCAAAGTAAGCTGCAGACGTTAAGAACATTTTAGTACGTTGATAAATGCAGAAGGGCCAAGTGCAGACCTAATGTAACATTTACATTTGTTGGCAATTTTAACCTGATACCAACTGATGCAATACAATGAGACTTGCGCAGAATCAGAAACATTGCATGGAATCCAGTGACATATTACGGACAATATGCACGTACATAAAGCAATCAACTAGAAGCAGTTTCTCATGTGAGTCCTATTACTTTTACAGTGACTTTGAAAAGTCATCTATTTCCCAAGCTGATAAATTTTTTTCTCTTTTACTTTGAAAAGTCATCTATTTCCCAAGCTGATAATTTTTTTCTCTTTCTCTGATGCTTATTCCTTTGACCACAAAACAAGAGTGACTTCAACACAAAGAAAGTATGTTAGGAATGTTAAACCAATGCAGGGGTTGAATGGCAGTTGCTGGCCTCCCATATCCTGGTCAAAAAGTCAAAGCAACTTGTTTGAGTTTACTTCTGTCTTAAGTTTCATACAACTCATAATAACAGCACGGTGGGGCTACTGAACATACCATGTTTTTCCATTTCAGTTTTCCAACGTGGGGGGGAAGGGGCAGTGAAGTGTGTTTTGAGGCAGGCTCAGTGTGCATAAAGTTTCCATAAGGACAACCAAAACTTCGTAATATTGCATTATGATGTTTGACAAGTACAGATATTATTTAGAGGAAAACTTGCAAATATTAATTCAAGAATGATGATGATAAATTTGCACTGCAATCAGCGCAATGCAGCGTGTATCCACAGAACAGCAACGTACAAAATGAAGATTATTTAAGTTGATTAATGACATTTATGAAACTTTTAAAAATCTCTTAAATAAAGTGCGTCAAAGTATTTGAGTGCATTTAGCTGTATTTACGTTCTGCAAAATGCCAATTTGGTTCCTAGGGCAAGTTCATCTTTGAGAAAGACAACCAAATTTGCAACGTTTGCTGTCCTGTGTTCAACCAACTGAAACTGGTTAATGTATAACACTTAGAGGGTGCAATGAATGGTAAAGGGAGAAACATTCCATGTGAGCCTACATTCCTCAAATTAACAATTGCTCTGGCTGCTGCATGATGTTTTCATGATACTATTGCACACTGCATACCCAGTTGACTACTCTGTTCCCCTTTATTCAACTTCTCACATATGCAACATTCCAACATACTTCTTGGAAGACTATACAGCAGTTTGCTCCATCAACCTTCACAAGTCCAGACTTCCTGATCAGTCTCTGCCAATAACTTGATGCAATTCGCTTCCAAATTTGACATCCAAATACCTATCCCTAATGATGCAAGACCATGAATCAAATACTAACTTAACCATGGAGCCTAACTGGGGTTTAAGCATGGAGCCTAACCATGGGGTTTAAGCATGGAGCCTAACCATGGGGTTTAAGCATGGAGCCTAACCATGGGGTTTAACCATGGAGCCTAACCATGGGGTTTAACCATGGAGCCTAACCATGGGGTTTAACCATGGAACCTTACCATGGAGCCTAACCTTGAAGCCTAACAAAGGAAGAGAGAGTTTCACATGGGAAAGTATGAAGAAATCAGCTTTCCTTGGCAACAAGGTCCCTTCTCTATCATGTCATCCCTAATGGCTTCATCAGAGGTAATTTGCTCTAACACCTTGCTTACGGTATCTGAGGCAAATTCATGTGCAAAACTCTTTTTACGGGACCTTCCACCAGCAACCACTACAGCCAATGCTCAGGAATAGCTGATCCACCTGCTAAATTGCAAACCTCAACTCTATACTGTACATTTATGCACAATTGCTCTTGTACATGCTTTTTACTTGGTACTGGTATCAACACCACATGCAATCAGCAAATCTTCCTACTGACCTTTTTTTTCAATCTTTTTTTTTCTGAGTCGTGTTGTTTGTAATATAGACTACCTACTCAAGGCTGTCATCATTTGACCTCCCAATTATATATTTTAAAACCAAAAAGAAATAAAGATAAATACTGGTAGTAATAAGGACAAATTATCAGGCTTCAAATACCTCTTTAGTATATCAATGACACCAGTAAGGGTACCTATGTTTCTCTCAAATGTCCTCCACCTCCGTAGCATTTTAACTCAAAACTTGATCTCAGTTTACTGGTACTTTTCATGATCAGCCTTGGTCATTCTGAAATCAACTGGGACATTTTGGTCCGTCTCTTTCTTTCTTCCTTTTTTTTTTTTTTTTAACAAACAGTCTCTATTTCTAAGGAAGATATTTATATAACAGCTTCATCCAAGGTAACCCAAAAAATAGAACTGAAGACATGAAGGTCATTAATCCATATGGCACCCTTAGAATTCAGCCACTGATAGTTTTTGCCCAATGATACAGTTTTTGCACGACAGCAGAAAAGTTCGTGCGAAAGAAATGTAAGTAACATCAAGTCTTTGATAAGATTTAGATAGAGTTGGATTGATTCAAGGATTTACAAAGGGCCGCCAAAAAGGTAAACAGAAAACTGAAATTGGAAAAAAAAAACGCCAAAAATGTTATCTGAGAATAACAACAAGCCACATTTTCTATCTCTCGATTTTTGTTCCTTTTTTTTTTCGACCGAATGGTCCATGAGACATTAAGTCCCGAATCACGTCTTCATCGGAGTGTTCGGTTCATTGATTTACTGCAAGATTCTGAACCATGTGTCGCGACACTTAAACAATACAGAGGATCTGATCCCTCTCAACGTTCACAGGTCAAAGATTCATGCTACGCCACGTCGATGTCTGTTGAAAATTTTACACACATATATGCCCATGTATGCATACAAGGAAGGAAAAGAAATACCTTCAGTAGGTGGAAATGATATTGAAAATCACATTGTCCTTCCAAAAGCACTTGTACTTTTTTTTAGGTTTTGCCTCGGCCTCGTGGACAGTTCCAACTTTTTCTCCTTTCTCGCTCTAACGGAAGATCAGCTGTTAAGGTCTGATGCAATCCTGCACAGAGTCATAAACAAGCTAAACATAAAGTACGAGAGATAACGTTTCCTGACAAAGAAATGGATCTGCTATGTATTTAAAGTAGGCGTGAAGTCATGTATTCGCTGCCTTAATAGTTACGACTCTGAAGCTAATCGCGGCTCCAACTTGGGTTTGCTTGTAAACTTTCATTCATGACGTTAAAACTGTCACCTAAAGTACATACGTATAGTTTGCGCAGGAATTATCATACATACATCCAATGAAGGGCCCCAGTTCTGGGGGGTTAAAACTGGACTTCTTGCTAATAATCTAAGTCCCCAGACACAGGCTAGGTCTAACCGAGAAACAAAAAATCCAAACAAGTCATACAGGGTTCCAACATTATGATTTCGCGAACTCGCAAAAGGAGATTCGATTCAAAGAATTCAGTACACAAACAACGATCCTCCTACTGTCTTTTTTCCCCTTGAAAATTGCAGGTGAGTTGTGACTGCAGGGAAAGTGGAGTTAGGTCACGAGTCCCAGCCAGAAGTCGCAACTCCCAAGTAGAGTCGAACAACCTGCCAAAGGTTATTGTAACGTAACCTCAGGGACAAGGACAAATTTAAAATAGTAAACATCCCACGGGAATGAAATTTTCATACAAGGGGGATGTTTTTTGAGTCACATTTTCTGATGCTTGACTTGAATATTTTATATCAGGCTATTTGGATATATGCCAGAGATGTCAGCTATGTTCATCCCTATGTAACTACGACCCTGACCCACCAACAAAGTAACAGATTTGGGGTACATGACATCACCATAAATTTCCAGAGACACCCTCTCACAGCAGGGTTACCGGACTTCATTCGGCGGCAATGAGGTGAATATTTCATTTTCATTATTTCAACTGTAGAGCTAATCTCACAGATATTCACTTCACCACATCCGATGAGAAGAAGAAAACGAGGGCATCCAGTAGGCAGGAAGCTATTTACAGTATTTGAGAAAATACATGAGGGGCATTTTATCCAATCACGACTACTTAAAGAACACCCCACCACCCCCCTCATCATGTTCACAAAACAGTTTGTAGAATAATTTGAATTCTACGACGGTACTCCTAGCAACTTTACCTTGGATCGTCGAGTTAATAATGAGAATTTTTTCAATCCTGTCATGACTCAATCACATCATGCTATCACATTGATCACACCAAAGTGTTTCTATCAAGTTGTATTTATGAACCTGATTAAAGGAGCCCCAAAATGAACAGGCCATGGTAGTGACACATGAAGGCATTGATCTCTTGGCAAACACTTTTCTTTGTACCAAACAATGTATAGAACTGACGGCTTCTATGCTATTTGTTCTACTGACATTTAAGAAGCAATTAAGGAGGGAGCTGTCATATTCTATGTTTTTTTCTTTGATGATCCTTTGCTTTGTTGAGGATGAACAACAATTACTGTAACAAGAGACAGTGAGCATGCAGAATGAGCGTTAAACAACGACAACAAATCAAATGTTTTTGTTTCCTTTGGTAGTTTCTTTTTATATTGTGACTCACTGGCATTAATCCACTTCATTGGTCAATGGTTGGCATGGCAACTGACAGAGGTTCCAATTATTAACTACTTGATTTAATTACATAAATAACAAAACTAAAAATCTATTTGATCTTGTGGACACACTGCACCAGTTGCTTTTTTGTCATACTGTTATGCGCAGTATCAGGGTTTTGTCCTTGAGCTGTGCCCATGGATAATACCAAATGCTCTAGACAGAAAAAGTTTGTGAAAAGCCAGCCACAACCTATACTGCAATTCTTTAATTTTTTCCTTGTTTTTATTTTCCTGTGGGGATGTGTTTCTTTAATTACGAGACTTATTTGAATGCTGGATTTGAACCATCATAACAGACTCAAATCTGCTTCATTCTCTTCATATGGTATAGCGGTGTGACTGAAAGAGCACTTCCTCATATTTTTTACAAACGTTTTCAAAAGGCATTATTGCCTCCGTACCTTAGTATTTCACACCGGGACGTTAAAGAATTCCCACATGTGGCATTCAGACTTGTTGCCAGCATCTTAGGTTTAAAAACCTTACAAATATTAGAAAAATAACAAAATCTTCCACATCATCATCGAGTTCAGCAGTCCACCCCGATTTGCCAGCAGTGCACACAGATCACATGTTTTTCTGTCAAACTGTTACACTGCTAGATTCAATCACTACTGTTCTGATGACAATCTTCTCCTGCGAGAAACTTGTAATCCCTAGTTCCAGGATTCGATGGCAACCACGAATCAAAGGGCCTGCATGAAACAGTACATATTCATCTAGAGTGTGAATGAAGTTGTTTGATCAGAACTTGATTCAAACAAGGAAACTCCTAGAATCATCCATTAGACCTAGGAACAAGTACGTACTTTTTTCACAAGCGAGTGACATCATCTTTCAGATTTCTATGAGTGCTGTGGTTGTAAACACAAGTGCTACTATGTACCTTCACTGTTATATGTTACCTTTCATTTACATGGGGGGATTGGTACTAAAGTGCTTGGTTTGTGCTGTACAGTATTTCAGGTCTTAAGTTTCTCTCATAGAAAGTCAAACCGAATGATTACGGTCGGACGAGCGTTTATTCATTTAAGGGAACACAACTGGGATAACACGTACACAAAATGAGTCTGGAGATAATTAAAAAAAAATATTAATATGGTCAAAAAGTCTCACAAGCTTAAACAGTTTGAAACTATGAAAACAGAGCAACTCAACGGTATACATCCACCATGATTTTGTTAACCAACATTATTCTAAAATTTGAAGCAACTTGTAATAAGTGACAAACAATACAAGCAAAAAACACACAAGGATGACAGCATGTTCAGTTACAACTGAAGGTTTATTGTCTTCTTTCATGTAGCGAATCATGAAAATTTCCACTTGTTTGTACGTCAAAACAGGCATAGTGTCTGAAGTTTAGCTTCTTGCTTGGCAAGCACATCGACAAACACAGTTACATGACTGAGCTTTGTCAATATCATAATGAATAGAAATCTCACATTCAACTTCAGGGACAAACATATCAGTGCCAATCCCTAATGTGCTCAAAACTAAGTTGAAGTCAAAAGGAATATAGAGAATAACCCATAAGCTACTCTTTCTTATGTTAGTCATGTTACGTTTTAATTTTAGGGTGTTAGTTTCATCAAGAACTTGATAGTAACTAGTTGTGATTAAAATTATCAGATACAACTTAGGCCAGTCTGTATTTACTTACAAGGTACTGTATACCAAGCAAAACTCTGTACACCACAAATATGGTTAGGCCAAGAAAAGTAAAAAACAGTTGATTGTCCTCACGTGCATCCCTTTATGCCGCCACATCAATTTTGACTTTATTTTTATTTCCGAAAATTATATCCTGTACAAAGCTTTATATTTTATCAGAAATTTGAAAATTATAAATCACCAAAAAATTATGTCCGGTTCTGTAAATTTTTTGAGCCAACAATCGAAGTAGATTGTCACGATCGTTTCAGTTTAGTTATCATGTATCCAACTTGCCACACGTACGCGGACTGTGCGCAGTGCGCCCATGCTGTGCATACAGAGCCAATCAAATAGACACGTACAGTAAGGCCTACATGTACATTAAGGCAACCGAAGGTCCCCTCATATGAAGTCTTTCACATTAAATTTTGAGAGAGTGTATGTACATGTCAGGCTGGATAGGAACATTGGGGCTGGACATTGTTGGCTATGCTTGAGGTCAGTTCTACGTACCAGAACCTACATCATGGACTGCCTATTTAGTATGTTGGCCATTTTGAATAAAGACATCACGCATGCTCAAATATTTTTCAGACAATTCTAGATTGATCAACATGTTTTTTTCTTTTCTTTTCTTTTTTTTAATTTGCCCTTTCATGCCCAAGATTTTCATTGTCTTAACACACTGGCCTGAAGTTACACAGACTGGGATTTAACAGTAGGCCTACCAAGTACCAGCATTGATGGTTAAACTGGAAGTTAGAACATTCAAAGTTTCAGGGTTCCATTAGTTTTGAGGGCATTTAAAGTCATGGGAAAAATTTACTCATAGTTTTCATTAGGTCTAGCTTACATCTGGCCTAGCCCACATGGTTCTGCAAAACATCAAATTGTTTTCATACTGTACACTTGCCAATGTCAGGCTCCCTTTGGGAAATACTGCATAAAGAATATGAACAAAACTAGTCCTGACTAACCATTATAACCATGACATGAGGTTATGAGATTACAGGCTTGTACATGTTCAAATGAACAATCATAAAAACATGTGGGATTACACTCACAGTTCAGTCTATTCAAAATTTTGCAAGAAACATTTAACATGAAACGAGGCTACTCTTGGATTCTGCCAAACTTAAATTTACATCTGAAAGGAATTAATGATCCCACATTCCTCAGTGACTGAAACAAAAAAATTACCGCCTGCGTTTCAGAAATAAAAAAAAAAATAGCCTATGGTTAGCATTAACCAAGCATTACAGACCATTTGGCCCTTCGTACTATTTTTAGCTGTTTCAAAATATCCATCGCTAACAATTGGTTTTCAAATCATGGCCTAATCCTGAAGAAACACACACGTAAGGACTCTCCTTACACGAAAACACCTTCCCCATTAAAATTAATCTATTCTCTCGCTGAGAACAACACGCACAGCGCTCTGACGCCAAGTTGACCTGGCTGAAACGAAGTACAGAGAACTATCTCATTAATGTAGCGGACATATTGGCTTGGTTAGGCTCACAACACGTACACACGACGGTGAGCGTGGCATATTATTACATACTCGCAACCGTACATTCCACACAATGCTAACTACATTACGGTGACCACTACGAAACATTACAATGACCGCTCATTAAAAACATCACAAAAACAACATTGATAAACGTTACACAAGTGAGCGTTGGGCTTAGATGATAACGAGAACATGTGGATACATAAACAGATAACTATGTTACTTACCGCCATGTGTTTATCGTGTAAATTGGTCTCAAATTTCTGATCATTTCTGAACGGTCATCGGTTAAGTCCAGTGGTTGTGTAGTCATTTATGCTGTTGGGGAAGGTGACCTCGAACTTCGTCACTTCGCATTGATCATGGGCTTAACCCTAGCTCAATGCATTACAAAACCCCCTAGCTACCTCAAAATTAATCAATGCGCATTCTGCAACATGATTCTCAAACAAGCATTAAAGAGAGAGTGTACTATCCAGATATCGTAACGCGAATGTTATTAAAAACTTGGAAGTAAAAAATTCAGCTTGGGATGAAAAAGAAAACTATCCGTATGAGCTGTTATGTTTAAATCTGCTCGATGCCGCCTTACATGAAAATAACATACCGAGGAAATTATCCGAGGTATAAATCGGTCGAAATCATGTGACCGATTAGAAGACCTTAAACGTGCAGGAGAAGCAACTGCGTTGGATTCACCGCAAGCCTTTTAAAGAGATACTACTGAAGAAACGTAGCGTTGTCCTTGCATAGATTAATTTTACTACTGTACGATGAAAACGTAGTGATCAAAAGGAAAAAAATGCGGCGGCGTAGTTCTGCTTTTAAATTCCTCTACGTGAACAGCGATTAGTCAAACGTGTCTCTGGCTTTTGTGAAGAATGGATAGAGTGATTATATCTGAAATATTGTAACGGCCAGAGAACAACGGGCTTTTCATCTGAAGCGTACAAAAGATTCGCAATTTCCACGGGAATGGAAACTCTCGAAGAATAATGACACGTTTCTCGTGAGAGTCAGGCCCAAGCGTGATGTGGTAAATCACATGAATGCACATTTTATGCTCATATGCACATGATATGTGTGGAAAGCCAGACAACGGGAACCACGACGAATCTCAAGGCCATTTTGGAAAGGTGTAAATTTGTGAAATATCATCAATTTCAATATGGAAGGATTGATATACACAGTGTGTCATATATTTTATTGAAACGTCGGTAATATAAAGTGACTTGAAAATCGTACTGTTGTCGTTATGAAAACCTGCGTGGGAAAGCTACTGCTCATGATGAGCTGGTCGAATAATGGATATTTCAATTGCGGACTGAAAGTTGCTAGACCAAATATCCAAAGTGGAAATGATAACGTCATTTTCAGTATTTGCACATATGATTTTTCCAATATCCACGTCGTTTAGTTATTGGTCGTCTTTTAACACTGATCGAAATGAAGGCTGTTTCAAGTTCCTCAGTAAGGCAATGGATTTTTTTTCTTCTCGTCATGAATTCAAGTCAAATTCAAGATCGTGTACTGATGTATGCAGTGTAGGCTACTGAATGTACCTCTCTCAAGTGGGCTTCGTGATCCATGCACACAGTTTACCAATTAACAAGGGTGCCAAACAGTCAAGTGGGTCAATATACCTCAGTCCCCCACCACCACCCTACATCCACCCCATCATCCTACACCAACCCATAATACCCCCCAACACACACACTGACACATATACACACACCTTTGTCACTTAAGCAGCATAAAAGCCTTGAATTTAAAAAGAGAAGTACAGTGACGATGTTGCCATGGACACGACAGCACGTGTGCCATTACGAAACAGCTTGGTACTGACCAAAAAATACAGGAAAGATTTCACTCTAGAGAGTGTTTTTGCTTATCACTATGTGTCAATAATCAGGCTTCTAAGCCATCAATACCCCTAACCCCCTCCCCCTTCATAAAAAATAGCGAGAACACAAAATTGGCACACGTGGCCCTGTATACTATGAGTGATCCCTTTGACATCAGGATTGTAGAATATTGTGCCAGCAACATCAACGCTACGATTTTGATTTTCGTTTTCTCATGTTTCATAGATTCGGTTGCTTGCATATACTGAAGACGATGGGCTAGAAGTCACAATGGAAATAATATATGATACAATATAACACAACAGTTAAAGGGCAAGGTAGGACCGAAGACCCCATAAAAAGCCCGGAGGTTACACGTCCAAGCAAAAAGAAAAAAATCCAACCAGCAATCGACGTCTTCCTTAATTGGCAAAAAAAATCTTGTCAATTTGGCAACGATTGACCTAATTAATTATCTGCACGGAGAGCCTGAACTTGTTATGCGCTTGAGGGCGTCATCCTATGATCCAGTAAGTCAAAATTGAAATAAAAACCATCATGCAGCTGTCGGTACATGAAGAGGTTGTCCAAATGACGGCAGTGTTGGTACCGTGTGATGAGGTTTTTTGTGCTCATACCAATCATGAGGTTCTAAAAGGACTTGTAGAACCAAAAACCTCCTTGGTAGAACCTCCTTGCTTATACACACATTGCCAACCACACAACAAAGTTAGTATACAGGTGCTACAAAGCTTGCACATATGGTGATGAGAACCCCAATTTGCACATGTGGGCCTCTTTATATGTGGGCCTCTTTTTTTCCGGCCGGAAGGCGGTCAATAACTTTGGTTACCTTCTCCCTGGACAAAGCAAACTCTCTCTTTACCACAAGCCTACTTAGGGGAGCAAATTGTTTCAATGAAAAGTAGCTACAGTGCACTATATTGGCTGTTTCCCGTCCAATGATACACTGAAATATTTTATTCTGACGTGTAATGTACTTAGATGCACTTGCTTCTTCACAATATTCCCCACATTTCTGTCTACCTTTATTTTTACGGCATGCATGTCTTTTTTACGTATTGCAACTGATACAGTCATGGATGAGCACACGATACATCGTGATAATATGATGGACGATACATGGCGATAATATGATGGACGATACATGGCGATAATATAATGGACGATATATCGTCATAATATGATGGGGAGGACATATCATGATATTTCCCGACTGCACTTATTAGATATTGGCCACTTTTGTACATTCACATATTCATCGAATCAGCTATACAAGTTAATAGCCAGCCTATGGTAAACCGAACGTACAGTTGCAGCGGATGGTAAAGTTACATAAAAAAGGTTTAAGCACGGTGTTTCGTTCTTTGCAGTCTGCATGCAGGTGAAGGTGTAGCAATCTCTCTATGAGGAAATGATTCATTATTGCATTCCCACATATGATGGTATGGTCACTTGAATTAAGGTAATCGGCAAACATAATGTCCAAAAAAATGATTCACAAGTGATATTAAACACATCATCAGTGCAGGTGTACAAGACTGTAAATTGCTTTCTATCTCTTTCCTTAATTAATTAAACCATCCCTTTCTTGGTCCCGGGAAAGGATAACTTTTCCCACTGGGCGAACCAGTATCATCCGATCAAAGGTCACGCATGTATCCACTATAATGCTTACGTCAAAAATTACTGCAAAAGCTAAATCATGTACAATTTGGAGAGGTAATCAGTCCATCAACCAACTGTTTTTTTTTTTGTCACACTGACTATGATCAAGACAGTGCATGTATACCGACTGTGCACAGATAATACGGACCTAAATCACTTACAAGCTTTTTAGAGTCACACTGAATAAGTTATTTATTCCTCTAACCTGTTCGAAAGGACACTCCGTTGGTTACCCTCAGATAAACCTTTTTTTTTTTTCTTTTCAAGTTCTTTCGTTTAACATTTCTCAATTTTATGAAATTCTCGAATAGACGCATCTCCGGGATACTGAATTACTGCATCATTCTGCAATGTGGTAGGTCTATGCCATATGCATGCGAATAAACCGAAGCATGTATATATGCACATTTGCATGTAGAAGTACGTCGTTTCTCGACGAAGTGAATATATGGGTCTGTATGTGTGACCTTTTGTTGCACCCCGCACACCCACTGTGTGGGAGCAGAACGGACTCGGAATGTTTGTGTTGTCATGGTTCATCTCATTAGCGTTCGATTCATGATGCACCGAGTGCGATACATAATTCAACACCGCGACGTACCTCAGCACAGTTTCTTCTGTACGGTTACACCTGGATGCACTTTAGACTTCAAGCGACACGGGACTGGATTCCTTAATCTATATTGTAAAATTCATATCTACTACATGCAAGTTGCTCCTCCTTTATAATGAGTCGCTAATATGTTCCAATAACCGACCAAAACGGCTCCGTAGTTTATAAAACTCGTACGGCAACGACGTAAGGTAGAGTTCTTCCTATATAGGTATACATACAAGATGGCCGAAGTAGCAGGCTGTGCAAACTATTTCGTTGTCCCTACTTTCATATTACAAAACATGTAGGAAAGTGCTACGACCGTAGCGAGAAACTCCTTCTTCTTGAAGTCGTTTGATCCACGCAACTATGTTGTGCGAGGAGCTCAACCAGTATCCACTGCGTTGGCACACGCCCGATCTTTGCTACAATCACAGTAAGGGTTAACCACGGTTTATTTTTGACATGTATCAAACCAAAAAGCAAAATAAAAAAAATCACTTTTAATAAACCAAAGCCTAACTTTTAACTTGACTGTTAGTGTCAGGCTAGAACTAGACTATATAAGTTAGATCGTATACCATGGTTCTTAAGTGGGCAGTAACTGGATCGAAAAAAATGGAGAAGCGATGGAAAAGGTCGCAAAAGCGAGAACAAAAAGTTGCTGAAACCCCGTCCGGAGAAAGGTTTAGAGAAACCGAAAAGAAAAACGTAGCCAATAAATGGAAAAGTGTTGAGAAAGTTGGCCCTCATAATCTTCCGTCGCTCCTTTTTTTTTTTTTACCTGCCTATTGTAGGGCACTGTTGTCAAATATAAGATTTATGTATGCATAAAGGGCGCCGTTTCAGGTTCTCACCTTCCCTTTATATTTACGTGTGAATTTCGTTCTTTTTCCTTTTTTTTTTTTGTTCACTTTTTTTTTTGTCTCACATGCACTTTGGTATCTTTGCTTTTTACTTTCAACCAGAAGTAATAAATACATCGTAAAACGTTGTGACACATTCTTACCGATATAATCGTTTTAATAGCAAAATAAATCTAACAATGCCCTGGTTCCCCGGCAGAACAAACACAAAAGGATTACAACTTTTAAATTATGAAATCCCATGAAATGTTGGTTTGTTAAATTAAGTGTACTTATGGAGGAAGTATGCTCCACGCACAATTATCGTGAGACTCTGATTCAGTCATTTTCAATGTTGAATCACGTACTTCGAAACATGTTTGAATTAATGACTCCTAGGAATTCAGGCACATTGATGAGAAAAAAAAAAGAGAGAGGGAACAAGCTTTCCGATTTAAGTCTTATAACCAGCCAGGCAGTCTTAGTTGACTTCAGCACGACGTCAATCAGGAACCGGAAATATTAACATAGATATGTCAGCGTCATTTGACTCAGAAGAAGGTCGGAAGCACATGATTCTCTTGTAACTCTTACGAAACAAAACCACAGTACAAGCATGAAATCACAGCACCGTCGCTGTTTGAAACCAACTTCAAGATAAATTTCACCATTTGTATCTCAGTAAACTACGATTGCTTCGTTATTATGTAGTGTCCCATATGCGGCCAATATCTAAATGCATGACATTAAATACATGGCAAGGATTTTCAAAACAATATTCCAGGAACTGGGTATGCAATGAACATAGCAAGTCATTGCTTGTAATTGGAAATGACATAATCATGAAATAAGTATCTCGTACGTTTAGGTATAAGTGGAGAATAAGGTTAATGCCAACTCACTTTGTCAGCTAGCATCTCTTTGCATATAGTTTCTGATGTGTATAGTTATAGTATGTGAACAAGAGTAACCAGCCGTGGGCAACCTAACGCCTTCATTGCATCATCTTTTTACGTCTTTTTTGTGTGTATGTTGTGTTTTTGTATTGTTGTTGTCGTTGCTGATGTTTTTTTTTCATGACATCACATTTACTTCTCCAATTGTTTAATATGCTGTAATTCTCTTTGTGGTTTGGATATACTTCGAATAACGAAAGGACAGCCTGAACTGACTTCAAGTCCTTCCCAGCGAATTATACACTATACAGTCAAATCTCTGCGTTTGACGTCACAAGTGTAATCCAAGGTCTCAAAATAACGACTATTTATAGTAATGAATATTCAACTATTTAAATGAGCCCACGCCTGAGGTGGAAAACACAATAATGAAGTCATTTACGTAACAGTTATCTAACAACTGTTCTACAATCTTCACCGGTTAGCCGTCTCGTCATCGAGCATGACGTCAAATTGCCGCCAAATGGCACTCAATATAATAGATGGCGGTCTACACCAATGGTCCCTAACGTGTTTACTTGCAAGCATGAGCGGCTGCACATGTGGGAGTTCTGATGGTTTTACACCCAACAAAGTAAATGTGTCTACTTACAATGGGTCTCCAGATTCGAAATGAATAAGAAAAGTATAACCTCACACCTCAAGTCAAACTACACAACCGCTTATTCAAGACAATGTTTTTTTTTCCAAACATGCATCGAACAGACTAACTTATTATGTCACTTTATGATGTAATCTGGAAAGAGTGCCACGGTACAAAACATACCAATAGTTGCAGGATGGCTTTAATCAGGAGTCACCATTACAGGCCTATGATACACAGCCAGTGGCTTTTTTATATCGAAAGTGGATTGTGCTGGGGTACATTTGGCTTAGAACTTCCTCCGATGCGCAATCTATCCATTGATACTCAAAAAGAGGCATATAGTACCTACGGGGTCATGTCTTTAGGGAGAGAGGCCATCGTGACAGTTCCGGACACTATGAATACCTTATCAGGAGAAGATGCAGAATTTCCATAAGGCGGGGGGGGGGGGGTGCAATCTTCACGAAAATGGCACTATCAGTTTCGGCGGAACGATAAAGCGAGAATGAGGACAAACTAGGTGGAACGCCACAACTGTTTGGCGCGAAGCGTTGGCAAGAATATTTTAGCTTTTCAAACCCCCCCATTATATGACCCTAAAAGGCACCTCCGGGGTATACTTGAACTTCATGTAGGCTACCCACCCGTGAGATATATAGGGACAAAATGTCCAAAAATCAAACTATGAAAAATGGTAATACATATCAGGTGGGTTGAGGTTATACAAAAGTCATGAATTACGTAATCTTTCATGCTTTCTTTGAGAACTCTGCAAACGTTTTGGGGCTGAGCACACAGGCGTATGGGGACAGAGATTTTTGCCGGAATTTGGTTGTTACTAATTAACGAGATTACTTTTTTTGGGGGGGGGGGAGGGGTCGTGCAATGTAAGATAAAACTTCGGGTTTTACCAACTACCCAGATATCCCGAAACTACGTTTCCAGAGTGCCTCAGGCTGCATGTACCCATGCCATAAAATAGGGATATCATGTCAGCAATTTGAATAACAATCTATGAAAAATAGTAATACATATAAGGAGAGTGGATCAAATTAATCCTCAGCGAAACCGGAGCGTACCAGAAAAAAAATTGGCTTCTCACCCATCCCCCCAACACACACACACCACATGGGCGGAAACGGCAATTCCTTCGTGTTCTGGGTTGAACATAGGGATGCCTTAAAGTAGGGATCTCATGAATGTCTGCAATTTCTCAGTACCGAGGAAAAGATCATTTCATGGAAAAAAAGGAGTAATCTGGATTGCTTTTATCTAGAATGTTTATGCCAATTTTCCAGAGAAGTTAATTCAAACGTTTTTACTTTCCAACGATAACATTTTTTTTTTCTCCTTTTGAGAAATTCTAAACTACCAGGTAACCCTATAACAACAGATGGTGCAATATTTTGCATCTATTGCAGGCCTAGTCCCAGAAATTATAGTTCCAGGAAAGGCACTAAAACAAGTTTTACTATATGGGACAGATTTCGCAGTTTTTTTTTTTTTAATTTAGTTTGCTGCAACATTCGATGATTTTATAAGTAGAGATATTTCTTCTACCGGTAACGTTTCTAAATAATAGCCGAGTTGATGAGAAATGCATCTTGATAGAAGGAGGAAAGCATGAGCTGATGGTCCTGGGAGAGGAGTATAAGCAATGCTGTGCCCCCATCCACCTTCTGAAACAGTTTTCATTTCTCCTACTATGGTAACTTTACATGAAATCTAGTGCAATCGCAGCGGTAACGGCTATACTAATAAGTCGCAAATAAAGTAAGTCCCTAAAAATTGCCCATCACCAGATGCAAAAAAAATCGGCATAAATCCTTCTTCCTAGTAACAGTGTACAAGTACACCCTAAACTACTCGATAAAATCATGCCGTACATTGCATTATACGTTATCTTGTAAAATCTCCCACAAAACAAATTATTGTGTAGAGTCCTATACAAGCAAACTGACCAATTACGGCACATCAAGCCAGATGGACATACACCAAGGTCTAATCACAAGATGGTCAATTATTGTACCCCGTATTACGTAAGCAAACTAACCCCGCCTCACTGTCTGGACGAACCTTGCTCGGAGAACAAAGCCGACCTTGTGAACCGGAAGTCTGAAAACTATGGCAGCACTGAATCACCATCTCGCTAAACGGATCAGCACAAAGCTCAAAATACGGTTTTACGTGGAAATTCCAGGTTGCCTGCAACATAAAAGCATACAATTACTTCAAATAAGCTGTTACGAGTGGAGGAATCTAAATATACGGGAAAGATGGCCGTTTTCTCTTAACAACATGTTTTAACATTACTTATGTACAGGGCGATTTGTTAAAGATTCCCCTCGTACTTTTCCTAGAGAGAATATGTGTCCCGCAAGCCTTACAGAAGTATGTTACATGTTTCCTTCTTAAAGAAGATACAAACCCTGGTATTTTACAGTGATCCCAAACTAAAGACTAATATTCGTGCACTGTCTGTTAAATTTACGTTTCACCAATTGTTCACGAATTTTTCAATCATTTCGTTACACATATTGTGTAGACTGCACAAATTCCCAGCTATACAAAACGAGGGCGCTTCAGAAGTGACGTCACAGCAATCCTTCAGGCGGCCAGCATATGGGTTCATAGGTGCAACGTGTAAATACTCCTTTCGGTGTTGCTGGTCCAACTTACGAAATTAACTAAGTCAACATAGGCTGAGAAGTGACTCTAGGAGTTTCACTGCAAAGCAAAGCCCAGGGGTTTGTGTCTCTTTCAAACTAAACGGGAAGATGATACCGGTCGAAAGATTTTACACTCCATACTGTTCATGAGTGAATTGTTCAAATGAACTATACGAGCAGAGGTATGAAAAAGTTCATAGTCCATAAGAAATACGTAATTAAAATTTAAAATTTCCTGGATATGAAACAGCAAACCACTGCGCTGAACGATGCTTCACTATCGATCGTGTATGTGAAGATGAGCCGGTTGGTTCTATAGCCATGACGGAAACCACACATTCTATTGACCCCGACCAAAGTACTCAGTCGAGGGTTGGAAAACGTGACCATTACGAATGTTCTATTCCAAACCATAATTGACTTCCGTCAAGTTCTTGACCAATGAAATGACGGTTTGCGAGCTGCAAGCAGCGCCTGTCTCAATCTACGTAGAGCCACTTTGGCGGCCGACCCCATCGGTGGCCACAGTCCCGGCTTACAAGACTTTTGCTGGATACTTGGTTTCGGTCACGGGAAGCTCTTTCAAAAATGAAACCGTCCAGTATGGTGGAAGGATTTCGCACTAGGACAATGATCGAACTCAAGGTATTCACCACTGGCATATATATGGAAGGGGGGATGCTTCTTTTTTTTTAATTGGATGTATCCAATAAAATTTGTGGACAAAACATCCTGCATTCCAGTAATATCCGCATGCAAAGATAAGCTGACAATTTCGTATCAGACTGACGGAAACCGTATAACATTGCTAACATTGACCAAATCGGGCTGGGATTACTCACTTGGGCTGGGAAACGGGACCATTGCGAATGTAACCTTCAAACCGTTTCTGAGTTAAAGAACGAATGGCAGTTACAGCGTTTCAACGGAGGTGGACGTATATGGTGCGCTTGATGATTACCGCTCTCAGACTTCCGGGCTACACTTACTCGGTTTCCATCGGTCACGAAAAGTTCATTCACCAAAACTGAGTAAATTCATTTTAGGACGATTTGCAATTTTGCACTGGCATTAGTGGCATACTTTTGTTTCATTTTTCGTTGACATTGCAATAATGTGTTGGGAGAGAGATTAAGAACGGACTATAGGAAGATATTCCAGAATATGAAATTTATGCAAGTTGTGATAGTTATGACCATTTTTATGTTGCCTTTTGTAAGCTCATGATCAACAAACAACCATCATCTACCGCTCAGACTGGGCAGGCTTCTACCCAACGTATAGCATGTAAAATTTCTCGTTGATGGGATGCACGCACGACTTCAGACCATAGGTCACCTATCTAACAAGTTTCATCCTCATTGGCTTTCAGGAGTTGAGGAGTATGAGGAGTTGCAAACGCAAACGTTTCGGTGTGAAATTTAACTTTTGACCTCTAACCTTGACCTTTGACCTCAAAACACATTCAAACATGTTTTTCATATAAAATCTTCTATACCGGTCATATATTTGAAGTTCCCATGTGAATAGCCATTTTGGATTAAGAAATACAGCAAAAATAAGATTTTCATTAATTTGACCTCTGACCTTAAATTTTGACTGGAGACACAACTTCAGACCATGGGTCACCTTTCCACTAACTTTGACTCTTATCGGCTTTGCGGTGTAGGAAGAGTTGCAGATGCAAACGTTTCAAATTGAAATTTTCTTTTGCACACACAGACATACACACATACATCTTCACACATTTTGACCCCTACCATAACGAGGGGCTCCAGGTCACCTAAGTACCATACCAGGTTAGACCCCCATGTCTCATGTATTAACCATACATAATGTTATCATGGCAACCGTTGCTATGGCAACTGAAAGAGCCATAATATATTTTAACGTTCCAAAGCAACTACAATACTCATCCAGTACATTACATATGTAGGGATGAGATAATAGCAGCAATATGACATACGCATACTTAGATTTATTTGCATATAGCGCGTTGTTTGTGAGCATGCTGTGGTTCAGTGTACGTGTACCTCTTCACAGTGCGGAGTGCTTATGAAGCATTGTCTGGCCTCATCAATTGGTTGTGTAATTCCACAAAAGTGATCGTGTCGGAATTTGCTTACTGATTTCACTGATTTTGGATAAAGGCGGTTACAAAATTTTTTGAATGAACCGAGAAAAGCAGCAGAAAAGTCTACGCCTACATTATTTGACTTACTAGCTCCGGACCCTTTTCCTGCGACTGTGAGAGTTGAATGCAGAATTTCGGAACTGTACAAGGTTTAACAAAGAAGAAGGATTATATATGCATGGCCAAAACGTAACTGTCAAACATAGCTGTAAGACCACTTTATCGCTCTTTTTCGTAGATCATGTCAGAGCCTTCCTTGTTGAATTTTATTTTCATCATAAGCCTATCAATAAATACATTGTTTTGCGCGTTGGAATTCTGTCCCTAAGAATATTAATCAGGCGGCTGTATGCAGCCCCTGTGGGATGGCGATGGATTGCAGTCCTTAGTCCTCAGTGCCTTTACGATTTCATTGCATAAGCAATTGTTTTTAGACTTCTCCGTAGCGTCGACAAAAAAAAAATGCCGAAGTTCCGGTAGTCTACATGAAAGGTGTTCAAAATCTGCTGAATAAGGTTTTGTTCAACACGGTTTTCAAAATTAGAGAGGTAAGATTACCGTAAGAATGATTACCACTGAAATTGCCACTGTGTTGTTGTTGTTGTTAGGTATATTTATCTACGATTTATATTTACGCACACTTACATTTCACTTTGCAGTAGCCACTATAGGCTTAGGCCCTAGGTCTAACGTTAGGTCTACTAATTTCACCTAGAATGTTATTTTACTATTACTATTAGCCATTGTTTTGTGTAAGATTGCAGACTGCAAAACGATTTATACGGTTTTGTTGTATTCATCCGTCGGTGTCTGACAGTGTCTTATCATGCACTCACAAAACGTAACGGTAAAATAAGAACTCCATAACTTTTAGGTAAAATTTTACACACAGGTAATGTAAATCTTACATTATGTATATAACAATGTTACTGAAATGTAGTAAAATCTACCAAAATTATGTAAATACTGCTTACGTTAATAATATGTAAAATTTATGGAGTTCTTATTTTACATAATTTTGGTAAATTTTACTACATTTTAGTAAAATTGTTATATACATAATGTAAGACTTACATTAACTGTGTATAAAATTTTACCTAAAAGTTATGGAGTTCCTATTTTACCGCTACGTTTTGTGAGTGTGTCATGGTTTATCAGACGGATAACGCAAGGTCACCTGATTGAAATGGGCCCAAGATGAGTTGAGGATTCTTCCCACCAATGTATGAACTTGCCGCTCATATTCTCTGTGGAAGTAAATCCATGATTTTGAGACACGGTCAATCGTGTACCTGAAGAGTTTTCTGACTACATGTAATAATGCTGCCCCAAAACTGCCTTGCAATAAACGTCGGTGTAACTAAGTTAACCCTGAAAATGTCTTTGGTCTCTGGACTGTGGAGGACCATGGAGCTAGTACGAAGTAGTTCTATAGGAGGACACACGGCTCCTCTCACCCCTATTACACACATGTACACACACACAGCGATACATGCCGCATTGGTTTGTGGGTCATTCGTTCTAATCTCACTTCTTCAGAAACTGGGTAGTATAACTCAAGTACAAGATGTTTCTCCTATAGGCTAATGATAGCGCTAAATATTCATCATGCGAAGGTTATATGGTAATGACAGATGCGGAAATATTACACCAAAGATATACGCTAGAATTCTAAGTATGGAGAAGCTTGGTGATGGGAATCTTACTTTGTCACTGTAGGGACATTCCCTTTTCATTATTGAACTTTGTTTTCTCATGATTCGACGACAATCGGAAAAACTGAGAATTTAAAGAGAAAGAGAGCGTTTACAATGCACCAACATGACATAAAAAATAGCTTCAACCATTTTTAAAACTATTCAGGCTTACAAGTAAACATTCAATAAAATTTTCATCTGGTCCAAACATTATGCACAAAAAGAGTTATGAAAGATGCAGGATTTCAATTTTTGGCAGTTTTGGTGAACACAATTTAGTCTTGAGACAGGCCTGGGAGGACCAGGGGTCCTCCACAAGATCTGGAGTTTTGCTTAGCCTATGATAGTAGGCTCCTTTATCAACATATGTAATGAGTTTTAATTTGCTGGTCATAATTGTCAGGTAAAATTTTCCACCTGTGGTAAAATCGAACCTACTCCCCTACTGAAAAAGCTGAGCAAAAATTTAAAATTCTGTCTGTGAGAAACTTATTTCAGTAAAGAAGATCATTGTTCAAGTTCCGATTTTTGAATGAGCTTTCATTCTGTGCCCAGGAATATTGGTGCTGAAAATACATTTTTTTTAAGCAAATGCCCTTTTACCCTTGAAGATGCCCGGGAATTTATGTTGAAAACTTTTTAAACCCGCAGAAATATGAGACCCTTGACAATATTAAATCAAAAGAAATTGATTCGATCCATCCTATCATGACTACAGAAGCACATACAAAAGAAAAAAAAAACAACCATCTCCGTCGGGAAAATGGCAGTTTTTGAAAAATCGACATTTTGACCACCTAAATCAACTCATCGAAATGGCAAAAGTCTGAAATTTGAAGATTTCATAAACTTGTCGAAATGGCCGAATTTGGAAATCGTCATTTTGTCGGGATGAAACATGTCGTGAAAATGGCAAATTTATTGTCGTTTTGCCGAGTTGGGGCATTTCGTTAAAATTGCAAAATTATGAAAAAAAAACACATTTCACCTAGACTGAGCAACTCATCAAAATGACAAAATTCGAGAAGAAAAATTGTCATTTTGCCAAGGTCTAACAAGTTTCAATGACAATTTTCCAACTTTTTCCACTTTGACGAGATATTCGATCTCTGCAAAGTATCAGTTTTCCAAATTTTTCTATTTTGACGAGATGCTTTAACTCGCATTTTGCCAATTTTGACGAGTTGCTCTAACTTGGCGCAATGACAGTATTCCATTTTCTCTAAACTTAGCTATACTTCGACGAAGTGCTCCATCTCGGCAATTTTTCGAAATTTGCCATTTTGATCAGTTGGCAGATATTTTTCACCTTCTTACTGCTTTAAACTCTACTTTCTCAACCCAACAAAATTTCATGAAGTACAGTCTCTGAAATGAATAAAACAACTGAATGAAAGACCGAATGAGGGAACGGTTTTCTGTGGTTCTAACATAAAAAGCACCTTACATTATATGCAACATATATCCTGGAGTATGCATCGACGACTAATCTTTAATACTAACATTTCAATCATGTTTTCCAAACCAGATTTACGTTGTTTCATCAATACATTTTTTTAACTACGAAATTAAGAATTTCTTGTTGCAGCCTTCAATATGGACGGTTCGTCGTTTACTCTGTCCCAGTTTGGTACCATTTTCAAACACGGTAAAAGATAAAAATAGAAATAGAAGTTTCCTGCTTTATTTGGCTAAAATATTTTCTTTAGACCTTTATTTCCTGAATTGATACAGTGCATGTAAACAACAAAGAAAATGCCAAACTCGTTGAAAGTATAACGTTATCAAAGAAAAAAAAAAAACGCCCACTCCGTTTACAGTTTACATCCTTCTGCTATAAAAACAATTACAATATGAAAAGTCCAGCCATCATCACAAGTTGAGATCAAGAACTTTTCAGGATTCACTTGTATAATAAACTACTAAACTACGTGTTCATTCCTATCGCTAAATTGTACAAAAGACTCTTGAAAATAAATATTTGTCTTTCGATCGTCTTTCCTCACATAATTCGATATACAAGTATTTGTGTCACTGTGCATGTGCACAAGTACCCAAATGAGATTTTTTTTTCTTTCAGTAACGGCAGCTGAAAACATGACAAAAGATGTCCATCCTCCTTGGGCCACTGTAGGCAAGTTTACCCGAGGGCGTATAACATCTAATGGTATAGTTAGCTTGATCTGAAAGGTCAGATGTGGGAGCCGTACAGCGCATGCGCACTTCTTGAAACATCACCACTGATTAAGGAGGTGATGCCATTGTTTTGCCGTGCATGAATCACACATTTACACTCGGCACATAATGGGATGGCACTCTCTGTCAGTGGGCATTAGGTTCAGGCAAGTGGGTGGAGGGGGGGGGGGGGTGGTGGTGAAATGAGTCACAGGTACAGGCCGCTATACTGCGGATACATTGCATAGCAAATTGAGCCCGTAAAGAGGGCTATGTAGAAATTTTTGGCCTTTTTGAAGGGAAAGTATGATTTTCGTCAGGCCAAAGTCTAATGGCATAGTTAGCTTTCTCGAAAACGTCACGCGTGGCATCCGCACAGCGCATGCGCACTGCCTTTTAAAATCACCAATTATTAAGGATGTGGTACCATTGTTTTGCCGTGCATGAATCACGCATTCGCATTCTGTGCATAATGTGATACGCATTCTCTGTTAGGGGCCATTAGGTTTAGAAAAGTGGGGAAGGGGAATGAAATGAGATACAGATACCGCTGTACCGCATACATTGTACTGCGAATTACATGTGTTTTTGTAATGGAAGATACATTTTTCGGAGGAAAGTACGTAGCCCTAGAAGCGAGAGAAATTTTTGGTCTTTTTGAGGGGAAAGTATGGTGAAAATTTCGTCAGGCCAGGAGTAACATGGGGTGCAACGGTTTAAAAATGTTCGTATGTGCATTAAGTACTTCAACTGAACACGAAACAAAGAAAAGAATTATGGTAGTTCGTCAGTCGATTTTTGTGAGGACTTCTTAACTTCTGATGAAACCGAAAGCTTAAAGATGATCCATTGTCTTATTAACATTTCTCCACTGTGACGTAAATCTCTACTTGATAAATCTCTGCAAACTTCATTAGTTTACAGTTACTCTTCCTTCGCACGTAATCGAGTACAGTGGGTAATAATATTATGATAGCAAAGCGACATCAATCACTCACCAAAACTATGGGCGATATTTGTTACAATGTCCCCCTGCCATGAAAACAGCCAAAACATTTTTCTTTTGCGAAATGTGGGAGCTGGGGACATCTGATATTATGTCCCCACCGATCGAGATGTGGGACTTGACGTCCCCTCCCCCAGGATTGACGCCCATGTCATACACTGGATCAAGTTTATTTCAATATTTGGGGTTGCAGTTAGTTCAATTAACTGCAAGATTTTTTAATACACTCTCATACTTTACAGCTACAAAATGTTGTACTCCCGAGAGTATCGACCGTGGAGCTTCACTGAAGGGCCGTTTTCAAACTAATACTTTAATCTAACTTGCAATTTTTAGCGATTTTGCCCTTTACGTTAGTACCTTCTCCTGACTTTCTTGCATGCACGTTCCAAAAAGCGAGGCACAACAAGTGTTTATTTTCAGTGTTTTTTTTTTTAATTGTTTATCTCTTAATTTTCTTTTCCCTTTTGGCCCTCTTCTGAGAGCAACAATGCTTAGGCCTATTAGACCTCCTCATCGAATGGATTGTTGATGAACCACAATGCAAGGGCGGATCCAAGGGGGGAGGAACTCGGGGAAGTTGCCTCCCATGACCAATTTGGGAAAATGAGTCCCCGCGTCCTAAGAAATTCAGTTAAACTACCACTTGCTTGCTGCTAATATTGGCAGGTTATATTTATCTCACATTTACTTGTCAAATTTACATCAAGAAATAGCATTGTCATTTGTGTGACTGTCTGCAAGTACGTGTGTCTAGATGAGATACGTACTACACACCACGTGAATGCTAGGTTTCTTTCAACGCGTGACACATAAGATATTGTGTTAAAAATAGACAGCATACATTATTGTATTAGTCAGATATGCTGGCGCCCCCCTTCTCAAACTGACCCCCCCCCCCCTACATGAGCTAGAGGCTGGATCCGCTCTTGCCACAATGTTACTGCAAATCAGAGAGTTCGCTGGCGACTCCCTGCTGCAGTAATTACACGTCATCTCTTCTGGAGATGACGTATCTTCGTTCAACGAAAACGACATGGCGACATGCAGGTCAGTTCAAACAGAAAGGAAGAAGCATAGAAAGCGATCTTTCTCATTGAAAGTGCCAAATATGTTTGCTCACAAAACGATATCGGACCAGCCATAAAAAATATAACATGTATTGTTTTACCTAGCATGTAGACTTAAGCTTCAAAATGTGATCGAGCTATACCAGGCTGTGTGAGCACAAAATTTAGGGCACACTTTGAATTAAGGGAGGTTGTACAAAACATCCTTAGTTGTGCCAACCATAATTTGTCTCAGATGGTTATATGGTTTGGTTTGGCGTGTTTCAGAACGTTTTGGTTTGTTTCAGAGCCATTTATTTACATTTATTTTTATGTAAATATTTATTTATGTAATTAGATGGCTCTGGTTTGTTTAGATACATGTCGGCCCTATTTTCTATTTTTCAAACTTCCAATCTGACCCTCACAACTTGATCGTACACATAGTATAGCAAGAAGTTTTAACTTTTTAATCACGAATAAAAGATATTTAAATGATTAAAGATATCTTGAATAGAATTATAACTACTTCTTAATAATTAAATATATCTTTAATTCCTCTGAAGATATTTTCATTGTTACCAGAATTTCAGCAATCTGTAAATAAACTACAAATGTCTCTTAAAAGAGTGCTACATATTTAAATTAGAATAAGAATTTAGAAATTAGAACATCTGCGAACGAAATTCATATATCTGTAAATAAAGTGGAGATATATGTATATGGTTTCCAGATATCTATAAATGTATTAGCGATATCTCTAAATGCATTTAAGATATTTGTAAAATATATTACAGATACCTTTAAATATGACGTCAGACATCTGAAAATGAATTAAAGATATCTACAATTATTTAAAGATATCTGTAAATGCATTACAAATATGACACGAGACCATAATTCATTTAAAGATGCCTGCAAGGGATGTCACATTTAAAGATTATTTTCAATTGGCTAAATTTTAGATATCTTCTATCCAATTCTACATAATTTATCTTCAATTTAAGATATCTTCAATTCAATTATAGATATTTAATTTAATTGTTGATATCTTCAATTCAATTATAGATATATTTAATTCAGTTATAGATATCTCCAATTCAGCTAGGTTTCAGATAACTTAAATTCAGTTCTGGATAGCTTAAATTACATCTTCAATTTAATACTAGATATCTCTCATTCAATTACAGCTTCTTTCATTCATTCTTCAACACTCTAAACTGCAAGATTTTGAGCATTCGTACAATATTCCAGAAAGTCGCGTTCCTCTTTCTCCCTTTTTTTTTCAAGTTGTACGGTGTACATGCTACACAATATCTCATGTAAGTACGATACAAAGTTCTATGCACAATCTCAGAACACTTGAAATGAAAAATTCATTGCCAACTCCATCGAGTATACCCTCTTGTAGTTTTCTAAATTGCTGGAAATAGGTATCAGGTATAGGTCTACCTCATGCCCCGTCTCTTTTCTCTCTCACTCTTTTGCTTCCTCCTTTCTTCGATTTCGTTCACCCCAATTTCTCTTTCTCTCTCTTGTTTTCATCATCTCTCCGCATTTCGTAGAAAATGATAGGGGGAATCCCCCCTTTCCAACTTGTATAAGAACGATTGAACTGAAGTAGTACCGTCTTCAGTAATTTGCCTCTACATGTAGGAGAGAAATTTTTCCACATGCACAGACCGGTTAATTGTTTTTGTATGTTTATAAGTTATGACAATATAGACAAGATTGCCAAATTTTACCAAGTGTTATTACTTCTTGCAAGTTTGATGTAGTCATCAATCATACCACGATTCCACTATAACCTTTTTTCTTCTATAGCATAGTTTACTTATCAGAAATAATAATAAGAAGAAAAAATACAACGGGTCAGTTGAGTTAGGGAGTATAGGTGTCATCTGAGAATTTGGTACATATAAAATGGAAGACCACCAAAGCCTATCACAATGTTTAAAGTAAGTTGATGTAAGTTGCGGTGACGCAATTGACGACACCCCCCCCCCCCTCAAGTTAAGCCAAAACACTCGTACAGGGGGCTTGACTGAGTGAAAAAAAGTGCAAAAAAAAAAAAAGAAGAAAAACCTTGGGTACGGATTCTATGATTCTTTTTTTTTTCAAAGCGAGTCTTGCAACCCAGTGCAAAAATCAAATATTCCCTTATATCTTACCAGGTTAGATTGCTAGTGCTGCTTGCTCGCATTGATTTATGTTCCGAAACCTCATTAAGAGATACACTGGAGGGCACTATTGTGCACAGGCGTGTAGAGAAACTTTTGTCAGAGGTGGGGGAGTGGGCTGAGTTTGATGGGAGTATGATCGTCCGTGGTGGGGGGGGGGGAGGATTTGGCTCCATTTTTACACTATAAAGGTCTATATCTCAACTACTTCAATATTCAACCCACATAAGAATCCATTCCACGATGGATAACATACCGAAGTAGTGGCCGTAATTTCCGAGATATGGACATTAATATGGTGGCGTAACTAAGATTATCATTTTTTTCGGGGGGGGGGTGAAGATATGAAAATTAACTACAAATTTTTCCAAGGTTACATATGAGTCTGACTTGGTCTTGATAGTGAGCACATAAGAGGCATAAGCTGTTCTTAGTCTGTACTCCTTGTATGTAGCCTATGCGTAAAGTTTTGATATGGAGGATTTAATGAGTAATTGATATCCGAGGGTGGGGGTATTAGGGGTTTCCCCTCTCCTTGAGAAAAGTTATGTTATTATGTGGGGTAAACTAAGATACTTAATGGTAGATTTCTATCTCCAGGAATTATTGTTCTTTGAGAAATGATTTAAGTTTTTTGAACTTCCTTTGCTCTGTGGGTGAATTATTCATTAATTGACCTTATCTTAGTGAGTTTAATTCAGAACCACACACTAAGTATTGGCCGATACACCAATAATCGGTCCACCATGCTGGAGACGGCATAAAGGGTAGCATACCTGTAGATTATTTCGGAGCAAAGTGAATGTTGATGAAATATCATTTCTGTTCATGAGTATCGAATACATCTTCTGTGACCCACTTGTACCTTTAGGATTACTTCGCTTTTCAGTTTAGTTCACAAAGAAGTGCTGTCCATTGCTATTTTTACATAGCTCCTTGCATTGTATAGTTCCACTCACTAAGGCCAAGTAAAAAAAATAGTTTTTCGCCCCTCCCACACGAATTACTTTTTACTCTTAAAAGTAGGATTGTCCCGACCAACTCTCCAAGTCTTTAGCCATGTGTTTGCAACATGATAACTCTCAATATTGACACAGTGAGGAGGGACATGAAAAAAAGAAACAGTTTGCTCTGCTGCCAACGTGCCTTTAGGGTTGCTGAGTGTTAAAAGGCCCGCCGCACACCCATTTTTTTTTCTTGTTTTTAGTTCGGAAGGGCGGAAACTAGCTTCTTCTTCACCTGGCCTGATCTTTAAATTCTCACATACACTGCACTGAACGTACTAAAACCATGGCCCATTCACTTTCATTTTATAGGAACGTAAATCGGTACAGCGTAAATCGTACGGTTGTATGAAGTTTTTTTTTTTCTTAATAGTCATCGTATGAAGTACGGACTATGATCAATAAACTCTTTTACAGGAACACTACTGTTTTATGAAGGTGTTTTTATATTAAGGGTATCTTTGGCATGCTTCATTTCCACACAACATGCATTACGTCCAAAGACGTCTTCTCGCAATAATGTTACAGTTGTACTCGTTGGAATGAAGGTAGACTAACGTAAAAGATCAAATAATAAAAGTGCAAGCAAACGAAATGAATAAATTACTTAACATAATGTTATTTCATTGAACAATACTGCAATCATTGAAACTGACAGGTCTAAGCTGAGGTTTATCTTCTCCTTTTTTTTCAAATTCTATTCGGGATTTTCTATTCCAGCAGCGAGTTGTTGGCGCTCCATGAAAGATTTCGATATTGCAACAGCTCGCTCACATGCCTTGCAAATAAATTTCATGCAATACAATTAATGTACTGATACATGCACGACTTACTGTACAGTACACTGAGAAAGTAGAAGAGACATCGTCGCGGAATCGACCGGCACGTGGGCGTATTTTTTGCCTCTTTTTCGGTCTTAGAGATGTTATAACGTGAGTGAAACATAAAATATACATCGCACATATGTGCTGTGTGTATTTGAAGTTGTGGCTTGATAAGTTGTGTCTATCTATCTTTTAAGTTTTCACCCAAGTTTGCAGCTGCATTTGACGTATAGCATACGTTACTCGTTCGTTAGGCTAAATTTTACTTCCTGTAACTTGTAAGTGTGTAACATTAGGACTACAGCCACGTTTACTGTCAGTTACTGCATCTGACTGTAGTACTACTAGGCTAGTCTGTAGACTGTGGTGTAACGTTGTTGAACTTGTATTCAAGTTAGACTGGAAACGTGCGTGCTGGCACACAGGGAGAGTCATATAGGCCTGGGCCTAACAACATTGTGCTGCTTTCCATTACAGGTTCATGAACCATAACAGTGCTGAGTGTACATGGTTGCAAATATGTCATAGGCCTACCAACAACTGACAGACTGAAGCTGCTTAGGCCGCCTATGCCAAGTGATGGTAATGTGTGTCAACATTTAACGTTAGACTAGAGGAGTAGCTAGGCTTTTAGACAGATAGAAATACGGGGGCACTGGAGGGTTGCAGTTAAGCATCTTGACGCGAAGTCAAAATTTCGATGCTGTTCAGTCGCTTATTTGCTCCTTGGGTGGATGCAAATTTTGAGAATGACACACGATTGATTGAAACATGGATATCCTTGATTTGGGCAGCTTAACAATACATGTGAACTGTCTCTATTCCTAGTCCATTCCAAGTATTCCCTGGGTGGATGCTCGGATGAAGAGTCACTTTTTTGCTGAGATAGTAACCTTTTGATATATGCAAAACCTTTTGTAAAAGAAAAAAAGAAGTTCATTCCAAACATTTCCTCTGTGGATGCTGGGATGTGGAGTCAAAATTTTCATCAAGGCAAATCAGGGAGGGTGTCTTATTAGTGTAGCATGTTTTCACAAGAAATGCTTGAATATGGCCAGAGGATTGATGGGCTAAAACAAAGAAAAGAATGACTGGATATTATGCAAGCATTCTGTGCACTTAGTCTTTATTTTAGGTGCTGCTCCTTGGCTCCCTCGAGAAGTAATGAAAATTAGTTATACCAAAACAAAAGAAGAAAAGAAACTCATGTGCATATCAAAACATAACAGAAACAGTTGGAATTTTCTTGCATTCTAAACTGAAAACAGAAATAACAGAAGGACCAAGAACTTGCATAACAAAAACACTATATCAACAGTTCTTTTCATTACTATTGAACTTTTTTTTTGATAACGATGATATCAGTGTTGAAAGACCTTGCTCAATCCTTGGAATGGGATAGAAAGTCTACCGCTGACACTTGTATAGCCCCATAACAAGCACGCAAAGCATGCGAGCAAATTGGGGTGGCGTCCGGGGCCTGCCTCAGGGCCCTGGTGGGGTCAAAGGGTGGAACCCCTTGTGGGGGTCCCAGAAGAGATGGGATTCCTAACATCTCAGAGGGGTAAAATTATTGCAGCTGAGCAGAAATAAATATACCTGAAGACTCCTACACCATATGACAAATTAGTCAAGAAAGCTTAACATTAGCATATTTGCATAGTTGCAATATACCTCTTTAAATATGAAGAAGTGTCATTTACAAAATGTCAGAAACGAGTGAAACTTGAGTTGGATATTACACTATGTGAAATTATAGGCCTAGAATAAATGTCTCGATTGTAGCACTCTTCACTGAAAAGCTAGGCATCAGTCCTGTGGTAAATAAGAAAACGTAACTTTAGTATGGTAACGTTGAACAGAATCATAGACTACGTTACTGTACACACTGTCAACTATTTGTACTACACGCTCTGCATGTTTGACGTAGGAAAATGCTGGCATGTTTCCAAAAAAAAGTTTTTTCACTGTGAAACTGTCAAAACCCATCCCAAAATGGTAACGTCTGTGTCTGTCATGAAATAGCTCTAGGAAAAGAAATAAATAAACAATGTTCCTTTGTTGATTTGAATGTTAATTTATTGGGGTCGCTTTCTTTGCATTCACATGTATTGCCACTTGCGTATTTTCTTCCCCTTAGCTTCGTCTTAGGTTGGCTCGCTTCCCTTTTCAAAATATCCATTTCTATTTATGTTTTAACCCTTTTAATGTTGACAATTTTCTCATTTAGTTGAGGACTTAAAGTGTGGTGTCTGGCCGTTAACCCCAATTGGACACACACAAAACACCTGTGACATTTATCAAATTCATAAGGCTTAAACTTGGTCACCTGTTGTTGGCTACAACAGTTGTGCCAAACTTTTTTATCACTGATGAATGTGAGCATTAACTCGCAGTAGAAAGTTGCAGGTAAAAAAACGTTTCGCTGTTCATTTTCAAATCCAATGGAATATGCATTCACTGAAGCAGTTTTTAATTTTATTCGATGTATGTCCCCTGTTAAGGGCTGAGTCGGATTCTCGGGTGCCTGACCAAATACCAAATGTACAGGTGCTTGTAACTCAAATGAACAAAGGCGGGGGGGGAGGCCGAATGGTGACTCGGACTAGGGTTTTGGCCTCGGATTGTGGTGTCTTGACTGCAACACTGGTAAGCATACCAGGTTGCAGCATCTGCCGTAGCTTACCCTGTACCGGTAGAGGTGCAATGAGGAAAAAAAGGACAGAGCAACATACAGAAGTTGATCGACAAAACCTGTATTCTGAAATATTTCTGGACATTTGACTCTGTGAAATTATTCACAAGTTCAAAAGGAATACGAAAGATATCAGTGTACAAATATATAAACCCCTTTCGTTTTTTTTATAAAATTATTTTCTTACTTTGATAAGAAAAACAAATATAAATTTCATAAATGTTTACAAATGGATTTATGTAAATTGCACTATAACAGCAACAAAATACTTAAATATATTCATGCAATGCACATACTGTATCTCTTTTGCCTTTAAGCAACTTCGACACCTGAATGTTGTGGGTGTCAGTCAGTGTAAAAAGGGAGTTGCTTCTGCCACATGATAATGCTTTGATACGAATACAAAATTTGCATAAGCACACAATTATTATTCTAAAACAGGTGACATTTCATTCATGCTGAAGGCCTTGCAAAATACAAGTTATAATAGCACCTTCACTTCACACCCTACCAACCTGTGGTACAGTCACAAGATCATCCACTCGTACATAGAACTTTTCAGAGTAGCGGAATGTGCAAAAGGTTGTCCGAGTAAATGAATCATTTGTTCCATATACAGACTTGTCCAGGATTTAAGTTCTTTGATGCTGCTACCGGGTACCTGTCTGTTTTTGGCGCCATCCCTTCACATGTGTCTTTCTAGCAGACTGTTTATTGGCCCACAGGTAGGCCTTGGCCATTTGTACAGGCCATGGCTATGAACCAAAATCCCTCAAATGTGCTCACCATTGATGCCGGAAAAAAAAAAGAACCAAGAAGGAAATGAATGTTACTGTAATGCTTTTTATTGCAACCACTCAAAAGAGATTAGAACAGTACTTTTATGAGCCTGTTCATATTAACCATTCAGTCTTTTGCAGAAAAAGATTGAAATGTTCTTTCCTTGTAGGTGCCACCAAACTATAGGTTCAGGTCCCTTACATCACTGTAGATGACATGAGTGCCTGTTTCTGCCGCCCAGGTACACTCAGTGTACCCCATTCACATTCAGACACACTCATACCATGCTCATAATCTACAACAGACAAAATATTAGTTGTCAATTGGTCAAGGAGCACTGCTTACATGTAAGCTGCTATCATAGCACTCCCGTAATGAGCAGACGTGGATTGCTTTATGACAGCGGTGGGCCTAGCTAACAATTCGCTACGGGCTTGTAAAAGCTATGCTACAGAAGTAGGCTTGGATGGGAAAACATGTGCTAAAGTCAGTCCAGGTAATGAAGCTGGTGCAACTCATTTATGGACATGTGATCTGTTTGTAACTACCACTCCTGTTACAAATTACCAGGTACTGCCTTAATTATTGGTACAGTACTGTCTCAAAAAAACAAAAACAACAACAATTACCATGCTTGACACATATATCAAAACAAAAATAAACCACAAATCCAATATCAAAGCATTTCAGTTCAATACGTAAAGTTCTTTAAAAATTGGATTCTTGTGAAAGATTATGTATACATCGCTGTTAACCATCATGGTTTGTGTATTGGAGCCTTGTAGACAGTGTACTACTAGTGTTTCAACATGGCTAGTTTAAGCGAGCATAAAACACAGAACTCTCTTTACTCTTTCAGTAGAAATATGTTTCACTCACTTTTAGAAGTCAATGTATGACAAAAATGCTAACAAACAACTATGTGGAAAGGTAGTTTTCATCAACTTTATATTTCAATGTATGTGTTTTACCAACAGAAAATCAAAATGAAATACTACAGTTGTCTTTCGGTATTCAAACACCAGTGGGACCAAGTTGCATCAGCTGTCTGGCAGAAGTACCCAAATCCATACAGGTAAATGAATGACTAGAGCTCCAGTGAAGAACCCCAAAGACAGTGGTTCCAATACCTTGACTGAAAAATACATGAGTTCAACAAATCCTGAAAATAGCAACCATGTCCATTTCATGGTGGAAATTGTAAAATGTCGTTGAGTGTTTTGATGACACAGAAACAGACAGTGCTGTTGTCAAATGGACTTTGCCGATATTTTGTCACTCGTGCATTGGCACATTTTTTGTATCGTCTTTCCAAATGTATGGTCAAATCCTCTGCAGCCGTAACGGTAAGTATTCGGCAGTGCTGAAGCTTCGGCATTTTCATCTTGTAGGCCAAACGAAAACTAGCATCTAAAATGAGGTAGTCTATTACAAAATTAAGTTGTCCTGACAAGAATCATGTCATGATCTACAGTGTCTATATTTTTTTTTAGGTTTGTGTCAGAAACACACTTCCATCGTGGTGTTAGCAGTTCACCACTACATTTCATCCGGTAATGTTTCAGATGATGCCAGTAAAATCTGAATTTGATTCGAGCATCAATGTCCAAAGTTGGTTGTCTGAAGGACAACCTGGTGCCAAAATTTGGTTGTCTTGTGGAGAAGTTGGGCATCTTGGATCTTCCACTGAACTTCATCGCTGTTCCTCATTTTGTGGCATTAAAATGTCGCCGTCATCGCACAGGCGCCTCTGATGATTTGATCAAGAAATTTTCCTCCCTCCTCACATACCATCTTTTAACCTCGATCACAATATTTAAATTCACAGCAAGCATGTGATGTCGGAGGATGTCATCCAAAGAGGGGTAATGGCAGACGGGAGGAGACTGTACAGCCAGAGACTCATGACGAAAACGAATCGCATGCCAAAGTGGGGCAATGTGGTGTTTGGTGCTAACGCCCACCTGGTCTCGGTGATGGAAGAATCCATAGTGGATCCAATAAAGAAAACCCTGACAACTTACACGAGAAATTTAGGTTATACAACTTTCATGGTAAGACAAAAGCATCCCTTTCTCTATTGCATCATGATGCAGTCAAGTTACAGTTTTTCTCTGTAATATAAGCTGATTAATATGAATACTGTGTATCCTTGCCTTGATTCGAATGATGTTTGGATGAGATAGTGAATGTGTGAGACATGTTTCAAAACAATTCCTGGTCTTTCGATGTAAAGGATTTATCTAATAAAGATGTATTAAACATTATAAAGTTTGTATTTCTTGGTAGTCTCAATTTTCTTAAAAGAAACATCATGAGAGTTCCAGAGTTGCAACCTATTTTTTCACAACAACTGAACATCTACAATAATTTCAATCTAATGTTGCATTGGTGTCAGTTTTCAAGGAAACATATACACGTGTCAATTTCAGAGTGCAACAAAAGCTTTTTGTAGTAATTTGCTGGTAGTGCATAGGATTTGCAATTTTGAGGCCACTGGAAACTTTCTTGACCTGATCAGTCTTTCTGCAAGCAGACATATTTTGAGTTGCCGTATGAACAGGATACAGCTGTGGAGATTGAAGTGCTTGCAGTAAAAACTGCTCTCTTTCATTTAAAATTCCCTGTAACGGATATGCAGCATAACACTGTAATGTAACATTCACAGGTACCTATACTGGCAAACAAGTATGCCCATATTGTCTCCCCTAACAACCAATGTAACACATATATTCACATCGTAGACATATACTTACCCCTTGCATCACTAATGCATCATTTGACCTTTGCTCAAATTATCCTCAAAGTCAATTTTAACTCCGCGCCCTCTAAGGCCTAGCTCGCCCTTGTTTGCCTTTCGCTCGAGTGCCTACAACGTGTTTCATAAAGTTCTCCGCTGTTTTTGCCTCGCGCGAGGCGTCGGCCTGAAAGACCCCGATGACGTTCGTCGCTTGTTACCTTACGGACACTCTTAGCGCCGAAGTGGTGTTTGGCCATGCTGAGCTCTCCTCCCGGTGACCTCCCACCGGTTTACACGATGTCACTCTAATGCATTAGTGATGCAAGGGGTAAGTATACGTCTACAATGTGAATTCCCCACAACTCACCGGTGTGGGTATTCACGAGTGACTATACTTACCCCTTGCTACCTCCCACCCCGCGAAGGTTGGGGGGTCACTATTGTTTTTCGTGCCCTTTACTTTGGTTTCCGCCTCGGAGGAGCGAAGGTTCTTCTTGTAAATAGTGTACATACTGCCCCCCCAAAAAAAAAAAAATTGGGGACTCTACCATTAGAGCCTGTGTATGTGTGGAGACGGCAAGCTTGAGGCTTTGGGGGTCCCGAGCGTAGTCGCCGCGGGAGGCGCAGTGGAGGGATGGTCGCCCTCCTGCGTCGGCACTCGAGCGACCCCTTGGTTGGCACGGTGGATCCGCCTCTCAGGTAGGTGTACAAGGTTTTCCTCCATTGTGCACCTCGCTCAGTCCTACGAGGGCGAGCTAGGCCTTAGAGGGCACGGTGTTAGAATTGACTTTGGGGGCAATTTGAGCAAAGGTCAATACGGTAATGCATAGGTGATGCAAGGGGAATACATTGGTGATTCATGCATTTAATTGCATATCCAGAGTGTCAAGTCTGTATTAAACATTCAGTAGCCTATCAGGATTAGCAGTGTATATTGTACATGACCCTCCTTTAGTATTAAGCAACAGTGTCACACACTTTTATCCGGACAAGCAAGTGTTACCCACAGATGCCAATATTGCTAAGTAATGTAACAAACAAATTTGTAATCTTGTCCAAAAATAAAAATGAATAGAAACTTCATAGAAAGTGTGTGAAAATGTATGGAAATATTATTGAAATGTACAAAAAAAAATCCACATTTTTATCTGATCATTCAGTGCAGAAATAGCCTAGAGGCATATCCAGAGTTCCAAACGTTCCGTAATACTGCAAGCAAAACTTTCTGAAAGTCAGCCCTTTCCCTAGGAGACCACGGAATTCCATTCACGCTACAATGAAAAGGCACTACAGCTGCTGTCAGAATCCTTTGGCTAGAACCCTGGATACTACTGAAATATGTTGCTATGGAAACCTGTTTGTTTCATCTTGGTTTAAGAGCTTAACTTTATAAATGTTTTTATGTTCTGCTTGTTGCTTTGTTTTTGCTTGGCCAGAATTACTCAGTGTTTGTTTTTATCCAAAAACAGGTTGTAGAAGAAAAGTGCATTTACCAGCAGTCCAAGGAAAACTCCAGTTGGACTGAATTAGAACGTCAGGTCTGGGTAGATTCGAGCGTGCTGGGCTTTGCGAGGGCCATCCAAAAGTTTGGCCTGGAACGTTACAAGTCAAACTGTGTGAAATCGTCCAAGGGAATTCAGTACATTCTCAACAGAATGTTCGTCCCGGATCACGTGGATCAAACGAACAGTGACATTCCCCAGAAAATGGAGCAGCTGACCAAGAAGGCCAAAGCCGCCCAGGATATAGCTAGGCAAGGCAAACGAGGCCATGCCATGCAATAATACTGATGCAAGAGTGCCTGTGTGGCCAGTCTGGCACACGGAATGCCCCGGATATTCATGAAATTATCAATATATAGAATTATGACATAGGAGTATGTGGTGATGGGCTCATCTTGTAGAACAGTGAAAGGTGTATTTCTGTCCCATCGAATGGCAGACGGTCTCATCAAGTCAGCAAGTTATCCAGTTTAGTTGTAGATGTGATGCTAAACTTCCCTGAACTTTTTTATTTTGCTGACATGCAAATAAGCTGTCAGTTTGCATCTCTATTTGCATTTGCCATGCAGGCGTTTCAGTTCGATAGTCAACTTTAGACGTACAAAGAAACTTCCAGATTCCATGCTTCTGCTGTCACATTCCTCGATCGCCTTCCTGTCACATCGTGGCTGTCGTGGGGAATGTGATAACTAGCATTCCTCCATCGCCTTCCTGTCACATTGTAGCTGTCATGGGGAATGTGATAACTGCATGTTGTTGTGCAGAAATTCTTTGCTTTCGTAATGGATCCTTGATTAATGTTTTGTAGTACAGTTGTACTCATTACCATTGAAATCAGCAATGGCTGCCTTTATACCCTTGACTTAAGAATGTCAAAACAAGAGAATGATGACTGCATAGCTGCCAGAAGATCTTTGTCATCCTGCATGTCATTTTTTCCCTCAGTTAGTTGTCTGTAAAAGTTGAAATTGAAGATAATTAAAGCTTACTTGGGAAATCATTCCAAGTAGTGAGAAGTTCTATTATTGAAATAAAATGAGATATATTTCTGTATTATATTCTCTTATTGTCCATTCTGTTGTTGTGAACTCCAATTGTGTTAGGAGTTGCAATTGCAACCATGGTGATGTGAAAGACATGAATGATGAAAATGCCTATGGTGCATATTAAAGTCAACTTTAAAAACAGAAATTTGCACTTCCTTTCACAGTATGGTTAAAGGATACAAAATTGTGTTTGATTATCTGTACACAAGACTAGGCAAAAAGACTAGGCAATGTTCTAAATATCGTCCATAATTATGAGGAACAGTTTGTGAACAATTGTCTGCTTCTCGTCTTTGTGTGCATAGATACAGATCGTTTGTAATGGCGAAATTTTGTGGTAGACCAACCAAGGCTATGACATAGAGGCTGCACAGTGACAAGAGCAAACAAGCCATTGTGCCACTTCAGCGTCATCATGCTGTGGTTATGAATTGTGCCCGAGGCTGTCGGTAATGTTATTTCATGTAATATGTGTAACAATTTCTAGATCATTGTGGACCATGTGGGTGTCACTTTTATGGGAAAACACCTGGTATGACCATCATTGAATATGTCTCATATGTAGCAAGAGTTTTTCAGATTTTCTGGAGTGTTCTTTTATTGTATGTAGTACTAACACGTTAGTATTGCTTTGCTGCCACCAACTTTCAAAAATGTACTTTCTCAATTTCAGGACTGATAGATATTTTGTGTACCATTATTAAATGCACAATGTTGATCAGGTAGAACTTGGCCAATTGGGGAAACAAATAATTTCACATTGTTAGCTGGGTTTCATCTGGTATTTCTATGGTTGAGAGTAATAATTGCATCAGTGAAGTGCCTTAAAGTAAAATGAAGGATTTGGCAAATGTAGGGAAACTTTTTTAAGGCACTTTGAAAATGTCATGTTAAAGATCCACAGGCAGTTCTATGCGTGGAGTATTTTGTTTGCTGCAGTTGTTTGGTCCTGCATGTGATTGCTGCACTGACCAACTTTTGTGACATGTACAGAGAGATTATTTTACCTTTTCTTCAATTTTCCTTTTCTTTTTTTGTTTGTTGTTGTTTGTGTGAGTCCCATAAAGATCACAGTTTACTGTCTTTATTAAACTGTACTTGTAGTGGTGATTGGGAGAACATTTGGTGTTCTCCATCACTTAGCCAATTGAAAAGTGTTAGCTGTTCGATATTCAGGCACAGTAGCTATTCGTAGCCTTTGAGATATTGGTATGGTAAGTTCATCACATCAGAGTATTTTCATATGAATGCCTCTTATTTTTGAAATATCTATATTAGATTTTGATCTGTGTTAGTGTACTGTACTTGTCAATGAGCAAGGGATGTTGTTAAGAAGAGTGATTATCCCACACACTTAGTCTTGGATCCAAAACCCAAATATGGGAAACATTCATCCTGACCTCTACGCCACGGGGCATACAAATTTCTTTGTCCAGATTATCGCCGTGAAAAAAACTAACGTAGGCTCAACGCAGACTCCACGACCAGTTAATCGTTTTTCGTTGGAACTGTCAGGGGCAATGAGTACCTGCCTTAAAGTGCAACACTGGATTGAAAGACTTTTGATAATGATAAGTAATGTGTTACAGGTGTGGTATGTTACTTACATTTCATTCCACGTGAATTGCAATCCCGTCACCATAAATCACGTAGAGCTTCATTCTGAAAAATATCTCAATTATTGCTTCATGATGGGTCTTCTCATAGATGATCTTGTATGGCTGTTTGGAAAAATTGATCCACTCCCTAAACAAACTAGTTCAGTAATTAGTACAGGTACGTAATTTGGATTGCAAAAAAAAAAGGAACATGGTAACAGTTTTTGTTGGTGGTTGATGTTTTCACCCGGGATGTAGACTGCAGTTTTAGGCAGTTCATTACATCTCTTACATAGCAGTCCACAGGTTTTCACAGTGTTTGTTTAATGATGTTGTCCAAGTTTACATCTGGGTAGAGAGAAAAACATCATTTAAGGTTGTTTAAATGAAAATGACATGTTGCAATACTGACTGTATTAGCCATTAGAAAAAAGGACAAAAATAGTGACAAATTCCTCCAATATCCATTGAATATTGACAATTTGACAGGCAAATTCATGTTTTGTACCTTAACCATGAATAAAAAATGGGTAGATAATATGCAAGTTAATGATGTCAAAAGAGGGACTCACATGATATGTCTTATGTTGTCCTTTGTTCACTTAATTTTTGTTTCAAGATCATGTGGGAATTTTATATGCCCAGGGAGTTTTGTTTTGGATGCATGTATTTTCTTCTTTACAAATGTTGATATCAGTCACCAGTGTGAAACCCTATTATTAAGTGGGTAAGAGAGACAATATAAAGGCCTAACAGAAGAAATATGGACACCTGGCAGCAGTCCACATCATCATATTTGCATATCCATTCAACTTTGAAAAGCCATATCACAAAGATGGTAATAGGTAGAAACACAATTCCTGACAGTTTTTCATTCAGGATTTCACTCTACAATTTTGAATAAAGCCAGCTCTTTTCTAGAGGCATGTCATACGACCTGTAAACAATGAAAGATTTTTTTTTGGTAAACCTCTTTTTAAGAAACAACTTGGGAGTGGAAAGTTTTCAAAAATGGATGAGTGCAATATAAATTTAGTTTACAAATTGTCTCATAAGATGAAGCAAGGTATTTCCAAGTATTTTTTTGTTGAATGTGTAGGTATGATTGTGTTTTCACATGTAACCAACTTTACCATATCTGTATTTCTATAGTTATAGCAACATCTTACTTTAGCTTAGTAATAGTTCTGACACTTGAAAGAATCAGTTCTCTTGTACCTTTTGTGTATTTAAGAAACTTGCCAATTCAATGCATCCTGCATATTATACTTCAGGTGTAGTAATATAATTACAGTGAGCATTTCTGGGATGAAATAAATATCAGGAATGTAAAAAGAAATAAACTAAAATCATATCTGACTCAGTAACATGTTTGTAATCTTTTCAGTGAGTAATTCAGTAGCTTACCAAGATACAGCTGTAATTTAGAGCTTGTGTTTGGATGTCGTGCTGGTTTTTACATCCATATGGCAACTCATGGTGCACCCAAGTATCGCAGCAACATGACAATAATTTTAGCTCCAGCCACATTTATGGCCATTCCCAGACTTAGATTCTTTGTACCATCACTGCATTGATTCCAAGTCAACTGGGGGATAGTCCTACCTTCCCTGAAAAAAGTGAAGTTTCTTTAAATTTCTGATTCACTGCTTTCTGCAGGAACCTGAACTCCCATATTACCATTGGTATGAAGTAATATGCTCCGTAAAGCGAATGAATACATGAAGTTTAAAAATAGATAAAATGATGTTCTAGCCAATGAATGATTTATTGGGGAGATAAGATAATGAACAGCTGGGAAAAAGGTATCTGGAATGTATTCAATAGTGTCAGAATAATTTGTAATATCAACAAAAAATGTGAAAAAGACTGTTGCAACTGGTGAGGATATCTGCCCCCCCCCCAAAAAAAAAAAATCAGAGCGATGATATACCGGTAGTCCAAAAATCTGAAATACCAGTTGGAATTTTTTGTATGACAGTCTGGCACATTTTTTTTTTACTTCTTGATATCAATTATTGCACAAGACTGCATCCAAGGTTACCCCTCACATCTCCCTCACAACACTGTAGCAGAACCATCACTATCTCATGCTTACCTTCACCTATCAAAACATTGTTGTAAGGCATTTTTCTCATCAAGGAGCCTATCATTTACAACAGTTATTGTGCAAGAACTACAATCCTCGACAAAAATACACAAGACACCCACCCCCCTTACTTGCTCCCCCACTTCAGTGTTGAAATTTTGGGTATCTATTGGTTAGGAGAACATTGCATGAATGTATCCCATGCACACTAATTCTGATTCTCAGTGTAGCCAACATTGAGAAGGGGAGCGGGGTTCCCAACCAAAAGATACTCCAAATTTACATCAACTTCAACATTAAATGAGGGAGGGTGGGTTCCATGTGTTTTTTGTGGAGGATTGTCTGAACTCATTTACACAGCTATGAGAGTATACGAATATACGGTGGTGTATAGAAGCGTCCAAAATTTGCTTGACAAGCGGGAGTGAGTTGACGTTCAACGTTCAGTGAAACCATTGCCACGACTTTTCGCTTTACGTGCCACTGCAGCACATTTGAAATTACAAAATTATTTTACCTACGGTAATTACAGATTAATAATCTGTAATTACACATTAATAATCTGTAATTACAGATTAATAATCTGTAATTACAGATTGAAAATATTTATATAGATGGCACTAATAGGCCCTCGTACAATAGTGAGAACAGCGTTGAAGACAAATGGTGAGAGGGGACTTAGGACTTTACATCATAACAAAAACTCTTAATTGTTAGCGAAAATTCAGGAGGAAATTTTGAGAGAAAATTGCTCATTTTTAGATAAGGTGCATGAGAATAGTATTTTTAATGAGTCCTTTAGGTCTGAGAATTTTTGAATTAAAGTAGTTTGGATTAAAACTATGACCATAAGGAGTATACGTACTTATTTTGTTTATTTTCGGGATTCATTTGTTTATACTTGTTTGTTAAATTAATTTGTGATAATAATAAAAGACTATATCATGGTTTTGCAGTAAATGCGAACAGTATTGCTAGTGTACAAGTATCCCATCTTTTTGTCGAGGATTGTAGCTATCATCAGCCATTGTTGCATACAAAGTAAAACACTGTTATCGCCAGGGACCAAAAAATGTTGGAATAACTTTTCTGAAACTATAATTTTTCGTTAGTAATTTGACTGCAACAGATGCAAAATATTGCACCAGATTTTATCTAAGGTTTTCTGTTTGTTGGAAATTTCTCAAAAAGAAAAAAATTATCGTTAGAAAATACTGTTGAATTAACTTTTAAAAGAAATTACGATAGCATAGATATTCTACACAAGAACAGTCCAAATTATTATAATTTTTCCATAGAATGATGCGTATAACTGATAATTTGCAGAAGTGAGATCCCTATTTCAAGGCTCTAGAAGCTGTGTACATGCAGCCCAGGACAGCCGGAAATTTTCTGCTTCCAGCCAAAAATTTTCTGGTGAGATTGCCCGCCAAAGATAGTGGTTAAACCCCAAAATGATCGCCAAGTACTCAAAGAAATAATGAAAGAGGATGTGCAATTCAGCATGATCCTTGTATCACTCAAATCACCAGGCATCGCAGACATGATATCCATAGTCAAGTCTAGATACATGCAGCTCGGGAACACCCCGGGATCGAGTGCAGTTTCCAGCCATCTCAAGGTTTGATAGCCAAAACTTTCTAGTGTGGGCCCCGTGCCAACCGATGCTGGTGCTCCACTTACTTCAGCCAGGCCTTGTCGTTACTTAATGTCCCCCCCCCCCCCCACTTCTCAATATTTTTCTCGTTTCGCCGAGTCTGATATAGTGCCCTCAGCGAAGACTGTGCCCCTCAGAAGTCTTGATCCAATTGGTGTTCGAAGTGTCCGAAACTGTCGCGGTGGGGTTGTCGCCCAGTTGCAAAGAGAAAATTCAGCCAGTCCACATTTGGGACATTCACAATCCACCCTCCCCCCTCGTAAAGATATGACCATAGATGCGACCCTGGTTGTAAACAACTAGATTAAAAGTAATAAATTGTATCCCGGCAAATATTCTTCACTGGAATAAGCTGGCATTAAGTGATATTTCCATACTTGTTTGAATTAATATGCTCCGTAACTTGTGGCGTAGTCAACGCGGAGAGGGGGTAGGGGAAAACAGAAAGAAGAGTTCCCTGACAGAAATTTTGCCCACACGATAGATGACACTGAAAAAATAAAGGAGAGCAAAAAAAAAAAAAAAAAATAGACCTAGTTCTACAACTTAAAAGTACATCATTTTTATTTTCTTGTACAAAATTTGAAAATGGGTGCATGCAACAAGCTTATGTACCCGGGCATCCGCCCTAAAAAAGAGAGAAATCAATCATATAATTATGCGTCGCTTCGTTGCGTTAGATAGTTTTCAACCCCCTACCCCCACTTTTCATTTTTGTTTTCACTGCTTAGAATGAGTCATTATCAACCAATAAACAAGTGGGGGTGTAGGTATATGTTGATCCGCCCTACTGGGTATCTGCCAACTGTTACAAGAATGAAACAAGATGCATGACTAATTATGATTCTTGTATCATCTCAACCTACCTGATATATACTAGCCTACCATTTTTCATACTTGATTTTTATCTCATCAATTGAGGAATTGCAGACATGAGATCCCTATTTCAAGGCTGGGTACATGCACTGGAGGTTGGAACACCCGGGAAGTGCCGTGTCCGACCATCTGGAGGGTTTGAAAAGAAAAACATTATCTTGTACCCAATTCGCGCCAACTGATGTTAGCGCTCCGTTTAGATCCTGCCGACAGTAATAGTCCCCTCCAATCCTTATATTTCGTCCCGTAACGTGATTTTAGGTCAATGGGTGCTGGTGACAAAAAAATTAATTTTGCCCATGCAATGATGGAGGGACCGAGATAAGCAAACAAAACATGCCTTTTAAGGAGGAAAGGGGGAGGCCACTAGCGTACACGGGGGGGGGGGGATTGGGCCATGCCCCCCCTCACATTCCCCATTTTTTTTTAAATACGGCATATCTTGCTGAAAATATCAGAAATAAGCGGGAATTGACATGATTAGTATCAATATAGGCCTACTTTATGTATATAGGTAAATTTGAGGGAATACAGGCCCGTAGCCAGGGGGGTCGGAGCGTTCGAACGACCCACCCCAAGTTGAGGGAGGTCCATTTTTTCCTGCCATGTGTTTGAAGGGTCAGCTATGAAATATTTGTTTATCTTGACATATCGTTCACTTTTAGCAGGAAGATAAAACCTCTCCATTTATGTCATAAAATGTATACAGGCCCAAACTGACCACAATATGTCTTCACTAGATACATATACTATGTGGGGTGATGAGATAATAAGCTAAAAAACGCGCATGCATGGTTATGTCATTGTGGTTGTGGATATCATTGAACTAGATACAATAAAAAGCCCGGGACACACTGCCACGACAAGCTGCGACACGACGGCGACCACCCACCGCGTCTGCTGTGGTCGTGGCGGTGTGACTGGTTCCACGATTAAAGTTCAGTTGTGTCGTAAGCCGTCGCCAGGCCCGATTAAATATGTTCAATTGTAGGCCATATTGTGGTTTTTTGTTTTTTTTTAGGACTTCGCCAGAAATACCCAGGAGCATAGGCATAGCCAGGGAAAGTAGGACGAACAGGGCGACCCTCAATTTATGTGGCAGGCCTACCAAGGCAGGGGTGGAATGCAGGGTTGGGAGCATGTATGTCTGCATGTTAAACACCCAGGAAGGGCAGTTTTCATCTATCTGAGTGGTTTGTAGAGCCAAACGTTTCTTTGAATGCTCATCTCGACATTGCTTCATTTTTCACAGACTACAGTAATTATTTTCTCAGTAATTGAGAAATTGTAGACATGAGATTTATATTTCAAGGCTGGGTTCATGCAGCTGAAAAAACTTGGGAAGGGCTATTTCCGGCCAACTGGGGGGTTTGTAAAACCCAAAATTTTCTTGTACGCTCGGCGCCAACCGATGGTGGCGCTGCGCTTTAGTCTTCACGAGTTTGCAACCCTCCCCTTGGAAGGTCTTTTAAGGTCTTCTCAAATGCTCCAGATTGCAGGAGATCTGCAGATTTCACAATTTTCCAGGGAAAGCATGCCCCCCCCCCCTAGCAAAAACTTTCTTGTATGCTCCGCGCCAACAGGTCGTGGCGCTACGCTCGGATCTTTCAATTGCAGTAATTCCGGCAGAGGCTACGGCCTCCCCCTCCACAAATTCCTGGGTACGCCATCCTCTCCCCAAGCAGCGTATCCGTGGATTTCCTGATTTGTACTCAGGCTTATACCCCTCCTGCATGCCAGGACGTCGTCAAGAATAGGGATACGATGAGTCAATTTTGCCCCCCCCCCCCCCACGCATAAAACCTGGCTACGTCCCTGCTGTAAAGCTGAATGAATACATTAACAGTTCACTAATTGATGAAATGTTCTAGCCAATAAATTATTAAAGATGGGAAGATGATGATTACCATGATTGGGTATAAAATGTTCTTCAGTAGTATCGGATAATTTGTAATGCATACTAAAAAGCTGTGGCTCACGTACATAAATTGCATCAGACAAATATTTTTGACTGATAGATATTAGCTATATCGAGTGATGCGGGTTGTTTCTATTGAACTCAGAAATATCACACAGCTATTGTTGGTCACATTTTTATGGAAAGCCTAGTACGTTCTACTGCTAAATGCCTGGAAAGTCCCCCGTTCCACCCACCAGCTGCCACAAACAACCACAACAGTCGTACCCTGACTTTTAAACTTCCCAGGTGAGTGCCATCGACTAGACCATTCACAATAAGGATATCATTTGCGTAATTGTTGCTGCTTATAATAATAGCGTTCTATATTTAGGGTTTAACGACCAGTAGATTTTTTTTTATGTGTTTATTATTGTTTGCACTATCCAAAATTACAGTCATGTTGATATTAAGAATATAAACTTACAAGTAAAGAATGAAATTGGTGTCAAATATCCCTAACGTGACAATAGACGCTTCATAAAGTCATTTGATTTGTCACATGCACGACTTCCATTCACGCGTAGAACAGTGATTCGTGTACTTAAGACATGATAACGAAAGTACGATTTAGCCTACTGTTCGTGCAAATACTTGTTAAACAGCCTCACATCAGTCACTTGCATACAGCTCGAAGTACATCCAGCAGCATCATGACTGAAAAGAGGTAACTTGCAGCCGAAAATGATCCTACTGTATCGTAAGCCTTGTTCTTGTTAGTTAAACCTAGCCTAGGTCGGTTCCAACTTAACTAAATCGACGAATGTCACATTTGTATTACTTTGCCAACAGTGGGCAAGTAGGCCTACAGTAGGCCTAGGTGACCATGAAAATGTAACGCCTACTTTGTACTCAGAACAGACACTAACGTTATTTAAATGTTTTTGACGTAAAAAGTTTCCTATATTTAGAAAACTTGAAGTTAATTTTACTCTAACGTTGCTATTATCAACCCCAATGGTAGGGCCTAGGCTCAGCCAATCCAGTCTAAGCCCCATGTATTTTAAAGGCAGTAACTCATCACCTTGAGCTATATTTTTAGCTTCAGGAAAGTAAAATTCTTAACTGGTTCTAAGTTACCGTACTCCTTGATTGACAGCAAATTCGAAAGATGCAGTGCAGCTCATATCACACAGGGATCCATTGTTTTGATAACGCATGAAAAGGAATTTTAGACAGGCTTAGGGAGGATGCTGTACAAAATATACAGTTATTAGGCTAGGCCTCACCAGTTGTATGCCAAGGCTATGTTTTTCATGTACACCGGCATGTCGAAGTAGATATTTCACTGCCGCTATGCCAGGAAAGAGTCGGCACTCATGTCAAAGATCTTCACATCATAGTGCGTGAAACGCAGACTGGGAATAATGTTAGTTTCATGTATGACTCACACATTCACTGTGACAATGACTGCACCTCCATTTTCAAAGTAACATTAATAGGAGCCTACCTTGATATATGATTAACAGCCACTGCGAGCACGACTGCGGCTCCACTGTTAGCATTAATAGTACCTTGATGTATGCTATGTATCTTCTCAGTCACTATGACTGTGCCTCCCTTCCAGATTGGAGGCTCAGTGTTTACAGTTTTCTTCTGAAAATATACATAGGGCACATGCTCTGTGTCAAAATAAATGCACGTTTCATGTATGGTCATGTACTATGACTGTGCTCTTTGATTTTTCAGGTGCTTTTACTTCGGATGTTGTATTCTGCAGTTTTATGCAAGCTGAAATTGTGTCTGTAAAGTTAACATAGTAGAAAGACCTGGATGTAGTGGAGTGTGAATGTTGAATGAGCTGACCATTTCCATATAGCAGAAATTGACCAGTTACTTAAATGTTAGGAATGTATATATTGTTTTGCTCTACATTTGGTTAGAGTAAAATAAAAGACTTCTATTCCAAAAGCAGATTACCTGTATATAGGATAGCCACTTGACCTCATTGCATTTCATTTTGCCATACTGGGTGTCACTGCTCATGTGCAGATGGTGTATTACCGATATGTGCACGCATCAACACGGCTTTAGTTATAGCTGTTGCACTATGCCTGGCCATCAAGTTAGAAAGATGCAGCGCAGTGACGTCAGTGAATAGCCTTTATAGGTTGTATTGGCTTCATGTTGTCATAATTGTTTAATTTTCTGAAATTGTGTAATGCTCTGAGATTAGAGAAAATTGGTAAAATTGGACAAAGTTGGTAGAATCAGAAATTGCTTGGATCAAAGGACCACTGAGACGTTTAGCTCATGCTTTTGTGTCTTCAAGACTCGATAATTGCAACAGCCTACTGTACTCTGTGGCCTTTTAGATTTTCATTTCAAGAAATTACAACACTTACAGAACTCAGCCGCTAGATTAGTTGCACTTGCAAAACCAAATGATCATAAAACTCCTGTCCTCTGTAGCCTTCACCGGCTGCCTGTTGCTGATCGAGTTAAAATACAAAGTTCTCTTGCTGATATTAAAATGTCTACTCATCTGTGCTCCTGCCTATCTACAAGATCTCATCCAAGAATACTCTCCAACTTGTTGCCTTTGTTCCAGTTCTAAAATGCTACCCTCATCTCCTCCAGTTTCTACAAAATACTGTGGTCACCATTCTTTCCAATATTCTGCTGCTTGTCTCCAGAATATCCTCCCAGTTAGAAGCAAGTCAGAAGCAAAGAACACTCGCAAATTTCAAAACGTTGCTTAAAACTTACCCTTTCTCCAGTCAATGACTTTTCACCTCTATTCTTTTTATCAGTGCAAAGGGACTTTAGTTTGTTTTGTGCTTTGTAAAAACTGTGTATTATTATTAGAATCAGAATATGCATGCTATCTGGGATATCTTACTGCTTCAGTCCTTTTAAAAGCAGTTAAACACATAAATATGACAAAATAATGCGAGTGAAGTGATTTAGTACCCACGGTTGTCCCTGAAGCTTTTTGAGTGGCAGCATAGTGCTTTGTCGGTGTAGTGTATGCATGTCATCCTTGGGAAGGATCTAAGGGGAAAGTTCTGCCCAATTCGTATGAATTTTCTCTTTTGCAAATTAGACGACACAGAAATGGCAAATGGCCCTGACCATGTGCAAACATTTACCAGTGGGCAGTGGCTACAGTGGCTTGTAACCCTTCATGTTACCCACTACTTCATCGTTGAAAAAAAAAGCCTTTTTGATTTTTACAACAAACCAACCTGGTGAATTTCAGACTGCTACTTGATTGAGAACTGTTGAGGTTCTCCAGAAACTAAATTTTCCCTGTAAGCTCCACATATTTCGATGGAATTCTAGAAGGAAAGTACTACAGGATATTATACCCACTCCTTTGCATAGGTACCATTTTTGCGAAATACTTTCAAGTGACAACTGTGCACAAATTTTGCCTTAAGCCTTTCACTGTACAACTTCGTTGAACTAGTATTACTTCAGCTTCTACCAAAATGGCAGGTATTGGGACAGTCTCAGATCGAGAACCAGGTAACACTAAAGAGTCCCACAACAAGAGGAAAGCACCCTCGCCTGATGATAAATGGATTTGTGATACATGTGAAAATATTTTTGGTAGTCCTGAAGATAAATTGCTTACATGTGAGTACTGTGGAAACTGTAGATGTATATCATGTCTAGGAATGAATAAGACTGTTTTCAAAGGGATTAAAAATCATGTTGATTTACCTTGGTTTTGCAGTAACTGTATTGTGAAATCCCTAGAAAGTGTACAGCAGACAAAATCCATTGAGGACTGTTGTTCAGATTTCATATCTGAATTTCAAGCAAAGGTAGAGGAGAAAATGGGAAGAACTGAAGGCGAAGTACAAAACATAAAGTCAAACCTATCGAATATGAAAACCGAGATCTTGAAAGAAGTGAAAGAATGTATGCCATGCCAGGCAGAGCACTCAAAAGGAATGCTGCCTGTTGATTGTACTTTACCAACAGAATCCGTTGCAAGCCAAGCAACAAATGAAATGCAAGCAAGACTTGACAGAAAAAATAACATAGTTTTGTTTAACATGAAAGGGCCTTCAAGTAATCTTAAGAGTGAAATTATCAAGGAGGACAGAATAGCTGTACAGAAGGTTTGTGAAGAGATACAGGTGAAAGTAGAGGATGAAGATATTATACAAGTGAGGAGACTTGGAAAAAAAGACCAGACTAGGTTGGTTCATGGGGAAGAACAACTAGTGCCAAGAATTCTGTTAGTAACATTGAATGACTTTACAAAAACCAAAGTCATGAGGAATGCTTACAAACTTAAAAATAGCTAGTCTGAATATTTTAGGAGAGTGGGTATAAAGCATGACATGACAAAGGATGAGAGACAGAGGGAGTTTGAGCTTAGAAAGGAAGCCAGAAAGAATTAGTCACAGGAAAAGTCAGGAAATTTTCTTTATCTGGTCAAGGGCCTCCCCTGGGAGAGGCATATAATTCGGATTCAAAAACAGCCGGACATGGTTACCGTCGGAGGTATTCGGAAGGTAATCACGGAGAATTAATCGATGACTATGACAAGTCTATTGTAAATAATGTACAAAAATTGCATGTTTCGTTTTCGAATGTTGATGTGCTTACTGTGGAAAAACTAGAAGAGATTAAGCAAAGACTTACTCAGTTAGAGCATATGCCATCAGTTATAGCATTGCTTGAAGTAAAACCAAAAAAGTTCAGATTTGAAAAGCACCTGGCTGAATATAAGATTGACAACTTTCAACTATTTGCTCGTAATATTCAGAAGGAGAGTCCAGGGAGAGGTATCCTAGTTTATGTTCATGAAAGCATTCAATGTACTCAAGTTCACATAGACGTTGACCATGAAGAATACCTCAGTATTGAGGTAGCTCTTGCAGGCAAGGAAAGACTATTGTTAACAACCATCTACCGAAGTCCCAACAGTAACGAAAGAGAAAACCTAAAACTACATGATCCTATGAAGGAGGTCATAAACCAGAACTATTTGTATGTTGTTTTTCTCGGTGACTTCAACTTTCCACAAATAAACTGGGCAAACTACTATACACCTAAGAGACCAGGAAATTGTGGTTATGCTTTTTTGGAAATTGTGAGAGACTGCTATTTACGTCAGCATGTTTTACAACCAACTCGAGGTAGAGGGTCAAATGCACCATCACTACTGGACCTGATACTCAGTAATGATCAAGAAATGATTGCTAATGTGTCTTATGATGCTCCACTTGGCAAGAGTGATCACTGTGTGATATCTTTTGTAATCGAAGGATGCATTGAAAATTGCAATACGAAGAAGGTCAGGTACCTGTATGGCAAAACTGACTACAAAGCCATGAAAGAGAGACTTACCTGTCCGTGGGAAGAGAAAATGAAAAGCCTTGGTGTAGATGATCAGTGGGATATATTTATGAATGAGTTGTTGTTAGCAGTGGATGAATTTGTCCCTAAAGTTTCTATTTAAAAAAAACAAAGGCAGTATGTTGATAAAAAACTGAAGGAAAAACTTAAGCAGAAACAACGATTGTGGAATAGATACACACAAAATAATGATATAAGTGCAAGAAATTACGGAACCAGGTCGTTCGACAGAGAGAAAAGAACATAGCTGAAAATGTTAAGAACAACCCGAAGATGTTTTTGAGCTATGTTAGAGAAAAAACGAATGCTAAATCTCCGATCTCAAATCTTTACATTGATGGTGATAAGAAGCGTTTGACTACAAGTGACAAAGAAAAAGCCGAAGTCTTAGCAAACTTTTTCACTTCAGTCTTTACCAAGGAAAATGACGTCAATTTACCAAGTGTTTCAAGCCGTGAAAGTGTTCCTTGGTTAAACTCAGTGAATATCAATGAGGAAATTGTTGAAAAGAAGCTAGACAACCTGAGAATTGATGAATCACCAGGACCAGATTTTATACGTCCTAGAATTCTGAAAGAGATGAGTGATATAATTGCTCTTCCTCTTAGTATTATATTTAACGCTTCTATTTCAAATGGTAAATTACCGCACATTTGGAAATGTGCAAACATAACAGCGCTGTTTAAAAAAGGTGATAAAAATGATGCAGGTAATTACAGGCCTATTAGCTTGACCTGTATTGCTTGTAAGATTTTGGAGAGCATACTACGTGACAACATAGTGAGACATATGAAGTTGAATAATTTGTTCAGGGACCGACAGTATGGTTTCATTTCTGGAGGATCAACAGTTTTACAGCTAATCCATGTTATAGACGAGTGGACAGAGATATTAGATAAAGGAGGGTGTGTTGATGTGGCTTACCTCGACTTCATGAAGGCATTTGACACTGCTCCTTATAGAAGACTTATACATAAACTGAAAGTGTATAATATTGGTGATATTTATTGTGAATGGATTGAAGCATTCTTGAGCGAACGCGAACAAAGAGTCATAGTTAATGGTAATATCTCAGACTGGAAACCCGTGACAAGCGGAATTCCCCAAGGATCTGTTCTTGGTCCAATTCTCTTTGTTATTTATATAAATGATTTCCCGCAGTCCTTACAGAATGGCAGTGTTCCCTACCTTTTTGCAGATGACACTAAAGTATACCACAAAATAGCAAATCAGAGCGACTGTGACAGTTTTCAAAAGGGTATTTTATCGTTATATGAGTGGTCAAAGACCTGGTTATTGAATTTTCATCCAGATAAGTGTAAGATTATGAGAATTGGACAAACACCCGTAGATTATTGTGATTACAGCTTGTCTGATTGCAGTGGAGTAATGGAACGTTCAATCAGTGAAAAGGATATTGGAGTAATAATTGACGATAAGCTGTCCTTTGACAAACATGTAACGGAAAAGGTGAACAAAGCTAATTCAGTAATGGGTCTTATCAGGAGAACTTTTACATATCTAGATCATTCATCATTCAAGTTACTTTATTCTAGTCTTGTGCGTCCTCATGTAGAATACGCTAACCAGGTTTGGAATCCATATTTAATAAAGCATATAGACCTTATCGAGAATATGCAACGGCTAGCTACTAAATTAATTCCTGGATTAAAAGATCTTTCCTATGAACGGAGGCTGGAAATATTAGATTTGCCTACCCTAAGTTATCTCTGGTTAAGGGGAGATATGATTGAAGTTTATAAAATTGTAAGCGGTAAATATGATGCAGCTGTATCTGACCTATTTCCTATTGTAAGGGATTGTTCTACACGTGGACATCATTATAACATTTATAAAAGGAGGTCAATGTCAAACTCACACAAAAATAACTTCACACACAGAGTTGTGGACGCTTGGAATAACCTCCCAGCAATCATTGTTAGTACACCTAGTGTAGCAATATTTGAAAGGAGACTAGATAAATATTGGAAAAACCTTCCTGTTCGTTTTAATTATAAGGAAATCCTCGAGAAATATACCTCTCCGTTATTCACACTAGATGTTACAGAAGAAGAGCTGGCCATGTAGGCACTCAAGTGCCTTCTACCAGAATTCATGTATCTCTATCTCATTACCTGCCAATGTGGCTGGCTAGAACCTCAGATATCAGGGCGAAGATTTTGATGTAAAGTTTGGGAATGACATACAGAGAGTTAGAGAGCAAAGGTTTGTTTTCTCTTCAAACTTTCAATGTGTGGAAAAGGGATGAAAATTTTCTTGGTAAACAATTGGCAATCCTTTACAGTCTCAATGGCAATGAGGTCAAAAGCTTGAAAAAGGGAAGAACAGACAATTTGCATTCTGCCTTGAAGTTGTTCTAAAGTCAAATTGTTGATGATTTAGCCCAAAAGGAAAAGTCAGTCCTGTTTGTGCAAAGCTACCCAAGTGTTCATTGGTCAAGGATGTTTTGTAGAAAAGTATGATAGAATCCTGCTTTTACAAGATTAATAAGTTGATGGAGAATTTTCAGTGTGACCAAATTTAGACCCTACAAAGTGGTCTTGTCGTGGTTAAAAGTTTCAATCCTATTATCAATTTGAAGTGAAGAGAAGAAGGCAGTCTGCCAGGGGAACAATGGCAGCAGAGAAAATGGGCATTTGCTGTACATCTGAACATACAGATCTGCTTAAAAGATGATTCTTTGTGCATAAACGATAGCAAGAAGCTTTTTGTTTTCAAAATTATTTTTAACCACTCATATCATAATTGGTTTATTATCTTGAAATTTGACACAGGATTCTTGAGAAAACATTAAATTTCACGGAATATCAAATTAACCTTGTTCTTTCCCTGAAAATAGTGTAAACCTTAATTAAAGAATCATATACTTGGTATCATTTGTCAAGTACATGCCCGCCCATACCCTGTAGAGACCATTATGTATAATATTTACATCTACATCCTCGAGGCTGTGTGTATACAAACCATATGCCCATACCCTGCTCACATAAACCCTACATACCATGTACCAACCAACTGTCATACCAATGAAATGAACATGCATCACTTGGTGCAGTGTAGAGCATACAGTACATAGCATCAGCAACAAGCAACATTCTCCAGTTACATACATGTCTTCTACTAGATTACATACATGTCTTTCTACTAGATAGTTCCAGTGTTTGTGCAATATGCTTACAAAACTTGCCTGGACAACTACATCATTATGACATTATTGTGTGCAGTCGTTGTGGCTCCTGTGTTTGGCTCATAATCATGTCACACAATTGACTAGCTTTGTGAGAAGTAATTATGTCTCTTTCACTGAGCATGCAATTTACCTCAAAGTTCCAATTTACGTGAAATCACATTGCTAAATTCACCTCAGGAAAGGATCCCAGCATGAAAGCTGAGAACCCTAGAAATTAAGTATAGATTTCTTGAAGATCTAAAAGACATGTTGATGCACATTGGTCTACCAGTATTGATTTCATCAGTCTTTTGGCAGGCAGCATTTGCTAGGCCTACAATAGTTGTGCTACTTGTGTTAGTTGTTTTGTAGTCAGGTACGGTATGTATGCGTGATATCGTATGTTACACTATATCAGTAGTCTAGAGATAAACATTCATGTGGCTGGTTTTTTTTTCCAGTCTTTTGTTTTTGACTTCTGCTGACCTCAGACATGATCTTTCCCTTCCAATGAAGCACATGTATCCTTAATATCACAGTCATACGCCAGCCTGTGATTCTAAGTGGCAATAAAGCACCTGTTATTTTAATCAACTGATCTTCTTTGATGAATGCTGTTTGTGATAGACCTTTGACAAACTTGTTCAGTAACTAAATGAGATTTTGTTTAATTTACAATTATAGACTTTGAGATCACTTTATCAACTGATTTTGTTACTTTTGTAAAGTTAATGACATAATTAACAAGTGGCTTTTTTTACCAAGCTGTTGCACTGTATACATTCATTTCATAGTTATTTTGCATGATATGCAAACTCATTGATCAAATTAGTACAGTATTTGAGTTAACTTCTCTGACCTTTGAACTGTGTGTATAATGGTAGAGCGAACGAACTTACAATCTCTCATGCAGGAAGCAAATCTGTGGTTTCAATTTCGTGACTACATGCCACTGTAACTGTGTAGCACTTTCAGTTTAGTTCTGAGGTATGAATTGTCAACTTCATTTTTGGTTTCACTGTACTTTTATTTGTGACATTTTTCTGGGTGGTTCAGTTGAGGAAGGTATAATAATCTGATTTGTCTTCCTCAAAACTAGTTTGTTTTTCCAGTCAGTCTCACTTTACTTTCCCGGATAAAAGTAGTGAAGTTTTTTCTTTTGGTTTTACATGAATTAAGATGATTCACTATTTGTTTCATTGTTTCTGGGTAGTTGATTGTCACCCCCGGGGTAATTGTGATGAGGCAGAAATGAGAGGGAAAAGGTCTATGATCCATTGTCATCATGATGAGGAAGAAAGGATGACACCTGTGATTATTGTTGTTCTTGTTATGATAACAAAAGTTTGAAAGGGTTTCAGTATGGTTTATCTTCCACAATTGACCTCGCCCTACCATGCCCCTGGGAATGTCATGCACACACTGTACAGAAAAATGTATCAAAAAGAATTACATAGTGGAATAGCCAAGATACGGGGACGCGTGGAGCCCATGGATCGCTGTTGCCGAGGAGGTGTCAAGTGACGAGCTTGTCCCCCTTCCTAGTTTGAGAAAATTGGAATGAATCCCTTTCGAGAAAATTTAAATAACATTGTGAAACGTTACTCCTGAGAAGTGGTTGACCTCATATATCAGCACTATTTTTTTCCTTATGTTGTTTTCCTTTCATTCTCCTTGCTTTTCCTGATTTAAAATTGTTGTTGTGTGCCAGTTGGGTGGGGGGGGGGGGTGATCATGCTAGTTGCTGCCCCCTCTCAATCTGCCACTGTTAAACATAGAATGATGGGCAATTTTGTTGTAAAAATCATTGCTCAGCCCAGTTCGGCACTCTTTTTTAAGTTTTCATTCACTTGTCTCAATTGACGTCTAGGGTTTTACTTCGTCACAAGTTTTGAGTAGCTTTGTAGTTGAACTCCTGAACTTCATCTTTTCACTTCATCCACACATGTAACTGTGTATTTTATTCCTTTATATGGTTCTAATAAATTTTTTTCTGAAATGAAATAACACTGTGCACCAAAAATGTGAATAAAAAATACAAGGAAAAAATGTGAATTGTTTGCATAAGATCCGAAACAGCCTGAGCTCAGCCTCTGAAGGTGATAATCACTTTCATTTTACAGTAGTTTGTGAATAAACCCAGTCTGCTATGAATTCTGTAGCTCAGCAAAGTTTAATCTCTTACGGTATACAGTACTTCTTGAAAACAGCAATGCTAGTTCAGAATGCAATGAGTTCAGTACTTTAGAGAATGACACACAATGAGGTATGTACTGTAAATACTCATACCCAGTAGAAAAGCACACCTTCAATTGAAAGTCAAACAAAAACATTCATTTGCATTTATTCATTTAGAGCACTATAAACCCCCCCTCCTCTATTCCCACATTGTTAAAAAAAACTGTAGAACATTGTTCCATCCAAAGTACTATGGTATTGTTTGAGTATGTGTCCTAAGATATTTGAGTTGTGAGGTTTTTAACTGTAGAACATTGTTCTATCCACAGTACTCTGGTATTGTTTGATCATGTGTTCTAAGATATTTGAATTGTGAGGTTTACGACATAGTGATCTACTTTAAAACAGGCAAGCATCGTTTTACTCCTTAGTGTAAGTTTGGAAGGGGCAGGCTCTGTTTGTTAACTTGAACGTGGGTTTCATTCAGTATTAATTCAGCAAAGTCACCTGACTACATTTTATAGCCAAGGTATTTATCGTTCCACATCCCTGCATTTTTAAAGAAGTGCAAGACACTTTATAGCACCAAGCCATTGTCAACCTGCTTCAGAATGAGATAGACTTGGTATTTATACTTTATTGATTCCTCGCTGAAGGTTACTTGAACTTTTAACGTTCATGATAACCCTCAGTGAGCACAGTGATGATTCCTGTCGCTTTTCATGAAACAGGAAACCCCCTGAAAACATCAAAAGAAGAGGGAGTTGCAAGCAGAGCTTAAAATTTATTTTGATGGATAGGCCATAGAGAAGATATCTACTCTACAGTATATCTTGTTTGCAAAAGTTAAAGATTTGGTGACCAAAGGAATATTCCAAGTCCAAGCCAGGGTGCAACTTGCAAATGTCATATTTTGAGAAATAAAAGGTGGATGAAATTCAACTGCTGAATCCTTTTAAAGCATGAATTTTAGACATCCTTTTGTGATACAGATCAAATGTCAGTTGAAGTGAAGCAGAGGTCAAATCGTGAAAACCAAAAAAGTATGCACAATATTTCTTCATTCCTCACTTATAGGTCTCAATGCAACTGCACTCTCATCTACTGTAGTGTCGCAGTTGTTTTGAGACAGGTAAGTACAGTCTCAATAAGAATGCCTGTTGTCCTGTTGATTCAGATAAGTGAGTTGTTCATAAAATAACCAAACCAGGAATCTTTTTGGATATTTCAATGAATGTCTTGAAAAGTTTCTTGGTAGCCCCCTTGTCTGTTGATGAGATCTATTACCTTTTTACCAAAGGTCACTTGAACTGGAACCAAATTTCCACTGCTGAACCTTCTGTTGAATGCATAAAACCTTAATCTATATCACTGGTTGCTTATAATGTCAGTAATGTGGACATCTTGAACATATTATACATTCAAATTTGCTTCCATTGTAGTAAGAAATCGCCATTTTATTTCATTTTCTTGTTCTCCCCTCGTTGAATGCCAGAGTAGTTATGATTGAATATTCTTGCCATCCTTTGTTTGTATTTTTGGGTCACATTTGAAGTACCCATGTCAAGAGGGCATTTCATTTTACCTGTAACCTTGCGAGGTCGCGATCAGAGAATTAATCATTTACTGTCCTGTCTCATCAGATTATCATTTCCGGTTCACCCAGTGTCATCTGTATCGACTGAAGATACCAAACCCTACGATGGCCTGGTGGTGGTATCACCAAGTATCGTCAGCCTGACCGGCCAGCTAGAATTTGTCAAGGCTGCAGTCGAGAGAGCACTTGAAGTGAGTCCAGTCTAAGGTGTTCGTTACTGTTTTGATATTGTTGTGGCACATACCTACAATCTTGGACAAAATTGTTGGGACACTTTGTCGTACGTTGCACATATAATACTGAATTTTAGGTGAGAGGATTACATGAAACCCCGCGCCCCTTTCCAATGTTGCGCTATAGAAGTGAATGTACCCTTTGAACAGCAATCCTATAGCCAACATTGAACGGGGGTGTGGGGTGTCCCAAGGTATTTTGTCCAAGATTGTCTGAGTTTTTTGGGAGCAATGTTGGAGCGAAATGTTGAAAGAAAATTGAACATTTTTGGACAAGGTGCATCATAAAAATTAGTTATCGGGGCCCATGGATCTGGGGATTTTCAAATGAAAGTATTCTGAATTTCGACCATGAACATAACAAGTTTAATTTTAATTTTGGGGGTCTATTTGTATATGTTTTGTTGGAAAGGAGTGATCATGAATGAATAGATTGTTTCATGGTTTTGTATGCGGACAGAAATAGTTGCGTTTAGAAATAACATTGATGGGCAGCTGTTGCATTGCGTTGCAACAGGAGTGTTTCTGCAATTGTAGAATGCTGGTAGGAATCTCAGTTATAATATATTGTGAAGTAGCTCTACGCTCTACTGAAATGCGTTAAAGTCAGAACTATAGATTCAGCGTAATATTAAAATAATGGTAGAACGTTAGTAAAGGCTGGTTTTTTTCATTTTATATATTTTTTTATATTAATATAATGATATAGCTCTAACAACAAATATGTACTCTGAAGTCCGTTGAAACTGCTTAAAATGACTGACATATTACAGTGCACCATGTACGGTACAATAGAATGGGTGCCACAATGTCACTGTTATGTGAATATGAACAAACGTCACATTTATTAAATTTGCATTATACCGGTTTATTTTGTTTAATGATAGTACACTTTTTTACCCAGATTAACGTACAAGTCAGTCTTAATAGTCATTAAGCATAGTTACTTTAATACCAGACCCCACATCATCACTGTAAACAATTTGAATAAATAACATGTACATCGATCTTCTTAACAGACCACTAACATGTTAGATTTTTTTGGGGGGGGGTGTTCTTTGTTTTTGTTTTTTTTTCTTCGGTACCTGTCTCAATATCAGAGTTTGAGCCGAAAGTACGTCATTTGTATCATGCAAAATGTTTTAGAGTAGTTTCCTGGTCGACAAGATGCATTGGAGTTACGACATTACCTCCCCAATGACTGCATTTTATTCAGCACATTTAGTGCAAATACATGGATTTGACTGACTTATTCCTCCCTTTACTCTGTAATAACATTGACAACATTCACACAATAATATTATTACAGTAAACCAACTTCATTATAGGCCCCAAACATGCCGAACATGCTCTGCTGATGTTTCTTGTTGCAAGGAATATCACCCACCATTTTGCCGTTTAACTTATTTCAAATTGACAATTTTTCCTGTGCTCCGCGCATGCTTCTAACCCGTCAACATTCTCAGACATTCTTGGACAAAATTGTTGGGACACTTTGTCAGGATGCGGGGTGTCCCAAGGTATTTTGTCCAAGATTGTAGCAACAAAAGTTTGGGCTGGACATGAGACATCAGATAGACTGCAGTCTTCATGTATGCTGTATGTTTCAGCTCTCCTTTTTCTGATGGTTTAATGTGGTAGTAGTTTTAGGCAAGCCATTTTCAACTGCATTATCGCCCACCTGGTTCAACAAAGGCAAATTTTCTATGCAGAAATCTTTTACATTTGCACTTTCAGTTTTGATGGAAGGGAGACTTATGCATCGTGATTGTGTATGTGTCTATGCGTGTTTGTGACACTTAGCTTGTGATTCCAGATAGGAATGATGGATGCTCTTCATACTTGGTATGTATGTTTGTCATATTAAGAGGAAGAACCCTATTGTTTTTGGTGGAGGTGAAAGGCCATCAGGGGTCACCAGAGGTCAAATACTGAAAACCTTGTGCACATGATATCTCCAGATCGGAATGATGAATACTCTTCATACATGGTACGTAGCTTTTTCATATTATGAGGAAGAACCCTAATGTTTTTTGGGGGTCAAAGGTCATTTGGAGTCACCAGAGGTCAAGCACTGAAAATGTTGTGCATGTGATACCTCTGATTAGGAATCAAGGTTACTCTGTATACTTTGTATGTAGACTCATCATATTAAGAGGAAGAATCCCTTTTGTCTTTGATGTAGGTCAAAGATCGTTTGAGGTCACCAGAGGTCATATATTGAAAAAGTTGTGTACAGGATATCTCCAGATAGGAATGATGGATACTTTTCATACTTATAATGTAGGTTTTTCATATTCAGAGAAAGAGTTTTTGGTGAAGGTCAAAGGTTATCTGGGATCAGCAGAGGTCAAATACTGAAAACCTTTTACATGTGTTATATCCACATAGGAATGATAGATACTTTTCATATACGTGGTGTGTAGGTTCTCATATTGAGAGAAAGAGCCCTATGATTTTTGGTGGTCAAAGGTCATCTGGGGTCACCAGAGGTCAAATCCTGAACACATTGTGCATGCAGTGTTTCCAGATAGGAATCATGGATATGCTTCATACCTGGTATGTATGTTTGCCATGTTGCAATTAAGAGGCTTATTGTTTTTTGTGGAGGTCAAAGGTCATCTGGGATCAACTGAGGTCAAATTTTGAAACCTTGTAAAGATGATATCTGAAGAAGGGAAGCTTGCACAGATCTCATATTTACTACACATTTGTATCTCATAAGTGTACAAGAATTCTGTTGCCTTTTTTGAGGATCAAAGGTTATTTGAGGTCAGCAAGGTCACATGAAATTCTTGTAAACATATCTCAAGGAGGGAATCTTTGACATATGTCATATTCCATATGTAGGTGTATCTTATTGAGTACAAGAACCTTTTAGTGTTTAGTGAAGGTTGAAGGTCTTAAACTGAGATTAACATGGGTCATCCTTATAGACATGATCTCAAAGAAGGAAGCTTGTACAGATCCCATAATTCATATAAAGCACAGGTAGCTTGGGGCACATTCTAATGCTATATGCCATGCTCATAAAGAAAAATGCTCATAATTGACCCATCAAATCTGCAATGCATTTGTTCATTCTGGTTTGTTATGGTAGTGGAATGATGTCTTACCGTTTGCTTCAAGAATTCCCATCCTTATCAAAGTATACACTTTGATGGCATTTTCATCTTTACTTACCACAATGTCACTAAATTGCCCTCAAATTTTGTGTTTTTATCACACTTTACTCATTAGCTCAATAGCTATATTGAATCCTTGTACTGAAGAACTTGAAGGACATCACATGAAGCACACATGCTTGAATGATTTTTGCAATAATTTTTTACATTAATTGATGGCAATCCTGATAATTAAGATGCTGGTAACTTTGCCAGGTTGCTATTGACTGGATGACCAGCGAAGTGTATGAAATGGTCTAACAAAGAAGAGAAAAATACCCAAATTAAGCTGGCAAACACCCCCATATAGTAAACACGCCCATATAATCAAGTGCATCATCAAAGCTAACACAAAAGTTAGCTCGTTTTAACGTATTTATTGCCCTGTAAAGGTACATGCACTTTTCAGTCATTTTGTGTGTAAACACAAAATGCATGGTAAAAACCATTGAACCATTCCTGATTCTCTTTCACAAAACAGTTGGATAGCAGTGTGAGCAAAAAACCAAGCTTGATACATCTTCCGAGTCATGGCTTGAAACGGATGGTGTTTTCACCCACTGGTCCCCTGGATCGGGATTTTGACGACGTGAGGAGATTTGCAGATGCTGCAAATGCTGGTGTAAAACGGTAGGCCCTCATTGACTTCTACGTCGACAAAAATGACTCTGTCAGACTCTGTCACAAAAAGAACATCATGTTCATCCAATCTTCTTTTACCGCAGGTGGTGTTTCTTTCCTCTTTGGGGAAAATAATGGAATATTTAGTCCCTTATATGCAACATGGTGCAATATATGACATAAAACTGACAACAATGATATTGTAATTACTCTGTGAAATGTTACATAATTTATGCAAGAAAAGTGCAAAGAGAATTGAAAATTTTTTTGTACAGTAGGCCCTACTTTAGGTAGAATAAATGTCAGTATTTAAGAATACAGCTTAAATCATAACAATGCACTGACAAGAAATTGTCACAGATGAAAGTTCAACCTTTATGGCTTCTTCACCAAGTCAAGATAACACCTGTGTGAACTGGGACCTCCCAGTGAATATTCAGCAACGCCAACCCGTTAAAACGTTCTTGACCAATTGGCTAACAAGTAACGAGTAAAAGCTACACATGGCATGCCGCTGTATACATGTGTGTGTGTGTACCATAATTAATTGACCCTTGAGCTGTACAGTAGCTCTACACCCTACAGCCAAACAGTGAGCAACAGATACCTTACGTAGCAAAGCAGTAAAAACTTAAGCCTTCTGTCAGGTGTTTATGTTTATAATTAATTATGATAGTGGGCATTATAAGAAGTGAAAACGAGAGATAGGAAGCGTAAATCATCAAATCAAACTGTTTTTAAAACTCACTACTATTGTTCTTTTGTAAATTTATGCAAACATATTTTTTTCTGTGGATTTTTTTCTGGGGGGGGGTGTTTGAACTCCCTGAACACCTCCTTGGCATTGCTCCTGCCTCTCATTTTCTGAATGGTTGCATGTAGTCACACCCTTCTCACTGATGTCCACTGTATCCCAAAGCTGATTTTCATTTTTGTAAACTTCCTGCAAGTTGGAATTATACAACCGAGCAGTCACTGCTCTACTTTATACATGTTTGAAATGGCCTTTTAAGTCCCTGTTGGTAGCTGCAAAATGTAGAACTCCTCAGTAAACTAACAATGTTTTAGTTGTGATCACACATTGGCTGACTAGACCAGTAAAATCTGGAAAAAAAAAAAAATGGATGGATGGAGAGACATTTTGTGTACGTGGTCTCCTTTTAGTTAGCAATATTAAAGATGATGTCATTTACATTGAACACATCAATCAGTTTAACATTGTCCCTTTGTTCATCGTAATACTGTCCAATAAGGGTTTCATCACTATCTTGTCATATAGGAACATCTGGGTACATTCACTATGGACTGTAACGATATTGTTCTCATATATTTTGCTGCTCCAAGTGCACTGAAGTATGACTGACCTTCTTTCATGCTTTAATATTTGATATGATGATTATTAGGCCAAGTCAGAGCTCTAGTATCCAGTGATGCAATTGTGCTTGTTTCTCATGAATACTTAACATATCATTTCTTTTTCAACATTGCAGTAAATTTGCTATTCTCTGTTAAATAGTAATGCATGCTCTTTGAAAGTGAGAAATTACTAGAGAGCTTCGTGTAGGTTTACTTTCCATTGTTTTATAACAATACAACTTTGCTTTATATTCTTTTTTTTTTCTCCTTTTGTTGTAAGAGCCCTGGAGGCTGGCTTCTCCAAACCATTGATTGCTACAGTCAGACATGACCAGTACCCTGATGGTCCTTTGGTCAGCTTGCTCGGTGCTCTTCATGCCCTCTACGTGGTAAGAGTCAAAGTGTTAAACTGATCTAATTGTTCATTCAGTAAATTTGAATTTGTAAGGTATCTATACTGGGAGTTTTGTGACATGATTACCAACGTTCCCCTTCAGAGTTATTTTAATCATACAATTTCAATTTGTACAGCAAATGTTTACATCACTGTACACTAAAAATGAAATGCTGTACTGACATTGAGGATCCTTCTTTGCCAAGCCAAATTCTTCGTAGGAGAGATCTAGAGTAACATTTTGATAGAGTGTTTCACAGGATTGCTAGAAATAGAATTAAAGATCTGCACTTGGACAAAAGCTTGTCCGAAATTTTTTCACATTTTTGTGAAATTCTTAGACAGCATTCTTAGAACTGTAGATTGTAAATCAATAATAGTATCAACAATAATACAATCACTAATAATTGAGATAATACTCGTTCAATCATCCCTTGAAGACGGAGGAAGATAGAAAATTAATAAAGAGTGAATGATTCGAATATGTGATATATACTTTAATATTCATGTTTGAGAAATAATTCACTTTTTAAAGTTAGAATGAAATTTTGGTAGTTGATACCTTCATGCAGCTGAACCTGTGTCTCTTGGGTTGGTTCCCTTTTGGGGAGGTTTTTAGCTCTTTCGGTTTCATTTATTTGTTTGCTCTTTACTTGTCTTTTTGTATGTATTTTCTTGCTTTCCTAAGGAAGTGGACTTAACCAAGCCTTAATGGGTTCACTGTTCACTTCCTTCCACTCCCTGCGTGAATAACGTACATTTTATATTTGTCTTAATGTATTTGTCATGTGAAGTGGAGAATCGAATAAACGAAACAAAACGAAACCTCACTTTGCAGCCCATCGAAATCAGAGAGAACATTCCATCAAGGGAGAGAAAGGTGGAACTCTTGGGCGTGTTTGACGATTCCTCTGATTCAGCAAAGGCACTTGTAGAGAATGCCACTGCTATTGAAAGTGGAAGGTAAGAATCAGGCAGACAACACTACAGATCGATATAAGCTGGATGAGATGGTACTTTCAAGGAGAATTTAAAAGAAAAGGAAAAAATAAGGAGGGGGGGGAGTGGGGAAGAACCAAAATGGACATTTTATTGAAAGCAAGTCATGTTAGATGTGAATCACCAGGAATAGGTATCCTTAATGTAGACCCTTGGAAGGTTCAATTAAAATGCAACTCTGCAACAGTCAGAGGGAAAGGGGTGAAGTTAGGGGGCAGTTAGGTAAGGTACAGGAAGTAGAACAGAAGATCACAGAGGCATGTTATAAGTGGGACTAGGTGGTCATTCAGTTGCACTGATGAATACTGATAGAAGCCCTGGTTTTCAAGATGCTTAAAATGTCTGCACGACAACCAAATTTTGTAGGAAGGTTGTCCTTCACACAACCAAATTTGGTTATTGCTGGAATTAAGATTTTATGTACGATATCCGAAAAAAATGTCAGGAAATGTAGCAATGAATTTGCTATCAAGAAATGGCATAATGCAAGTGCGTCCTTGGTACAGCAACCTAGAAGTAAGTCATGACATAACTTTTTGGCAGGACAACTTCAAATGGACAACCACATTTCGGACAACCAGATAAAAATACTTAAGTTTCAAAACTGGCTGGAATTTATAATGGTAGACCTAAATAGCAGTAAGATTTTACGCTCACATGCAGGAAGAGATCAGAAGTTAGTTTTTATTGCACGCATGCCTATTTTTGTCCCTGTTTTCACTGTGATGTCCCTTAAATGAGGATATATACTTGTGGGATCATAGTTGAAAGGATGGTCCAGCCACAAATATAGCTTTGATTTGTGGAAGAGTAAGTAACTCTGACCATCATAGCGAAACTTCCATTCAATTCCCATGTGTGGTCCCCGAGATACGAGCAGTTGAAGTTGCCACTTTTGTTACCAAAAGTTAACTTATAGCAAGTTGGAGTTATGAAACCTTCCCTCATTGATAAAGCATTTTATGTTTTGCTTTAAGCTTTACCACAAATTTAATACTTAAATACTCTGTGTTGTCATAATGTGAATGTATGGGGGTATAAGAGTTTTGCGACCTTCACGTAATCAGTACTCAAGCTGACCACCTGTTGATTTCAAGGTCAAAGTAATAAATTCAATAATAAAGAAAAAAGACTCTTCATCAATGTAAGGAGATGATGTTACCCCTGCTTGCTTCAAGTTCACAGTTGGTTACAAAGGGAGTAACTTCAACTGATAGGATCTCAAGAACCACGCATGGGAACTGAATGGAAGTTTCACCAGAATAGTAAGATTAACTTACACATATCAAAGCTAAATTTGTGGCTGGATCATGCTTCCAAGTTAAGTCTCTCATTATTTAACCAAATTTAATACCCTAAGATTAGTTTTTAAATGAGGATGGGTCAGTAGACATGTAAGTCACTTGGATCCTTCATTTCCTGTTTTGTCATCTGTCTTTCCAGAATTCTAGATCCATCAATGAATGTCTCAAATTGACTTTTTACCTCCTAGGATCGTCTACCGTGACATTGGTGGATCAGACCCAGAGCGCATGGCACCCCCAAATGTTGCCAACTATGTCACCAAGCTGTTCAGTTCCGATGAAAGTCAAGTCAAGGTCTCTCTAAAAATACCTTTCTCTTTTCCCTGCACTCTGGTTGTTGTTTCTTTGAATTTTGTTCCCATGATTACTTTAAATTCAGTCAAAACAAAAAGTTGAATCATATATTGATTCTTCAAAGGAGAAATACTGTGTGAGTAATTCTGGTAGACTTTCCATCAAATTTCTCGTTAATATTTTCATGGTGTGGATGGTTGAAATTGTAGCTAGCCCTACCACATTTAAATTAGAAGTGTAGAGATGTGTGATGTCGTCAATGCACAGACTTGGCTTGGATGGATGTTTTGATGATGCGTGTGTACTTGGTAAAGCCTTGGCTTGGGATAGCCCTGCAGAGTAGTAGTTGAAGGAAGGTATCAAGGAATATTAATGTATGCGCTGTTGTTGCCAACATACTAACTATACTTACTTGTATGTGTTCATTCTTTTGATTGATTGTCCGCAGTCTGTCAAATTCAAGAATGGTAAACTCTACATGAACAGAGTTTGCAGGATGAAAGCAAAAATGTGTCTTTGAAATGAACAAAACACCCAACCATAACTTATAACCATAACTTACATAATATTGTTGATTCCTTCCGGAAGGCAGAAGAAATCTGTGCGATGGTGATGGTGTGTGTGTGTGCATGTGTATTTGACACTTCTTGTAAATACAATATCTCAAGAAGGGTAACCATGACTTATCTCATACTTAGTGTGTGGGTTAGTCGTACCAAGTAGATGATCTCTATTGTTTTTGGTCAAGGTCAAAGATCATTTGAGGTCACCAGAGGTCATAATGTGAAAACCTTGTAAACACGATATCTCAAGAATGGTTACCATGACTGATCTAATATTTGGTATGAGGGTTGTTCATACTAAGTAGATGATCCTCATTGTTTTTGGTGCAGGAAAAGGTCATTTGAGGTCACCAGAGGTCAAAAGGTGAAAACCTTGTAAGCACAATATATCAAGAACAGTAACTATGACTGATCTCATATTTAGTGTGTGGGTTGGTCATACAGAGTAGATGATCCCTATTGTTTTTGGTTGAGGTCAAAGATCATTTGAGGTCACCAGAGATCAAACTGAAAACTTTTAAACACAATATCCCTGAAGGGTAATTGTGACTGATGTCATACTTGGTGTGTGGGTTGGTCGTACTGAGCAAATGATCCCTATTGTTTTTGGTAGAGGTCAAAGGTCATTTGAGGTCACCAGGGTTCAAACTGTAAAAATCTTGTAACCACAATATCTCTAGGGGGTAACCTTGACTGATGTCATACATGATGTGTAGATTGTATATTCTGAGTAGAAGTCTCCTTTTGTTTTTGGTGAAGGTCAAAGGTCATTTGAGGACACTGGTGGTCAAAGTGGGAAACCTTGTAAACACTTTATGTCAGGAAGAGGAACAGTGGGGGCATCTCATATTTAGCATGTGGATTGCTCCTATCGACTAATTGACTCGTACTGATTTGGTGGAGGTCAAAGGTCATTTGGAGTCACCAGGGAACAAAAGGTTAAAATCATGTTAACTCCTGTATTTTAAAAAGAGAAACTGTGAATGATATCATAGTTTGCATGTCCATCACTCATATTCAGTAGTTCAGTATTAAGCAGTCAAAATAAACACTTCATCTCAAGAAGGTTAATTGTGAGGGGGTCATACTGAGTATGTGTATTGCCCATGTTGAATAGATGATTTCTATCAATTTTTGCACCTTTTGCTGTAAGAGGAGGGGAAAGGTCATTTTGGGGTAAAGGTTTGTTAGTGTGGCGTTTCAAGAAGAATAACTGTCATTGATCTCATACTAGTCATGTGGATAATTCATGTTTGTTATAATATAGCAATGTGGCAAGGAATCACAAAGCCTTTTGGCTTTCTGGTCTGATATGTAAATTGAATATTTCTACTAGAATAAAGAAGTTAAATCAATCAAATTGCTCACATAGAAAATTTTGTATTCAGTGCATTGATGGAAAGCTAAGGTAATAACATGGACTCCCTGGAATTCTGCAGGTGAAAGTATTGTCCGATCTGCCCGAAATCGAGAAGTACTATCCGTTGTTTGCCGCGGTCAACCGTTGTGCCAGCTTGGTCGACCGGCACCAAGGACGCATCGTCAGTCTCACCTACACAGGGAGTGGGAAAATTGAGAAGACCCTTCTTCTGGTCGGAAAGGTAAGCCCAAATGAAGTTACCTTTACTGCAGAACAAGAAGAATAGAATGGTTTGCTAATCAGTGGATCAATGATTGGAGTGAAAGAAATGTGCTTTGGTTAGAGGCTGTTCCTTGGATACTGAAATGGGGACGGAAACAATAAAGTATTGGTTTCATCTCTAGAGAGGACATGTAGAGATGTTATGCCCTGAATTTGTAACATTTGGTCTTTTTGTGGTTTTCTATAAATGCAAGCACAGTTTACCTCTGGATTCAGTTTGAAAGAGGCAAGTTACCCCATGCTAGTTTTCCCTCAGAAGCCCTACAAAATATTGAAAAGAAACTAAGATTTTTCTGGTGTGTTTGAAGGAGGCAGACATGTAGCAAAAGTCTTATTTTCTACTTGCTGGTGAATTTTGGAGGGCATACTCACAAAGAAGGAGTGCATTCCTCAAAGAAGGAGTACATTCATTCCGTCATTCCAAACACACCCCGTAAAAAGAAGTGGTTTATAAGACGCTTATCACAACAGAGGCATTAAGTTTTATTCTCGGTTTTGTCCGTTATGGCATTCACTGCAAAAGCACATCACCACCATCCACTCATTTTAAAAATACTTTTCTTTGAAGATGGAACTTCTCTCTTGGAGAGTATGTTGCCTACCAGTCTTTTCGATTCTTGTGACTGTAGCAGTCTCCTTTTCAAGCGAGAGCGACAGCCGCGTGTGATGGTCCTTGCACAATCAATGGGAAGGGGCTTCAGCCTCACCTCCAGATGTTTCTCATAATTGAGATGCTGAATGATGCAAAATGGTCTCACTGAGAAATGAATTCTCACTCTATGTTAAAATGTCAGTAGCCTATTGTCAACTTTTTGTAGCTCAGTGGGGCTTACATACGGGGTGGGACTTTTTTTTTTTCAGGAGAGCACGCACTCTTTTGGGGGTGGGATATTTTCACGCGTGTGCAGGCCTCCCCCCCCTTAACCCCCTCGGAGAACATTGAGATTTGATTTGTATGTATTCTGCTGGATGGGACTAGAATGTTTTGGATGATGCTAGAGAATGTGCAGTATCTTTATGAAATCACTTTAGTCTTTAATGTTTCTCTGTCAAAGCTTGTTTAATATTCATTTAAATTATACATGATATTCCCACTTTTTGTCTTGACTAGGGTGTGACGTATGACACAGGAGGGGCTGACATCAAGTATGGAGGGGTGATGGCTGGTATGCACAGGTAATAATTCCTTTACAAGTCTTATGTACCACCTGAATAATACTGTGATCTAGCTCTCTGTCTCAATCAGTGGGTTTATCATCATCCATGGTTAAAATAAATCGTAGATGCTTAACACAATATCTCGTCACTTTTGGTCTTTCACTGCAGATATTCCAAATTATGACACTAATGTCTTCACATGAGATACAGTTCGCTGCAACTGAAATGTTCATTTTTCTCATGTTAGTCACCCTTACCTGCTTAACCTTGTGTAATTCGTACAGTACAATCAACATTAATAGGATTTGAGTCTTTTTCCCTGGAGAATAAAAATTTCAAGCGGATGACATTCTACCAGATAATGGTAACACTAGTTTTTGATCATTTTCAAATTTATCAATTAATTTTTTTTTTTTTTTCTGTTACAGCAAATGCATTTGTTCTTTCTAAAGCAATCAAGTAAACTTGCCCCACTTATTACAGATTTTGTGCTTATGACATGTCGCCTTTTAGGGTCACAAAGTTTGCAAAGAGCTACTCCTCTTGTCAAGATTTACATTCAAGGAGAACTATCATGTATGATATTACAAGCAATGTCCATTAAAGTGAAATGTCTTTCCTCACCTGAAGCAAGAACAATGGATTCTCGTTCATGTTGAATTGTGTACATATTTATCCTTTTTTATCCTCTTCTCCATCGCAGAGACAAATGTGGGTCTGCTTTTGTAGCCGGTTTCTTCCAGACCCTAAACCTGCTGAAACCCCCAAATGTAAAAGTAATTGGCAGAATGGCCATGGTGAGGAACAGCGTTGGTGTTGGTAGGTATCATGACCCTCTCCTGTCTACTCACAAATTTTCATGCACTTTGAGACGAGACAAGGGACAAAATGGTCACGTTCCTACATTGTGGTGTGCAATGTCTTTAACTGCTTAGAGCACATATTTGAGTGAGCTCAGTTTGAAACTTCTTCACAATTTAGCATATATTTTATACCTGCTAATCAAAATGGGTTGACCGCTAAACAATGCAAACATTGATTAACAACCCTGGTATCATACTATTTCATCCCTTAGAAGATGAAAATAGGATGACAAGATAAGTCTACGCCTTCATGCCCATCACTTTTGTCTTCAGCTGTAGTTGTGATTCTTTGGTGGCCAGCTTTCCATATGTTTGCTTTCCAGAAACAGTGGATGAAAGAAGCTAGTCTGTGGTGATGCAATCATGTTGTCATATGTTCAGTCAAAACTTTGCGCTGTTTTCCTAGTTTTTGTTTTGTGAGGTTGTTGTGGTGTCAATGTAAGTGGAGTTTTTGATTGCGTCTAACTGTAGATGGGTTCCACTGCAGTATTGATCCAGTAATCATTGTTGGGCATCGTGTGTCGAGTGGAACAGAGTATGGCCATCGTGGGCAACTTGCTACACAAAAATATGAGACACAGGATGGGTTATGTGCATTTCAAGTATATTTAATGTGCTTCCCATGAAACCTGGCAGCAGAATGCTGTAACAAATTGCAACTTTGACAAAAATTGGGTTAAATAACATGCAAATAACATACATAACAGCTACATACATACATACATGCATGCATACATACATGCATACATACATACAACTGCTCATGCACCTGTCTGGACACACAGCTATATAATGGAACAGAACAATTACCACTTAGTTACAATCTTATGTTAATGAAGTGCTTTTATCAATGAAATGTTTAGTAGATTATCCATGTGGTCTGAAACATATGTAAAGTATTTTGCAAATCAATTATGTTGTGGAATTGATTGTCTTGCTCTGTGAAAAATTATTGCTTATTCCTCAGCTTAACTGTCAAGCTGACGTAACTGAAATTTGATATTGTCAAGATTTTTTAAATTTTATTCAAACATTTAAACATCCTTTCTGTGACAGAGAGCTACGTCGCTGATGAGATCATTACTTCGAGGGCAGGAGTCAGAGTCCGTGTAGGAAACACAGATGCCGAGGGAAGGATGGCAATGACTGATCCACTCTGTGAGATGAAAGAACTGGTAAGTCCCTGCCTCTAATGGTGGCAAAAGGATCCACTGGGACCTCAGAACACATCCCTGGGTGGGCCTGGCTGTTTGAGAAGTTGGAGAAAAGAGGGGGGTTGGCTGGTGAGTGTAATTTGATCCTTCCCATACTACAAGCTTTCTGCAAATTCTACATGATACCAATCTCCTCATCTAGCCAGACCAACACATTTGCAGAGAGATATGCTGATGACACTGGAATGTTTCAATCAAACAGGAAAGTAAGAAACTTGCAGGAGAAAATATTCAAAACTCCCACCAGTCTTAAAAGCAAGTTTTATTTTTGGCTGAAAAACTTCAATAGAAGCATTTAGAACACATCTTTAAACTGAAGTGTATGTCACACACCTCGTGTTATGTCACTGGTAGACTGTGTCACTTTATCCGCCACACATTTCAAACTACTGAAATGGACATACACTCACCTGAGGTTACCCTGTATACCCACCTTCTGGGTGTCATGTACGGTTTCCTTGGTTTTCATTAGCCAAAGTTGACCGAAGGCTGGAGAGGTTATACATATTTTATTATGAGTAAAAGTGAGCCTACAGTCGACTAGTTAAATGCATCACCTAAAAGTTTTTCTTCGGCTTTATTTCATCTCTTCAGGCACAGACAGAGGTCAATCCACATCTCTTCACCATAGCAACCCTGACAGGCCATGCAATCAGGGCGGTCGGGCCAAACTATTCGGTGAGTTATGTACCTCATTGCTGACCACTTTTGCATACTTGTTCAAGTCATACCATCACCATAGAAAGCACCCGTAGGAAACGAAATCAACGAAATATGGTTATGCAAAACTGCACCTGCATTGCTTTTGCGACTTCCAGCAGACATGATGGCTTTTCTGTGCACCACTTTGATGTAGAGGCCCATCAGTTAGGTTAGCAACAGAGTGGTCCCACTGCAACATTTATCTCAGCAATCGAATCACCACTTTAATTGACATTATTCAGTGCATGCCAGATGGACCCTCAGCAAAACTGCTAACCCAAATTGCTTGTGAGAATATGCCAGTCTGAGCTTCAGTGTCCCCACTCTCTAACAGAGGCCCACAGATGGAATTGCAAGGTAACCCATCACCGAGGTAACATTTAACCAGGACAATCGAAACCTGTGTTCTGAACAACACCAGTTCAATGTGAATTATGTATTCTGCAATTAATTCAGCAGCATTCTGCTGGACTGTCCTTACCATTTTTTACATGGCAATGTGTCAGTGGCCCAGTGGCCATTGATCAATTTTCATAATGACATCGGACTAACCCCTGAAGCGGAGTATGAAATTAGAAAAATAACACAAACCATAAGTTTGAATATATTGATTTATAAATTAATGGATATATTGATGGATATACAAGAGCTTGTCCCCCCTGCCTTAAACCTATGTCTAATCTGTCTTTTGAACAGCTTGTGATGGACAATGGACCAGCGCAAAATGAAGGTTTTGCTCAAGAAATTCAACAATTTGGTCACAACATCGGTGACCCATTTGAACTCTCCACAATTCGCCGTGATGTAAGTGTCATTTGATTGCAAACTATGCTGCTGTGGTCAGACTCTTCTGTGATGCTGTCAGTCTACGGTGAAACCCCCGCATGACTACATTGTCGCAAACAATATCCATTTGTCAGCTGCATTGAATCTATACTATATGTCGTCACATTTTGACTCATTCCGCCAGATATATGTTCTCTCAGAATAATTAAGCCATTGATCTATTCTTAGGAAGATTTTTCAAAAGTCATAGATGTAAGGAAAAAAAAACTTTCAAAATGATAAAAATAACAGTTGTGCTGCTCAAAACTTTGTTAGCAGTTCTGTGCTTTTTTTGATGATGATGATGATGACGATGATGATGACGACGATGACGACGACAATGACGACGACGATGACGACAACGATGCAAATGAATAACTTTGCTAGCAAATGTGATGAGTAATTTTACTTTTTAATTGCGGTCATTGTGGTAGTATGTATGAGACATCACAACAATGCCAGTGATATGAAATCATTTGTGGCAATAAAACTTTCTGCAGATAATAAAAATGCTACAAATATTTACTCCAGTACTGTGGTGTTTGTGTGGAACATGACTCATCTACCTGTTGGATTGATAAGTATCAAATTATTTCATTCTGTCACATATAAAAATGTGTTGTTTGCTTCAATACACATCAGTTTCTGTTCCATGCAAAAAGCGCTCGTTCATTTGTTTATACCAGCTTTAGAAACGTATATTTAATGGTTGAGAAAGGTACAGTAGGGCACAAGCCAATGTCAACCTTCTCCCCACTGCTAAATTCTCACTGTATCTGAATCTTGGTAGCATTAATAAGTCCACAAGTGTCTTTTCACTTTCACCAATGAAAGCATCACAGTGGTTGATCTTCATTTCATTTCTTGGTTGACCAGGACTATGACTTTGTTCGTGGCAAGTCAGAATATGAGGACGTGCTTCAGTGTAATAATCAGCCATCATCTGCCACACCAAGAGGCCATCAGTTCCCTGCAGCATTCATGATTTTATCCTCTGGTCTCGACAAGGTAATGAAATCCCTTTTTAGAAAGATCACATTTACTCTCGTTGTCTGCAGACACTCTGCAGTAAGTTCAAAATTTGAAACTTGAGTGTCATTTTCTTAGTGTGCCTTGTTAGTTTAGTGTGGTTAACTTAGAACTTTCCTTAACCTGAAATGTTTTTATAGAAAAGTCTTCTAGTACATTCTTGAATATTAATCGTGTTTGGTTTCGATGATATTGGTAACCTTTGAAATCATGCATGTGTGTGTATGTATGCATATGTATGTATGTATGCATGCATCTCAAGAAGGGTAATGTGGACAAACCTCATCTTTGGTATGCAGGTGTACCATACTGAGTACATGAATGCCTTTGTTTTTGGTAGAGGCCAAAAGTCATTTTACACACCTGCCCATGAAAATATTCATCATGAAATCATCGAAACCATAATGCATCTGTGCATTTTATTTTAAGATTTTATTGTTGAACACATGTGAGCTGCAAGTGATTTTTGTTTGGGGATGTGGTGTTGTCAAGCAAGGCTTTTTCACTGCAATAGGCGTCAGACCGCGTCGGAAGTTGAAAACTGATTTTCAAGAATAACGACTGGCAATGCTATAGCTATAGACAAAATTTGTCGATAGGTAATTTACAATGGAATAGACAACATAGATCTTTTACATTAAGTTCCTAATACCCTTTAATCCCATTGAATCTTCAAGAGGTGAACAAAAGAGACGATTACGGCGGAAACTAGGCCACTTCAAAAGAAGAAACTTCTGTTGTATCTCCTTCTCTAGCACCTCCCCGAGCAAATAAACAGCAGCTGGGAATCATTAATTCCTTTTTATTGTCGTCAGTATTCCCAATTCCTTCTGTTTTTCTTCATCTTCCCATTGTCTAGCACGGTAAGGACTCAAAGAAACCGATCAAGTACACTCACATCGACATCGCAGGGTCTTCAGGACCTTTCCCTGGCACCCCGACGGGAGCGCCGATACCAGCGTTTTCGGCTAAATACCTGCTGTGATCAGTCAGCACAGTCATGGAGAACTGTTCTTCTTCTTAGGTAGACCAAGGCATTGTCTGCAAGATGCTCTCTGCACTAAAGAAAACTTTATATTCTTGTATTTCAGCAGAATCATAGTAGTACACATTTGGGGGTTGAGGGTTAACTGGCAACAGTAGATTAAAATATTAAATTTTCATAACAAATAAGATTCCAGGGTTTGGCAATCCATTTAGATTTGTTTTCCCTCTACATTGTGTACATATATAGCGCCGATGAAAACTTGAGACCATGCTCCACAAATTTGACATATTCTGTATCTTGAAATCTAAATTTTGGTGTTTGGTGTTCTCCAAGTGTGTTTTGTAGTCGTTTCTTCCCTAATGTAAGTACCCTTGACAGTAAGTATGGAAAGACATTCCTGGTCCGCGGGACTGGATCAAAGAATGATAGCCATAGCTTTCGTTTTACGCCTTATCGTAACGTTAGGGAAAATGGGGTACGATCAACCCAGTGGTTCTTAAAAAGGTTCCTACCACCCTTTAGAGAGCTTTGGGAAGTCTCAGGTAAGCACCACAGCAGACTCCCTCAAATGGCACCACTTGTGGCACACAACATGCTTTGGAGTGGTGTGCAAAAAGGACTGAGAGAATATTGAATATAGTTTTTTTACCACAAAAAAATTGACAAAAATTATTTTGCCTCAAAAAAAGGTAAATCTGTTGTTACTTCCCTCAGACTAATTTCACTATCTTGGCACCATTTTGCATCTGAGCCTCTTTTAAAGCACAATTTTCAAAACACCTCCCCTTATTCCCCCCCCCCCCCCAGGATGGAGAGCAGTGGCATATTACATCAAAAGCATTTAGCCATGCGGCGGGTCAGCAAATTGAAGAATCCAGCCACCACAGAGCACATGGGGAACAGGGGGGCGTTGGCACTGGTTTGGGAGTCCCTGGCAATTCAGACACTGGACTGCAGCGATTTAGGACACAGTAAGATTTCCAAGGAGGATAGTCTTAGTCCACTGGTTCTTCCTCTTCGAAATTGCTCTGACATCGCTGGAAGAGGCAATACGCATGTCTTTAAAACAGAGACAGATCCATACATAAGTCATGTTGCAGCATTGCACCAAGCTCTCCCTCAGTATGGCTGACTTTCTTTGCAGGATATCTGCCTTCTGCAGGTTTTTAATGTCCTTGCAAATAGAGAAAGTTAACTGCAAAAAAAGAAGAAAAAAAAACTTTCAGCATCCAACTATTATTAATAGGATGAGGGGATGGGGGGAAGTTTCATTGGGATAGTTCAAGATGGTGGAAGGGTGGGGACGGTATAAAAAAGTTCAAGGACCACTGTGATGAACAAGGGTATCAAACTAAGAAATAAATCATGTATATAACTTGTATTTTGAGGCAATCTCATTGCTTTCAAGTGGACAGCCATAGGGAACGGCTGCCAAGGAGGACTGGGTTGAACATGTGACCTATAAAATGTATCATTGTGTCAAATGTGAGGGACAATCTGTAAGTGCCTTACAATTCATTTCTTTTATCTTGCTGCAAAGTACAGTATATAAAACTTAAGCTACACATTAACCTCATTAGACTGTCTACGTTGACAAAGTCGCTTTGTACTTTCATGTGTGGTATACTAAGGAAGAGCAATGGTATTGTTTACATGAAGGGGCATGAATACCTTATTGCAGTATCTTACCTGCCCCCCCCCCCATCCCAGGATTCATTGAATATAATCTGCATAGATTTTAAACTATCTTCCTAACCAGCAGCATTCCTCAACAGGAGTTGTATTTCTTATTTTTATATATTAAGAGAGCTATCATTGGTGTTTAGTATTTGGTTATGATGTTGTGTTAAATCTCCTTGAATTACTAAGAGAACTTAATTTGCTCAAATATATTGCAATAAATATTCAATATATTAATTACTGTCTGTTGAAGTCACGTTCATAATCATCTTAGGAATTATTCATTGCCATGGAAGAAAGACATGTCTTACAATTCTAATCAACCACACAAGTGGTAGCACATATATGACTTCACATTTGATAACCACCATATCACTTGTTGTATATAGAAGGTAGAATAATAGCATTGTCTACGATTCGAGGCGGAGGGGGAGACTGGAGTACCGTATCTCAATTGAATATTTCATTTAATTTCATTTATTGGTTATCCAGTTCCTCAACAATCCTAGAATGACAACAGAAAATGTGTAAGAGAACAAGATAGTGATTGCTGTGGAAGTGCTCATAAAAAGCCCTTTTGAGCTTCAAGACAAGACCACCCAGAGCACACAGAGAGACAAAAGACAGAAGAGAAAACAAAAGCCCTGCCGGAACATACCATGGAAGAATATTCACCACCCTGATTGGATTTATTGAAACTTTACACCCAAAACTCTTGACTGGATCTATTGTACTGTCTTGTGCCTAGAAGCCCCATCAGCTGACAACGTGGTGCATATACGTATATACATGCAATCACAGACAACAGTGCTGAAATAACACATAAATATGTAAGAAAAACCCCATTTGTAAATTTACTTATGGAGATTGCATCAATTCCAAGATTAAAGTCAACTTTAGAGTAGGATACAATTCGGTACAACATATGGTCATCCGCCTATGGTAGTGTGGAATGTCAGGAACACCATATGGTATGGTAACTGCCAGGAACCTACTTTGCTTTGTCGTCATTGTGACCAGGCAACGCAGTCTTCCTGATGTTTTTATAAACCAAGATTTTTTCCAGTGTCCTATGAAAACACTTTCATCCAAAACATCGGAATCGCAAAAACCATGCACTGTGCAGAGAGTCCGTTCACATGTCACCACCACAAAGGATCTTCAGATGACACACAACTTCACATCCTAAAATTCAACAATGGTCACCTCTGATATAAATCCATAAATGCATCAATAAAAAGGCATATTTTTTATTTATTTTACTTTTTTGTAGTGGCTGAACAATGCCATGTTAGTACATTCCTGAACATCCCTGATGCCCATTTCACCTGGTGAAGCAATGCAACAAAGCATGGTGTAGCAATCGATCCTACAGTTGGGAAGATGGATAAGAAAGCGGGCCTACATGATGGCGTATGGTTATGATAGTGAGAGCTAATACCATGTATCAGGATTTGGGATCTTCTTTCTCTCACAAAAATTGCATTTTGCCATTCTTTTATCTTGTTTGAAATGACTAAACATCTCCATTAAAGGTTGTCTGACATGACAATCACATTTTGGAATATTGACCGTATTAAGCATTTCAGATATTAAAAACAGCCCCATAATCTATCAAATATTGCAATTTTACAGGCAAATTCCTGTCTTTCTTCATGAAGAAACACTTGCTAAAAGTGTGCCAATATGTGATGGCAGGGACTAACATGATCTGTCTTATGTCATCCTTTGTTTACTTAACCTTATTTCAAGGACAATTGAGAATTGTACATGCCCTTAATGTTGTTTTGGAAGCATATAACCTGTTTTCTTTACAAATATTGATACTCACTCAATAATGTGAAACCCAGTAATTACGAGAAAATATACAGGCCTAACAACAGAACTCATAATACTGTACAATACTCCACTCATCAGATGACAGGATAACATGAAACCCTGCATCCCAACAATGTTGCACTTTAGGAGTGAATGTTACACTTTGAACAGTAATCCTACAGCCAACATTGAAGAGGGAAGGAGGATGTCCCAAAGTATTTTGTCCAAGATTGTCTGAGCTTTGTGAGGGCAATTTTGGAGTGAACCTTTGAAAGAAAATTGCACTTTTTAAGACAAGGTGCATCACAAAATTAGTTATGGAGGCCTATGTGACTGAGGATTTTCAAATTTAAGTATTCTGAATTTCGACCATGAACATAAAAAGTTTAATTTTTATTTGGGTTATTTTCCTTGTAGATGTTTTGTTGAAAATACTCATTTTCATAATCATGAATGCAAGTCAGAACTGTTGATTCTGCTTCATATTATAATGGTAAAACCTTAGTAAAGGCTGTTTTTTTTTTACATTTTTCAGCTAATTTGAGATTTGTTACTACAATTTTTACAGTAAAATGATGATGGTAACATATCTTCATTTTTGTAATCTATGCAATTTTCTCTTGGTTTGCTCAGATTTTCCTGCCAAAACATTTAGTAGAACGTGGATTTCATTAACCTATACTGTCGGATGCTGTTGTTAGGTGTGAGTCAGTTTGAATGAGAAGGCCAGGGTTTGATTCACGGCATGATCAGAGTGTTTTTCACTGCTCAGTTTTCCATTTAGAAATTCAAATGTCTGTCAACTTCTCATTTTTTACTCATTCATATATAACAAAAGGCAATATATAAATATATATATATAGATCTAACAACAAAAATGTATAATGTACTCTGAAGTCTGTCGAAACTGCTAAAAATGATTAACATATAGTAGCGCACCTTGTAAGGTACAATAGAATGGGTGTCAAAATGTCGCCGTTCTATGAATATGAACAAACGTCACATCTATTTAATTTGCATCTTTTGGGTCTCTTTTGCATAAGGATAGCACACCCTTTTCACTCAGATTAACCTGCAAGTCAAGCATAATAGTCAATATGTATAGTTAGTTACTTTACACCATACACCATGCCATCACTCTGAACAATTCCAATAAATAAGACATATATATACATCCGTCTTCTTAAACTGGCTACCTTGGTTTGGTCCTTTGGTGCCTGTTTCAATATCAGAGTTTGAGCCGAGCTGATAGCACGTCATTTGTACCATTCAAAATGTCTGAAAGTAGTTTCCTCTTCGACATGATGCACTGGACTTATGACGTTACCTCCTCAATGACTGGATTTTATTTAGCACGTGTTGCAAAGCTCTACATGGATATGACTGACTTAATCCTCCCTTTACTCCTTTATAACATCGACAGCACTCACGCAATAATATTATTAAAGTAAACCGACTTCTATATAACAAACATGCCGAATATGCACTGCTGCTGTTTCTTGTTGCACGGAATATCACCCCCATTTAACTTATTTCAAACTGATGCTTGTTCCTGGTCCCCACGTGTGCTTCTGGCCCGTCGAAATTCTCAGACAATCTTGGACAAAATTGTTGGGACACCTTGTCGTACGTTGCAAATATAATACTGAATTTTTGGTGACAGGATAACATGGAACCCTGCACCCCATCAATGTTGCACTTTAGGAGTGAATGTACACTTTGAACTGTAATCCTATAGCCAACACTGAAAAGGGGGGCGGGGCGTCCCAAGATATTTTGTCCAAGATTGTAGCTCTTTTCCTGATGTCACACAACCTTTAATCTTTTATGATTTTTCTTTCACAATATAAAATGTCATATTCGATGGACAGAACTAGTGGTATAAGCATTCATATGTATGGCACAGCACAAAATCCAGCAGTCAGTGCTGGATCAACAAATAACCTAACTAAACTACAGATAGGGCCCCAGCCTGGAAGAAATTGCAGGCCCAAAATGAGATATAAATACTGGGCACATCAATATTTTGCATACAGATTTAAGTACAGCATTTGACAAAATTGCCTCTTACCTCAACACATTTGCAATGTCATAATCTTAACCTCATTTGCAGGGACAAAGTAAATGCTTTCTGCATAAAATTATATCAATTCTTTTTTGTATAAGAACCATCTTGGAAAGATCATGGATGAGTAGGGCACCCGTGTCTCTCAATTCAGCCCTTCATTTTGTCACTTTCATCCAGTACTAAAACTGGAGATTCCCACCTTGAATCAGGAATATGTAATTAACTCTCAGTTACTTAAGCCTCAGACCCTATGGAAATGATACATACCTTGTTAACCAGTGCCTTGTCGGGATAGACTAGGTTTTTCCTGTGGAGCTAAGGTATTCACAAAGCATGAAAAATCATTTGGTAGTCAACATATTTTTTGTGACAAATGTCGTTTCACTACAGAGGGCCTTTTCAAATTTTGTTTCACCCAAATCATTTACAGGGTTCTGAATCTAATTCTAATTGGCAAATCATATAGCAAGGTTCACTTTACAGAAATCTTTTCCTGGCCATTTACAACAAAGTTCCTTCACCCTCTAAGGGATCAATTTGCATGACTCCCAGCCAAGGAAGAATTTCCACAATTTGAGTACCAAATATGTCAAATGCAACAGCCACATCAAAGCAATACAAGGTGTAGTGAAGTATAAATTTTGATATTTCTAGTGAGAAATATTTTGATATGCAAGTCAGAAAAGGAACATAGTCACTTTGAAAAATGTTCACGGTTTTTAAGGGATTCACACAATTTCCCTTAACTTAAAACTTTGACGGGTCTTGAAATAATTTCCAAATCTTCAAGACTTTTCCAGGTTTCACATGATCATCGGAACTGTGACCAAATCACTTCCTTCCCATTTTCCAAAATGACACAAACTGAATCAATTGGTATTGGCTAATATGACCCAATTTCATACACACATTGGACAAACGACATCTTATCACAAAGCAGTTCTATGTTCTTCCTAAAAAGTGTCTTCAACAACTACTTCAAATGCTCATATTTTGCAAACCGTCCCTCTCTAGGCATTCATTATTGACCAATTTATACCGTTCACACTTTGAAATATACCAACGACTTCACTGCTTTACTTGTGCACTTCCAATTTGGTTTCTGACCAACAATTTTATCCATGTCCCAAGAAATACAGCTCACCATGTACGTCACTCCATTGCCTATCTGACCAAGCCAGAAATTAAGATGACTCTGCGATTCCTTGTCAATATACATGAAAACAAAGGACAACCAGAATACCCATTTTATAGTTGAAATGCCTCGCCCTTCTTGAAATACCAGTTTTCAAATTGACTTCTACTAACAACCTCATGTGACCTTTGACCTCCCTAAAACTTGACAGAAATCATTTACTTATCAAGAACTGTCAAAATTAAGAGCTTGAAGTTCCACCAACATTCAGCTACTGTACTGAGCTACCTTCATTAACAGGTTCTCAGACATTCCTCTCTGGTGACCTCAAATGAACTTTGACCTACCTGGAAAAGAAACCTTTGGAAGTTCAAGCAACTTTCTCTCATTAAGATACTGTGTTTAAATTCTTTCAAATTATGGCCTCATGTGACCTTCCAAAACTTGATGAAGATCATCACTCATCAAGAGCTACCAGTGGTTTGAGTTCACTTCTTGAGATAACATGTTAACAAGCTAAGGCATTACATACCAAACATCACATAGATTCCTTACCTGCGGCCTTCAGCAAGGAATCAACCAGAAAGTCAAAGGACTTTGTGATTCCTTGTCAATATTTATGACAGACAAAGGGTAACCAACGTACCAATTTTGAAGTTCACTCACCTTACCCTTCTTCAAATACCAAACCTACAAGGTTCTCAAAGTATTGTTTTTGCTAATCTCATGTGACCTTTGACCATCATTATAACTGACAGACATCATCCGCTCATCGAGAGCTGCCAATGTTACCAGTGGGAAGTTCCTGCAAAAATCAGTCACTGATATAGCTTTTTCACATGCTCTTTTAACTTTCCACCTCTAGTGACCTCAGATGAACTTTGACCTCCACAAAAACAATAGGAATCATCTACTCACAATTGACAACCAATAAAGTTTGAAGTTCCAGCAACATTCCCCTCTAGAGATTCGATGTTTACAAGGTTTCTTAACTATGACCTCTACTGACCTTATTAAAACCAAGAGCAATGGAGAGTGCGTAAGAGTATGAAGTTCCAGCAACTTTTATAGCAAGATAGCTTACTTAATAAGTTTTCAGAGTTTATGCTCTGGTGACCTCAAATGACCTTTGACCTGCCTGGAAAAGAATAGGGATCATCTTCTCACCACAGACTACCTACACACTAACTTTGAAGTTCAAGTAACTTTCCCTCCTTGAGATACCCTGCTTACAAGCTATGTCCTCTACTGACCCCATATGACTGTTGACCTCACCAAAACTTGACAGATTTTATCTACTTTTAAAGTGCTACCAATACTTTACATTTGAAGTTCAAGCAACCTTTAGTTGCTGAGGTATCCTCCTTGATTATCAGACTTTATCACATTGGTGACCTCAAATGACCTTTGACCGACCTGAAAGAGTATAGGGATGATTTACTCTCTATGGACTACCTACACGCCACCTTCGAAGTTCAAGCAACTTTCGCTCGAGATACCAGTTTACAAGCCAAGCCGTCACACACACAAACACACCATCCAGTAGATTCCTTGGTTGCCCTCAGCAAGGAACCAAAGTCACAGTTCATTTATCAACTTATTCTGATTTCTGACCAGGTGGTTTGTCGATGTTTCAAGAAATACAAGCTTATGACAACCCTACTTTCTGTCTGATTTTCAACAGTTCACAACCCTCAAGAAGTACAGCTCATCATTCAACTTATTCTACTAGTCTGATTTGTAACCAACAGATTCAAGACCTTTCCAGGAAGTACAGCTCATCCAATCATCCAGCTAATTCACATCAGTACAAAGATATCTGACCAACAGATTCACAGATGTCCAAAGAACTTTCATTCAACTCACTCCATTCCTTCGAGTTACTTAGCAACACAGACAAACATTCAGAGACATAAGACACAGACAAGGACAACACGAAACACAGATTGCATGTTTTAAAAGAGCGAAAAGCCGCCTCTTTCTGGAGCATTTGGTGGCCCTAAAGAGAGCCGGGGAATAGACGAAGAAATATCATGTAGGGACAAATTTGGAATGCACTTTATGTGCTTCTTGTAAGTTTAAAGAAACTTCAAGACCATGACAATGGGGAATAAACCGCAGCAAAAGAAGAGTTTACGAAGGCTGCTTAACTCCTTCAATAGTTAATCCAAGAAAATCTCTTCACCAGTGTCTGCTGAGTTATGACATCCTGGGTATGTTTGTCGGTGAAGTCAATGCTATGCATATTGTTGCAGCTTAAAGCTGCAATTTTCCAAGCTTTTAATTAAAGAATAGCCATGTAGAGAAGATTAAAAGCAAGGTGTCAAAATACAATGGGAGAGAAAATTTGACTTATGACTATGATTACACTTAATCTATCTGCTGACCATTAAAGAAGAAAGTAGAAAACTACAAATCCTATTCTCACTTAAGGCTGGAAAGTTAAGACCGACCAGACTAAACAAATTAAACAAAAATTTCCTGCTAAGATAGATTCAAGAGAGAGAGAGAAAAATTCAGTGACAATTAAAAAGCCTGGTTGAGACATAAAAACAGTCTGCAAGAAGACCGACAGAGAACTAGTCTACTGAATACCTGCATAGAACAAGCACTCTACTAAGGGAAGATTATTTATAGTCAAATTGGAATGTAAATTTTAAAATCCACTAATCAAATTCCATTTCCTTGCATATCATCAATACAAAGTAACTGAACTTTCTCTTGATTATTCATATTTTGAAGATTTACAAATTGCACAAGAATATATTGAAAGTCTCTCCATCTAATACTGAGCAAACTTAAAAAGAACCGATGAAATCGGTCCTTGGCCCTGCCATCAACTGGCACATGGGTTACTTGTTTGGTCATAGCACCGTTTCTTAATCTACACATTCCTTGAGAAATCCTATATACAAAACCATTTCCATTCTGTACACTTTCTTCTTGGAACTTTGTACACTATTTGTACAATACAAAGATATTAGTGTCTCTGTAGATGAATACATGAGTGCTTCCATGACTTTTTCAATTTCCTGATACTGTTGCAATCTTCACTCGCCTACGACCTTACACATTAAAGAAACGAACTAACATACCAACATATGAAAATAACCTTTGTCTTATATGTTCATTTTGAATGGGCAAATTCAATTGAAGCTTTAAGTCAAGATTAAAGAATACTTGACAGGCAATGTGAGACCTGTAACTTGGGTACGTACTTGCATGTCAAAGTTGCAAAGTTTATTCCACTAATTGTGATAGGGCAGTTGGATGGGACATGCCCATTTTGTCTTGCATTTCACTGAGACAAAGGTTTTTCAAGTTGCAGTAAAGCGGAAGAATCAGCAGTTTCGTTTGGAAAAACAAGGTAACTTAGCATCATGCACTTGTCAGTTGTATGACTCACTCAAATGTATGACAATAAATAAGTCACCCACACATGAGGCGCTGTGTCAAAAGTGATCTAGGGTTGATCACTTGAAGTCAATCAGCAAATCAATGTGTGACCAGTGTTGTGCACACATTTTCTTGCATAGGTTTTCAAAGGTGGGTGTCATTTGTGCGTTGATGTAGTAAGCAATGTCATGTCTCTTGTAAGCCTCCTGTCAGTGAATGACACTTGATGTGAAAAACAGTAAAAGAATCGTGTATCTATTTACATAGTGGGCTGACCCACAAGGGTGCAATCAAACACTATGGGGTCTTGGTGGTGAGCCATACAACTGTCAAACTTGTACATAACACCTTACACTAATGATGAGACTAAATATGAAGACAATCAGTTAGAACGACCTAAAAATAAAAGCTGCTTGTGATTCAGAGGACCCACGGTAGCAAATGCACTGATGTAAGAGCAAATTGAATTAAAACAACATGTTCTTCCCCTCTTCACAAACCTCATTTGAATAAGTTGTAGATAACTATGAGCAAGATACTGCTGATCCTTCCACAACTAACCATTGTGAGTTTCCATCACAGTTATTAGTACCATGAGCTATTTACAAGCTATTTACATTTTTTGTATATGGCAAAACAAGTGGTACTCAACAGACTCCTGACACATCAACAATTAGAATGTCCAAGAATGGACATACTTGTCAAATTAAAGGTTTCACTGATCCCAAAACCCAAAAGACCATGGATTTTACTGTTAGTCTCTTCTGAAAGAATAAACCCCTTCTATCCATCAAACTCCACATAATCAAGAATCTGCTGAATACCAACATACATTTGCTCAGTCTTACTTCAATCAGCTTTACAGTAAGTACCAACAAATCACTCAAATCTTAAACACCTTTTGGCATGAGAAGTATTACATCCTCCTTACTTAATTACGAAGGTCTCAGTGACAATAGAAAAATAGTAAACATGGCTTTGGCCTTGATGCTTGGAATTAAAATGGCAAGTTACTATATCTTGCACTCAAGTTTATGACTCAACTCTCCACTTTCAACAGAACTTTGAGCTCATCAGTCATTCTTTGGCAAGGCACAAACATGGAAGGCTTCAGTGATGAAATGTCTTTCCAGCCAGCATGTGAAGATAAGGATGTACGTGGCACTTCTCTCTTAATAGCCAAGTTACCTCCTGGAGAACTACTGCTTCCTAACCAAGTAGATGGTGGCATTGGCAGATGGTTCGGAGAGGGGGCTTCACTAAATTTAGCACCAGCATAACTGTCTTCTTGCACTTTCATCAACTCAGAATCTGAAAGTGACTCTTTTACAGCCGGACAAGAAAATGACACACGACGTTTAGCAGATGGGCCAGGGGAACCTCGCTGATGTCTGCTGCCTTCAACCTTGCTAGGCGGTGGAGTTCCATGACTCTTCCTATTTTTGCCTCTGTTGGACTTTGAGGTAGACACATGGTGTCCACTGAGACCATGCACTTGAATTGGAGCCATTCGAGAATTAGGACTCATCTTAACCACAGTGAAATCCTGCAGGTTAGCCTACCTGTAATACCAAACAACATATATAGAGGTTACAAAAACCTGCATAAAAGCATTTAGAAAAAGGCTTAACTTTATGTCTGGGCCAACAGGATTGAACAATGAATAAGAGAAGAAATTAAAGCAACCCAACACTCACAATCTAAGAATTTTGCAAAATGGCATCCAGACAAGAGAGCACTCTCTGAGACTTGGACCTCACGCAGTTGAAAAAAAAACTAAAACACCAAAATGTGCACTAAATGGTAAGGTATGTTGGTGCAGAAAAAGGTCTATATTGATAATTAAATATCAAAAAATACCAAAAGTATAGGTTTTTCCTGCAAAATTACACAAAATGGGTGCATATGCAAAAAATCAACCCATATGGACCAGTGAACATTGACCACAACTTCCTCAAATTAGGCCTATGGCTTTGGTGATGGTCCTAAATTTCAGACTTAGTCTAGCTGTGGTAGCTAAGTTAGCACTCTTATCCTAGTGAATATTAGCCTTAGAAGAATGTAGGCCCTAGCCTTTGAACACAAAACAAACTTTTTCTCGTTACAATTCTCATTTTTTAGAACTTTTGGTAGTGGGTTTTTCATTTTTTTTCCCCCCAATACTTGTGCAATCTCGTTACTCTCGTTACAATTCTCATTTTCTAGAACATTTGGTAGTGGGTTTTTCATTTTTTTCCCCCAATACTTGTGCTCTTGGAATGAAAACAAATACTTTACAGCCAAAACACCCCTCTAGTGCTACCTTAGTTAAGTCTAGTGCACGAAACTTCGCTTCCAGACCAAAAGGCCGATGGCATACCCACACATACACTAGCCAGATGTTAGACAGTATTTAGAAAAAGCTTCCATCCAATACAATAGTGCTACTCCAGAATAACTCAGGACTTGTACTAAATTCTTTATAATACATCAGCCTTTTGTTTCGTACTTAATGTAGTTTTTGCTGCTATGTATCGACATTATCTATGTATTGGTATGAGCAAAAATTAAAATTGATATTATGGATATGGAGTGCAATTATACGGGATACATCACTAATATCTATATATCGAGGGACCTTACAGAAGGGAATGAATCCTTTTCATTTTGCCTGGTTGCTCACAACTTGCACATTTTACAGTTGATGAAGTGGTATTTATCAACATCTACTGCACCATTCTTAATATCCTACCACACTATGCATAGTGAAAGTGTTTTCTGATATGTGATTGCAAAAGCAACTGTACATAACCACAAATTTGAATGGCTCATTCATCAAGTAGTGTGCACCTTTCACGGCCATTTGCTTTGAATGCAGAATACAGCAACATGGCAGTGAATTTAAAACAATTCACACTTTTCATAAATCTCAACTAGATTCTACGGTGATCATGTTCAGGCTTTTCAGGCAACATGCCACTAATGGGCTCTAATTTAGAATCAGTGACCCACCAGTCAAGGTTATTAATGATGGTTAGGATTGACTATTTGATGAGAATAAACCAGGTTTAAGGTGTACAAAGCTAATAAGGCCTAGCTTTAACCTAAATAACCACCAAACATGATTAAAGTTGAGAGTTAGGGTTAAGGTTTGTGTGAAATTAGTCAAAAAATTTTTAGGAAGAATACCTCACTTCCGGTCACTGGTTCTAAATTTGTACCCCCAATTGTTTTCATCATGGCACTGTGAACCATGATTCCACTCCAAATTGGAAACTCAGACTTAAAGAGGATTTTCAATAGGCATAGGCTAGGCCTGGGCTACTTTCTCAAAATTACTATAGGCCTAGCCTAACAAGAAGATATATCTTGATAAAGGACCAAGGTGACTACACTTCACTCCTCTTAAAATATACTTCCTCACAACTACTAGCCTAATATACTTCCTCACAACTACCGGATTTTACCGGATTTTAGCCTAAGGTAGAACTACGCACAAGCCAGGTGGTGCAACTCGATAAACAATGTTAAAGCATCTTATTAAACAGTGTTGAAGTTTCAGCATTTCCATCTGGTACTCCAAGGGACAACTAGGCCTAAACTGTCAAAGAAGTTGTTCTTTGCAAAATTTAGTCATCCTGCCAAAATCATGCCAACTGACAGTATGTATCTGGTTGGTGTTCCAGTAACATTAACACACTAGCACGTGCTGCTAGAAATTCACCACCACATTCCAATGATTTCATTAGCCTACAAGTACAACTTCACAAGGCTACATTATGTTCCAGGTACTCCAAGTAAAATCTTGACTTCTACTTGAACACTACCAAAAGTTGGTTGTCCAAAGAACAACCTTATTGTACCAAAATCTGCTTGCTTGTACTTGTAGAAACTTTGGCCCAGTCACCAGGACTACCACTAAACCGCCAACGCCATCACAATTCAAATCAAAGTTAAATAATATTACTGCTATTTGCTAAGTGCTACTGCTGGCTTAACTCTATAGTGCAGGCTAACTGGGACCAAATTTAAGGTTGGATTGTTAAGGTATTAGTCCTGCCCGCAATAAAACCTGAATCTTAAAGGACATACTCCTGTCACATTACTGCTGGAGTAACAATACATCGGTCATAACGCTGATGGAGGCTGACTTTGGACAACGAAACAAACACACTCAGCCTAACAGCTTAAGCTAACTGGGCCAGGCTAGCCTAACTAACTTATAATTAGCTAACTTACTGTCTAACGGTTAGGTCAGAAAGATGCAAAACAAACTACCGGAGTGATACGAGACTGACGAGACGGATGATCCTGAACACTCCTCAGACTGTGGCGAATAAAATGTCTGTTCCCGAGAGCGTGTGAGTTGTAAGTAAAACACGGGCGGAGGGTATTCCTTTTGGGCCTGAAAAAGGTGCCCCAGTTACAAATTTGCGGATTTCTCTTCTTGGGATATGTACAGGTAATATAATGATACCTTCAGTATAATCGTATATATACACTGTCTGGTTCTGTACTCTCAGCTGTTGTAATTTTCTCCAATGAAGATACATGATTTTACTCATGTGATCAAAACAACCAATTGAATCATTTTGTGGTAATAATTATATTTGCATACCTAAATATATCGACTGTTGCTATTGGTGAAAACCGGAACTTACGTCAACTGTCGTTCTGTTACAGATTGTTCGTGTATTGCAAAATAGGGGGAATTTTTGCAGCAAAGAATAACAATTACCTGTATGTTAGCAACACGTACTTTACCTATGTTGAAATGCATCTTGAAATATGCATGGATGTATTTTACAATCAAGTAGCATTATAAAAATACCTTCTAGAAGAAAACAAACTTGAAGGGGACTGAGGGGATACAGGAGAAACGATAGAGTCTTTTTTAATGCGCCCTATAGTCTGGGGCATATGGTTTTGGAACTTCCTTCTGAGGAAGAGTCGCCAGTGAAAAGACTCACAAGTCTCCTAGAGCTTCTCATTGTTATTAAACGATTTAACAAAGCTGCGTACCTAGCACGAAAAGTGACGTTGCAAGCTAACTCAGCCAAATTCATTACGAAGGAACTTTTTTTTTTTCTTCAATGAGCGTGAGTCCTTGAGACAGGGACCCTCTGACAAATTTCAAGAGAGTGAAAGATGATTTCTTCAAAAGTTTACTGCTGTTAAGTGATTGCGTGTATAAGCAAAAAGAAAAAAAAACATTAAATTTAAGTCCGATAGTTGTCTTTTGAATGCACCATTTGGAGAATGTGGAAAGATAAAAAGGTTTCAGATGATAAATTCTTGCAATGATGTCAAATTCTTACAACAACAAAATTGAAAAATACGATAATTTATAGTGATTGACAGTTGATCATGGTCGCCACTATGGGCTAATCAAGAAATACAAAGTTTCGTTTCACTAATTAATTCAATTCCCGATACCGATCAAGGAGCGCTGGGTAGTCATTATGCTCTTGATACGTGATACGTGTCACTGGTGTACACCAGTGAGACCTGTATACTGTTGCATATTCATTATATATGCCCCATTACACGTATGAAGTCATCACACAATACACATAATGTGCTAAAATCATGTCTCAAGACGACCTTTTCTGCATGATAGAACATGACGTGATATTTGGATACACCATGGTTAGGATATGTTCCCCTCGATAAAGCATAAACATGTATGATATCATGTGAGGATTGGCTGCTCATTAATGAGAACCGTTAATATTTTAAGTATGATTTCTGTTATTTTTTCTCTTTTGTTATTGTTTTATGGAGTTTTCTTTGCTTTTCAACTTGAAAGTGCCTTCTGTCATATGTTCGTTCATCGAATAAGTGCTATACATTTAGAAAAGAGAAAACGTAATCTTAACTTTCTGTTTCTCTTTCAATTACTTGTAGTACTCAAAGTCACAGAAATGAATACGTCTTTATTTCTGTAATCAAAGTGGGTGACGATATACGTACGTGGGATGTCAACTGCAAAAAAATGCATGGCCTGAATAGACTGCTGAAACTGTACTCCATTGAAGGTAAATCAATACCCCCCCCCCCTTCCCGCCACGCGGTCAGACTCTCAAGGAAGAGGGTATTTCTTAAGTTACGCTCTTTACCTGTCGGTACTAAGTGACAGTATGCCTATAGTAGATAAGCCTCAAATTCTATGACTTATTTTGTTAGCGTTCTTTGAAAAAGATATGAGGAAATTCAACTTCGAAGTATATGTCATTCACATTTTTTTTTTCTGTTGAACATAAGAAGCCATCGGTAGGCTGTAAAGTCAGCAGCCTGAAATGCTGACAGCCTATACCACAGGCCGCAACTCATACCCTAACAAGTTAAAAAGTTATTAACACAACAGTACAACAATTTGGTCCAAGCACTGGGATGGTGCCAAGTGCGGTGAAGTACAAAAACTGGTCTCTGTAACCATTACACATGTAGAGCTTATCTGAACAATCAGCGTCCTCATCACGTTTCTTTTATCGTACGTGCCTTGCTGCACGCGATTTAAAAAGAAGGGAATGGTAGAACTTTGGACATGTATTCACAACATGAATATTTATTCCACATGTATGTGACAGGTTCTGGGTCACTCTATAAACCCAATGAAATAAAGTTATCCTAACTTAATGAAACTTAAAGGAGACACAAACCATTATCGTGGTTTTACAGAAACCTTATGTATAGTAGAGTCCAATATTTTTACATCCTTTGTGAAATAACCTGGGAAATCTACCGTTCCCAGAATTTTCACTAGTTTTTGTTTTCAGTTTCTAAATTACATTCTCATGTCTATTGTGGGCCTATTGTACCGCTTTTGCAAAACAAGGAAGCTTCTAAAGTGACGTCATCGAGTCACTCCAAACGTTCAGCATACGTGTTCATCATGGTCGTTGGGTCTCTCACAGTATTGCCGACTCAACTGACTGATGAAGGATATTTTGAGAAACAACTCCTGAAACATTTGCGTTGTGTGTCTGTAGTCTATAATTTAGTTGTTTTCACTAAAAAAAAAACAGACAAAGTATTTCACTGAAAAGCAGACAAACATTTTCACAAAAAAAAAAACAAAAACAAAAACACGCAAGATATGGATGAACAAGGCAAAGTTTCTCCTAATACGCTATTTATTTTGGATCGGCTATATATACCGAAAGCAGTATCATGCACTGTGTTGTACATACAGGTCATAGGTCACGATGAACTTCCAGTCAGAAATTTTTGTGGTAGCGCTAAAAACTTTACTCTTCACGAAGTTTACTTCCTTAGCAGCATTAACACAGCGGTTCCTCGCACGAAAACCTGACGTTAACACATTACAGCCAACAACAATGATGAACACACATAGGCCTATGCTGAACTTTTCGAATGACTCGATAACGTTACTTCATTTTTTTTTTTTTTTGGTTGCTAAGGGAGTTAGGAAAATATATAATAATAGTACATGCGTAAATGACATCGAGTCATCTACGCATGTACTATTATTATATGTTTATCATCATAACAATGCAGATACGCAAAGGAGACCCTGCACAACAAATATTGTCACACCCCCTATTGTTCAAACACTTTTTTTTACACACAGGTGACACTAACTTTGATAGGCTGACACGCACGTTTGCACATTTCTGGCCGTGCCCTACACGTGATGCCTCGAACTTGATGTAGGTGCACTGTGTTGCGATGCAAGGTAAACCACATACTCAGCAGTTGAAAACTTGTAATCGTACAATAACCCAACATTTACCACGGTGAATTATCCAACAGCTTCTTCATGTTGTGTGCCAAGGCTTCCTGTCCTGATTCTGAAGGAAATCTACCATTATCCGCTGATATAGACAAACTTGTTTGCGTCAGAATATATGTAAGTGACAGCTCCCTGATTGGACTGTAATGTTCACCATGTGTGCGGGGGAAAAGGGTCCAAAATCCCCACCCCCCCCAAAAAAAAAGAAAAAAATAAGCTTGTTGTGTTATTCAAGTATCACCATGGACCCACATGCACCGGTACACCACATGGCGGAAGGGGGGAGGCAGGCGACTGAAGGGATCAGAGGAGAAGGGGGAGGTTCGGCTGGTGCGTCTTTCGAACTCCCTAAGCAACACAAATCGAGCCCTAGATCAAATCCTATGCCTTATATTGTCTCTCATTCAAGTACAAACCTTTTCAATATATCATCGGAAAGTCGTGTTTCAGCTCAGAAGGTGCGGTGCAGTCAACACCAATACATCCGTTTCTTCTGAGCACCTCACGCGATTTGTTCGGCAATGATTTATTTCTACCATTCTAATTTCGATAAACATGCCCTAATTGCTTATCTATCACTCAGAAGTTTAAATTTCCCACCTATATGAAACATGAGGAATACCGTACATGAGAAAAACATATGCCCTCATTAGCAGTGATTGCATGCAATGCCTTATTTGGAAGTGTTGCCTTTTTCAAACAGACGGCACTTCAAATACATCGAATAAAAAAAATGATTGAAATGCAATAAGTTACAGTGGCTGGAACCTTGACTTTTACTACAAGTTGGGAGTGACAAATGGAAATAAAGTTGGACACTAACACTGATTCAAACATGCAGAAGTATATCTCACATGAGATTCGAAGGTGCCTGCACGAATGGCTCATGTATCAGCTATCCGGCGGTTAATACAGCAGCTGGTAATCCTTGGTCACGTTCTTCAATAACTTGGAAATAAGCTACATGCATTCGTATATAGAACTAATCATGAATATAATACGGAACCGCAGCGACCGGCAGTTGTGGGAGTGCATCAGCCCCCCCCCCCCCCCCCCGAAAAAAAAAAAGTTTGTCACAAAAGTAGAAAAACCTGAGTTATCACTTGCAAGTTATGACATCTCCGATTAGCACATTTTATAGCCTAAAGGATACAAAATATTGCTTCAGATTGCGTCTAAGTTCATGTATATAGTACTTGAAAAATTTCTCCCGGACAATTTAACCCATTTCGTGCTTTCGTGTCCCCTATCAAAATACTACCTCACGAATACCAGTATTGTATCATTAACATGGTGCGTATTATTACAGCAGTTACCGGTACAAAAAGTGGCCCCCCTTTGTTGTACAAGTATCGACAATTGTAAAACAAATAAAAGCTGTAATCATCAAAAAGTAAAACTTGTTAAATTAACTTACCTGGATACTAAATTGCTCTGAAAAAAACAAACAAACAAATGATTCCAAAAAAATTAAAATATTGCATCTGTTTGCATCTGATGTTTCCCAGTAGGTGAACAATTTCTCCAAGGTGGGACCCCTTCCCCTTAGTCAACATTCCAGGTCGGCGATCACCATCTCGCTCATGTCATCCATCAAAATACTTGAGGCTGCCTCTGCAATGTGCCATGGCACTATGTATATTTTCTGTCTTTGCCATCCTCGGGTTTTACAAAATATTTGTATATTTGAAAAACATCTACCCAGTTGGAATTCTGGACCCACCCCCCCCCCTTCACATATATGACCTTAGTTACGAGCATGTTGATATACGCAAATGGATCTTAAATTAATATCCATCGAAGAAGTGGAGAAATTTGCTTTCTATTGCCTTTTAACTTTAAAGGTTTTTATTTTTCTCTTCAATATTTGGATTGAGTTTCAGAACAAAAAGGAAAAAGATACGTGTAATGAGAGGGACAATAACTTCTGAACTGTCCATTGGTAGACGCAGAATGTCAAGTGCATTTACTTATAACGATCACCTCGAGAAACTTGTTTATCGACAAAAAATATTGAAAAGAAAATAAATTGAGAGTCATACTACCAAAAGTCTAAATTTAAAAAGTATACCAAAATTAGGATGTTTACAGCGTAACCTCAATGCGTGGAAAATGTTTTTCGGTGTTCTGAGCAGTCCTGCATATTAGCCTGCCATGGTTTGTGGCTTTTTGCCACTTAAAACTGGAATACGACTTGTGTGGACAATCGCAGGCAACTCTCTTTGATCTTTGTCAGTATTTCAAGGAAGAGAAAGTCTGAAAGAGAACTATGCATTCATCTTCCAGATATCTGAATATGACAATTGTCTGAACATTTTTGTTGGCCCAACAAAATTAAGACTCTGCAAGAAAAGCCTACACCTGTCAATCATCGTTACTTGAAATCAAGCAGACCAATGGAAATTGATATGAATATTCATGTATGCAAAAATAAGACCTATAGACTTTCTTTGTGTAGTGGCATGTTTCACAGAATTTGAATTTCATTGGCAAAATATGTCAAATTTTCAACTTATGTTCCAGCTTTAACACGTAAAAGATGACGCTCTGAAGTGCAGATGGAGCATAACTCTCCACGATATTTACAATGTTACTGAAAAGGAGAAGGTGTAAATTTGTCCGGGGAGGGGGTACCATTGTACAAAAAAAAAAAAAAACGAGGTGACTATCTCGTATTTCCAGGTGAGCCTATGTTCATGAACAGTTCATACCGTCACAATGCAAATCTTGATAGGGAAATTTGAAGGTGCCATGATAAACCTGCCACATGCATGGTTATTTACTTGCTTCCACTTGACGGAAATATGGCCCTAATGTTTCTGATAATTAACATATCTCCGAACCATCTCGAGACATCTATGTCCAAGTGCACTGGCTATACAGGGGTGCGAAAAGTTCCAGCTCCTCCCCCCCCCCCCCCGATCCCCTAAAAGTATGAAGAGAAAATAAAAGATATTGTAATAAAAAAAAATGAAAGAAAAATATATACCCAGTGCCCAATGCTTTATGATAACGCTAAATCCCCCCCCCCCCCCCCCCACACACACACACACACACATGCACCACCACCATTTCAGATATTCCAATTTAATTTCAGATTTTTTAAATTTATTAGAGATATTTAAAACCAATTGCAGACATGAGCGTGGGTCATGGTCAGACGGGAACACGTTACACGACACACACAAAGAATTTCAAATATCTGAAATTAAACTCGAGATTTCTTTAATTCAGTTTCACATATTTGAAATTAAATTTAGATACATCTGAAATTCTATGCGAGATATCAAAAATTCATTTTGAGATATCTGAAATTAAATTAAAAGCTGTCTAAAACAGAATTTAAGATATCTAATATTCTCTGGTATTTTCCGATATTCAAAATTATTTCAAGATACCTGCAATTGGTTTTAGATATAGAAATATATAGTTTAAGTAAATATTTATAATATGATGTCAAGGTCAAACGGGTTAGAAACAAGGACAAGCACGATAGCAACAAGGTACCAGCTTTGTTTCAAAGCCCACTCGCAGGAGCTTACTTGCTAAATAAGTGAACGGCAATTTAGGGACGGTGGATGGGGTATTTCTATCCAAATCTTCCCAAGGACGCTCGGAATCAACTTCCTACTGATTTCAGCTCCCTCCCGCCTAGTCCAAATACTGAGCGCTAAACTGCGGTAGAATTCATGGGCATACATTTTCGTTTCGCCATGACTTAATAATTCTTTCTCCATTCCCTCCCACATCAGGAAACGAAATTATTGCTTCGTTCCTGGACCCACGTCGAGTCTCTTGACTCCATAGAAACAATCCTTGTGACGCCATTGGTTCGGAAGATTTGAGTGAAAACTTACAAAAAATTTCCGGATACATTGCCGGTTTCGATAATGTAACTTTTACAGGTTTTGCATGCACGTGACGTTCCTATACCAGGCCGTACTGTTTCAGCACTGTGAGGTGGTTATTAGGATGTTTTCCTATTTTTCATTGTACAAACGGTCATAGAAGGCAAATGATTCTATACATGCGTAGCCGTAGGCTGTACGAATCGGAAAGATATGAAGCCCGGGCTGACGTTCCACCTAGTTACTCTAGTACTGCTGTATATTTGTCAAAAATGGTTTTCTGTTTCACCACTGAAATGGAACATGAGAGCAGTACATGATTCTGCACAAGGACGTCATGTTGTACCCACTATAAAATTCAGTGAAGCAGTACACGATTCTGTGACACCATATTAAACACAATGGCGCTGAATTGCACACCAAGACACCAATTTGGAAACAACTCAGTTTATCTGTTTATCACCTCATCCCTTTATCGGTTTTATATCACCTCATTGGAAAAAGGCCGAACCACACTTCATGGCGTTTTCTAGAGATTTATCCCGGGGGCTCTCTCATTACGTCAACTCCTTGAATCGTTCTTTCAGTTGTGGCATTTGCTTTTCCTCGGTAGATTTTGATTAGAGGACGGCTATAGCTCGCGCTTACTGCTGGTTTGTATGCATATTTGTATGAACTAAGTTACCTTACGCGCAGGATAGCCGTTATGAGCCCTACAAGGCTCAACAAAAGAATTTGGCATTCGACCTATCATGACAAGGTTGCAGTGCGGTATGGCAAGCCATTTTAACACTTACCCTCTATTTCCACCTAAGTGTAATACATTCCACTTAAGTGGAATTCGATTCCACTTAAGTAAAATTGTATTCCACTTTAGTGGAATTCAATTTTACTGAAGTGGAGTGTATTTTACTTAGGCCCTACGTGGAATTGTATTACACTTAAGTAGAATGCAGATGAGGTATTTTACTTAAGTGGAAATGTATTTCACTTAAGTAAAATTCAATTCTACTTAAGTGGAATGCATTTCCACTTAAGTGAAATTGTATTTTACTTAAGTAGAATTGTATCCTATTTAAGTGGGGTAGGCAAGTTATTCGAATTAAGTGAAATTGTATTCTACTTAAGTGAAATACAATTCCACTTAGTAAAATACAATTTCACTTAGGTAGAATACAATTCCACTTAAGTGAAATACATCACCCATAGGCCCAATTCCAATAGAGGACCAATTCTTCTTGAGTGAAATTGTATTCCACTTTAGTGAAATTGTATTTTACTTAAGTGGAATTGTATTCCACTTAAGTGGAAATGTATTTCACTTAAGTGGAATTGAATTTTAGTTAAGTAAAATACAATTCCACTTAAGTAAAATCAAAACTTAATGTCGCTAATTTTACTTCAGTGGAATACAATTCCACTTAAGTGAAATTGCATTCCACTTAAGTGGAATACAATTTTACTTAAGTGGCATGTATTTCACTAAAGTGGAAATAGGGGGTAAATGTTAAAATGGCTTGCCATAGTGCGGCGCACTACAATAATTAACTTACTTAGCCGGTTTTATACCAAGAGCCATATGCTGCCTGTGAAGTAAGGTGGCGCTCTTACTTTTTCATATTCACATCGAAATTATGGTGTCCCTAAGTTCACTTTTGGATATCTCACATTCAATTTTCAAGTTTATCGTTTGTTTATTGTCTTCCATCTGACAGTCACTTCTTTCATTTGATTTTCTTTTTTTTTCATTTGTTCCAGTCACCAGATAATCAGATTATTACATTACTTGACGAATAACTGATCTCGATCAAAAGAAAGTTACACATGTTACATATAACACTTCGCTCTTTCTTTCTCCAAATCAGTTATAAGCATATATTTGTCTAAACACATTTGTGGTAAAAATGGCCCAGTTGTTAATGACAAATTCTGTCAGGAAGTTCCTCAGTAGAGAGAAAAACATTAATGTTTGACTTTTTATACTGACGTCTCATAGACAATATTTACGAGTAAGCTGGGGTTTTTTTTTCCCTAATCAGAAGGAATGTTGTCTGAACACCATCAATGTTTACCAGTTAAGGTGAACATCCATGACCAAGTTAACTAAACAACATTCCTAATTACTTAAGCTACAGGGGGAAGCGTATAACACATGTTCGTGAATATTATCTATGGGGCGTCACATAAGAAAAATTACAAATTACCTTTTTCCTCTCTGTTTGGAGCACTTTCTGACAAAATTTGTCATAGACAGATCATTTTTAAACAAAACTTTGTCCAGGAGGTGCATGTTTTTGCCGGATTTGAATGAAATAATTTAGTGCCAAAAGTTATGTAAAATACATTTCATATGAACTCTCCTTAGGATCTTCTCAATTATTCTATGAAGGCTGGTATTTTGTAGACCATTTCCAAAGTTATTTGAGACGCCCTCCTATGTAAAACTGGACAGATTCGGGTCACTTAGTTTGCCTCAGTGGTACGGACATGCAGATTATGCATCTTAGGATACCAGAGCAGCGCCGTTTCCGGCTGGGCTTTGTGAAGCCACAACTTTGTTGTCCGCCCTCTTCACGCCAACCAATTATGTGGCAATCCGCTTAGGTATCACTTTCCACATGGCGCGCACAAGAGAGCTTCGCTTGTAAAGTAAGACCCCTCTACTGGAAATCCTCACATGTCCTATAAAAGACGTATGGTAATACTCCCCCCCCCCCCCTATTATTCTACCATGACTTGAGTGAAAACTGTTATGTTGAAAATGGGGCCTGTGAAGTGCCGTTTTGCGCGATCTGGGGAGTAGGTTTGTCAAAAATGTCCTTTGTCCTTGTTGAATAATCCTGCATGGCTATGCCAATGTTCCTATGACGTTCTAAATAACAAAACAACCCCCCCCCCCTTCTCACCCCTGACCACGGATTGACGCCCATGGTGTGCCATATCGTCAACTAAATCAAGTTAAAGATCTATCCACTGTCTGTGTCACAGATGTATAAGAAAAAAGGGCCTAATTGGAGATATATTTTGTAAAATTCGACACATCTGCAATTAATCGCAGATGTATCAGACTTAATTTGAAGATGTCTTACATTATTGTATAAATATTTGACTGTTAAAACTACCTGCTATGACGAGTTAATGGGTGCAAAACTTTCAGTCCTCAAAGTTTGCTGCCCTCTTTCAGTCCATGCGGCTATATTGACTACAGAATGACCATCGACGAGATGGAAGATTTGTAAATATGCTCTTTTTGTTTCATGATGGGTTTCATTTCTTCCCCTCCCCCCCCAAAAAAAAAAATCACCCACATAGACTTATTAAACTGAAGAATCATCCATGTTTTTCTGGTAGGCCTATCTTTTAACTATTGTATTATGGGATGACTGCAGTGATTGATTTGGAATAGTCCTATGCTGTAAAGCTTTTTACTCATTTGCTTTATTTTTTTCATAATAAAGAAAATACAAATTACAACCAGAACAATCCATTTTAACAAATCATCGCTCCAGTTTTCAATAAACCATTTTACTTCAGATCTTTACTCATATCCAGAGGTATCGGTCAGTTTCCAAATTTGGTGCAGATTATACCACTGTACTTGACATCATGGAGCTACGTTAGCTCCATATTAGCAAGGTCATTAAGTTTTCTTGAGAGTCCCGGCATCCATCGTCAGAAGTCTAGGTTTGTCATGCATTTTCGTTGTTGCTTCTATAAAAAGGCATGTTCTATCCAGAATTGTTCTTTACACACCGGGGAGGTGTATAGGCTACACTACCGGATTTACCAACATTTAAAGCTGAAATATGGATTGCAGTCGCAATCGCCTGGCCATCTATCTTTTTCCTTCGTAAGTGTTTCAGGGAAGAGAAAGTAGGGGAAAGGATCACCTGTAAGAAAAACTGAAAAAGAAGTATGTATGCACTCATCTTCCAGATATTTCAATATGAAAATTTGTCTCGACATTTTTGGTCATGCCAAACTCAGGCTCTCTAAGAAAACCTACCTGTCAATCGTCGTTACTTGAAATCAAACAGACCAATGGGAATGGATATGAATATTCAATGTTTTGTTGTCGTGGCTATGATATATTTCACGAAATTTGACTTTCACTGACGAATTCTCAACTCATATTCCAGCATTGGGAAACGGTGCTTCACTAATTTAGTGGAGCACCTACATAGACACCCCTCAACCTCACCCCTCAGCCTCTTTGCTTTTCGTATTTTGTATATATTTTCCATTTCAATTGTCACTTTGAAAACGTTTTCAAATGAGATTGAAATAAATGTTGATACCAACATTTGCATGTGAGTGCTTTCCGCCAATGGCAGTTGATTATATTTGTAGGAATAAACGTGCAGCATAAACCGTGGTTCCGTGGTACCGTGGTATGCCATTTGCACATAGAGCTAATAGCTCGGTGGTGTACGTCGTCTGTTATTTGAGAAAAAATTCTACTGTGACGTTACTCTTTTCTCATGAAAACTCACAGAAATGTATATCAGTTTGATTTAAATTTTTCTGTGAAATTTGGCCTTCATTCACCAGCAAAATTCGCAAAAATACTAAAGTATAGTCTTGCATTGTACTTCAGAGAATGGTTGCTGTAACGAATATCCTTGTAGATAATTACTAGGATTCGTCATTAACGACGGTGAATTGAAGATGGACCAAAAAACAAACACGTACCATGAAAATAACATTCAATGATTTAACGGATGTTTATTGGTAAAATAGGTCAAGTAAACCGCCGGAGTATTAATCTGTGAAAATTAAACTCGAGACTGTGCAGATACAATTAACGTGCTTCAGTCTCAAGGAGCCAGGTAATAACTAACCCATTATATTAGAAAACCTCCCCCTTATATATTCATTCCATATCATTCAAACAAATCACGCAGCACACGCGCCAAGCCTTGCAACACACACACACACACACACATCAACCGGCGTCCACAACACGTCACAATAAGTACACAGACCACACTCATATACTGCGCCCCACCTTCCTTGCTCATAACACCGTCACAGTTGCGTATAGCATAAATGTAGTTTGGATTAACCTTTGATTGAAAGATACATGTTATGAAACCTTTATTTAGAATACATGCAATAATTTCAGTTTCGTAAACAAAATAGAACTTATACAAAATGTAATTCTGCTGAAGTTACAGCACTTTGCTGGTTGATGAAATTGAGGTAAAGGGAATAAGTAGTCACCCCAACCTTATTCTAAAGCATCAGCTAGAACTTACAATTCTACTCTTGATTACTTTCCAATATTTTTCTTTCATGCATACACAGATTGCTTTCATTTAGGAAATACTGTAAGAGAGGTAAGAATTGGAGGCGCTATTGCTGAACGACAGTTAAACGTACTTCGAAATCTTCCAAACTAGGAATCACAACAATTACAGAAATAAATCTTTGATATTGTATTTCAAGAGGTTTAAACTTTAAAAGCCCTTTTTAGACTTTTCGCACCTCATACACTTCATTTTCCAAATGAACGTGTCTACTTCTTGTTTTTCGGGCCTGACAGCTTTTGAGCTGTCTAAGGTCAAGTTAACAAAAACTTGGTTCATAACAAAGAGAAATGAAAAGAGGAAGGAATGACAGGAGGAAATTGTGCACAGGGGTGTGCTGTGTGTGTGTGAACCTATTTAGAATCTGGCTGAAATTTATAAATGCTCAAAAGAACCGTTGCTACTGACGAACGAATCACTGATACTGAGAGGATTTTCCTCAAAATAACTCACAAGTTTCAATTCCATCCTGGGAATTATGTCAGAAGTATATTTTTGTACCAATTCATCATTTGAAATCTCCCCCCTTTTGTAAGAATGTCACGCAGACGTCACCTTTTGCCCATTTGTACGTCATCATGTTGAAAGTGTATAGTTGGTGTTAAAACTGATTCCAGCTTTCTCTGCAGTACACCTCACATACGATCCATATTCTTTCACTGATCATAGGTGGAAAATGTAGCCTTCACTCATCTCATGTAACAACGGGACGAATTCGTAGCACGGGCAAGCCAGTAAGCTAACACGGGCATTCCCAAAACAGAACATTCAGGGGTCGCGTGACGTAATATCTGTACCGAAGATAGCTAAAAGAGAAAAGGAGAGAGAATAATTCGTGGGCGGAGATTGAATTGCTAGGGAATGAAACAAAAGCCGTATCGAGTGGTTCAAGAAGGAAAGAGCAGAGAACAGCGCTATTGAAGTAAAGGTCTCTTTTTCAAGTGTCTTTCGATCACGTTGTTAGCCTATGACTATACTATATTGAAGGACCCTACCTCATTCCCCTCGACATATAGGCTACCATTGAAAGAACATCAACCGATTAACCCACGTCACCAACACATGACCCTTGTATAAAGCACACTGATTTGAGCATCAGCAAGATTCTGGCAAGAACATTGGATTGACTTGTCCTTGTAAAAGTTAACTAAAATTAGAAGAAAATTCCGTTGACCGGCATACTGGTTTCACTGTGCAAGTTTTACATTTCAGGCCTAATTTTGTGTGTCTGTAGTTCGTGTAAAATTGAATCATCGCCAACAAGAAGAAACTTCCCTCCATGTATAGTTAAAATCATGTTTCGGAACTGGGATTGGTTAAGAACTGTATGCACGTTTCATACATGGAACAATAATTCAACGTGTGAGCGCAACTTTTCTTTCCACCGCGTGCTAGAACCGTCCCATGCACACGACCATCTTAGAACAAGACACAGTAATGCACTTCTTCAGTTTTGATTCATGTTGGTAAAGTTCAACAATTTGAATCCGAGGGCGCAATTAATGTAATCAAAGTCTGGAGTAGTATCAAACAACGACTTCAAGCAAATCGATCGCGCAATGAAGGTCCAACATATGTGGAGGCTTGGCACCGCAAAGCAATTGCAAGCTTCAACGACATTGATGAAGACACGCCGCGACGCGAGGCGGTGGGGAGGGGGGGGGGGGCACAGTTCTTAAAGGAGTCATTTAAAATATACAACCTCCCTTCATAAGTTAGTGTGTTTGCTCTGAAAAACCATGCACCAGAATAATGGCAATTATATGTAAACTTGAAAGCCAGTCGACAAGTGTCCGTAGCCGGGTAATGAGCTAAAATGAGCACCGGCCGTCAAGACGATATGGGCCGGCCCGCCCAGTGGTGTGATCCAGCAACAGTTTCCCTTACGGCTTATGGCTCACTGGATTCTCGTGAGTGGCGGGAATGATGCCTATAGTGGTCGCAATATTTCACTTCATATTCACTTACGAATTGTACTTACGAAGGATTATAAAAGGGTACAACTGTAGTAGAAATTGTGTCATACACGGAAGTGGCATCTTGATTTGAAAGCATATATACTGTCCTATTGAAGTGTCGCATATCATCAGAGCATGAAATCTTAGGCGTACAAAATGGGAGGAAATATACCAAAAAGTGTTTGATTAATGATCTTTGGGCAAGGTTTTCGGTTTCGATCTAAACTGCCGATTTCAACTTCTCAAGACTCAAGGTTAGTTACTTTAAGCCTCCCGGCTGGATTTCCGCCGAATTTATCATTTAGGCCTATGGTTGACCTGACACTGCCTAGGGCAATTTGAAGTGTAAAAGAAGCTATGAATGGTCTATAGATGACCCACTTCAGACGAAAACTGAAGACAAATACTGGTCAAGGGAGGAGGAAAATTATGAATGACTTTTAACAGTTTGACCTCTTGCGCAAACGATTTTGGTTTCCGTGAAACGATCAGATAGATGCATGCTGTGGCAGTGCTTTGAACTTTGCATACAATGATAGATCTCTCTGGATACTATAATAAGCGCGCTTTCCTCACGATTCCTTGCGTGCTCGTATGTGAGAAAGAAGAACACCGCAAACAAAAAAAAACAAAAAGAGACATGGAGGTAAAGATACCTTTACTATGAGTTCCTGTGGTGTAAATTATCCTACGTCACTTTGCAATTTCAGTTGTGTTAGTGGGACGGACCTATTTCAACCATGGTGCACTTGGAGAAACGATGTGAGGGGAAAACTGAACCGGGAGAGTCAAATAATCATCAGTTATATATAGTACAATCTTATTTGAGAGTTTGCGCCTTCAAAATTTTACTGAGTTTAGTGTTTACTGGGTCTGGTTTACCTGGGCCCTTAAAACAAAAGACTCAACTTCACCAAAAATGACTCAACTTCACCAAGAGGAACAATTGATCTGTATTCAAAGATAAGGAGGGGAAAGCAAATTGAAAAACAAACTTCGGGGCATAAATCCCTCAGTTTTAATTACATTGTTGCTCTACGCGTTCCATTTGGCTTCCAAATTATCCTGTTGTTAAACCATCCCCTCCCCCATCTAAGGGAGAAGACCATTAGAGGCGGTGTCCCCTCTCTCTTTTAAAATTTTTTTTTTGTCATTTTCAAGGGTTCTAGATGCAAAATGGTTCAAGATTTCCATCTTTTCTCCCTGTATTTGTATTCCAAAAAGCACCACCGTTTATTGAGAAATTTCTATTATTTATTTATTTTTTTTTGGGGGGGGGGGAATTTTTCTCTTGTCCCAACCCCGGCCCGTGACCACGTGCCTGGCCAGGCTGCAGTGGGAATCCCTCCACTTATCAGTGACAATTCCTTTAACTTTTAGTAAACATGTATGATGTTTTATAGAAAACAACTCCAGAAAGGCATGCATGTAAACAGTTAAGTTGATCTCACATAATCTATTCATGGGGGCAGCTGCTTGAAGTTTTGTGTGCAATGGTCTTTTTACTTTGTATTTGCTGCTGTTTAAACGCCAATAATTGAAAAAGAAAGGGGTCGTCGAGCTAACTGAAGTTATTTTGGTTGAACTTAATTAAAGCCACTTGACCTAGTACTTTGTCTCCTTTTTTTCACCATATGAAATTGCAAGACAGATTCTTATGACAAGACAGATTCAAGATTCTTAAACAGACGTCCCTCATGTCCTTTCCTCACGTCCTTCACTAACTAAGTCCCCCCCCCCCCCTTATTGTCCCTACAAACATCATCAAACCTGCCCAGAACATTCTACCACTCTAACAATAAAAAAGTCACTGCACCTGACATTACGTATCAGTATTATTATTTAAAGTATTATTTAATTCGAAAAAAATTAAAATGAACAAACCTAGAGAGACTGGGAAGTGGTATTTCCTTAAGATCTGCCAGACTTGTATATGTTTATAAAAAAGAAAACTTTTTGGTATGTTATGAGCCAACCATTCGTGGCGCTCTGCTTTCATGGAGTTCTATATTTTACAACCCTAATGAAGTCATAATTAGGCCTACTGCTTCCCTACTTCAACCCTTTGCTCAAAGTCTGCTTACGCCAGAGGTGGAGGAAACTGGAGGAGGTAGGAGGGGAAATATAAATTCACCTGCAATATTTGTCAGTTGTTCAAAAAATAAAAGAAAAAGAATGCGTGACTCAATTATGTGTTTCTTTTATCATCTCAATTAACCCATGTGGTATCATATTGCCGTTTTCCATTCATAGAATTTCCTCGTGATTGAGAAATTGCCGGCATGAAAGCCCTTTGAAAGGCAGGGCACATGTAGCTTAGAATACACGGTAAGTGCTGTTCCCAGCCATCTAAGGAGTTTGCAAAGCTAAAAGATTTTCTTGCTCGCTCCACGCTTACTGAAGCCGGCGCTCCACTTAACATAAAGTGAAACAAGGCGTTTGTTTTAGAGAAAACATCCATGTTTTTGAAACCAATGTTTGTGGACGTAAAACGATAGATTGTTCAAAATAAGGAAGGACAGTGGCCTTCTTTTCAAGAAATAAGCTCCTCACAGATAGAAATTCAGTTATTTGTTACTCAACACTAATTTGTTCACCCAAACTTTTCAAAATTCAAATGATGTATTTTCCATTACTCATCACATGCGTAATGCTTTGAGGAGATGAAGCTTTGGTAGATGTTTATTGATGAGACTGAATGTTTTAACAACGTTACCGCTATTTCCTTTTGCATGTCATGTCGGTGTATTCTAAACGCCCTATTTCCCTTTAATCCTCGGTACTCACCCATCTATATTTTCTTTTGTTTTCACCTGTCCTGGCTTACGACACCTTTGTGAGGACATTTTGGCCAGACTTCCCCCCCCTCCCCCGTCCCCACCTACACACCCACGTTCAATATCTTATCGACGCCCATGTTCTGACCTCTGTCCTTCGGAAATGCTCATGCATGCATATGTACTCAATAGAAACTAAAGAGTGGCCAATCCTCATGTTAATACATTCTCCAGAGGTACCTGACCTAACCATTATGGTATCTCTGGCTATCACATCATGTTCTAGCTTGTAGAAAAGGTCTTCTCGAGAAATGATTTTAGCACATTATGAAAATTCTGTGAGGTACTAAGTGTTTACCGAGTCCTCGCACTCTTACAAAGTGCAATTATCCTGCTAAGCGAATCGGCATGTAACTCACTATCCCGAGTTTCTATGCATGGCAGGGCACAAAGTACGAGGCAACCGCAATACCCGATGATTCTGCGTACTGTAGCCACATACACTGAACCACCTAGCTTGCCCAGTGTGGAAGTACTACGGATATAACCCGCGCGTTATTTATGTACTAGACTATATGCGGGCATATAGCAGAGTACACTATATATATACACACAGCATCACATAGAGAAAGACCATAATATTGACGAGTTTGGATCATTTATCCATGAAATAGCAGTCTTACTGAGGCTACATCGAACGAAGCCCGTCGTTGGAGGTCGTACACCTTGTATGTTTGGAAGTAGTATCAGCGTATTATCGGACATCGCATCGGTATTATAATGTGTAAAAGGTTGGTTTACTGTTTCCAGTTAGAAGGAGTTGTGAAACCTGAGCAGTGTTGTTAGTGTTACTGTAAGTGTAACTGTGAGTGTAACTTACTCGATTACTGTAACTTACCATAAGCTTCTGCTAAACACAACACATCACACAGTGACTGAGTAGTGAGTAGCCTATCGTTACTACGTTAGCAAGCGTAACATCCATCTGATAATATTCCATTTGATTTAATGTTCCATTTGATTTAATATTATATCCACTAATGGAGATCATTTGTAGACCAAAATGTAGGCAAACGTTCAGTGTTTCTTTCCCCCACCAGCTGAGTTCGTATCTACTATCTTTGGCCAATTGTGTTACCAAAGTAATAGCCATAGGCCAAAGCCTAACTTTAAACTTATAGGCTAGCTAGAAATAAGAGACAAAAGTAACAGTAAGATAAGTTGGCCTAACGTTAGATCTAGGCTAGGCATAGGCTAAGTCACTCCAAGTTAGTATTCACAACTTCACAAGTTACTCAATGGATAAACTCAAATTTGTCATTTCCCTCTCTGAAACTTAGAAGCAAAATGGGTTATGAATGTGAACTTTCTGCCTATGAAATTTGTGTTCCCTCCTGCAGCACAAACGTTACTGGCAGTGCCAGTGCACATGCTATGGGAAGCATAATTAAAGATTACTGTCCAGTGCCAAAGAAAAGTCATTATTCTAAGTAAAAGATAAGAGAAGACTCGAAGTAAAAGTCTGCCAAATGTTTTATGTACCTAGAATTTCATCGGAATTTGCTTAAAATGCTCTCAGAAGGTAAAAGTGGATCATGGCTACTATCCATCCTGCAGTCTGGTACAGACCTATTCTAGGAATAATGAAGTTTTAAACTCACAATATAACTAGTAAAAGAATTATTGTCAAAATGATAGCGGTTGTATCATAACCAAAGTTTTAAAAATCGTCTCAAGAGTTATTTTGAGAACAACACTTCAGTTACCACAATGCATACAATGAACAACCAATATCCCTATTTTTAACAATTATGGAACAACCAGGTACATAGTGGCCATGATCCGTCAAAGGTTCACCTGTCGTCCTAGTATGTAAGCATCTTGTACAACTAGCTCAAAGTTATTCTTAGCCATGTATTGTTTCAGTACTGTAGATAGGCCTGTAATGTATGGTATTGTTTTGCCTAGATGTTGACAAAGTGGTAGTACTGTTGCAAAATAATATTGGATCATAAAAAAGGCCTTGTGTGTTCCCTACAATCACCCTGATGATATTCTGTAAGTTACTACCTTGGCCATAGCTACAGTAGGCCTGTCCTGGACAACATAGCAATGCAAATGCCTGATTTTATTCATGCATAATCAATTTCATTATGTTAACTAGGGCTTCATGTGAAGAATTACTTTTTTATCCCACGTGCTAGGCTAATTTGCAGTAGGTCAACCTGTAGGTGAACTAAGACTACAGTAGCCACTTTTCTAAAGTGTGTATTCAAATTTTGTTGACCTATTTGCTTTTCTATAGATACATTCCAATGTAAGGAAGGTCATGTACATGTATAGTTTTTAGTGGGCAAGATTTCATGGCAATCATTACATGAGTCAGCCTTGACTGGATAAAAGTAAAACATGCATAATACTGACCTACACACATGGAATTGTGATATTGTGACAGCTTAGCTAAGGTTGAAAGAAGGTTAGTAGCAGTTAATATATATATATATATATATATATATATATATATATATATATATATATATATATATATATATATATATATATATGTATATATTGTATTTATGGTGTAGATTTGCAGCATATATGGTTGTAGGTGATATGGTGGAGATCTTTGTGTTTGCTCAGTTGTGTTTTGTATGTCATTCAGCAAACCCTTGTTGAAGTGAATGGGCAAGATGCTGCTTACTGTTTGTGTTGCATGTACAGAATGCCTACACGTGGTTTGGTACAGTTGCTGCTTTAGTTTTTATTTTTGTGTTACGCTAAGTCTGACTTCAAGTGTTCGCTGGAACTTGTAAATGGATGTTTGGGCCCTGGGCCTTTGTCTTTAAGCTGTGAAGATGATCTTCTTCCTAGTACTGTCGTGGGTTGTCAAAGAGTGTAGGAGCATCTTCTGTGGCAGTATCTTGCAGTTTAAGATTACGAAGATTTGTTTTTGAACTTTATTAGGAAACATTGGTTTAAGTCTGCTAGAGTCTTAGTAAAGTCAGTCAAAACTTTTGCTGCATAGTTTGATATGAGTCGCTTTAATGTGACTGACATGAAAAAGCTCATCTCTATTAAGATCTGATCAAAAAGAAAAATGTTAACGGACTTTGTGCGTAACAGAGCGGCTTGTGTTAGAGCGGCTTGTGTTAGAATGTGATGCATATGTAGCCCCAATCTTTTGTGCTTGTAGCAACCTTGGCAAAAACGTGGCAAATGATTATTAATGTTTTGTAATGTTCTGTTTTTCAAGTCATCAGAGGTGTTTTTGGACGATGCTGATGCCAGGTAGTGTGAAGGATTGAGAAGATATCATTTGGAAGAACATATCTCTGGCTTAGTATGCGGATTGCCCCAAATGGCAGGATTGATGGAAACTCGCGTCAGCATCAACTCTACTTGAGGAGAACTGGGAAGAGAAAGCAACCGAGAGGTAGTGAGAAGAGAACATTGAGAGAAAATATCGACTTGGGGATTGCTGCATTTCAAAATTCAGCTGAGGCAGAGCTCGAGAGCAGTGCGGTCAGAGAACCAGAGGAAAGAAGCACTTTGGCCTGCAGTAGAGGCCGGACTAGACAAAGGTCGTCTTGGCAACATACACTTCAGTCTTCCTCATCAAGTTCAAGTTCTCAGAGTCACCATCAGGGTGGAGGAACACATTCTTCTGGAGCGCAGCATTCGGCTGTTGAACGGACAGAGCCACAAGGAAGGCCTTTTTCTTCGAGACACCAGGCAGTCTACTCTAGGAGACAGCAGGCAGACAACAGTGCAGGTAGCTTTTCTTTTTTTGGTTTTGCTTTTGGGGGTTCAGTACTGACCATGCAAGAATTACAGTAGTACCGTATGTGTCACATCACTCAGGTAATGATATGGACAAAATCCAACATGACGATCTTTTGAAGCAGCCCTTTCGCATCCATGTCATACTTACAAAAAATGCAACTCGTGGTTAACATTTCACATTAGATGGTACCGTGGATCTGGGTCGCTTGCCTCAACAGATTAGTAGTCATATGCAGGGTTGGAAAACCTTGCTATATTTCCTGGGAACACGATAGAAGCTGCCAATTTCCCGCTGACATTTGTGTAGGGCGGTCCAGGCAATCTGGAAGTTTGGTGTCCCTAGCATATCGAAGGGGTAAAATTGTTGGAGCTGAGCGCAAAAAATATAACTGAAAACTCATACAATATTTGAAAAGTCAATCAGGAAAGCTTAACATTATGCTATTTGGGTTGTTGCAATATACGGTACCTTTTTAAATGTGAAGAATAAGTGTCACTTACAAAATGTCAGAAACGAGTGAAACTTGAGTCCGATATTGTGCTAGATGGTGGCAGTCTTCCCTAAAAATCAGTCATCAGTCCCGTGGCAAATAATAAAACAGAACTTTCGTGTGGTCACATTGCACAAAATCATACACCACGATGTCCACTGTCAACTACAAGCTGAACTACTTGCAAGATCTGTGTGTTTGATTTAGGAAAATCCTAGCATGTTTCCAAGAAAAGTTTTAACTGCAAGTATGTCAACACCTGTCCCAAAATTGTTATGTTTGCATCTTACACAAAATAGCTCATTTCACTGTTAATTCAAACATTAATTTATAGGGGCCAATGTCTTTGCATTCAAGAATATTGCCTCTTGGATATTCACTTCCTCTTAAGTGGCTTTTTGGTTGACTCGCTTCACTTTCTGAAACATCCATTTCTATTTATGTTTTTACCCTTTCTTTGCTGACAATTTTCTCATTTATTTGACGACTTGCAGTTTGGTATCAGACGTTAAACCCAGTTTGACCACTCAAAACACCTGTGATATTAATCGCATTCATAACACCTTAATCCAGCCACCTGTTACGGCTATGACATTTGTACCGCACTTTTTTATCCCTGATAAATGTGACCATTGACAGGCAGTAGGAATTTGCAGCAAAAAAAAAGTTAAAAATAAAAGTCATCTCTCCCATATGTCAAATGTTTTTTTGATGTTGGCAGCAGACAATAAAAGACTTAGTACCTGTGGTACAGATCAGTTAACATTGTATGGAAGTGTTTGCACTGGGTCCTTAATTTGCCCCTGGGTACCCTCCGTCCATAGTGGGTCATCTACCCAGGTACCCGAAAATGCAGCTATGGCTACAAGCTTGTTGTGAAGTCTTAATACAGCATTTTGCTGTGTACCTGTAAATTAAAACACCATTCATCTTCCTTATGGGTATGACTGTGAAGTGATCATCAAATGTCGCACATATTTGCCGAATTTTGTTTTATGAACTATGTACAGTAGCAAAACTTTAAATCCCCAACCGCAATAATTTCAGAAAAGGGTCCTGACATCATCAGCCGGGGTACTTGAGTTTTCAGTGCAAGCTCTTGTTCTTTGCAGAAAGTTTTTTCTCTCTCTTGCAATGTGCATGTATACCAGGTAGTACCACAGTAGGTTTGCTGTGGTAGACTTCATTCAATGCAGGCTGTGCTTAGAGTGTGACTAAGCCTGCATAAATCCTGATGGATTTGACTGAATAATTAACTTATATTCCTAAATTACTGAAATAACTGGAATGAGGAACATGTATGCTGATGTGCCAAGAAATTCTGTAAGATATATGGTGTGAAAGTAACCCATCGTGTCCCATCCAGGCCCATCAATGAAAGCCAAAATTCTGACAGAAATGGCAGAAAGAGGGGTAACTTCTAGTTATTATAAATCCTTGTTGCAATGTCTCCCTGAAGGCTTTTTGCCTTGGTGAGAAGTGTATACCTTTGTCATTTGATCTTCTCCAGTGTGGAAGAAATACTTCCCTGCGTGTGAGGGTAAACAGTTTCTTTAGCTCTTATTTTATTTTTGATGTAATGACTATGTGTCTGTAAGTTGACTTCACTTTCAATCTTATGCTCATCAACCGGCCTCCATGTTCCCAAAGTGACAGTTGTACGTAGGCAGTGAATCATACCTGTGCCAAAGCCCTTCCTGAGGAAATTTCATGAATTATTCTCCATAGTGTACCTTTCGCTGTTACACATCGAAAACTATTTCATCAGGGATGGCAGTGATGCAAGAATTTCTCAGAACTATAATTTCAGACGACTCTTTATCAGTAACAGACTTTAACAGACTAACACCAATATAAACTTCTAATAAGCTGAAACTCCTGTACCTAGCTGCAGCAACATTTTTAAGTGGCATCTTCAACAACCAGACTACTCTACGATCTTCCACTATCAAGAGTTTACCCTGGCTTACATGGGAAGATGGCACAGATTTTTGCAAAAAAACTTGTGTGTTGCTAGATCCACTCAGTTGGTGGTTTGTACTGTAGGTATTGGAAATTCACACAGAGCCAGATCTTAGGTCTACTTAATAGTAGCCTTCGGAAAATTCAAAGACTTGCACATGGCATGTATTCTTTTTTCATCCCCATATCATAAAAGCATGTAAAGAAGGTTTATGGTAATCAAGCAGTGCAGCCTTATACATTGGGACTCAGAAGTGTCCACAATGGTCCAACTATCATATGGCCCAGGATGGCCCATCTATGTATGGATCATGCCGTTAATTACACTCGTCAAAGATGCAAACATGTTGTTCAGGCTTGAGAATTAATTAGCCTGCTTGAAAATGTGTGCTGGAAAATTTATGAACTGGTTAAAAAATCTATTTGGTATGACTGTATGTGTAGTAAATTGCATAAGTTGCAATGCCCTATTAAGAATTCTGCAGCTGGCTGGTTGCTCCGTAAGCACCGGTGTTGTGGAATCAACTGTATTTTAGTGTTGTGTTGCATGTCCCGATAGATATTTTGCAGTGCTTTGCAGTGATGTGATGAAGTTGGTTTTCATTGTTATTTTAGACTGGACCCAACCACTTTTGTACTTACCCAGAATAAGTAGTATCTTGTGCTTGATTTGTGCCGATGGTTATGTCCAATTGAAGGAAGTTATTTAATGTCTATTATTTTGGGTCACAAATTGTCCAACAAAAGAGCAGGAAATTAAACCACCATAGAAATTTTCCATGTAAAATGCCATTTGTCAAAATATTAGATTTCTATTAAGTTGAGTTCATGCATTAGAAGAAAGCAAAATTTAGTATTTAATGGGCATTTTGTGCTTTATATGTGATAACATGAGTTTGAAACAGTGAAAAGCCAATAATGCAACAGCATCTCACAGTACCTGCTGTAGCTTGCAGATGAGAGCATCTTGGAAAGCGTCGAATCTGTGAAATTTCAGTGATCTGCACGTAAACAAATTTCTGCTTAAAGCAACTTTTTTTCGTCAATTTTAAGTTTTGCAACAGGTCTAGTCTGTAAGTGCATGTGTGTGTGTGTGTTTGTGATAGCTTGCCTGTAACACTACAGTATATCTCAGTAATGCCACTTTGGATTAGTCTCATGTTTGGTATGTACACTATATGAAAACTATTGAGTACAATGAATCTTCAATTCATGGTGGAGGTGAAAGGTCATCTGAATTCACCAGAAGTGAAAATTGGAAAATCTTGTAAGCACCAGATATTAACAACATCAGGTTGGATTTATCTCACATGAAAGGTGCTCACTGAGTTGATATCAATAAGTTTATGATGATTTTGAAGGGTATAATTTATACCTACATGACAACACTTACAATTAGCATAGTCAAGTTTCTCATCCATAGCTATGAAAACTGTCAACTTTTTTTAATTTTTGACCCTTACTTGTACTGGCTGTGTGCATGTGAATAAGCACTAATTTGAAAAGGGCCTGGTCCCGAATTTTCAAAAATTTTTCAAAATTTAATCATTAATAACTCACTCATGTTCGTTTGTATGTAAAACATTGTGATCCTTTTAGTTTGACCATTTGTCATTAGTATCTTAAGGAAACTTAACAGGTTTAGAAAAGTTAGGTGAATTTCATGAAACAACTGAATAAGCCTCTTTAATATTGACTGTGTTTAGTACAGTAACTAGTTGTTTGTCGTGGAGAGTAAAGGTCATCAGATGTCACAGTTTGAAAACATTGAAAGCATAATGAAGAATGTAAACTTGTACTGCTCTAAATGGTATGTTGATGAACCACATCGAGTAGAAGAATCCAATAGTTTTTAGGTTAAATGTTATCATCTATAGATCAACAGAGGTAACTGCAAAAAAAAAAAAAAACAGTCATCATTGACTTATCTGATGTATAAGTTATGTTGATGAACCACATACAAGAATCTGTTTCATTTTTGGTTACATATATGGTAGGTGATTGTTGATCAATCCTTAGTTACAAGTGCGAAAATCTTGTAAAGTAGTATGAATGCTTGAAGTGCATACTGTACAGCATGTCTTATTTAATGTGTATCACTTAAAATACAAGTTTTTCTGTCGTTTTTGGTGGCGTTTAGATTTGCCACAGTGGGTGTACATATAAAGGTTAAAAAGTCAGAGATATGAAAATTAGCTACTCCCAACTTTCAATTGGAACTGCAATGTGCATTGTGCAAGCAATCATATATGCAAAACTGTGGAAAAGTTTTTTGGTCACTTTGCATACAAAGATAAATGCTAAAAGATCATTGATCGTCAATGAATTCGTTTTGTTTGGTTTATTTGTTTTATCACTTCATGCATTAACAGAAAATTACAAACACAAGATGAATAAAAGAGGCATGAGGTGAAGGGAAGTACATGAAAAACCCTTTTGGACTTTGATTAATTGTATGTTGGTTCATTGTATAATGCAGGGATAAGCTATCCTCTGGTTACAACAAAAACACTGACTCTAATTACCTCAAGAATTTCTTTATGAAGTGAGCATGGACATGCCCCTATTTGGAATATGTACTTGCTGTAAATTGTTGCCGAATTCATACTTTTGATAATACCTGCAAGTAGCCTAGGCCAGTTTTGATCGTCAAAACCGCAATTGCATTTCTGGATTCTTTTTTACTCATTTTACCGTGTGTTTCACACATTTGATCTTTTTGGATGTCCGTCAGAAAAGCTTGTGAAGGTTTGCTGTATTTTATGGACCTTTATCACTACACTGACATTGTAGACGTAGACACTGGGCTTGCTTACACTAACGCACTTCTGGGACAGACTTATAAGATGCCCACCTGTAGCGTAGACCTTCCACCATGTAAATCCAAAAGAACCACTGGATGAATTCATACCTGGCATTTTCTGCTTCTCTCAGCCCTTGGATTCCATCTGAGAGGGATAAAGTAGGGGATGTCCCCCTTTCTATTAACCTCCCCCCTTTTATTTTTATAAATATTCAGTTTCATATGTTGGATTGTTACTCGAGAAGAGGACACTTTAAGGCAGTGTTAGAATTTGTAAACTTTGAAACAAAGTTATGTACCCCTGAACTCACTAACCCTTAGCACAGATCTTCCACCTCATAAATCCAACACAACCAATTGGATGAATCGTACCCGGCATTTTCTGCTTCTCTTAGCATTTGTATTCCATCAGAGAGGGTAAGGGGATTCCTCCCTTCAATTTACCCCCCTCCCCTTTGAGAACAGAACACTTTGAAGCAATGTTTGAACTTACAAGTAAATGGCCAAACTGCCAAACTGCCAAAGCTAAAACCCTTTTTAAGTTGTACATTATACAGGCCTAGAAACAAACCTTTGTCCCCCCTGAACCTAGTTATGACTTTGCTAAGGAGAGAGTCACTTAAGAATCATGGTTAGCACTAATGAATCCTCCCCCTCCCTCCGAATTTGTGCTCCCCCCAATTTTTTTTTGAGTTTCTGGAATCACTTCAGAATCTCTTGTTAGCACTGACCCTATAGAACATAGATTCAAAACGACTACTGGATGAGTATGTGACCCTTGGCACAGACTTTCCAGCAGAGATGTAGATCAATGTAGTAACCTTTTACATCGCCTCTGACCTTCCAGTCTAATTCCACACTAGCACCTCCTTTGCTAAACATTGCCAGTGAAGATTAAGATTCAATTTTTCCTAAACATTTTGTTTAACTGTATGTTTTTTGCAAAGATAGTATGTCAGTTTGATCTCTTGAAAGTTTAAAGGAAGATACAAGCTAGTCATTAGAAAGGTTCTATCTATATTTTCCTTTGCAATCCTCAACTGATTGAGCCAAAAACATGCATGCTGGAAAGATTAAGTAGAAACTGGCTGGCGATCTGACCCCTATTTCGACTAAACCACTCACTCAGTTGACAGAAGATGCAGTATAAAGTCCAATTTTCTGCAATTGTGTCTCTGGCACAATATTAAATTATTGAAAGTAATTCAAGTTTTGGCCTTGTGCCCTGTGCGCATTTGTCAGAAATTTGACTGTCAAATCAGTTTCTAGTCATTTACGTTTGTAGAATTCTGAAATGTTATGTAAAACGTCATATTTTTTTTGCAAAGTACCTGTACCTATGTCCTCCTTTAACATTACATCCATGTACTAATAATGATGTAAGCTGTAAACTGGGGTGATCACAGGCAGTGGTGGGGTATGTCTCACCTGAACACCCACACTTTTGAGAAAGCTGTCATTTAGCCACCTTTCTGGTAGACAAGTCGGCTCTTTGTGATAATATACTTGGCAAGTTCACGGTCCATTGAATGGGTTGCTTTAGGACCTGCGGTTTCTCAAGTCTTCCTTTGCTGGTTGGGATTTTGCCCTCACAATAGAAATCAGCCCTACTTTTTGAAATTGTTATTGAAAAACAATTTTCTTCCCATGTGTGGTTAAAGTGCGAAGGCAGTTGCAATTTGCTCCCCTTCTACTTGAAAGAGTGAAAGAAAGATCCAACAAATTTGACATTGTTATCTTGTTTCCCACTTAACTACTGGGATGTTAGCATTTATCATTTTGTTGGTGAGTACTGTGCTTAACTTAGTTTGTCAGGTTGTGTTTGTTATTTCATTTCATATACATACTTAACTTTCAACTACCAAGATACATGTGAGTGTTTGTCTTTTGTAGTTGTGAGTATACATTCATTCTAAACTATACATGCATAGTAACCCACCAGGATGTGTGGATTTATCATTCCATGTGAGTATACATTTGTACCAGTAGTGATTAAGTTAAGTGGTAGTCCTGGCATCTTAGACACCCAAATTCTCTACAGGACAACCAGAGTTTGGTACGAGGTTGTCCTTTGGACAACCATTTCAGTTCTGTTTAGCCCTTGACTCAAATTAAGATTTTACTCACAGTATCTGAAACATTATGAGATGAAATGTTGTTGATGAATTACTAACAGCTCAATGCAAGTTACTGGTACTGCATCTCAGAAAAATTTATGGCACAATTTTTGACTGGACAACTAAATTTTCAAAAGGATCATCTCATTTTACATCTGTTGTCCTTTTGACTATAAGATGAAAATGCTGAAACTTCAGCTAAGTCTTCCAGTAATTACCAGGACACATGCATCTATGAATTCATGCTTGGTATGTACTGAACTTCATCCAGTATGAGTGGGTGCATTTATTTCAGGTGTGAGTACATTTGCTAACAGTGATATGTTATTGTTATTAATTTTTTGATAACATATATACTTAACTCACAGATGTCTTTTAAGAAATACTTTTAATTTTTGAGTATTCATCAGCTATTAATAATATGCCATAGATGCATTTTGTGCACAAGATGTACTAGGAGCTTAAAGTGGATCCTCTGGAAAATTGAAGCAGATGAATCCCTCACTTTTGAGATGTGTGGACCGTAAAGTAATTGAAGATCGGGAGAAATAAGAAGTCTTAAAAGATGATGTAGGGCATTGGTAACAGGGATAATGTTCTTGAATTGCTGGTAGGTGTTGTTTATATATCACTCATTGTGAAGGGAATGCTTAAAAAGGATTGCTTCCACCTTTAATCATACTTGTTTTTTAAAGACTCATTTTCAGAGCTGTTTGCTGCTCTGGTCAACCAGCAGAATAAATGTTCATTTCATTGCTTTGTTTAAGCCTGCTGAATATTCCTGCAGAAGTTGCAGATGCTTTTGGAAACAAAAGCACATTGTCAGGAATATCTGTGATCAGTCTACAGTAGTCTTGACCAGTCAACAATTTGCAAAGGAAGCATTTATATTGATTTTTCTTTGTCAGCATTATAAAATTTTGTGTGTACAATATGTTCAATCACATAATTGGACAGAAGACGTTATCAGGGTATAAAGTTGTTTGAATTATTTTATTAGCATTATACAACTGTAGATCACAAGCAACATTTTGCAACATTCTTTCAGAGCATGAAATAAGAAAAAAAAAATGAAGTTTTGCACTGAGTGTGTTTCTGTCCATGGAAAGAACTGTTGATGACTTCAAGAACATCGTGCTGCAATCATTTTGACAATTATAGTCTGGTTCCTCGTCTACTAGGATGATTTATGGTGCAAAAAGTTTCTGAGATGCTTCTATCATTGCATCATTGCATCTATAAAAAGGGGACGAACCTGACCAAATCTCCTTTTGATATAGGGGTCCACTCTCGACAACTTTCAGGCCTCAGATCCGGAATATTATGTTGCAGGACAGTTTCATGTCTTTCTGTTTAGTAAAAGCCTGGAGTTTTCTTTGCTCTGTCATGTTAAGTTACATTATAAGTGTGGTTTTTCACACTTTGTTTTCAGAAGTAAAATGAAGAGCTAATGTGTGTGACCGTTTCTGAAACGAGGTGTACAGGCACTCAATCGCCTTCTGCTGACTGGTTTCCTCACAACAGCCGTGCTTTGCAGTCTGTTTTAAAGTGCTCCCAACTTATTCAGGCTGTTTTTTTGTGTGTGTGTGTGTGTGTGTGTTTCCAGAAAGCCCATCAAACTTCAGACTGCTCTCTTGGTCATTCTTGGGTACACATACATGTCCGAAATGTGCAGAAGAGCAGCTCCAGATGTTGTATCGAAGTGTATTGGACTGTTCTGCATATTACAGCTGAGCATGGTGTGTAGGTTGGTGCAGTTGTCTGCAGTTAAGAAGTTAAATTCACCGAGTTGGCTTGAGAGATTCATTCTTCATCAGGGTGGAGTCAAGCATTCAGTCTGTGTTACGGTGTGCTGTGCCTGTATCTTTCACAGCTAAATTTATCTGCAGAAGTCGAAGACAGTCACAGCAAGCTATTTCCTTGATGAAATTTGAAGTCTGTAGTTTGCATGTACTGTTGCAGCGGAGTTTCACTTTCTCTCTGGTGGTGCCAGAGTGTGTTGCACAATGTTGCCCATAACAACTTTGTCAAATTAGAGAGACTGTTCATTGAACAATGAGAAAAAACAAAAAGATATTAATTAAACTGCAATAGACTTAGCTGCTATTGATTGATGCATTGTATTTTATTGCATACATACTTAGAATTTATCCAGCTTTTCTTTTAGTGGCTGTCTAGATGTTTGTCTGCATATTTACACCACCACCACTGAACCCTGTCTTATACTCCCCATGCCTATGTTGTGTTTGCTTTGCTATATACTGGAACTCTGCCCTGTGTATGTACCCAGGGCGCAAGAACTGGAACTATGATAGAGCAGGATATCCAGAATTGCTGCACGCAACCCTTATTCGGCAGGCTATCATAACAGAGTTTGCCCTGTAGGTTAACGAACATCTGGCCTAAACTTGTTTGTACTGTTCGGTTTCCCTCTCGGTTGTGGGATTTAGACCACATGTCTCCGTGGAGATATTTTGCTGGTAGTGTCTGGCATTGTCCACGGCAAGTGAGAGGGTTAGTCAGTCATAGTTTTGGTTGATAGTACACCAACACAATGTTGAGAGCACTACAGATATTGGAACCAGGCGGGTTTGCTGTGCAAACTGCACAGTGGTGCTGTGCGTAGATATACACTGGGTCTGCCAGATTCCTCCTCATGGATATTGGGGCCTTCCTCTGCATATCGTCTTCATCAGGAGGATGGCGGTGTGTCGCGGCTGTCTCGCTGTATCTGTCTGTGAGTACAAATTGTGCTGAGGTCATACTGCGTTACTTGTCACAAATTGGTTCTCCTCGTTTTCAGGCAGTTCGGGCAGAGGAACGTCGTTGAGCGACAAAGATAAAAACCAAGGGGAGGAAAAAAGAAGTGCAATTTGAGCAACTTGCTAGGGTATTGCCACGCCTCGTGGTTTCAGTAATTACTGCATGTTTACTTTTCCTGCAAGTTTTCAGAGCAAGGTTTACATTTTCAAATAAGAGGTACAGTATGGTTGTTTTATTGACTTTGGACATCCCATTTGCACTGGTAACACTCACATACAGGAAAAAATGGTGTCAGGGTGTTTCATGATGTAAACAATGTTGAGCAAATATTGGTATGATATGTGAACATTTCTAATCACTGTGTCCTACATCTTCATTTAGCATGCTCAGGCTGGTGGGAAGGGGGGAGTTTCAAAGAGTGAACTGTGAAGCGGAGACAATGTATGAATGTAAAATCTCTTTCTCAGGTTTGAGTTTATGCTGTTATAGTAGCACCTGTGACTCGTTTAGCTGCAAATGTTTTGAAAGATTACTTCAGTTGACTAGGCCAAATTTTCCCATGGTGTTGCTGACTTTTTGTGTAAAGAATATCTGAAAGAACTGTTGCAAGCTTATTTCTAATTAGCTATGCTTCAGTGTATGAATGCTGATGTTGGCATTCTGTTGCATCAAGTTTTTCATACCTTCGTTTTGCACAAAATCTTTGTATAGAATAATACATGGACAGGGTGATTGAAGAGCTCTCTTTTGTCATATTGTGTAGCATTCTGAACATTTAGTTTCATTTCTGAACCTTTTTTTTCATATATGCAGTGATTGCTCTAGTTAAACATTAACTTACTTCACATTATACACTATTCACGTTCATTCAACGTCATTTTGTCACTGAGGTGTTTGAAAATTTTATGTGCTCATCTCAAATTTATTCTGTTCTGCAATTATTGCTGTTCCCAAGGCAACTTTTACTGTAGTTCCTTGAGCTGTACTGCCCATCTGCAATGCTGGTGTCACATATTAAAATATTGTAAGAAGTTTGTGGCTCCGCTCTTTTTTTTCTTCTTCGCAAAGAGCCTCACAATAAGTGATCAGAGTAAACAAATACAGTTGTAAGCAGTTTTTTTTTTATTCCTTTTGTCAGTTAATAGTGAACAAATATCTATGCAGATGTCAATGGATTTTTGTTTTAAAGTCAGTTTTTTTCATACTGATGATTTGTGTAACTGTTTTTCTCAAAAATTTACACCAAGCCATAAGTATGCATTTTGGAACAGTGAGCCCAACCTACTAGAGAGTTACTCATTTCCTATCACAAGGTGGCAATGCTCTTGGCTTTTAAGCTCCCCACTGTTGCACATGTAACATTCCCAGCTCTCATAAAGTGGAAGCCCATTGCACTTTCTGACCTGCATTTCCAGTTTTGATTTCCTCTCGCAACAATTTACTGAAGATTGTGTAGAAACAAAAACCAGATGAGACAAAGGTCATGTAACTCTTTCAATATCAAACTTAAAGAAATTTGAGAAGCAAGTTATGAAAATTCATTTCAAAAAGTATGATCTTACAATGTAATTGGACATTGCCTCGTAGGTCGGTTGATAAGTGTAGATGCTGCCATGTGAAATTCTGACCATGGAATACCAGACTTGACATAACAAACTGTAGGTTGAGAGTTCATGAAACCAAACTACCTACCACCCCCCCATAAAGCACCATTCTCACTCTCCCAAAACAGCAAAGACGAAATCGTTTTTATTTGTTTGTAGCGCATCCATCCTTTCTTGTCAGTGAACAATGTCAAAAATATTAGTCTGTCCATCTCTTTGTGTTAAGAAGCGTTCACCTATTGTTTCATTGAATTCACATACCCCTTGCTTACACCACTGCATTGTTTAACTGAATGCAAAGTGTTTCCAAATAAATTTTAGCACACCCCCCTCTAGTTCTCAATTTGCTTTGTGTAACTTTCTCATGTGAGAGATATACCATCAAATAAACTACGGTCCCGAAAATTTGCTCATGTAGTAGAAGTCTGGACCACAAAAACCTTGAGCTTTGTCGCATTCTCTGTATCTTGTTTCACTCTATGGAAATTCTATTACCATAACTATCTTACTTCCTCAAGATGGGAAATTTTTCATTTAGTTCTTTGTTCAGATGGATTTGAAAAGATAGCAACAATGTGATCAGGTTGCTGTCTCATACCAAACTCTCAGCTAAAGCAGACATCCGTTGTACATCATGGCAAACAGGCAGAAGGGAGGTGCGAGAGTCTCCTGGTTGTGTCACTCCTTACTTATGTCAGCACAACACACCTCACTCACAGTAACTGTACTCAAAGTCCTGGTAACCGTGCACAGTAGCTCTCAACAAGTTGCTTTGACCGACACAATCTGGGCTTGTGCTCTCTTCTCACTCTACCTTTCAATTTCTTTTTTGCTTCTTTTTTGTGTTGATTTGAAAGATTTGGCTCACATAATGTAAATGTTTTTTCTTACCATCTGGGTGTCACTGAAACCTTTCCAACTTTAACTGCAAAGTAGAAAACTAAACACAGAATAGAAAAGAGTTTCATCATTTAGATTATAAGCTCTAGAGCTGTTTCAATCAAGCCACTGGACTTTGCACACTCACCGTTACAGGGCACCTGCAGTATAAGCAACTGTAAAATCACTGACATTAATTTCTTATAGCACTGTGACATGAATATATCTTTGTGTGCTTGGCCTGCATCCACTAACAATTAAAATCTAACTTAGGGCACAAAGATGTACATTTCGTGATTACTGTCAGTCTTAATAAAATGTTTGAACAGAGGTCTTGAGCTTTACTATGCAATAGTATCACTAGTTAATAGTATAGATTATGCCAACTGAGAATGAATATCCACTTGCTATCATAGGTTACTCATAACTTCAGTTTGCCATGCAACTGTTAATCATGGTAAGGACCAAGGAGCGTCTGTTACAGACTTTCATAGTTTAGACAAACTGCTTGGTTTTACAAGTGTGATTTCTTTAAAAAATTACATGTTAAACAAATTCCTCTTTCTGTGCACGAGCTGTAATGATCCTTGCTTACTTCCCATCTTTTTAAACAGTAGGAGATAATAAAATGCGCAACTTGTGCCTTTTGCGAGATGGTTCCAAGTGTGCAGTGGTGCATTTGTTCAGGTCTACTGATTTATTAATCAGAATTCAGGAACCATTTGCAAATGCTTCAAAGTGTTCCATTGTGCATGGTTAGGAGCTTCAAACTACTGTGTATTTACTCCTCAATATATGTTTGGTATATTGGCATTGCCAAGTAGGAAACAAAAGAGTTTACAAAGAGTATCGCTGCATTGTTCTGTGGTTTTAACAAATTTAACATTCATAGCAAAGATAGTCGAATGCTTTGTGTGATTCACATACATGCTGTGAAGGGTGAAAGAGGAGCAGCGATACCATTTCTCAAAATAAAATAAAATGTATAATAAAATAAAATATAGAAATAGTAAAATTTTGATAACAAAAAAAAAATTCTGATAAAATTTTGGATCATAGTATTATGAGCAAAAAATGGGTGAAAGGAAAGACTCTGCAGATGTGCGTGTTTACTCTGGCTAAAATCAATACCTAATGGCAGGAAACAGTGCCACATTACATTATGTAAGCTGTGAATTGCAAAGCCTGGCCCGATGCGGTTTGTTTCATCACAGTAGAACATTCATGGTTGCTTTGTCAAGGCCTCCAGGATTGATTTTATTTCATTTTGAGAGTCATTTGTAGTGTTATATACCTGAAAAGGACCATGTACCAATTAATGAAGTGGTTTCTTTGTATAAAGCTTTGGTCTGTAGCAGGTAAAATATTTCAGGAGGATGGTTGTTTTGGTGCTATGTTGCTATTCTTACATCAAGGATGGCCAGCTCTCTTGAATCAAGGGGCCACATTGCCATTTTGAACTTCATGATATCGCGGTCCAGAAACACGTAACAAGTAGTATAAAGTAGTGGTATGCATGCAGACATGTCTAGGGCTAGATAAATGCCAAAAAAGTGGTAAATACCGAGAATCAGCATATTTTACAGTAAGTATGATTTTACAATGAAATATTGTAGTTATCACAAGCTTTAATGTCTTTATTCCTTTTTCCCTTTCTTTCACTTTCTTCTGTTATTCTCTTTTAAGTTTAGTTTCTGTTCAAGCTGGTGGGGGAGGGCCCTACATTGACCATCCCTGGTTTATATAGTGATGTACATCTTTCATGCAAATTCACTTTTCCACCCAACTGGTGCATGTCTGTGTTGTACCATATATGTACTGTAGGACCATGGCCTTTCTGCCTCATGAACTGCAAACTTTGGTTTTGGACCGCTCTATATGGCAGTATCGGGGCCCAGCTTCCTACTTTTCCATGTGATGGCAACTGTTTACATGAGGTTGTATGGACACTCATGCAAGGACACTGCTGGAGATTTAACTGTCATTACAACGTTTTAAATTCTTCTTCTGAAAATGTAAAGAATGAACAAGTGTTTCTTTAGTTGACAGTTGGAAGAACAGATCTTAGCTGTTTTGTTGCATGTGTGACATGTATGATACGTAAACTGCACTTCAAGGACTAACAGTTCCAGAACTTTTAGCAAGAATACCTCCCCAGTTGTCATGTTGTTGTGTCAACATGTATTGGTCGTTCATCATATGTTCAGTTTGCACTGGTAGGAGTGGGCGCTGCTATCTCGTTGGCCAAATGACGTTCCCATCTGTTGAGAAGTGAACCAAATGTCTGCGAAAACAGGAACAGGAAAACGCATACTGGAAACTGTATCGGAAAACTGATGGAGTGAACTGTCTAGCTGCAAAAGCCCAACCAATGCCTGATTCTTTGTATTTCGTGGTATTTTGAACTCTTGTAAGATTACTGTGGAAGCAGCAGAAGAGCTGCCATGGTAGACCTACTTCCTTATATCATTACCCTTTTACAGTTCTGCTTTGTCTCGTGGAAAGAATCAAAAGAAAAGAAATAGCTTTTTGTTCCAAAGCTAATCTGTTAAGTCACATATTTCCTTTCAATAATGTTGCAAAGCTTCCCACCAGCTCCCCTCCTTTGTAGACTTCGGTTAGAATGCTTCCAATGTTTCCCTGTGGGTGTTAATTTTTCTGTGAAAACAGAAAGAAATTGCATTGAGTGCTCTTGTTTTTGTGTAGACTTTTAATGCCCCGACTTATTCTGTTTCTGTAACCGAGCAGTTAACTGTTCATGCTTTGAAGGAATTCCTTAATGAACACAAATATTTATCATGCTTTGTTCCCTCTGTAGGTAATTCTGACAGTGTGAGCTACCCGATGCAGGCGTCATCTGCTCGTCTCTCCTCAGAGGTTACTGAAGAAAGAGGCAGGAAGGTAAGATTGCATACTAATTTGGGTAGTGGGAGGAGAGAGACCATCACTTGGAGAAGAATTTAGGTTGTCAATACATCCCGTAACTTTTATCAATCTGCCCAAAGCTGCAGGCCCGTAGTCAACAGTGAGGGTCATGGGTGATGACTCCTTCAATATTTTTGCCCTCCTATTTTTTTTTTTTTTGGGGGGGGACATTCTTTACACTATGTTGTCTCACATGTTTTGTTGGTCCACCTCCTTTGCGAACCTGAGTGAAAGTTTATGATAAGTTCAAACTCAGTCAACTGTGCAGATCTCAAACAGGAAATCTTGCAGGGATAGTTAGTTTCAAAGCAGTGGTTTGCATCCATTACTGCAATTTTACAAAAGGTAGTGACCGCAGAATAACTGTAGACCAACCAATAGATATGAGCTTATCCAGCCTATTTGAATGGTGAAATAAAGGTAGTGAAATTTATATGTTTTTGCTTTGCATCCTTGTAGCCTAACTCGACCCATCTTATTAATGATGAAAGTAACTCAGTCATTGAAAAGTCAGATTTTCCTTGTTCCAAATTTGCATCTCCCTGTACAAGGAATTAATGCACTTCTCTCCACCATGGTGTAAACGTGCCTGGTAACCTTGACACTGGCTAAATGACTCCCGAACCCCTAATGTGGACGAGCACCTCCTTTCAAATGCCACCCAGAGGTATGTGCCATTGATACATGGAAATAGCAGGGACAAAACTGTTACGTGCGAACACAGGTGACATGGACCCAGTTGTACTAAGTCATGATGGTTTCTATAGCTCTGAGATTGATTTGCTGATCTATCTTTACTAGTGTTTTCATGGATTCCTAAAAAGTAGGAACTAGGTAATTTGTCCTCATACCCTTCGGGCACCGTAGGAACCCAACCAGAACATTGGCTGTAACGTTTACATTGGCATTTTCACAGTACCACACATCACATTTGTGTGGAGAGATACTACTGTGTACAACATACACTCGCCTTCACCTCATTAACAGGACCATCGAGTTTTCCCGGGACACAGAAGAAAATTCTGTTTTGAACTGTTTGCTGTGTGTAGTATGCCAAATTCAACAATCTGACAGGGTGTTTTCACATGGCAGTTGTGTCATTTTTCATGGTGCATAGCAAGTGAGTAGTAATTTTACATCCAGGTAATAACATACTGTGCAGGTGCCCAGGTTATCCGTGAAAATGCTAATATTTGCATGATACACAAGTAGAAACAATTGTGACCAGCTGCTGAAGTTGGTCACTTTGCAACATTTCTGAATAATCTCATCGCAAGGAGTTGTGTAGCATCTAGTCGCATAGTGTGGAAGGGACTTTATTCTGCCAAATATAGCTGTTCAACAACAAAAATTATATCACATTCATGAAAAAGCCATTCATGAATTAGTGTAGATACGCACTAATTCATTCTAATTCAATTTCAGTTTGGGGTGACTGCATCTTGTCTTTTCCGTTTCTCTGGTTTGACGGTCTTTTGCAAATTACTTCAAACATAGATCAGTGAAAAATATATACCAGTCGGGCAAGCAGCTTATTCAAGATTGAGAAGAATGATACCATGAAAACCAGTGTAAATTTAAATATGGCAAGAAGGGTAGCTTGTTCTGTCTACACTAGTAAGAACACCTTGGGAGTCAGATTAATGCCACTCATACTCTACACTGTCATTCCTTGCCTGCAAAAACTTAAATCAGTCAGTCAGTTACATAATGGCTTCTTACATTTCAGGCCACAGCAGCGTCAAGTAGTATTTATTCTGTCAATCTTATGCTACCACAGGGTTGTTTTGCTCTCAACCACTCAGTTTTTTTTCTTCCACTGCAGCTAAGCCTACATATCCTCCATTTCAAAACTTCACAATAAGTCACTGTGCCTCTACAAAACCTACCACAAGCAGTATTCTACCTTTAGGTTTATATTTGAAATTGAAGTTTATGTCTGTAGCTAAGCTGCAGTGTGTTATAATGTGCCCTTAATCCCTCATTTCATTTCTCACTGTTGCATTTAACACTAGAATCAATTTTCAGTCTTACTAACCATCAATTTTTCATTACAAACTCAAGAATTATAACATACATCAAGAATAGTAATTGAGCAGCTTGAGTGTTGACTTGAAATGTGCTATCATCATCATTGTAACAGCAGGCCTTTGGACCCAACACTTGGTTGGCTCACTGCACTCACTGGCTTGCTTTGTCCACCGCCATCCACAGTTTAGCGAATGCTTTTCTTTCTTTTTTTTTTTCAAGTCAAAACAGCCACTCCAGTCTGTCTAACCAAACCCCTGTTTATAACGATAAATTTATTGTTTGCAATTTTCACTGGAGGATGCTATACTGTAAGAGCACAGCATCACATGCTTTTACAATTTCGCTTGTATTTTGTTTTCAAGTGTCACCAGAAAGTTACATCAAGGAACAAACAATTCTACTCTATACTTATTATGAGAAACCGGTTTGTGATCAGGATTCAAACAGCCTAGCTTAATAAAGCGTAAAAGAGTGTCAAATACAAGCTGACTCTGATATATTCTAAAAGCATTTTGTCAATGAATGAAAAACGTCCTCTGTATTTGATCATTTGCAACATAAAGTTGTGCGTTAGGCTGCTGGTTTAATCAACTGTAGAATAGAAGGTTCCCTATCATCGCTAGAAACTAGCTTGTATTTGTCCGGTATGTGGTGCGATGGCAATGGCCGACCTTTGGGGGCCATATGCTACATAGAGTTTGTGGTGGGACTCACGTGGCCCATGAGGCTCTTTTAAATAACAGAACTTTGTTAAACATTCAGAGTCATAACATGATTGAAATGACTGCTATTCTTTTCTTGTAGTCTGTGAAAACCCGTGATAATGCGTTGTATTTCTAAATGTTTCATTTTGCCGGTTCCCGAATGGTATTATTTGCTTCATAGATCTGCCTAATGTAAGCATTGTGACCACGAAACTCTCTATATACTGTATGTATCATTTTTCTGCAATTTCAGTCCACTGCCCTAAAGACAAATTTTTGAGATGGTTCTTATTGATGTGGTGGAAGAAATGAACACTAAAGATCAAGAAAATGTTTGAGGAGGGGAACCAAGGGGAGGATGAGGGAGAAGAGAAGATTGTTACATGAAGAAAGTGGAGATTAAGGAGGATTAAAATTTTGTAAACTTTGTGATTTGTTTCTGGTAGAGTATTGTTAATATAACCTCCTGGGGTTGGCTCTCGTCTTGCCCTTATTATTTTGTGTAGTTAGCTTGTGAAGGTGTATGAGGTATGGGAGCCTGTTCACGATTGTTTGAAAAGGTTGTGAAAAGGGATGTGTCAACTTATCACTACAAACATGACCCCTGTACCCGAACAAAGCATCCGTAGGGGAAGTCTTACTCTAGAGGCAAGATTTGCCACCCCATAAAAACTGGGCAGTGTGATCGAAAGATCAAAGGTGCCATCTTCCAGACAAATACCTACTTCAGTGCTTTGAGCTCGCTGCATGCATCCAGCATGCATGAGGTGCGCAACTCCATAACAATGAAAGTTGCTAAGGGTCCCTAGGGGTGAACTCAAAAATTTCTTTCATGCTCAGACCCTATCATACTTTTGCCTTCCTCTCAGCCCTGATGGATGTATTCTTTTCCATCTGGGCTTTTTGGTCATGATCAAAAAGATGTAATAATTTGTCCCAAGGCAGAGGCAGCTAAATGCATTTAGTCACCACATTGGCTCCCTACTGACGGGAGCTGCTGATGGTTTTATGGAGTTAGTCTTGTTTCCTCTCAGTCTTTCAGCGTCTATCAGCATTATGACAAAAAATGAACATTAGGAATCTTGAGGTATTGATTTTAGTCCCAAAGTAGGATGCCATGTGGAAGTGCATCCAGGACAGAGCGTAAAAACATTTCACAAAGAAAAAAAAAAAAAAAAAAATTTCATCTGTGTATTCTGTGGTACAGGGTTATAGGCTATAAGCCAGAGATTTATCAAGGGGAAGGGGAAGAACAGGGAGGAGATGGGAGGAATTTCTTTGGAGACTTGCAAATTGTTATGTTGTTTTATGTTGGGACCTTTTGAAGGGTTGGAAAGGGAGGTGCATCGTTCTCCTTTTGTGAATGAATGATATGCTTTTCTGTAGATGAAAAATTCAGGGGAGAAAGGGTGGCAGGGCTTTGAAAGTCTGATAGTACCCTTCCTTGACTACACACCCCTAGTGTGTAAAACAATATGTCAATGTGCGGACACTTGTGTAGACCAGTTTTACAAAGGAATGGATTTCAGTCCCCTAATGTAACAGGTTCAAACTAAAAAATGTAGGAGATAATCCAGAAATGATGCATGAAAAAGGAACATAGGTTTTACCTTGTTTAATTCCTTGTCAAATGTTGGAGGAATTAACATGACGAAGGTCGTGTGTGTTAAATATTGTAAATGCCGTGACCCGACATCTCCCAACCTGAAAATTTCCCCTTCAAAATTTCTCTTTAGACGACATCGTATGGACAATTTCCACCCGAACAATTCCCAGCCTGGAGAATTCCCCCTCCGATAACTCCTTCCCCCCCCCCCCGATAATTCCTTTAGGGAAAGGGTTTTGGTTAAGAAAACGGTTAGGGAAATTGTCAGTGGGAATTGTCTGGCTGGGAGGGAATCGTTCAAGAACTCTAAATGTTCTTTTGAACTTACATGTAGGATTAGGGAAAGTTACTAACCCAATATCGCAGGAAAAAAAGTTATCTGATTGTCAAACTTGGTGGAAGGTAACCCTCAGTAACTTGATATTCGCTGTTGCCTTTCAGAGAATTTAACAGTCATCTTAGGAGTCTTTAAATGTTGTAAACACTCTCTTTCAGTAAGATAAAGTTGTCCAAACTTGTGACTCATATATTTTACTATCTTGATATTTGTGAGTGGCTTGATAGAGGTCAAAGGTCAGTTGAGTTCAACAGAAGTGAAATTTGAAAATTTTGCATTAAAGCTCAACATCTCCATATTTAACGAAGTGTTACCTGAATTTCAAACCTTGTGCACAAGTAGACAATTCCTACTGTTTCTTGCAGAAGTGAGGTGTCTTTGCACATGAGGTTAACGGAGGTCAAATCTTGAAGTGAGTACCTGATGGTATCTCAGTAAGTGCAAAGTGCCTGAACTCCACATTTTCGTATACATAGGCAACCCTTAAAAGAAATGCTGTACATTCTTTTTATAGTCTTGAACAAGTACCCACCACATATCTGTATATTTTTGTATTCAATACAAATTCATTGTTTTGATTTTAATCAATTCTTTTTGTGTTCCCTCTGAGAGTTTCAGTTACAATTTATTGTAACTTTATTGCAATGTAAAATGCTACCTTGTAATTGCAGCCATTTTAATATGCAGAAATTTGCAAAACCATTGCAAATTCTCAACCCCATGTGGAAACATTTTATACAGATATAGATCTCTTTTTTTAACTAGAAGAAGGGCTTCGAAGAAACTTGTGCGTTAGGCCTATCTATCTTTGTTTGATTTCGATCTAATAACGCCAGTGATCCTCGTCGATTCCTGGGTACCCGGCTTATAAACTACAACATGCAGTCACGCAACATCCAGATCCTTACTCATCATTATCTATGTATAGTAATTACGAGCACCGACACACACGCACACACACTCACACACCCTACCATTCTCACTGAGCGATGTGACCTGACTCATTCCTCGCTCACCGTTCACTCACTCACTTCACTGCCTTTCAGCTTTTTCAATTCCTCCTCTCTCTTTCTGGCTTGTGCAGTTCAAGGCCAGCAATCCCTCTCGCAAACGAACTGAACTGAAGGAACCCAACTGTACTAACAAAGCCGTAAAACCTTCCTACGTACCACTTTCAGCTTAGAAATTGTTTGTGTGTGCTGAACTGAGCTGAAAAAATCCTGCACTGTGCAGCAGCTGAGAGGGGAAAAAAAAAGGAGCTTGTGTTTATTCATTGTCAATGAAAGGTATTGTGGATGAGGTCAGCAAATATGCATGATTCATGAGCTTGCACCACTTTTACATAGGGGAGGACTCTGGTACTGTGTACACATGCTGAAAATAAACAGAAGTGGTGCACATGTGAATGTACTGTTTCAGGGAGCATTCATTCGTGTGATTATTGTAAAGGGAGTCTGTAAAGCGTACCTTGTGTGTGGGAGAATGCACTTTCGGTTATCGTTAGAATTGAAAATGGTTTTTCCAAAGAGGGTCAATTTCAAAAATTTGTTGAGATTCTTTGCAGAGAAATTCTAAAGATGTCAATTTGAGGAAATGTTGTGTTTGTTTTCAGAAAAAAAATTTTATTCTTAAAGCCAATATTTAGGGGCACAGAATGGTACATTACTTAAGATAAGGCATGACGGCATCCGTCCTTTTCAAGAGATGAGTCTCTCACCGGTAGATTGTCAGTTATTTGTTTATCAAGAAAAATTCACCCAAACTTTCAAATAATTCAAATGATGCATAGATCTGTAAGTCATCTAATCCTTAAAGCTTCAAGGAGATGAAGCTTTCGCTGATATTTATCGGTTAGACTGAATGGTTTATCAGTGATTAAAGTTATTTTCTTGATATGCCATATTTAATTGCAATATTTCCCTTTGACAGAAATAATCCGTCTTGAGTTAAAGGAGCAGACCATTGTCTTCATATCTTGAACACGTAAAATAATCGAGGGATAAACAGTGATATCTTTTGTATCCTTGTTATCTCTTTCTTACTGGATTTTCCATTTGCAGATAATTTTTTTACCACAAGTCTGTTAAGGAGGTATGCTTATAACCGATTTGAAAGAAGAAAAGTGGAAAAAAAATTGTGTAACCATGTATGTCACAAATGCCGATCTTTCTTTGATAGGTGTTGACTCAAAAATTTTGCCGAAAATATCAGCCAGTGAGGTGGTCACCCTTGAACCCTGGTCTAATTTGCATGCCATTGCATACTATAAAACGTAGTCTTCTCCAGATTCCACATGCAGTTAATCAAGAGTGGGGTAAAATGTGCCATTTTGAAATTTTCAGATCAAAGTTGTTACATTTAATGTAAATCTGTAAAAAATTCTATGTTGATTCTTTGTGTCTGAATAGGTAAAACCTCCAGCCTTTGCATGTTTCCTGCTAGATACCATTTATGATGACCTTACTAGCCATGAAAAATGATTGAGATTGTTCAAATTACACTAGCAACTTGAATGTAGGATTAACCTATGTGAACTAACAACTGCCATGTAAAGTCTCATGAAAGAAGGATGTATTAAATGCAAGCTTCATAAATTGATTCAAATTACAAATTTTTAGAGTTCAAACTGCTTTAAGTTCTTGTGAAGTCACATCTAATGCGTCTTCATGATGCATTTGGAAATTTTTCGAAAAAGACCCCTGTGAAGTAGCTATTTCAGACATTGCGCGCACCTTTGTCTAAATGTGGCCTTTTGAACGTCATCGAAAATTTATGTCAGGGTTTGAGAGGTCAGTGTCCTAATGGAAAAAAAAATCAAACCGCAAAAAGCAACTTGGAAGTAGAGCTTTAGATGTTTGCTGCATTGCATTCACTAAATGAAAATTTACTGAAGAATAACTTACAATAGAATGACTGGTTGAGTTTTCAGATTATGGTCCTGTTATGACTCAGTTTTTTTTCTTTGAGGACTACACAAAGGCTTTAGTTTGCTGATATATAGTCTGTAGATATTCTTTTCATTTATAAGTTATGAGTTCCAGATTCCATTCTTGACCCTATTCGCAACGGCCTGACGTGTCTGTGCAGTTGCACGCTGCACATCTGTATGCATTCGTCTCGCCCAAACGTCAGCCGTTCGGAAAATTGTCGGGATGATTTACACAGTGGTTTGGAATTCACTTGCATTTTCTATCATTTAATCAGTAACTGGCGTTATATTGATAGCAACAGTTAGAATCTTTCACCAGTCACTAATTACCCACAATCACACATAGAGAGTCATTAATTGATGGGTTTCGAGTTTTGGCTCATCAAAGTGAGCCTTCCTTTGCTGGTACTTTCTGTTAATCTCAAAGGGGAAATGTGAATTGTATTTGTCATATCAAATAATCAACTGCTTCCATTCGTCTAATTTGTGATGAGGAAAACATCGCAATTTAGTTTTTGCAACCTGTGTGGCATTGACAGGTTTATAGCTAAGCTATGTCGTAAGATTGTCACTAAAATATTTGAGAGATGCATTATTTTACACTTTACTTCCAAAGAAGAAAAAGAAAAAACAATAACCTGAGCAGACTTTTGTAACATTACCTTAGTGTCTGTGAGATACCGAAGCCGAGAGGTGCGGTGGGATGGAGTTATCAACATTCTTGTAAACTATCGATTTTTTCCTGTCCCATTTTCCGAAAACATGTGAAAGGAGAAATCCAAATGAAGTGAGGGGTACTTCATGAAATAACGCTCTTATCGTTAATATTTTGTGACATCCTTCTAATAAATGGGCGTAAGTCATTACATTGCTGGGCATAGGCCTACACTAGCTTAACCTAGCCTGAAACACAAAGCGTTCCGTATTTACTTAATATTCTCAAACATTTTGGTACATCATCAACAGAACATTTTTTTGTTTTCAATGTTTATTACCTCCCATGTCATGGATTGACCAGAAGATGTTTAGTCTCAGACTGCTTACTGTAGTTAATTACAGACTGGTTACAGAGCCTATAAAACACGTCTAAATTAGTAGTATAGTATACGAACTCAGTACATCTGTATCACAACAACTATCTTGTTTGTGACAAACCACAGTAAAACAGGGACATCTATTACATTTTGTCTCTGCTTGACTAATGTTTGAATGTTTTCGTCACATCCATTTATTAGGAGGATATATAATGTTCAAGATGAGATGTCATTTCGTGAAGTAACCCCTCACTCTTTTTGGAATGTCCCTTTCACATGTTCTTGACAAACAGGACAAAAGAATGGATGGTTTACGAGCATTTCGAGTACTCCCTCCCACCGCATCTCTCGGCTTTCGTAGTGAGAGGTGGGTGGGTGTATCTAGGGTGTCCTGCAGTTGTCGGGATTTAAAGGATACTTTAAACTTGTATGCTGCCACCATTCCTTGGCAACAAGTGAGTTTTATCACTGTGTCATTTATATAGAATCAAAATTTCAGAAGTGGCTATTTGTCTGGTTTGAATTTCGTTGCAACAATGATTCCAGTTGAAGTGTTCATATACAACTGTAGGATTATGAGGATGTCATATCAAATTCCATGTTATCAGTCATGCCGCAGTGTTATTGGTGATCAGAGAAGTCAGTGTTGCACAGGTAAACACTGGAAGTGTCCATTGAAGTTCATGACCAGTTAAGTATGTCTGGTAGTTTGAAGTGTCATGGAATAGTTTGTAAGAATTTTAATAGATTTTGATGTGGCTTTTTGCAGAGCAGACAAATTTTGCTCAGGCATAATTTGGGGTCACTGGTGGGGATTTTAATCGGAGGAGCATTATAGATTGCTGAGAGGTAGCTGAAAGAGAAGAAGAGGTAAAACTCTGATCACTTTTCGGCATGAAATTCAATGCGAGGAGGACACCATTCACTTTTGCAGAGACAACATGGTAATGCCCATTTACTGTCAGAGGGTTGGTGGAGCACCGATGCTTCTTCATCATGCCCACACATCTGATATGTATTACTCATGCATCTGCTCTGACTACATTTGTAATACCCCAGGGAACTATCGCTTGGATTACGACTGAATGTGGGTACAGACTGTAAGCTATTAAAAATTAATGCATGCTGATGTAATCAGTTACACTCATTAGCACTCAATACTTCTCTTCCTTTGGCGATATGCTCTTTTGAGCCAATCATTATACGTTAAGTAAAACTCGTAAATATAGAGACCATGAATCTTAGATGAGACAAAGTCTCTAATTGTTCGCAGGTGTTTCGGTGTGTACGTTAAGAGGTTAAATGCATCTGTGAAAAAAAAAAAAAATGTGGATACTTCATTTGTCAGAGGCAAAGACCCATTTGAGTATACACGCGGATACGAAGTGAGTATTTGTAGTAAAGTCTGCCTGCTGTTTTACTGGGACCCAGATGTTTCAGGGAAATAAACTTGCTTGTGTCTAAGTGATATGTCAAAAATGTTTGTTTGCATTGATGAACCTATAACCTTCCAGCTGATTTGGGTCACTTAAACTGTAAGGGACCAACCATCGTGGGCCCTCCAATGATTTGCAGAGATGGGTGCTAAGTACTTATTAAATCACTTGTTCCTAGGATCTGTGTTCCATCAGATAATGATCAGCGGAAGATAGGCATCAGTGGACATCTGCATAGAACTTTTTCTTCCATGTGGAGCTAAATTTCCATCTGATGACTACCCCCTTTCCTCTCCAAGTCTCCAAGTGCCTACGAATACATTTCTCTGCTTAAATAAGCAATTGAGGATTATGGAAAAGCTAATGTCCTTTTCCTGTCTGTATGCAAACTGCATATATGGTTTTTTTTTTTTCAAAGAGTTCTTGCAGGATGGGACAAATTTAGCAAGTTGTCGAGACCATGCGGTGAGCCTCATAGGCGGATTGTATGAAATGTGGTCGGGGCATGAAACTGAAAGTTGACAGCAACAACCATTGCTGTCACATTTTTACAATCGGATCACTGTTGCTCAAGTCATCCTGTTGAGGGGGAAAGGGAGACCTGTTGACTGTGACCAAAATGTACCTATGAAAGTTCCAGGGAGGAGTATCAGATGCCATTATGACCAAAGGCTAAGTTTCCTCTCCCCTATTGAATCTACAAATCACTTCTAAGCCATGATTGCTGTCCCTTTCAGTGATCAGCTGGCTTTTTCAAGTTATTGTGGTAGTTGGGGATCATTCAGTTACCATCTGATCTGATCTTCCTTCTCAGTATTGTTTATTTCCCCATCAGATTTTTTTTTTTTTTTTTTGTCTTTTTTCTGGTTATTTACTGCTTTATAAATTGAGAGAGAAAAAAAAAAGTTGAAAGTAGATTTTGCCAGTGATCATGACTGATTCCAGTACCATAAACAGCTGATAAAATTGATAAAACGTCCTGTGCAGGATGAACTGGAAGATCATTGGCTGTAGGAGGAACAAAGCACATTCCTTTGCTGTTAAGCCTTTGTTCTCAAATTCCTGGTACACAAGCCTGCCTGAGCTGCAAGCCATCCAGTAATACGCCCCCTTCACATACAAAGGCAAAACCACTAGAGTTTCTAGGAAGTAGCACTGACACATGGGATCTTTGTACCCCTGCAAACAAAAATGGAACGGTCCACTGCTTACTCAGTGCTAATCCCCTGACCAAGCATGCCTTCTTTGAAAAGTGAATGTAAGAAGAAGGACAACAATAAACCTTTAGGAAGGTGGAAAAGGTATTTACTAACCCCCACATGGTCCATGGCTGTGATGGGATTTTAATCTTGAGCTTTGGAATTATACTGAGAGTGAAAGAATTCTTTGTGTAACAGTATGCACAGTGAGAGGAGTTTGGACTGGCCCCATGTTGAACTCTGTGGCGGGAAGCAATTGACTGTGTAAAAAAAAAGCCTGGTAGCTTATTGAGTGGTTGCATTTCTCTTTGTTGTGACAAAATTGGAAAACCTAGGCAGAGATAGTACATTGTGCAGGTTGCTTGGTGCCACAGGAGTAGTCATCAGTAACAACTGTTGGCTAAAAGGAGTAAATGTGAGGGAATAAGAATCAAAAGAAAAAAACAAGGGAAGCAAGGAGCTCTGATTTGTGGCAATTTGTTCTCCATTTAAGTGATCATTTCTTGTGAAGAGACTTTGTCATACCTGCCTTGATTGTGCAACCGTGTGCTGAAGATCTTGCAGTGACGATCACAGTGAATCCAGTGGTGTTTTGTATGTTTTGGATTTTATTTAGTCAGATGGTGAAAAGTTTGTGTGCACATGTGGTGTTCATAACAAAGGAAGGTGAGTACTATAAATGTTTACTATCAGTGCTATTGTCATCCTAACACAGTCAGATCTATATACTGTGCAAGCCATTAGTTGTACATGTCCAACCTAGAACTGAAGAAACTGTAGAACAGCTTCCTCTCCTCATGAGAGAGAGGCAGTCACCATGTTTTCGTCAGGTGAAAACTGACATGCGATAGTGGCAATGATAACTTACTGTCACAATGTTAGCCAGTGCAGCATTGAGAAAACCTGTCTAGTGCTGTCCACATTAAACATGTGGTGTGCATTTGTGTGCCAGGGATGGTATATCTCTTGATAGAAAGAAATGCACCAAGCTGTCCATTACAGATGCAGCGATCGATTCGGTCTGTGTAAGTCTCCCGTTCTTTGCTGTGCCGGCTGCATTCTTTTGAGTCACTGCCGATGTAAGTGAGATGTAGAGTATCTTGTCTGTTATAATGTCAAGAGCAAATACCGATCAGGATAAAACCACTCTGATCATTGCAACTGTCTAGATGTATGCATTGGGTCACTTTAGGCAGTAGCAACTGATACCCACCTAGACAAACTGTTTTAAAGTTCTGCACTTCAAACTAAGAAGCGCTCTTTGAAATTTTGGCCTGGATACCTTGGTTTAATTTTTATGCATTTCAGCACATTTAAACTACATTACAGAGGCTAAAGTCCCATCTGTGAAATACTGTTAGAGCTTTTTTGAAATGTTCATTGCACTGTCACTTTTAGCAACTTTGGTTTTTTAGTGACTAACAGCCAGATGGTTTCAAATTACAGTTGAAAGCCGAATTAAAAGTTCTCACAAGCTCAGCTGAAATCCTTGCTGATTGCATATGCTTTCTGGGGGCTCACATGTTTACTGTTGTCAGTTGTACTTGTCTATGTATAAACATTTTCACTTACCCTGTAACACTGTGAAAAATTTGGATCAGATGCTTTTCCATGACACATTCTGTTGTTTTCTACTTGTTAATGATGATTCGAAGCAAATCCATTGAGAAGCTCTCTTCTCTTGAACAAGAGCAAACTCCATAAGCAGATTGATGGAAACATTTTCCTCTTTTTCTTGTCTCAGCTATTTGCTCACCTTGTCTTTTCTTCACGTGGGATAGCTTGCTAAAAACAAGCTTTGAAAGACTGTTCCTACAGTAACCTGATCCAGTGGCAAACATAGCCGTAGACTTTCCACTCGATTATCCCTCTAGGATTAACATCTACCAACCACTGTGTTAATTAAAGACACCATTTTAATCTTCCACTGAACGTACTGAAATTTTCATTTGATGGTAGCTCACAGCATTTCCGTACCTGCCAACCACCCCAGCCAGTGACCTTCATAGCTGATTTTAGTAAGGCAAGAATATTTGGAATTTGTAACGATGTGATAATGCTACGGAGGAGAAAACACAATTCCTAAAATAACTGACACGTTGCGGTACTCATGTCCATATATTAGTCTCATTGCAACAGAGACTGTGGCAAGAATCACCCAGCTAGAGAATCACCCAAAAATTGTTGAACACCAAAAGTGTCATGCATTTGTTGTGATGTGTTAATGTTGTGGGGGAATGGATAGACTCCTACCTCCTGGAAACTCCTATCCAGTGTTTACAATCCCATTACAGCAGAGGTCATGGTAGCTGCTCAGACATACCCAGCTCCACATGCTGGCAGAATTGATCAGTGTCAGAGCATGTGTGGTAACCTGTAGCCTATATCTCTATCATAACTGGAAGACTTGGAAGACATAAGTAACAGTGTGCTGCATAACTGTGAATTAAAGTTTGCATACAGTTCTGAGTATCCTCTGGGGCAATGCTAGGTACAGTAGGTCGACTCTTGGCTTCGTTTTTCTCTAGTCGAGTGAAAGTAAACAACTGCAGCCTGTGGGATGGCAAGGTATCACAAGCAACCCTTAGGTTGCATTTCAACCTTTAAGGAATGTAAATCATGATAGCGTATCATTTTGATTGGATTAATTAATTACTTTTGGAGATTTAAGGGAAAAAAAAGGAACAAGTAGGCCATTGGTGTGATGTCAGTGTAAAAGCTTATCAACTTGGTACATGTGTTAATGAAAAGGAAGGGGGGCATGACAGAAATAACCAAGTGAAGTTTAAGAATTTACCTTACCGCAACTCGTGCTAATTCAAAATCTAAGAGACAGAGAGATCCCTTTAAAAGGTGTCGATCATTTCTCACTTCTCAAGCTTTTAACAGATTGAGAGTGGCAATCTAAGTCTCACTTAGCGCTGTCGTGGTAACGGTTTTCTTTCATAATATCGTCACCTTTTGTACTAGGATCGATGTGATCCCTCCTACAGCTGTGATCAGGAAGCTCTGTGTAGGATCATGCCTGTTGTCAAGTTCATGTACACAGCATTGTGCTGTTTATAGAGAACACCTGTTTTAAATGTGAATGTTTCCAAGCTATTCAGTAACTGGTACACTTCAAGGATGAAAATGTTCAGTGCACCTGTGACTTTCTGTGATTCTGGAAGGTCTGCAAATGTGGTCTTGCAGTTTGCATTCAAAGGATGGGTCTGCAGAAGTGGGGGGGGGGGTGGTGGTGGGAGGGAGGGAGGGAGGGACAGGAAGGAGAAGGCAAGGGACGGTAATGGGAAGGAAAGAGATGATGCATCAGGGAAGTGAGAAGAGAATGAAAACTAAAAGTAAATTGATTTATACTGTTTATTGCAGGATGTGGCAAACATACAGTACAGTAGCTGCTTTCTGTGTTGTTGTCATGTGCTTTGGGCATGGTTCTATGCTTCTATTTCCTGATATGGACTCAGTGACTGTGACCACACATCTCTTATCACTAGTGGAGGGTAACCCCTTTTGCCATTGCATTTTGAACCTCGAATTCATTCCCAGCTCCATGAAAGGTGCCTGGTTTCCCAGGGTATATTGCAAAAACTAACTAAGGAATAGCCCCTTTTCTTCATATAGTGGTAAAGGGGACATATACAAAAATGTCCATACAAAAGTTGGGTCAAATCCATCGTTTAGTGGGGGCTACGGGGGTCCAGATACACTCTAACTTTGCTAATTTTATCCCCATTGAATTTGCACGGGAAACAATAATGAAAAAATTTCTAAGCCTCAGCTCTGTGTGAGAGGTGCCAGGTTTCACAGGTTATATCTCAAAAATTAAGCAAGGAACAGATCTAGGAAGTACAATATCTCCTCCTTGTAAACTACGTACAGGGCTGAGATAATATACAGCTCAGCACACTCCGGGAGTACCTGAAATGATGTCTGAATGACAATATAAAATGATAGTGATGAGATTTGCAACTCTGTGAATTATGAAAATGTTAGTATGGTCTCTGGGCCCCATGGACCCCACTTATGGATGGATTTGACCCTCCCAATTTTTGTGTGAACATCTTTGTATGTACCCACTTTAAAACTAAATGAAAAAAAACGGGCTATTCCTTGGTTAATTTTTGAGATATACCATGGAAAACCAGGCACCTCTCATGGCGCTCATAGTTCGTTATGGGATTTAACCCTCAGTAAGCACTGTAACCCTTCTCCAAAAACGTCCCCTCATGTTAGAGAATTTAGACATGAAGTAGGAATCAAAGTGACTCTTTTAAGTCTTTTTGCAGTAGGCCACACACTGAGTTCGAAAAAACTTCTTGTAGCGACCAATCTTGCAGAGCAGTTTCTAATTGTTAAAGAATGTAGTATTTTGTTTTTCTAGTTTGATTGTGACACAAATTGCCAGTCTGAAATGTTTGGCCAGAGCCACCAGCATGTGTGTGTACTGTACAGCATAAAATCTGTAAACAATCAGGATTGTCCATTATCACCCTATTTTTTTTTTTGCTGTTCAAGTACACATTGAAGACTGTCAAAGATCACTTGCTATCAAAGCTTTGGAAAAGTTACAGTACTTGAGAGCAAACATGGCTGGCTGCCTTATCTCTGTGCCCTTTCATCTCTTTCAAGTACCTGTGGTAATTGTTCGCTATTGTGCCAAAAGTTTTAAACATCTTGAATGCTGGGGATTTTGTAAATTGAAAATGAAGGACTATATTATCAGGAGTCAGTCTTCTGTTTGTTGATCTCTGTTTATTGCTGTCATGTACTTGGCAGAGTCACTGAACTTTTTCCTTTTTTTTTTTTTTGATGACTAGTCTTTGCGGATGAGCATCTTAGTCCTCTACCGCTGATTTTACAAACACTTCGTATTCACCTGTCTTTACAATTTGTATTGTACATCTATCCATAGAAAACTGTGTCACACTTCTTCAAACAAGGTAACTTCTGGGACAGTGATTGTCTATTGCATTGTGATGCAGGCCTTACTTCCTATTTCTTCCCAGTTGCTTGTTTTCTCTTACAATCACGTTTGATGTTAACACCAACTGGTGTGGTCGAGTGGGATAATTTTGTTGCTGTTGATGCCTCCTGTCTTTTCTGCAGCAGTGACCCTTGACCGAAACTTTGCCTTGATAGTCAGTAAGCTTTCCTTCCATGGCATTTGGGAAAACTAACATCTATCACAAGTCACAAGATATCATTTCCCCATAAAAATGATATGCTTGTGGTTCTAGTTGGTTATAACCACAACAAATAGTGGTAAGGCTTTCTTTTGGATGAGAAACAAATATCGTTTATTGGAGACACCACCATGGCATTATTTGTCAGGATTAGGGCTCACTTTGTGTTATTACATCACACGATTTCACAAACGAATGTGTATGCAGACTGCTGCACACAAAAAGGGATGGTACAGTGCAACTTGCACAAGTATACATCAGTTCACAGGTTAATAGAATCGCTTAAACCAATGCCTTGTATGTCCTGAAATGTAGAGCTCTATCTTGACAGAGAACTCTCTACCACTGAGAATCAAACTCGTTTCCTGAACATCCACCACAAAAAAAAAAAGTTTTGCAGCAAGATTGTGTCTGCAGTGGTTTTGCAATGGCTGATCATGTCCCAGCTCCTGATTTTGTCATTGCAGGCCATCTTAATCTCTGTTTGGTAGGAAGTCCTTCCTCTATCCTGCTTCCTGTCTGGCTCCTAGATAGCTAATCAGCCCAACAAGCTCTCCCCACAACCAACGACCAGTGACTGAGCTACATCTTTGCTGGGATGGATTTTGCAGGCAGTTTCTGTTTTGTCTCTTATTTAGCGTTTTCCTGGCATGATATGCTGACAGAGGATTAGGCAAAGGCTAAAGTATAACATCTGCAACAGGAAACATTCTACCGGGATATTCAAACAACAGGTCAGTGCAGGTGTTAGGATATTCCTGTAGAAGTGGAAGTCCACCTTTTACCTACTGTATCAGTGACGTTCTGTGACCGTTGGATGTTTTTCTGTTAAACCTTTTATTTTTCCTTTTTCTTTTTTTTTTCTTTTTTTGTCAGATGAAATGCTGGTTCATTGTACCCTGTACTGACATAATTACAGTACAACCAGTAGTAAAGTTAATACCCCCGTGCTCTAGTGTTCACTTAGTTTGATCCCTCTTCTCCCAACCGTCCCACTTCTTCCCCTCATCTCCTCTTCCCCCTCCCCCTTCCACTCATCTTTTCAGGCTTCCTTCATCTGTCAAGCAATCAATGGAACATCTTCATGGGCTTGAGGGTACAGGTGCTGTAGATTGGGATGTAAAATGGGTATTAAATATTGAGCTGAAAGTGAAGTATATGCAGAGGAGTGCATATTTCAGTTAGCACTGTACTGACCCGTGGAAAGTAATTAAGTGTGGTAAACTTAGTATATTCATGATCTTTGAAGACCAATGTAACCTAAGATGTTGGTTTACCTCTTGTTGCTATTTTGATAACTCCCCGTTTTCTCTAGAGTGCACTTCTTTCTGGTGTCTCGTTAAGTTTGCAATTTTGGACGAACATGCCACTGCTCAAGACTGTAACACCAAAGGGAGTTGATATCACTGTCTTTGAGAGTGTTGCTAGGTCAAAAAGCATTTGAAAGTCAAAAGAGGGTAAGGGAAGGGTTGTACAGTACCTTACTGAGAGGGCAGGGGAGAAATGAGATTGGTTCTATGTCCTCATTTCAACTAGCAGTCATATCACTTTGAATGGAACTTTTGTATGGGAACAGTCGTAGTAGTTTACCTGGTGGGAGAGAGTTTGGAGAAAGGTAAATAGCCCACAGTGTACCTTGTTTTGCATTTTGGTGTAGAATTACGTGATACAGTGTTGTTATGCAGGTCAGCTGTATATTGTGGAAGTTACCTCTGTAGCACAGAAATGTCCATATCCCAGAAGGTATCGGTCAGCCTTTTTCTTTGCCAAGATTTATTGATTTTTGGCGGGAAGTAAGGGATGGCAGTAGATAAACTGTGTGGGTTTGATTTTGATTAAACAATTGCTTTAAGACCTAGTGTTCGACGTGTATCCAAGATTACACATTTTACTTCAATAAACTTTTCAAATTTCTGTCAAAAGTATTCTCTCATGATAATCTGGTCTGAAATTTTGTGTGGGCATTGCTGACGGAATATGTTTTACAAGGCAGATGTAGGAGCTAACCTTAATATTTACCATGTGTTCAGTCCTAAAGACGACAATGGTTCAAAGGTCATTCAGAGGCCTGGAGTGGCTTTATCATTGTTACTAATTTTAAGCCACAGCTTTGATTGGCATGATTGCTCAGCATCCTGGTCAAAAGTCACTGTACATAAACTGATATAGTGTCAGGAACTCTTGAGGCTCCTGGTGGTTTGCATCTGATATTCCGGCATTCAGGTCAACTGCTGCCTTTCAGTCGTAATTGTTGATGGTGAAGCAGATGCTGTACCTGGTAGCTAACACATTTGCATGATTGCGATGGCAAAACAACGCAGATCTGTACTGCTGCTTGCCATAGTATGATAGTTATTTCAGTAATAATAATGGAATGAGACTTGCAATGAGCCAAATCTACCAGAGTACTCATGGAACTTTACAAACACAAGGAGAGTAGAAAAAGCTTAAGTAGAAAGTTAGGAACATGCTGGACAAAGATTGCCAGCAGTGGCCAGGACCAAACCTAGTGAGATGTTACTTGCAGTCAGATTAGAGTCACAATTTGGACTGTTCCAGGGTACTATCAGTGTTGTAATATCTGTAGAGCTGGTTTGGCCTATATCTTTGGTCTCTGGTATCAAGTACTCATTGAGATCTTTTACATCACATAACATTACAATTTGTATTTGGGGATGTATCGACCTCTCTCACATCTCTTCTTGAATTCAGAATGCATAAAAGAAACATGATGCTATAGGTCAGGGGTGTGCACCCGTGGCCCACTGCCTAATTCTGCGAAGCCCATGTAGCAACTGAAAGTTTTAGTCGCTGCCCTCATCAAATTCTTGAAATTTTGTTGAATTTTGTGTCAGTGTTAGTTTGCCTTCCTTTACAGACAATTGGTGTGTTACCAACGATCTTTTGAGAATCCCTGTCACAGGTGCAAATAGATATCACATTAGGACACCACTTCTTAAATGAAACAAGAATGGATCCCCCAGTGAGACTGTGGCATGTTTAAATTAACCATTTTTCAATTGGAAAATTACAACATTCACTCAATGTATGCTTTCTGAAGTTTGAACTACCAGTGACATGGTTGTCATTATAGGATGGAGGTGTAACCACAAAGAGGCACATCGCCAGTGGCCCGTAGTATAGTTAATAGTTGGAGATGTTGGACTAATGGTGGTAAAGATCAGGGGTAAAGGTAAGACAACCTCATACAGGTCTACTCCATTCCTGGTTCCGTGCAACCCCTTCAAGGGTTACAGCAACATAATTTGCACTAGTGGTCAAAAAGGTTGCACATCCCAGCTGTAAGGTTAACATTTGGGAACAGCATAATTTGATTGTAGAAATTTAAACCAGTGAGTTGGATGCTTGCCACATGCTGCACTTGTGCATTCACTGCACTTTGTACAGTAATAACCAGTAACATGTGTCGATATAATACAGTAGGAAGTATTCCATCAGGTTCAAAGTGGAACTTTCGGAGTTGGCAGCGATCCTAATCACTGCAGAAGTGATAAAAAGCAAAACAATGTAACAACTTCTTCCTCTATCTTGAAATAGCAAAGTACAAAAAAAATGTCATTTAGGGAAAGGTTGTATGCCTTATGTGCATGCCCACATTGCATGATACATACAAAAGCATCCTTCAAATGGATTTTAACATGGTCTGACCTTTAGTCTGCGACTGCTTAGGTGATGTTTCAATAGATGCTGTTCGTCTTTGCATGCAGATTTCCACTGCCCGCAAATCTGCATATCTTTATTGCCAAGAATGGGAAAGAGAGAAACGGAGGTAGTTGCTCTATATTTTTGCTTTACTTGTCGCAGCACAACAGATGCACTATACTCTACCCTGTTTTAAGGCACCTTATGGGTGCCCTACTGCTTAATCTGTGTTGATCATCATTCAATTTTATCCCATTTCTAATGGCCAGACACACATTTTGTATGTACTGTGCAGTATGATACCTTCCAAGGGCATCACGTTGGCCTCGCATTTGTGAATCCTTGTCTTTATGTAGCACAATTCTGTCCTTTGTTTATACTGTGTGTGTGTGTGGTTAAAGTGTCTATCAGAAAGATAGGGACAGCAATCAGCAACATGAGGGGAATGCCACACTGATTATGTGGATCTTTCCCCCTATCATCCTAGCCACTTCAAATAACATTTTCTCCATGACCTTAGACCCATTCCCGATGTCATTTCTGGTACTGTACTCAAAAACCAAACAAACTTCAAATTTATCTCTGGGAGGGCAAGAGAGTTGAAAGGGCCAGAAGGTCATTTCCCAGAGAAGGAAATGTCTTTGCCGCTTTCAGCTTCATTTGCATACAATTTGAATTGTACTGTTAACTTTTAGACACATCACAGCTCAGGTTGAACAACAAATCCTGAAAAGTTTCTCGTGCAGTAAGAAACAAAATGCATCAGTTCTGAGCCTACAATGAAGAATGGTTTGCAGTGACAAAATGAACAAACAGTGGTACTTTTCCAGGCATTTTAAAGAGAACCAGCACTTGTGTCTGTTTAAGTTCTGTCAGGTTTCTTGGGTCCATGTTGAGAGTGTGCATTCAGTAGAACGTAATGCATGCCGTCTCTTGAGTCGGTCTGAAATAGGAAAAGCCAAAAACCTGAAGACTTTGCCAAAATTTGCGCTGATGCAGTAAGTTGTGAAGTATGCTTGTTACCCAAGATAGAGGTAATAGCTTTGCAGGGCAATATTTCTTTCGAAGAACATGGACAATACTGCAGGTTTGAAATAAATGCTAATTGACTTGTGTTATTTTGTGTTATTTTTTTTTCTTCAAAATAATTCCTCGAACATTTGAAACATTTCTCGTGTTGAAACAAACACTTTTCAAAAATTTTACCAGTGATGGTAATTTGCCATTTCAACTCAGAAGAAAATTCCCACTAGTTCACTGAGAAACTGCTTCATCAGTAACATTATGTTGCAAGATGTTACCGGGGAGGGGGGGGGGGTTAGTGGGCAACCCATCCTAGGTAAAAATTGTCACCCCCTGAAATACTGTAGAGCCCACCCCTCTTAAAAAAAGTCCTGTCCCTCATGCAGTAATGCTCATCTCATTTAGCATTTCAATTTTAAACTCTCTCCCTGAAGGTGATGAGGAGACCTCTCCCTGGTAATTCATGTAAAAATAAATTTTGGCAGTAGTTTTGTCAGTTTGTCACTGATAGTCTTTTGCAAGATACAGAACTGTATTGTGGTCTATCTGGCAAATACCACATGTACTATAGGAAAATGTAATTTTGTATTTACTTGTAAAAACTCTCAATGGTTTCATTTCCGACTGAGATTGTTGAATAATCTGCATTCCTGTTTGGTCGTAATTGTAAACCTCAATTTTGTGATGAATGTTGCTCAAAGTTCAGCAAATCAAGGCACTGATTTTGTGACAAGCTTTAGGTTTGTCATAACTGTAATGAAATTCGGCTGAATTCTCTTGAGGAAGAAATTACCAGTTTCCATATTTTTTCAACATTGATGACAAGATTCTCTTCAGTTACCTTAGCATGATTTGTAATACATTGAAACCGATTTTGTTGTACAGGAATGCCCAAAAGTTTCTAGGATTCTGTGGTCCTTTTTATTAGCCTACATGTACGGCTCCCCTCTGTGTGGATATTACGCCACGTAATTCCCAGTAACATACCTGTCTCCCCCCTTTCCCTGTGCTCACGTGTATGCAGAAGTAATTTTGGATTTGGGTAATAAAATGCTGTTCAGGTACCTGTGAAAATGGTACAAATTACTAATATCAGAACAGCACGACACAGCTTATCAGTGGAGGGTTTCCTTTCTCTAAAGCAACATGTTTGTTCCTGTCCCCACCGCTTTTGTCCCTCTCACTTTTCTGGTCCCAAATACAGTATCGGTTTTAAAGAGACACATTGAGTTGTTTCGTGAAGTTCACTACATTTTCCTAAACCTGTTAAGTTTCACCCACACACTAATTTCAAATAGTCAAGCCATTAAAGAGAATCCCAATGTGTCACGTACAAGGGAACATTAATGAGCGGGTTATCAACGACTCAATTAGGTTTCTGAAAATTTTGCGACCAGACACTTTTCACATAAGATCCATATGCACAAAGCCAGTACAGGTGAGGGTCAAAAGTATTGTCATGTCTTTGCATGGTTTAAATCCTCACAAACTTATCAATGTCAACTCGATGAACCCCTTTAAAAGGGGTCACTACAGATGTGCAATACTGTACTTTGTATCACAAGGGTCCATCGTCATACATGTCAATGGCAAAGACCCTTTTGAGTGTCATCCCAATGGCTTTAACTTAATTCTGTCAACATTTAGCAGGGCTGTTATTGTGTGCCACCAACTATAGACTAAGGGTCCTCTCTTCATAATATACTTTTCCACTGTACACAGTTCTTAGAAAATCTTAGCAATGCTTTGCTGTGCAGGTGCTGGACATTCTTGTGGTATTCTCTGTCACTGTCTCTGTGTTGGGGTTCCAGGATTACTTTGCTTTAAAATCCCCTGAAAATAGCAAAAAGCAGTAGGAGATTAAGATCTAAATGGTGAGGGTCTTTGTCCTACCGGAGCCAGCGACCACTCTCTAAAAGCCCTGCTCAGTAAATCATTGAAAAGTCTAATCTGGGTATTATAGTATTATATTGATTAATTTTTAACTAGGTTGGGTTGGGACAAGGTAGCTGGTGGGTAACCATTGTGTGTATGAGAAGGTATGCCTCTAAACATTGTACATTAAAATGTTCCAGCTGACTTCCATTCCTTTTTTGCTGGTCATTAAATGTTTTCTTTGGCTTTTTTTTTTTTTCATGTGAAACCACAAGTTGTCTCTCATAGATCTGATAGTTATGAGTTTTAGAAAAAAAAAAAAAAAATCTTTTTTCCCCGCGTTCAATGTTATCCTTTTCCTGATTGAACCTGTGTTTGTGCTTCTGTTTGAGTTTTTTTTCTCAGGACAGTGGTCAGCCACCTGTTATTCTAGGCTTTTTCATAACAAACAGTAGGTCTATAATACTGTAAGTTATGTGGTATCAGTTTGTCCATTCCTTGCCTTACATTTCAAACAGACTGCTGCTGACCCAAACTCATCAAATTCCAATCAACAGTTTGATGTGGTTAATATTTTCTGAGAATCATTTCAGAAGCAGGCCACTATCCAAAGTTTGTCCAGGCCTTTAGATGAAAAGAAAAATGTCTGATCATTGGGTAATATAATTATAAAAAGGTAGCCAGCAGAGTAAAGATTGACTTAATCAGGTGTCCATAATAAAAATCTTCCCCCAAACAGTTTTGGGCAGATTTCATATTACCCAGTCTGTGTGTGAGATATTGATGAGAGAAAGTTGAGTTTGCATTGAGCAGGTAAGGTTTGGTTTATTTCAATGATCCGCCGACTTTGGATCAGGCCTCAGCAAATCATTCGAAATTGTAACTCATCATTTTAAGACAGGATCAAATGTCTACACGCCTTTGTGAAATATGTACCAGCCTGACAGAAGTTTTCAGTGTTAGACAGTGTGATTTTCTTCCACTTAAACAGCCTAACCTACGTAGAAGCTCAGTGGAAACTGTGGTCAACTATGAATCATGCTATTAATTCCAGATGTAAGCATTTCTGCAAAGGCTCACGTAATTCACATGTTGGAAATTGAACCATGAATCCAAGCCTAAGTGCATAGTTTGTCTAATGTAATAACAGTAACAAAATAGCACAAAAATGGTAATAATACAAGTACAACACACAGTGGCATTCTACATGGAGTTCTAAAGTTTTAGCAGTATGAACAATGCAAAAATAGGTGACATAAAAAATAGATAATGGCCCCCTCAAAAACATAGGGCTAGCAAATGAGTTCAACAGGTTGGTCTATTTCATTCAAGCAGTTGACAACTGAAGCTGGCAATCGAGTAGCATTGTTTGCCTCTTCTCAACAGTTTATCCTCCTTCATTGCACCACTCAGTTGTAAAGACATAGGTCATCATGCTGTGACACAGATGTGACAGTACATTCTTGATTGTAACACTTGGTGTAAAAAGCAATACTGCAAAGTAGTGTTGCTATCTCTTTCTAGAAAACCCCTACTCCCATTTATAAACACCACAGGTTCAACATAACATTGAACTTCCCTACTGCTTCAATGGCATCCCAAGATGGGGAGACCAGTGATATACCAAAACAAATTAAATTTACTCCTCGCTCTTGGGTTCCGAGATATGATTCCTGTTTCATTGTGTGCTGCTTCCCACTGGGATGTCTCTCCCGTGAGCAGAGGCAGAGATGCATACTGGCTGAATTCCACGCATTCGTCCCATGACAGATGCCGACAAACCTCTGCTTTGACCTGGCAGCATCTCCGCTTGAAACCTGCTGGGGGAATAAGCAGCCAACCAGATTTGATGGAAGAAGGGCAGCGGTGAAGCTAGGAAGAGAAGAAAAAGATAGAAGAGCAATGAGACTACCTTTTTGTAAACTTTAGGCATAATACACTGTAGGCTGGTACTTTGGATGAACATTCTTGAAACAAACTTTGCCCTTCACATGAGTTGAAAAACAAAATTATTCTAGAATGATGGTGGCTACAGTATGCCTTTTTTTTTTCTCCTAGTATCTTGCAGGGTTTCCCCGGGTACTTATTTGCGGAGGCGGCCGCCTCACAACTTTTCAAGACCGCCTCTCCAAAAAATGCTGTAATTACCGCCTCACATGTTTATATCATGGTCAAATACCTAGAATCACCCATTCTTGAAGGACCTAAGTACAGATTTGAACCTAAAATTCATGGGGGTGTTAAGTAATTCACCTCCACCCCCTCATACTCCGAAAAACCCAGGGGAAACCCTGATCTCGCTTCCTGTGTCTCTTTGAATGTGCTCGTTGATGACATGTGGCAGTAGGTGGATCATGAAAAATTTATTCATCAGTCCTGTGTAATATTTGCAAGTTTTTACAGTGCCTTTTACCGTATGCGTTATCAACATGAAATGCAGAAGTGACATTCCTATTGTAATCACTGTCCTTCCACCTTGTGATGCCTTCGTCCAATGTGCGTGGGTCCGATCCATGATAGAGAAGAGCCAATCCTCAGATGACTCCTAGCTCAGTCTTTTTCTCTTTTTTGGGTGAAGGGGCCTCTCATGCCAACCAATGAAGCCAGTGGCAAACCCCTCACACATATTCACCCTGTCATACTCACCACACTGCTTTTTCACTCTGTTTCATATCTTCAGAGTGAAAGTCCGAGTCGTAAACGCCGGAGGATGTCCCAGAGTGCTGTGGGCCACGCAAGTACATCGAGCCCTCACCAACTGGTCCGCCCTTGGCAGAATACGTCATCTAACGAAGAACCTATGAGCAGCATGGCCACAGCAGCCACTCAGAGACGACCTGAGACACCGGATGTGTGTTTGAATAGGAGACCTGTTGGAAGAAGGTGGGTTATGTTTGTTGTCAAGATCAAAACTGGATCTGTCTTTCTGGCGGAAGTTGGGACTCACTAGAGTGGGTTTTGATTTAAGAGAATGCCAAGCCCAAGAGAATTAGAAGTAGACAAGAGAGATCGTTTTTGTTAATTTTTGGGGTTGGTTTGAAATTTACAGTAAGAGTCATTCCGCCATAACTGAAACAGTTGAGCATAGGGGATGTGGTATGATATGTAACTATCATTGTGGGTTGCAAGTGACAATTTCTTTTTCCTGGAATATACATGATAATAGTGTATTCACTTTGGTTGTTGTTTGACAGAATTGTAGTATTCATATAACTATGTCAAAGGATTTCTACATGTGACAGGGTTGTCTTCGGACAAATTTTCATTCACAAAACATGTGGATGACCTTTAGAGAATTCAGCCAATGGTCGGTGGTTGGAGCGCTGCCAGAGATTTTGTGCGTCGTTTAATTATTACCATCGAACCGTGATGTAAACTCACACACACAAGCCTCTGCTATCTCTTAATTAATTTCAGTGCCCAAGTGTGTCCAAAAGCTCGAGCTGTGCTGCTATTTGAATTTAAATGGCAGTGCTCTCATTCTTACGTCAGAGTGGATTGAAATGTGTAGCTGAGGCATGGCTGACAGTGTACCTATGTGTAACACATATTGACACATCACTAGTACATGACTAACCCATGACTGTCAGAATGTAAATGAACATGTGTAAACCGATTGATACATCATTGCTTGTGTCGCTAACACGTAGCAGTGGTACACCCAGCATTCATTTGTGCGTTGCAGTAACCCAGTAGTACTGTGATATAAGCACACATGACCCAGAAAAGGTGGCGAATGAGGTGATGGTATTGATGTTAAGGTGATGATCGGTGGTGCACTATTCAGTTGTCCACAAAATGACCATTTGGGTAGAAAAGCGATTAAAACGTCTCTCGTGCAGAAAACGATTTCTGACAAAACAGAATAAAAAAAACGATGATCAGGCTGGTCTGTAAGTGGCACCCCAGCAGAAAAACTAAATGACCTTGATACATATCTTCATGGCACATAATTTCTTGCTCTTTTAATTCTTTGGTGGTTGACAAGCTTCTTTGATGACCTCCATCTCTCTATTGTCTTTGTAACGTCATCCTTCCCCTCGGCGATGCGTTTATGAATATTCATGTTCTTTGGCCTTCGATAGTCTGATCGATATTTGGGCCCTTCGGAGGCACGAGAATCGATAATTTAGGATGAATCTAATCCCAGATCTATCCTTACAGACAGTCCTCCAGCAGTCTCCCGGGTGGCGGTCACCTCGGTTCATACCTTTGATATAACTGGGGGGCTCTATCAGAATAGGAAAACACCTGTAAATGCTTCTGAGAACAATCCTGTGGTAAACGAGCAAGTCCTCTAAGGATAGAATATGACTGTCTGTTGGCAATTTTCCCATCGAAGCCAAGACAAATTGCCTAGACAAGGCAAAAATATTGCAGTGTACGGAATGCCGACAAAGTTTTCTTGTTAATGCAAGACATGAACGATGACTGTAACCTATTTCTCCTTTGTAACATAATCCCCTCAGCTGCTCCAGGAAAAGTCAAAACTTTTGGTACTTGGTTGGGGGAGTGGTTACATTGTCTTTAGATTTCATGTGACTTTGTCCTGAAAAATGAAGTAATATGTATATGACTTTGTGTGTTATAATCCTAGGCTTTCATCTGTACTGTCATTGGATAAATGTGAGTGACCCATACCAGTCATGTCACCTCCCTTTTTGGGGGTGTCATCTACACTTAACTGTGGAGGCATCATTATTTGTTTGATATTCCTTACTGTCGTCCTTTAGACTTGAATTCACATCTTCCCCCAGACCAAGCTGGGGGGCTAATAGCTGAATTTCAACATAACTAAAGAAATACACATGTATGCAAGAGGATTTTTTTTTGACCAGGGACATCCGCTCTGTGAGCAAATTTGGGAGATTTACGAGATTTGGAACATGTTGAGACATGCAGAAGTAAAAGTCAAATGACGATGATTCAGGGCATAGATGACGTGAAGCTAGAACTTATATGGAAGTAGTACTTAGTAAAGCAATGCATAAGTTTGGTCACTTGTGAATATCCCCCAGTAAGTTATGGGGAATCTATGAAACACTGTGACAGCAGTGTGAGATGGCGAGTTCCCCCCTCCCCATCAGTTTTCGTCCTTATTCACTAATAGGATCTTAATAAGTACATCTGGAAACAATGTTTGCATCAAGTATTGTTTAGAGAGGGCAAACTAGGTCCCCCTTTGTTTTGTTATAACAGTCACCTGTAACTGCCAACTTTTCACATTGTCATTTGCAGCACGACTCTTCGGAGGCACAGCCAACGCCAGAGGGAGAGGCAGACTCGTAACTGGAACCACTCCATGAACAGCGCCACCGCCCACAGCTCTGGCCAGAGCAGTGTCCCAGATAGACGAGCATTCCAACAAACATCGAGTACCCTGGGCCAACAAGGTCCTGTTACAGCAGGGCCCAGTAATCCTGTACCCTTTCATCCTCACTTGATAATTGACTTGAATAATGAGGTAGGGACATTCATCCATTTTTTTTAATGAGTGATTACTGTGTGTTCCTTTGAGCATTATTTAGTCTGACTTAAACTTTATCAAAATGAATTCAAATCAACGAAAAGTTGATTCAGTAGGCAAAAATCAGATGAAAGTCAAACTTGTTATGTATGTTCGCCATGTTGAGAAGGTGTGCACTATTGTTTTTGGTGGAGGTCAAATGTCATGATATGGCAAATTATGGTAGTGGTACCTTTGCCATGATCAATGCTTTGGGGTTCAAGCTCCAAATGGGCCATATGGACCATTTTATGAAATCATGCAAGTGTTTCATTTCTGCGTATTTTGCTTAACAATGTGAATGGTTTGTGGAATGCACATTGTGGTAGTGGGACCCAGGGTGTTCAAGATTTTTTGGTCCAAGGTCCAAATGGTCCATATGGGCCTTTTTATGAAATCATGGAAATGCTTCTCCTACAGATTGTATGGTTGAATTTGTGTCACATTACTGCTATGGTAGTGATTCCTTCAAGTTATTCAGGATTATTGGTCCCATATGAGCTATATGGACCATTTCATGAAATCGTGCAAAATGTTTCTTTTCTGCATATTTTGCTTTACAATGTGAAAGGTTTGTCAATCAGGATTGTGGTAGTGGAACCCTTTGCATTGTTCAATATTGTGGGTCCAACTTAAGAATGGGCCATGTGGGCTCCATCACAATAGTTTTTCTACAAATAATATGTTACAATGTTGAGCATTTTTCATATGAGTACTATGGTAGTCAGTGCCTTTGGCTGATCAGCATTCTTAGGGACAAATTGGGCTACACTGCTATTCATTTATAAATGTTTTCATTTTAGCGTGCTTGCTGAATGGGTATTGTTTAATTCCTAAAATAGACACACAATATAGTTAATCAATCTTTGACTGCATTGTTTACATTTGCAGTAAGCAAGCCACCTATGCTGATATCAATCACCTTTTGCTCCTGGGGTCAGTCATGTCAGAAAGTGCTGAACAGCTTGCTATTTAAACATTAACTCCGTGCTTGAAAATGTTGGTCAACAGAGGGGGAAGACAGGTTCCAATTGATAGTCATTAACATTCCTCTTTGGCTTCTGTTGTTGTTTGAAAAAAAAAATTGAGAAAACTTGAGTATTTCAGAGATTGTTTCTGCTTTAGCCAGCATCCCTTTCAATGTTTTGATGAAGTACATTGGATATGGTAGTGGAGTAAATTTTGCTGATCATCATTCTTAAGGAAAAAAATGGGAACCAAACTTTTTTTTGGACGTCAGAAGTTGTAAATTACCCTTGGTTAAGACTAAAGGACTACAGTTAAAATAATCACCTTTCAAGGAACCACAGAGCCCATCAAGGTCTTGTCTTGATATTATGAGGCCATAGCAACTCCTTCCATTGCCACATTTTGCCAATTTTTCCAGAAGCAGTGAGTCATTTTATTTATATTTTATCTGTTTAACTTTTCTCCATTTTGTTTTTTGTTCACAGGGGGCATCCTCAGTACCTTACTCTCTACCTGTCTCAGTTCCCACCTATGCAGTGCCTCTTTGCACCGGTCACACTACTATCCCTCCTTGTAATACCCATCACAACCCTTTCAACCCATCCCTACACCACCTTGGGGTAGGCCCACACCCTGCCAGCCATACCAACCCCATTCCAGTGTGCGGCGTTGGACACCTACCGCTGTGTGGGATGCACATCCCCGCCTGCAGTGTCCAGCACGTGGCCATGAGGCAGCATACGTTACCGGTGTTCCAGCAGCAGGAGTCCCACTCGCTGCTGGGCCACATACACCATCAGGTGGCACCGCAGCACCACCAGCAGCAGCACCCAGGGCACCATCCTACTTATCTTCCCACAGCACATCATACACATGTGAGTAAAGAAGATGAGGAAATATCAAGCAAAATTGTAAAATGCTTCATTGTTTTAATTTGTATTATAATATAATAATAATATAATTTTCTTATTATCCAGAAGATGGCTACTCCCTTTCAGTGCATTCATCATGGCTTTTACATAGCCATGTTCTGCTCTTAACATCTTACCATTACCCTGTACATGCATTCTACTTAGAGCCCGTGTTTGTGTTACTCTTCAAATTTCCAAAAGCTGCAATGGTTTGCTAGGTACCTTTGAGACAATTGATATTTATATATCTAACCTCCTCTTTCATACAATTGACTTCATGCCAAATTTTTTTGTCTCAAAAATCTCATATTGCATCACCTCTTCCCCCACCCTCCTCTTCTATCTTTTTTTTTTTTTTGTTCCGTGGTTTTGTCTTCTTATTAATCGACTTTGACTTTCATCTTGATCAACAGACTAGGAATCATGAGATGGAGTTCCTTCAGGAACGTGCGCCCCCTGCTTTCCATGTGCCTTCCACTACGCATCCAACCCCTATCTTTAACTCAGCACCCTTGCAGGTTGTTCAGGATCCATACTTCAGGACAACTCCTCGAGAGTTAGCACACATGGTGAGTAGCCATTTTTGAAACCCCCCCCCCTTCTGTCAGTTGCACCATTCTGTCGTGGAAGGTGGCATAGAGAGGCCAGTACTTTCTGCGAGGAATTAGGGGACAGACACAGGGAGGTGATGTAGTATTGCATGCACCAAAATAGTGCTTGCTTTATGGTGTATTAAGAGTGCTAACTTGAATGAGACAGGTTAAGCTGTTTTGTTGATATCTAAATAGAGCTTATGGTGTGGTGTATTAGAGTGAAAAAGTTATATGAGATAGGAAGGTTGTTTTGTAAGTGTCCAAACACTATTATTTTCTGCTGATGACATATGGCAGTCTATTACCATAGATACCCTATTTGGTATGTAATGTTGTACATAGGGAACACAAAAATGCAGTTGTTAAAGTTACGTTTTAACAGTTCTTAGCTCCTTTGAACTGAAAAAGTCCGAAAATTAGTGTTAAACTATTTTGTTGGCCACATAAAACGTGTTATGAAGTAGCAATATAGCACATGTCCCTTTGAAAGTAGTTAGGCCCTGAAGAGGAGGGATACTGGTAATGTAACTTTACATCCCTGAATATCTTGCTAAACTATATCATATACTCTTTATTGGGAAATGAAGGCGTGCCATAAAGCAGGGTTGTTTGATTTAAACCCAGCTGATTTAAATCATGATTTTAATTGTAAAGAAGAATCATGATTTATTTTTTTTTATTAAAATCAGTAAGATTGAAGTTACTGATTCAAAGTATGATACCTTCTTTAAATAAAAAAATCTCCAATTCTGCCGCAGATTTGAGAGAGATGGTCGCAGATGTTGCTTCTTGCAATTGTATCTGTTGTTGAAAATACTTCGTGCACAATATCATATAGTATCATATAAAAACACTGAAGGAGTATACTGAAGGTATACTGAAGGTACCCAAATAAAAAATGAAGGAGTACCTCAAAGGAAGGGGGAGAGGAAAACATCTGCTGCTTGTTTGGTCGCATCACTTCTTGAACGCCTCTACAGCAAGTCATTGTTCATGTTCATTTGTGACTCTTCATTTGTGAATCAGAATCCTGTACCCACCAAACATCTCCAACATCTTGATACCCCTATTTCCTGCTGATTGGCCCCCCATCTTCTTGGACCGATGCAGAGATTGACCATTTTCATGATAAATTGCCTTTTTTTTCTCACTTCTTTGAATGCAGCCTCAATATCATAGGTTTAGTGCATACACTAGACAGAGACAGCCTGCCATACCACACTGGAGGACCCCGATGACCCCTGCCTCTACCACATTGCAGCCATCTTATTCTGGCTGGTTCTTGCGATACATGTGAGTTGCATCTCGTTTACCCCCAGCAGTAGTGAGATCCGTGCCCTGCATGTAGAGTTTTTCCAACTTGAACTTTGTGTCGAACTTCTATTACTAGATAGCTAAATCCATAATCCTCTTGTTACTACTGTCTAACCAAGGCCCTTGTTACTTCAATGGGACAGGAACAAATATACTGATGCACCATGCCTTCATCAACAGTTGCTTCACATCACTGTGCAGGTGTGGGCAGATCGATAAATACGTCACAGCTGTTCGTCGTCATATGGCTATTGTTGGGTCCCTGAAACAACCACTCGGTCATGTAGCCCTGTTCTGATTGGAAAAATGCGGTGGCACTGTCAGCGATGAAGCTTAGCAATTTGGAGATTTTGGGTTCAATCCTCCCACTGGTTCATAGTAAGATGGGTTTCATCCAAGAGAAGTCTTAGGCTCTTCTCATCTGAACTGACCTTGTGAAAAAAAGATGCCAGCTTTGATCTAGTGATTGCCGAGCGTCATAAAATAACTGCCCCTCGAGGCTTGAATATAGAGTCTGACATGAGGACAGCCACTCTGGATGACAAACATTATGATTATCAAGAAGAAAACTATGCTGAGTGTGTGCAGTTGCACCACAACACTTCCGCTCAAAGTATTTTTCTTAGTGTGGGCCAAAGTTATCCAGAATCACTTAGTCAGGGCAAAGTGACATACAACTTCCTAGCAATCTTCTTTATTCTCAAAAGTTCAGCAGAGGTGACATCAGATTGGTCATGCTACATCCTGTTTTTTGATTCCTTGCCGAAGGCAGAGGAATCTATGCGATGGTGATGTCGTGTGTGTGTGTGTGTGTGTATGTATGTATGTGCGTGTGTGACGCCTGCTTGTAAACACGATATCTCAAGAAGCGTAACTCTAAGTGATCTCATACTTGGCATGTAGATTGCCCATATTGAGCAGATGATCCCTATTGTTTTTGGTGGAGGTCAAAGGTCATTTGGGGTCACTAGAGGTCAAAAGGTAAATACCTTGAAAATTGCTTGTAAACACGATATCTCCAGAAGCATAACTCTGAGTGATCTCATATTTGGCATGAAGGTTGCCCTTATTGAGTAGATGATCCCTATTGTTTTTGGTGGAGGTCAAAGGTCATTTGGGGTCAACAGGGGTCAAATTGTGAAAACCTTGTAAACAGGATATCTCAAGAAAGGAAGCTTGTAGAAATCTCATGTTTAGTATGTAGTTGCACCATGTTGAGTAAAGGAACCCTATCGTTTTCAGTGGAGGTCAAAGGTCATTTGGGGTCAACAGGGGTCAAATTGTGAAAACCATGTAAACACGATATCTCAAGAAGAGAAGCTTGAGTAGATGTCATATGAAGTGGGTAGGTGTATCTTATTGAGTACAAGGGTCACCAGAGGTCAAAAGGTAAATACCTTGAAAATTGCTTGTAAACACGATATCTCCAGAACGGTAAATGTGAGAGATCTTATAGTTAGCGTGTGGATTGCCCATATCGAGTAGATGATCCCTATTTTTTTTGGCAGAGGTGAAAGGTCATTTGGGGTCATGGGAGGTCAAAATGTGAAAAACTTGAATCTACAATATTTAAAGAACCGTCCTTCTAGTGAATTTTATACTTGTAATGTAGAATCCTCTTGTTGATTTGAGAACTTCTTTTAGGACATACCAACATAGTCTCTTCGATAACCATGAAGAAAAGATGAAGACAACATTAAATCTGGTATCAAAGATTATTACTTTGCAAACCTTTTGCCACTATCCTCATAAGGACATGTGAGCATGCGTGAATTGTAAATTGGAATTGATTAAATATACCACAGGTTATTAGCTTTATAAAAAGAACTAAATTACTGATCATTTGGATCAAATACCCTTGAGCGTGCATGAACTGTGATTGCTTAATTGAATGAATCAAATTGTAACTGACCCCCCTCTGTTCAAATTGGTCACTGTTATCTGACATAATTTATCACAGTTGACTGCCAGTAGAAACCACAATGTCCAGAATAAATCATACAGTCTGTTGAGCCAGGTGCTCAATGGACTTACCCATTTACTGTATAAACAGTGTCTCTGTTTAGCCCTTAAAGGGAAATAGGGCGTTTGTTTTACAGAAAACAACCATATTTTTATAACCATTATTTGTGGACATAGAATGATAGATTATTCAAAATAACGAATTACAGTAGCCTTATTTTCAAGGAATAAGATTCTCACAGATCAGAAATTTAGCTATTTGTTGCTCAACAATAATTTGTGCACCCAAACTTTTTAAAATTCAAATGATGCATCGGTTACCCATCACATGCATAATGTTTTGAGGAGATGAAGCTTTGACAGATATTTATTGATGAGACGGAATGGTTTAACAATGGTTAAGGCGAATTTCTTTGTATGCCATGTTGGTGTATTCTAAACGCCCTATTTCACTTTACAGTAGTTCAGGTAAGCTTTAAACAAATGACTACTGTGTATCAAACCAGGTAAACTTGTACTGTGTGTTGTGTCTTTAAGTAGACTAAAGGCAAAATTGCAAGTCATGCTAGATTCTTGTTTAATAGGAATATCAGTTTTTGCTAATTTTCAAGGATCTCATAGCCATTGGGAAGGGCATCATGCCAAAAAATCAAATATGAAAGAGCTGCCACCAATAGCTGTAACTCGACAAAATAAAGTGCTATAATTTTGATTAAATAAACGTGTTTACCTTTTTATCAAGTTATTAGACACGACAAAATATAATTTGTTCCCCTGCAGCATCATATCCGTTTGGGAGTTTTCTCATGTTTGTGTAGGTCAAAGGTTATTTGGGGTGACAAAAGGTCAAAACCTTGTATGCATGATATTTTAAGGGTGATAAATAAGAGGGATCTCATACTTAGTTTGTGAATTGTTCATATTTAGCATGTTGATGGCCATATAGGGTAGGTGATCCCTATTGTCTTAAGTGGAGGTGAAAGGGCATTTTGGGTCACGAGATTTCAAAAGGTTTTGACCTTACTAAGATGGTATCTCAAGTAGGATAACTGTGTGGGATCTCATGCTTGTCATGTGGGCGATTCATGTTTGTTAAAATATATATCATGAGGCAAGGAATCACTAAGCCTTTTGGCTTTCTAGTTTTTTTTTTTACCTGTTTTTAGGGGGGGACTATAGATGACAAATATTCTCTAAGGTAAAATTTGGTCTTATTTCTTAATATTTCTGTTTCTTCTCTCACAAGATTTCCAACTCCTCCAGTGGCATCTGGCCTTCAGATGGAGTTAGACAGTGCACCTGTGGAGGAGAACTATGAAGCTTTGTTGAACCTGGCAGAGCGACTGGGGGAGGCCAAACCCAGGGGCTTGAGTAAGTCTGTGATTGACCAACTGCCGTCCTACCGGTACAATCCAGAGACTCACCAATCTATTAATGACCAGACCTGGTAAGTATATTCGTTCACTCAGCAGTTGTGACTTCGTTCACTTGTCAGTTCGCGTGTTTGTGCAGTCACTCTTTTCTTCACAGCACAGAATACACTTAACAACATGTTCAGAAGTAGAGCAGGTCTGTGAAGGGAAGTGATCTAGAAACTCCCTTTGACTTACCACTCCCCTGAAATATGAATGGAAAAAGAAAAGGAAAGAAGAAAGAAAATATGAGACAAATGAAAAAATCAGGCAGAATATTAACACCATCCCATTGCATATAGCCTGCCCAATGTGAATGGGTTCAATAATGCAGTTAGTTTGCTTTGTTGATTGAAATTGTTTCTTGCATTTTGAAGAAGTCTGTTTTGAGAGTGTTAACTCATAGCATCGACATGGAAGGCTCCCAGATTTGTTACTATGATTCTTGAACCTCTCCTATTGCTTCTGGTTGGAAGAAAGGAAAACTTTTACTTCACCTTCTCAGATTGTGTTCTTCATTTCAACTTCCTCAAATTAAAAGTAATTCCTCATAAGGATTTCTTTCGATACTCTCTGCAGCTGTGTGGTGTGCATGAGCGACTTTGAGATCAAGCAACTCCTGCGAGTCCTTCCGTGTAGCCACGAGTTTCACGCACGATGTGTGGACAAGTGGCTCAAGACGAACCGTACTTGCCCCATCTGCCGGGCAGATGCATCCGAATTCAACAACCCACAATGATCTCCCTGGCGTGGCTTGGAAGCGAGGACTATGTGGACGCTAGTCAACTCCCAAGCAAGATGATCGGAACCAACAGCATCTTCCTCTCGTTGATGTGGGGACTGAATTGAACTAGTCGACTTCCGAGGGAGGTGATCAATGTGCATCGAGATTTGCAAGTTCCTGGTCGGTCGTAAAGTCTGCTAAAAAAAAAGTCTGCCCGTCAGATTGCTCGATTATCGGATTTATCAGTGTCATGTCATGTTTTTCTTTACTTCCAATGATTTTGTTTTCGATGATGTAACACACATTAAAAAAATTGGTAACAAAAGTGAATAGCTGTTATGTATCCTCTTTATGTGAGACAAGACAACTTTACTAATAACTTGAATGGAGTCTCACCTGTAGGTGCCTCTCGATCGATGCACTGTGTTTAAATGGTGTAACAATGCTTTTCTGTGGAGAAATGTTGTTTCAATGGTGTAACTTTGGAATGTATGTCAATCAGTCATTCAGTATCCTTGAGAAACACCTGGTACCTGTTCTATGGGATTGATCGAAATGTAAAATTTGTATGATTGACGAAATTGTGAACCTTAAGAACCAAAAAGAAAAAATAAAATGCACCCTACCTGTTTCATCATGTTATTAAACCAGGTCAAAACCATTGATGCTGTCGAGGTTGTGCGTTTTCAGGGAACAAAAAAAATAAAATAGATAAAACACTGTTCTTTACTAAACTTAACCATGTGTCCATAGTTGGCAGCTTTTGGAGGTATCTTCTGGGAGCTGCTGTAGTGTGTTCTCTTTTTTACCCCCCTTTTATTTGAAACCTGGCAAGTTTCCACAGTGGATGAGGCACTTGCTGCATTAGAAACCAAAAACAAATGCCAGCTGAACTTAGGACAGACAAGTAAAATCTTCATTGGTTACAGCTGTCAAAAAGGTAATTGTACATGGTGGTAGTGAAAGTTACACAACTTTGTGTCACATTATTGGGAAGTCGTAATCAGTTCTTCGTGAGTTCACCTTTTCGATGCGTACCTGCGACTAACATTGTTCAAATACTGCAGTTGTGAATGAAGTGAACACCAGAGGGAGTGTAGGATGTAAGTCAGGGGTGGAATTCAAATAAACGTAGGTGTACCTGTGCGCATTGCTCTGCAGAGAAAGCTCGTCATGGAATCAAAGATCGGAAAGGGGAGGCGCGGGGATCGTCACACCCTCTCTGACAAATGGAACACAGGGACTGGGTGCACCATGCTACCGCACATGCTTGGGTGTATGGTATGGCAAGGTGTGTGAATGGTGTAGGCTAAGAGAGCATTGCCTAGTAATTAGTAATTAATTTGACCGGCTATCTGGTAGTTAGTGATTGGAGTTGAGATGAAAGCTGGGTGTCACTGTGTTCGTCATTTCTGCAACTTATCAGTGTACTAAACGTGTAGAATAGGAAGATCGTGCCGTGATTAATGAATAAATGAAAATCATTTGACTCTTTTTTTGGAATGAACATTATAACCAAGCTGGGAGTTATTAAAAAGAAAAACATGACTTCAGGAGGAAAAAAAAACAAAAAAAACGTAGCTTTTAGCTCAACAATGTAGCTTTCATGTACAGTATCTCTTCACCACATGGTCTTGCTCTCCAAGGGCGGAGCCTCCTTGCGGTGATGTGATGTTAGTTGGTGTGAATCTGATGCATTTTGGGTAATCTCAGATAGGTGCAGTCACCAGTAGTAGCATTAAAAGGAACATAGTAGTGTTGGTTGTCTTGTTGTGCCTTACATACCTGGGTCAACAAAAATGTTCACTTTCCTCGTTCTGCTTCTTGGATATGCCTTGACATTGTTAAACTTTTTTTTTTCTTCTGTTTCGTACCATGAAAAGGAAAGAAGACGTTTCATATAGCTTGCTCAGTATTCATACTAATTTATTCAACCTTCCAGTGATTTGTTGGCTAGGAGAAATTAAAATCCAGCTTGCTTGTTCCTTCTACTTTTTTTTTCCTTTTAAAGAGGCCTTTCAGTATTTTTCCTTTCAATTTTTTATATTTTTGTTTTTATTATTTCCATGCCAGCTCAATTTTTTTTTGTTTTTTGTTTTTGTTTGGTGAAAAATAATTTAGTATTCACTTGAAATATGGACAAACAAATAATTCCCATTTTATGTTGATAATATTGCCTTGTGTAAACTTTTTCTTTCTGGATTGTTTTGTATTTTGGTTTTGGTTTTTTTTTTAGCCCCCAAATGTGTTTTTTTTTCTGCCTGCCTTTTTTTTCTACTATTTCTCAATTCCCTTGATTCCAGTGAAATTTTGCAATTTATCAAATGTTCTTGTAATTAACACAAATGTCTGCCAACCTTTTGTTTTTTTCTATAATTTCTTCACCACTTTGATTAGAAAGAAAAACAGACATAAAAGGATGAAAAAAAAAAATTGTTTCTAGAAAAAGTAGGGTTGATTTTGTAATGAAATTTAGTGATTTTTTGGTATACTAGATTTGCAATATATATATATATATATTTATACTTCAAAGTGTGGTGCTATTTAGGGGGTGAACAAACTGTCTTTAACAGTATATACGTATTTTTCGTGGGGTGCGTGCTTGTGCATAGAATTTGTTTTTTCTAAAGTGGTGTTTGTCAGGTGAGCAACTAATTTGTGTGCATGCATCACGCTGTTTCATTCTGGTCCGTGGAAAACCAACCTTTTTTTTTTTTTATTAACAGAGTGTAATTTTGTTGTACCCCATCGTTACTGCTTCTGCGTACATGAAACATTGTTATGCAGAGTTCCCTGACATGTTACCATCTTACCATGTTGCTGGGAAAGAGGTATACCTGTTTCTAAGTGTAAAAAACAAGGAAAAGAAAATCCCTGAAAAACCCACAATCAGGACAGCTACATAACTTCCTGTCAATGTTTTAGAGTTTGAAGTAAATTGTGTGATTCATCTGGTAGCTTTTAGGATGACTGGTTAGTGGTGTGGTACTCTCGGCTGGGGAAGATTACATACCTCTTTTTTTCTAAGTGCTTAGAAACCTTAAATGGGACAGGGACAACCACATAGCCCCCTATCAGTGTGTAGAATTTGAAGTAGATTGTGCTGTTAGTTTGATATCTAGTGATTAGAATGTCTGGTTGGGGCTCTTGAGTATCTTCCTGCAGAGGAAGAAGACCTTCATGTTTTTAAGTGTACAAAAGGAAAACCTGAAAAGCCTTGACAATGTCAAGTGTTTGGAATGTTTGTGCAGTTCGTATGGTAGCTACTTGTAAAAATGGCTGGTTAGCACTCTCGAACCCTTTCCCTCTGGCATGCACTGAAAAGGCAAGAAAAAGAAAAAAAAGTGTCTCAATTCCGATATTTCCCTACATAGATAGATATAGCACACAAGTGGATGCATTTTGATTGTGTATGTATGTGTGTGTATGTGTGTGTGTGTTTGTATGTCTTAATGAAATACTGCAAAAAGTAGATGGCATCCTTATAATCTTGTTACAAAAATGCATTCCTATCATCTTTTTCAACCAATTTTTGCAGCACTTAGTGATAAATAATCATAAACTTAGAAAAGTATAAAAAGGGAAAAAAAAGTTATTCAGTGTAATACAAAGAAGTGGACATATATTTTACTAACTTTTGCTTCCCTCTGGTTCTTGTAACTAACACAACTTGTTCTTGGTTTCTTAGAAAACTATTTTCTTTTTTTTTTAATTACATGTAACTTAATTACATTTTACCCTCTTTGTCGTCGCCATTGACTTTGGTCACATATTGTATGCTATCAAGGCTAATCCCTTTCATTCATATTTTCGGTGTATTTAACACAATCACAACATTTACAAAACATTTTGCCATGACTTACCCCTACTCTTAAGCTTTCTGAACTGTTTAGTTAGTTTCACAATGCAAACGAAGAAAGGGTGAGAGTAGAAACCATGTTGAACCTACTTGAATTTGTAAACTGCTGAGAGTTACTGGGGCAGCAGATGAAAAAAAAAAAAAGGATCGGTAGTATCCAGACCTTCAGGTATGTTCCAAACTGAATCTGTTTAACAAAAAAAAAAGAAAAGAAAGTGAAAATTTAGTTTGGTGTGTTGTAGCAGTTTTACATACAACAGCATTTTCATTCTCATGCACTGCATCATCTGTCACCACCGCTGCTTCCGTGCACTATCATGTCTGGGTTGGATTGGTGTTTTTAGAGCTCAGTTTTGAGTGGTTATTAAAAGCTTTTGCTGCCTTTTAATTTGTTTTCTCGTCATGGATGCCGTGAGATGGAGGTACTTTGAAAAATGTTTGTAGGGAGAAGGAAGAGATGCCAAAATGTCTAACGTCATTTTGGCAAAAAGGAGAAACTTACTTTCTCTTTTCTGTTTTCCTAATTGCCAAGTGAAAACAGAAGTGAAGCTGTGTTAAGATTCTTGATTAAGTAGACTTCTGTGTGTTGCTTTATACTGGGTTCACTATCACACAGAGGGTGATAGAAGCTGGAATCCTCCAGGTCTGCAGCTATTTAATACTTATCAATGCATTGTAGAAAAGATATACATCCTTCAAGAAAAAGAAAAAAGAAAAAAAAACCTCCAAAAGAGAAATTGGAAAACTTCAAGATTTGATTAACTTTGAAGCACATAATCTTTCTCCTTCAGTTGTAAGACAGTGTAAATTATGATCTTAACCTGCAATAAAATTTTTGGATCTCTGTAATCCACATTATAAATGTCATTATGTCCATCCACATAAGTTTGCATTGTTCCCCCTGTATATGACACAATATCAACCAGCAGCTCTAATGGATTATCTCTCTTTAATAAGGCAGGTGTATGTTACTTTTGAACATGAATGGATGTGTGTTCTGTAATTTGTCCGTAACCTCAACGTTGTGGCATTTCAGTTTGATTTGGCTGCTGTTCATCTCATCATCTGTTCGTCTGCTTGTCCGGGCATGGCACCACAGACAAAAAAAAATTTTCTTTATCCTCAGTCAATCGGCTTAACTTTTCCTCTTGCTTGGCCTTTTGTTAATCTACCTCAAAATAACACTTTTTTTTACTCATCGTCAATTTTTTGGTTTTTATTACATACTTTGGTAATTAAAATGAGACTGCCTTTCTTTATCAAACAACGTTGCATAGCGCAGTTATATTTTTTTCTTCACTCTCCTTTTTTTGTCTATAGATACATCATCATCGTCATCATCAACAACTTCAGTTTTGTTTGGTTTATAGCCTGTTTTGATACCTATTTGCTTCATACCTCACTCATTCAATTCTTGACACAAACTACTTCTTCCTACTTCAGTGTATTGTTCTTGATTTTCTGTGTTTTTTTTTAAAGTCTTATTTTGTTATGTTTCAAACCACATCGGGTAATGCGTGTGCGTAACTTAGTCCCTTTACTCTCCTTGCCATAGAATGAAGTTTACAATGTTGTTGTTAGAAATCTGTTGCTTGAGCAGAAGTGACTGAAGTGTGAAAATCATGGAAAAGTTTTCTAAGTTCACCCAAAATATCGACAATGGTCTGCTCCGTAAATTCTTTGTGACTTTTTCACTCATCGTAATTCGTCATATCTTCAGGTATCAGCCAAGTTTCAGTTTACACTGTCAACTTTATAAGCACTTAATCAAATCTTCTCTTTTTCCTTACCAGCATTTTTTCACTCCAAAGCCTTTTCACATTTGATCCATTGGCTTGGGTTTTTGTTCGAAAGTTTGGAAGCAAGCATAAATGTTCCTTGTTTAAACATTGTCCACCCTTACTTCAGAAAAAGTAGAACATTACACTAAGAGAAATATAAAAGCAAAAAATGACAATTTAAGCTGCACCACTTTTCCAAGGTGATTGTAGCCAACATAGGAAAAAAAAGTTTTTTGAAATTGTTCTGTACAGTCATTTTCAGCAAAGTTTTTGGCTAGTAGTACATCATACTTATATTACCTTATACTGTATCTGCTACCCTTTATAACCATCTTATGATGTTGCTAATACTCAAAGAACTTTTTGAAGTGAAGATTTCACCTTTGAATAACAATCCAAGAAGGAACTTTATCAAAGTATTGCTTGTACTAACAATATTTGCTTGGGAATCGATACCAGCTATCTCTTTTAATTCTCTGTTTTATGTTGGCTCTTTCGTGAAGTGTGTGATGTGCCAAATGAGACTTGCTTGAATGTGCGTAGTGTCTGTGATGCACCCCCATGTGAATGAGGGGTTCCAGGTCTTTGCGATGGTGTGGTCATGGTTAAATGCATTACTGCTTCAGAAATAACAAAGTACACGTATTAAATAATGACAACATCAAAATACTTAAAAAAAAAAAAGACATTTATATACTCAGGTTTACATTAATTAGCACTTTTTTGTGTTTTTGTTGCAATTACTGTAGAATGTGCAAATATATCCTTACTTTATTGCTTTCCTTATTATTATATTTTTTTTCTCTCTTGTTTTTAATTACTTGGACCGGTTAAAATTTATGATGTGCTGAACTGATGCACATATTTTGCTTTATTTGTGATTTCCCAAATTTGGGACAGGGGTCCATTTTTAGGCCAACGATGTCACATGGTGTAAGTGCTGCAGCACTCTGAATGGAACAGGTGTTTTGAGAAAAGTCAATGAAGAAAGGACCAATGATTAGTTTCTCTGATTTAGTGATAATTTTAATTGACCAGGTGGTACATTAATATACATCCAAGTTTAGGCTGGATCTCAAACAAGGAGCTTGATTTAATTTTATCAAGTAAATACAGACTTTGTTCTCCTGTACCTAGATCATCTTTTTCATATTTATTCAAAGTACCAGGAAGTTATGTTCAGATTTCCTGAGGACTCATACCGCCTGTGGTTGGCATCAACTTTGCATTCTTCCCAACTACACAATAGAAAAGTATAACCCACAGATTCAATTTCTCAAATTTGAAAGAGATGCATTGTAGAGATAGTGTGTTAAGATTTGTCATTATCCAGCTGGAGAGAAAAGAAAATGGTGAAAAAATTTTGGGAGAAGTCAGTGATGGGTCTCCTATATTTCTAAAGGCATTTTTAAGTTGCTCTATACTACCAATCATTGCAAAGTAAAATTCTTACTGTGACAAAGGTCGTCTGCAGCTGGCTCGGTTGTTATTATAGATGACAACATTGTCGAAAAGTGAGTTAATAATGCAGCATAGAAGAAACTAAAGACAAATTTCAGATAGATGTGTCCACATATTGCTAAAAGCTTCCTATTGTACAGCTTGTGAAAGTTACAATCTGCTGTGGTGAGTGATCTATGGTTCTTGCAAGGGAACTGTTCTAGCATTCTTCTTGGAGACTTGGCCCAGCATTTCTGAAGGTGTATTAGTGGAGAATTTTCTCATAAATGTTTGATCAGGTGAGAATGAGTGAAATGCAGTGTTTCAACATATATTCTTTTTTCAAAATAAATGGTAGAAAATTTGTTATAATAATTACAAAATCAGGTTAAAAGTGTTTTCTTCAAGTTAAGGTGCTTTAATGTACTTAAAAAATCTTTAGCATGACATATCTTTCACCTGACATTATTTATGCAGAGTGCCATTGTTTTCATATTTTGAGGAAAAAGGACTTCTCATTTAGCTTTTCTTTTAATGGCTCATTACAAATGTTTGGCATTGTTTCTTACCAATTGTTGGCAGCTTTCCAGCTTTCTAACCACTGAGTACTGTCAAAAAGTGGCATTTAATGAAATTCTTATTCCTTTTGATCTTAGATGGTAGACCATTTAACAAGGGTCTCATGACATGAAAGAAATGTAGAAATTTCCTCTGAAAAGCAGTGGTTGTTATTCAGTTGAAATATTAGTATGAAATTCTCTTCCTGTAAATGAATGTTGAAAATTTCATATCTTATTCTCTGTTAAAAAACTAAATATTTTTTTCAATTGGTGTGTGTTCCAGGTTGGTGACATCAGTTGAACATGACCGCTTACCTTTACCCTTCTCAGCAGGTGTATCATCGGAAAGTTTGAATCTGTAGTTCACATTAATTTTCCCTTTGCACACTTTCATCATCACTCTCTTGAAGGTGTTAGTGTCAAGTACAGGACACTGTACTGTATACTTGATTCTGGATTTACTGGTAGTAGTGTGGTTGTATGGTGTAAGAGTCATTGTTGATATCAAACTATCCTAACATGATATATATATTAATGAATTCAGCCTATGCTTATTGTGTCATAGTTGTCATAGGAATACATTACACCATTTTATTTGCTGATTATTAAGCACATACCATATATACCCAAACACATACATATACATATATGTTCAGATTAAATCTCATTTGAGTAATGGTATTTATTAATTAAATCATGTGGATTGTGTATTTGTGCAAAGTGATTGCTTGCGTCTGTAAGTGGGGGAACAGTTCAACTTCTCACAAAGTTTGCTTGATGCTTTCATTTGAAATTTTTCTGGTGACTGTCAAATTAAATTGTTCATTTTAAGGTGAATGCTAATTATAATCAAAGAAATTACAACATTTGAATTGTAAAATGTGAAGTAGCAATTTGTTTGTAAAGACAGGAAGAAAACAGTGTTCCATTAAATCCTATGAAGGTTGATGGTATTTTCTCACAAGTGAAGCAAGTAGAGAAGACAATTTTTTGTAAATTTTGCTTCTAATATTTTTATATTAGGGTAGGTTGGGTCTGGTAGTAAATGTATTTTCATTGTTTAGTGTGTGTTAAGCTAAAAGAATTAACATTTTTCATTTTCCAGTATGATCATAAAGGTTTATAGACCACCTAGATTGCTGTCAGAAATTTTCTTTGGGTTATCAAAAACATTGGTATCAAAAACTCCTACTGTGAATAGACAATCTCCAGAAGTTGAAAATTGGATAGTCATAAATATATATGAAGCACAACTTTATAGGCAGAATTTAAAAAAAGAATTTCTTTAACTTTTCCTACTTGTCTTGGGCGATTTGGTTTGAGCTGGTTCAAGCAGTTACTAGGTTTGTGAAACTAGTGGGCAACCGCTAGATCAATATGTGTGCAAAGTTCAATGTTAGAGCTTGCTTTTAAACTGCCATGTATTTTTGCGTGTAACCAAGTCGTTACTATATTTTTTTTCATGTTTTCAGACAATAGATTTAGTTGGCTATTAATATTTACAATAGAGTGTTTTGGGTATGTGTTTTGTCAGTACTGACTTACTTCAAAATGAAATTGATTACAACAAAGTTTTTTTTTCTTTTGTTTTTTGTGAAAGCGGGCCTAGAGGTAAACTCATAATACACACTGTGGCTGCAGTATAGAATTAACACTTGTGGTCTGTCTCTTTTATACTTTTAGTTTTGGTGATGTTATTGACCAATCCTTTGTGGTCACAGATATGTCCTCATAATTGGGATGAGGAATTGGTCAAAGCAACAAACTAATCCATGTCAGTCCCTCACCAACACTGCCTAAGAGTGAGAGATACCATATCAATAAAAGCAATAACTAAGTCAGTTTGCAGAAGTTGACTGAAAAATGACACCTGGAAGATCCTCTGCTGCATCCATAAACAACTTTCTTGTGTCACCTAAACCGTCTCCTACCCTTTGTACCCACTATCATCACCCTACATCAGTGCAAACCAACGTTATACAGTGTAACAGCATTTTGACAAGTGTCTGGACCTGTCACAGCTTACTCCATTTCTTCAACCCATTTCTCTTGTTACAACTATCACATCCAACTCTTCTGTGATACTAGGGCAGTATATGTCCAGTTGTAATACCATAGAAATAGATAAACCTGAGTGACGTTATGCTCAATAAGTGAATCCCCAACTCTTCCTCATGGAACTGCATAACACAAATGTAATGGACAGACTCGGATAATATAACTCGCAAAGAGCTCAGTGTTGGAATGCAGTTTACCCTAGATACTATCAGGTCATCTAAAACATCAAGCGTTTGTCTTCCCTGAAAATCAAACATATTAATCCTCGTGCTGCATGTGCATTTGAAATGGTAAATGTTGAAGTCAGAGCTGTTTTGCCATACAGACAAGGAGGCCGCCTATAGTTGTTGGGCTTCACTTGTTCAGTATGGCAATAGTTACCCTGACAGCATGCTAGTTTATCTATTTCTATGGGTAATAGTCTTTATCTTCTGATCCCATAACCTTTGACTGCCCGCTCTTTCCCTTCCTGGCTTAGTAGTGTGTCCCTTCAATATCTGATATCACTTTTCAAAACTATCGCTAACAGAATATGGCCTAATGAAAGAAGCAATCGTGTCATGTGTTTCTTGCACCCCTTACAAATGGACTCGACATGAGCTGATCTGTAACATAAGAAGAAGACTTACAGGTGAATTACGAACAGTCCAGACCTGTAGGCAGGGGGCTAGGGGTATGTTTTTGGTCCAATGGAACCTGCCGCACCCACCCACCACCCCCCCCCCCCCTTACCATTGAACCGCTATCAAACGATCCGATCAGGCACTACATCCAACAATGAGACTTTAGGCATCACATGATACGCTGCCCTTATTAAACATCGCCAGACTATCTTGGAAAACTGTTTCAACTCAGCATGTTTGGCGTATTTAACCTCAACTAATCCGCTTCTTTGCCAAACATTTCATAAATGTCAAAAAAGAAAGTGAAGTATCAAAGGTAATATATATATGTCAAACTCGATGTTACATGTTATACTTCCATATCAGCATTTCGAGGAAATAAGCAATATGCCAAAATGTCTATCGACATGTCAAATTCGATATAAACATATTGAAATCTTGAATCTCATCATGTATATGCAGTTTTCACCACATATAAGCAGTTTTCGTCATATATGTACAGTTCTAGACAAATATGAAACAAATGGGGCGCCGTTGTTTCCTGTACCACGAAGCTGTTTTCATCTATCATGAAAGCTGTATAGATATCTTGAGAACTGGAACTGTATATGTATAGTACAAGACAAGTAGCATGTTAGAGAAAAAATTGTCAAGGTATCTTAAGATATTTAGAATGTTATGAGATGAAATTAGACTTGAAAATGATGATTTAAAATAGACGGTATTTATGCAGGAGCCCAAGGCGTTCATGGCGTTGAAAAGGTACAAAAGATTTGATGGTCCCATCATGTAGGTTGGGGCCCAGGAGTCGAGCAATGGGATTGTGTACAAAATGGACTCATGACCCACGATTTTTTTTCTTTTTTTTCAGTTGAAAAGATGCATGGATAATTCGTTTTGTATTTTAGGCAGTACATCTTAGGGATCACCAAAAAAATACCAGTGGAAGCAACTTTACTTTATACATGGGCCCAGACAGTAGGCCAAACATGGACAGACAACTAGGTTTTGTTTTCAGGTGAAAGGTATGTGGATTATTCTTTTTTGTATTTGAGTGGGTACATTTTAGGGATTACAAAAATACAAACGACCGCGACTTTATCCTGAGCATAGACCCAGACGTCAATCCAAAAGGGCCACAGTCCATGGCCCATAATGACTTTATTCACCTGAAAAGTACATGGATAATTCTTTTGGCATTTGACAGAGTATACCTTACGGATAACGAAATACCAATGACGACAACTTTATCTTGCATATGCCCTCAGACAGCAGCCCAAAAGTGGCCCATGGCCGATTACGAATTTTTTTTCAGTCGAAAAGGTAATGGATGTCACGTGGATAATTTGTGATTGTGTGTTTATGTTTGAGAGTGCATCACCGAAGTACCAGTGACAACAAACAAATTTATTTTTATTGGCAAAGAACGACACCTCTTGATTTTGTGACTTCTCATGGCAATTCATCACCTATAATAATTAACTGTAACGAAAAGAGTTTTAAGTGTAAGCAGGTTAAATTATCGGAGCCAAAATACTCTTACCATGGAGCAGTTACCGAAGCCTGCTTTTTGTGGGCCTATGATCGGGAGAATTTTCACGCAATTTTAATACAGTGCGTGGAGATCGAGCAACAATTTTCCTTAGAGTGCTTTGTGACAATTTCTAAATTCACAGAAAAACGTCTCCTTGCAGTACCAAGTCATTATGTGGCTAATTTGATTTGACGAATAATGACTTACATAGTTTATTATGAGGCTATTTCTATTTTTCAGATAAGGAGTTTAAAATGGTCTTTATGTGTCTAATTTGAATTGTTCAATAATTCCTTGGGAAGATCGTCAGGTGCCAATTTTTTTTGCCGAATAACGACATAAATATGTCCATATGTTGCTAATTCGATTAGTAGTTATTGGCACATCAGTTTAGGTCAAATAAGTGTCCGTTTTGACCTTCCGTAGAGGTCAGATACACTTCCGTGCCATCGGTGACTGACTACAAATCCCTCTTTGGTCCATTTTGTCCTTTGGTCCTCTTTGGTCCAAGAAAACAAGTTACTGTCAAGTGCACTTATAAGTGCAGCAGTAAGAGATGTTTTTGCCAACGTAATCAATTTTTGTAACTAGTGTTGCGGTGTTGCAGACAATCTTAAGTTTGTATAAATTTTTGGTTCGTCATATTGTTGATCACGGTGTAACTGTCTGGAAAACGTATTTGAAAAAAAGATATTGCCCTGATCTAGGGCCGGTGTCCAAAGGCGTATGACGAAGATGATTCCGTCACTTAGACTTTTTTCGTATGAGCATCGACTTTATTCTCTAAATTTGACAACACTGGAAGAACGACACACTCGTCAGGAAAATATTATAGTTTTTTCTTTATTAAATAATTTCATCGACTTGGAACATTCATTCGTTTATTGACTTTGAGAAATTTTCTTTAACAAGGGGCCACTCTAAAAAATCGAACCCAAATAGGTCCACTCCAGACTGGACTGTTACAAAAATTCTCTCTTCGTAAGTTGCTGGAAACCTTGGAATAATCTTTCTAAGGCGGCAGTATCAACAACCACCATCACTGGATTTAATACCTGCATCAGCCAGCTCATCATCGGATCTTACAGAGCGCAAGCTTCCTATCCGCTATGAGGTTACGCTATTTAGTGTGACCTCATGTGTACGGGTGGCTTGGTCATGCTAACTCTCGATCTGGTCTTACACCTTCATAAATTACAAAGGTTATAATTATCATCAAGCTCATAAATAAAAAAAAAAACTTCGTCTAAATTTCCCAGCTTTTTCAATTATAACGTATGGTTATTTGTTCGTACAACCTTTGGAAAGAATGCGCTTCTATGGAAAGCGATTGCGACGGTATAAGAGCGATAAATGATGAGCAGTGGAATACAGAGCAAGGACTGCATATTTGATCACGGTGCACCCAATGGGATGTTCTGCTGCCTACGCGCATGCGTGTAGAAGCTTAGCAACAAGAAGCTCGCTTGCTCTCGAATTGGAAGAGCGAGTCTTGTTGGTTTCTGAAATAAGATGAGCTCTGCGTGAATTCACATTACCGAATACATCTTGAAGTTAAGAAGTTCAATATAGCAACGAGTATGGGGTCGATGGGAACCCTCAGTGTTAAGTAAGAGTTAGTGTAAAATATTCTGTAGTCTAGCCTAGGTTTAGTTTAGGTTTCGATCTTAGTACCTTGCCTAACGTTACCACTAACAGTAACACTGCAATGGTGATGGGATAGCCTAACTTAAGGCCTAGCCACCTCTACAGACATTCATTTGATGAGGTCATGTAAGTAGCATAATCGGAAAAGGCCAAGCGGATAGGAAGCTTGCGCTCTTGAAGATGGTAAGTGTACAGTACACAGACAGTATCACTATGAGCAAATCATTGCAGGTAATGTGGCAGGTGCATACAACTTACAAGCATAACTTAGGTTCAGTGGCATCACCAGCTTTTTTTGTAAATTAGGGGGGCGGCACCAGTACCCACTTGTCCAGGAAGGCTAAATAACTAAGGAAAAATCAGCAAAACTACATCATGCACTATGGTCGGACGAAACTGTGATAGGAAGGATTTATATATAAAGGGGTGACCATCGAATGCGTTATTAAGGAAATTTATCATTCCAAGTTTGTGACAGTTCCACCTACAAAAGTTGGATCGTTTTCTTATGAATCAGTATTGTCTCGAATGAGTATGTATTCATTGCAACGAAAAAGTGTTTCACCGAAAGTGAAATTATCCCACCTTCTTTATGACAATCCAAACAAAATAAACTTTCCCCAAGGTGCCCGTCGAGCGCGCCTGCTCTTGACTTAATGTATAAATGACAAAAAATGGCGGCGTGCTTCACTATTTCAATCTGCCAAACCTGAGCTTGTAAAAGTTGTGATTTGTAAATGATAGGCTAGAGGCGCGTTCGACGGGCCCATGCGGTAGTTGGCTACCTTATAATATATCTTCATCCATTTATGTTTACACATAATGTGCAACCAAATAGAGAAAAGAAACTCAAAAATTTCTGACCATGCCTTTTTTTTTAATTTTTCGATGACTTCTTTGTAGCTGACCAGATGTGACATTTTGTGGCTTGCTGCTGTTTTGATTCATGCTATAGCTTAAATGTAAGGCATTTGTGAAAAAACCACTCTGAAGAGGATGGAACTGTGAGAAACTTGTCTTTTTGCCTTTGCATAAAAACTTTCAGATCCACGTGCAGATTTTTTAATAAATGTAATTATGCTAGTGTCTTTATAACGATAACAATCTCTCATTTTACAGATTCGACACTGAAAAGGCAAGAAAAACTCAGAGCAGATCCCTGCTATCATGCAATACCCACAGCATAAAAAAACAAAAAATTTCGAGCATTTTGTGTTACAGTTGCCTATCCTAAGACCATTTTATTCATGTACATAAGTACCATGCATAAGTAATACACCGACATCCATGCGCTGGCAAGTTACTAGATCTAGATCTGAGAGGATGCAAACTAGGAGTGGTTCTCCTCAGGTGCATGCGCCAAGTTAAAATCCAGCTTTACATCATCAATCTAAAAAGTGTGGTAAATGTGACAAGGTTGTTAAAGATGAAGCAAAAGCTGTATGCTGTGAGTACTGTGCCTCCTGGTTTCATACACGATGCAAAGGTATTTCAGATGAAGGTTTATAACCTAGTAGTTATAGACCGGTCAGCTTGACTTCCCAGGTCTGTAAAGTGATGGAATCAATTATGAAGGAAAGTATTGTTAGCCATCTGGATGGTAATGACATGATAGTTAATTCTCAGCATGGTTTTAGGCCACAAAGGTCTTGTCTTACCAACCTTCTCTGCTTTCTAGAAGTTGTTACTCAAAAGGCTGATGAAGGTCATCCTGTAGATGTTGTCTATTTAGATTTCAGTAAAGCCTTCGACAAAGTTCCTCACAAGCGGCTTATTTTAAAGGTTAAAGCTCATGGAATTGGTTCAGTAGTGGCTGACTGGATTGAAAACTGGCTGGATAATAGGTGACAAAGAGTTGTATTAAATGGTCATTTTTCCGATTGGGTTCCAGTGACTAGTGGCGTACCGCAGGGATCTGTGTTAGGTCCTATTCTTTTCATATTGTATAGTAATGATCTGGATGCCAGTTTGAATAATTCAGTACTGAAGTTTGCAGATGATACTAAGGTCTTTTCTGATGTTCTTTCCATGGGTAAAGTGACTTAGTTGCAACAGGACTTGGATACATTGTATAAATGGTCTTGCGATTGGCAAATGCTATTTAATGCACAGAAGTGCAAGTGTCTTCACCTCGGTCATTCAAATGCTCAAGCTAGTTACTTTATTGGTGGTGTTCAAGCTGAAACCACTGAGTATGAGAAGGATTTAGGTGTTATTATCGATAATTCATTGAGCCCTAGTAGACAGTGTGCTAAGGCTGAGAGCTCTGCCAACAAGGTCCTTGGTATTATTAATAGAACGTATGATTGTAAAAGTAGTAGTAACATACTGAAATTGTATAAATCTCTTGTTAGACCACATCTGGAATACTGTTGTCAGGCATAGCGCCCTTATCTACAGAAAGATATTGATAACATTGAAAAGGTACAACGTCGTGCTACAAAATTGATTCCAGATTTGTCTACTCTCAGTTACGAAGAAAGGCGCGAAAGAACTGGTTTGATTTCTCTTGAAATGCGTAGACTAAGAGCTGACTTGATTGAAGTTTATAAAATCGTTAAGGGTCTGGAAAATGTGTTCATTGATAATCCATGCTTCCATGAGGGAACGATTCCCATGCAGAACTTGCAGATTTTTTTTTAGAAGTCCACATTGCAAATTTCCTTCTCTTTGTGTCTATTCATGTGAAAAAGCGATTGTTTCTTCATATTAATACATCACTCATCAAGTTTGTGCTCAAGTTCGTGAGGCAGTTATGTCCATGAATTTTAACGATATTGTTTGTGCCATTTAGTAAACGATATCTTGAGCAAAGTAACAAATCGATATTTTTTGGAGATATTATAATATCCCAACAACACTATCATCCATAGAAGCACACATTAGTTATCACCATGTGTTTCGTGGGATGAACTGATTTTGTCATGCAAAGAAACTACAAATTGCTGCCTTTTCTTTTGCTAAACAAGAATTAAATCATGTGAAACCTGCTAGTCAAATGCCATGACTAGTGACTACAGAACTTTTTAAAAATCCCAAACCTTAGTTAGGGGACACATGGGAGGACAAGGTTTTCCAGATGAGGTACATTCCCCCTGTCCCCCTCCCTTTGGTGACGCCACTGCTTAGACTTAAGCCAGCAACATAGTCCACTTTTATAAATGGCATAAACTAGGAAGGCTGAGACCTTAACCAATTAAGCTGCACACCTGATTTATGTAGTAGAATCCCTTCCCCCTCCTCTTGTCTACATGCCTGTTTATATTAATGTGTAAAGGAGAATGTCATTCACCGACTTTACAGCAAACTCAAAGCCTAACTAGAAGTTACATTTCCAGGTTCTCGGGTTCCAGACTGATGGACTAGAAGTGCCCAAATCTGAATTTTGGACATGGTGCAAATGCTAGTTATAATGCTGCAGCACTTAGAAGATACTGTAATTTCCTCACTTTTGGGTTCATCCTTGGGGCAACTTTGGTGAACATAGAGCATGAAACCTGACTTCTGTCGTGCAATCAGATATCTTAATTATCCTTTACAATTGATGTTTTTGTATCTTATGTTTGCAACAAAAGGTGGGCCCATGGTTACAATGGTTCAACAGCTGCCTTTATCAGGAAGAATGTCCTTTGCCATGCCTGTGGAAACAATATCAAGTTCATAGACATTTCCAGCAACAAAGAGTCGGTACAGATGGCTCCAGCTGATGGAATAGATGTGCTCACTGTGAGCATCTCTCAAGGTTTAGTCGCATTCTCTGAACTAGCCATCAATCCGAGGATATTCGTGCATTCGTATCCTGGATTTACGCAGAAGTCTGTATGTAAAGGTAAAGACAATGCCAATAAACTAATATTCCAAAGTTATTTGTCATTTGCAACTTGATTTGCAACCTGTTTTAAATGTATGTATGTAAAACATCTGATTCATTCACAGGAAGTACTCTCTGGAAGTTGGCAAGTTTGGTGTGCACTTTGTCTGTATGTGAATCATTTTCATACTGTTGAAACTACTTGTTAAAAAGCCATTTACCATTCAAAGTAATGCTGAGTCAGGTATAAAACATACAGAGGATACACATGCATCTCACAAGAAACAGAACATTTCTTTCATCCACATTTAAAGGGAAATAGGACGTTTGTTTTACAGGAAACATCCATAGTTTTAAAACCAATGTTTGTGGCTGCAGAATGATAGATTATTCAAAATAAGGAAGGACTGTGGCCTTGTTTTCAAGAAATAAGTTTCTCACAGATAGAAACTCAGTTACTTGTTGCTCAACAGTAATTTGTTCACCCAAACTTTTCAAAATTCAAATGATGCATCTTCTGTTACTCATCATATGCATAATTTTTTGAAGAGATGAAGCTTTGGCAGATCTGTATTGATGAGACTGAATGGTTTAACAATGACTAACTCTATTTCTTTGGTATGTCATGTTGGTGTATTCTAAACGCCCTATTTCCCTTTAAAGGAAGTATCCTTAAGTTTGCAACTGTACGTTATGATTGCTTTGACCATAAATTGCCATTTTACAAGTATTTTCCTTCTGGTAGAAACAAAGCAGATACCATTTACTTTTCAGAGTAATGGATATTTAGATATCAGTTTCGTTATCACAGTTATTGCCCAGTATCAATGCACAGGTGACACATTTATTACATTAGTCATGTTTCATTCAATTATGTAATGGCCTGCTCAGCATGTAGTGTATATATTGCAAGCAATGATACCACCAAAGTGGGAGTTTCATGCAAGGCTTTTAATACAAATGCATTTTTGATGTTGTGTGACTCTAAAGAAAAGGGTAAATACTTAGCTCATCAAATGTTGCGTTTTCGTGTTCTTCTAATTGTGTTGTTTGTGGTTTGTCACAGATATAGTTGTTAGATAAACTTCACATTTACTTTGTTGGGTAACGCTCAGCTGCTAATGCAAACAATTATTTTAATTGGTATGAATTTTTTTCTGTGTTCCAGGTGGAGCCAAGCTTAGTTATTCAGCCATCTCGATATCCCAGACCCATCCGTACTTGATTAGCTGCTCTGCTTTGCCAGACTTTTCTGTGTACTTATGGTAAGTTTAATGGTCATCCGGAGATTGGTAACAGCAGAGAGAACACTAGATAGGGAAGAGTTGGGTAGTGTTTGACCTAGTGTAGAATTAACACCAGGCTGCCCTCTGCTGTTCTTGTCATTTACAACAATAGTAATAGTAAAGTAGATTTTAGCACCATTCCAGAAAGAACTGCTCATGTGCTTTACAGAATGCCTTTGTACCCACCTTTGCACGTACCTTGCATTTTAAGTTTTTTAATAATGAACAAAAGTGATATCACAGTATAGCATACAAACACAAACCGATTCATGAAATCTCCCAACATTGATGTGGTAATCCTAAAGTAGTACTGCTTGATACACAGTAGCAACAAAACTAGATTCCCTCAGTGTGTCACTGTAAAGGAACTGCCACATGTGCACATATCACACTAACGTTTAGATTTTCCAGGTGTTTTACAAATCATATTACTCAGAAATTTCAGGTGGGTGGAAGTTGTGCTGTTCCATCGGACTTTTCTAGTTTACCAAGGTGTGCAATAAAACATACCTCTGAGTTCTCCCCATGATTTGTCCTGATTGATGGCGTGCAATCGCACTGCCATGCCTGTAAATTCAAGGCCTGAATTATGGAAATACAGTGATAATCCACTCTGCATTCTACATACAGAACCCTCTGATGCTCATATAATACTGCCTTGAAGCCTGTAGATTTGGAAAAGTGCAGTCACTCAAAACTGAATTAGTGTACCCCCTGTATGCTAATTCATGAATGGTACAGTTTTTGCCGTTGAATTACTTAATTTTGCAGCATAATCCCTTACTTATGCAGTACTGATATTCAGCAGTATCATGAAAAAGTACTTGTAAGAGAAATGAGAGGAAAATTCTAAGATTTTGCTGATTTTTGGTTGCGATGAAATTGTAACTTTTGTAGTCATGTGTCAATGTATGTTTGTGTTTGTGAACCCTACCTTATAAACATGATATATCAAGAAGGGGAGGTTGAACAGATCTTGTATTTCATACATAGGTGTAACACATTGAGTTAAAGAACCCTATTGTTTTTGGTGGAAGTCAAATGTCATTTGGGGTCAACAGGGGCCTAATTGTAAAAACCATGTAGACATAATATCTCAAGAAGGGAAGCTTGGACAAATGTCATATTTAGTATGTAGGTGTACCACGTTAAGTACAAGATCCACATTGATTTTGGTTGAGGTCAAAGGTTGTTTGAGGTCAATGGGTCAAATTTTGAAAACCTTGTAAGCACGATGTCTCAAGAAGAGAAGCTTGAACAAATGTCATATTTGGTATGTAAGTGTACCACAGTAAGCACTATGTCCCTGTAGAGTTTGATGGAGGTTAAAGGTCATTTGATGTCAACATGGGTCAAATTGTGAAAATTTTGTAAATATGATGTCTCTAGGAAAACTCAGGCAGTTCTCCCATTTGGAATGTAGGTGTATCTCTTTGAGTATTCAAGAACTCCATCGTCTTTGGTGAAGGTCAAACATCGTTTAAGGTAAACAGGGTCACATTATTGAATTCTTGTAAACATCATATCTCAAGAAGAGAAACTTTGACAGATGTTATGCTCAGTATATAGTTGTATCTCACTGAGTACAAGAACCAGTTGATCTTTAAATGAAGGTCAAAGGACATTTGACAAGGGTCAAATTGTGAAAACCTTGTACACATGGTCTCAAGAAAGGAAGCTTGAGCAGATCTCATATTTCATATAAAGCATAGGTAGCCTGTGATACATACTGATGCTATAATGTCAGATTCACAGAAAAAGGGTTTATAATAGGATCATTGACACCACAATGCTTTTGTGCATTCTGGTCCAAAATAAAGCAAGGAGGACTGCTTATTCCTTTTAACCTTCACATAGAAATAAATGACACTGTTGCTCATAGACACAGTTAGACAGTGCCTACAGTTTGTGTTGTTTAAGATGACCCCTGTTGGTACTACAGTTATAAAACTTACCAGACTGATGTTTTCTGCTATCTAGAATCATCCTTCAAACAACAAGCACGAAAATAAGTCAGGCTGTGGTGCCACGTTAATGAAATGAATATCATGCAAAAATGATTTGAATACACTCATGATCAGGATCGCTGATAACTCAAGACATCTGAGGACAGTGTACCTGATATCATATTCCATCTTTAGACAGAACAAGTAGACCTCTTGCCTCACCCTCGTATTCCTGTGCATCTCATATTGACATTAATTAATGTAGCAATGTTATGGAAATAACATAAATTCCTTTGTGAGGCTCTTTAACAGTCTCATTTAATTGTGTTGTCAGGTTTGACAAATACGTAACTCAAAGATGAACAAAGGAAAGTATTTTTTTTATCTTTTCTTGATTACTGTCTCCTCCATCATCCCAATTATGTTCATACATGGATATACATATTTATACTTGTCAGCTGAGTTTTAAAGCAGAACAAACAGGTATGAGCCTTTTCTGTTTTCTTTCCCCCTTTCTATAAGGCATTTGGATACAGGGACTCTCCTCTCCTCAGAGAGTATGAATGGATTGACTGCCACCCTGGTCAGCTTCAACCCCACTGATTGGCACAAGATATGCATTACGGGTCCTGAGCAACTCCAGGTGTACACAGTTGAACAGGCTGATGAACTGTACAAGCTCACAAAACGGTAACACCATGCAGTGATTTATTCTTTCATTTCATGTCTTTTTTTCATAGTTTCTCTCTTAGAAGGACAACCTCCATTTTGGCCCCTAAAGTGGCTAGATGTGAATTATTTCGAGCTTTTTTTTTGTTTATTAAAAGCACTTTAGCTTATAAATGACACTGTGTTGAATGTTAAGTTGTTAGGAGACAGTGATTTAATTAACTTGTCTCTCGCATCAAGGTAGCAGCTACCAACTTGGGAAAGATAAAACTTAAAAAGCTACATTTATACACAAGTCACTGTGTAATGTTATCATATGAAGTCAGCAAGACCTGCTGAGCTCTTTCCATGTAAAGCATAGGCTCTCATAAATTTATTGTAGGAAGAAATGCTTTCTCATGCTCCCCCTTTTACTGAGCATGAAATTTACAGCAAATGTGAGATATCAATATATTTGTAGAAATTGCTCTGTAGGAACAATGAATTTTCTCAAGTGAGTCACTCTGAAAACAACAGCCTAAGTGGTGGCTGCTGCTATGCTGACTTTGTCTCAGGTATTGCATGTCAATGCTGTCATCTTTTTCAAACTAGCCTGTCATGAGAGTCATGGGATGGCTCAAAGTGCTTCCTCAGTCAATGCAAGTGTTGCATCTTTTACTTTCAGTAACTTTAAACTACCATTTGAGGATGGAAGGCCGACAGCACCATCGCCAGTAGCAGCTGTCGGCAGGCCGTCCTTTCACAGGGACAGCAACCCCTCCTTTGATCTGCTTGTGGACGATGCTGCCATTGCCGGTATCGTGGGACAATTGGCGGAGAATTTTGAAGCAAATTTTGATGCTGACTTGAAGAAGGTCCAACCTGTCTCCCATTGTTGGACACCAACTGGAGATATTTACTGTGGTTGCCAAGGAGGGCAGCTTCTCAAGGTTGACACCGAAAATCAGAATGTGAACATGATCTTAAGGTTAGTTGTGTCAATGGGAATGTGCCTTTCTTTGTTCATTGATTATTTTGATTTTTGTCATACTTTGAACTTCTCCGTGTGAGTATTAACCTCCTCTTTTTATCGGATGGAGTCGAAAATATGACCGTATGTTGATGTACATCATATCTCTGTCAGAACATTGCCCTTGATATTACCATCATTTGGACTGTCACATCTCTATTCATTATTAAACGTGAAATTGCCAGTGAGATTGCCATCATCTTACAATATTGTCAGTGACATTGTCGTCATCTTTTCAGATTTTTTTTTACGTCTTTTTTTCTGTTTCATGGAGTGACTCTGCTAGTTAAGGCTATTCATGTTTGTTAAAGCACTTCCTTTCTCTTTGTACTGTACATATTTAATTCATTATTCCATGAAGGTACTAAATTTCAGTATGCAATGCACATATATAGAGAAGAACCAAATAAATGAAGTGAACTGAAATCTTGTAGTGCTGCCTGTGACACCACTGGTTATGTACATGACATTGCAAGTGGTATCACCATCATTTTAAATCAAACCAAACTGAACAGATGCAAAGCCATTATTATGAACACATTTTACATAGCAGCATACAGGCTCAGGCAAAGTCATTTTGAGTGTCCATGTTAGGGCTAGCCTGATGATTTACCTGACATTGTTCCTCTGCTTTTATCATGCAGACCTCAACATCAAACGGATTCTTTGGAGGAACTTGATGGTAGGATGCAGCCCATGCCAGAAGGTACAATAGTCTCTATTAACATGAAATATTAATAGTGAAGATAGTGTGTGTTTTGTTATAGTTGGTGAATTTATTATTGCTCAGTAGATGGTTGTAATGTCAGGTTTACCATTGGATGGAACTATTTCAAGTTCACACAGCTATGACATTTTCAGTACAATCATTCATGCTGTGTGTAAAATGCTTTGTTATGCTTGTCTTCTTGTGACTCTTGAGCAGCTTTTTTCACCACATTATGACCACCAGGTATCTTCCAAAAGATAGATGGTCAATTTCGTCAATGCTTGCTTTGTTCCTACCCCATTGTGTTGGAATACCCCTGCCCCCCCATCCCTCTGCCTCTGCAATTGATCAGCAATGGATAAGTTCCTCTTTAGTTCCGATATATCCATGTTTTCAACAGATGCAGAGCTGCCATCAAATGTCACAAAAAACAGCATTGAAGTCGGAGAGGGCAACCTTCAGTGCATAGCTCTACATCAGGACGGTTTGTTCGTGGGCGGCGAAGACGGTGTCTTGCGATGCCTTGATGTCAACAGCAGTACAGTCCAAGTGGTAGACACATTCCTCATCGGGGCTCCCATTACCTCTCTGGACTGGTCAATGTTCTACAATTTACTGGCTATTGGCAGCTCAAAGGTAACAGTTTACTTGTCAAGTATGCCCCTCAAAGTTTGTCTAAAACTAACCCAGTGCAGGCAAGAGAATTGCACCTGTCATGTTGATAAACTAGCCGCAGAACAATTTTTGCATACGGTTGTATTGATAAGAACCAATGGATGTTCTCAACAATGCAACTGATTTCTTTTTAATTGCACAAATCTATTTTTCAGAGTGGCACATTGAGTTGATATCTTCATTAATTTGTGAGGATTTGAAGTGTACAAACACATGGCAATGCTTGTTATTAGCCTAATTATTCAAGTTTCACACACAATAGTTACGCACTTTCAAAATTTGAAAGTTAATTTGACAGTTATGACACGGGCCTGCACTGGCTGTGTGCATATGAATTTGTACGAATGTGAAAAATTTTGTAATTAAGAGTTTATAAAAGCCAAATTGAATTGCTATTTTCTCACTCATTAATGTTCATTAGTGTGTGATACATGTCACTGGATCCTCTTTGTTTGACCATTTGTTATTAGTATGGAAACTTGACAGGTCTGGGACAATAAAGTGAGTTTCACAAAACAACTTGTTGTGTTCCTTTTAATAATGAATGTTACTGTAATTGTAAATTAGATGACATTCACACTTCATTAGCTTGGAACTGGTATTGTTTGAACAGAGAGGGAGTTAGTAATATTGATACGTGCCTGACTCTCTTGTGTGGATGACAAATTATGTCCCAAAAAGCATCATTTCATTGTTTCTTTTGTACATCTATGGACTCCATTGACAATAAAACAAGACATTTGCACAGCATCACCTACTCAACTGGTGTTTCTCTACAATCTCACCAAGAAGTCGTGTGAACCAGTTGTCCAGAAACTTTTTAATTGGTGACAATATTCCAGGACCCCAAAGCCTTTAGTACACCCATTTGCTACTTCTGCCAATCTGACATTCTATCCCTCTCTGAGATACAGTGGTTGTCTGATGTCCCAGATTAGAACCATTACTTTCCTGATCTGTGATTGTGTCATGTATATATATATATATATATATATATATATATATATATATATATATATATATATATATATTGAAATGAAATGAATATGGTATTGTTCAAAGAAGTGAGTGATGCTGGCTCCTGTCCATCTCAGAAATTTGATAGTTTTGCATGCAGTTTTAATCCTAATACAGAAATTTCAGCAGTGCTTTCAAAACTGTGACACATTTTAGATGCACTTTTATGATTTATGTCTTAAAACATCGGGATTGTATCATGTTGGAACTGGAAGCACGTGTGGATTTCATTTGTGTGTTGTCAATAGATTGTACAGTTTTCATTGTCTCATCATTCAAGACATTTCCATTTTTCATTGTCTCTCAACAGGGTTCAGTGTACCTATTCGACGTAGCCAATCCCAGTTCCGTGGAGCCAGTCTTTGAGACTCATTTTGGTAATTTTGTAGGTGTCTCCGTCCTGAGTCCTGGAACTACTCAGTGTGTGGTAAGAATTGTCTGAACTTTTCGTATCGAGTAAAATGTGTTTGGTCTTTGCATCTTGAATTATATGTCACAGGTCATAGTTTATAAGTAATAATATTAACGTAAGACGGAACAATGTAATATCTTACAAATTAAGTACTTCCCTAACAAACATTTTGGCAAACGATTGGACTCAGTAATGTACTATGGTTTGATTTGATTTGTTTTATCATTCGATTTGATTTATTTCAAACCAACACAAATGTAAATTATTCATAAGTAGCTGTACAGTTACAATATTAGAAGATAATAGATTCTCTGATTAAGTGGTAACAGGACCAGTTAAAATATTTCAAACATAGGATGTTGAAACAGACTACTTAAACTATACATAATAAAGCTTGTAAGTGATCCAATTGGATGAACATTGCTGCACGGTATACAAAAGAAATTCTGTGCAAATTGGCTCTGTATTTGGGCAAGATATGCAGAATATCAAGGACTCTGGATGACTTAATAAAAAAAGGCTTGTATGACTTGTGCACAGAACATGCCATTGGTGTTTATCGCTATCAATGTGTGTAATGTTTTCTTCATAGTGAATGTGTCACCTTTACGTTTTTATCTCCCCAGTCTGTTCGAGAAGATGGCATGGTTCAAACGTGGTCCATTGAAGAATCCAGACTTCTGGGCAGTTGCATGATTGGCGTTCCTGTAAGTACTTCTCCAAATGTCACATGGACATACTTATCATCTCTTCCATGTAGATAAAGAAAGTTTTACAATGTTGATTCAACAATACAGAAGAAACTTACTGATAAAAAAAGCATGGGGTTCTTGAATGTAATAAAGGTGATAAGCTTGGATGGAAAAAGGATTTTTTTGAGGGTAAGGGAAATGGGAGAGGGGGTGGTGGTACACATGGAAAGGTGTATCCACCTGTGTTGTGTGCTAGGAAACTTTCTTAGGTGCAATTCACAACAGAATTCACTGATGTCCTCATAGATGGTATTACAAGTGAAGGCCAACAGCAGAGATTGAAACTTACTAGGTACAGAGCCCAGTGCAGAGTTATATGTATCATCTTTTAGCTGGATAGCAGAACAAACTTCTTTTCAGTGGAGACAAGTGTCTAAAGTAATTGGTCAGGAATTTAAATGTGAGTGTTTTGTTAGATAAGTGAAGGAACTTTTGAAATAGGTTTCAAGATGTCCTAGCAGGAAAACCTTGTTATACTTCATCTTCCTGTCTGATTTGAGAATGCCTTGTTGCATTGTGTGTTTCAGGGCTCAGTATTCTGTGTATCCAATTCTTTCCTCAAACAGAGTGTGTTGTGTACAGTAGAAATCTCAATCTTTCACCTCTATGCATGACTCAGTAAAATCACACATCTGTGTATGTTAGTCTTCTGATACTTGGTCAACTTATGTGGACTGTTGCAGTTAATTATCAACATTGGAAATTTCCTTTTGTTGACATGCTGTGTTTTGACAGACATGCCTGTCTTCCTGAAAGTGCTTACATGAAAAGAAACTCAGTTACAATGCTGAGATACAAAGATTAATGCAGCCATCCCCACCAATTCAATTACACATTCCCTGTCATTGAAAACTTCCAAGTTTCTGTGGGAAGATTGGCTCAAATTTAGTTTCATTGTCTTCTGGTGTCTGCATATGGTGTTATTTTGGAAGTTTGATAAGGATTATGTATGCAAAGTACTTGCTATCCCTGCATAAGCATAATGAAATTTTCACTTAAGTTCTTCAAAGATGAACTTATGTCAAGAAACTCATTTCATTTCAAACACATTGAGTCATCCGCAACTGTCTTTGATCATCACAGGTCTCTTGTATTGCATCCAGCCCCTCCTCATCCTTGGTAGTCGTCGGCAGCCTCTCGGGCCACCTTTACTTCGTCGAGGTATCCAACCCGGAGAAGCCGAGAGCGGTCCAGCGTCTTCACGTTCACGCAAATGCTGTCCTCGAGTTGACCTTTGATCAAGAGGGTCGTTATCTCCTGACTGGATCTGATGATGGGAACATCTTCGTTCTTGATGCCAGACCCTCTGCAGAATTCAAATTACTTGGCCAGACTCGTGAGTCGATCTTCAGTCCTTTTTTTCCCCTGCACCGAAGGTTTTCAGGAGATGAACAAAAATAAGGACTTTTGAACTGACTTATATGTGGAATGGTGTGGCCTCTTGATGGAATTCAACATAGGTCATTTGATTGAACACAAAGTGAACACAAGCTAGGGTGCTCAGTGGACATACCCTACAGTTTTGATTATGAAAGGCCTGCCTCTCGCAGTCATTATTACAGGTCAATGTTTTTGTAACATGTCCATTACACTCTGACAGTTTCGGATGTGCTTAGAAATCTTATTGATTTACTCATACGGTACAGCTTTTGCTGTTACACCGAGAAGATGCTGATATGTGTTTCAAATTATGACATTGTATTCTTGCTTCATTTTCAGCCCTTGAAGGTCTTGTAACATCATTGTCTACTGTCACAGAGGAGAAGCATGGTGCAGTGAAGGTGCTTGCCACATGTAACTCCAGAGCAACAGAAGAAGATACCTCAGATATGTGCCTCTACTTTGAAGTACCTGATGCAGCCTATCAAAGTAAATGTAGATGTTTTTTAGACATTGTGACATGGGATGTAAAAGAACAAGAGAGCAAGAAGTGTGATGGAAGCATTAGTGAAAGATATTATCCTGCTAACATGAGGCATTCTTCCTGAAATGAAAACAAGTACAGTGTTTGTTGCTGTTTTACTGTTTATTTCTGTTCCCCCAAAAAAGGCTCATAGCTGGAGATTATAGAGTGATGTTAAAGGGAACACAGGTACTTCCAGTGAATGAAAGATTGGTTCTTCACTTAGCTTCTGGTAGTTGAAGGGTATGATGTGAATCGTAAATTTAAGATGGTGCTACACTCAAGTTGGAATTTTAGGACCAGTTGCTTTACATCAGAGATTATTGCCCACATTGACTGCAAAATAACAGAAAGAAAAGATCACATCTCAAGGCTGTTAGAGATGTGCTCTAGTCTGAAGTCGATGGACAATTCATGTGAACCTGATGTGCTTTTAAGGTCTGTGAGCATGCTCCAGACACATAATCCAAACTGTCAGACTCCTGGTGTCTGCAATCACAGAACATGTGTATGGATTTGATGTGTTTACACAAGACTATTCTACAAACACACATCCCAAACCTGTAAAATATACCTTTCAAGTAATTTTTCCAGTTTTGACATCTTGCAATTATTTCCAGTCTGTAGAGCAACTTGGGATTGATAACACAGTGACCTCAATTTCATTTCATCAAAGAGAAGTTGCTTTTAGTACTGTATCAAAATTGACCCTTTTTGGAGATTTATTTTAGCTATAACTTGCTTTAATTAATCCCCATCAACAAATGTACATTTACGTTTCAACGTTTTGTGTTCCTTCTTGTTTGAGACTGGAGAATCAGATTGGCTGGCATTCGCAATGACTGTCCCTCTATTCTGCTCTTTCAGACATAAATGAATTTGTTTCTGGCACTAAGTGTGAGTTCAAGGGAGATGCTGTCAATCGGATGATCCTAAATTTTGACACCCCGGTCTACTCCGCTGCCATTTCCACTGGTGGTGCTGTTTTTGCCCTCTCCAGCAACCAAAAGAAGCTTACCAAGTTTATCCTCCCTAATGAAGCTTCGTCAAAGGTATACTGCATCTCACATATTGTACAGCACACATGAAATGGAAACATTTTGATACGGAGTGAGAGAATGCCATAATGTTTTTCAATAGTTTGTTTATTCTCAAAGGAATTTTGATGGTCCATCAGGAATAACATAAATGTTGTCGTGAATTTTTAACCTTTAGTTTTTGAAACCAGGTAATTGTTCAAATTTTCCAACTAACAAATGTGGTGTTGTGATAGTTTGATCACTTTTGTTTGCATTAATAAAGACGCTCTCCCTGAGTAATACTGATGCAGTACACAAAATCTACAGACCATCTTCAGGAGAATCGTATGGACCTGTATTGAAGCCATGCGACAAGAGGCACTTGTAAGCCCATAACTGAAAGAGAAACCTGTTCGTCTTCAAGCCATGTTTATTTCATGATTTTGTAGACAGTGGGCTCCTGTAACTCCACTGCAACATCCAAAACGCACATTTGTCTCATGACAACCCATATGTAGTTTGTATGGGACTGTACGATTTGGAAACTCCTTACAGTTGCAGCGTCACATGGCCACCATATGGAAGGTCATAGGGGTTCCCATGCAGGCCGTAAAATCATCTTAAAATGCTTGCATTGCAACTTTTTGGTAAACCTACATTTGCTTGAGCATTAAATTTTGAGTGTAAAATTTCCAAACACCATGTGAGCACAACCCTTGGGCCACTGGACTGTGGAAGAAATCGCACAGCTTTTTTTTTTTTTTTTACATTTTATTAATTGACAAATACTCAATTGTATGGCTCTGTCATGCTGATGAGAGGTAGGCATTATTCCTTGTTTCACTCCTTTTATCCACTTAAAATCAGTGGTTTTCTTTATTTCATTTACTATTTTAATTCACAGGAAAGCAAGACATTGACCCCGGAAGGAGAGTACCCCGGCCACGACCTCCACGGTGGATCGGTGGTCATGTCTCACCATCAGAAGTGGATCGCCACCTGTTCCCCCGACGGCAGGATCCGCCTGCGAGACGTGGATGCCCTCGACGAGGTCATCACAGTCAATGCTCACAGTCATCAGCTCTTTGGTGTCTACCAGATGGATTTCTCTACAGATTCCTTACATATACTCTCTTGTGGTGCTCAAGATGCTGCCTTGACATGTTTTTCATGGAAGTTAGTTCTTCTACTTTTATAGTCAAAAATCTCATTCAAGTCTGCTAGAAAATTTTGTAAATCTTTCATTTTAGTTTTTATTAATGCTAGAGCCTCAGCACCAGTAAGTGTGTGCTCTTTCTTGTGTGTTTGAGTCTATTGGCCAGTTTTCCATGATAATGATTAAGTACATTGTTTACTATTACCCTAATGTTACCAGTTGCTAGTAACCCCCCCCTCCCTCCTATTTTTTTTTCAGTAATTCTATTGACGTGTAAACATGTGAGTCTATGTCCTCTTCACAGCTTCACCCCAGCTGGTCAGACCAAGGCTGCCAAAGCCATAGAAGCAGCCAGATCACACAAGGCCATGTTGCAGGCAGGACGGAGTAGAGAAAATGAAACACTGGCCGGAATGAAGGAATGGCATTACTCCAAAGGCCACAGTCCAGATGCAGAAGGAACCAAGTTGAAGAACACTGAAAAGGTACAAATTAAGCGATGTTAAAGTAGGAGGAGCTTCGTCTGTGTTGAGCGGAGACTTCATGACATACTTGAAGTTCACGCTACTGTCGGCATTCACTTCTAGGAATTCTCCACGAAAAAGAAAAACTTAATATAATCTATGGCATTATTTTAACATTCTATCAGTTTAACAAAACAATTTTTGCCAGAAGAAGCTTCTTTAGTTGTGAAATAACACTTTGAAAGTTGGGCTTAGTGCAAACCTGAAAATGTAGGACGAAGAACGGACAAATGCTGTTTTGCCCCTTTTGCATTCTGTATGTTCCTAGCAAGGTCTTGCGACGCAAAAACGCTTTAGTTTTGTAATTTTAAAAGCCTTATGAATATTCTCGTTCAGTAAGATACTTTTCACTTATGAAACCATGAATGTGAAAGGAGACCAAACAGTTGGTATTGAGATGGAGAAAATTTAATTACTGCTAACTGCTAATACTTCAAGACCCACCAAATTGAGTGAAGATAAGCTGTGTCGTTGGCGTGAAAGTATTTTTTTCCTTTATTTGTCAGATCCACTTAAATATCATTGACAGACGAACATCATTTAAGTCAACTAATTTTTGAACAATTAGCTTGCTCGTAGCAATGCTTTGGATCATAAGTTTATGCTGTTCTCTAGTGAAACTAATGTTTTGTCACCAAGTAAGAGATCAGAACCACACTACAACCCACCATGCAAAATAAACATCAGTAGCAATGATCAAACCAGATTTGTCAGTACTACATTACAGCTGATTGAGTTCTAGCACTAGACTAGTACTTCGAATATTTACTAAAATGATTCAGTTAAAATGATTCAGTTTTCAAATTTTGTGATAAATTCCCTGAAAATTAGAATAGTTTCTTGCATACAAGAAAAAAGGAACGATGATGGACAATTCCTTCAGGTAACAGTATTTTCTGAATGGTGAGCTACAAATGCAGAATACTTATCTTAGCCACTGATATTTTTTGAATTTGTCCACAGCTAAAGCCTTGGTTCCCAAATGGGGGCACTAGTATCCCGTGGGGTACCAGCAACCACCACAGGGGATACCTGGGAAGTCTCTTAGACAATAAAGAACAGTAGTGCTATATAGTAATCAAAGAGGGGGGTGGGTACATTTTTATGGTAATTATAGGAGAACAGTTTTACACATAAAACAAAATTTTATGCAAAAGTTGGTTAACGGGATATTAGGGGATTTTGCAATGAAGGGTACGCGGATTTCAAAAGATTGGGAACCAGTGACCGAGCATGACCTTAGATTCCCACGCAGAGACACCTTCATTGCTGGGAGACATTTTGTAGTTGCAATGTCCCTCCTACTGGAAAATACAGAAAGATGCAATCTGGCAGGTCCACCAGTTTGTTTAGTGTAATAACCTGACAATCTGCGCTGGTGTCTAATCAGCAAACTTCGCAGTTGTAAAAGCTGGATTTTGTGGCCATTGGCTTATGAGAACTGCTTTACACTACTGGTAGGCTCCTGTAGAGCTAGATACCTTTTGTGCAACGTAGGTGGCAGTACCATTTGCATTTGATTGATGCTTTGACAATCTGAAATATGTGGTAATTGATAGTTGATAACAAGTGTTGTTCTTTCAGGCAAGGATCGCCTTGGAGACTGCCCTAGAGAGTGACGATATTTACACCACCCCTACTCCTAGTCTTGGATCCGATCCGACCTGGATGGAAATGAAGGAACTTGAGGTATGAACAAAATGATGAAGAGGTTGTCATTGTAAATGTCTAGTACTTAGGAGAGTTGTCCATGCACCATTCTGAATCTCAGATCAAGTTCAGCTTGACGGTACGCTTATGTATTAGAACCTGATGTTAGTGGACTACGTCAGGAAGCATCCCCTCATTTAGTCACTAATGATTGACATACTCCACTGATGATCTGACAATAATCCACTGATGATTGACATAATCCACTGATGATATGACAATAATCCACTGATGATCTGACATACTCCACTGATGATCTGAAAAGGATTCAGAGGATTCTACCTTGAACTAACTCAGCGTATATTTTAACTGTTGAACATGGTACTTAGGTTTTACCATAAGGATATTACTATATCTGTAAAGACACACCAGTAGAAGTACATAAAACTTGATGGTCACTTGGGATACGTTTTGAGTGAACACTAAATGAAAGTTTAGCTAGAAACACAAGCTCAAATATGATCTTTTGAGGTTGCAAGTGAAATGCTGCGGGCAAATACATGGTCTCTAAAATCTTCTGTTTTGATCATAGTGTCTCTCTTAAATGAAATTTTGTCATCCTTGAAGAATATTCACAATCAGTGCAAAACATTGTCTCATTATCTTTGAAACGTTTGTCTGAAGAATTTTATTTTCTTCTTTGGTAGTCCTTTAAGTGTATCGTTTTATTCATTTTGCAGGCCATCAGAGAAGAGGATCGAGAATATGCAGAAGTGAAGAAACAGTTGAGGAGCGAGATTCGAGACCTGCGCAGAACGGTGAGAACAGCCCAAGGAAACATGAGAAACTCAAATGTGTAGAAGGAAAGGAATTAGAATTAAGTCACTAATTTTGTCTCTCAATCTAAATTTTTATGATGATGTAGAATGTTAGTTGTTTGGTCTAGTAGGTAACATTAAAGGCTCTTGGTCCATGCACAGCTTTCACTTGACAGATAGGTAATCTGACAGAACAATCACTCTATCTCATACAAATCAATTTTGGATCAAAAGTAATGGTTTGTGTCTCTACTAAATCTTGAGAAGGAAGACATCCTTGCTTAGAAAACTTTAAAGTTACTAAAGTAGAATGCCACTTGGGATTCATTCTTATGGACCTAATTCCACTATTTCATTAAAACAGTAGAAGCAAACTAAAAATTGAATATCTCTTGAACCTCCTGACCACCCCTTCCTTTGCCCCTTCCCTTCCTGTGACTGTTCAAGGTCATCAGTGGTTTGTGAGTTTTTCACCTGGATTGATGGTTTTTTTTTTTTTCCTGTTGATGGTTGTCCATCCATCTCTAGATTCAAACCATGATGAAGACCAATGAAGGCCTTCCAGATATTGAACAGTTGGGCCAGCACGAGTTCAATCTGGATACAGAGGAGCAACAGAGACTCCAGGAGGACGGAGACAGACAAGTTGAACAGGTCAGCAGGATAACTGAATGGATGCAATGTTGAAGACCATGTCATCACATATTCACACTGCACACTTTGTAGTTGTAAGAAGCTAGTTAATTTACAATCATACCGAATTCCATTAACTTCATTTTCATATCAAGCATGCATATTATAAGTATCTTTCTCACCGAGGAGATACTTTCGTCCAAGAACTGCTTTTGTCGTCTTTCCTGATCAGATGGTTGTTTCTTGTAAACAAGGAGAAAGTCTTACTCATTTGCCTTGTCGATCACTGGTCTTAAAAAGTTGTATATACAAATGGCCAAGACTGTCTTAAGGCCAACTGGGACAAAACTGACAGTGTGTATTCCACAGTCGTTTTGTCGATGACCTTATAACAAGTCATAGTCCGCTCACTTTAATAGAATCACATTAAAATGTGGCACTTTAAAGGTAAATTCAGGTTTTGATGTCTTTATGTCCATCCACAGATACGAGAAGAGATGGAACTGGAGGATCTTGCTAAGATGTACCTGAGGGACGTAATTATGAAAGAATGCTGGGAATCCATGGTTACCAAGGGACGCAGCATCAAGGTAATTGATTCAGGAACCATTAAAATGTGGTAACGTATTGAGTACACACTTGCCTAAGTAGTAACAACTGACTGCAAAGCAAATGGCACCTGAAACGATCACTTCGATTGTTCCTTAGTTCAAATCTTGTCTGCCATTATTTACGGTAAAGATGGTCCTAAAGAGACATTTAGAATGTCCAAATCATGAACAACCTTCCACTCAAAACTTCTTCTGTCATACACTCAAAAGCTATTTGTCAAACTGAAGTTAGTCATCAAAAAAGAAAGTTACGATTTCAAAATTTTTCAAAGTTTGGTCTGTTGTGTTTGACAAAGGTTGTGGTCAAAATTCATCTCAATTTCCAAGCCATAGTTACATTTCAGTGGGTCCTTTTTCAGTGTGTAAAGTAAGGACATCCCAAACAAGCATAACACAAAAAGTCAGCTTATCACTATCATTTGTGTCAGTGCACAAACTATCAAAAAGAGTGTTTTCAATGTCCTGCAAAGATTGTTCATATTGTCAAATTTAACAGTTGAAGCGTCATTGTCAACTCTTAGTAATTCAAGGTCTGATCCGTGTACTTCCTATCAGTTGGGTCACTACTTGGTTGCAGTTCCAAAGTTAAATTATTTTATTCTAACACGACCAAAGTTGTGTATATCCCAATTTGAGGACTGCAAATGGAATGATCAATTTCTTTTAAAGTGGACATTTTTTAATGAGAAGACATCTTGAGGTGTTTTTAATGTTTCAACCATTTTCCATTTCACTGCATGGATGTTGAATTGGCATTTATGATTGAGTTTCAACTATCAAAGGGGACACTGCTGCAGAGTAAAGATTGCCTCATTACGTTTTTCTGCTTGGAGATCAAGTTCAGTAGACTGTTTAATGATTGGAGGATGTAGAAGGATCATGCACAAAGTTTGCAGAGCCATCACTTTTATTCACAACAGCTCCCTTTTGGATGAACTCTCAGCTGGTGAACCAGTGCTCTAATTCACTGTTTTTACTACTTTTATTTGCAGTGGAACATTATCCACATTCCCTCCCACCCCTCCTCCTAAAAAAGAACAAAAAACACAAGTAACGATAAGTAGTTTGGTATCATAGATATATTCATACACTGTTCAGCAGAGTCGTAGGTACTTTTCACTTTCTTGGTTACTGTTCAAGTTATGTGACGTGCCCCTCTGTGTTCTCCTACAGGCATTTCATTCTACAATGGAGGTTAGCAACTACCCAATGAGAGAGAGGAGTAAGGTGGAACTGGAAGAACTGGCCTTTGTCTCCAAACTGAGAGAGATCGAGAAGGCAGAGATTGATGTAAGTTATGTATGTGAAATCCCTGGAGGGTAGAGGTCAGGGCAGGATTTCCGCTCGGCTGCAACCTTCCCACACACAGTTGACCATAGGGCGAGGGAACAAGAATGAAATAATGAACATTATTATCATAGCCAGGAAGTGTGGACAAGTAAGAAAATGTTTCCTGTGGACAAAATGGCTCAAAGGGTTCTTTGTCTGTATGCATTATGTATAGTAATTTCAAATTATAGTGACCCATTTGAGTAACTTTTTTATTCCTCACAAATTTCTGTGTTATTTTATGCACTTTTGGCTCTTGCTTTGCGGCAAACATCAGTCTCACTCACAAGTTGTAGCAGTGTACTCCATGCTTCTCCTGTTTACTTGAAATATTTTCTCTCTCCTTCATCTAGGCAAGAAAGGAAATCTTGGATGTTCCAACGCAACAGACTGTAAGTTGATAATTGTGATGAAAATTTTTTTTTACGTCCTTCTGGCTATGTGCAGCTGTATCAAATGAACAAATCCATTGTCATTAAATTTTCAACAAAATTAGACAAAAGAAAGTGAAAATTTACAGAATCTGTGGTATTAGAAATTAAGCTTTTGGAATATAATTGTTGAAATCGGAAGAAATTAGGCTTGATTGACATCCATTTATTATTTTTGTGATGGAGATGTTTTGTTCTTCCACAGGAGAAGGAGGGAGGTGGTGAAGGAGATGAAGAATCTGAGGAAGGGGGTGAAACAGGAGAGAATCCTTCCACCACCGGTAGTCTCGGTGCCCAGTTTGGTGGGGCCAGCGAGCTCTTCTACAGCCAGTTTGATCTCAACACTCGACCCCAGAAGAGAGATCAGATTGTACTGATCCAGGTACTTGTTTCCTGTTTGAATGAATGAATAAAACAAATGAATGAAGTATGAATGAATGAAATAAAGAATGAGTGAATAGATGAATGATTGAAGAGATGAATTGATGAATAAATAAATGAAGGGAGACATAAGTTAATGGAAGGAATTTTTGGAGGAAGGAATGAATGAATAAACGGATGACTGAACGGTTGGACGTATCGACGGATAAGTAAGTAAGTTAATGATTAATGGTCAGATGTTTGAATGGGAATATAGATGAATGTAGATGTGAATGAAAGCAAGTAAAGTATCAAATTAATGTAACTGAATGAGCACAATGATTTCAAACACCATCTCTGTAAAATGTAGAAGGTTTTGAACATCTGCATCTATTGAACAAATGTTACATCATACACCGGAAAGAAAGTTGTGTTTCTTTAAAACGATCTGCACCTGAAGTTGTGACTACCTGCCAAGATGACTTGATAACTTGAGTTGTTAGATGTTTTAAAAGTTCCAGAGTCGGTGTATTCATAGCATTATTCACCACTAAGAAACATCTCAGTGAGTAGTGTAACTGTATCAACATGTTCATAAATATATTACACGGTGTACATGCAATAATACATAGCATGAAGCTGTTTCTCTTTACACTGAAGGAAAAACTTTCCAAAATTTAAAAAACGCTTATTTTGGGGTTTTGCTTCATGACCTTTTAGTTTAGAGTCTTTTAATGCTTCTTTCAATTCTTACAATTTTCTCAATTGTATCCACTTTGTCTTTGTATGTATGTTGATGATAAACTATACAATGTTTCAAATGCCAACCAAAAATGTGAGAAAGGTAATGATGTAAAAACAGATAAACTATAGAAAACTATTCAGTGAAAACTGAATTTTCAATGGGCTTACTGTCACCCATCCATCTTTAAACATGTCATTATCTTCAAAATTACTTAAGTAGGCAATAGTTCTGCTTTGACAAATGTTTGTAATTAGCTGTGTTGACTCTGATTTTTTTTTTTTGCCATCTTCCACTCTGTTTCTGGTATCCAGGATGCGACTTACCGAATCAAGCAGCGGTTTAACGAGGAGTTTGACGAAATCTACAAACAGCGGGAACAGGAGATAGCCAGGATAGAGGACAAGAATCAGAGGATCAGCAAAATCCTGGAGGACTTGAAGACCTCGGAGGAAATCTGGCAGCCTCAGATGGACTCGGACGAGAAACCCGAAAAGTTACTCGCAGTCGACGACAGTGAGGTGGGAAGATCATTCGTGGTAGATTGGATTAGATTGAAAGGGAGAGGTGGGAGAGAAAGGTGTAGACTGCCGCTGTTTATTGCCAATATTACAGTCGAAGGGGAAAGGAAATGTTTATGATTAGGGTTTTCATAGTATTCGTTTTGTCATTTATGGTGACTTTAGGAAGTAAACTTTCATCGTCTGTAGATAGAGTTTATTTGTAAATAAAGTGTGGATGTTTTGCCAACATTTTGGATTTTAAGGAACAAATTTCAAGGCTTTTCACATTGCACATTATCGATAGTGTACAAAGTGAGATATTTATTGGTAGTGTTACATACAATTTTCTGCGTTGCAATGTAGATGGACATGCTCAAAAAAGGGTTACTGTTCTCGCGGCCATGGTGTCACTGCAAACCCATTGTTTGCTGCTCATCAAACTGGGAGTCTCTGTTTATACAAGTGTCCCAGACTATTCAACCAATGCAATATTTGGGGATCCCTTTTTAATAGTTTTAAATCAATGGCATTTGGAAATGTTGACTCATGACAGACAACAATTTCTCAAAACTGTTAGAGGCATGAATTCAGCAAAGTGTGTTAGGCCATGAAAATAAAGGTGATAAGAGGTTGCTGTTGGCTGGAATTTGTAAATGTTTGAGAAAAAGTCTCTGTGATTTCAGGTAATGCTATTAAAATCCTGATGGTGAAAAATTGTCATTTGTTCTCCACCGGTCTAATGATATGTAGACGCCTCGACAGGGAGGCAGCCATAGTGTTGCTGTTTGGGTGATGCATTATTTATTTTATAAATCTCATGGTAAATTCCCAGGTAAAGGTTGAGAAGTTCATCACCCCAGAGCAACAGGCAAAGCTGGATGCGGAGGCAAAGGCAGAGGAAGAGAGACGGCTGAATGAGAAGGGAGACAACGCCAGAGACAGGGCTCTGAACATGATGATGGGAGGAGTTCTGGAGATTAAGAAAGAAGATGAACTCAAAAAGGTAATCATTTCATTATTTGCCAAGTTGGTGATCTAATCACCACATGGATTGAAATGAGGTGGATCCAAGTGACGCAACCTACCATTCAAGGTAAGGTCTATGGAAGGAAAAAGAAGGATTTAAGGTACAACCATGTAAAGATGTTTTAATAGAATCTCCTCGGATGTGACTAGTAGGTAGGAAAGGACCATTGCTAATACTCTAATGATACACATTACAGCCAAGTTTTGCAGATTTTGACAATTTTGAGCATTACATACGATGTCCCTGTGGTAACAGTAAAGTTATTGAAAGGATTTTTGTGAAACGTCTCGTTTGTATTTGGAGGTCATCATTGGTAGCATTAAATATGACCTGTACCCATTTAGTTGTCTTCAACATTCTGTGACAGCTCTGCTAAAAACTGACAATTTTAGACCAATCAGATCAAAGTCCTTGTGACTAATTGCTTATTGGCTTGTCACACAAAGATGCAGCTCTCATTCTGCTACTAAACATAAACTCATGATGCTCGCTGCATCGGCTGTTTCCTTCCTCAGACATCTGGTTTCAAATGTCTGACAGATGTAATCTGGTGGACCTAGCAATTATCCGACTTAATTTAGTTTTGTGGGAAGAGTCTGGGCACAAAGTTCTTGTTAGTATCATGTGATTATTAGTTGCTTGTTTCTTTTCTCTGCAGGACATTGCCGTCCCTCCCTTTATGACCAACAAACCTCAGGATGAGTGGAGTGAGGATGAGCAGAAGATTGCCAAGGAATACGAGCGAAAAGTCAAGGAGCTGAATGACGAAAGAGAAAAATACAGAAAGGTTCGTCTTCTCACCGTTAGCATGAAAAGGTTGTCAGGTCAGATCCTTTGAAAAGGCTGCCTGGTCAAATCCTCATTCAGGGTGGTTTAAATCCTGTGAAAAATGTTATAATTCCTGCAAAGTACTGCAGAATATTTAGACAGGAATAATTTAGTCAAATGATTTGTTGCAATTGCTGCTGGTTAGTTGTGTTACTTGCATGGTTGGTGTTCATTTGCGTGTTACAAAGTGTGATGCTGGCCCCTTGAAGTCAGATATTTGCATTGACTTCTTTGATCTTTTAGACTTTCAAAACACAGCATGAATTTGAAAAGATCGCCTAATTACACCAAGGGAATTGTGCATCACCATACTCATTGGCATGTTAAAATCCAACAAAATTCATATCCATTTCTCTTGAGATTTTTGCATGTAGAATTTACTCACTCCATGAGCCTACACCACTAAAGCAAGCTCTCTCATAGTGACACTCTTCTTTGTATATCCTGTACTGTGTTTGCTAATCCACTCATATTCCTTTAGCAAAGACTGGGAACACCCTGCAATGTATCCTTGACAATTCCTGTCGAATCGTATTGAACCTGTTCTTGACAGTTGTAAATATTTCTTACTCAACGAAGAGCGTTTGATGTTTAAATTGTAATTTCCCAAAGAGTTTTAAGTAGTTGCACTATCGTCCCTTGTTCTGTGGTGGAAAGTCAATCGTAGATGATGTGTTATTGGATGCAAAGTCCCTTTCTTTGGGTAATTGTATTCTTCCTTGTTTCTCATGTCTTCCTTTGTTGCATTGTTGCAAATTACAGACTTTGGATGCTGAACTAAAGAAGTTGCAGACCATAATTGCAGACACGACCTCAAATTTTGATGACAAACTTCTGAGTCTGTTTGAAAAGAAAATAAAGACAGAAATGGTACTCTTCCAGGTCAGTAGCCAATGGATAATGTTTCTGTTCACTTCTTCAACTCTGTCGAGATCTCTTTGTGCGTTAATTAAGTAAAACATTTGAAGGAATAATGTTGCAAGTTTCCACTAAAATATTCAAATTCTGGAGGCTTTTGCGGTTCTCCCCCCATTCAGGAGGAACTAAAAATGCTCCGTCTGAGGCGTTCTTTGCTGATTGAAGAAGAGTCTAATTCCAGAGAGGAAGAACTCATCAGGCAGCTGGAGGTTCAGAAAGCGTTGAAGGTAAAAATTGACTGATACAGGCTTTTGTCGTACTTGTGGCAGGTTGTGAGAATGCTATTTTCATTCTCGTGACAACACTATCTTTATTCTTAATTAGATGTTTGTCACGTTGTAATATCCACACTGGATCATGATGACACAGACATATACTGTACAGGGGACTACTTGTTTATTTTGATGCTACTGACCAACTCTCTGAACTACAAAAAAATACATTAGTTGTTATACATGGGGAAAAAGGCACCCCATAATCACCATATTTATCAACGAGCTGTCGTGACTGACAAAGACCGGTGTGTTTGACCAACACACCAAGGGTGAAATGTGTGGTATATCATCTGGGTCAGTTGACAGATACCACAGAGGTTTTACTTTAAACCAAAATAATTGTATTATAAACGTCACAATTTGCCACCATTACCCAACACCTCGCTGACAATTAAATAGTAGACTACCTGTCACTCTTGTAAAGAGAAATCTGTAAGGTTGCAGCCATGAACACTGTTGCTTACTTCTTGCTCACAGAATAATGAAGGACATCATATTTTAAGGAAACTGTGAAGTAGACAAACCTCTGTTTTCATCACAAATCTTCCAGACGTACTCCATCAGTTAATCTTTCGCAGCTGTGTCTTCCATCTTACTCCATCGATGTACCCCTCACAGTAGAATATTCTTCTAATTTTATTACCTTGATTTTATATCTCTCAAAAGTGGTGTAATCCAAACCTACACCATCAATTACCCCTCACGGTGGTATTTTCCGTCTTTCAGGAGACTACGGATCACGTTCTCAGTGACTTTTTCATTACCACTTTGGCAACATGCTAAGGATTAGTTGGTAGCCCTTTCCCAGGCACCACCACCAACAAAAATCTTTTCCTCCTTGGATTATCTCAGGTCAATTTGGATAGGTGTCAATAGTTTTTTTCTGTGTCTAAACAATGTTACATAATGTACATGGTAAATATATTGAATTGTTCTAAAATGTAAATTCCAAATTATTACCATCCACATTTGATAGTGATCCTCATTGTTTGCTTGACAGATTCATTCCTCTAAAACTGAAAACCAAATGAAATTAAAGGAAAATGGTTCCCTTGAAAAAACAAATTCATTCTGCGATTTGACAAAGTAGTATGACCAAGACATGAAAGTTGTTAACATACATCAGTCTGTATATTGAATCAGTTTCTCTGTAAATTGCAACCTCCTGAAGGTAAAGAGCTCTCAAGCTGTGGTTGCTGCCAAGAAGATCGTGGATGGTTTCAGAGATACGTACGACATTAAGATAGCTGAAGATAAAATATTGGACAAGGGCTTCAAGAAGGAGTTCCCCGACATTCACCCCATCCTTGTGGATCAGTTATATAAATTATTCAGGAGAAGGCCAAGGTAAGAGCTTTGACCTTTGATTTCCCATTAATATGAGGATTGCTATAACAAAGTTTTTGAAAGGTGTTGGAATTGTTACGTACTAGGTAAAATAGTGGCTCTTTTTCAGTGGTGCTCATATCCAAGTATTTGTGTGTCATACAAGATTACAAATGCTTTTTCAATCATAAATCTCTTTTGATTTTGATGTTTGACAGTTTCATGTTGATTCTAATTGGGTGATTCTTGTTTTAACATCAGGGGACCAAGGAAAGACCTTCGGGGTTCTTTCTCAGATGGACCCCCTCCACCGAAAACTGGCAATCCGTACGGAGATCGCCCTCTTTCTGCCCGGCAACCAAGTACGACAGAGTTCTTGCTGAAGGCCTTGGACGAGTTCGACGGTGACTCACACATTCCTGAGGGCATTGAACTTCCGACCTGGAAACATGTGTGCAAGTTACGCAGAGAGAAGCTTGTTAGTGAACAAGAGGTAGGGGATCATCCAAGCTGAACAGGAAATTCTGAGAAAATGTTTGAATAAAAAAATTAAAACTAAAAGTAAAATATTAGATATGATGATGAAGAGACAAATGTCTTCATCAAAAATGTCATTAGAAGTAAAATTTGTGGACACCCACAAGAATACCAGATATGTTTAAATTATGCATAACATAAGTTTAAAGACACAAAATAGAGACCCAACAATAACACTAGGTATACTAGCCATAACATGTGAAAGCACTCATTTGGGAGCATAGCAGAGAGTCTTGGAGTGTGCATACGTTGTGTTACGATCACTGATGTAAAAAGGAATCGGAATTCTCATTGGCTTTGATGGGACATAAGTGAAAAGTAGTCCTTTGAATTATGGTAACATTAAGACCAAAAGCAGTGCTTTTATTACCTTCACTGTATTTGGCCTTCATTTTTCTCATATAATTGTATATGACATGCCCTGTAATTACACCATAATGTTTGTAAGGCAGTACCATAATTACCAAGTTTATCATGAAAGTGCCGTCATTGTATTGATTTACCTTTCTTTTTTGCCTTTTCTTGGTCTCCCTTTCAAAGAATTAAAGAGTCCTTTATCTGTCCTAACTTTGGTACCAGGTTTGCAAAATCTGGTTTACTGTACCTCAATGTAGCCATGCTCAAAAAGTCACAAACTACTCTAAATTGCATTCATTGTAAAATGTAACAGTTGAAACCCGCTTTTTCTGTTGCATCCCATTCTGGGGTTGAATGAACTTTCCTTTTTGGCCTGAGCAGACATCAGGTTTACCAGCTCCTTTGTCCACTGCCAACTGACTGACAGTCCTGCATTTTGCAAATTACTCTGCTTTCAGGTGAAGGCACAGGCGTTGACATTGGCCGATATGAATGCATTCCTCCAGCACAGACAAGAAGAAGACACGGCAGTGAAAAACAAAATGGATGAGATCCTGTCTGCTCTTAACAGGTTAGTTGTTTGCTATAATTTGCAGGCAGCCTGCACATTAATTGATATAGCTCTTGGTCACCTAAACAAGTTTTGTATGTATAAAGTTTTGATGATGTTGACCAAATTATTAAATCTCTACAAACTTTCTCTTTGTTGGTAAGAGTAATTTATTGTTATGTAGGGCTTTGCTTCAATAATACTGATCTCAAAGCACTGAACAATAATATGCATGGTTTTAATAATAATTGAAAGACAGTAAAACCAGAATGCAAGAGATAAAACAGTCACATGAAAAAGTTAGTGACAAGGAAATTGGAAGTGAAAGTGGTAAAACTAGGATCCCACCTGGAAGAGTAAATGATAAAAGGTAAGATTCTGAAATTAGGTGATGTGACATTTTGCCTTTGCATTAATTTTGTAACCAAAAAAGATTTGAAATTGTGTAATTTGAAGTTGACTTTTTAAGTCTTAGTTACACTTCATGGTCAAAACATGCAAACAACTGAAAAGTATGTTGTTGCAGCGATATTTTAATCGACAGTTTTTGCTTGCACGCTCCTTTGAAATCTAAGAGAATTGATATCCTGAATTTTTGTCAGAAGTTGAGAATGCATCTAAGGTTGTGATTGAACAAAATGCACGATTGCATTTTTCGCAGCACGATTTGCATTCTTTTGCTGTGAAAATTTGTAAAATTTGTGAAATATGACTTGTGCATTGAGTTAAATATATATGGAAAATTACGTTGCTCCAATGATTTACACGTATACATAAACATTAACCCCAGCATGCAGTGCATGCTGCTAGCCTGATGAACTGTGAGAAAGAAGGTTACTTAATTACATGTGAAAACATTCAACTAATACATGTTAATGGGGCTCTTTTAATGTCATTGAAACTACATGAACAGCTCCTGCTCTTAGTTTTGTCACTAATTGATATGCTTTCTTTCATTCCGACAGGTTACGTGAAGACAGAATGAGGTTCACCTGTAATCTTGAGATTCAGTTAGTTCTGAAGCAGGGTCAAGTGGAGGTGGAAAGTGACGACTTCATCCAGATGTTTGACGACTGCGTGTTGCTCCACAGAAGTGTAATAGAAGATTTAAATGCCAGCATCAGGGTAAGTCACATTTATTGTGCAGTTTACGTTGCTTGGTACACTGAATAGGTATTCATGTTATTTTTCATCAGGAAGACAAAAGCTTAAAATGTTTCTTAAAAATTAAAGATTACTTGGATATTTTGCTCCAACTGTTGTTAAATTGTGAGGGCTGTAAAGGTCATGCATATGACGTTCTGTGTTCCTCAGGATCAGCATTAGCTTTGCTGGACGACTAGTGCATAAATACTCGCAGCAACGTGACGCATGATATGATAACCCTCACCAGCTTTGGATCAAAGAATTAAAGCCTCATTTTCTTGATGGCATATTTAAATTGGAAGGCAAACATGAAATGGTGAAGAAAATATCTTATTTTGGGTGATCTCTGAATAGTCGGTTTAAGTGACGAAAAATTGTCATAATTGAGAAAAGGAACATTGTTCTTTGGTTTCCTTTTCGGGTTGAACGATTTGACGCAGAATCACTACAACCACCCATTTCACATTTGTGTCTTCATTGGTCAACTGTTCATCTTGTGAATGTGTTATTCACTGATCTTTACATGCTGTGACATAGCATCAATTGCATTTTCGAAGGATGCCTAGAGAATCAACAGAGTCTGAACAAAAATTGCAAAAAAATTCATGAAGATAAAAATGTTTCTAACCACGGGAATTTCAATAAAAGAAGCAAATTTTTAGATTAAAGTTATGCAGGAAATTGTAATTTTAACCAAATGTTTTGTTACGATCAACCAAAACTGTTGCAGTTTTCACTGTGCAAATATGTAATGAGAGTTTACATTGATTGCTTACTCAATCTGCCCACTTCCAATGCTGCAGTTATTGGGACTCTTTATCATTTTGAAGATCATGTCCACAGGATGACATTGCTCTTCTAAATCCTCCCTGGAGATGGTAAAGTTATAACGTAGGCTAAGAACATACAAGAAACAGTGAGCTTCAGTAGTCACCTTGTTTTCTTACACCATTTCCTTTCTCAGCAACTTGGCGATCAAAAGCTTTCTAAAATGATTAGAAGCAAAGACTTCCGGAAAGGAATCCACAGCTTGGAATGGTGAGTTTCTTTCTATGATGTAGGCATATACTTTTGTGACACTTATGAGTGAGCTTTCTGAAATTAATAGGTATCACCTTTGGGTCTTTTCAACCATAAAAATGAGTTTCTATTTTACCATGTATCATGGCATTGCTTATCTTTGAAGTTAACGTTAAGAACTGTCATCACCTTGGACTTTGGCTTTCATTGATAGCATTACAAAGTGACAGTTCCCCCCATCCCTCCCACCTGTTTTTAAAGAGCTGAATGATGTTGTAAATGTTTGATTTTATGAAACTTGTGTCTTTAGTTTTGTTTAACATTGCTGTGCATAATAGCCTTGCAAATAGTGTTTTAATAGTAACAGCAAACACCTCTCTGGGTGGTGAATATTTTTTTTGGGGGGGGGGACATAGAGAGAGAATGATGAAATGCTGTTTGACTATGAGTGCAGTGAAGTTGTCACTGTCAAATGCCAAAGATGCAATAGTATAGTGTAAATGAAAAAGTGTAAGTGATCACCATCCCAAAATTTCATACGTATGGTGTCATTGCAGTTTGCATAGCGACAAATGAAATAACAGGACAGGTTGAAAAATTCCATTTTATTCACGCATTTTAAAATTTTTTTCCTCCACTAACAGGGAATACAAAAAGATGATAATGGAAATTGAAGATTTATTAAATAGACTCAAAGATATTCAGATGTTGAAAGTCTCCAGAGATTTACAAGAGGTAAGATTTGATTTCTCCTTGTGTCATGAATAAAATGGCCTGTGATTCCCTGCATCAATTGTTTTTGTCAAGTAGGTGTTGACAGTGCCTAGTTTTGACTCTCTTTCAACTGTCCAATGTAGACCCGTTGGTGTGCAAATGTTACTCACTGAAGTTCAATAGCCTTTACCTATTAACCCAGGACCATCATCCCCTTCCTGTCAACCCACCCCACCTTTTGCGTTTTGACTACCTATGTTTTTGACCCATTGACAAGAAAACTGGCGTGATCAAATTCTTAAAATCAGACAGAAACAAGTGATTATGACGGTGACCTCCCTGTATTCCGACACTCCTAAGTTCTGGCAGCAGAGGCTTAGTATGACCCCTGGTAGCCATGGACAAAGAGCTAGTATGGGGCCTCAACACTAGTGGTATCACAATTTCAGTTGCATAAGTTCTCTCCATGCACATATTTACAAATTAACAAAATACACGATGTATGGCACTACATGTGATACTTGTTGATATTGTTTATTAATGTTGTTATATTTTGACACAATTTTAAGTTGGAATACTTCATAAACAGTCATGCTAGGTTGAAAAAAAAGGAAGCAAGGAATCATGGAGCCCTCATCTCTTGTTCCAGCTAGGAATGGAGCTGCCCATCATTTCTCTTGCATATTTTCACGATAATTATGACCAGTGCACTGCTTTTTCCGAACATAACGTGGATTGCAATGGAATTACATAGGCCTAATTGTGTAATGGATGTGTCGGAGTATAGGGGTTTCAGAACACGGGGCTGTAACCGAATGTAACAACATCATGTTTGAAATGCTATCAGGACATCTGGGAAGTTAGAAACTTCAGAACACTTGTTTTTGACTGTGTACTTTGTCTTCTTTTAGTATCACTGATTCTGAACGCTTGTTTATGAAACTCTCATCATGTGAAGCAGACAGCAGCAGTAGTTACAGGACTACTGTTTCTGTTTTAACTGAAGACTTATGTCTTTATTTTAAAACATAACCTTAAGATGGAGTCATTTTGTGTGGCATGTCTTTCACGTGTACATTACATACCCTGGAAATATTTCACCATATTTTTCATGTTGATAGCTGTAAGGAATGGCACCAAGAAAGGTTTGCTTTAAAGAGCTCCTCAACATTGCCAAGTTATAACATTTCTTGTGAATTTTTGGGAGAAAGTTCCTCAACATTGGGTAAACAGAAAATAATTTATTTTGTATTTTATTTTCTTGTGTGCCCTTCTTAATATCATTAGGATTTAAAACTCAGTTGAATATAACAAACATACCTTCCGTTGTAGTTTTGGTCAGGAGGTCACCTTTTAAAGTAGTGAAATCTCATAGCAATATTGGCCATGTACACATCAGGAGGCATGTGTTCTGCAACAATTGCTCTCCAGTTCTTGGGACCCATGAAACAAAGAAGCATTTAATGGTCGACAATGCACCATCTCTTTCTCTTGTTATTAGTATCTTCATGACGAAGACCAAGAATCCAGGAGAGCTCAGGAGATGCAAACATTGGAGCAGACACTAGAGAACCAGAGAATGGTGAGTCTAAGTATCCAACTTGTCCACAATTGCTCACTGAAAGGGGTACTAAATACATCTTATCTGCAATCTACCAGAATGGATTGCAATGTAGTAATTTGAATTTGTGATGTCAATATCAAACTGCTAACCACGTCATTACCGGAAGCTCTTTGCTGAGATTAACGTTTTGAATCGATTGACAGTGACCCACCGTCCTGGCATTCGCAGCACGACACAGCCATTGTCACGTCAACCTTTCCTTTATGATTTCAGCATCACAGCAGACACATGGAGGAACGGAAGAAAATCTACAATAAAATGAAGCAGACTATCAGATCCAAACAACTGGAGAATTCTCAACTGGATAAGGAACTTGAAGAAATGAATGTCTGTGTAGCAGAGAGAAAACACATCAATGAAGTCAATGGTGAGTCTGGCTGTCTGTAAAAAGGAGGTCAGGTATTGCCAACAAGTTTAGTAATACTGACCGTTTCAAAATTTTAAAAGGTCTTACTGCAGACTGTATTCAGTGATGGAATTGATTTTCTGTGTTCAGTTTTGTGCAGCTTCATTTTGTCGTGCAGAATTAATATTGTCATAACAATCCACCAATTCCGTCAGTGTCAGTTAAGGGATCTTATGCGATAGCTTGTTCAAAACTTAAGTTGGATGTATGAATTTTTGAGTAGATTTAAAGAAGTAACCATGGAATCATCATATTTACAGTTGGTGCAAACTATTGCAACTGAGCATGCCACAAACAACAATGTCCCATTATGAGACCATTAGTCTTCTGTAACTTATTCTTCTCTTTGTTGGCGGGTATGAAAGTCAACAGATTTTCCTGTCTTCACTCTTTCTAAAGCTTCAATGAGAAATGAGACAGGAGCAGAGAAGAGGATGCAGAACATTGTCCAGAGGAGGAAGTTGGTTGACCTGGCCAAAGCTCAGGCCCAGGAGATAGCCGTCTTACGTGCAGAAGTTGAGAGGTTGAGAATGAGGACTTTCCCTGCTCTGGTACAAGTCGAACACTGAATGCCGTTATGTGCTGTCATGTTTCGTCATAGAGGAGAAAGTTGCCTTCCTCCATCCATCCGCCCACTGGATGCTGTCACCATTGTTTAAATAACTTATTGAGGGTAAAAGGTGCCTTCACCCACCCCCCACCCACACCTACCACCTTGATGTAATCTAAGACTTTGATAATGTATGGAAACATTACCGTCCACCAGTGAGTGCCTTGAAATAGATCTTTGTAAATAATGAATGTTTATGATATGTACAGGCAGGCATTAAAGTGATCCAGTCTTTCTTCCACATCTTGAAAAATTCTATATTTTTTTGTGAACTTTTTCTAATTTTTTCTCACATACTTTTCTTCTTCTTTTTTTTGTGAAGTCTCATTTTCCTTTTGCCAATGAAGTACATTTCCAATGTGGAAGCTTCCAAGAAGTTCTCGTTCAACTATTTGTCCAGCTTTGGTTTTGTTGTCAGATATAGACATTAATATATTTTTTTTTTGGGGGGGGAGGTTACAAATGCATGCTCTTTTTCAGGAATGTACCACAGGGCAAAGCAAGATCAGTGGGTACACTATGTAAACTATGTAAATGTGAATTTGATTAAGTATTTTAGAGATGATGATCTTCTGTGGAGATTTGACAATACTGCATTTTTTACATTTACAATAGCAGGAATGTTCTCATATTAATTTCAAGTGTTTCAGTTATGAAGACTGACACATTTTATGGATGAAACACTTTTAAGCTTGTACATTCTGACAGAAAAAGTCATTTGTAAATGTCTGAGATTGTTTTGTTTCATCTTACAGTGCCCAGCAGAATATTTATAGCAAATACACAGACCCATTTTGGTGTTAAAGTTGATAATGGATTTATCACCGGGGGTCTGATGTGTCATACATCCTGTTGTGACTTGCAATGGATTGAATCTATCTAAAGATTAGCTGTGCCACCTCCAACATGTGAACACACTTACACCTGCCATGTGAAAATTACCATTTTGTCCATGTCGATCTTTCTATCTTCACCATCAACTATTGAAGTAGAGTGATCCAAATACAATTTCCTACTAAGCTCATTTTTTTTTACTCAAGGCACAGGGATGGGAGTGTCTTACTTTTAAGTGGCTCACACAAAAAGAATAATTTTTTAAACAGTAGAGGTTTATTTGTAGACAAGAGATCATTTTTACGCCCATGCAACTGCTTCACTGTATGATCGTTTTCCGTCCTCTAGCCTCGGGACTCATGGATACAAAAATACCTTTAGCCAAAACGCCATGAGATTCAAAAGGCCATGAGATAAGGTGATCCCTTGCAGTCTGAAAGAAGTCATTCTGTGCAAAGTGGCAAACTAGACCAGCGTCATTTATTGTTAGTTTATTTTTCTTTGCCTTGCTTGTGGTTGATTACTGTGAGCTGTTGGTAAGTAAAAGTCCCTATAAAGATTTTTATTTAGTTATCTGAATACATTACCATTGTGGATGAAATGTAAATACAATATGAGGTACACAAACCCAATGTGGAGTATTGCTCTGTTTTTCTAGTTGCCATTTACAATTGCCATATCTAGCTTTTTAGTTGCCATTTCTAGTTGCATTTTTCTAGTTGCCTCTTCTGATTTGCAGCTATTTCCTTACATTACAGCATATACTTTCCTAGTACTTCCTTATGCAGTCAACTTCCTGCAGTGGCTCGGTGGCAACCTGATTTGATGTAACAGGATTGACAACTTGAATCTCCATATTTAATATTCTAGCAAACTTAGTCAAATAATTCCTGCCCTTGAGTTTCTAAGGTCACAAATATTGCAAACAATCAGTAGTATGTATGTTGTTGTTGTTGTATGTAAGTTGTATGTAAGTGGTATGTAAGTTGTATGTAAGTTGTATGTAAGTTGTATGTATGTTTGTAGGTATGTATGTAAGTTGAGTGCTGCAAATAGAAAGGAGGGAGAGAGCGGGGGGGGGGGGGAACGGGCCATTTCACCACCCAAAGGAGAGCTAGGAATTGTTTCCAAAAATTCACTGGAAAATTTGACGTTGTTAACGACGATACAATATTCTTTTCAGAAATTAATGGTTTTACACTTCTGTTGCACTGCTTTTTGCATCTGGGGGCATTAAGGTCTAGAAAAAATCCCTCCCCCAAATCACTGTATTGATACCTTGGCCTTTCCTAAACAAAGTATTGGATCCCTCAGTGAAGGTGGGTAGTACCAGTAACTGGGATCATTGCCCAAGTTTCATTGCTTGAAGTTCAATCTGTGGTAGTAGTAGCTTTTCTAAATCACATTTTGTAGGGTAATATAACTGTCCTCATGTACATGCTTGTTAACACATGCCAAATACGCTTATACCGGACAACGAATGTACCCACCACTCAAGTCACCGCGCAATATAACTTTCATTCACTCCTCCAATTCTTTTGTACCACACTGTATGCACTAGCACCATGGTAAAACACCTTAAACACCAATCGCATCACAGTACACTATTATAATGACTGATTTGCCTCAGGATTTTGAGGTTTTACAGTCCTCTACGGTACTGACAATCTAATAGCTTAAACTCAACAACTTGGAATCACTTGGATTCAGTTCCAGCATAAACATCTGACTTTCCCTCTCCCACTAACCAGATGCCAAAGTAGTTTGCAAAAAATGTTAAAAACCACAAAACTGGACCAACTCCGCAAACTGATATTGCCTTATTACATTTTAGTTTCGACTGTTTCATGAGAAATATGAGGAAACGACGATCAAGCCAAGTCAACAGCCAGCCACAAAATTGAGAAAACTTAAGGCAAGAGGAACACTTGGCACGTTTCCAAGTACATAGGCGACCTGTGATAGAGTTCAAAGAAGTAGAACTTTTTACACGTCCTTTGTGTTTTTTCCTGTAAAATCGTTACAAGTGATGGCATAAAACTGAAATGAAACGATCACAAAAAACAAAAGGCAAACCAAAAAGGATGATTTCACTTAAATCACTTCACCTTTATTTCACAGCTGGTATCTTCAATTTGCTGCATAAGTACTAATTCTACAAGATTGGACGATACTTTCTGTATACACCACGATACTGACAGAAGCAGGCAGCCATTTTATCATACTAACTTACAGTTAATAACAAATCGCTTCATCGACAGTTAATATTTTTCAACCTTTTCGTATAAACACCCATGAAATCTACTCCAACCAACTGAACAAGACCAAATGCAGTTCATAAGTTTAAATAAAATTTTAAAGTTTGAGATAATACGCATGGCACATGAAATTTTGAGAAACTATGGAAGGAATGCAATTACTTCTTCTTGCCCATTCATGATATCACAAAATACTAAAGATGTCTAGGTGAGGGAAACTCCTCAATACTTTCACAAACTCTTGTGGCTTTGGTAGGTAACACCCTTCCTTTTAATGCCCTGAGAATTTTTTTCTGCAGAAATACCTCTAAGATGCAGAAAAAAAATTGAAAACTTCCCTTGAATGAACCATCCTTTAGGTCATAATTCCCAGAAACACAAAGCACACTCTTAAGCCTCAACAAATCTCTTCTCCAGTAAAATCAACCAAATGCAGTGAGGAGGTGGGATTTAATTATGGTTTCCTTGAGATTGTTCAGCTAACATTTCTATATTTTCAAATCTTTTAGCGAGTAGACCTCCTTCCTTCAGCCTTCTTTGAAGATGTGTTTCTATTTTTTTTCCTTTTCATGTAACTAAATGTAGAATACTTGAACTACCTATAAGGATCCATTTTAATACAATGATTCTCCTTTTCAACAATTTAATATGCCCTGCTTTGGCGATTTGTACCTCTCAACTATTGGTCTTCATTACATTGTTTTTTAAACGCCAATTTCCACTATACCTTCTACTTTCCACATTTGGATTGGTATTCAACAATTTAATATTTTGTTATAATTATACAATAATAATTCCCCCAAATTTTAATATACAATGCTTCGTCAATCTGTATCTCCTTCAACTCTGTTTTTTTCTCTGTATCATCTCTGATAACTTTGTGTCAACTGCCTCTCTCAACAATTGCTCTTCATGTTACTGTTTCATAAATCAAAATTTCCAGTTCTCTTCTTTTTTTCCAGATTCAAATTGATTTCTGTTTTATAGGAGAAATTTTGCGAAGCTAGAGTTCTATACTGTAAATCATACAGCAAACATTGCAAAAACCAAGCACACATTGACTGTTTACATTTTCGGTGGGGTTATGTAGAATTTTGGATCGTACTTCTACGACGTGATATTCATTTGAAAAGGATTTATACAAACTGTTGAAATTGCTAAATATTTGGAAACTTTCGATATAATTTTCTCGAATTTTTGTGCTTTTTGTATTGTACCATGATTTCTTTGCTTTCGGCATGTCTTTTTTTTTTTTTTTGTTGCCTCTTTTGCCTTTGCATCTCATATTGAACACCTTGATATATTCCTTTTGGTCTCCATTTAACTAAAGCAGTGCTTATACTGCAAACACTCCCAAGCTTTCTTGAACACACGATCCTCTTGATGTAGGCAGCTACAACAGATTACACCTACCTGCCCCCACACCATTCACCTCATCCCATTCATCTTCTACCCCATTCACCCCACCTACAAAACATCATACAGCACTTCAAATTAATGTGAACTGGTTGCCTTCTTTTCCAATTAACTTTTCCTCCTCCTTGACCTCCTTGAGGCAGTCATGTTTATACTACAGTTGATGAAAGCATAGAATATTTTAAAATACTGCATGTAAATGTCACATATTGCAAATCTTGTAATCATAGACTAGATTTAAACACAAAAACAGAAAAATGGAAGCTACTGATTAAAAACAAAATAAAACTCACTTGACCAATATATACATTAAGGAATAAAAACCAAACAAACACAACACTTTTGTATGAAGAGATCAACATACCCTTTCACACACCTTTGCTGATATATATCACTGTACTCTTCTTTAGTGACATGGCACACCCAAATATACACCCTCTTCTGACACTGTACACCCAAACATACACCAACATTTCACCCTCCCACATCTGAGTGACACTGTTCTCCCCAAACATACACCAACTTTTCCCTTCCTCGTTTTCAGTACATCGTACACCCAGATTTACACCAGATTTCACTCCATCGCCCAACAACTAGGGATCACACATATTGTCATAGAGGGTATTTCTTTTACTTCATATGATACCGTGACGGCATCGCCATCAATAAACAATATTTCTGATATCGGTTCACCCGTCGTATGTGCCACACATCCCTCACTGTACACTAAGGTGAGACATCAGCAAAGACGGACAAAGTCTGCATGTGAAGTACAAATACCAAAGCAAATGCCAAGGAACATTCACAAATGGAGGAACCATATCTAGTATCTGTTTTGTTGTCCTCGTAATCAGCTACGTGATTTTAGTTATGGTCATTTACACGAGAACATCCGTGACTGTCTTTTAATGGGTTGCTATGGTACTTGCTCCTTCAAATTACAGCTTTTATATTTATTTGTACAACAAATCTCACACTTCACTGTGCAGCACAACCATCAAACAGTTCTGTTCAACTCCACTTAAATGTGATAACATACTCCCTGAATTATTTACAAAATCCTGTTTCATCAGTTAAAGACACAGCAATTTATGGACACTTGTAGCATATGGCAAACTTGAGTCTGACTTGGAGACCATGAAAGTGAAACATTCTGGCAAGAAAAAACAATTTTTCTTTGCACTGTGCACATAATTCTTGTTTCAGCTACTCCAGTTGCACAAACATTCATTTCTGAGAACTGAAAATGGCAAGATATACAAATAGTAACTGTTTCAACTGCTTCATAGCTTATTTTTCAGTTCACGTTATCTTAAACTGAGGAACCCAGAGGAAAAAAGCTGGCAATATTCCACCCTGGTACTATGATAGCTGACACTTTAAGTTTACAGGGCAGGAAAAAAAGAAACTGCAGCAACCACAAATCTGTTACATCAAGCAGGACAGTTGGCTGAATTGAATTGCATAAGTACCATTAAAGAGGCTCATTGAGTTGTTTTGTGAAATTCACTCAATTTTTCTAAACCGGTCAAGTTTCCTTCACATACTAATGACAAACAGTCAAACTAAAAGGATCCCAAAGTTTTACATACGTTGGAACATTAATGAGTGAGTAACCACTGATTAAATTTGGTTTTTGAAACTTTGTGACCAGACATTTTTACATTAGTACATTCACATGCACACAACCAGAGCAAGTAATGGTCAAAAATTCGAAAAAATTGAGTTTTCATATAACTACTGGATGTGAAACTTGATTAATTATGCTAAATGTGAGTATTGTCGTCTGTTTGCATACTTCAAAATCACTGCAATCTCTACTGATATCAACTCAATGGGCCCCTTTAAAATGCACAAGGTATTTAAAAGGAATAAGCTTCTCTGCAAAATATATCACTCTTTTACCTACAATAATTCAAATCTGACTGTTCAGGGAACTTCAGTCCAAAAAATTTCCACAGAAATCATTAAAAACACTGGCTGTTGAGGTATACTTCAAACACCATCATACCATCTGAATTGCAAACTGACCATCTCTGGTTGAAGTCAGGCAACAATCTGTGAATCGAAAGACGAAAGCTCGATAAAAAGCCTCCGATAAAATTTAACTGCGGCCAAGAGTCAGATTCAATGGCACCACATAATTCATCGACTCAAAGCTGGAATGAAACATTAATATTTTTGTCTTAGATGCAGAGACGAAAGAGGATAAGAGAAATCGACGCGACGGACAGCTGACACATTCAGCGGAACAAAACGCAGAAGCAAGATTTTGCATAGTTGTAATCAACTTTGGGAAGCAAACAAAAAAGGTAACGTGAAGGTAAGAAATGTTAAAGCAAGGTATGAAGCATAAAAATATTGATGAACACCCAAAGAAAAAGACAAAAGAATTTTGAAATCATTGGCAAAGATAACATGATTCATTTAGTCATGATTAAAATTGAAAAAAAAAAAAAACATAAATTCTTTTCCTTAAAAATTCCTCTTAATGTGGTAAAATAAAATGATATATGGAAAGAGCAAAGGGTTAAAACTTTTGGAACCTACAGCTAACATTTTCAGTTCACTTCTCTTGCAAACTTTAAAGAGGTATTTCTTTAATTTTGATATACCATCATGCGGCTGACTCTCGACCAAGGTTACCAGACCTGAGCTTACGTCAATAAACCACTCATCTACATTCTGAAAAATGACTTTTTGTTTCAGTAAATTTGAAAAGACGCATGCTGAATATTCATAGTATACACTAATAATGTCTCTAGATAACCTGAGGGTACAAAAAGTTAACCTGTTGAGAAAGAGAGAAAAAAAAATACTGAAAACTGAGCCTCAAATCTTGTGGGTTTTCTTCTGAGCCCTTTGACCAAGGAGATGTCTCATACTTGACAAAATACCATTCATGTGACCAAGTGCCCTGGAGATATGAAAAAATACCTCTGGGCAAGTTTTGCTAGACACTTTTTCACAAACTACACTAATTCTTTGAGGAAAATAGGTGCGGTCTGAGGAACAAAACAATTTGCGAATATGTCAAGTAGTCTTTAGCGACACGTGTGACTTGAACCTTTTCTTCAGACAGGAAATGCCCCTATCGGACATTTTGAAAATGTTTTGCTGTTGCTCTAATAATCTCATAAATGACTTTATGAGAAAAACATCAAAGAGGGGAGGGGCAGGCAAAATGAAGAAGAAGAGGGCTTGTTGAGATGACTCACAGCAGCATCTAAAGAACTATGATAAATTTTCACTGATGTTAGACAAGAATATGGCATACTTGATATACAAAGAGCAGCAGAGATGAGATACGAGGTATAAAACTTCAATTATCATCAGATACATGCAAAAAAATTGATTCTGTTTCACAAGACACGGTATCATACTCCAGGCCTGATTCTAACACTGTGACACTTCTACCTTTACCAGGTATCTATTTAGTAATTGAGACATAAATTGTACTAATCAGTTTTACAATGAGGTTCAAGCCATACCTGAGTGGCTGAATACTTTTAACGACAACGGTCTGACGGTGTTGTTAATATTATATGTGACATCATTTAGGGTGACATAAGACGGTTTGGATATAAGCGAATACTGCAACAAGTTTCACAGAATGGAAAGTCGTAACGAAAAAACTAAAAGTGAAGAGACATAATGTGACCTCTGCTGTGTGATCGTATGCTGGCAACATTGTGACTGTGATCAACAACCAACCTTTATCCCAGAGTGCTTGATACGACTGAGAACAGTCTTCAATATTATTCACCTGTCTGTCATGCTACGCTGCTATTTTCATGTCTGTCTATTCTCGCCTGGTAATAGTATCGCTATGACTGTACAGAATTGCTTTGACCGAATCAGGCGTCCACACAACATATTGATATGTCCCTGTATATGCATGTGACAAACACTGAGCCAAGCAAAGGAAACGTTGTGATCAGAACTTGTTTTTCAGGGATATGACTCCTATCACGAGGGATCAGTGATATTGTAAGATAGGTGTAATTGAAATCATCCTCTTCATAAGTAGTCAATAAGAAGATGGTTAAAACAAAAAGAGAAACCAAAGGACATGGTGATCATGGAACAATGGAAGATTTTACGATGGAGAGTTCTGTGCGAGTGAGCAGCCTTGTTTGTCTGTATGTCTGTCAGCCTGTCTGTGGAATGTGGTAAAGAAGCTGATGATTTAAAGAATAAAATTGGTTGATATTTTGATCAGCTGTCACTAAAAATAGCATAAGAAATGACAAAATAATTTAAACTTCTTCCCAATGATGACAAAAACATTGACCTAGTTATCTCCTTTCAAATTTTAAGATGCCGTCACAATTACTTGATCATGTGAAGTGCCACATTCATGAAAATACAACAGCTTAGAAAATAACCTTCTGCAGAAAATTTTGAAGTACACTCTGCCACAAATACTTTCACATGGAAATACTCTGCAAAGATGGCGGCCTATGCTTGGTCGAGTTTACATAAATATGCTAAGACATCGTAACAGCTGTGAAATGAGTTATGCTTAGACATCGCAACACTTGTAAAATGTGTCATGCTCACATATTCCTACACTAATTGAGTAGCCTTGGACTGGGGCTTGCGCCGTCTACGAGGTCGAAAGACTGCGTGTCCTGGCCATAGATGGCCTCTTGTAAAACGACTTTTGGAAAGTGACTTGCAGAGCAGCTCCTTTCAGCAAAGATTCCACAATGTTTTTGACAGCTTTACCAATCTCCTGAGGGGAAGATTCCTTTTTTCCGAGACACGCCCAATCTGATGGGTCTACACCGGGTGGGACCTGACGGAGAAAAATGCAAAATAGGTTTGATAGTCAAAGAACTCTGCTTTGTAGGTTAGAACTGGCAAAGATAGATTCAGATAACTTGCATTGGCAAATCAAGTACAGCTCAGTATATGGCTCAAATAATAGTTAGCACCAGATGCCTACATCATATTTCTAGTACTATTGTGACAGCCTTAATATCTGACACAACTCCAGCCCACTAACTTCAGATTTCCTTTTTTCTCTTTTAACAACAAAGCAACATGCAAAAAGGCATTGTGGTTTTGATGACTTCATTATGAGGATTTCTATGAATCTGATATACGATGACTGATATTTATCATGTCTCAACAAGCACAACTGCATATTACAGTGATGCAACACCTACACATTACACATTAGATCTATCCAAGCTTCCCTCCTTGAGATATCATGTTTATGAGAATTTCAAAATCTGACCCCTCTTGACCCCAAATGACCTTTGACCTCCATCAATAACGATAGGGCTCTTCTACTTACTATAGTACACCTAAATACTAAATATGAGATCCAAACAAATTCCCCTTCTTGGGATATCATGTTAACAAGGTATTCACAATTTGACCCCAAATGACCTTTGACCTTGAATAGAATTCTTCTATTCAATGTGGTACACCTACATACAAAATATGAGATCTGTTCAAGCTTCCCTTCTTGAGATATCGTATTTAAATATTTTCACAATTTGACTCCTGTTAAGCCCAAATGACCTTTGATCTCCACTGAAAACACAAGGGTTATTCTACTGAATGTGGTTCACCTATAAACCAAATATGAGATCTGTCCGAGCTCCTTATCTTGAGATATCCTCTTTACAAGATTTTCATAATTTGACCTCTGTTGACCTCAAATGACCTTTGACCTCTGCCAAGAAGAATTTGGTTCTCCTACTCAATGAGGAACACCTACAGTACACATGAGATTTGTCCAAGCCCCCCTTCTTGAAATATCATGTGTACAAGGTAAGGTATCACAGATATACACATACACGCATACACACACGTGAGCATGATTACAATGTCACCATTATTAACGAAACAAAAATGTCACCAGAGGTGATAAACCTACCTCAAAAATTTTCTCTGGTACTTTGAATTTGCCACCTGCAGCACCCCCTGTGCACTTCACAGGGATGACAGTGTGGTCGCTCCAGGTAAATTCCTCAGCCTCATGGGCAGCGCCAGGACCTCCTGACAATTAAAAGCAAAGATCATCATGATATTTAACACAAGGCAGGTATATATGCTGGCACATTCTGTCACAAACTCAATTGACATTCTCTCCAAAAGAAATTTAATCTGAAAACTGAAACAATAAGACTGGTCCTCTCTAATCAAATTTTATTTGAAAAGGAAAGGACAGAACAAGAAAGTCAAACGACTTTGTGAGTCCTTGACCAATATTCATGAAGAACACAGGACAACATGTACATACCAATTTTGAAATTCAAACACCTTTTCCTTCTGGAGGGGTGAAAGGACAAATGTCCGCCTACACTAAACTCTTTTGACTACTGTGTGTACTAAGCAGTTTTACATGTTTTAACAACTTGACCTCTGGTGACCTCAAATGAAATTTGACCTGTACCAGAATCAATGGGAATCATCTACTCACTATGACCTGCAAAACAAACACTAAGTATGAAATTTGTCAAGATTATGCATCTGCGATACAGTGTTTACAAGGTTTTCAGTTTGACTTCTGTTGACCTCAAACGACCTTTGAACTTCATTAAAAACAACAGGGATCTACTCACTAGAACCAAGCCACACACTAAGTATAATGTAAGTCAAGACTACCCTTCTTGAGATATTGTGTTTACAAAGTTTTCACATTTGACCTCTTGGAACCAAAATGACCTTTGACCTCTACAAAAAATAGTAGAAATCATCAACTTAATATGGCCAATCCACACACAAAGTACAACGTTAGTCAAGGCTATGTTTCTTGAGATATAGTGTTTACGTATTATTTTCAAGGGTTGCGCAATTTGACCTCTGGTGACCTCTGATGACCGTTGAACTCCACCAAAAACAATAGGGACTATCTACTCAATATGACCCACCCACACACCAAGTATGAGATTAGTCAAGGTTACCCCTCTTGAGATATAGTGTTTACGAACAAGGTGTCACATACACACACACGACATAAATATCGCACAGATTCCTTTTGCCTTCGGCAAGGGGTCCTGAAAATAAGCATGGCACTGTGTGAAACACAAAAGAGTAACGATACAAAAACTAGTACAACAAATCAAATACTGACGTTTCCAATAAAACAATAATAAAGAAGTATGATAGCATTTCAAATAAGCACAGAAAAGTGCAAAAGACAATGCACATGTTGATTTTGTCGAGTAGCTTTTCTTGGGCCGTTTTACTACCATAACATCACAAAAGTAGCATGGATCAGCCTTTATCATGTTAAGAAGGAAGCTTAGACATTCCATCACCTTATTTTCAAAGAAAGGTTAACTAAAGGACTGTATGTTAACTGGAGGACGATGCAGGATCGGAGGTTAATGTAAGCAATGCACGAGGGCGCAGCCTGAGTGCATCCAGCGATAGCATTAAGCCCGATATTGATGAACCTTATTTATTCACACAATGCAAGATTTTGATGGAAAAGATGACAATTAAAGAAAATTTGGGCTGGTAAACAACTGAATTTCCATTGAAATTAAACCCAGAGAGAACGCAAACATGATTCACAACATGTCAAAGATGTTCATGGGCGATAGACAAAGTACCACCATTGTTTTGTGTAAGGCAGCAGACGACAAAACTCTCTCGATCTACGTTTTCATTGCATTCACCCACCATTGACTTTTCTCTAAAATTGGCGGTGTGTTATTGTAGGAGAGTGCACGGCCACCTGACTGTAATGGGCCAATAGGAGTTGACAATTCTTACCAAGTATGAATGGACATACATTATTACAGCAGTCTACATTTTGTAACTCAGTATTAGCAGGCAGCCACCTATCAAACTAACAATTCAGGCATTGAAGGCTAATTACTTTATGATGCTAAGCAACCACCAAAGTATGGAGAAAGCCTGTTCCTGTTGTATTAAAACTTCCGGTTGGGTGACTACCAACTCAACAATTTTTAGACCAAACTTGGCATCTTCTTTTTGCACAAGGTCAGTTCATATGGAAAAACCTTTAATTGCTCTTGGGTAAAAGGCCCATCAAAATGCGACCCAGTCGAGAATTGAACCCCGAATCTACCAGTTCATTGCTTCCAATGACACCACCTTTGTCCACTTGGCCACAGCGCATTCCTACAATTGCAAACAACATAAGCCTACATCCTATTATTTCCGAAGGATTTATGCTTAACGTACAATCCAACATGAACACTATTCATACTGGCTAGGCCTGCAAGTCCAAAAACAATGACACTTTATTGAAAAAAGATTGAAATAGATTTCACAGTGATGTCTAACTGACAAATTAATTGCATAAATGGACCGAACTGTTTCTCAAATCACATACGTTTCCTTGGCATGTCAACCATGATCTCATCTCTACAAAGTCAACAATTTCTGCTTTTGGAGACAAGATTTGACAAGAAATATAAAACGATAATAACCTTCGACAAGGATGCAGATGTCAAAGACCCTTGAGACAATAGTCTCTCTCTGCCTGACCGATTCTCCGCAGTAGATGGTCTGGCCAAATGGAACCTGTGGAAATGTCTTGTCGCTGTTTTGATTAGTTTGGGCACTGCGGTCCTGTCAAAATACAAAACCAAAATGAGCAAAGATTTAGAAAAAAGAATCACAGCCTACAACTTTAGCTTTCCATGAATGACATTGTTTTACTTGTATATGGAAGTCCAAAGTTACTGAACTTTCGCAAGTTCAAACCTGCTAGGACAACTTTGTTTGTTAAATGTGATTTAACTGTCTGAAATGGCTTGCTATGAGCAAACTGGTTTTTGGGAAGTGGAATGTGACGTGCAAAGGCTCATCCGATGCTCAAAACAATTTCTATAAACCTCACTGAGTATTTAAAGTTTTATTGTAAGAACTTTGATGTTTCTACCGGAAGCTACATTTAATCGTTCGGAGTTTGGTAAAACAAATAGCTTGAACTGACTTGGGTCAAAAGAAGGAAGTGACTGGAGGGGTAGAAGGAGTAAGTGAAAGCTGATGTAAGTCAACCAATCAGATGCTACCTGTCAGGATTCAGACAAAAGATTTGGTAGTATTTCTTCTCATGAGCCCACAAGATCACTGTCAAACACTAGATGCAAACCTATTCATGATCAAACACAAAGTTGAGAAAATCACTGCATGAACTTCAGAATGTTAAAGGACTCCATAATTCTCAGTAAATGTTCCTTGAGATTCACCACTTAGCACTATCACTCAATGCAATACACCTGCATTACAACTATGGGATCATTTCACCTTCCCCTCTTGACGTCCGTTCTGACATTTTTGCCACTTGATCCCTGTTGACCTCAAGTGACCTTTGAAATTCACCACAGATGAAAGAGAGCTTTTGTGCACTCAAATGCCATACACCTAAATGCTAGAGATGAAATCCAAGCAGCCATTCTTGAGATGTTCCTCTTTACGAGCTGGGCATCACCAACTCACTTGAAATCACAAACACACACACGTATGAGTCAGAATGACTGCCAAGGTTATAATTAGAAACGATACAGAAAAATAAAATTGTTGCTCAAAAGTTTTGAATAAATTAATTGACGAGACAGGACTCCATCGACTGGTAGAACAGGACACATTAAGGTATGAATGAAAGGTGACGAAATTTAAGGTATCAATGAAATATGATCTACCTGCTCATCACGGACTGGCAGTATGTGCCACACGTTGGGCTCTAAGTTTTTGTTCATCCGGGATTCGTAGAAGCTGTAGGAAATGGTCTCGCCAACTCCGAAGAAACCACCAGTGACCACAGATACATGGCGTAAATCTGCCAGACAACGTCCTATAGACCTGTTAAATGTGAACGTAAGATATTTGGGACCTCGGTATAGTGTCATCAATTCAGAAATGAAAGAGTTTGCCATTTCAAACTTTGCTCAGATTGTGATTAAGAAATCGGCTGTTGAGCTTCAGAGTGCATGGCAACCTTATGCTGCTGATGACACTTGTATGAATTGGTTCTCCTGAACCACACCCCACCCCTCTGCATCACCCCCACTGCTCTGCATCACCCCCTCTGCATCACCAGTCCGATCCAAGGTGCTCTCTTCCGCAAGTTAGGTTCAGCAAAAGCACAATGGTGTTTATATCTATTGATGAGACCTTGAAAACATGAAATGCCTGTGTCTCATTCTGTCTTGCTACAGGTGAAAACCACTTGCTTGTATTGAACACTATGTTCTGACATGGAAACACATATCTGAAGCCAAACGTAGTGAATTGTATCTCTCCACCATTCCCAAAATGTGCCCCTTTCACATCATGCTTTCTTGTATATTTGCTTCAAGGTGCATGGCTAGCTTTTGGTTATCAACCAGGGTTAAAGCCATGCCAGCAGACAACGACTGTTTGAAGCTGGCACTGACGCTTTCTGGCCAACTCGAGAGGCAAATTGCCAGACTACAGGTTGGCACAAAATTCAATAAAAATTCCACTGAAAACTTATGGAAACATATGTTAATGGCATATATAAAACAATCGCATTTTAATCTGGTCATTTGATGTAAAAGAAGAAATTCATCCAAGAAATTCTTCCCAAATCATCACTAATACTGCAAGCAACATTTTCTGAAAGATCTCTGCTCAAAAGTCAATGTTAGAATATCTGTGACAAAAAATAAAGTTGCCAAAACACCAAGGAAAGGGTCAATTCTTAACACAAATTAAGCTCAAAAATAGGAAAAACAAATGCACCATTTTCAATCTTTTCATATTTTACCTGCAATAAAATTCCTCTCTCTCACCTAAGATGCTTCACCCAGGACTGCACTAGCACTACACTGACAAAAGCAAAATTGCCACCATTCAAAATTCTCTAGCTAGAAACCAACATGCCGGAGCCTCTATGCATGGTGCCACTTCAAGAACAAGTTCTGGTCTATTTATGCAGCAAGTCTTAAAAAAACTTAAAATAGGATCAAAGAAACTCACTTGCATATTTCTTCAGATTTTGAGTAGAAGAACTTCGTACCTCCAGCAATGTAGACACATCCTGCAGAGGGTAACTTCTGGCAAACAAATTGAACCTGGAGACAAAATGATAGATCTTGGTAATAATTGGCCAGAAAATTATACGTTCATGTTTTTAAATGAAAAAATGTTACATTCTTTCCCCTAAATAAATTGCTTGACACTGTACAAAAAAGGGGAAACTTGAAAGAATAAGTTACTAACAAAAAGGCATATAGATTATGTTCATACTTTCATACTGCAACAAGTGGGTGCACAAGTGCCCTCCTTTTGCTGACCTGTTTAGAATTTACATACAAAATGGACAATACACGATAACCAATTCCATGTCGTTGACGGTCAGTCATATGAGTAGATGCAAGAAAGGGTTAGAGATTGAAAATATGAACAGGAGCTATGGTTACGTTAAGAACTCTGTACAAGACAACCATAATCCTCTCCTTTGACGTGTATTAACTAACACTTGCATTATCCTCACCCCCTCCCTCCCGCATTTTGCTACAGGGTGTAAACTCACGCAGGCAATGATTTCAGCTTCCTTGGCATATTCTTTAGTATCTTCCACTGTGTCTGAGTTTACTGCCCTCGCCACTCTGTTCAACAGAGTACTCTCGTAGTTGGTTCTCTGAACATCCTGAAATTAAAATATTAAAACAATGAAATATAATCATTAAATTCTACTTGGTTATGGGTTTCCCATCTAATTGTAAACCTTATTCCATTCGAGTCTAGTCATCCCGCCCCCATCTCCCACCCAAAGCTCTTGACCTCTACTCAACAATCCTTTACATGGAGGCAATCCTGCATATCATCTGTCTAATATTAAAAGCAAGTCCTCACATTTTAAGGATTTGAATGACACCGAAGTTTAATGCGAATGATTTCACATCAATTTCCCGACATCAAGGTAAATACAAAAGAGGAAAATTATGAAAACTGAAAAGGCGGTGGCAGATAAACACCTCAAACGTATTGGTTCCGATCAGCAGGCTCATCCATCCGGGCATTTCAAAGGCCTCGTATTTCAAAGGTACCACGAGCATCCTCTGTTCACAGTAGTAGACCTGTGGAAAGATGTGATATTAAACAAGTAAGAAATAAGACAAAATGATCAGAAGAATGAAATGCCTTTTTATGCCAAAAACAAAGAGAAATGAGCCAAATGCATTAATCTTGCAAACACAAACTTATTTTACAATCAAGTAACCGCAGGGGTCGACTGTACATGTACTGCACAAGTGACAATTACATGAATAGGGTAACTACACTTTGTTGTTACCAAGCTTTGATCAAGACAGACAGAATTGTTAGTAGCAAGTGTACCCATCTGGTGGATCAAAATAAAACTGAGCTTATTTGTCATTGACTGAACAAGGTGGTTACTACAGAATTCTTAACAACTTTGGCAGAGTGGGAAAAGTGCTATGATGCAGAAATTTGCATTTTCTTTTGGAAAACAATTAATTGTGCTACACCTTTGATAAGCTTAGCCAACACCACCACTGCACTTCTGGTTACAAATAATACTGTTAAATCATGATCATTCACTCATATTTGACAAGCAACAAACCTAAATAATTTTGTCCTTTGTATGGCAAAGGAGGAGACACAACAATATGGCTGTGTTCAGACATTAAGTGCCATGTGACAGGGCCAAAATGGTCTCTCTTTAAGAAGTTTCTGGGTCACAATTACCTAAAAATTTCGGAATAGTTCACCATAGTGGAAATGTGCCGAAGAATATTGCATTTCTTTTTTTGAATTGTCTTTGGTTCATGCTACCCTTTTCAGTACAGACATGTCAAAGACCTGAAGTATGAAGCAGTAAACACTAGCACAATACAACACTATTTAGTAAAATTAAACAATTTTACAATCTTGAAGATAGAAAAGTGAGGTTTTGATTGAATAGGAGGCATGCTGAATGGATGGGCTGTCAGCAATCGAAAGCCTCATCCCTCCTGGCTCCTGCTCCTTCATGATCACAGTGTGGAACTTTGCAAAACCCATGATTGACAACTACTTCAGCTATCAAATGTAAGGAATGCCCAAAGAAACTAGGCATTGCACTAGAGGTCCTTCGAAAAAACAAACTTGCTGTGTACCTCACGGGATAAACTCACTCAGGTATGACATCAGCTGTGAATGGGCTGACTTTATTATATCTAAGAGATGTTATTTACAGGTCCATCAAGCAAAACACAAACTTGAACAATATTTTATCAATACACAGCAGAATGCATGTAAAACCTAAAGAAGACAAAAATGAACTGTTAGCAAAACTGAAAGGAAATAACAGTTTGAAAGCATTTACTGTAAAATGCAAATTGCGCATTACATCAGCATACCTGCTGTTTACAGGTGCCAGACTCAGCGAATGCTCTTGACAACACAAATACTATGACCCCGGCTTCTTCTACCTTCTGCTGGAAGGTGAGCTCTCGATTGTACTGAGAGGAGGTGCCAATGATGTCTTGCTCACTGTCCAAGATTTCTGTATCGTCTGTAGGTGAGGCATAAAAATGATCATGAATATGCAGAGAATGAATATGCATAAAAGCAAATGTGTCTTATGACAAAAAAAAAGCAACAACCTTGAAGAAAAGACACCTGATTACCACCTGAAGACAACAGCATTGCTGATTAGGGATGCACACATATACAGAAATTACGATCAATATTCACGAATACGTTCAAACTTCTTGTCATGCATGTGTAGGACATACAAAGACAACTTAACACCAAACACAAAGTAGTTCTCATCTTAGGACAATGAATCACTAAACACAAATATGCCCATCTGAATGCAGCATACTGCTTGCTATGACTAAGCAGGTATGAGGGCAATGTATCACCAAAGATAAATACACGTATCTGAAGAAATCACACATATATACAGTTTAAATTTCTTGTAATGCAAATGAACAACAACAGAAGACAAATTATCACCACACAAGAATGAGTACATCTCAACAATGAAGAATGACTAATCACAAAAATGAACAGCGAAATATATCATATTACTCACATGTATAAGCATAGGAAGACAATGTATCACCCTTTATGAATATGCAGACAACATTTGTCTCTTTATGGATATGCAGATATGAAGACAAAATGTGTTTCTTTATGAATATGCAGATATAAAAACAAAATATTATGCAAAACCATAAATTCAAGTTATCACTGACATCTGATTTCTCTACTTAGAGCAGGTAATGGCCAAAAATATGATGCCAAGGGTCTAGATCCTACAGAGAAAATGGTCAGAGTTAAACCATTGACCATCATGTGAACAACCTCAAGACTGGTGTCAGTGGATCCTTGATAGAAGGAGTTTAGTTAAAAAAGCATGAAAATCCTTGCATTTTCTCAAAAACAAGCTGTTAAGCTATTAAACTTACCAGAGGCATCATTAATATTTACTGAGTTCAGCTCTAGGGTGGTCCAAACTTGAAGGTTAGCTTTCTCAAACATGGATTTCAGTTCTTTGGCCTGGATGATCAAAGAAATACATTTTCTTTAACAATTACATCAACCATAATCATCATTAGCCACAGTGATCATAATTATCAGTAATTATGGAGATAGTAATCAATTATTACATCAACAGTAATCATCATTAGCCATAGTGATCACAACCATCAATAATTACAGAGATAATAATCATCAATAACTACATAAACCATAACCATCATTAGCCACAACAGATGTAATCATCAATCATTATTGAGAAAATAATCAATAATTACATTAATTGTAATCATCATTACCCACAGTGAATGTAATCATCAAAAATTACAGAGACAATAATCATCGATAATTACATCAACTGTAATCGTGATTAGCCACAGTGATCGTAACCATCAATAATTACATCAACCATAATCATCATTGGCCACAGGGACTGTAATCAACAACAATCACAACAATAGCAATTACCAATACTAGTGATGACAATCATCCATGTGATGATCATCCATGTGATAATCATCCATGTGATAATCATCCATGAGATAATCATCCATGTGATAATCATCAGAGTGATGATAATCGTCCACAATCACAGGTATTGTAAATCATCAATAACCACAGTGACTCCAATCATTGATAACCGCAGTAATTCCAATCATCTAAAACCACAGCAATTGTAATCATCAATATGTACAAGAGACTGAACTTCTGGTTAGTTGGCTACCCATTACCAAACAAAGCACAACTACACTTAAACTCGATGAACCTAATAAAGTCATGTAAAAGAAATGATCGCAGGTAATTGTAATTATTGCAGAATATCTACTACTAGCAAACTAAAGAGGAAAGCATCATGACAAAACTGATCTGACTCACAAACTTTTCCTGAGCAGGATGAACACTGATGATAACCAATGAAGGTCTGTCACCAGAGCTGTCCGTGTGATCTCCATTGAGAGGGAAGCGGGCTGAAAAGCCACGGCTCATCTGTAAGAACACAGAACAAAAGTTAGTGAGGGACGTGGCCATCGCCATTGCCTAGTCTAAATGAACATGTCATGCATACAGTAAAGAGAATAGAAATTGGCACATATTGGTAAGTGGCTAAATAATGCAAGCTCCTATATATTCTGAATTACAACTAGAGGGGAAGTTTTTGACATTTTTAAAACTTTTCACATTCAGTATAGACTATCCCCTAGATTCTGACAGAAAGTGCTTCAGGATACAAAACCATTTTAAAATCTGAGGTATCTATCGACCCCAGAAAGGTCCATAGAAATTAGGACCATACCTCCGCACTCCAAGCACACAAGGATGGCAGAATGGGAAGGGGGCACTATTCTGGTATTAGACTGGATGGTGCTAGTGGCTGGGTTAAGGTTTAACAGTACTCTAGGCTTGGTAGATGGGAGTGCAGTTGCTAAGATGGGACAGGTAAGTGAGGAGGGAAGTAATTATGATTTTCCTTGTTGTGTTCAGGTACTTGTAAATCCATGGGAGTGGCACACATCTAAGGATCAGATTAGAAGTGCTTTCTTTACCATGCTTATCTGCTTCGGCTTCACAGGGGGATTCTTCTTGTTTCTCTTTGCCTCCCTCTTACATCGTTTGACGATCTCCTTGGAGACTGCTACCACATCCGGTCTGTCCCAGATGAAGCAGCCGTCGACACCATCGACACCATTGGCTACCATACTGGCACCTATTAGGAAAGACCAAATGTGGTGATTGTAAAAAAAACCTATCGATGGGAAGAAGACATACTCCTACAGAGACAGTTACCATCAAAAACAGGAGACCGTACTTAGGTTGATAAAATCATACAGCCCATATGATGAACCAAGCTTCAAAAGCAAAGGGTGGCTGCGGCCGGTGGGCAAAATGCCGCAAATTGACAGACATCATACAGCCCTAAAGCCTTCCTTTAAAAAAAAAATTCAAATTAAAAAGAATAAGCAGAATAAATAAACCAAGGAAGACAAGTAATATAGATATTATCCATATAACAGCTTGTGATGACGAATATTTGTTGTAAAGTCTTACACTCACTACAAATGCTGATAATACCAATTTTTCACATTTTTTTTGGCATTTGTCTCGCCATAAACATTTCTGTAGGCATAATTCTACTTCATTCGTAAAATTGAGATTATTTTCTTGTTCGATATGTTACCTGGCTGCGACGATTTCTGTGTTCTTTCCTACAGTACATGTAGTATTAAGGGAAGGATAATAGATTGCAGACTTCTATCATCTGTGGAGACGCACCACTAAGTTCAAAGCTGGAAATGTGGCCCTTGATTCAGAAAGGTTGGCTACCCCTGTTCTAAACTGTGAGTTGTGGTTGAACATGTATCGTCATATTTACACCACCAACTCAGTGGTGTGTTCTTCTATTTTTTTTTTGTTCGTTTTTTTTCCACCTTTCCCATGCACACAGACATGCAAGAAAACAACCACTAACTGGCAATTGACTGCGACCTACCATGGGCGGCGTACGACGTTGATGAAGCCAGCTTCCAGTTAATAAACTGAGTTGTGGCAAACTGGATAGCAAGACACCTGGGTGGCCAGTACTTGAGGAACGACACAGGAACAATATACTTATTAAGAACATCGGCCAACTTTATCTGAAAACAAGAAAGAAGCGAGTTTTTTTTTCTCCAGATAATGGTATATGATATGATATATATATATGACCAGGGTACTAGCTAGCGGATTCTGAGTGCGATGTATAACGTTTTGTCAGTGTGGTGTATCCTTGTGAAGGGGGTTTAGGGGAGTAAAATCTTCTTTTCCCTCAAAGATTGGCCGATATAGGAAAAGGGGCAAGCTTTTTGCCAATTTTTCAGAAAATTTTGCAATATTATTTATTTCTATTAATCTTCAGACATTATGACTGGAATTTTTATTGAAATATGAGCCACCGGTGGTTTGGCAAATTTGCTCTTTATCCCGGTCACTACGCATCAGCAAACCGTCACAGTTGGAACCCTGGCAACAGCACTAAACACCTTTTCAAAATCAAATATGTTTACCTGCATACGTAGAATGGTGACAGCATTTGAGAGACATAAGGGGATGTGATAAAATGAAGGAGAAAGGAATCCAGCTACAGGCACAGACAACACTTCTCGCCAACAAGTAGGCAGCCATGATCCCGAACAAAACCTGGTCATTTTAACAAGATTCACGAAAGAGAAACCTACTGATGCCAGACAGGTAAAAAAACAAACAAACAACCCCCCCCCCAAAAAAAAAAATCAAGGAAACAAATGAAGAAAAAGAAACCAGTCCCACCTCTCTGTTAGTCCACTGGGTTTCTCCATATCTTGGAGTAACCAATGGTACAAACACTTCACAATTGCTGACTGCATAGTTTAAGCTATCCTGCCAATCACTTCCACAGAATATCTCATGGACGTCCTGAAAACGAAAGAGGAGGGGGAAAATGTTAGAGGGATGAAAAAGCACACAATAGCCTGACTTTGATTAGGACTGAGATCCTGGTGGCACATTTCGCTCATTTTGTGGTGCGGTAAATGACAGCTTGAATATCTTCTTGGGTCTAGAAATGCAACTGACTACAAAGTTACATGTCCATTAATATACATCAGATGAAGATAGGCTGTAGGTTATGTGTCTTTCCTTCCATAACAAACATTAACAACTCAACTATTTTATCATGGTGTTGAACTTATGTTTTTGTGTGGCTGACTATACATAAAAAGGCAAAAAATCTACCACATGCTTATATTCTGTATCAGCGTATCAATATGTTGACGATGCATTTTGGGTTTTATCATGATGTTCAGGGTTAAAGCCAGCTTTTACATCACATCAGCCTTTCAACTTTGTCAGTGCCAAAGATTGTCACTTCAGCATGGAGTCAAGCTCGTTGTGGGGTGCAACCTGTGTGTTGTATGTACTACTCATGTACTACAACATACTGTAGTACTACATACTGATGTCATAGGTAGGAATTCCAAATCTGCTATGGAAAAATTTTCTGTTCTTGGAAAAATAAAAGGACACATCCAATTTTCCTGATGCAATGCTGCCAAACATTTCAAATGCATCAATGTTGCCACATACAATAATTCAATACATTTCTCAAAATTTACAAAACCTTGCATCTTGTCTGCAAACCATGCAATTAGGATAAAGCTTCACCTGATGGTTGCAAGTTTCAAAGCAAACCAATTGATATGACCAATATGATTATGATATCACTGAAATATCTTTCAATGGGCATAAAAAATAAAGCAAGAGGGTTGATATTCATTGGCATGATAGGCTTAGAAACAGACGTTCAACACTCCAAGCTTCACATGAAACAAAATTCGAAGCAGTAACAAAAGAATCTTGGGATATCTGAATACTTGTAAAGTTAAACCCAGAGACTGGGGAGGTCTTGTACTAGTGATTGTACCAGGTACCAGACCAATGATGTCATTACCCAGTTGTATGGAGTAGGTACCGGCATCAACAGTTTCACCAATTTACATTGTACATGTGACGGAATTCAGCATGTGCACCCAACGATGAACGCTTCAGTCTCATGCCAGTAAGATAAATGGTGATACTGCAAAAAGCACAGGAAAATGTTGTGTTAAGACTTCAAAATGAACTCACAGCCGAACGAAAGGCTTATATTTTTGGACACCCGGGTATGACAGACAGCTGGCACACTGGTCCAAAATTCTGACCTCGTGGAAACACCATTCACTGCACCACTTGCGAATCTATAATCACAGCCACTTACCAAGTAAACACTAAGGTTGAGGTTTTCCAATTCTGACTTGAGATCGAGGGCGTATTCAGAGGCTTCTGCTCTCACATAGCTGATCAAGATCTGTTTGGCGGGTTGTGAGTTGTTGGTCTTGATTGGCGAGTCAGCCTCTGTGATGGAGTGCAACGGTGTCATTGTGTGAGGCTGAGTGTAGCACGTGACTTCATCGCTGCTTGAAGATTCTGAAGATTGCCTGTTGAAGTAAACGATCACAGCCTGCATTACAAATAGTTCCACTGTGCCAAGACAACTAAAAGAGGTTTGCTACTGAAAAAGGTTGAAGTCTACAACCATTAGGAATTTTCTTCTCTGTACTGTTGAAAACCATATCTCCATGTACATATATAACCATGTCTGATCTTAATCCTCAGTTAGTCACGGACTACTCTTCACTCTAAATCGACTGTCTACTGCTTGACCCCATTGCTTGAATTTTGTCTACAAACCAATCTACACAATCATACCTTTGCTCAAAACTAACGAATCTATGCGTGTATAGACCGGCATGAACAAGGTCAAACATGTACGACAGTGTTGAATTTTTTAGCTGCATGATACATCTTCCCAACAAATGTTCAAAACGAACCTTTAGGTAATATCGTTATGTATGGTCGTGGTAAGGACGATCGTCACCTAAACTTGCACATTACATTGTTACAGGGATATTCAACAAATATCCACAGTTTAGGACATTTCATGTCTGAGCAGTTTAAGACTTATTGACATGGCACAATGGACATTGCACACGTAATACATGGTGCCGTATGCCCCAAGTGGGAAACAATCACAATGTCGTGCATTTCCATGACGATGCTCACGGACAAATGTCTGACGAAGTAGATGGGCCTTTACTTTACAGTTTTGGGTATCACGATGCAACAAAGCATTCCTTTACTCTTCATCCGACTCACACTCTCGGTATCTTGGCTGGGGGCGACAGACTGTTGTCCTTCTTCAGGATGTGGGCTGAAGCCTTGTGTTGCGGTGAGTTTCCCCACCCCGTGAAATGCACCTGTACCGTCCAGTTATAGAGTACCTCTAACACCGTGATGTCGTCCTCCTGTCTGGCAGACAGAGGCCAGCTGTTGCCGTCCAGAAAGACCCACGTGGTGTTGCTAAATTCGCGTACATCGCCGAGCTGGTCAGCAAATTGGAGGAAAAATTGGGCAATAATCAGACTGAATTTGCTGGATTACTTTAATGTTGTTCCTGTTATGTATCTTCTTATTATAGCAGGCATCTCAAATGACAATATTACATACTCTAGAATATATGAATAATGGGAAACTGTGCAACAGAAACTTTAATGTGATATTATGTAACATATGTGTACATGATAGCATATCATGATAGCATGTCATGTCACATGGTGCTATCACATCATTTAGTTAGGTGGCACCACATAAGCAGGAGTATTTGGTACACAGTGTATGGCATTTCATGCGGATGTAAGTGTGCCCAGATACTGTTTTAATATATCTGCATATGACTCACATCACGCTAGGCAAGTTACAAAATATCACATGGATATGTGTTACCGTAGATCTTATGAGACACTGTACAAAGCAAAATATGGACAATAAACCTTGGTTGTGACTTGCTGGTAAAAATGCTGAATGCAAAGGCAGAAAACCTATGAATAATCTATTCGCTCTGAACGTCTCTATTGCTCGAAACTTGTGGAATGCACTTTCTTGCAAAGTAATAACTCTGAAAGATATTCTGTCATCATCCTGTGGAGTTGCAACTTGCTGATGAGTGTGTTATGATGAAAATTACTGCTGATGACGTACGGTAATAGTGCAGTGTATTGCAGATTCATGAATAATTAAGCATGCATGCCCTTTATCCTCGTGGGCAGACCAGTATCAGTTTCTTCCAGCTTGCAATGTTGTCAGTCCTAAACCAGTACAAAGCTTAATATTTTCTAACGAATGACCACCCTCACAGATGTTTCCCCAGAAGTTTGGAACAATTCAAAGAGATTCTGACAGTGTCAGCAAAAGAGATGTTAATCATAAACTATATTGACCATATTTGGAACTGCAGCAAATTAGTGTCAAATTAGGTAGCAAATTTAGAGTTAAAGCATTGATCATCTCTTTGATATCCGACAATCACATTTTCACAAGACAGTAAGTCCTTCCAGGAAAAGTATGGTACTCTCACAGAGGATGACAATTTCTATCATCAGTTATCAATGAGTGGGTTCTATCATCAACTATGAATGACTAGGTTTTTCATCAATAATGAATGAGTTGGTTCTATCATCAATTATCTATGAGTGGGTTCCTTCCATTAATATGAATGAGTGGGTTCTATCATCAATTACCAATAAGTGGATGCTATCATCAATTATCAATGAGTGGGTTCTACAATCAATTATCACTGAGTGGGTTCTATCATCTATTATCATCTATGAGTGGGTTCTATTAAGGATTATCAATGAGTGGGTTCTTCAATAATGGAAATGTTTTGGATTATGATATGTTTAACCTGAATCTCCAGGAGAAAATAGAAATTACAGATAAAACCAGAATGCACGAATGCATTGTAGTTTTGATGATATCATTATGAGGAAATTTTTATCATGAATCTGACGTATTGCATAGGGCGAGTAAGTGTAATATGTTTGGTTATTATAGCATTACAGTAATTTATCATATCACCAATTGAGATGTACAAGGACATCTGCTAACCCAAGTCGATTACTGACACTGTAGGTTTCAATCTGAACATGCACAAATTACAACAGAGATATATCCAAGAGTTTCCCTTCATACCAAAATCTGTGCAAGCTTCCCTTCTTGAGACTCATGTTTATAAGGTTGTCTTGACATGATACTGGTTGAGCTCAAATGACCTTTGACCTCTTATCAAAAACAATAGGCTATTTTTACTTGATAAGGTACCTCTACGTACGAAAAATGAGATCTGCACGCACATCCCTTCTTGACAAATTGTGTTTAGAATTTCACTATGTAACTGATGTCGACCCCAAGTGACCTTTGACCTCCCTGAAAACTATGCTTTTTGCATTCAATAAGGGACACCAGTTTACCAAATAAAATATACGTACATGTTTCCTTTTGTTGAGAAATTGTGTTTACAAGGTTTTCACCTTTTGACCCCTACTGAGAAATCTGTAAAACTAGAAAGCCAAAAGGCTTAGTGATTCCTTGCCTCATGATATATATTGTAACAACCATGAACCGCCCACATGACAAGCATGAGATCCCACACAGTTATCCTACTTGAGATACCATCTTAGTAAGGTCAAAACCTTTTGAATTCTCGTGACCCAAAATGACCTTTCACCTCCACTTAAAACGATAGGGATCACCTACCCTATATGGCCATCAACACGCTAAATATGAACAACTCACAAACTAAGTATAAGATCCCTCACATTTATCACCCTTAAAATATCATGTATACAAGGTTTTGACCTTTTGTCACCCAAATAACCTTTGACCTACACAAACATGAGAAAACTCCCAAACGGATATGATGCTGCAGGGGAACAAATTATATTTTGTCGTGTCTAATAACTTGATAAAAAGGTAAACATGTTTATTTAATCAAAATTATAGCACTTTATTTTGTCGAGTTACAGCTATTGGTGGCAGCTCTTTCGTATTTGATTTTTTGGCGTGATGCCCTTCCCAATGGCTATGAGGTCCTTGAAAATTAGCAAAAACTGATAACCCTATTAAACCAGAATCTAGCATGACTTGCAATTTTGCCTTTAGTCTCAACACACAGTACAAGTTTCCTTGGTTTGATACACAGTAGTCATTTGTTTAAAGTTTAGCTGAACTACTGTAAAGTGAAATAGGGCATTTAGAATACACCAACATGGCATACAAAGAAATTTGCTTTAACCATTGTTAAAAAATTCAGTCTCATCAATAAATATCTGTCAAAGCTTCATCTCCTCAAAACATTATGCATGTGATGAGTAACGGATGAATCATTTGAATTTTAAAAAGTTTGGGTGCACAAATTATTGTTGAGCAACAAATAAGTAAATTTCTGATCTGTGAGAATCTTATTTCTTGAAAATAAGGCTACGGTAATTGGTTATTCTGAATAATCTATCATTTTATGTCCACAAATAATGGTTTTAAAAGTATGGTTGTTTTCTGTAAAACAAACGCCCTATTTCCCTTTAAGGGCTAAACAGAGACACTGTTTATACAGTAAATGGTTAAGTCCATTGTGCACCTGGCTCAACAGACTGTATGATTTATTCTGGACATTGTGGTTTCCACTGGAAGTCAACTGTGATAAATTATGTCAGATAACAGTGGCCAATTTGAACAGAGGTGGGTCAGCTACAATTTGATTCGTTCAATTAAGCAATCACAGTTCATGCACGCTCAAGGGTATTTGATCCAAATTATCAGTAATTTAGTTCTTTTTATAAAGCTAATAACCCGTGGTATATTTAATCAATTCCAATTTACAATTCATGCATGCTCACATGTCCTTATAAGGACAGTGGCATAACGTTTGCCAAATAATAATCTTTGATACCAAATTTAATGTTGTCTTCATCTTTTTTTTTTTATGGTTATCGAAGAGACAATGTTGGTATGTACTAAAAGAAGTTCTCAAATCAATAAGAGGATTCTACATTACAAGTATAAAATTCACTAGAAAGACCGTTCTTTAAATATTGTAGATTTTCACATTTTCACCTCCCATTTTCACCTCTGCCAAAAAAAAATAAATAGGGATCATCTACTCGATAAGGGTAATCCACACCCTAACTATGAGATCTCTCACATTTATCGTTCTGGAGATATCGTGTTTACAAGCAATTTTCAAGGTATTTACCTTCTGACCTCTGGTGACCCTTGTACTCAATAAGATACACCTACACACTTCGTATGACATCTGCTCAAGCTTCTCTTCTTGAGATATCGTGTTTACATGGTTTTCACAATTTGACCCCTGTTGACCCCAAATGACCTTTGACCTCCACCAAAAACAATAGGGATCATCTACTCAATAAGGGCAACCTTCATGTTAAGTATGAGATCACTCAGAGTTACGCTTCTGGAGATATCATGTTTTCAAGCAATTTTCAAGATATTTACCATTTGACCTCTAGTGACCCCAAATGACCTTTGACCTCCACCAAAAACAATAGGGATCATCTACTCAATAAGGGCAATCTACATGCCAAGTATGAGATCACTCAGAGTTACGCTTCTTTAGATATCGTGTTTACAAGCAGGCGTCACACACGCACATACATACATACACACACACACACACACGACATCACCATCGCATAGATTCCTCTGCCTTCGGCAAGGAATTAAAAATCTCCCTGATGGCCTGAAATAATTTTGTTCACGTCCTCGGAAAGTATCACAATACAAAGGCACACATACTGTATCTACACCGACATGATTACAAAGGTTACAATTTCATTGAAATCTAAGTTATTAGGTTGGCACACTTTCCGGAAAGGGCATGTTTAAAGCAAGGAACTGAAATATACAGACACTAAGGTAAGGCTGTGTCTCGGTGTGCATCAAGTACTTATTTCTTTCAGTTTAAAACCAATCAGATCTAGGTCATCATCACACTTCCTCTTTTGTTTCATAATTACAAGGGCAGTTCCCAGTAATCTGATCTGCATACATTATGTACCATTAACACAATGGGTCTTTCGCGTGAGTGAAACCTATAGTTTCCTATTATCATGACCACAAATGCATATAACCAAAGCAGAACAAACTGGAATATTTCAAGGCCACCAAAATGACACTCTACACTTTCCGACCATTTCATCAATTTTCTACGAATTAATTGCGACGAATCACCCTGAAAATGAAGGAACAAACACAACTGAAGACTGTCGCCAAGGTGATAACATGCTTACCTGGAAATTGATTGCTTTTCGAAAATGGCTGACTTTGAGATTCAGATCAGAGAAGAACACGAATCCGAGAGCCCGACTATCAGATGAGGCAACACCAACCCTCCTGTTTCCTTGGGTAAAGAATAAAAATGTAAAAAAGTGCATTACAGGTCAGTAGGATAAAATGTTTGAAGTTTAACGAATATCAAATTTCAAGCATTTAAAAAGACATAAGAGAAGAATCCACAACCACTTCAGTTGAAGTCACGTGCATAAGAACTAAAATGAAGTGGTTCGGGATAGGTGTCACGTATGATTCAGAGAAGAATAGGTGTCACATATGATACAGACAGGAATGGGTGTCACATATGATACAGAGAGGAATGGATGTCACATATGATACAGAGAGGACTGGTTGTCACATATGATACAAGGAGGAATGGTTGTCACATATGATACAGAGAGGAATGGGTGTCACATTAATACAAAGAGGAATGGTTGTCACATATGATACAAGGAGGAATGGTTGTCACATATGTACCAAGAAGAATGATTAGAGGGATGGGTGTCAGCATTCTACCAAACTTTAAATGGAACTGTGTGTGTAAGTTGCAGTGACAATTATTTCAATATTCACCTATGAATAAATAAATGTGGAACTGTATGTTTAGGTAACTAATCTGGAAGACAATAGCTTAGTACATCATTGTTCGTGCATTTTAAGGAAAATAAAATTTCTTGACTTTTCCATGGCTCCATCACTAACTCTTCAAGACAATTTCATAACCAAACATACAAGAATTTAATCAATGAATAACTGCACAACCATCATGATAGAAATAAAACGTTTCTGATTCGTAAAAAAAAATTGCGATCTGTTCTAAATTTCATGACTTATCCATGACTTCTGTCATTTTTAAAAAGTTCATGACTTTTTTAGGCCCGGTAAACGAAACAAAGATTTGATGACTTTTCCATGCCGTGGGAACGCTGGTATGCACTTTTACTTTCCTCATTGTATCACTGAAGTCAAATCTTTCACTACTAGTCTGTTCATTCTTCTGCAAACACCAAAATAGACAGGTTTAATACCTTATGGAATGTCATTTATGATCTTGGTGAGGTATGGAGAACAAACTCTAAATTTCTAAAGGTTGCCCAAAGAACACACACATTGTTAGACCAAGCAAAACTGTTGTTTTGTAGTGGTATTAGAGGGTATATCATTGGCACTGTCGTGGTCTGTTGTCAACACAGACTTTGCTTTGCAGTGCTGTTGATTTTTTTATTTAAAAAAAAACATGAAAAAAAATCAGGTATTTTTTATTTAAATCAGATTTTTTTATTCAAATCAGAATTTTTTATTTTGTTAAAACACATTTCAGTCTGATGGCTTTGATCCCATTGTTGCCAAAATTATCTTGCATGCATGCATACTCACCCCTAGATTACATTCAGAATACTTCACAGGCTAACTAAACCTAGGATATGGTACGTCAGTCCAGCACTTATACGAACACAGGATCCTGAGTCCTGGACGCTAATTTTCACACAGGGACACAAACTCCCCCAACTACTTGCGTCAGAGGGATGCAACTTTATAATCCTGGTTATCTTACTTCAGAGATTGCTATTTTCGTCCTCATCCAATGGACGCAAGTCATTATTAAGCCTCATTCACCCCCCCCCCGGCCCCCATCCCTGGAGAAGGAAGGGAATGGTCACCTGCAGTCCGTCAACACTGAGTTGTGCTGAAACCAGACTAAGGAACATCCTACCGTTGAAGTCTTAATTGATTCCATACATAGCAAGCTAGAAATCATGACAATTAAAAACTGCAGTGAACAGCATGCATGCACTTAATCACTATTTCGTCTGCATGCTATTGCTTCCACTACCATGGCATCAAGATAGAGCAAACTACTGTGCATGACATTACTGTTTTGGTAGTTTTGCAGCAAATTCCTGCAAAGTGAGTCTAGAAATCTGGTGTGTGAATGTACCACACAGTGTAGGCCTGTGTGTGTAGGCCTCCAATGATCTAGGCCTAATTCTTGTACCACAGAGAGCTGAGTTCCTGAGGCAGGTAGCCTGAATGTCTTACCTGTACAATCAATTAAAGTAAATTCATTCTTACAAAATGGTAGTTTGGAAACTTATTTCAGTTATCTGAAGCAATTTTTCAAATAAAAAGCTGGAACAGCAAAAAAATTGTTTGATTTAAATCGTGATTTAAATCACTGATTTTAACCTTTTAATCAATGTGATTTAAATCAAACAACCCTGTTACAGTGCATAAAATGTACAGCCTGATTGTAGTCAGTACTATTCCAGACAGTTAAACTATGCCGGCTCAATGTTTGTGCAAATTGGGGGAAGGCGAAGTGAATGACTGTCAAAGATTAAGACAACTCAATGGCAACCCACGGATATGCTTGATAAACCTCCATCATCTTCTACATTTTTTCAGTCTCCACTTTCACCCTATTTTATCATACGTTTGTAGCACAGTACTGCAAACTCAAAACACTAATTCATCTGAACATAGACAATATCAAGGACCACGTGGGAAGCAGCCTGTAAAAGACATATTGGTCCACAAACTGTTGGTTCCACGATATCAAACTAGACTACACATGACAGTGACAACCAACTTGCACTGGCAAAGTATGGCAACGGAAGTTGAAATTGTGACAAATGGCCAGAAAAATCAGTGACACGTGAAAAACAGGCAAAGCTACCAAAATCTCCACAATTTTAATGTTAGCTGAGGATACTTATGACTTTCTCTCTCTCTCTCTAGTCTGCTTCCTCGACCTAAAAACTAACTGCTGAGGCTGAGAAAATATAACATGACCACACAGTGCAATTGTGATGATAAAAGGAGAAAAGTCTAATGAAATATTAAAAGCCCAAAACGGAGCTTGGTACGAGGGTAAGAAGTGTGCTGTAGTTGTAGAAGACAAGTAAGTGAGGTGTGAAGCAGACTACACAATTTCTACTGATAAGTGACAATGATGATGTTTCTCACTTCCCCCTCAGACTGAGAAAAGTAACAGACAAAACTTTGACAGTGATCTGACATATTCAAAACCAACATTAGGAACGAGACCCATTTGCCACTTTGACTGACTCAGTCCTCAAAACAGTATTCTAAGCCAAGGGGACACACACTAGTGAAGTTGAACTTCTCCTCAATTACCCCCTCTACTACGCTATCTACACTACTATCTGAAGTGATCTGACAAATACATACATGTATACGTCTTTTTCCTGTTTATATTATTTTGCACCAACATTTGTTTTTCACCCAGAGATATGCTGAATGTTCAGGGCTTCCAGCTTCGCCCCAAGACCCTACCGGGATTTTGCGACTGGACCCCACCAGGGACCCTAACATGGGGACCTGAACTCCACCCGCCAAGCTCGCACTCTGCCCTCGGTTTAGCTCCATAGCTCTAATAGCCACATGATTATATTCTCAAGGCTTGGTAAACGTAGACCAGTGATGCCGAACAGCCACTTGCACTTTCCAACAAATGTATCACTTCGCTACAAATATGCCACAATACTTCACACATGCTTAATGCTTCACTGAATTTCTTGAAAACCGTAAAACTTGTAAAAATGCAATGAAATACAGTTGAAAAAAATGAAAATTTCGGACAAAAGGTTGAACACTTTCGTGTGTAACAAAGCGATGCAGAACCTGCTTATTTGTTTAGGCCAAGTGAGAAGCAGTCCGTTGCCAGCCAGATGGGATTGACGGAATTTTCGGTGAATTGGTTTTGTGCTTCTCATTAATTACAGACCACCCATTATAGATCCACCTCACTGCACCAGCATGGTGAAACTGGCTACAGTCAAATCTCTGCCTGTTCAGACCTCCTAATTTATGGAATCCCATCTGCATTCCCTCTTGTCAAGACTTTGTTTGAGCATTCACTTAACATTTTAAATAGATCTTCCATTGCCATAAAAGTTACGTGCCACTGTTCGACCGAAAAGACTGACATTACTTTCAATTGAGGAACGCCCTCTTTACAAATTTACACATTTCTCATGAATGTTAACAGGCTTAATAAATATCCAGCTGTGGTTTAACTTAAATTTAGCTTGGACAGACCATAAACACATTCACACCACTGCGAATACAATTAAATTTGCGAACGTGCAGCAAAAACTTTCAAATTTAAAAAGTTCTCCGCCATTTTGAATTCATCCGCCATTTTGCTTGAGAAAACAAGTCTTGATGACAATTGATTTTTAGCTTGGACTTAACAACACTTTTAATAGAAAAAGAAGCTAAAAATCCTTTTGTTGCAATTTGTTTAAGGTTGAGCCATTTTCTGTCCTACATTGACTAGACTCTGTTAGAAACATTCAGGGGAAATTGCAGCTTAATTTTAGTAATTCAAAGACTTTTGATACAACAAAGACAAAACTCACATTGACATAAAGGTCAGTTTCTTCAGATGCAATAAAAACAACCTCCATGACTGGTAATTTTAGCTCTAACAACTTTTGATCTTTTGACAAATGAAATAAAAACTTAAATAGTTACCATGGTGATGTTGGATGCTTATCACTCCCTCAGAGTTGACTAAACATTTGACTAAAATGTGATCTTCTTGGTTCAGCTGTATAGGCCATCTAAAATGGAGAGGAAAAAAAAAGAATAAGGTGCGAACAAAAACATGTTAAAATGTGCTTGGTATCTAAAGACAATTGTTGCTGCTCAAAAATGATGCCTTATTTCCTTATTTGTGTAGCAGAGTGGGGACTACATGTTGGACAACGTCAAGAGAAAACAGGAAGTTTACATGTAACGATGGATTGGAAAATTATGTAAAGTTACATATAAACATGAGCACAACAATAATGAATAATGATCTCTGTCTGAGACCTCCTGCTTGCCAACTTATCAGAACTGACAGCTGAAGTTCAAATAACTGACAGAGGCCATCTGGAAAACTTGATATCACAAGTTCAAAATTCTTTATAGTACCTCTGCTTTGTCAAAAATCTGTACGACGATGGTAATGGGTCAATCTGTTCCTGCAGAATCGGTCGGAGGTCAGTCACGTACTTGGCCGCTTGCAAGTTCACCAAGAGGGAACCTAGTATTGTATCCTGCTTGACAGATGAGGAACCAGGGATGGTTTCGGTGGTAAGACTGACACCAAATACTGAAGGATCTGGAAATTGAAAGCAGATCAGTCTGAATTAGAAGAGAAGCATTATGCAGTGCTCAGGGTAAACCTGTCAATGAGGGACCAATTTTGTAACCTTAAAATTACAGAACATCCTACAACCACATGAACTTCTCATTCAATGCTAGCTACAGTGACTTATGTATTCAATGCATGCATGCACAATCCCTAATATTGCCGTCATATGCCACCACTACTCTGACATAGCCATGTGACATGTACAATCCTTCGTACTGACAATCAGTGATGTCACTGCAAGATCCCTAATATTACCCATGCTGCTACTTTAAAGACCCTCATCGAGTTATTTCGGGAAATTCACCAAATTTTCCTAAAGCTGTCAAGTTTCCTTCACGCTAATGCCAAATGGTCAAAAAAAAAAAAATCCCAATGTTTCATATACGGAGGAACATTAATGAATGAGTAATCAACAATTTAATTACTCACTCTTTACATGCATACAACAAGTACAAGCAACAGTCAAAAATTCAGAAATTTTGACAGTTTTCATAACAATTTGATGTGAAACTTGACTAATTATGCTAAGTGCAAGTATTCTCATGTGTTTATATCCTTTAAAATCACCACAATTTTGTTGACATCAACTCAATGAGCCCCTTTAAGATAGCCATGTCGCATGCACAGTCACTTATATCACCAGCCAGTGGTGCCATTTCTCTGAGATAACAGCATCGCATTCATGGGTCCTTGATATCTCCAATCAGTGATTGCTGCTACTCTGTGATTGTTGCTACTCTGTGATTGCTGCTACTCTGAGATAGCAGCTTTGCAAGCACCATCCCTAAGATTGCCATTCAGCGATGCCACAACTCTGAGATAACCATGTTGTATCCAAGTTCCCTAGTATTGCAATTTGCTAGTCTGCAACTACAACTGCAAGAAAGCAGTGACGCATACATGATCCCCACTATTGCCAATCAGTAATGCGCTTTATTTTGAGATAATCATATCAAATGCATGACCCTTAATATCACCAAGCAGTAATGCTGCTACACTGAGAAGGCAGAGATGCATACATGATCTCTACTATTGCCAATCAGTAATGCCCCTGCTTTATGACAACCACATCCAGTGCATGATCCCTGCGCAGGCCTGTCGAACGTGCCTCTAGCCTAACATTTACAAATCACAACTTTTGAAAGCTTAGGTTATAGCAGATTTTTTTTAAATTGTCGGATGTTACTTAGTAAAACAAGAGGTCATCAGCTTAAGCTCCAGATGCACCACTGTAGACTTGATATTAGGAAGTGTTCTTTCAGTCAGCGTATTATTACTGAAAAGAAAAATCTGCCACGGAAGGCTGTCACTGCCACAACAGTCAATGGATTTAAAAACATCACTGATCCTATTTTTCACAAAAGAAGGGGGCTCTACATAAGCCAGAGATGGCTGTCTGCCCCAGTTTCCAAGACCCCATCGACATTTCATGCCGATGGGCTCCGGTAAATCGGTAAACCGGTAAATAGTGAAGCACGCCACCATTTTTGTCATTTCTACACTAAGTCAACGGCGGGCGCATCCAACAGACACCTTGGGAAAGTTAGGCCCTAATTTTGTTTGGATTGTCGTAAAGAACATGTAATAATTTCACCTTCAGTGACACAATTTTTTCGTTGCAATGAATACATATTCATTTAAGACAATGCTGATTTATAAGAAAACGTTCTGAGTTTTGTAAGTGGAACTCTCACACACTTGGAATGAGTAATGTTCTTAATACCGCATTCGATGGTCACCCTTTATATACAGTACCCCGTAGTTGGTGAGCCCCAAAATTGGCTCTCCCTTCAAAAATTACTCGCTATCACTGTGGCAACGTTACAGAAGTGAGCCTAACCTTCTTGAATCTAACCACAATTACGTATTTCACGATTATGAACCCATTTCAGGTAAGTTTCCTCTAAATAAGGGCTGGTTTGTAACATTTAAAATATTGGTGATGGATTCCTTAAGTGCACCAATTTCGTGGTACTGTACATATACTACAACTTAATAAAAGTAACAACGTTGGGTTTATGTTGCTAGCCTTAGTTAGTTTAAATACAACTTTGGCCTCTGCTAACTCTATCTCATCTGTTCACCAAATGGGCCGGGCCTAGCCTAGGTCTAACTTGCAAAAGTAAACTTACAAATTACAGTACACAGTACTGAGTACTGGAGTCTAACGTTAGGCCTATGCAGTGTACGCAGCGTTGGGTAATTAACTTAAAGAAAACCCTACGGCCTAGCCTCAGCTTAATGCATTTGCAATATTACCAGTAGTCAGTTCATCTTCCTCCATGACTCGTCACATACTATGACTTTTTGATGCAGTCTTTCTACTCTATGAATCAGTATGAGACTGATGCAACGGCTGTAACAGTGTACTTGTAAGTTATTGTAAGCTGTATGCTTCGTTGTCCTCAACAGTGGGTATCGTTCGCCCGAGCTGAATGCTGTGGCATTACTAGCTAAATCGGTATATGGTAGCGAAAACCCCATATAGTACATTGACCTAGAGCATTTCCATTTTACAACTCTCCAGCACTATGTGTCTACTATGGTTGAAATTAGCAGTAACTAATAGCAGCCAATAAGCTGTTTCATCCTTTTGTAGCGAGATTGTACCAGCCTCTCTTTGAAACAACTAGCTATGAAAGCAGAACAAATAGCACGTATTGGGCATCTTTGTGAGAGAGCACCACATACTTTTTACGCCATGAGATGCCATATTTGATCTATCAATCAAATTTTAGTGAGGTATTTTTAGAATTATCCGAAAATTCATTTAAGATATAGCAAAGGAAAAAAACTTAAAATTTTGGATCGATTTGTGGGGCTCTATATCCCGGCGAAAATGCTATTTGCCTATGGAAGGACCCCCAAATTTTCACACGCTCCGTACACTTTGTAGTCTCCCCAACATTTCTTGATTTGCGTGCGCGCTTCGTAATTTTCTGACGAAAATCGTATTTTTCCTTCCATACTACCCACTAATTTTCACCCCCCTCCTCGAATTTTCCAGCCAAAAGAAAACCAACTTACTTCCCCCCCCCCCAAAAAAAAACAATACTGAGCACGCCCAGTTCACCGTGACGCGCCGGTGTATTCGTGGCCTCTGTCGAGTCTTTCCGGCGATATAATATTAGTTGTGCCACTTGTTCCACCCCAGAAAATCGCTACACACTCGGTGTTAGTAGGCCTTCTCCCCCTGGAAATCGCTACGCCGGACTGAGCGGTGGGCAGATACCACAGAAATAAATAGGCCTATAGGTATTTATTTCTGTAGCAGATACCCGAGGATAAGCAGATCCAAGGCATCAGTGAGGGGATTTTGAATGTGTTACCATTTGAAACCAGTTATAAAACCATTTGAGCCATATTATTAATATATAATTACATGTCATATGATAAAAAATCATATGACATGTAATTCATTACATCTTATAATTAAAGAAAAATACATTATATGTAATATAATACCAACAATACAATTATATGACATATAATTTATTACATGGCATATTATTCAACAAAAACACATGCATATGTGATATAATAAAAGGGGAACATAATATGTGATATATAATAGGGCTGTCTCATTTTGGTTCCCCTTCCACTCATCAGACAATTCGGACATGAGGCAAGCGAAAAAGAAGAGGATGTTGGTCAAAAAATCGTTGATCATCAAAAAAGGGGATGTGTGCCTGGTGCTTACCCACCTGTAGTCGTGCTAGGGGTGGTTGGGGCGACCGCCCCATGACTATATGGTAGTTCCACCACTTGATCACTGAACACTTTGCATATGTCCTTCTTTATGTTTTCCATCTTCCGTTTTGCATACATAAATCTAATACCACATAACGATCCAAGGGGGCGATTTTATATTCATACATGTAAACCCGAGAGTCATGTATCCCCTAAAAACAGACACCAAAATTTCGGACGTTCAACCACGATAAAAAGTACTTATTGATACAAAAGAAGCTTTTCTTCATTAAGTTTCGGGATTGTTTTAAAAACTGTTAAAAAGATAGACCAGCAGTCGAGAATGAACAGAAAATCATATCTCTTTAAAACAGTAGATTCCCACGTGTGTACAATCGCCGCTTTCTATGCACCTTACATACGAAGAGTCACTGTGCCGATACAGTGTCCGTTGAACGGGCAATGGTGTTATCGCAATCTTAGTTAATGCTGTTCATATTGTCTGCTATCTTTAACGAGGTGGTTACACTTTTTTTTCATCAGACTGACCAAAACTTCGCAGTGGAATGACTAAATGCGTCGATGTAGAGCAGTGTTCGATGAAATGCGACACTTATGAGTATATGAATCATTTACGTGTGAATCATACTAGACAGGATGTCTCGCGAAAACAAACTCCTCGCACGTTTATTTTTGCGACTTCTGGGTTTCTGAGGGTAAAATAGTCGCAAAAATAAACGTGCAAATTTGTCCACCTGAGAAAAAGTACACACTCAATGAAGACGAAACTTATGAAGAAAAAATAAACATTACAGAAATACATTCAAAATAGAAAAGATGGAAACGAAAAAAAAAAACGAAAATTTGTTTTTTTTTTAATTACAAATAAAGCAACAACTTAAAACGAAAAGGAAAAAAACATATTTGGCTTAAGAAATTTACCTGAAAAATAAAATTAAATGGAAAAAAATGTTCTTGTTTTAAAACTAAAACACCAATGCACTTCCGTAAAATAGTCCGTGCATGACTGAAAGTGTTGCACTTTGCCTCTTCCCTCTAAATGGAGATAAAATTGGCAGTTGAGTAGGGGGAGGGGGGGGGGGTAAACGACGTGGCTCTTCGCTGCCTATCACGATGGCCACTGTTTTTATCACAACAGCGGCCGATATCCGATCCTATATTTTAGCATATCAAAGCTTTGGCAACGTTCCACAGAGCATTCTGTAACATTCCTTATATAAGCGTATCTCGTGAGCCATAGGCCCTTCGCATACCTATCGGCATATCTAAACTTTGCCGATTTCTAAATGATCGTAGATTTTACAGGTAGACCCCCATTAGAGAAATATTGCCAGCTGTAAATGACCGAAGAGTCCTGGTTAACACTATTCACGAGGACCTTTTTACTTTTTTCAGTGGCACGTCACATGGGGCATTTCTTTATTCTTACCCTGGTGCACGGATTAAGAATGACCACGGTCCAAATATATTTTCAGGTTTCTGAACATCGAAATGGAATTTCCTAAATTTCTCCTATCCTATCTTTCACCGATAGTGACCTGACATATTGTTTGATCCGTGAAGGTGACCCCCATTTGATCACGGACTTTCTCGAAAGTGATTTACAAAGTCAGTGGAGACAAAAATGGACGAAGCTGACTCAATGTCGAGCCCCAGAACTCCATCATGGAGAGGGACTTAGCCCTATTTTCTCTCCGAGGATTTGAGATTGTGTTTTGAGGTTGAAACAAAATTTGTACGTGAACTCAGCGTATAGCGCATGATTTTAAGGAGGATAGGGAGTTGAAATATATATCTTACAGAACTTATACATTCTTTTTTCAAATCTAGTAGAAGCATATCTATTTAAAGGGCGTTTAGAATACACCAACAAGACATACATAAGAAAATAGCTTTAATCAGTGTTAAACCATTCCCTCTCATCAATAAACATCTACCATAGACTCATCTCCTCAAAACATTATGCAAGTGATGAGTAATGGAAGATGCATCCTTTGAATTTTGAAAAGTTTGGGTGAACAAATTAGTGCTGAGCAACAAATGACTGAATTTCTCTCCGTGAGAAGCTTATTTCTTAAAAATTGGCTACTGTCCTTCCTTATTTTGAATAATCTATCATTCTACGTCCTCAAACATTGGTTCTAAAGTATGGATGTTTTCTCTACCACAAACGCCCTGTTTCTCTTTTAAGAGGCGTGTGATAACTAGAGCGTCAATGACGCAAACTTCGACTAAAGACGGCATACAAGTTAGTAACGCTAGATTAAAAGTTGAAAGGGCAATGTCCATAATGGTATGAGGAGTTGTGAATGGGGGGTGGGGTGGGTTACTATTGTTCTTCTGTTTGCTGGTCATTTTACTGTTTTTCTACCTATCAGTTGTATCATCTTGATGCAGCCTTCGATAATGAAGGCCATGCCAACAATAATACATATTCCCCAAAGCAATATCATTTACCTTTGGTTAAGCTATACCATAAAAAAGTAGGGGGTTACACTCCCTGTTTTGCATCAGTTTCTTAAAATTAGCTGTGATAAAAATGATCTGCCAATGTCAAAGTTTTGTTAAAGAGCGCCCCCGGCCGTAGAGAGAAACCCGTTAATGTTTAATTTTGCAGGCTTAGTATAACCCGCAAGATAATATTCATGAGTATGTCTTGTAGCTTGAACATGGAATGTTGTTTGGTCGTAGACATTGATGGCCTTAAACCCAAAACATTCCCTTCTTTTAAAAATAGTAAGCGTTATAAAAGACATACTCATAAATAGTATATTATGTCATTTTATCAGCCCCCAACACTGACTGAGGCAAACCTGGTATACACTCCCCCTCCGTGATAATTTACGAGTGGCTTTTTTTTCATATCATTTTTGTTGTCTAAACTGCTTAATTTTGCAGCGTAAAAAAATGAAATCTATCTCTGACATAGTGTTTTGGACGACCTGCTTGTGTCATTAAAAAAATATTGGAAAAGGAATTCTCCTTTAACTATTATTGTACTAAATATTAACAGACGACGGATCTTCACCATAAAAAGAAAAAGTTGCGAAATGTAACAATTTACCGCATTTAGTGGTTTAAATTTTTTAAATTGTTTTATTACAATTAATTAAAAATATCAGTAAAATTTGCTTTTGTTTTAAAAATTTTAATAGCCACAAACGTGTGTTTTTTTTGTTTTTTAAAAGATTAGAAAGTAAAATTTTAAAAATATATTTTTTAAGAAAGATCAAACAAAAAAGTTAAAAAAACAGAAGGTAATAATTTGCTTTTTTTGTTTGGGAAATTTAAAAAAGATCTGTTATATAGATTTAAGTTCCTGATCACTGAGAGGTTTTCACTTTGCCCCTTCGTTTCGCAAAGAGGAACAAAGTTGAAGAAGTTAATTGACCCCCATCTTGAGATCGAAAGCTGGTCGATGGAGAGGAAATTAGCCTTACAATTCTCCGAGGAATAGAAAATGTGTTTTTCTCTAGACCTAGGAAGTTTGAGAGTCATCGACGTCGGGGTTTGGTCGCAGAGAAGGGTCAACGTAAAACCCATCTGTGATCACGAACTTAGTTTATTTGGAAAATATTTAGTTCACGCTGGGCGTACAGTATACTCCCGTCTTACAACTGAAATTCACAGTCAACTTTTGGTTGGATTAAAAATGAGTTGACAGACCGTAGTCAGTAGTGTTACAAGGTGACAATTAAGTCTATATACATCAGTGTCACAAGTTCTGTAGTATAATAGGTTCTGTACTAGGTAATTTTTGCTTTATTATTTAAATAGGATGACCAAGATATAGGTTTCACTTCATCCACAAGTAAACTCGCTGATGATACTAAGATTGTCAAGGTCATCAATACAAACGAGAACTAGCATATGTTTCAAAGTGACATTCATAAACTCAAATCTTGGACAAAAGTGTGGAAAATGCATTTAGTTACATTTGGTTATAATAACCCAAACGGTTACCACTTGATGATGGTAAACCCATACTAATAAGACTTTTGACAAAGACTTGGGAATTACAATAAGTTCAGTTCAGTTCAGTATGACTTTATTCCAATCTCTTACTATAATATAAAAAACGTATTCTGAGAGTGGAAAAAGTAACGAAATTACACTATATAAGGGTCGTCATGCTTAGACAAAAAAAAGTTAAGAGACTGAGGAGTAGCAACTGAAAGTTCCTAGGAGCTTGTGGGTGTTGACACCCCTTAATGACAGACAGAAATATACAAGACATAAAAAGAAAAGCACAAAAAACAACAAGAACAGAGAACAGAAAAGCAAAAAGACCGTAGTTCAAAGGTAGTTTGCAATGAAATAAACTTTAAGCTGCTTTTTAAATGCATATGGTGTCTTACAGTTTGTAACTTCCAAAGGGAGGGAATTCCATAGTTTCGCACCTACAAATCGAAGACCAAATTGAGATGAAAGCCTAAGGGGAGTGATAAACTGATTTGAAAAACGACTAAGGTAAGGGTAATTGCTATCACGAAACTGAAAATGAGTACTAAATGTTGACGGGGTTCTGTTATGTAGCCAGTCAAAAATAAACAACCCGATGTGATACCGATTTTAATCATAAATATTAAGAAGGTTAAGACTAGCGAAAAGAGGTGCAGTATGATGACGATAGTCTACGTTGCATATAATCTAATAGCCCTTTTCTGTAAAATAAAGAGAGGTTTAATTCTGGTAGCATATGTGCTCCCCCAAATGATATTACAATAAGTGAGATGAGGGAGTATAAGGGTATTATACAGGGAAACCAAAATTTTCCTAGGAAGAAGTTGTCGAAATCTGTTTAGCATCCCCACACCTTTTGAAACTTTCATGCTAACATACTGGACATGATCATTCCAGGTGAGATGAGAATCAACAAACACACCAAGAAACTTAGTAACATTTGAACGATGTATGTTAATACCACAAAGTTTTATGTTGTTTACACCCTGATTAAACTGCTTAGAAGGTGAGGTAAAAATAACAAAATTGGTTTTCTTTACATTGAGAGATTGTTTGCGCAAAACCAGTTGTGAAAATCATTGATAAATTCATATTGTACTACATTTAGTAGACAACTGAGGTCATTACTGGAATAAAAAAGATTGCTATAAGCATAAGAAATTACATGAAATTTATTACTAGCCCTGTGGAGATCATTGATATAAATAGCAAACAACAAAGGACCTACAATAGATCCCTGAGGAACACCACAAGTGATACGCTTACGTACAGAATTTACATTGTTAATGCCAACATATTGGTAACGATCAGTATCGTAATACCGTAATGTTCAAGTTTACTGAGTAAGATTCTATGGTTCAATGTTTCAAAAGCCTTAGACAGGTCTAAGAAAATGCCTGATGCACACTGATTTTTTCGAAGGCATCTGTTACTTTATAAGTGAAGTGTAAAATAGCTTGCGAAGTCGAACGCCCAGGAAGGAACCCAAATTGGTAGTCATACAATTGATTTTGCTTTACAAAAAGAGAATATAATCGAGTAAACATAAGTTTTTCGAGTACTTTGGAGAGACATGGTAAAATTGAAATAGGTCTGTAATTATTAACCGAATCTTTATCACCAGATTTAAAAACAGGAACAACACGTACAATTTTGAGAGGACTAGGAACAATACCCTTCTCTAACGAAAGATTAAAAAGGCAGGTTAGTGAGGTGCACAGGGAATGAGCCACATTTTTGAGGATCATAGAGGAAATTCCATCAAAACCAGAGGCAGAATTTTTTAGAGAAAATATTATGTTTAACACCTCCTCGCATGTTGCTGGACTAATGAATAGAGAGTCGACAACCCGATTGGACAGATACGACTTATAGCTACAGTGTGAGGGGGGATCCCTGCCTGGGTAGCAGGACCAATGGCAGTAAAATAATCATTAAAGATATATGGCAGTAAAATAATCATTAAAGACATAAAGTTCAGTTCACGTTGAGTACAGGTGCTGGAAAAGCTGCAACAAACACACGGGTATAATAAACCGCAATTTCCAGAATTAGAGTATCATTCCTTGTGCTCTCCTTTCAACGTTGATTAATTTGATACACTTTAGGAACGGTACCTAAAAAAGCACATATTGATCGAATGTGTCCAAAGGGGTATGACAAATATGATCACATCGCTTAGAACGTTTTCCTATGAGAACAGACTGTTTGACAACTCCCTGGAAGAACGATTTGAGTCAGGACAATACCAGAGTGTTTTCTCTACTCAACAACTTTATTGACCTGGACATTCAATTTCACTCCGCATTTCTCGAGATTTGAAGCATTTTCAACGACAAGGTAACTTAAATTTCTTAGACTGGAATGTTACCGAAATTATTTTTGTGAGATGCTGGAAATCTTGGAACAAGTTACCTGACCCTGCAGCCTCAGCAATCTCAATCATTGAATTCAAAACCCAATTGTAAATATCAGGTGAATAATTTATCACTTACTCGATCGTGAGATAATATCATAAAACTCAAACCCGACTAATTTACCGCGCTGTGTGGGGCGCTGTCCCTCTCGACCAATCCGCATCACTTGTTTTTACGGCTCTGCTCACTATGAGCCGATCATATTCATTCGTTGCGATGTCTAGCCAGTGAGTTGGGCACCGGGGAAACCCATGCATAGCAGCATAGCTAGCTGCACACACTATGTCAATGGAAGTGCAGGTCCTGAAAGTGTGGTGTTGTTTTGATGTGCTGTCAGTAAATGTTTGTACTGTTGTCATTTCAACTCACATATGTACGTACTACGTATTTGGATGTTTGCACCCGTACCGTAGGCCTGTAGTTCGATACACACCGTCTCTCCGCGATCGATCAGAGTTGCAAGTAGTAAGTTAGTATTGGCTAAGTAGCGGAAAGTTAAAGTCTGTTTCACAGAAGAGCCTACATCGACAAGTTGCGGAAGAAGGGAAAGTGACTAACATAGTGAGGTGATAATTCTACTTAAGTTAGGATTCTGCACTTATATTATTTCAAACTTAGAACAAATCATTCAGTATGTTAGACATTGGCGGACTGACTTTCAGTTTCACCTGATGATGATAGTGATACTTTGCCTAATACTTAGCCTAGCTAGGCCTACGTACTTTACTCTGGCCAGTTTTGTCCTAAAAATAAGCCCATAGTTAGTGGCCCTTGCGTAGACGTTAGACCTGAGTTGGACGTAACCTAAAGTGTGCCAAACTTTTGTTACTAGGCTAGTGATCGACATATTCTGTAGCTCTCGGTCTTAGGCTATCCAACTAGCCTAAGTTAGTTATAACCACCGTGACAAAGCCTAGCCTAACTGAAGGACTAACAGGCTCACCTGCGTCCCCAACGTAGTACTAACAGTTAGTCAGGGCTATGCCCTATATATAATGTATCTTCAAGGTTCGACACTCTTTCTAACGGTTCATGAAACTTGGCCAATTATTACATCCTTACTCTGACTACAAACATTACTTAACCCTCTATATCACATTGTTCAATGTATGAACACTCTTTATGCACCTGCGGCTTCCAACGTATCCATAAAATCACTCTCAGACCAAGCTATTAGTACAAATTTGCCATATGCTAGCCAAGCTGCTTGGGAACTGGAACCAAATACTATTCAGTATTGCCAGATCTTTAGGTTAATATTACACAAATGTCCTTTGACATGCGTCCCCAACGTAGTACTAACAGTTAGTCAGGGCTATGCCCTATATATAATGTATCTACAAGGTTTGACACTCTTTCTAACAGTTCATGAAACTTGGCCAATTATTACATCCTTACTCTGACTACAAACATTACTTAACCCTCTATATCACATTGTTCAATGCATGAACACTCTTTATGCACCTGCGGCCTCCAACGTGTCCATAAAATCACTCTCAGACCAAGCTATTAGGACAAATTTGCCATATGCTAGCCAAGCTGTCCGGGGCCATTTTGTTGGTTGTCGGGCAGTCTGCGTGGCTGGCTATTAATACCCTCCATGAAATGCAACGAGCATAAGGTACAGAACAAGCGTTGGCTACGCATAGAGAAAATTGGCCAAGTTTTGTGTACCGTTAGAAATTTTATATAAAGGGCATAGCCTAGACTAGTGTAAGGCTACTTTCTCAGCCTCACAATAGACATAAATTTAAACGAACAGAGTTCGAAAGAATAAATTGAAACGATTCTGGGTAATCCCTCAGTGGTCTATTCTATAACAACTATACACAGTACATAGTCTGGATTACATGTGAATAATTAAATGTAACTTAATTTTAAACACTGCAGTAGCAGAACCTAACTGACAGGGGCAGGACTTGTAAGTCTGAGTAAAGCTAAATCTCCACTGAACTTTCTAATCCAGCCATCACCCGCTTCTTGCCTGGTTCAGGGCAACATGCAACCAGTGATAACTTCGTAAAGCAGGGATGAAATTTAGCGGTCGTCCGGTCGTCCGAGACGACCAAAATTTCTGTAGGACGACCAAAGTTACTACCTCAGGTTGTCCTTTGGACGACCAAATTTTACCCCTGGTCATTTATATTGTGACGCAATGCTTACAACTCAACACTGAGATGCAACCAAAATATTTAACATGCATAAACTCCATTGCAAAACATCTGTTTTCTTTCACAAAAAACCGCCAAAACAACCTGAAATCCACGGTACATAAAATTAGCCAAACAAACAGCCTCAGTGTACAATCATGTTTCAACTGATTTTACTGTACCAGACATGCACATACAATACTGTACACAGCAAGTACCAGATAGATGAATCGCAGTCGAAGAATTCGGTCATATGGGCCACGTGCAAGGAGAGCTGGTATGAATTTTCTAAATAGTGATGGTACTGTTCAAGATTAGTAATGTATCATATTTTGATTTGAAACAAACATTATATTATACAGAGATTTTCTTCTATGTATATACTTTACAGCATCAATGATTCTAGATAATGACATTTTTTTTATTATCAAAGTGAAAAGGTGGAATTTTACCAGCCTCCTTCTGGAACCCCCCTCCTTTCCCTTTGGATAAACCCTGAGCATTACTTTTAAGTTACAAGTCAGTACTGTAGTATAATTTAGCTGTGGAAAGTTTCAACCTGTATAAGAAAGACAAATAAAAACATGGTCTTGACTGTGCAAAATACACATTTTGCACATTTCTTGTTTTTATATGTCTGTTGTGGAGGGCGACCAAATTTTTGGGAGGACAACCAAATTTTTGCAGCTGGTTGTCCTTGGGACAACCATTTTCAGTTGCTTAAGGATCATCCCTGTAAAGAAATACATAAAAAATGGAAGAACAATGGACCTCTGTGTCTATGACAACAAGCAAGGACTATGACAACAAGCAAGGAGGCCTGCTTGGGAAAGTTACATCTGGACAGTGATAACTGTGTAAAGGAATACATGAGAAAAATGAGAACAATGCCCTCTGTGCCTACGACAACAAGGAGGGAGGTCTGCTTGGGAACTGGAACCAAATACTATTCAGTATTGCCAGATCTTTAGGTTAATATTACACAAATGTCCTTTGACCAAGTGATTTAATTAGCAGGGAAGCAACAAGCCGAGGAAACTCCTCTTACACTAGTACTACGTGGGAGACGCCTGTGAACAGGCTAAGCCACAGACCTAACTGCAAGCACTGTGCCGTTGGTTGATTAATTAGGCCTAGACAAGTGAAGTGAGACTTAAAGGGGAAATCATCGTTTATTTTCACAGTTTATTTCACTACAATTCCCCACTGGTATCGTACAATGAGTTATAACTAACAAATATGATCCAAGGTTAACTCAAAACATTTCGAGAAACGAGTCAAATTTGCAGAAAACGGTTGAAGAACTTTGAAAGTCTGTAACATCCATATTCATCGCATCAAATATGAATATTCAATATTATCGCCTTTTCAAGGTACGAGGAGGTGTGGCTGAACAGTTTCATAATTAGCCTATGTGTGCAGTATGTATCATCAACTGTCACTAAACTCTTGTTTACTTAGCATTGCGCAATGCACGAACAGCATGGGAACGGTAAACATTCAGTTATGTTTATTCATGTAACATCATTTCAGTCTTACGCTGTGATTGGTCTACGTATAAAGGAGGCTGTCTTGTCTTGTACATGAACGTTTATTTTTTGTACCCGACAAAGATTAAGAGTTCTCATTCAGCAGTAATTAACGCAATAATTACTAGTGTTTGCATGGATTACCCGGGAACATGGGTACCCGCTCGACACGCTCTGACCCGGTTCCAAAGATACAGCTCGAATCCTGAAAGTCAGTGTGTTATGTCATTGCATTGTTTTTACCCACGCAAGATAACTTGCTTTGAAGTCATTGAAATGGAGAATGATAAATTTATACAAAAATCTGTCACTTGGTTTTCTTTTTACCGTATTTTTACTTGTCTGTGTTTTCATTGAAGTTTCCCCGTGAATTCCATCAAGTTTTGAAAAAAAAAACAAAAAACGATCGGTCACGAGACTGTATGCAGTGAAGTATACCACACACTTACATGTACGTACGTACTGTTCAAGTTAGAACGGAGCTACAGTAGCTGGGCCGGCTGTAAGCACGTACGTACGTGCGTTGTGTCGTTTGCATGAACAGACCTGCTTTCCTGCACTGGCGCGGCGCATACCCCATGTGCTGCTGTGAAAGCACCTGCTAATCTTCATTACGTAGCTTGTCGCTTGTTGACAAGATTGTCATCTGTGATTGGCTGTTCTTTATGCTACCTTGATCTTCAGTGGATTAATCTGAATTAATTAAATTGAGTGACAATGTTACATTGGTGAAGTTCAAACTTGGTACCAGCCAACTTTGTTTAAGGGTATGTTTTTTAATACTTGGCATTTCCAGGGTTGACATTCCTTTCACGTGGATTGAACTTCCGGGTTCCCTTACTGAGGCGGGAGGTCACGTATTTTATTCCTGAAAAAGTTCAATAGCTTCCATTGTGCGGTAAAGCTGATGATTAAACATGAACAAGTAGAAAGATAACAGAGGAAAAAGAACAAAGCTATCATTGAACGTGATATGATGAGGGACCAATTTAGTGGTTGGTACTGGTTGCAAGAATTTTTTCCTCATCTTACTCTTGGGACTTAACTCAATCGTAAGACAAAGTAAAACGAGTTTAAACTGAAAAGTTTAATCAGTTAATTTCACAGAACAAGTGGCAATTAGTTGGTGGTTTTCTATATTTTTCCCAGTCCTTTATGTACTAATGTGGATGACACATTCAAATAATTACTCTTGCTCGAGATAATTTCCCTGTATTATAAACAGCTGAGATGAACGGGCTACCTTTTTTATTCAGTCATTACCTTCTAGATGTTCTTCATTTCAAGTTCACAAATCTTTGCTTACAGTACCTGGTTTTTACGTTAACCAAAATTACAAAACGCCGATTTTTTATTCCTTGCCGAAGGCAGAAGGAATCTATGCGATGGTGATGTCGTGTGAGCGTGTGCGTATGTACGGGTGGGTGTGTGTGTGTATGTGTGTATGTGACACTTCTTGTAAACACGATATCTCAAGAACGGTAACTGTGACTGATGTCATACTTAGTGTGTGGGTTTTTCATATTGAGTAAATGATCCCTATTGTTTTTAGTGGAGGTCAAAGGTCATTTGAGGTCACCAGAGGTCAAAATGTGAAAACCTTGTAAACACGATATCTCAAGAACGGTAACTGTGTCTGATGTCTTACCTAGTTTGTGGGTTAGTTATATTGAGTAGATGATCCCTATTGTTTTTGGTGGCGGTCAAAGGTCATTTGAGGTCACCAGAGGTCAAAATGTGAAAACCTTGTAAACACGATATCTCAAGAACGGTAACTGTGACTGATGTCATACTTGGTGTTTGAGTTGGTCATATTGAGTAGATGATCTCTATTGTTTTAGTGGAGGTCAAAGGTCATTTGAGGTCACCAGAGGTCAAAATGTGAAAACCTTGTAAACACGATATCTCAAGAAAGGTAACTGTGTCTGATATTATACCTGGTGTGTGGGTTAGACATATTGAGTAGATGATTCCTATTGTTTTTGGTGGCGGTCAAAGGTCATTTGAGGTCACCAGAGGTCAAACTGGAAAAACCTTGTAAACACAATATCTCCAGAATGGTAACTGCGACTGATGTCATACTTAGGGTGTGGGTTGATCATATTAAGTAGATGATCCCTATTTCTTTTGGTGGAGGTCAAAGGTCATTTGAGGTCACCAGAGTTCAAAATGTGAAAACCTTGTAAACACGATATCTCAAGAACGGTAACTGTGTCTGACATTATACCTGGTGTGTGGGTTAGACATATTGAGTAGATGATTCCTATTGTTTTTGGTGGCGGTCAAAGGTCATTTGAGGTCAGTGGAGGTCAAACTGGAAAAACCTTGTAAACACAGTATCTGCAGAAGAGTAACTGTGACTGATGTCATACTTACTGTGTAGGTTGGTCATATTAAGTAGATGATCCCTATTGCTTTTGGTGGAGGTCAAAGGTCATTTGAGGTCACCAGAGGTCAAAATGTGAAAACCTTGTAAAAATGATATCTCAAGAACGGTAACTGTGACTGATGCCATACTTGGTGTGTTTGTTGGTCATATTGAGTAGATGATCCCTATTGTTTTTGGTGGAGATAAAGGTCACTTGAGGTCACCCTGAGTCAAACTGTAAACACATTGTAAACACAGTATCTCTAGAAGGGTAAGTGTGACTGATGTCATACTTGGTGTGTGGGTTAGTCATATTGAGTAGATGACTCCTATTGTTTTTGTGGAGGTCAAAGGTCGTTTGAGGACCCCCGAGGTGAAAATTTTCTAGCACATTATCTCCGGAAGAGTAATGTTGACTGATGTCATACTTGATGTGTAGGTTCCCCATACTGGGTAGGTGATCCCTATTGCTTTTAGTGGACGTCAAATGTCATTTGAGGTCACCAAAATAAAGGTTATTTGGGTAGAAGGCTTATTAATGTGGTGTTTCAAGACCAGTAATTGCAGTTGATCTCATACTTGTCATGTGAATAATTCATGCTTGTTATAATATAACCATGTGGCAAGGAATCACAAAGCCTTTTGGCTTTCTGGTTATTTTATGTAGTAGTTGTAATACAACCGAGGAGTTTTTTCTCATGTCATGGCTTCAACGAGAAAAAGTTTCGTATGGAATTACTTTCAAGTTATTGACAATGAAGGGGGAGGCAAAGCTGCAAAGTGTAAACTTTGTTCAAGTGTTTTATCTTATTCTGGTAGTAGTACTTCATCACTTGGGAAGCATTTGAGCACCAAACATACTTCTGAAACTCAACCAGCTGAGCCTGGTCCATCAGGACTGAGACAAACTAGTGTGGCAAAATATTTGAAGTGCACAGATGATCGATCTTGCAGTGCTCAACACAGACAACAACTACTCGATTTACTGTCAGAGGTTGTTTATCAAGATATTTGACCACTTTCAGTGATAAGATCCCAAATCATTTCGAAAACTTTTGAACCTTGTTGAACCAAATTTTTCTGATCCAAGTTTTGCTACTTTGCGGAGTAACATTGTGAAGTTATATGACAGCCAGCGCCAAAAAGTTTCTGATCAACTTTATTCGTTCACTTTCTAAATCATGTCACCTGTCCACTGAGAGCATAATAACAAGCAAATATAAAAAGAGCTCTAGTTCATCCCAATATTTCAGTTTAGTCTTTTCTCTTAAGTATGTGATTTTGCTCGCTTTTGCATTAGAGGACAACTTGCTTTTGCGATCTTGCAGTACTTTGTCAACATAAAATACCATTAACTTTGTAGCCGCATCATTTTAAGCCATAGCTTTTATGTATTATCATATTCTCTAGTCTAAACTATCAAAATTATCAATGCAACTACTATCTTGTGAACTTTCTCTCTCAAACAGCGCTGCAACGCACGTACACAGCTGTTTCTGATATTCCGTTGCCTAGACTTCTAAACATGGGCGGAGCCTATCGTAACCTCACCATGAACAGTTCAAAACAAATTCCCATTGACTTTACTGTGTGTGTGTTTTTCTCGCTTAAACTGCAAAGAAGCTGTGTGATATGCCATGTGCAATATAACGTTCTGTGCATAGTGCAATAGCGGATGACATGAACAAACCACAATCGTGTACGGCGAGTGTATACATTGTCTTTTACAGTCAAATTTATTATCAATAATAAATAAATTGAAAACCATACGTTTACCACTAAAGAATAAGACAAAGAAACAGTTTTTTTTTCAAGAAAAGTATTGTTGGGAAATTAAATAGGCATGAAGTCAAAAGAGAAAAAAGAAATAATGCTGCTGTACTACACTTTACTGTATTCAGAAACAAAGTAAGCAGCATGTACCCTGTAAATAACAATGGATTTTTGTTGGGCTTTGAATTTTCGGGTATCCGGCTACCTGACGGGTCTGGGCGTCGGGTATCCGGTTCCTGATTTTTGGACCTGGTGTAAACACTAATAATTACCATTTCTTCTGCCTTCAAACACCTCTCCCCAACGCCTCTATATTTTGGTGAACAATCAGTTTAGAAAGAAAAATCAACTTAAGGTGAATGTATTAATGCTGTATTAATGCATTTGTGTCAAAGTGTAACATTCCATGTGATATTAAGACCAAATTTAGACCAAATTTTCAAGCTCTGTGTAAAATTTGAAATGAAATATATCAATTATCCATGTACTGGTCTACAGCATGTCTGCTTTAGCATTCCTCAAGAAGAGAAAAGTTGAGTGCCTTTCATTCAGATTTTGCTCTGAAATGAAGTATGAATCTGTGTACAATATGTACAGGCCTGGCCTGTGTTAAATGCTGCTCATATGTCCATTGAATTGATACAACCCCACTACATTTCGCTTTGCCATCCTGCATGGTGATTAATCATTGATGGACGTGTACCGGGGGAGTCCTCTGATGTCTACTTGTCCGGCACCTAAAGTGAGCAATAATTTCTGCTGCAAGCTACAGCAGCAAACGATTCTCAGAACCGTGAAGGATTGGCACTAAATGGACTTACTTGATTGCACACCATTGTGTTTAAGTTGTCGTGTTGTCGAAGAATTCAACATCGCATGTGTCTGAAATCTGGATTTTTATATTTTCGAAATGTGAAATGCTTCAATTTCGTCTCCTCGTCCGAATCGAACACCAAACGTACAAGATGTAGTCGTAGAACTTTTTTCCTCTCCCATGTGAAATTGTGTAATGAATCTATCATATATGTACCGTTAGATTTGACCATGAACAATCCACCCCTGTGTCATGCTTTTTTTACAATACATGGTCCTTGCCAAATATCAGTTCAATCTTGTCCTTTCTGTAGCATCCGTGACATTTTTCATAGTCACATATTTGTTCCTGGGGTGAGAGTAACTTCAGGGTCTTTTGTTTAATTGAACTCAACATCAGCCAGTAAAGCTAACCGAGATGTTTTAATTTCACCAAGCGCGTTCAGAGTGCCTTTTTAATCATCATACATATCGGTGCAGGATTGCTAAACATATAGAAAGACAGATTTTCATCAGTGGGTAGATTATGCTGGTATGCAATAGTTTCAGACAAATAATTAATATCAGGAATTGTTGAAGTTACTTCAGTCCTAAAACTTAAATGGATATTTATTACTTGTGATGGCATACAAGTTGAGACTCTGTCAATTCAAATCCCTGGGTAAGTTGTTTTTCTAAAATTCAGCTTTTAGAAAAGCTGTTATACTGAGTGGTCTTTGCTGAAATTTGGTTCTCTGCTGCAGTACTTCAGGCAAGACTAAAGGTCAGAATGAACGGCAAAAGAAAACAATTTTACTCATAGTGCATTATGCCCACTGCATAACTGTATATCAAGCCTTCTGTGTAAGGAAAGTTGTTGAAAAGTCACACAGATATAACACCACATGGCACATGCATGCCAAAAACTCATGTTGCACAAAGTTTACATTATGTTACACTTTAACCAGCATATATACATATGAAATCCTGTTCTTACAAAAACAGCAGAGTGAGTTTTTAATGACCATCAACATTCTTGTGAAATTGCATTTGTTTTCCAATTTCCATGAACACATAATACTTACACAATGTGTCGTGGGACAGTGGCTTTAGTGGGATCTGTCATATTGATTGGTCAGTATTACTGTGATTTGAAAAACAGTTGTGGTATTATATCTCTCACCAATGTCGTGCAGAACTGAAACCTTAGAACAGAAAACAATAATTCCTTGAATTTTTGGATGAATATTTGTTGTCTCTCTAGATTTCACTTGATTTGTGAAACAATGTCACCCAGTCCTTTCCTTTGTTTTATCTCGGCAGTGACAGCATGTTGTCGAGATTCTCAGCAAGACTTGTCAGATGGGGAAGCTCATCCTCCCGCCTGCAGAGTACAGCGACGGCTACAGCGCCATCGGCGAAACTGACCTCGGATCAGATTTACGCGCGTGAAGACAAGTATGGTGCCCACAACTATCACCCTCTTCCAGTGGCCCTGGAGAGAGGAAAAGGTAATCAGATCCCATATGGATGCACAGTGTACTGTATGTTGGATAGTTTCTGTTGTGAGGAACTGGTGGTGAGATCGGGAGGGGAGGGGAGGAGTCAGGAACAGGGTTTCCTCTGAGCTGCTGTGACACAATATCGACACAATGACCTGGCAATGTTAGACACTAATGTCCATTCGCACTGTGCATAGTTATACGCCACGTTCACGTATAGTGAGTCAGTTTTCATTTTCACGCTTCCTTCATACCCACCATGTTGCTGCATGGTAAATGTTATATCGGCTGTGGATCAGAGCATTAAGACAAGTTCTCTCATTGTTTGCATAGACAGTGAGTGATTCTGATACCTGATGGAACAAACAGGTACTCAGAGTCTGAAATGAAAGCCAAGGTACCCCTCTTCCTGAAAGCTGATAGTACATGCCATAGTGAACAAATGTCGGCGGGGAAGTCCCGTTTCGATGACAGCCTTCATTGCATCCTGCAGTGCACTGGTCTATACTGGAAGGTCAACCATTAGGCGTTTTCACAGTTGCCTGGGATTTGGTGGTTGGTGAGAGGTATCAAGTTGTGTCATTGCAGTTGTTTTGAAAACAATCAGGGGTTGGTGTTCACTCTTGTCACATTGTCATTCTGAATGGCCACACAGTGTAACAATCATTGTTGGTTTCAAGATGAACGTTTTGTCTAGGTGAATATGTCAATGTGTCCAGAACTGACCCACATCTTGGTGTTTAAAAAGCAAGTTTTGCCAAGTTTGCCTTTTTTCTTTATTTTATGTGTTGTATATGTTTGAATACTAGGATACCAACTGTACAATTTAGCCAGTATTTCTTCAACATTCTGTAAAGTTGGTGCTGATCAGAAGTCTGGCGATATGCAAGATCCATGCAAGTCACCGAGGAACTGTGCCGACTACAGCCGGCCGTCACTGGCTGGTGTAACTGGAACTCTGGTGACATCATAGAAAGTGTAAATAATTGGATGTCACTAATTGGTAGTCATCAGTATTGTATTTTGTTCATAGTCAACAAGTAAAAAATCTAGAATAACATATTTTCTTCTTTTTTTTCTCTTTAGGTATTTATGTGTGGGATGTAGAAGGTAAGAGGTACTACGACTTTCTCAGCGCCTACAGTGCCGTCAACCAAGGCCATTGCCATCCAAAAATCGTCAAAGCCCTACAGGATCAGGCAGAGACCCTTTGTCTTACGTCGCGAGCATTCTACAACGACCAGCTCGGAGAGTACGAAGAATACGTCACCAAGCTGTTCGGCTTTGACAAAGTTCTTCCTATGAACACTGGTAGGTGTAATAGACCCTTGAACAGGTAGCCCCAGGTGGTCGACGTATGAGTGAATTACTATTGAGAGAGATTGGTGGATTCACACACTGTGGGACCATTCACTAGTTTTAATTGGTCCAAGCTGACAAACTGACCCGTCAAATGAAGGTGACAGTTGACCATGTCAAGAGATATCACTGACTAAATACAATATCCAGAGAGCTGTAGCAGCTATCTGTTTGAGAGACTGAATACCACAAAAAGTTAGTCAAACTTACAGATTGGAGAAGTTTTTGAGACGTTGCATAACCTGTTTCTCCTCTCTTCTGTGTTGATGGTAGCAAGTTTAATTTGTCAAGAGCACCTTAAGGTCCATAAGTTCTACAACCCAATTTCTTCTTTACTCCCTCCCGTGCCCCCCCCCCCCCCATCTCGACTCTGCGTTACAACCCATAGTAGTAGCAATACATTGTAATAACTGACAAGCAAGCAACGAGATTAGCAACGAACCATTTTGCCGTTACTTATGTCGTAGCCTTAGCAACCCACAACGAGGCACCCTTGATTTCCAGAGGAAACAATTGTCAAGCATATCTTTGATTACTACGGTGCGAGGTATTTCCTGTGCGCAACATTTGATTGTGACCAGCATTCATGGTGTTGGTCGCACATTATTTGGCCTATGGCACAGAATCTTTCAAGTATTCGGTATGTAATTGTGACTTCCACATTGGAATTCACTGCCAGTAATGACTTTTGCAAGACCTGGCGAACTGTAAAGCCTGCATGTGATATGGCCATCCAACTTGACTGCAAAGCTTTTTTACACCCTGTCTCTATTAAGTGCTGAGCTTTAACTATTCTGTTACAATTTCAAAGTGCCTTGCCTTTCCCATATGTGAGATAACTTTATTACTTCACTCTTCACTTACCTCATTACCTGTCTCAACACAACAGATGCACTCCCATCTATTTTGCCAAGAGTATTGGTAAACTTTAACACTGCTATCAGCTCTGTCCAATCTAATGCCAGACTAGCGCCTCCTCCTCATTCTGCCATCCTGAAGTTTCAATTGAAGATTAGTCAAAGTATTTTGTCTTTTGCTGAAGTTAATTTTGTTAGTGTTTTTAACCGGCATTTGTCAATTCATGAATTGTTATGGTGGAAATAAAAAGGAATTTTTTTTTAAGAACAGTAAGCATTGAATTATGGTTCAATTGTGTCAACTTCAAAAAAAGATTCTGATTCAAATGCTGTCATGTATACGGTATTGCTATCTTGATGTATGTATGTCAAAGAGTCTCTGTCACACAGTCTGTCTGTGTGACAGTATGAGAATCGGTATGCCGGGGATACGACCGACTTAGTGTACATGTTAATCCTGCAGCTCTGAAACATTCCCCATGAAATATTTTATTTGTTTTGTGTTATTCTTAGAGGAGTGTAAATACTGACAGTCATATATTACCCCTCAGACAGTTTTTGCTATGTAGCTATCTCAGGACTAAAAATAAGATAAGAGGGCAAAGCTAATATGAACAGAATGGCTGCAGGTCTATTTCATTCCAAAGGACATCTTCGAGAGGCGTTATTATCGCCAGTGAGGGCACGATACCAATGATAAACGGTGCCATCAGTCATGTCAGGCAGTGCTATCTAATCACAGGTTTCCCCTCCGTTAACTAGTAAATGGTTTGTACTAAATGCGAGGTAGGTAGAAAGTATTACTGTCCTTCCATGACTGCAAATACAAGCAAAGTGTGTCATTGTTTCATCTTCAGCTATCTCTCGGCTATTGTTAGATTATTACAGAGATACAGTATGTTTAACATTGTAGTAAAGTCCGATCCTGTTCAAGACTAATCAGGTCAAACGGTACTTACCTTGCTGTATTGAGAACCTCATTTGGCAATCAAGTGTCTCTGTCTTTATTGCTTGATTCTGAAAAGTATGTATCTTTATCATGTTGAAGGATGAAGCCTTTTGTTTTGAAAATTGAAAGTTATTTCATTTAAAGATCTTCGAGAAATTGACACTTTTTACACAGACATTTGCAGGCACTGCACATTCCTAGATTGTAGGTGTATCTCATTGAGAATACAAAAATTTCATTGTCTTTGGTGAAGGTCAAAGTTTATTTGTGGTCAACAGGGTTGCAGTATGGAATTCTTGTGAACATCTTATCACAAGAAGGGAAGCTATGGCAGATGTCATATTCAATATGTAGTTGTATCTCATAGAGCACAAGAACCAGTTGGTCTTTAAATGGAGATAAAAGGTCATTCAATGTCAACAAGGATCAAATTGTGAACATGTAGCTATGATCTCAAGGAAGGAAGCTTGTACAGATCTCACCCTTCATATAATGCATACGTAGCTGAATTTGACACATACCAATGCTATTATATCAGATTCAGAAAAAAAAATTCTCTTAAGCAGATCATCGAAACCACAATGCATTCTGCATTTTGGTTACTCAGGGAGGGGAGTTGGCTACCCCCTAAAACACCTCTTGGAGAACACTGCATTACATGAAATCGTGACGGATGCCCCCAACTTGACAATATTTGTTGCTGTAAATGACTTTTTCTTTGTTTGACACACCGAGGAAACTGTAGGCATAAAGGTGGTCTGAGTCAACTGTTGTCGCTCAGTATTAGTGCTAAGTATTGTGTTCTTTATAATTTAGTATGGTGTGGCAAGGATTCAGCCACTCTTGCTAGAACACTGGGACCATTGAAAATGTAATTGTTGCAAACATCTTACTTGCTGAAATCTTACTGGCAACCTATTAACTTGCTGCCTTTAAGTGCAACTCAGGAATCTCAGGTGAGTTTGTATGTACAATTGTGTGGTTTTCTATCCGTGGTGTCATTTTTCTTCCTTTTTTTTTTGTCATTGGACATTTCTAAACCAAACTTTTTCTATTTGTCTGCTCAGGTGTGGAAGGAGGGGAGACAGCTTGTAAACTAGCAAGAAAATGGGGCTACAAAGTCAAGGGTGTCCCAAAAGACAAAGCCAAGATAATCTTCGCCGAGGGTAACTTTTGGGGGCGAACCCTGGCAGCAGTGTCAAGCTCCACCGATCCGGAATGCTACGAGGGGTACGGTCCGTACCTCCCTGGATTCGAGATAATCCCGTACAATGATCTCAATGCCCTGGAGGTGAGTATCTGTGGGGTTTGGCATCAGCTTCACACTGTCCTGCAACAGAATATGTCCTCAGTGTCTATTAGACTGTTTAGGGTTACCCCTCTCGCTGTGATCTCAGTGTCGTGGAGGTCTGTAAATCTGAGCATTAGGTTTTTATTTCAGTCCATCCTCTTCAATCTTAGGTCCTCAGTGACTTGAGGACCATTGTATATGGTGTCAAGTAGATGAAGGCATGCCATGGTTCAGGACAGTGGTAAAGAACTTGGAACAGTTTTCAAAGTCTGATAATAGTTTTGACACCTTGAAGCCAGATATATCTTTCAAGGTTCTCATGCGTTGTGTCCTTCAGCATATTTACCCTGTTGTCTGTTAATAGAGTTCTGAGGATAATATTGTCAGCTTTTCATCGGCTACAGTCAAATTTCATAGATCAACGTGTGTCATCGATGCAGTGTAGTGGTTATTGTAAATAGGATCCCTTTAAACAGACAGTTCTGTTTGTCTGTGGATTTGTCTGTCTGTGTTTTTACGATCTCTTTACATTCCATCTGGTAAGTGAGTCATGTAAGTCTACGAACATTTTACAACAAATACGTCTAGGCAGTGGATCTCACTTTCTGCTTTCAAATTGTGGTGCCTTGTCCTTAGAAAGATACCCTCAGTGAAACACTGTGCGTTCGTGCAGTGTTATCACAACTAATTAAGTACTAGTCTTGCGTAGCTTTTTTTCAATATAATGAGCATCAATGAATATTTACTGTAGGTAACGTAAATCCATCACCTTCCCTTTGGAGGAAGTCATAGTAGACAAGGGGGGGGGGTTGATGCTTGGTTAATGGCATTAGCAGTTAAGCTGTCTAATCATCACTAAAAGCCTTTGTAACACCAGTATTGTGAAACCTAGCAGTTTTAATGCAATGACACCACTCACCAGCCTCCGCATCAAAGTATGTTGCAATTCGTGTTTCCATAGATATACGTAATGGTGGCATGTTGCTCAATATGAGTGTGAATATGTGGCTGGATATCATCAATTGTCACAAATGCTTTTGTCGTTAGTTTGCCAAAAACTCCTAATTTGTCTTTGCAAGTTCAAAACAAAGTGAAGTACTTCCTAATGCCGACGGCAGAATGTTGTTTCTGTTTGCCGAAATCCAACAGCAGTATCTCACAGAGAAATGTCAGTGATCGAAGATCCGGTGATGACATTTTACCCAAAGGCAAGATTTCATGGTTTTGTGAAACTTGCAAACCTTGAAATTCTGTACCGTAATCTGTGCTATTTGTAATCTGTCTTATGCGTACGTAAGAGGCCTGTTGTTCATTGCACCTGTCACTACATACTGAATTGCAGCGTTCCTCGCCTTCTGCCATAGCTGTGTACATTGCGCTTTTGTGCATACAATAATGAATCATCATGGCGTTGCTCCTTGTGAAGCAAATACCTTTTTTCATAGAGATGATGGAATACGAAGATTGCGTCAACTGACAATATGTTTGGTTGGGTCATAGAGTCCTAGGTCACGCTTTAAAGACACGATGCTCATTTGAAAATGGTAGGAAAATGCTGAAATTGGTATACACTTGGACACTTTTGATTTTTAACATTTTTTCATCTTCCCAATTGTTTTGTGTTTTCCATGTTGTTTTCTGTGTGGTACTACTGTACATGATTTCCTTGCTTTTTTCCATTCCCCCTCCCCCAAATGGTAAACTTGTCGTTAAACTTACTTCTTTATACCCTACACAGTGTTTTTAGTCATGTTTAAATGAAGTAAGTCAGTAGGGTATAGGTTGTTATGAATATTCCACTTGTACTTAGTTTTGATAAACACATACGTATCACTATCTCATTGTAGAAAGCTTGTCAAGACCCAAATGTCGTCGCCTTCATGGTGGAGCCCATTCAAGGCGAGGCTGGTGTTAATGTTCCACATGATGGGTACATCAAAGGTGTCAGGGACATCTGTACCAAGAATAACGTAAGTATACGTCCAAAGCCAAACTTTCATCCCATCAAAATGTTGGCTGCATGAAAAATATATGCCTTATTTTGAAAAGAAGTTACCAAAGTCTTTCAGTTGTCAAAGTATTGTTTTTTGCACATTTCATTTCCAGTAGTCCCAGTCGTGATGGATACCATGCCCTTCGTTTGCCTGCACTATACATAGCAATTATAGGTAGCAATGAAGTTCAACTCTAAGCAAAACAATTGGTGCAGCTCAACACGATTTGAGAATGGAATATATTTACTGTATTAATCCCACAAAAGTAGCTAATAAATGTGAAGGATTATGGATTATGGACTAATGGAAGATTACAGAAAAAAAAGGATATCTCCTTGTCAGTGATAACGAGAGATTAAGATTAAGATATCTAAAGAAATCAGAAGAGATAGAAGAAAGAGGAAAAAAATAATTTCTGGGGAGAAGCAGATCAGCAACACAGGAAGAAAAAGGATACCGATAGGTTCAAAGGCAGTATCAAGACATGGTGGTGATATGTAAGAAACTTTGCGAAGGTCTGTGTTGATGGGATTAACTGATTAACTGCAGAAGCTTTTGATTGGTATTTAAGGAAAATTTTCTTATCACCAACAGAAAATTTTTTGTATCTTATTCCCTTTTCGATGTGATGTTAAGCCTTGTAAACCTTCTAGTATGGATCACAATGGGATAATCAGTGTTTGATGAAGTTAAATTATTTGCCGATTGAAGTTGTAACACAACTTCTTTGAAGAAAGGTATGGGTGAAGAGCAGTAAACATATCTAATCTGGACCCAAAACCAGCATTCAAAATGTTTCTTTGACCTCCATGGTGTATGTGTAGGAGTGTGTATTATGCTGCCTCTCTAAAGTCACAAGTTTGGTGGCATAATTAATCTGACTCATAGTCTCATGTCATATCATAAAACTTTCCTGAAATTATTGTAGACTTTAGCGTTTAGGCTGAAGAAAGGCGGTCTGTAGAAACGATGTCGATCTGTTGTAAATCTGTTGAAAATATGCTTTCACTTTTGTGTCAAGCTGTGTTTACCAAAAGCTCATTAAATTGCCTGCACTGTTTTCAGATACAGTACTAGCGTTAAACTAAAGACACCAACGTTAGGACTGACGCCAGTCAGGCTATGCTGGTTACTCTGAAACTTTCTAATTGATGCAGAGAAATTCTGATGCCTAAAAATATGATAAAAGTTATTTTTTTACATGAAAATGCTACCTATTTTTGATTGTAAAGCAATTTGATAAAATAATAGCATTATTCATAGGCCTATCACAATATGCAACCTAGAGTAAAGCATACATCCACAGTATACTTGTCAAGCACCGCACACAAGCTAACTAGCTACAGTAGCTGTTCGCTCAACATTGCTTTGTAACTTTCCATTGAACCAGTGTCTAAAAGAAGGTTTGCTGTTAAAATTGCTATTACTGAAGCTCACTGCTCACCAAGTTAGTCTAACAATGATAATGGCGATACATACATTGTCCTCCAGAAGCCTTGAGTTCAGTTTTTTTCATAAGATACTGAAACATGATGTTTCGCATTGGATTTGTAATTATCTCATCGCCCTATAGGGGCAAGATGAGAAATTGTAGTCACTTGGCTAGTGGAGCTACATATTATACTGTGCACCCATGGGAAAATGGTTGCCATAGAAACGCTTGGAGTGGATGAGTAGCAACACCAGGCCTGAGCAACACCCCAGGGGTACCCCATGGTAGAGTGACCATCGGTACAGGAGGGTCCTGTTGGGTGGTATAAATGGTATAAACGAAAACATGTCCGTGACAATGCGTGTGTGTGTGTGCACGTGTGTGTGTGTGCGTCCAGACCTGTCCCAAAAAGTTTGGATCAAAATTGGTATTTCCAGCATATCTTGAGAAGTATTTGAGCATTTAATGCAAAATTTTGCAAAAACTTGCCTGAGAATGAAATAGTTAAGGTATATCACTTTTGTAGTAAAGAGAGTGAAATTTGCTGATTTTTGAGAAAAAAAGCCAATTTTGATCCAAAGTTGGTATTTCTTGCATATCTTGAGAAGTATTTGAGCATTTAATGCAAAATTTTGCAAAAACTTACCTGAGAATGAAATATTCAAGGTATATCACTTTTGTAGTAAAGAGAGTAAAATTTGCTGATTTTTGGGGAAAAAAGCCAGTTTTGCCCCAAAATTTGTATTTCCAGCATATTTTGAGAACTATGAGACCAATTAACTTAAATTTTTGTAAGTACTTACCTGAGACCACATTGTTCAACATAATATTACTGTAATGATAAATCCAGTGGATTTTACTGGTTTTTGAGAAAAAAAGGCCAATTTTGCCCCAAAATTTGTATTTCCAGCATATCTGGAGAACTATTAGACCAGTTAAATTAAAGTTTTGTGAGGACTTACCTGAAAACACATTGTTCAACATAATATTACTGCAATGGTAAATCCAGTGAAATTTGCTGATTTTGGAGGGAAAGAAGCCAATTTTGTCCCAAAATTGGTATTTCCAGCATATCTTAAGATGTATTTGAGCATTTAATGCAAAATTTTGCAAGGACTTACTTGAAAATGTAATGTTTAAGGTATATCACTTTTGTATTAAAGAGAGTGAAATTTGCTGATTTTTTTAGAAAAAAAGTCGATTTTGCCCCAAAATTTGTATTTCCACCATATCTGGAGAGTTAACTAAGCATTATACGCAAAATTTTGCAAGGCCGTTCCTATGAACACAATAATGAAGATACAGTATATTACTCTTATAGTGAACTGTTGAAATTGTATGATTGTTTGGTAACAAACTTAGAGCCAGCATCTGGGTCAATAGACACCACCTTTTTAACTTTAGCCAAAACATCTTTAGCAGAAATGGCCCCTGTGGATAATGTCTTTTATCAGGACATTATTTTTAAGTCAAACAATAATTTTAGCAGAACCATGTCCTGCACAGGTAAATAGGAGACTTATGTGCAAATGCCCATCGAGGGATGCTCTTATATCCTGCCCCTAACTCTAACCACTAAGCCTAACCTACATGGAATAACCCAGTGTTATAATTCTGTTATGTAGCGTAGTATGCACAGATACTTTTGAGCCATTAGTTATCGTTACTTGAGCCTAGTAGCACCAGGCTATAACCTTAAGTTTGCTACCTTACAGTAGATATTAGCATTGAGAAGCTTACCACCATTTTATGCGTGAAGAATGTTTGCCACTCATTACAACCAGTTCTCCGAACTAGGTCTCTGTGAGATGCGGTTGCAGTAAACTATTACAAATCCCTGTGTGCATGCCCTGTGTTGAAATCAGTGCATGTTGGCGATGAGATACACAACTCCGTGGATTGCCCTCTTGTTCATTTTTTGGTCTGTTTTGATGTCAATATGTGTTTTTTAGCACTACATTCAAAAAATAATTTTTGTTTGTTTGTAATGGGACCGGTACTCATAAATTTTAGCATTATTAGGAAAGTTCTGCAAGTGCTGTTACAAGCCATGAACATGTCAGACGTCAGTAATGCGAATACCGGTACCACGAGTACCGGTAGAGACTCGGGTACCGTGATACTGTCAAGCCTTACTAGTGACCTTGAAACCTGTCAGCATAGCAGATACTTTTGTACTGTGAATGTGGAATGTAGATTAGATACTGGATTCATGCAATAAAATGATAGGTTATATGAATTGCATGTATTGAATACAGAATACCAAGCTATTTACTACAACATGGAAAGGAATCTGCCCTGATTCATACAGCCCAAGAACTGCACAATGTTTCAAAAGTTCTCCAATATCTTCCTTTACTTTGTGAGTAACAATAGAAAGAAGGGGGGGGGGATGGTAACCATAATCTTAGAGGAGGTCGCTGGAAATGAGAAGTGCATACCTTGTTTTTCATTCAGCTCATCCCTCCATATGTCAATCTCGTCTTCTCAGGTCTTGTTCATTGCCGACGAGGTTCAGACAGGATTAGGCCGCACCGGAAAGTTCCTCTGTGTTGAACACGATAACGTCAGACCAGACATGTTGGTCCTGGGAAAAGCCCTCTCTGGTGGAATGTATCCGGTGAGTCTTTCAATCTGGACCAACTCAAAGTTTGGTTTAGACTGTGGCATGGCTTTCAGCTAGGTCACAACATTTCTCCACCAGTTGACGTGCCCAGTTGTGAACGTGTTTCTCACAGACCTTCATTTTCACCAAAACATGTAACTAAAGTCATTAAACCAGGAGAAAGATGAACACAAAATTATGGCAAATGACTTTATAACATGACTACTACAGTGAGGACCAGGGTGTAGGGAAGAGGCCACTGTTTTGTAGATGGTAAGTTTAATGGACTAGCAAAAGTACGTTGAAGATGCATTTGTGGTGGACTGTCGATATCTTTCTTGTCTGATGTATTATTTTGCAATTGTTTTGTGTGCAACATCCCAAATGTCGATAATGGTGACCTTGTATTATGGCATTGTTGAGTTGTTTCAAGAAGTGTTTTAAATAGAGACTTTTATCAACTTTAGATGAATTTCTCTGGTAAATTTGAGAAACCCAAGAACCTCTCTCAGATTGGTTCCTCCACTACCGGTGATCATCAGAGTCCTCGCCAGAGGAACGAGTGGAAGCCGAAACTGCTCTGCCAGTGTGGTGTTAATGCCATCCTGGAGAGCGTTCTCAGATGAGGGGGTGCCTCCCAGAAAGTTTTTGCTTTGAGTAATAGTGATGGTTTGGGACCCTGGATGAATGTCTGATTTTGCATCAAATGGCCCCCTAAAAATTGTGGGTTGTTTTATATTGCAATAATATATATTTCCATGAATTATGAGACATTTTCTGTGGAATTATCATTGAATTTTGTACAGGCTGATTGCCCATTTCTTTAAAAAAAAAAAAAGTGATTGTCCGGTGATTTGCTCCTCTTGCTGGTCGGCACGCTTTGCATGGCTGGAACCGTGGGTGATCATATTGCAAGTTTAGCATATGTGGGCCTATCTGTGAACTGCTGTAGAGCACTTTCTCTTCTTCGTCATTTTTTCTCCAGTAATTCCAGTCTCTCAGACGATACCCAGAAGATGGTCAGGAATGTTGATATTGCTCTCCAAAGGCAAGGAAACTTGTGAAGTCAGACCTGTTACGTGTGCGCTGAGTATGCCTTGTGTCTGAATTGCAACAATTATGATAAATTTGCTCCTTTTTCTACCTGCAGGTATCTGCAGTGTTGGCTGATGACGAGATCATGTTGACTATTAAGCCAGGCGAGCATGGGTCCACTTATGGAGGGAACCCAATCTCATGCAAGGTTGCTAGGGCAGCTTTGGAGGTAAAATATGAAATCATGTCACAGTAATTCTTGACGCCATTTCACCATTCGATGTGAACTCCATTAGCTTTTAGCAATCAGCGACTGTTTTGAAGAGGTTGTCTCGGAGAATGCCGTACTCCAGAGCTGATTGCCATGGTGATTTAGTTTATTGCATCACGGGAATGTAAAGACACTTTGATTTTAAGTTGACTTTATCAAGTCAAGTTGTGCCTTTTTGCTGCAGCCTCGAGTTATTATCTGAGACATACCGTGTTGCCCCTTTTAAAAGCTGTGGTGTAACTGGGTGTTCAGGCTAGAAGCAGTTTACAGGAAGTAACATATTTTCTGTGCTTGTTGCATTTCAGCCCCATGTTGTGAAATTTCTATTCTGAAAAGCAGAAGTCTACGGCTCCTCGCATTATATGTGTTACCATGTTATGTAGGTAGTTTACTGTGCGCTACAATCCCATAAATATTGTGTCATCTGGTGTCGGGTTGCTGTCTTCGAGAGACGTACAATTCTACCTGTGGCCCAAGCTGATATCCTCTGCTGCTTGTAAAGCAATCTAGTAGTGATTTGCAAATCACTTCCAAGTTGTAAATGATTGTCTTAATACATAGTATTAAGTATTAATTTCCCTCATAAAGCTATGAGGGGGGGCGGGATTACAGTACAATTATTGTGTGCAACCTGCCATGAAAATGTGTAACAGCACTGTAGCCACGTCTCAGGGCTGAACTAATTTCTTTTCGAGTAGAATGTAAGATGGAAAACCGATGTGGATTAAACAACACTTTGTTCCAGTGGTTTCCTCTGGATGTTTTTCCTATCATTTCTTTTTGGTTCTCCTCCTGCCAGGTCTTGATCGATGAGAAATTGACTGAAAACGCTGAAAAGATGGGAGAGATTCTGAGGGGGGAACTGAGGAAACTGGATAAAAACATTGTCACCCTGGTCCGAGGGAAGGGTCTCCTCAATGCCATCATCATCAAGGAAACAAAAGGTGAATTTCTTCACATCCAAGAGAGTTAAGACTCACCAAATAAAAAAAGAATTGGAAAAAATATAATAAGTGTACAATGCCGTAAGGAACTTCTGGAATATACTCCAAAAACTTTTTATTTTCAACATTCCATCAATAAATGTGTGGTCTGCCATCCAAACCACATCTGCATACCTTAAATGGCATGTGCACCGCCATCTAATGAAACCTGCAATAAGGATCTACCTCAAGCTGTTTGAAGTTCACCTTCTCTTGTAGCCAGCAGCGTATTTTATTTTTTTCTCCTATTGAGATGGTGAATTTGTGGGCAAGAGTGGTAACTGTGAACTTTGTGCTGTGTATGTATTGTAGATTTTTATGCAGCAGGTTGAAAAGCCACAGTCAAGTTAATTTATTGCACAAGCTCTAAGTGTGACTATTTATGAATTCTTATTTTTTTTTGGAAAGCCTTCATGCATGTTGCGAGAAGACCACTCATAAGACCACTACATAAACAGTGGGTAACTTAGTGGTAATCAGACGTACATGGTGTTAGTATGATTTTATAGTAGATTACTTTAAAGCTAATTCAAACTGATACAGGTATAGAGTATGACCTGAAGGTCGGTGATATCCAGGTAGCCAGCTATGTAGGTAGTAGGAAGAGCCACTTCATGTATAGTGGGCAACTACTGGTAGTCAAGTGTACATGGTACATACTATGGCCTGAAAGTGGGTGATATCCTGGTAACCTGCTACTATGTAGGTTGTGAATATGTAGGTTGTGAGTATGCCCACTTCATTTTAATGGCATTGGCAACTGAAGACAATTGATATTCCATGAAATTAGGGACGTTTTTTTTTTCTCTTTATTTATGAAAACCATATCTCAATAGCATGAACCATTTAGAAGATATGGATTTTCAAAAGAAATATCTTTTCTTTATGGTTCATTGCATTTTGGGGAATCTGTGATGTTACCCAGGCACAACTTCAAGAATATCCTATGTATTTCTTAACAATCCTGACTGTGCTAAAAGAAACATCCCAACATTAAGAGAGGTGACCTCAATTTCTATTATATTTTACGGTGTACAATGTATCCAATCAACATTTTATCTTTCGTCAAATTTCAACATTAAACGAGGCTTTATTTCGAAGAAAAACAAAGACTCCGCGGAAAAATTTACCGGCTGTTACGTGACATTCTGCTGACCTTGAAAGAATTGGAAATCTTTCCGAGACCAGAGAGGTCTTCAAACAACAATATTTTGAGTTAGGAACGAGAAATTGGCATGTGGTTCGAAATGCCTGCAGTGACAATAATTCTCCTCCATTTAGGAATGCCGTCAATTATCAGTAAAGTATGCCTTTAAAGTGGATGACTAAGTAATTAATTGTACAATGTGTCATTAGGACAAAGTATTTTGGAAACTGATCCAGGTCTGGACTGTGATCTGAAAGTGGATAATGTCCAGGCTCTCCAGTCATGTAGGTCGTGACAATTAAAAGTAGCTGGTTTCCAGTTACCCTCTCATAATGTGAAAGCAGGTCACTTTGAGGTAGCCAATTAACTTTAGTGTGTGACTACTTTTTAACCTACGGTGGGTTTTTCCAAAGGGATGAATTTAAGGAAGGATACACCTGTGTATTTTTGTGTCTTCTTTGAAGTGAAAAGAAAGTCTGAGGACGCTTCCATTGCTTCCAAAAAAGTGGCATAAGACATGTTTCTTCATACCTACATTTTGCATTTTTGATTCTTTGTGGAAGGCAGGCAAGGAATCTATGCGAGGGTGAGTGTGTGTATGCGTGAGTGTGTGTGTGACCTTGGATCGAGGACTGAAACAATAGATTTTAGGTCCTCTCTAGAAAATTCAATAGAGTTCTTCGGTCCTCTCAAGATTAACAATGGACAGTCTGTAGTTAAGGTTAGGGTTGAGGAAGAAAAAACAAAAGAAAGTACAATGAGGTCCTCGGAATGAATGGAAAACAAAATTGTGTGTGTGTGGGTATGTGACGCCTTGGCTTGTAAACACGATATCTCAAGAAGGGAATGGTGCTTGAACTTCAAATTTGGTTTGTTGGTGGTCCATCATGAGTAGATGATCTATATTTTTTTCATGGGGGTCAAAGGTCATTTGAGGTCACCAGAGCTTAGAGTAGGAAAACCTAGCAAGGGAGGTATCGCACCAATTAAATGTTGTTGTAACTTCAAACAGTTATCATTGGTAGCAACTGATGAGGAGATGATGTCTGCCATTTTTTTGTGGAGGTGAAAGGTCAGGTGAGGTCAATAGAGGACATTGTTTGAAAACCTTGTAAATACCATATCTCCAGAAGGGAAAGGTGCTAGAGTATCAAACTTTGGTATGTTGGTAGTCCATGGTGAGTAGATGATGCCTATTGTTTTTCATGGAGATTGAAGGTCATTTGATGTCACCAGAGCTTAAAGTAAGAAAACCTATTAAGGGAGATATCTCAGCAAGTGAATTCAGGTAGAACTTGAAAGGTTCAACATTTTTAGCACTTGATGAGCAGCTGATGTCTGTCATTTTAATTGCCCCATTGGAGACTTATAATGAAAGTAATGCATATTTATTTCCTATTGAAATTTGCAAAAATTTAGATCTATGTTTCATAGCAGAGATCACTGCTAGACAGACTTTGGTCTCATTCTCTTTCAATTTGTGGAAAATTTAAAGTCCATTTCCTATTCCAAACAACCACTTAAAATAGCTCCTAACACTTTTTCCAAGTCTTCAGAGAATATCCCTGTCACCAGAAACTCCCTGTCAAGATTTATAAAGTAATTTGTTGTTTCAGTCACAGTAAACACTCCCTTGAGAGGCAATACTGTTCCAAATTGCCTTTGTTGACTTGCTCAATCTCAGGTCTGTTACCACAATTTTTGTGTCAGGAACTTTCTATCAACTTGTGAATTACCTCCTTCATGACCACAATTGTCATCAATGCTGAGTGAATGATTACTCATTCATATTAGCACTTGGTAACTTCAAACCCATAAGTGATACAGAATGTGGTTGTCTTTCGTGCATTTTGTTTTTCATTTTGATATGGTCCCTTCCCTTCTCCACTGGGTTGCTTTTGTTTGTACAAGTGATTGTGTGTGTATGAAAAAATGAGATATCGGCAAGGAACCTCAAAGTCATTTGACTTCCTATTTTTTTTTTTAAAAAATGCAAATTCAAACGGAGACAACAAAATATTGGCAAACCGTAGCCTGAATGATTTAGGCTGATGTAGGAGATGAATTGAACACTACCACTCTTATGTGCAACCAACAGCTACATGTGTGGCCTCAGTATACATCACATGGTGTCTCTCTACTATTCCAACCATATATTGTCTTTCCCTGTGACCTGTCCCCAAAGGGTTGAAGGCATTTTTTCTCAACTCAGTGATGTCTTTTGTAACATTTTCAACCTTAGGTAGTCTTCAAACATGTATTCCAAACTGTACAAGAAATTACCCACTCTTTGCAGCCGTAAGGTACAATACTGAACATGGCTAAGTTGTATTGAACAGTCTTTGTCTCAAAATTTGGATTGATCTTCAGAATCACGTAAAAGCTCCGTATGTCGGTGTAAGAAATATGAGTAAAATGAAATGATGGTTAACGGTGGAATCACATCGTAGGCGTACCCTCGTTCACACTAATGCATTGCTTGACCTCCTACACAGTGCACCCAAGTAAAGATCTAGCACCACGCCCTCTAAGCCTAAACTCTGCCTGGTTTTTATGTATACGTGTATGTTAAAGTGATAAAAATGAAATGGAATGAAAATGAACAGTGGGTTGTTTTCAAGTAGACAGCCATGTAGAATGAATGTAGTGTACTTCTATCTCAAACAAATGGATGTTTTCTAAAACACTTACAGCTCTGCAAAATGCAGTTACTTAGTGAGTTTTTACAAAAGGTGCTCTTACTGCCCTACAAAATGTCATTCGCAAAGCATGTAATACTTTTGTTTCCTTTTTCCCTGTCATGGGCAGATTATGACGCGTGGAAAATGTGTCTGAAATTACGGGACAATGGCCTGTTGGCGAAACCGACTCACGGTGACATCATCAGGTTTGCACCACCGCTGTGCATCAATGAAGAAGAGATCCATGAGTGTGCTGACATCATCAAAGCTTCTGTGGAGTCATTCCAGTAAGGATAAATTTTAAAGTCAAAAAGGGTAAAAATGTAAAGTTTCCCCAGTGCTTCATCAAGAGGCTGTAACACCCGAGCTGGTGCTCATCCAGTAACATCTCGGACGTCTAGTCGGACATCAGCCACATGCACCAGCAATGTGGTTTTGAAAGGTGGTAGGGTAATTCATTTTCAGATCAGGAGTAGTCCTTCAAGAAAATTTGGCTGATTATTCAGTTAATCATCAGGTGTTATATGTCAGGAGTCTAAGGCGTGGGTCGCACTGCGACCATATATTGGATCTAAAGTTTTGAAAAATATCAGACAAGTTGTGTTCTATTAAATATTTTTGTGTATGATTGTCACACTTCACCAATATTTGATCCTTGTTATCTTTCTGTAAATTGTCCCAATTCATCCAATCTAATCTGATATATGACTCTGTGGAGAGTTTTATTTCAAAATCACTCTGATATTTTTCATGCTTGTCCTATAAAAACTGGTTTTATGTTTCTTTTATGTCATAATTGGTTGACAGTCTGCTTGAGTAGTCATCAGCAATGCCTCATATGACTGCATAAGATCACTAATTTCTATCATGTTTTGACTAAATTTGGAGAACATTTAAGCTGCAATTAGTTACATTTAGAATTTCCTATGCAGTAGTGATTGCTATCAACATTTTCACAGTTTCAGCAGATTACTTCTTCACCTTTACAATAAGTTTTGTCCTGTGAAATCCCAACACTGACCATGTGGAAAGATTTTGTGTTTTCACTTTCTAGTAATTCTAAGGACCTAAGTAGTGTGTCGGTGGCTTCTGTGACAGATCCTTGGACCCATGCCAGCATCTCTTAGTCTTAACCAGAATATCTGTGCATCATGAAGAAACTGTTTTGCCATCTCTTCCAAATTTTATAAAGTCTTACTTTTTGGAAGAATTAATATGTTTTTCTTCCAGTAACCACTAATTTGCTCCTGCAAATATCTCAATATGCTGGCTGAAATAATTGGTCACAAAAAAAAAGGAGAAAAATTAACACGGACTCAAAATCGATACCTCAATAACCTCAAGATGAATGGTTTCATCGTCCATGTAAGTAACATTACACGTCGCCAAGTGTCACATCTTTCAGTCACAGAAGATACCTTTTCCTTCCATTCCATCCTCAGATAGTTTTTGTTGCCTCTCGCCCAGCTGCTGCACAACAGTTTCGAATATTTACACTCTGTTCATAAAAGAGGCCATCCCAATGGTTATTATGATACTGTCAATCAGCTCAAATGTAAATGTGTATCAAGGTTGAAAAGGTCGAGTTTGTTTCATCTTTTATCGGTGTTGGATTACATCTTGTCTGGCGATGAGAGGCGCACAGGTTTCCTTTTTTGTTGCGGTGAACTTTTCTGCTTTTGCGCATCATAGTTTGTCCTTAAATTGGGGGATTTTGCAGAGCAGCACACAAAAAGCGAGAAGAAAGAGACAGTTGTGATAAATGAGAAGTTACTTGATGAATATTTACAGTTCTGTCTCAAACCAAATAATACTTTATTTTAAGCAGCCCATTTTGGTGTTTTATGAATCCATTGACATGTTAAATATTCCAGTTTTGAAATCATTTTTTCATTCAACTATTTTTTTTTTCCGTCTACGTGCTTATTTTAGGTAGCGGTTGGGTGCTAAATCGGTTGGGTGCTGTAAAATCTTTAGAGAAACAGCAAGTTTGTAAATTTTGTGATCATCTCTGGTAAGCAGAGGTGTGATGTGTGAGGATTAATTTACGGGAGAGAAGGGGGAAGCGGTGTAAAAGTTGAGGACAAAAAAGAAAAAACCCACCTTCCACTTTGTGCTTGCTGTCAGTTATTCATCTTTAGTTGAAAAACTTAGCAGAATGTTGCTAGTGATGTTTCATCCCAATATGAATTCATTTTTCATCACCATATGAATCTTCCTTTGCAGCAGTAAATCTGCACGGAAGTTACCACCAGACTTCAAACTCAACCTTTGAAATTGATTTTTTCTGCCTCAGAGGCAAGCACCTAAATCTCAAAGAAACGAGAGACAAATCTTCACATAGAAATTATTTAATCTAGTTATACCACAGATTGAAGTACAAAATAGTGTAATTTGTGTGTCAAACATGCAGCTGATTACAACAGTTTTGATGACGAGTGGTAATTGTAGAATTTCGTTTTTTTTTTTCGAATTTTACTTTCGGTTTCCAGCATGTAGTAATGTCATTATCATCTATCTTGCCGGTCGTTGCTTACGCCGCTCTGGGTTTTCGGTAATGGAAAGTAATGTCAGTGCGTGTCAAAGACGCCTGTTCTGCTGGGAAAACACATGGATATTTCCCTCGGTGTTTTGTTAGCCAATCCCAGCTTGCCCAATTTGCAGTGCTCTGCTAAAATAAGATGTGACGAATAATGTGAGAAAACAATGCTAAGGTTTATTTAGCCCGTCTGTATTGTTCAGTGTGTTAATGATGTCTTTTTGTTTTGTGTATTTGCAAAAGTTACAATTCTAATGATTGGTACTGTGAGCTTCTTTGCATACATCTCTTTGTGCGACATGAAAAAAACAGGTTCTTGAAAACTTTTTTGACCAGGTCTTCAGATGCGGTGTGCAGATTTGCAAACTAGAATTCATTATTTTCAATAGTCCTCTTTGGTTGTTTTGCTGCAAAGGGGAGGGATTTAGGAGGTAGAGATAAGGGAGAAAGGAGATTTGAATTGGAAGCTTAAATAAGTGTTCAATTAACAACAAAATCTGGCCAGTGGTTAAGATAGCGTTGTTTGTTGGTTCTCTATTTGTTCCATATGTAAAGCTAATGTGGAGGAAAATTCCCAACAGCAGGACAGATTTGTGAGTCTGGATTGGGTAAGGTAACATTGGTACTTTTAGGCCCTTCTTTTTTTGGGGGGGATCAATGAGGTGGTAAGTGTGTTTAAAACATCTTTTGTACAACTGTGTTCCTAAAAGTAATTAGAGCGTCAATGAGGCAATTTTTGACTAAAGACGGCATACAAGTTAGTAACGCTAGATTAAAAGTTGAAAGGGCAATGTCCATAATGGTATGAGGAGTTGTGAATGGGGGGTGGGGGTGGGTTACTATTGTTCTTCTGTTTGCTGGTCATTTTACTGTTTTTCTACCTATCAGTTGTATCATCTTGATGCAGCCTTTGATAATGAAGGCCATGCCAACAATAATACATATTCCCCAAAGCAATATCATTCACCTTTGGTTAAGCTATACCATAAAAAGTAGGGGGTTACACTCCCTGTTTTGCATCAGTTTCTTAAAATTAGCTGATTTTCTGAAGGCAGTCATCATCGAGACATAATACAAGATCACAGTACGAATAAAGAATAATGGCAACATCTTAAAGTTTTAATTTGAAACGTTTCGAAGCCATACTTTTTTATTCTTGTGAAAGTGAGTACAAAATACCCCCATCAAGTTTAGCAGTCAACAACAGCTTTTGCATATTCATATTTGCTATTAGTTTATACCAAATGGTGATAAAGGTTGTATCATATATTTCATGGAAAATTGTCATTAATTATAATCAACCATCACGACCAAAATACGTAACCATGTAAAATACTGGAAAAAAATTAAATTAATTCTTGTAAAATTTAAAACTAACTCTTTATACGGGCTGGTTTCGTTGTTAGTATCAACGAAAATACTCCTTCTTCAACCATTGTCCTTAATGGTTTCCACTGACCTAGGCATGACAAACAAGTAGACTGCATGCTCTGCATCAAAGACACCCGGGTTGCGTATTGCACGTTGACTACCGTAAGAAAATTATGGCACACAAAGCTACTGTACATCACAGCCACCAAGCAGGACTAATCCATGCTGCTATACTAAACCACGCTTGACGAGGAGATCGAAAATAATAGAAACTGGATTTTGGACACAAACAGGCGTATTTCATTTCGCATTTTCTCCACGGTTTTGCAATCAATTCTCACCAAATTCACGGACGACCTTTACAACAAGTGTAAAATCTAAATGAGATTAGTTAATTTTTGATTTTTTACCTTATTCAAGAGAAATTGGCCATTTTCCGAAAGGGTCCATTTGGGACGCTAACCGGTCCAGAAAAACGCCATTTTACCGTATTTCGCTCAAAAAAGTACAACTTTTGTGCACGAAAGACCCTTCTAACAATGTGCAAAATTTCAAGAGGTAACTCCGAAATCCCTAGGAGGAGTAGGCTTTTTGGCGAAAAAAATGGAGAATTATCGCTAGCAAGAAAACTAAATCGCCGATCCCCGCCAAATTTTACAGACGCACGCCACTGTACAAGGTCCTCCCGTCCACCAGATTTCAGCTCCGTAGCTTCCGTAACGGCCGAGAAATCGCCATCGAAAGGGCCCCGAAGGCACTAATAGTATGCATGACTGTACAAACTGCTCTGGGGATTACATTACTTCGACTGAACTTCGTTCAAGTCGAAGTAAAAACTCAGTGTACTGAAGAGTTCACATACTCTACTCTATCACTGGAACATGTAAATAGATATGTTATTCTTTATTGGCTGATGTTATTCTTTGCTGAAATGTGTTATTCTTTATTGACATGTACTCTGTTTTTTCTTGCCCCCCGCGTAGTATGTTGGACGTACAAAAATTGAATCATAACTTTTGAAGTATGCATTTAAATTACAAATCTTGACATTTCGTTAATAGTTATTACAATCAGAAATGTGTAATCAACTTAGTGACTTTGCAAGAAGAGGTTGGTGGGTGGCATTGAATAAGGGCATCATTGAAAGGCTTTTGGTGTACAATTCCCGGTTCAGAACAACATCTAGTCTTCCATTGTGGTTCTGTTACATAGTACCTCTGTTATGTCCATTAAATACATTGCTGAAACAACTACAAAACTCTGCCTCTGGTTTCGCATTGTCTGGAGTTTCCTGTGTTGCTGTGATATTTTCATTGGGTCTTACATTAAGTTTTGAAGCATACTTCCCCTTTTACCAGGCATCCTCTGTGTCATGGAAAAACCGGGAAAAGTCATGAAAATTTGGAAATTTATATCAAGAAAACTTAGAAAACTTTTGAAATTTATTGAAATTGCATGAAGCCTTGGAAAAGTTACAGAAATTTTCACTAAGTGACATTGTTCTCATGTCAAGAAATTCCCCTCGAAGATTTTGACAGAAATTGTGCTGCCATGGATGTGATGTTTATCCTTTGTGTCCTCTGATCAATTGTTCTCATTTCCTGTCTACAGTCCAAAAAACCCGACCAAAGGGCCATACATCGGGTATTTAGAAGTGTGCATTTATGTAATGGGTCATTTCATGGCATGTTTTCTCAATTGTAGTGACAAATTGTACTCTCACTGGTAATATTAAAATTTATTCTCTTCAGTTCATATTGCTTTGACTTTTGCTGTCATAGTTGAAAAGTTATCGTTGAAAAGCTGTCGGAAGAGAGGTCATGGAAGTTGTTAATTTGCTCCTGGTAAAGTCATGAAAATTGATTCCGTAGAAAGTGCAGGAGACCTTTTTTATATTGATGTGTACTACATTTAGGCCACTCTAGACTGCCAAAGATACACAAAATCAAGCACCTCTACCAAATTAAAAAAAAAGCTCTGATGCTTACAAAGTGTCTTGTGATGGATGTGGCACTGTCCAAATAAAAGAAAAGTTAGAAAATAAAAGCAATATAAACGTTGGAAAATTGATATGAGTGATGGCCATGCATGCTGTGGTCGCTGCCGCTACGAGGAACAAAACTCAGTTTTGTTTGTATTTTTGTGATTGCTCACATCTGTGTGGTCAGTCCTTTCAAAGAGATTGACCATGGTTGTTATTTGAGTACGTCCTAAAGTGATGACCGTCACAAGGTATTTTGCAACATGATTTTAGTGAAACTGCGAAGTTGGTGTGGGTTAAAGGGGAAGACATGCATTGGACATTAAATGTCATGCAGAGCTTCGGTTGATAGGAATTCCAAACACGAGAATGTCACTTCCAACTCTTCCTTCGATGTGACACTCTGGAATCTCGACTCCGTTAGCTGCTCTGATACGGCTGCTTTGTGTCAATGGGATGAAAGTGCTACTCAGCCCAAACCAGCTCTCGCACCTGCTGATGCATAGTTTGGCAGAAAAATATCATAGTTCAGTGGCATACAGTTGTGACTGAGCTCGGACAACTCTGGTACATTTAGAGTTGAGTACTTGTGTCCTGAATAGTTTGCAACTCTAAAGCTACTCACAACTCCTAGATGATATTGGTTTCAATGAAATCACAATTACCACCTACACTTAAAGGTTACACTTTAACCAGGAATTATCCTATAGACAATGTAGGTCTCTAAACATTGTTGGTGGGGTCAGAATTGGGCTTCTCACCCTCTAATTTGTCAGACATAGGCTAGACCCAGTTGAAAAACAAGAAATGTAACAAGGCTGAATTAGATTGTAACATTGTGTTTTGTTAGACTTGCCAAAGATCATTTTCATATTCAATCATCTAACCCCCCCCCAAAAAAAACAATCTTCATCATGTATGGTGTTTTATAGTTTTAAAAATTCCAAAGCTGTGACACTGGGGTAAGTGGCAGTAGAGTCACCACTCCTGGCCAGAAGTCGCAGCTTTGAAGTACACCCAGAGTCTAGTAACCGGCGAAAGGGTACTTGTGGCTTTCGGTTTTGTTCAAATGATGGAATTTTTATCGGGACACTCCATCATTTTGTTTTGCATATTTTGAGAACTTTGGTGAAATTTTAAATCCAAGAAGAAACTTTCTGGTTTAACACTGCTTTATTGGGTTCCATGGTAGCTGTCTTCATTATTTTCTTATCAGATACTCCATTTTGTGGAAACAAAGGTGGTTAAGTTAGTCTATTTGTGAAAACAACCATTAACAGTGAGTTGGGCCAGTTGTTGTTGTAGGTTCATCTTTCCCCTCAAGGAGGGAAGGGGAGGTGGGGCAGTCTCAGTTGGTGTCCATAATTGCTCATGCAGGGCTACTGAGTAGACTGATTTTTTAAACTGACAATTTCTATTGGTGGCTACCATGCATCAACCATATTCGTCACCCTTTCGCCCTCACAGTGCCCTCCCCCACCCCCCAAAATAAAACCTGCTGGGGGAGCTGTAGCAATCTGCCTTCTCTCTATACAGAAGATGTATTAAGCTGTACCTTACTTCTATCTGGATACGTGTGAACTGGTTTTGTGTGAGACATGGAGGGTGATATGAAAATAAATCATATTTTATTTACAAAGTAAATAAATTCTCGGAATACATAGTGTTAAAAATCATTTGTCTGTTTTGCAGACTAATGGGGTATCTGAAAGAGTGCTTTAGATTTCCCTTTCGATTAAGGGGTTTCGTTTCCTCAATCGTCTCCAATTTTGCCATCCCACATTGTTGAAATATTCCGAAATGCATCGCACTTGTCAACCCTTCATAGTTTTGTTTTCTCCGACCATCAATACCTGTGCATTGTTTTAATCGTCCTCTCTTGAACTTCAGTACAAGAGTCACTTTCATTTTGATCAACAGTCCTCTCTAATCTTTTTTTGTCTCTCTCTTGCATACTTTTTGCAACATACCTCTTTGGAATGGTTTCATTTTGATATTTGCATTCTATGTGCTATGAAACTTTGTAAATCTTTAGGTTTGAAGTACCACCCACCATTCTTTTTTACCAGGTGGGAGATATTTTTTGTAAGTGAGGAGGGGTCAAAATCGATAGGTTTTGCAATTTTGTGTTAGAATTGGTGGCAAGTCCTTCAGTATGTTGCAGTATATACATCGAATACAGTTTAGCATTGAAGTCCACTTTACATAACCTATAGTACAGTATTGACCATACTTGCACTTTGTATGTCTGCATACTTCACGTACCTTTAAGTATATGTCTAAGGTTGAATGTGTTCTCGATGCACGGTGCTCAGTATGATTTCTTTTTTTTTATTGTTTGATCAGCTTTACCAATATCCATACATGTATGGCGTTGTATCAAGAATTTGCGAGTCTTCAAACACCAAAGATGTTTGTACACGTGTGTGCATGCCAAAGGCAGCACTCAAAATACCCATGGGGAATGAGCATGCACACTGTGTAAAAACAAAGGGGAAAAAAAAAGTCACAGACAGACAAACGAACACTAATGACAAGTTCTATCCAGTGCATGGATAATATATCTGTGAGTTGAGGCTAGTGGAACATCTCTGGAAGTTAATTTAACAGATTTGCCCTGTTGAGAGTTCTTTGGACGTGGACAACTGTACCAAGGATGTTTCACCCAATCTCAACTAATTTCTACTCACCCATTTGTATACCTGTTTGTGCACATATACGTAATACTTTGCAACCCTGGTGGTTTCATCGTGAGTCTCATGGTTTTCTTGGCTTCATCCCACGGTGACAACACCAAATTTCGTGGTGAAAATCACGTGGACACACTAATGTTTGCCAGGTGTTCCTTATTTAGATCATGAACAGTGCTTTTCATTCTCTTGGTCCAGTTATTATCCAATGGTAGATGTTTTGTTACCAGAAAAGATGACCCATTCAGTAAAAGATCCTCAGTGGGAGATGATGTTGAAGACAAAAACTCATTACCCCAGACAGTTTCAATTCTCCCAACCACTTCCGTCTAGTCTCTCTCTCGGCCTGTGTCAAATTCCTCTACTTGTGTAATCAAAACAATGGGTCCCCATGTACGCTGTGTAATATGACCTTTCGAATTTGCTGTGGATCAAATAATTTGCTGTCAATCAGTAACGTAGAACCAGTTGAGAATTTTGCTTTCCTGAAGGTGAAAATATAGCTTAGTGTGATGAGTTATGGCTTGAAAAAATATTTCAACTTTCCTAGTGTGAAAAATGCTTGTTGTAGAAGTGGGACCGTTCTTTGTGTAATCCCCTAGTTTGAAATGTGGTTACCAGGTTTTCTTGTCAAAATGTCAATTGTTGCGATTTTTGAGGTCAGCAAGTCTGATACATGTATGTATGTATTGTAGAATAAGAACAGGTTTACAACATAAATTTCCATGAAGTCAGTGGGTAGTGTCAATGCAGTCTTTCATTTACCTGACGAAGGGGTTTATCTATAACGTCTTGTTATTGGTGTAACAGGAGCGTTAGTTTTCTGTCTTGATTGTGTTTGCATACGGTATAGATAATAAAACATGCATGTTAAATTATGTCAACTCAACCTCTTTTGAAAATGATCAAGAGACCATGTGGGTGGTCATGGCAACAAGGAAGGAATAAAAAAACTGCATCAACAAACTGAATTGAGAGGCTACAGGAAGAAAATCAATAACTTTGGATAATAAAACCTGCAACAGGGAAGTAAAGGCTCCTAGTAATTGTGGATAGATAGTTATATATTTAACCAAAAACTGCCTCATCTGTAGTTGCTGGCAAACAAAAATTATGAATGAATTTTGGTCAACCATTTTAGTAGAAGGTCAATCACTTCTGTACTGCATGTAAAAATTCTAAGCGTAGTCGAAAGACGGTGTAGTCGGTGTGCATTCAGTAAACTATTCACCATTTACTCGTGGTTCAATATGTTAGGATTAAGTCATAACTTTGGTGTTTATTAGTTAATCTGGTTTATTTGTCACCAGGTATGGGATCATGATCACATGCTCCAAGAAGCAGTCGGTCTGACAAATAGCAACCAATGTCACTTGCTCATGAGAATGTCAAAATTTGTGACTAGTGTATTGCTTTCTTATTGCATTAAATGTATTGATCAATTATCATCACGTGGTGGTCGACTGCTTTTAATTTCCCTCAAATTTTTTGGATTCATTACCAGTATTCGTTTTGCCGATCACTCTTTGGCAGTCCAGTTTGTCTCGCTCAAAGCCTGCATCGTGATTTCGACTGAAACAGCCACAGAGATATATTCCAAAGTAAAGGCTGCCAGAGAAAACGTCACAAGTTGTTGCTCAATCTACTCCACAGCTCTGTCTTGTTTCATCTGCCAGAAAAGTTTTGCGTACGTGACTTGATCGAATAATGTGGTTCATGGTACGGTACTGTCGAAGAAGCATAGTCTGAAAGATCTTGATTTCCTTGTTGTACTTTTTCTTTGGCACTGATAATGTCACGGGCATAATCGATCGATCCTAGTTACCGCAAGAAGACCCAGATGAGTAATCGACAGGTAGAAAATCAGAGACTGTCACTGCGTATTTAGGTGGTGGTAATTAAACATGCAAAGTTGTTGTTCTTAACTTTCTGAATTTGCAGTCCTGCCGCTTTCGACGACGTGCATCGACACAATGACTCACCCCCTTTTTCGAGAATGGCTTGAACTTGTGGAGTATGGTCTGTCTTCTGCAGACTTTATTATATGTAAATGTTACTCTTGTAATATAATTTGTGAAAGTGGATGCTTTTAGAATATTTAAAAATCCATGCATTTAATGTATTTTTTTAACATGCTTAAAGCAGTTCACAGGCTGATAGCCCAAATTTGCTGTGTAAAATTGTGCACTTCATTCTCAGGGAGCTTTTATTCTGTCATCCGTGTTATAAATGGAACCTTCGATGTACTCCACTGCTGAACATGCTGATTTTCTTCCAAGTTATCGAGCTGAAAATGTTTGGATTTACAAATATTTCCTTTTACTTAAAGGAAATGGATAGATTCTATGATGCTGTGGATTTTGTTTTCATTTATGTCTGGCTTCGCCGATCGCAGTCACAAGTTATGATTTTGCAACTAATTGTGACATTTGATGCAGAGTGAAAAAGTGAAAAAAATCCTTAAAAGTTGTCTGCATGGCTTTTAAGTGCAAAACAAGAGCCCTGTTTTAAAAAGACACTGGACGGAAGTAGGTCATAATTGTGATTCAGACCTAATTAAAAAAATGGGTCTCAGAGATGTTCTGTGTACATTTACGGGCAGATCGGAACATCTTTCAGGGGTTAATAGTGTTGAAGACTGTGTTACATACAAAGAAATGCAATCAGTTTTTCACATGTCAAGCATTGTGTCTGTGAAACCAGAGAGTGCGGCAAGGATGATAAGAAAATGGTAACATTGTCAAAATGTGACCAGTTCATAGCTTTATAGTAGTCAGTAATGCTTAATATGTGAAAAACAATGCTTTGCTTAGCCCTCCCTTTGCTCCCACGTTCACATTGTTTGACTATGTGGCCATGCAGTCAGTGGGTTATTGAATATCTCTCAATGATTTACAAAAACATTACTTTATAGTAACGAATTAGTAGTAGTAATTACAAGTCAATAATTTTTAGTAAAAATTAATTTGTGAATACGAATAGATAGTTTGATATTACAAACAAATTATTTTTTGAAAAAAATTAATAATTTGTTATAACAAGTTAACAATTTATAATAATACATTAATAATTTGTAGTAACCATCTTTACTTGCATGACACTGATAGGCTTTCATACAGTGTCAATTAATGTCATATGATGAAGAAACGTATGTCAACACTGATTAGTGATAAACCTCAAATTAACATATTTTCACCAAAAAAAAAAGTGATTTTGAAAATTCACTGAATAAATTCTTTCTAGCTCAAACCATTTAATTACCATGTGTAAATAGGACAACTAACCTTTAGTATTGTGTCTGTATATTGTGTGACATTTTTGTGAAACAGCAGTGCAAACTTTCCGCATAGCAATTTGTGAAGTCACTTTGTCATCCTATCTTGTAATTATATAAATGTAAAAGAAGCAAGCACCTATGCAGCTTGTCCACAGATGGGAAACATAAATCATTGCTCTTGCCTTTTACACTGGGCAGATGGAAATTCATGCATTTTTACATCAGGATCACAAGCTGTTAAAATTTTTGCATCTGAATCCTTTAAATTAGATTTTCTCAGTCTTTATTCGAAAACAGAGACATTTTCCCCTCTATTTGTTTGTTTGTCGTGATGCTTGGTACAAAGTTCTGCAAAATGTGATGCTGTGTAGAATGCAGATGGATCAAGCATATAGCGTTAAGAATTTTGTTGAACAAAATCAACGCCATTTCATGATTTCTTGTCACATCGACAAGGAATTAAAACTCTAAGCCTTGTACATGTGACATGTGTAGATGGGACATTCATTTGGTCTTCTGTCTGGCATGCCACCTGAGGAAGGGGGAGGGGCTATTGGGATTAAGGTAGAGGTATTTTGAGTCAGCAATATTTGCACTTGTAATAAGCCCTCGTAAATCCTCAAACAGGTGTCATACATGGAATATGTGGCATTCATGTCTATGTTATTTTTTTTCTCTCAGTTGGAAGGTGAAAGGTCATTTGAGGTTAACAAAGGGTACTGTAATAATCTCTGGAGACCGTGACTTTTCTGAAACATTATAGGTTCATAATGTGACAAGACAGTGAAGTTAATCATGTCTCTATGCAAACCATAAACAGCTTTAAGACTGCTCAGCCACTAATGGTCACTCTGGGTTTTCCCATGGTGTGATATTCTGTTGAAGGGCGTGATGGTAGCACTGTTGCAAATGGAACTTTGTTTGTGAGAGCCACTATATCATGTCCAGGAAACATGAACGATCTGAGCTGCCACAGTGGCATATCTTATCAATCTTGCCACTTTAATTGTGAGCTGGGTAGCTGAGGTCTCTGCTACGGACATAGTGTGTCGCACAAGATGGTGTGAAAATGACTTTTATTAACATTTGATGACAGAATATCATCAGTAACACAGCTGTACCGGTCTGTATTTATCATATATGCGTAATGGATGTTCCAGTAACATGCAGAGTTGCCCTTACAGGCAAGACAAAACTATTCCATATGATTTAACCCACATTCAATATTACCTCATGAACTCTTGGTAAAGTTCTTTGCATGTGACCTAACTGCCCTCGCCAGAAATTACCCTGCAACTGTGTGGTCTGTGGTTTAATTGTGGCATATGTTCTAAAAACTTCCAAGTTTCTATACAGTTTTGTTTTTTTTTTTCATTGAAGATAATACAAAGTTGTGGAAAATTCTCTTCACTGTAAAATGTTATCTGAATTAATTGAAGATGTTTTCAAAATGCAGTAAAGTCATGTTAATGCATTGCCTTCCTGCTGTCAAAGATAACATTTAAAGAAACATTCACGAAAGAAAAGGAACAAGGAGGGCTGTTTCCAGATAACGTTTGCCCTGCGATGATGTTCTAAATTTTTACTGTCTGCCAGATGAAATTACATTTTTTTTTTGCAAATATTCATGCATGTAATCAGTCAGGATTGAATGCTCTCTGACATGTGCAGAAAATCACAGCAGCTTTCATCAAGTTGTAAAATCTGCCCTCACCAGATAACAACGATACTATGGATTGCAATGTTCCGACGTTTCAGAAGCAAATTGAGGGAGAATGTGGCGTATTAATTGTAATTAATTTCCTCAAAGAGGATGTTGACTTGCCTCTGGGTTAACTATCAGCAAAATTCATACTTCTCGTTACAAACGTATTTGATGATTCACTACAATTAGGTATACCGTCTATGGTTTGGATGTGCTGGAAAATGTACAATTGTGTGTGATACCCGCCATTTTTGCTGTGACAATTGCAGGTGGCCTATAGATAAATGCTCTATGTCTTCAAACTGATAAAAACATGCACGTCTCAAATTCAAGAGGCGTTTCTGAATATGCACAGACATATCTCCAGATCTTACATGCAGTCAATTAAATCAGCTTGCTACAGTACAAGCAGGGAGCTGCTCAGTAGCATTTCTCTGCTTACAAGCATGTCATGGCCTCTCTCCTCAAGGGCTGATATTGCAAGTTTGCAAACAAGAAGGAAAACAACGTATTTGCTCTTGGGTCTGATTTGCGAGGAAATAGCAAGACCGGTGGACAGCAATGGCCTAATCATTTTGTGGATCTGTGTCTTTGGTCTTATTTTCAATACAATACAATACTGGGAGGGAAATGGCACAATGACCGTATTTTAGTCCTACCAGTGGCTATCTTTCACTTTATCCATGCAGATTGCTCACTCCTGGTCACTGTAACGATGCTGTTCAGTAGATCTATATCAATCTTGTTTTGCATCCCACCATTAAAGGACATCTCCATATCGCAAGAACCTTGATCACATCCTAGACCCATGAGCATATTAGGTTATTGCATGGACTACTGCTTCAGGGAAACTTTTCCAAGTTGTGCCACTGAGAACAAGTCGCGTGGGATATGTCATGCATGCAGTAGGGATTGCATTACCAGAACTCAAGATGGGTATTCAATTTCCCTGAGTTTTGGCCAAAACAGGGTCAGGCCCATAGCCAAGGGGGTTGAAGCATTCGAATGACCCACCCCAACTTGAGGGAGGTCCATTTTTCTAGCCCTGTTTGAAGGGTCAGCTATGAAATATTTTTTATCTTGACATAAAGGCCGAATTCTGTTCACTTTTAGTAGGAAGATAAAACCTTTCCACTTTTGTCATAAAATGTATACAGGCCCAAACTGACCACAATATCTCATCACCACATACATATACTATGTGGGGTGATGAGATAATAAGCTCAAAAATGCGCATGCATGGTTATGTCATTGTGGCCATGGTTATCATTGAACTAGATACAATTTAAACCCCTGGACACACTGCCACGACAAACTGCGACACAACAACAACCACTCACTGCGTCTGCTGTTGTCAATTGTAGTCGGTGCTTTTTAAGCCCTGATCAAACGGTCACGACTGCCAAAGAAGTGTCAACTATTTATACAGATTGTGTACAATGGAAGGTCTTTTGTAGTCCTCTAAAATGCTCCAGATTGCAGGAGATCTGCAGATTTCAAAATTTTCCTGGAAAGCATGCCCCAGACCCCTAGCAACTGTATGCTTACGGCACGTGCCAGCAGCTTTCGTGTTTGGAAAAAGGTCCACATCTTGGAAAAAAGACCTACCCCTCCACATGGGCTGGCTACGGGCCTGAGGGTAGTTGCTTGGTTTTTAGCATGGGGGGAGGGAGGGTGGAAGATGGTAATGGAGGGGTTATCCTCTGGGAGTCATGTTGATCCACCTTGTAGAGTGTAACAGGAGCAATTAAGAGTCCTACTGTTCTAACTGTAGCGTCTATTCACCCAACCAACTATTCCAAGATGTGTGTATGAGATGTTGCAGAAGCAGGTAGCAGAAAAATGGGTGTCTAAATTTGACAAAATATGACCATATTCCATGGGTGTGGATCATGAGGAGATGGGGAACGAGCCCTCTCACTTTTTGTGAGAGGAGGACATCTCCAGTAACTCTTCCCACTTTTTCAGAATGGTGAAACTCAAAACAACATGACATAGACAGTGAAATTGACACTACATTTTAAAGCTAAATTTTGACCAAATGTTGCACTATTTGCCATAGAGACACCTTACAATTTTCCTTAGACCCTCCCCCAGGATGGCGATTCGTAAATGGTGAAAAGATGCCCTGGCCTTCTCACATTTGGAGATGCATCCACACCCTTGCTGAATTCAGATTTTTAGCCTATTTAGAGGAAATGCAGTCAAACTGTACAGTTTTTTTTAAAGTCTGATTCCTTGTTTGGGTAATATACCAGGAGCAAAATGTGTTAACATCTATGTATCTCATCTTCATAATGTTTAATGTTTCTTTCTTAAATTTGCCCATCTCAGTCTTTTAGCCATCTCCAAGTTAACTACAAACCATCACACAAGTAACTGGATTTCAAGTGGAGTTTTCCACTTGAACTTCGAAGCAGTTGGATTGTCCTGTGTATTAAAACACCGATATCTTCTCTGTATTCAAGTAAAGACAAAAGTGGATTCCTCACTGCTCGACATTAACCCGCACAACCCCCTGTGGCAGGAGATATTCATCATTCTTTCTCGATTTAGCTTGTCTCCAAGGAAATCAACGGAAGACTTGAATGCAGACCGTACCTCAGAGACTGCCTTGTAAACTAAACATTGAAATTTTTCTAATTTTTGGATATTTTTGGTGCATCACTAATTAATCCCTTTGGACGTTGAAGCTCCTGGCCACGATTTGGTTTCCTTTGACAGTCTCTCCGTTATCTTCTGTTTTCACTTTCCTTCTTTACTCATTGCATGCCTGAAGAGATTGGAATCGCTTCTTCTTCCTGTAGTTGATCCAGGCATCGGCAGCACAGACACCGAACGAAACTCGATTCAGGAGCTGGTAGGCAGGTCACTTTGATGCATGTTCCTGTTACATCTCAGTGGTATGAATTGAAAAGAAAAGATAAATCTGTCTCAAACATTGTCAAGCTATTTTGTCCTTGGATGTCAGGGAAGGAATGTGTACATCATTCATAATGAAATATGACATATTATCACATGGGGAGGGGGCAGGGGTCGAATGGAGGGGTTATCCGCCCTTATCTTTCAGAGAGGTTAGTTTTTGATCATTGAAAACTGCATTTAAGCTGTAGATTTGAAACACTTTTTCTAGAAAGTGTAAAATTAGTAGTCAGAAAATCTATTTTCCTTATTAAAAAAAGGGCCATTTTTTTTTCATGCACTCTGTAATAAGTTTATCTATCTACCTTATTATGCCTCCAACTCCATACATGCTCACACCACAGTGAGTACCCCAGCCCTCCACTGTAGTCCCCCTGCTACTTTTCAAAACCCTCTGCCACTTTTCCGAGCTTGGCCACGCCCCGGGTCAGAGAGTAAGTCCATAAATGAAATAAGGGCGTCAGTCGTCTAATTGGGACATGTCACCAAAATTGAATAGGCATATATGGCCAAAATTTCCTATGGAAATCAATGATTTTTCGGGTGAAATCAATCCACATCTTTTAATCATATTGCATCCAGTGTGTGACAAACAAACCGTGAAGCACTTTATATGGTTGTAGAAGAGTACCTTGTATAGTGTTATGCTTTGTTTTTACACATTTTGTCGCGTTACTAAGCTGTATGACTGGAATAAAGTCCGTAATACATGAATGCTTGGTTGGAAAACTAGCTAAATCTAGCTAATCAGTTCTCACCTTATGGTCACAATCTGAATACATCTGGTGTCACCGAGTGAGCAGAAATAAAAAAAATCAGCTTTCTTTGTATTGGTACACACCAACTGAAGCAACCTTGAAAAAACCAAGCATTCTAAAGTATGGGGTCGTACCGGTAGAGCTGTTCCTCACTGTAAACTCGATAACATTTCTGGCGAGTCTGTTGGTCTGTAATCATGACTATAAATAACATCATGAAGAATGAACATTTGCCCTGGTTAATTATCTCAAACTTTGATTCCTCGTAACCTAAATATGTAATCCATATTCAGCATATGAACATTTACCTGACCATTATCACCTCCATCATTATCCCAACCATCACTACTACTATCATCGATGATCATAGCAATTATCGTCATCACCGCTGTCATCGTCGTCATCGATTTTATCCTCCACTCTGGTAGCAAACTCTGCACTTGAATTCACCAGACTAGCGAGTATTTTCCATCGGGAATATTAACTTCTCCTATTCTTAATCATCTTCATAAGATCTGAAAAAAATCATGGTCACTGAGCTACTACTAATAAGCTCTCTTCCTCCAGGGTTTTTTTTTTTTTTTTTAGCTCATCCAGTCCTGAAAAAAAAAAAAAAATCGCCTCTAGATGCATTTCTCATTTTTCAGCAGGGTGCGACATGGTCATATGTCTAAAAACAGCACCCAAAGGACTGTGTAGGATGGTAAATTGTGTAAGACATTGACCCGTCTCAAGAATAACAGTTTGCTGGTAATTCAATATGACAGGTCTTTGACACTGATCCCTACTTTGTAAAACATGGGGTTCAGGCTTAGATTACAGGTACGAGGAACTATTTGACAAGACTGAGGCATGCCACACCTGGATGTTTAAGATTGAAGGAGGGAGAGGCCTCGATGAAAAGATTTAAAAACAACAGAGATATAAAATCACAAAACTCAGCGCAGATTTGTAACATGAGAAATATTTAATTTATATGCTAGTTGATCTAGACACAGACATAAAAATATAAATTACACATTTGTTGATATTGTCGAAAATTTCACTCCTGTCGTAGCTTTCTTCTTATTTAAACTTAAACCTTTGTACATGTAATGCCCCATAGCCTCATTCAAAGAGAATTACAGGCAATTTACAAAGCCACTGCTTCAGGACACTGGTTGTTCTATTTTCATTTCACACACTCAAAAATCTTTTCTTGTCCATCTCCATGATATCCTTCAAGCACATTTTTCAAAGTACCTCCTGTGATGGCAACCTCCATCTCATTCTTTTCTCTCTGATACGTAGCTAGCTGGCTTGTGTCCCCGATTGCATAAATACTCTGACCATCTCTGCAAATGGGTGAACTTTTCTTTGTTGCAAGCACAACCAACTGCGTTGGGGGCCAAACCAACATCACTGACAGATAAATCGATGAAACGATAAAAAAAACCCAGCAAATCAATGACTGAAGTCCCCCCTCCCCCCCCTCGAAAAACACTAATTTATCAGTCTCTCATGCTCGATCACACACTATAACAATCAAGCACCATTACATGTGCCTTAAATGGTACAAAATATACATACAACATGGACTTCTTACCATTTTGTGCAATGTTGTAATACAGAACCACATCAACATGGGGGTATGACAGGGGGGTAGCTGTGCCCTGATCTTTCAACAGACCAATGATTGTGATAGGGAAGATCAGGGTTAAAAATCTGTTGTAATGTGCTTGGCCTCCCTATTTATCATTTCTCCTTGATACTTTTGATGTAAATTAACCTGGTCTTTATGATGCGACCAGCTCAGAGTGACAGGCTCAGGGCTTAATTACTGATACAGACTTTTTCATACAAAGAGATGTTTTATCCATCAGGTCACCGTATGAATATGTAAGATGACCTGTCATTTTAAAACATTGGCTGTAAACGTGTTCTTGGATTGAAGAGTGTGAATGTGAAGTTTCTTAACATCCCCTCATCGACACAAAATTTCATTTTGCTCCTATGATGTGAGAGGCAGTTCTGGTGAAGCCCCCGAACAAATACTCTCTTAGTTTAATGGGATATTATGGATATCAGTTTGAGCCCATGACTTTTGGTAACAGTACGACTTCTTTTGCCCATTTTCACTTAATTCTATTTTCTTCTGAGACTTTAAACATTGCAAAGTTTGACCAAATGCTGATGCCTTCAATGTTGGTAAAGTCTGCATGAAAAAATCTCTTTATCGTAGCAAACTTTTTCCATCAAAGTTTACTTTCTGAACACATCATCTCAAGTTAAATAATTCTGATGCAGAGACTCCCAGAGGCTGCGGAAAAGAGCAACTCGTAGAACAAACCAAAGGTGAAATTCAGGTGGTAGACCTACAAAAATAGGTGCGACAGCTCATATGTTCATTACCTCTGATATTCTAGCGACATTATTTCAAGCATTTGGCAACTTCTTCCGAAAGGTTACCCGCATCGTTGCCGGAGGTGCAATATCTAAGAGATATTTCTGAAGGAACCTGATCTATTGCATGATCCCGTAGGGACAAACTGCCAAAGGAAACTGCCATCAATTGAGTACAAATGACTACATCTCAAGTTTGACTCAGTACCAATTAAAGATATGCTCTGAGCAATGTTTACATGCAACTTTAAATTGTCAGCCGCTGAAGGCAAATAACAGTGATTGAATAACACTGATAATTAAGCAACCGGCCCGAGTCTTACAACCTTCCTGAAGATGCTCCCTCACATCTCCAGCGTCACTCTTCCCTTTTTCTCTCTAGATTTTCTCTTTCTAGAGGGATGCAGAGAGTCATACATTGCAGATGATGAAAGAGTGCAAGAAACAGCAGGAAAACCAAACTGAAGTATGTGCTGAGCCATCATTAAGACCTCAATAAAAGAGAAAGTTTACAAGATGAGGATAGCCAGTTTTAAGCCTCGGTGTCAGCTTTAAAAGATAAAATGCATAAATGTGACATCGTGAAAGATGTCTGCCCACTCAAAAAAGAAACCAAAAAAGTACTGAAGGAAAATTAAATAATCAATCAAATAATCGACTGACTGGATTAAATTAGGGTTGCTAGTAAGGGGAGAACGAATTCACATGGTAACGCAGAAACCATCGATAAATTTTGACTTGTTTAATGATGGCTCTTCTGTTGTCATGGAAGCATCATCTTAAATTATTGCAACTTCCATCTGAACTGCTATGGTTCCTTTTGCACGTAACATCTGCTGGTTTTTGTACAAACGGCAGCTGATATCAAACATAGTGCAAAGGCTTCCAGGTGCCTACGAGTGGCCCTTTCATTTCATTGCAGCGGTGGATGGAAGCTTGTTCCATCAATGCCCTAAAGTTGCATGTTACATTCTGTGACTATCAGGCACGTAACCACATCTTGGTTACCTGCAAGTGATAAGACCCCTCGCATGCCACGTCACAGCGACAGGATGAAGTGCCCTCCTTGGGAGGGGGGAAAATTTAACATGAAAATTTAACATGTGCACTTCTGCATGTGCAGCAGCTCTGTCATATTTGATCTTCATGCTCCTAGTAGAGCAATATGTGCTGTCTGCTTGTCGTTATGTGACGTCAACAAAAGAGGTCTTTACCTCCAGACTTGTGGGAATATGTAAGCTACCCTCTGATCGTCCGTGATGACGATTTCACAAAGACAAGCCATATGATTAAAAATACAATCCATTTGGCAGTGTACAAAAATTTTGATACATACAATGTTCATGATTACGAAAAGGAAAAGAAAATCAATTTTAGGAACACTAGCTTGACATCACGACCTGAATGTCCACAATGCATGCTCTCCACCATAGCAGGTATAATTTACGGCAATCGTAATACCGACCATTGCTCAGCTGGTAAAAGTGCACAAAATATAACGTTATTAACCCACTTATTATTCAGTTGTAGGAGAACAATCCCGATGGACTGACCCGAAAGGGAAATAAACGTAAATATTTCCACAACAAACTTGAATGGCCCTGATGCTCACTAAATTGTCCATAAAATGTCATATTTGTTCAATTAAATTTTTTTAACACTGTTTAAACAAAGATCTAGGTAGCACAAGAAAAGGGTACCCGCCTACCATTTGAGATATCACCGTAGTGTCAAACCTCTGCTATCTAGCTCCCTTAATTTAAATCGAAGAACTAGTAAATCCTGCAGGTGCATAGTAAGTTGTGGCATCTTAGATTTACAAAAATATATTGTCACTTGATGCAAATGAATAAAACACACATCCCCCCTTTCCCCAAAAGTGACTGTGTAATGATAATACATGATGAAAGCATATGCAACAAGTTCGTTGTATCTACCATACACAGGTTCTTGTCACTATTTTCATGAAAATGTTTACAAAAGAGCATTGTGGCAGTATCTTCATATGGAGCTTGAGGCTTTGATGATTTACCAAGATTATCCAAACCCTGGAAACATTCATGAATCTCCACTACTCTCCATGTGAACATTCATCCAACATGAGTACTGCTACTACTCTTACTAACCTTCTTGTTCTAAACTGGTTTGCAATATCCAAGGTCCGCAATAGCTGCGGACCGTGATCTGATACAGATCAAATGAGAACTGGTACATCAGTCAGAGAGCAGGAACAAATTACAAAATGATAGAGTGACGTAGGATAGTGAATGCACCGTTTCGAATCACGTAATGGCCATCTTAATTTAAACCGGGAGGAGGGGTCGCCTTACAAGCGAGGAGATACTGATTTGATCTTCTTGTATGTGAGGTGCCAGCGATTAAAATGGATTACTCCATCTGGCCTTTTCACATTAAGGTTTTGAGGGGTGTAGGCACCATTCTGAAATGTCCCCAGAAGACCTGATCACTCCCCCCCCCCTTCCTATGACCATGCCCTCTGAATTATTATTCATTACCAACAAAATGAATGCTGGGCACCTTAAAGTGGTCAACAATGTTTTTTCTTTTATTGATAATGCTTACTACCTCTGATAGAATCAAGAACAATAAACTTGACAATTTAACTTCCAATGTTTTACAAAATAGTTTGACCTTGTATAGTGTCACACCAGAGATGGACTTTTCACAGAGCACTGTACAGGTGACAATCAAGATGGTGGCTTGCAAGGGTCACCATGACAATGCTTGGATTTCATTCTCATTCTGTCCCAACTAATGAGGTGCCGTTTAACATTAATCTCAGCCTCATGCAAGAGCATGCCTCAGAATCACTTCAACAAAATGACTTCAGTAAATCGTACCACAAACCAGACAGTGGCGTCAAACGGACATCGCGTCATCATCAAAGAGACGTCAACACCGCCACTCGAAAGATCAGAAACCTCGTATCGTTTGTTTTGAAGTTGTGCAAATTCACAGTCTCTGCCTCACTGATACCACTCAAAATATGATGACTCTTACTGTCTAGCCAAGAATATTGACATTTCCACTGAAATCAACTGAAGATGACAATCGACAAGGTAACAGATTGACTAATCTTCCGTATCATGCAAACAGGGGCAGGCTAATACCAAACGACTGTCCTTTTTGCCTCGTTCTGCTCAGTATCACAATCAGAACTAGTTCATCATCAACACTTACAAGTTTCCCTTCAAAAGGAGATCTGATGCTTTTTCCTTTACAGAACACAAAAGTGAAAGTTGAGGCCTCAACATCAAGATTGCATAGCAAAGCTCAACAAGTAACAATACTACTGAGAATAAGAAAAAATGGACAATATATTAATATAATAATCACAGAAAGTTAGTTAATTGATCACATGATGAAATTTTGCTAGGTGGGCTACCAAAACAAAGGATTACAAGGAAAAATAAAGTATGTATGCAAACAGGAGAGAAAACATCCCCTAGCCATACACCCACAAAATATAATCTTTTTCACAGGAATGGCATATATGGTTTGTGCATGGTTCCTTAGGCAATGAGTATTTAACATTTGAAGGGAAAAGAAACGTTCTCATTTTTGTTTATTTTGGTTGATCCTCACTGGTTCAACTTGAACACATAAAAATTGAATTCTGTCACAGGCTGAAGAAAAAAGCACACATAATATCACATCTTTGTGACATGGACATTTATGTAACTCTTGCTAAAAAAGAAAAATGTTATGCCACACATGATGCATGTCTGAAACTATTTATCTTAAAAAACAAACATCATCCTTGGGTGTGACGAACTTATATCCATCCTTTATTCATCACTGGCAGTTCTGTGTGAGGATGTTGTCTGTGAACTCAGCAATACCCGAGTTATCGCTGGATGCGGTGTCAATTCAGTAACGTTTCATAACAAAATTACCAATTTCTGGAAACTTTGGTAACTATAAATATGACAAAAAGCAGTAAAAACAAGAACGATGAACATAACAACGGGTTTGAGACAGCCGAAACAGGTGAATCTTTCTGTCTCACACTTACACTGACATTGAAAATACAAAGACAAAAAGAACGTAACCGACAGAAAAAGGCAATACCGACGTACAGGGTATGTCGGCGACACATTCCTTGACATGACGAGCTCATACGAGAGATGGTCCACACGTCTAATGTAATCATACTTGATCGTGCACAGGAAGCAAAAGGCAACACTTTTGGTCTCCATGGATACCTTTCATTTCTAAGTTAAACTGATCGACATGAACATATTTAACACAGTTACCTTGTTAATCACTGCTTGCAAAGCTGTATGTGACAACGTTTTTGTTTTTCTTCAAATCTGTCCTACTTTTAAAAATTACTCCAGGAGATATTGTCTCATTTTACCTTGGAAAGCAGTCAATGACAAACAATATGTGTTTGCATTTCTTGAAGGAATATTTTGGTAATCCAAGACTAGAGGTGACCTGTGACCCACACTAAGAGGGCATTGATAGATGGAAGTGCCAAATTTTTTGTTTCTCTCCTTTAATTACTCTGTTTTTATGACTCCCAAGAAAATAAAGAAAATCTCTTAAGAAGAAAAAACATCATCGCACACCCATGTCTCAATGAGAGTGAGACGAGTTGACATTTGATCATAACACACATTTCACTGGTTCAAAATTCTCTGCTGAGACAAAACATTGATACATAAAGACTGGCAAATTTACTATGTGAAAAACAAAACTCAGTCGGGTATGACCATGGTTACGTGGCATTTGTCAAAAGCACGTTTCAATCTGTGGGGAAATGCTGCATCAGTTTAGAGGGACTTGCAGCATACACTGTTTGAAAAAAAATGAGCAAATATGGTGAAAAATAGAGACAGACCTAAAGAATTGTTGCATAAAATTTCCATGAACTTTCTACAAAAGAAGAACTGTATCCTAGGGGAGTTTAAGTACAGAGGCCAAAAGAGGGATTTCATTTCTCCCGCTATGGTCATGGTGCCTTTTAGCAACAGAGAGCAGGTGACATTTTGATAAAAAAGTGAAGTCATTGCTTTTAATTTTCAAGCCACAAAAATAACTGAGTGGCCTTCCTTGCAAAGAACAAAGTTCCGATGTCACGTTCAGACCGATTTACTAATCTATCAATCGCCCTGTTAGACCTCTGTACCCAAAATGGGCTGAAGAAATAACTTATATTCCCCTAGCTCTAAGCTTAAGCTTTCAAGCTAGCTATAGGCGAAACACAACTTAAAAGATGACAGTCATTTTTGCAACAAGTAACAATTTGTACAACGCATGTCTGCAGTGGTCATGAAATGGGTTACTCCATGAAAGGCATCTGGTTGGGAGGTCGCCGGGACATGATGTCGGCGTCAAAGAAATGACAACAGTCTATTCCTCCCATGAATGCAAAAGATCAGTGTTCGTGCCAAAGTTGTTTCCCTGATAGACCTTGTTTGTTGGTAATAATACCTTGTCTCATATTTCAGTACTTTTGTACTTTGACAATTGTAACAGTAGCTTCACTCACATGAAGGCACATTTCTACGGAAGCCAAGAAGTGCGGTGAGTTAGAGGAAATAATAAGATTCAAAATCACTGTTTGTGTGCATCCTATTTTTGAAAATCACAGGCAGCAACAAAACCAAAAGAAGCGAGACGGTACTCCAAGAAAGTGTGATAACCCATTAAGATTTTGTGACATCCTTTCAACAGGATGAAAATGTTAATGTTGTAATTGTCCTTTCTTGGAGCGCCTCCTCTCTTCTTTTGCTTTTGTCCCTTCACCTGACATCCAAAAATGGGATGGACACGACAGAAGTTTACAAAATTAAACATCTCTTCTCCGGCCCACTGCACTCCCGGGCTGCCGTACAATTCTGTCAAGGATGATCAAACCCTTGGGGGCACCATGCTTCACTTGCCCTACGACAGCAGCCGACCGCCCATGCAAAATGTCCTCAAGTTTCTAAGCTGTATTAAGTGAATGAGATGATCCTGGTTTAAAATGTATCAAATTAAGTAATACAATTTACAGTACAATATGGGGTTACTCCAGGGTTACACCAGTATGTAACACCTGCAGCATTCAGATGCATTCCACTCTTTAGCATATTTCTCTAAGCTGAAAGTGGGATGTAACTTTTGTTGGAGACTGATTTAAGGGAAGAGTTGCCTTTGCCAAGTTCCTAAAAAAAATGGGGACCTTAGTGTAGGCCACATGTTGCTGAAGGGAATAAGTGCTCAATTTGCGATGCAGATATGACAGAAGGCAAATTAATTTTTTATTGCACAAATACAAAATGCATACATACAGCTGAGTCTATGTTTGTTTTCAAGAAAATTGTCAGGACGATCTGTATTACTGAGCCGGGGCACTCACTTTTTTTTTCCAAAACAGGACGGTTCTGACTAACCTGGAGAGATGGTAGCCCCTACTTGCTGTCTCATATTATGATATATTAACTGCAACTGAACGGCGCTCTGTAGTGTGCCATACTGCATACCATATAGTGTACTTTAGAGCTACACTTTATAGCACATAGTGTACTCCAGAGGTGTACCATACAGTGATGCTATATAGTACATGGCATACTCTGTAGCTGTAGCTATACACCATAGTGTCCTCCACAACTGCACAAAACGGTGATGCTAAATAGCACATAGTATACTCTGTAGCTGTGTCAAACTATATAGCCATAATATACAGTATATAGCATACTCTGTAGCTGTATCAAACTACATTACACTGTGTACACAATAGTTGAACCATACAGCACACAGTGTATTTTATAGTGCTACACTTTACAGCACACACTATACTTTGTAGCTGTGCTGTGCCTTACATTATATCCTAGTGCAATTTCCAGTTGTATATATGCCTTATAGCAACTAGTGTACTTTAACCAGTTTATTGCTGGAGATATATGTTGAAACACATGGAACACAATTTGTAGCTGTAATAAGTGTGCATTTAAACAAAAAAGGCACTTTATGGAGCGGTACAACACCATACAACGCACCATGCTCTCTGCATGGGCTACACCACAGTATTGAGCTCTCAAAATACTACATTGCAAATTTTGTATGGGCTGAACAGTCAGTAGACACAGACACCTTCTTATGTATTCAACAGCACACTGTGTGCAGTTAATGTCTAACTTTTGGATGGACTTACTTGCATGGCAGCCTTGTATTAAAAGCATGACCGAGCTCCTTCGCCCACTCTGTGGTCACCAAATGCCTAGATTTCCAATTCCATGCGACCCTTAGCTCGACCAAAACCTAACCCCTAACACTGACAGCCTTGTGACTGGCTACTCAAACAATAACTTTAGCAGAACCAGGTCCTTTGGTGAATGTACCAGACGTTCATGTGAATGATCACAATGTTTACTGTTTGCTTTACTATTAAAACAGATACCAACTGGATTAGCTGACAGGTTGGTTCTGACAAACCCAAGTAAGTTGGACATCCTATCAGGCAGAATGGTTTCATCAACTTATCAGTGATGAAAATCATCACCGAGCAGCCTCTCATTATTATGCGAATAGTTAATCAAACCCACACATGGTGACCAGCTTTTTGTGCACAACTCACTGAATTCTTGTTTTAAATGATCGTTTAACAAAACGTCCTGTTATGGCCATGAAAATAATTTGTTTAAAGCTGTTATACTTTCAACATTCCAGTCCTGTCCAAAAAATGAGCATCATATATTTATACCATATGGATACCATATTAGGTCTTTAAGTATACCGATCTAAGCCTCTTGTGGCAACATCGGTGACGATACTGTGGGTGAGTCATCCTCTAGGCTAACATCTACCATCAGCGCTGCATCTCCACCCGCACTTTCTGTGGACGGACTCTCCGGCTCCACGTCTTTGCCTTTCCTTTTGGCAGGGGTAGAGGATTCCTTGCCAGGGGAGACACTGCTCTCTTCATCAGTGTACTTCAACGAATTTGCAGCATTGCTCTCCGCTTCGTCTTCCACCAGCGCCGTGTTCCGGTGGTTTTCGTACTGTTCCTCTAATAGCCTTGCATTCGCCACTTTACCAAAAGATGTCTCTGCCACAGTGCTATGTTCCCTACCATGGATACTCTCCATGTGGTTTAATCGGTGACCCATCGAGATTTCCAAGTCTATGTCGGAATTCGAAGAGCCCTGGTCCCTGTCCGAATCCGATGGCCCGTCCACATTTGAGTATGGGGACGGGTGGCTGAAGAAGCCAAACTTCCAGTTCAGTTTGATGGTAAACATCACCCATGATGCCAACCAGGCCAAGAGAAATAAAATATCGAAGAAGATGCATGATAATATACGTCCATCGCCTTCCTGAAGCCACTTATACACAATTATGTATTCCACAATGAAAAATCCTTTGCATAGAAGCAAAATAACAAAAACTATAAAAGCTCCGACGTGAGGCAATAATCCGTTGAATCTCAAAATGCAGAGTTCTGCACTCCCCTTTTGCCCGTCGACCTCTGTCGAAACCACCTCGCTCTCTGAAAGCTTGTAACGCGTGTAACCGAAGAGGTAGAAGGTAACAGCCGAGACGAAGACGGTTATATTCATTGAGAGGAAGGCAAGTATGAGGAGGGAAGGAGGAGCTATCCTAGGGCTCTCTGCTGCCATCTCGTTGTACTGCCCGTGGACGTACATGCTCAGTTTGTACATGATGGACATGCCCACAAAGCCCAATGCGTAGTGGATGGCGTTCATCATGAGTTGGGCAGAGAAGAGAAACGCAAACCCCTTGTGGGAGACCCAGAATACTTCGGCGTAACGTATCGCATAGAAGAACAGCGGTACTATGTAGTTGAGGTAGTTGATGGTGATCATGAACACCCGGAAGGGGTTCTTGTTCCGGAGCAAATCAGAGGATTCTAACGAATGGGCAGGAGTCACTGATGAGTCCAAAGTTGGGTCCAAGGTGTTTGGTCCTTCCAGAGGGTACTCCAAACCTGGTGCTGAGATCACTGCCACCTCTGACTTCCAAATCATTTCTGTGGTGGAAATAGATAAAGAAAAAAAACAAATGATAAATCACCATAGGAACACAAAACCAACACCAGCCAAAGTTTACAATAAGGTAAAACCAACTGTCCCCCACACATTTTTTTTCTCGCAAAAGTCGACTTTGTCACGAAGGCAGTGTGACATACCAGCAGCAAATCAACACGCAGACTTAGAAAAGTGGGTTTGTGTAGACAAAAGAGGTGAGGGGGAGTGAGGTGAATATTTACCTCTCACTGATAACAGATTGCAACTTCAATCCATTACTGCTCCAAAAAACAAATTTGTGGAACCAATTTATTTTCCATATGCTGAGCAGATACAAGAAGCTCAGCAACCATATCTTGAGGAATGAATGCACATCAATCTTAGCTTTCAAAGAATCGATGACAATACAAAACCATCACTCACATGAAAATCTCACTTCTGGATTTACAGGTTCTATAACGATCCCACTTTCACTGAGGGTGTTACATTTGAACTTGAATCAATATTTGAAAGGTGATGGTCTAAAAATGGTGACAGCTGGGACTTACATCTAAGCACAAGGTTATGCATTACAAAAATCTCACAATTGCCGTACAGAAATCCTAGTCATGAAATTTACCTGCTTGTAACATAAAAGGAACATCAATTTTACTTGAAAATAGTTACCAACTTAGTTACCCTCCACTGTGTTTCACTGATATCTGAAAGGCAGGGCATTGCTACAAGGGGGTGAGGAAGCTCATGTAATTTGAAAAATGCAACATGGTACTGTATTATTCAGGACATTGCATCAGATGAAGATAAAGTGATAGGGTTTGCTTCTTTTTTCTTTTTTTGGATGGCCAGCCTTTTTCATCATGAGAAGTGTCAAGAATCATAACATCATTCGACCATCTGTACTCCACAAATGTAACACACTTACTATTAAGGATCAGACCAGATATTTTCATCAAAATGGAAACTCAAGGTGAAGTAGCAAAACCTGAGCTAGTTTTTGAGATGGCTAAATACAGTAGCAGGATGAACTTCACAAGACATCTAGATGTACAATACTTGTTTAAACAAACTTCTTATCATTCAGTTCCACATATATGTAACTGTTTCAATCTAGCAAACTCAAGAACTTCCCTGTATTGATCTAGGGCAAGCCTCATTAGCCTTTCAGTCATGAATATTCATTCACTGACTTAACGATACAAACAGACATAATACACCAACATTTTCAACGTTGTAGCATCATGTTCCATTCCGAGGCAAACGAGTCTGCCGTCCAAAAAAAAATATAAAAAAAGAAAAAAGAAAAGTGTCACTTGCCTGAGTTCAAAATAACAGAGTCATTCTTTATTTAGTATAACCCAATAGTGTGAAAATGTGCAAGAAACATTTGAACCGACAGAACAAAGCACACAAACTCATCATCTAACGTGTATTTTCATCTCCCTTCACACACACAATTATCAGACCCTTCTCGAGCCCTCCAAAAAAATATGTCCGACCAGTTTTCTTCACGATGAAAAAAAAATGCCCTGGAAACTTTATCAGCAGGATCACAAACAATTGCAGGGTTCATTGGAAAGCAAAACAGATGCTCAATTGAATTTAAATTGAATCATGTCACAAGTAAAGCCCTGTGGCCACCACACTTTGCTCCAAGTGAAAATCAATTTTCACTCCTGGTCATTGGGTAATTTTGACAGCGACTCTAATTGTGACTTTGATGGTTGTTGAACAGTGTGGTGCTGACAAAAGACGTGCTCGTGTGCATGTCCAAAAGACAACTATGCGACAAATGACCCCTCTGTGGGACATCAAAGGCAAAGCACTATGGGTAACATTTACAGTACTACATGACATAAGAGGAAACTTTATCAGAGAATCTTATTTGAAACTTTGTGAAAAATTCAACCAAGAAACGAGTCAATTCATGTGGTAGATTTTGTAGACATCGCAATAATTCTTCCTTTCCCTGACGTTACATCCTAAATGTTATGAACTCATGGTAGGGCATTTATTCTAAAGCATGCAATAGGTGGAACTCTGAGGATAAAGACAATTTTAGAAAAAAAAAAAAAGCAATCACATATAAGAGAAAGTCCTTAACAGCTATCTGGCCTTAAAGATTCCAAGAAAAATTTTGTGTAAACATTTGCACAGTCAGGCCAATCCACCCATGCATTGCTGTAGCTCAGTAGTTTGTAACTTTTGGGGACTTCATTGCAACTTTTGATGTATTTTAGAAGGAGAGATACCTGAGGTGGGGAGACTGGAAAGGGTCAAATGGGACAAAGAAAAGGTTAAGAGGCACTGGCATAGGATAATTAACTTATTTTATAGACTATTAAAAGCACTCTGAACACTTTGAATGTCACAATAAGTGGGGAGAACATCTTAGGAAGTTATTGGAGGGCACTTTGTTGTGTCACTTTAATGGCAAACAGGAAGTCCTCTAATAAAATACGAGCAGATGGTACGGGTGACCATCTGATGCCACTTCCCTAGTACTTTGAACCAAGACTGGCTTTCTTGGAACTTTCTCTTTCAACAAAATTGTTGTTGCTTTTTTTTTTGGTGATTTCTATGGCATATACTTTATGTAATAAGAAACATGATACATGACAATGATAATGTCCCATACAATGTTGTAAGGCAAAGAAGAAATTAACGCTACACAGAGATACTTCAAAAGCTGCAGAGTTGACCCTCACTTCTTTTTTTCGTTTATTCTGTGCTAGCTGCTCAATCAACATTCACCTCACGGCTGCTCACGAATTGCCACCCTACTCCACGGTACTATACACAATGTTCCCTTAAGTTATCACTTGTTATTACTTGCACTTCTTGATGTCACATACAAAATAACAACTTACACTAAGTGCTGACCTGGAACTGCTAATTTAGGGTGAAACACTGCCATAGAATCCAGTTAATATCAGACACCAAACCATGAACCTTGCTTTGGTTCAACTTTAATACACCAAGATTTCACTGCATTTTCCAATTAGACTACATAAATTACAGGCTTCACAGGCTGACAGATCCCCTCAGCTCTGGACAGTAGCAAGCTTTTGCAAGGGCACACCAGCAATTCGTATTAATGGACGTGTCAGGCCTACCAACTGATTTACGTCCACAGTCTATCCGCACAAACTCAAGGATTTATCCTACATTGTGTGCTTCTGCATGGCTGCACGTGTGTGTGTGTGCATGTTAAAAAGACCAAGTGATTGCGGTGCATTGTCACACAAGCCACGGTCCAATCCACTTGGTTGACTTGGAAAGCATCTAAGATTTGGGGATAAAATCTAAACAGTATGAGATCATAAAACGAGACTTTGTTGGCATATTTTTGTGAATCCTTTTGCTACTATTAAGGGAAATCCTAGTTCAGCCATCACTATATGACCAGTTAAGACAATCACCCTACACTAACTTTCTCTTTCTCCCTTAGCCTGTCTCATCATATCCATGCGCTTCTGATTTCTTCCATTTCCAAGTGAAATTTCCACCTCACATTTTGCAAATATTGCAAACATACGAGAATATTAGCATCAAAACCACACAGACATCATTAGAAATTGTGTATCAGGAGTGCTTGGGATGCAGTCATCAAAGACAAAGTCTTGCAAGGAACAGATATGATGGCTCTTCTCCATCACGCTGTTTTTTTTTTTTTAGGTGATTGCCATCTTCAAAAGATGAATAAGAAAACCCTAAAAAACACAAATAAATTTTATATTATATTATCGAACAGTTCACACTGGTATTATCTTTTTACAAGGGCCCAAGTTTACAGGATGCTTAGTGTTCGATGTAAATTTAAATCAACCAATTTTGGTCTTTCCTCTTTTCTATTTTCAATTTTTTTTTCTCTTTTGACAAAGTTTTTACTTTCCTAGTCTTGTTTTCATGGGTAATATGGACCCAAACTTACTACCTGGTTCCTTCTTAAAGTGAAAAACCAATCAACCACTGTGGGAACACACCCTGTCAGATTGCTGCATCTCGGCTACTATACACAGAAAACAGTTCAAAACAAAGTTTTCTTCTTTTTCTTCACGAAAATTGGTGGTGCTTACTAATGAGTGGGTGTACTGTAGACAGGTGTATGTAGTGTGCTAGGCAGATCCCTCCACACAAACTTGATGTACGGTGCTGTGAAAATGCTAGTGTTAACAATACAGCTGCCATTTTGGTTGGGTACCTGAGAACCCCATGGGTTTTAAGAATAGATGAAAACGCTGTTTGTTAATATTAAACTTACGATAAACGGTAGTAGAATTGTAAACAACTTGCACTTCTAGCTTAAAAAGACTTTAACAGCAGGAAAAACCGACTGGCCCAGTAAGTCATTGGTGCTGCAATGGACACAATATGTGATACACTGGCCCTTAGAATGATCTCATATTTTGTGTGTCTATGCATCACATTGAGAACAATTTGTTTGTGGTGTGGGTCAAAGATCATCTATGGTCAAGAATTACCTAATACCTTCTTTTCTATTTTACTCATATTGCGCATAGCATCATGATACATATTGCATAAAAGCACAAATACAACCACAAATGCTTGCAACACATCAAAATTTTGACTGATGGCACATACATGCCACAAAACTAGAGGGTAATAACATATCAAGCAAATACAAAAATGGCTGTAGATGTAACGAACACAGGCAGAGGTTGTAAGTCTCACACTATGCGTAGCTTTTTTCTATTCTCTTGTTTTGATTAGTTTCACCAGATTCATTTACCTGGTTTGATAAGCTGTAATGAAAACTTATTGACAAGTTACGATTTGTGACTCACACCTCCCCTTCCTACCTCCTTTTGTCTTTCTTTTTTTATCATGCCTTTTCTCCCCACTCCCTCCTAACAATAAATCTGTAATTTACCCGTCTCCAAATGAGCCCTCTTTGACGGTCGTACCTGCCCAGCTTTGATTCAAAAACACTTTCCATCTTTAAGTCCACAGGAAGCCATCAACTAATTGAAGTGATGTTGAACAAAACTTCACTTTGTAATATGCCAGTTTAACTGATGACCACCGATAACTGTGATGAAGACATGAAGAGCCACACCTTAAAAGAGAGACAAGGAGACTTTTCATGCTAATTAGGTTTCTTGGCAAAGTTTTGGTGTGCTGATGGTATTCTATGACATAAAAAAACATCAACTGATGAAAAGAAAAACACAACAATGATATAACATCAATTCCTAAAAGGCTCGTGGCGATTTCTTAAAGCATCATTAAAATCTGATTAAGTTTGCATCCTCCGGGAAAATAATTGCTCCTGAAAAGCGTGGCAATGGATCGATTTCACTGCCAGGGAAAGCTCTCAAGGCCGGTAAATAACGCAGAAGAGATTTCTTAATGGTTAGGTAGGATATTGCCCCTTCACAAAACTCTGGCCCTGAAAGTAACTTTTTACACCTCGATGGTTGCCTCAAACCGATGCAATTTAATTCAATCAATCAATTGTGACGTAAGACACCTTTAAGAGCGAGATATCACCGACAGATGTTTGCTTTTGGGTGAGCCATTTTTAACCTCCCCTAACTATTGCATGACGAATCTGAAGCGTAACTGTTTGACTCATCAAACCTTGCATCTCAAGAGAGATGGATAAATAAATGCAATGTTCCGTCAGCCATCTTGGTCTTCACTGTGTCATGTGACAGGAGTTCCAGGATCAAAACCAAATGCTTCCTCCGAGTAAAAAGAAATCACGACAGTGTCTGACTGCATTAATTACAAACGTATCTGAAACAGCTAGAATATTTCAGTCGTGAGCGTATAAATTTATCACGAATGATAATATTAAAGCACTCTACGCTGAGTCTGTATGAAAAAATACTTTATCGCCAAAAGTCTGTCAACTTAAGGATGGCTTAGAAACTTCTGAGCTATTCAAAATTCCATTTATCGAACAAAATAGCCAATGCAATCCTTGTAAGGAGCACAGTTCTTTCGTCTTAAAAAAAAAAATCATTCGATTGGTTACAATTTTGTTAGAGAAACATGAAACAGCACCCCCATTTTGCCATTCAGGTTTACCGACACACTAAGACTGGGCTTTAAGATAGATGAGATAGATTGACATAGCTTTCACTGATGCCAGGTGCAGACAAAAAATGGCGAATGAAACACAAAGCTTTCAATGTCTTTGCAAAAGAAGAACATAAACTTATAATTCAAAGTATCCTGTGAGTGGAAAAAACGTCATTGTGCTTTGTTCAAATGGCCACATTTGATTAACCAGAGAAGTCCATGATATCTAAAGATGAAACTTAGGATGTGCATATAAACACATACATATTTTTTTTTTCTTTTTTAAAGCAAGCATACATTACTTTCTTAATTTAGTCCAGAAATTGACCAAAATCAGACTTGAAAAGATACTCTGCTTTAAAATTGAAAAAAACAAATTTATTTTTTTCCTCCCTCCCCCAACCTTCAAGAAATGTGTTTGGATTTTAAATTTGAATAAATTTGTAAGGTGAATACATCCTAACGACAACAAAGCTCAACATGAATGACAAGTTACACAGCTAAACAGCAGAACATCTGCTGTTTGTTGGTTTCAGCACCCTTATCGCCTGTTTGCCTTGTCAACATCACCATCCACTTTATGTGAACATTTTCTCACTTCAAGGTATCAGAGCATTTTCCCACATCACAAACAATCAACCAGGAGAGCTCAAGCTGTTTGCACAGTGTTTAAGCTCTGGTGATTTCTGGCAAAGGACAAATTCATTTCAATTGCAACTGACTTTGGGTTGATACTTTTCTGATCAATAAAGCATAGGTAAACTTTACTAAGTCTGTTTGATAGTAACCAGAATGCAAAAATGCATTGTGGTTTCAAATAATGTAACCTAGATTAGCTGCTAACAGTACTCACAACATAAGAAGCAAAAGGATTGCAGTTATCATAAACAGTAATTGACGTTCCACATACCTACATATGAGGTCTGTCTATGGTACTACCTTCATAAACTATCACTTCATTACACCAAAAATCACTCGTTTATATTTTCTCAGCATAATACTTCCTCACAATGGACTATATGAATGAGTCAATTCATGACTGTCTCCCGAAAACTCCATGGTTTGGTAATTAACTAAAGGTATACTCACCTCATATAACCCATGCATTACCGTATTGACTGTGGTCTAGCATCTGGCAACTGTGTGTGTGTGTGTCCTTCCATAATTGCCAGCCTTTTGGCCCAGCAGCGAAGTTTCTGCATTCATTTTGCATCTGCCTCCATCCGCATCTTTTTGCATTCCTTTCATGATTCCTTTCACATGTCACTCGCACAATTGCCAGATGTTAGACCATAGTCAATACAGGTAATGCAAGATCTGGTTATATGAGGTGAGGGAGTAATTTTTTAGTCCATCACTAGGCCAAACGGTGCCAGAAACTGTGTGGAAGATTAGCAGTGCTCTTTCCAAAGCCAAAGATGGGTGAATAAATTTCTTGTGAGGAGACCGGTAAGTGAGGAGACCGGTAAGTGAGGAGACCGGTAAGTGAGGAGACCGGTAAGTGAGGAGACCGGTAAGTGAGGAGACCGGTAAGTGAGGAGACCGGTAAGTGAGGAGACCGGTAAGTGAGGAGACCGGTAAGTGAGGAGACCGGTAAGTGAGGAGACCGGTAAGTGAGGAGACCGGTAAGTGAGGAGACCGGTAAGTGAGGAGACCGGTAAGTGAGGAGACCGGTAAGTGAGGAGACCGGTAAGTGAGGAGACCGGTAAGTGAGGAGACCGGTAAGTGAGGAGACCGGTAAGTGAGGAGACCGGTAAGTGAGGAGTGAAGCAAATAACACCTGACCAAATTAACCTCTCTGAAGTATTTTATGTGAAAATACATTCCTCTTGTACAGAGAAGTTTGGCTGGCATATTCAATGCAAGCACAGTGACCGTGGAAATCTACCAATGTCTACAAACTTTTTAACAGTTCTCATACATGTACATCATTGTTAATAATGAGATATATAACCAACACTAAATACAACATATGTTCAAGTTTCCATTCTTAAGGTACTGTGTTTTTAACGTTTCCACAGTTTGACCTCTGATGACCTCAACTGACTTTAAACCAAAAACCAAGGGATTTTTTGCACTCATAATGATTGACCAACATACCATAAGATCAGTTTGAATTTGCATTCTTCAGACGCTGCCTTTACAATGTTTTTCAGTTTGACCTCTGCTGACCTCAAATGACCATTACATGGTTAGACTAGAACTAAAAATAGTACACAAAAAACACATAAGACCAGTCAGCGCTTCTGTTCTTGAGATACCACGTGTACAAGAAGATGTCAAAACATGTATACACATGCCATCGTGATTACAAGCATTACCTTTATCACTGAAAAAAACAGCCTCCAACTACATCACTCCTGAAATTGTGATTACTCCACTTCCACAAAAAAAAATAAAAAATAACAAGGTGACGAAACAAGAAACGATTTACTTCAAAATCTGCATTTTTTTCCCCACTCTTAATTTAAGTGCCTGAGTTCAGAAAACAAAATGTATGTCGTAACCTTGAGAACGGAGCAAGAAATTCAAGTAAAGCTTTCCCTGGCTCTGAGCATCTGCAAAGTCCTAATAGTATTGATCTTGCTTTTAAAACAAAGTGCCCTCTTTCATGTATACTTTGCATGCTATCAAAGAAGAGGAAAAGGCGTTGAGATGACTGAGTGGAGTTGGGTTACTAACCTCGCACGAATTAGTTTCATAATATCCTAATCTCGGTCACAATATGCAGCAGATGTTTCCTCCTCCTCCACCATTTTAACCTCAGTTTTTAAAGGACTGAACGAAAAATGGCTACTTTCATCCTGTCTAGCTGACCAGGAAAATGTGAAAATAAGAGCCAGTGGCAATCGGACACCAATTCCTTTTTGAGAAATGACAGTTTTTAAGGAAAAGGTACTTCAAAGGCACCAATTAAATAAAGCGGTAAAAGTAACTACATGCAGACCATCGCAACGAGCAATTACCATTAAATGCCTGTATCACCTCCAGGCATACCATCTAGAAGAAACATGACAGAATTTGTTCAAGTTCTGTTTAATATAAATTGACCAGAAAAGTTAAAATGGTGAGTGATCTTCCGATCAACTGCTGGCTGTCAGAGTTGCACAGAGCATCAACAACTGGAAGTGCACGTACAAAAAACAGTTGCTATGGCAACTAGCTCCTACGTACAGTGAATGTAGTGTAGAGATCACAGTCATCTCGGGTCAGCTTTATTCACTAAACTTCACACATAGCATATTGAACAACTGAATGACGGCTCATTCACCCCCAATCCCAGTCCCTCTCCCACCTCCCTTCCCGGTTTCGTGGATCAGCATCAACATCTTGAGATGTTTTGATGACCCAGGGAACTTTCACACACAAATACACATACACACACTCACATCAACCAACATACACATCTTGAGTGTGGCTAATCAGGCCTGGGTCTGATTAACTGCTGGCAGTCAAAAGAGTGTCGATCTAAACTTGATTCACAGCCTGATTAATCCTAAAGACCTTACACAGGGGATCAAATGAACAGCATTCACAGGGACAAAATCAGTTTGTTCCAAAGCCCATTTTATAAGCAAACCAAAACTGTATTCCAAACAGCAGATTCCATAATTTTTATGATCAGTATTAACACAAAGCAATACCAATTTTAACGTAACAATTTGTGAAGATCGATATTAACCATATGTGATTTCTAAGCCTGTAAAGATAGGTAATTTGCAGTGCAAATTCAATTACAGCACTTGAAAACTATCAGCGATAACCCTGAGGGTATCTCCAGTCCATGCAGGTGACACTGAATCTCCTTTTGATGCCGGCCGCCCATGAGATATCGTGTGTAAACAACCATGGGAGTCATAAAAACATCCTACAGTAATTGTTATCACAAGCACTGAAAAACAACAGCATCCCATTCTACCTATCAATGAAACTTACAAAGAAAAGAAAATAAAAAAAAAAGCAAAATGAAAAAACGAGAAGTGATGTTGCAACATCAGAGGCTAATGGTGCCATCAGTAATGAAACGCTACATTGCTCCAACAGAAATGACTTCAAACCATCCAAATTCAATTTTCAACCAAATCCCAGTCGAGCGAAAATTTAATTTCTGAAATTACATCGCTCGATTTAAGAAACATCTGAAGGGGTGTGAGTGCTCTCTCACTGGTAGGCACAAGGATCATCTCTAAAATGGCTCAAGTTTGTTTACTCATCTTGGGAGAGGATGGAGGGGAGGAGGGATAGTTATAGCTATACACTTGATGTTTTTGGCATGAAGAAGAAAAACTTTCAGCTGATGATAACACTTGGAAAGAGACTACTCTAAAAGCACGATAGAGATACGTGCATTAGTTGTGCAGAGACAGGTAAGTTCAGAATGATGTAAATACTTGAGTTTCACCAAATGAAGAAAAACTATCAAGTGATGATGACACTCCAGAAGCGCCTACTTGAAAACCCTCCCATAGAGAGCTTGTGTTGGACGAGAACTTATTATTCAGTCCAAGACTCTCCTGTGAGGCTACCAAGTAAGATCTTGAGTCCCCGATTGCAAACGAACAACAACCCTGTCACAAAGCTTACAACTCTGGGGGCTTCCCACTTGAAACCTTATTGCTAATAATATCAAACAGTGGAGCAATTCTCTACAATAAGGAGTTAAAGAAATATTCAAAGCATACTGTAGAATGCTGACAGGCTCACACATTGGCTCCTCACCACCAATAAACTGCTGCCCCCCTTCCCCCTACTGTTTATGTCTTTAAATTTAAGTGCACCACATCTCCCATTTATTATTTTTATCTTAATAAATGTTGGTGGGTAGATCCAAGAAACAAAAACCTGCTGTGCTAACGATAAAACTTAATTGAACAGGATGGGACAAACCATAGCCGTTATCTCATCAGTCATTGATGGGGCGTGCTTACCATTTTTTTAAGCAGTTAAAATGCCTTTCCAAACTGTGTTAGGTTCGGGGAGTTCTTCATACAACCCAAAGGCCAACGGAATTTTACGAATGTTTAAGTTATCTTAATGTGCATTCACTTTGATATGGCATGACCTCATAACTTAAGTCTGAGAGTCCACACAGAAGTTCCCTGAATGAGAAAATACGACGACACACAGCTTCAGGAGATGACAGGGCACGACCTTTGTCGACTTTCCAACACCCTGATGCAGATGCACGACAGGTCCAGCATTACGCGACTGACCATAGTAGCAGTCGATGCAGTGATATGAATAAGAGCAGAGATCTCCCAATAGTTTAACCTTTAGTAACGAGATTCCTAACTTCAATGAATGAATCATTGATTGGTTGATTTCCCACAACTCACTGGTTAGGGTATTCACAAGTGACTATACTTACCCTTACCAAGTACAGTAATTCACTAATGCATTCTTTTAGCCTTGCTCTGAATGCCCTCAAAATTAATTCTTACGCTGTGCCCTCTATGGTCTAGCCCGCCCTCGTCTGCTTTTCCCTGAGGTCACTTTCCCTCCGACCTTGTGAGCCCTGACTTGATTAATTGATGGATCGATGACTGATTGTACAAAGGTGCAAAAGGTGAGTAGAGACATGCTTGAATAAAGAACAATTCAATTTGTAGGATGAGTCATTATTTACTTACAATGGTTCTGATTCATTGTCATTCCATCCCTAACATCCTCTCAACCCCCCCCTTCTCACCCCTTCTCACCCCTTACATTATTTTGAAGAAGCGAAACATCACTCTCGCTCATCAGAGGCTAGATTGTAGCATGTACTGCATGGTTTTGTGAGTTGAAGTTCACTGTTCATGCTGCAAAATCTCACTAAGGCATGTGAATAGATCGTCTATATTAGTGTTTCAGTGCTATGGAAGGGATCTTGCAGTTTTCAAAATGTTAAAGCCCATACAGTGGCCACAAAGCCAGAACACTTCTCAACCTGTTTGTCAATCTGTTTGTGGAGAGGATGATGCACTAACCCTTACTCTTTCCTTGTGTTTTTTTTTTTTTTCTTAATTTAAATAAGTTTTCTGAGAGCTAAATCAGAAAGATCTGAATAGAAATACGACACACGATACTCACCGGTGGGTAGCAGCTTATTTTCGATCGCTCTAGCTTGAAGGAACATGAGAGGGAGCAACAAGCAGAAAGCAGAAACAATATGCAACGTAGCACCGATCGGTCCCATGTGCTTGCTGATGCCTCGAACTTTGTACAAATATTGCCGTAGAGTCTTGATGGGACTGGAACTAGTGGACATCTTTCGAAAGCCATTCCGCCTCGTCTTGATGATTCCCAGCTTATCCTGGTCGTTGGCCCTGTTACCCACTTTAAATATCTGTGTGGGTATGAAGAGAAGTATGAGGGCGAATGCAGAAAAGATCAACAGTGCATAGAGCCTAAGCTCTCCCCTGGGCGGTTTGTCGGGCCAGTCTAGGTTATTGTAGTGCTTGTACTGCCTCAGTGCGTCTCCGAGGAGAAAGAACGTTACCACCACTACCAGTATGCAGTACCAAATGGACTCAAGGGAGTTGAGACGGATGGAAACCCTCTGGGAGCAAGACATCTTGGGTTTCCTCGTCTCTTTCTCTATCTCTACCTTCTCCTTGAGGGGTGATTCTACTGGTACACCCTGGCACATTTCTGCAGACAAGAAAAAAAAAGAACTGTTTTGCACAGAAAATCCAAAATTCCAAACGAAGGAAATTTGTGACAGGTTTGACATAGCAAAAGAAAGATACAGTCCAAATGTTAGAACAACCATTCGTATACCACGCTTGTTTTCCTTTCAACTCTTTTGTTGGCTTATTATGCCTTTTAATTCCTCATCTGTAGAGTCATTGTTTAATATCTCAAAAGCTGATAATTCACTTTTACTAATTTTGTAGTTTTAACCCCTAAAGCAGGATGTGCTATTACTCCTGAGTTTTCAAAAGCACATCAAAGCACTGGTTATGCTTCTAACAGTGGTAAAAAGCTATAGAAACTGCCATACTGAGGTCTGTTTGTCCAAAATAGCCTAATTATTTCCAAAAAGAAAGTTGTTCGCATACAAGTTTCGTTGTACGGTAGGCTTTTTTCTGTGCCGTACATCCATCACAGGGCCCAGTTCCCCTAATTTTTTAGCCAAAAAACTCAATCACTCTTCTTTCTACCGTAATTAATACTCTAATAAATGAAATTTCCCCTGACTAGATGCTGTTTTCCAACCTGGTATCAAACGGAAGAGAATGCGAGAAGATTAACGACAAAGGCTATTTTCACATTCAAACAGCACATCCTGCTTTAAGTACTTAATTCACTAACATGACTGGACAATCTGCTACCTTTGTTTAAGGTTTTTTTTTTTTTTAATTTATGATTTTGGTTTTATATTTTCAGTAAATTTTTGAACTTTGATTTCTTGCTACTTGCTTCACTTGAAGGCATCATTGAGAATTAACTGTAGGCTAAACAAATTACCTTCCTGAAATACATTTCTGCAATGGCAGTTAAGGGTTATGTGATATGAAAATGACATGTTTTGGAATATTGGCTGTATTGGCAAAGTACACAAATTTATGACTCCAAGGGGACTTAAAATGATATGCCTTATTTAATATCCTTTGTTTACGTAATCTTCATTTCAGGGACAATTGAAAACTTTACATGCCCTACGGGTTTTGTTTTCGAAGCATCTATTTCTTCTTCACAAGGATTGATATCACTTACCAATGTGAAACCCAGTCATTAAGAAATAATTATACGCCTAACAAAAGAAATACCAACTCTGTGCAACACTCCACGTCCTCATATTTGCAATTTTGTCAAACTTTTGAAAAGCCATCTCTAAAAAATGGTAACAGACAGAAACATAATTCCAATAGATTTTCATTCAGGGTTTCACTCACAAGCTTTGAATAATGCCAGCTTTTCCCTAGTCGAGTCTAGAAGCATGTCATACGAACATTACCATCTCTAGGGGTAGATAGCTTGTAGTGACAGTCAGAGGTGCTGTATGTATTACCATTGTATACTTGAAAAAAATTCAATAGAAATTTTAAGATAAAAAATTTAGACTGAACAAAGATCTTCTGGGTACATATCCATACCTGTATAAAGTTTCAATCAATATTTCCTACCTTTGATGAATACTTTCAGATTCCTATTAGCTATTACACTTTGGAAGCACTGAGTGCGGGGTGGGAAGTAAACGGGGAGAAGACCAAAGAGAGCAAATGGGATGATAAATGAATGCCACACATGTTACAGACCTGAGTTCTGGTATTTCCGCCAGATTCTTGCGCAGTGACAAGCACCTTCTAACACCCCCACAAATGGAAATTTACAATGTCTGTTCAAAACTGAATAACTTCCTCAGGAAGGCCATTACCCCAAAACTAGCATTACAGCTAGAGTTGTTCAGAATGGTAGTTACCCATTGGGAGTTCAGTGCAATGGCAATGAAGCATATAAGTCTCATTTTCTTTATTTGCTGGCTTTCATGACAATTTGAACAGTGAATATACCTTGACATAAGTAACTAAGACAAGTGTTTCATAAAGCCATGAAGGCTCAACAGAGTAGAACACTCCATGTGATATATTGTAGGTGAGTACATGATGGAAGTGTACTCAATCACCATTACAACATCAGACAAATTGATCAAAGTGCAGGGAATAATTTAACTGTTATCCCATCTCATTCTGCCACACAGAAAAGTCAAATGTACTTCGCAAATGGAATATTGTGTAGCAGTCTTGTATTGTACATGCAACAATTAATCGCTTTCACAGACTCTGCGACAAAACAACCAAGAAACCTGAAAGCTGCTATGCAAGTTTTGAAAACTAAATTATTCCATGCAGTGAGTACAACTGACAGAACACAAGTCAAATGAACTTTGTACAGCCTTGACGATTGTCCATTGTTTATTTTGGAGCGGTAGGGTGTACAGTACATTCAGGGATTTTACAGGTAGCTCAACTAGCTGAAATTCAGAGAAGCACAGTAGACTTCTGAACATTGTGAACCAAAAAACTTCTCTCGCAGCAACACAAAGAATGGTGATTTCAACCTCAAAAGATGAAAAGCGATTGCATTGTACCTAGTTTGTGGCAAAACCCAGTAAGTTCAAATTTACTTCAGTGTGGCATTTTCCACAGCTGAACTCCACTTTCATTATTGCATCCACCAACTGTGTATGAAAATATGAAAATGACAGAAACCAACTCTGAAAAATTTGAAGTTATCCACCTCAAGCTACAGTCATTGAACACTCCTTAGTCTAAGAGACATTGCCTTGTTTAGAATATTCTATCTGTGATACATTTACATGAAACTGCGACAAATGCGTGGTTCTGTTTCCATTTTAAATATTTTGCAATTAACTTTATGCGAGGATGGCACATTCTCCTACGCCCATATAAATACCTCTACCAGGAAGTCTGGCCTAATCTTAATCATCAACTAAAATGAAACAAGTCTCAACTTTCAGAGCAGAAAGAAAGGATCTTGCCCATCTCTTGGTGTGCTGTTTCATTGGTTCAAAGACAATGAAAGGCATTTGATCTATGTGCAATTTAAAGCCACTTCGGAAAATACAAACGACGAAAGGACACAAAAAAAAAAAATAGCTCAGTGGCTAAGGCTTGGATTGAAATCTCTTGTGGCTTACAGGTTTTTAAAGGACTTATGAGATAATTACAGTGCATGTGTGCATGCCTGAGTGCTGGTGTATACGTCTGTGTGTGACAGACTCTGAGCTTGGACTACAGTATGTAAAAGGCTGCCATGAGTCGACAGAGCTTCAGACTCTCATGAATGCAAATTTCATGGACACACATCATCCAGGCTTCATGAAAAACAAATGTGCTAGCTTCTGTTAAAGTCAAACTTCATTAGCTTCCAGAAATTTACCATTTCAATCCTGTTTTCTCACTACAGTTGAAGATCAAAATTATTGGTGAAAGTTTTCTGCATGAAAAGACTACCTTAAGAGTTTGATACACACCTCCTAGGAGAGCTAAGAGACGTAAAGAATGGATGGGGGCTGGAGGGGCTGGGGGAGAGAGGAGGAGGGAGAGAGGGGATACGTTGGGGATGCAGATGGAAAGGGTTATGAAAGACAATGGAGGGAAGAAAAGTCGAAGGAAGAGAAGGGAAGAAAGAGGACACAGGGGCTTTTCTTTTAGACTGCATAATTAACTGTGACAGAGATACATGGTGTACAACACAATTTTCCTTCCATTTCTGATAAAAGATGACAGCAAAAAGATCAATGTAATTGAAAAATATTCACTTGAAAATATGGCCAATCACTATTACTTTGATTGCAGAATAAACTGAACAAACCCTGGCGATTACTGCGGCCTCGATGATCACTCAGGCCAAGCTTCAGCAAGCGATTCAAAGGTGAATGAAGCAGCTAATAAAGCGACAGAGGTCACTGTTTGTGGATCAATGCATTAATGATCACTATTAATTTGCTGAAAATTTGCCAGTCACAACATGTTGTGTATCTGCCAATCCATCTACCCTGCAGAAATCTCAAAAAACCTTTCGCCCAGTGCCGACCGGTTTTCACGTATTCACGAGAACGAGGGCACGTACCTATGTACCATCCAAATTTATGCCATATATGCATGATCGGGAAGACTAGGAGGAGGCCTTAAGTGTTGACCAGATGGTTAAAGAGAGTCATGAGTGAAGTGAATATATACATATCCAGTCATTACAATGTATGCATAGAAATGAACTAAAGTTCCACTTCATTGGCAGTGTGGTCCCAGCTGACCAATTCTAGGGCACACCGGAACCAAACTATTTTAGGGAGAAATAACACTAGATGTTTAGGATTACTGTCATTGTTGGACAACATTTTTTTGCTGACATTTCAATTAACAAACATGAAGCACACAGGGGCAAGTTTCCTTCCAACAGGATGTCATTTTCAATCAACCTGAAAAACATTCACTTATAATTTCACCCACAGTCAACACTGTGTGAATGAAACAAGAAATCTAAACCTAAGGCCTTTTTCAAAAGAAAACATGACATTACTTGTAAAAAATTCTTTTGTGTTCAATTCCATTTGACCCCAAAAGGCCAATGCACTTCCCCTCCATGAACATACAATAGAGATTATTTTTTTCCTGTAACAGGCACTGACGGTGGACATACTGTACCCGTACACGTCTCACAGTCAAAGACGGACATGTAGAGCATATAAGTGGCCATCAACTGGTTTAGCATCCCCAACACATCTTGCAGCAAAAACTCATTTGGACTACACAAATTTTCAAGATTTTCTTGCTCATTTCAAGAGATATATGATGCGTAATACGTGACTACATGACATATAGACATTCTGTGAGGGGGTGGTCCTCCAGATGACCAGGTGATTTGAATGCAAATAACAGCTGAGAACTTCGCTGGAAGACCAAAAGGCTGGCAATTACGGAAGGGCGGTGACCTGGTACACACACGTACACACACACAAAATTGCCAGATGCTAGACCATGGTCAATACGGTAATGCATAGATTATATGAGGTGAGGGTACGTGCTGTGAATTGCCAATTGCACAAACAAAACAAAGATCACAAATGTATGGCATTACTATTGTGAGCAAAATAATGCCAGCTCCTGTCCACAATACCACAAACTACAGGAGCACATAAAGTTTACTGTTTACGTGACATAAACTACAATCTAATTCTGGGGATGACCAGCTACCACATTTTATGTCTTACCTGTGTCCATGGGGCAACATGCTTGACTTGTTTCAACACAATGTCAACAAAGTTCAATGATTTCAACAAATTTCAACACGATTACTTCTGTAGCATACACTGAGTTCTATAATGATGAATGCCTCATCATGGCATGTGAGTTGTCCAGTACTAGTCACCTGGTCATCTACCTTTGTTCTTTGTTAGTGTTTCAGGAAGAGATGGTGGGGGAAAAGATCACGTGTCCAGAAAATCTGAAAGAGAACTATGCTCTCATCTTCCAGATATGTGCAAAAAGAGGCTTAAAAAATGTTTCTTTAGTAGTGGCTGTGAAATATTCCACAGACTTTGACTTTCACTGACAAATTTTCAACTCATATTACAGCTTTAATGATCTCCTCATGTAACCTCTACACACTACTGTGTGTGCCATCAACATCTTCTTTTTCTTAGTACAAATGGTATTACCTAGTGACTATTTCTCAGAGAAATAGATTTAAGAAAATGACATTACGGAACAAAACACAAAGCCTAAATTCTGTACGGCAAAAGGCGTTGAAGTCGTGTAACACAAATCCAATGTAAATTTAAGGAAAATGTAACTCGCAAACAGCTGTACGTTGGGACAATTATCAGGTTATCTAAAACTACAGCACCATTGGTGCAGAGGCTCATACCTCAACATTCTGAAGGTACCATTTATGTATCATTATGTCAAATCATAGGTACCCACTGAGTATCATTATACCAAATCATCAACATTGTACAAGAGAATCTGTAGGACTGCACAATTTTTTCAGAATTTCATAAACTAGAGCCCCAACAGTGCAGAAGTTTGATCTTTGTCAATAAATTAAAGTTGTGAAAATTTTGAAGGGTACTGCCAAATAACAATGCTTATAATTAGCATCACTATTCAAATCCAGTAATTATGAAAACTGTCAATTTCTCTTATTGGTTTGTACTGGCTGTGGGTGTGTGAATTGGTACTAATGTGGAAAAGTGAATGGTCACAAGTTTTCCAAAACCAATTTAAATCATTAGCTACTCACTCATCAGTGGTCATTTACAACTGATTCATAATGTGGCCCTCTTAAGTTGAACATTGATCAGTCACTAGAAACTTGACACACAAGTGATATGTTTGTGAAGACTAACCGAAGTTCATGAAACAACTCAAAGTGCCCCTGTAAGTCCATATACTGGTCAACATACCTGAGGGCAATACAGAGTTTCAGTTAGGTACCAACTGACACTGTCAAATTACACAATTATCATTCCTCACGATAGGGATATTTGAGATGTGTATGACAGTTTGAAGGGTCACTCTAATGGTAGGAGGAGTGATTTGCAGAATTCCATAAAATGGGCCCTACGGTCCTCATGGAACCATAGACTACAAATTCATGATCACCCTAAGATAAAAACTAGCAGAGTATCATTATGACAAACCATCAACATTGCACAAGAGAATACGTAGGAGAAGAACAACTTTGTAGAATTTCCTAAAATGGGCCATAGGGTCCACATGGGACCTTAGACAAACTTTTTTGTACGCCATACATGGACTACCACCCAAGGATTATTGTGTTCAAGTTAAATATAAATCTGTAGATGCAAGTGTGAGAAGCAACATTTCAAACAGTATTTCACATAATGGGCCATTGGGCCCACATGGAGTCTTGGACTACCAATTCCTGAAGACCCTGAAGGGACCAATAACTGAGCATCATTGTGACAAACCATCAACATTGTACAATATAATCTGTAAGAGGAGAAGCATTTTTTAGAATTTCATAAAATGGGCAAGACGGCCCACATGGGACCTTGGCCCAAAAATCCCTGAACAGTTCAATACTCTAAATGGTCCAACATCCAACAAACATTGTATCTAAGTTTCAGACCCAATCCATGAAAGTATGTGGGAGTACAAGCGTTTGGAACAAATTGTGCACAGACAGATAGACACATAGACAGACGGATAGATAGAGTGATGCTGCGTGATCACAAAAGCTCACACCAGCATGCTGGTATGAGCTGAAACTCAAGCAATTGCATTTACTTCTTTTTCTACGCTGCAGTATTTACGGCACACATATCCGTATCAACTCTACCTTCTACAAAGCATGAAAATATCATGCTGCCCTAAATAGAAGGAGTTAACACGCATAATTATAGCTACTCTGTGGGGAGCAAAACAAATTTTTGAAATAAAATGAAAGTGTAATCCTAGCAACGCTTCCTGGTGATGTCAGTTTCTATGGCAGAAAGTGTAATCAACTTGTGCTTTACTCAACTAGGAAAAACACATACATATAATCCTCCAAAACTGTACGACTGCAGGTGGAACGATGTTGAACCGTGTCACCATGGCTAGGAATTTTTTAAATTATGGATTACAAATGCATCAGGGACTTTGCCTCTCCTTACAGCAGCAGTTTACCTTCACAATAAACGGGTGATTGAATAAACAGTTAAATTATGACTGATGATTGTAATCACACTTTTTTTTTTATCTACAGTAGACCAAGATTACACACTTTGCAATGCTACATCTCCTTGGGCATATGACTTTGTTAGACACATTTGCTGGCTGCACAAGAACAGTATATACATACACATCACATGCATTGCTCTTTGTCTCTCTTCACACAGTATATGAGTGCTTCAAAGATGCCTGATCCATGGTTAAAAACTAGAGAACGGTTTTAGAAAAACTGACGATATAGATTGGATGTCACTAGCCTTGGAGATGAAAGAAAAATTGAAGAAAACTCCAGCTGTTTATGAACTGCAAATTGCTTCCGATCCTTGGATTTCAAAAGCTTTTGAATTCTTCCACACAAGTTCTCCAAACAATAAATTATACCAGTCTTTATATAATGTTAGCACGGACCTGTCATCCCTGTTGGCTATCCAAAGGTTCAGTGGTAAAATGCAGAGAACGGAGCCTAGTTTGGTCGAGTAAAAGTTCAACAGGACTCTGACATGTTACCCTTTCCTGACAGAGTGAAACTGAAGAAACTTTATATATTATCCATTGCTAGCTAATACAGTGTGATGAAAATGCAGAGGTGTGGATATACTATCCATTGATAGCTGCTACAGTAGGGTAAAAATAAGTTAGTACCAATGGTATCCATTGCTAGCTGTTAGAGTATCATGAGAATGCAGTAGTATAGGATACTATCCTTTGATAGACCTGTGCTATAGTATAGTCAAAATGCAGAAGTGTGGATACTATCCATTGCTAGCTGTTAAAGTATAGTGAGAAAGTAGCATAGTCAAAAATATCAATTGCTAGCTGCTACAGTAGCATGAGAATGCAATAGTATGGATAATATCCATCGCTAGGTCTTACAGTATTGTGAGAATAAAGTAATACTTGTGGATACTATCCATTGATGGCTGTTACTGCATCACAGTATTGTGAGAATAAAGTAGTACTTGTGGATACTATCCACTGATGGCCGTTACTGTATCATGAGAATGTGGTAGCGTGGATAATATCAATTGCTACCTGCTATTGTACAGTTAAGTGAGGCTGAAATGGTTTGGACACTACCCATTGCTGGCTGCTGCAATACAGTAGGAATGCAGTGTGTGGGACAGGTGAAAGAATTCAATAACTTTTGACACAACTGTATGCACTGTACAAGGCATCCACCATGTTCACAGGATGTATACCCATGTAGCTTAATCAGGCTAACAAACCTTTAGGGTGTGACATGGTGTGAAACAATACATTAAATAAGGTCTTGAAGTTTTACAGTTACGTAAATTACCAACAGGCCGCACCAATATTTTGGTCCGCATGTAAGCTACACATCTCCCTGTTACAGCACTGACAAAAGAGGATAATTAACTTCGTAATGTAATCAATCAATCCAGAATAACATCCCCAGTTCTTCATTTTTCTAATCAAAGACAGAAACGTGTGCATTTCAGGAAGGCACGTACGTCCCTTCGACACCTGAGGTGATATTTAACGAGTAATTTGGCCTTGTTTTGCAGGCACTCTTGAGATGAATGGAAAATGAGACTGCTAGATATTACGTTACTAAACTGTTCCAAAAAGTGACAAAATATAATAAGAAAGAACAAAGCGGTAATTAAATCCCGATTCTTCAAAGAACTGCCAGATGAGAAAAGAGTAAATGAGAATGCCAACTGTCTGCACTCCCATGAATTGCCAACGGCCACATCCGAAGCCTGTGCAAGTAATGGATACACAATGCCAGTATACTGGGCAAGAATGGCAATGTCTTCTGCGATCCCTCATAGGGATAACCGATCTATGAAAAGCCTAGCTTTTATAGAAAGGAAGGACAGAAAGTGCTTCAGATTTCTAGCTCCACAGTGAGTTAATGTAATATCTGATAGTTTCTAAGTTATGTTGAATGTTTTCACTTACTACATTCATGTGATGTTCCCTTTCTTCAATACAGTGAGTGCTATGTTACCATTTCCAAACAGTTCCCCCCTCCTCTTCCCCCAGGAAAAAAAAAACGAATAGGCTTAACAAGTTTTGAACAGTCAGTTACAAGATTATTCACCCTTTATAATACACAGTTGCTTAAAGTGATTGCGTGCATAGGCAAAAAGTAAAAACATTGAAACTTCATCTCCAAAAGTTTGGTAAAGCTTTTAATTACACCAATCACACAATCTGGGAAAATAAATAGGTTTCAGTTGGTTAATTTTGCCATTTGATTTCAAATTCTTCTAACATAACGACAAAAAGTGTAGAATACGATAATGTAGTGGTTGACAGTTTTCATTCAAATCAATGGTGTGCTTCTTTGAACAAGCCAATGGGAAGTATACTAGTATTGAATATTCACTTAACAACTCAGGATCACTGACGCCGCAGGGGTTGTGTTAAGTTCATAGGTTATTTGTAAATACAGTGTTTCCTTTCACCAAATACAACAATTCCCGATACCTACCAAGGAGCGACGACTTGAGTAGTATGTTTTTGATACACTAGTGAGACCTGTACTGTTGCATATTCATTATGTAGGCGGTTATAGTAAGAACCGTTAACTTTCAAATACGATTTCTGTTTCTTACTGTTGCCAATCCCATTGCTTTTCGAAGTAGTTACTGTCATTTTCCTTTATTGAAAGACATAGTCCGTTCATGTACAACATCGCGTGTACATTTAAAAATACAGAAAAAGTTAAGGTAAAACATAATCTTATCTTTTTGGTCTTTCAGTACACACGGAATCTCTTTAAGTATAAGGATATACTGTTTCACATCACTTATGAGCTCAAGTTAACTTAGACCTTAAAGGGAAACAAGGCATTTGTATCAATGGGGAAAATAATCATACTTTTTAAACCAATATTTGTGTGTACAGAATGAGAGATTATTCCAAATACAGAACGATGGTAGCCTTCTTTTCAAGAAATAAGTTTCCCGTAGATACAGTAGGAATTCAGCAAGTTGTTGAAGAAAAGTTTGTTCACCCAAACTTTCAGAAATTCAAACTATGCATCTTCTGTTACTCATCTTGCACACACTGTTCACAGAAGAGGAAGATTTTGCAGATGTTTATCAATGAGAATGAGCATGAATGATTTTAAAGCTATTTTCTTTGCACGCCATGTTGGCGCATTGTTGGTGCCCTATTTCCTTTTCAAAAGCAGCATACAAACAATTAGTGAATTCCAGTTCGAGTGAATCCAAGTCATGATATTGGTTCTCGGTGTGCAACTGTGATACTGAGATTGGCAATCAAAACAAGAGCGACTTTCCTTCAATTGCAAGAGGATATACACTGTTTGCAAAACCATTAGAAATTATTTTCAAGCATAGATTGATTTTTTTTTTTTGTCTCTCTCCTCAGAGATAGTTCCTAATATTGATACAATGTTAGCTATGAAGCCAGGTGTAGATGAAGCTACAATAACAGTCTAAAATAACAAATTTAGGATTTGTAGTACCTGGAAATTAACTTAAACCAACTGATGGTAGTATGTACAGAGCATTTTACAAAGAATTTAAGACAAACATTGAAGCAAAGTATAAGATTTCTAGCACCAAGAATTGTCCTCTTAAAATCCTTTTTCACTCTTAAGTGTAACATCCTGCCAATTGTTGTGTAATGAAGGTTAGTGGTTACAACTACAGTACGTACAATATTTGACGAGATCTTTCACATGCTATATGTCGCCAATATTTCCTTTCCAAGACCCCACCAGCTCTCTCTCCCATCTCTCTCTCTCCCCCCCCCCCTTCCCTGCTCCCACTTCCTTGAAAAGTCACATTTTCAAACTTCACCACAGACTTAGTCCACCCATTTCAGACTTATGGAAATCTGCATACAGCTGTGCAGCATCTGGCACCAACTGTGTAATATTTCAGTTGGTTCCTGTTGGCATGCAGTTATTCAATTCTTGCCTGTTTTTATTTAAGTGACAACCTAGCCCAGGATTTTTTTTTTTTTTGTCTTTTGCTGATGTTAATTGAGTGTAGGTAATGATGATAAGGCTTTTCCGTACTTTTTTCTGTTCACATTTCCTTCAAACTCAGCCAAGGTCATGCAGAATCAAAATATTGTGAACACATCTGTAAAGCGATGAAATGAAAAAATGTCCACCAACGGGCCATTCATCCATGGAAATCAGTTTAAATTTATTTTTCCTAAAGAGAGGTACTTGTAGTTAACAAACATTTTGCTTCAAACTGGTTTCCAAGTCCAGTAAAGAGGATATTTTGCAAACATTGCAGAGACATTACCTTAACGAAGTCAGGATGCTATTTTCACGGCTCATTTGTGAGGAACACTGGCAGAAAAGTGTAAAAAGTTTCCCCTCAACAAGTGCCAATTCTGTTTTAAGCAGCACATGCTTTATTAAACTTGATGCAATCCATTTCGCTTCATTGCTTATGATATTAGAAGCGTCTGCCAAATTGACCAAAAATCATGCAATATTTCTCTCGTAACATCTGCTCAGAATGACTGTCTCGCTTGCAATCTTGACAAATTAATGGTGATAAATGTAATGAATTTTGTGGATTGTTCTCAAAGCGAGCTACGTCTGCGACTGAAGTGGAGGATCTTGCATCACGTTTTTCATGTTTGATTCATTTAATTCAGATTGAATTGCACCTTGAATTTGGCAGGGAAAGAGCAAAAGCAAACACAGAGAAAAAGTATTAATGAATGAAAATGTGTCAAAATCCACTACCAAACTGAGCGCTAACTCAGTTCGATGAAATGTTAACCCACCCAGCATGGCTGCCTATCTTTTCATCCTTTCATGAAGAAGATCCTATTTTCACATTAGTTTTTAGATGAGGGAATATTTTCAAAACTTACAAATACTCCTCATAATTTGGACGGCATTTCTTCGATGGTATTTAATTGCTAAGCAGTATCTTCAGGCGAGAATTTATCATCTAAAGGTTGTGCATCATTAATTTTTCAGGGCTGCCGTTAATACAAAAATATTTTCTTTTGGCTTTCCCCAAAAGCCCCCTGGAGCAGAAAAACCTAGGCACAGCTTCGGAATGAACACAGAGATTTCCAATTAAGATTTCTTATCTCTGGATCTCACTGACAGATACACATGGCATTGAGTCAAAATCAGTCCATTGCTTTGACAGATTATAACTAACGACAAACTTTAAAGTTCTGGCATTCCCCATGGACCATTAGCTATTAGCAAACATCCCATGAGGAATGACTGTGAAACTTAAAATATATAAACGACTGCAAAAAAAACTCAACTCAACATGACTACAAATCATAAAAGGTAATTCACTGGAAAGACCAAAAAAAAATCAGTTACTATCTTCAAATGCCAGTATATCCAAATTGGTGTAACAAAGATCCTGCTATGAGAGTTGCCAGTTGCAATGATGATGAAAAGTCTGCAACTATGTGTCCAAAATTTCAAGACAGAGGAAAGCTATAGAGAATCACTTTGAGTTAAAAAAAAAAAGGTTAAAATTATGTATCATATCAAAACAGTGGGATCACCAACAGAATCTAAAAGAAGACCACTCAGATCTGATATCAGAAGAAAGACGCCAACTGCATCTTGCTCACGTTGTAACTGTGCAAATGAAGAATTTGGTCCTGGGGGAGAAATGTCTACTTAATGGGGTACAGACTTTAAGAAATTTCGGAAAGAATTACGAAACCAGGTAGTCTAAAGGGATTTGTGATTCCTTGCCCATATTCATGAAGTACAACCCACATACAGTACAAGTATTGAATCAAACACTGTGAAGCCTATGTTCACGACTTGATTTCTGACTATGGTGTCTGCTGATGTCAAGTGATCTTTGACCTCCACAGAAAATGACACAATTTCTTGAAAAATGTAGATCTCTTTCTTTGCAAACTCATTCGCAAAAGAATTTTCAGGGATATCGTGTAAACAAGGTTTTCAAAGGTTGGACTATTCATGAGACCGAATGACCTCTGACCTCCAACAAAGACAACAGGGATCATCTACACACCAAGTATGAGATCAGTCAAGGTTACCCTGGATAGTTTGACCTCTGGCCTCATTTAATCCAACCTCTGATGGCCTTAAATGAAGTTTGACCTCCACAAACAACAGTAGGGATCATCTACATAGTATGACTAAGTATGAGATCAGTCAAAGTTACCCATTTTAAGATATTATGTAAACAAGGTCTTCACAGTTTGACCTTTAGTGACCTCAAATGACCTTTGACCTCCACTAAAAATAATAGAGACCATTTACTCAGTATGACCAACCCACACACCAAGTATGACATCAGTCAAGGTTATTCTTCTAGAGATATCTAGTAAGCAAGGTTTTCAGTTTGACCTCTGGTGGTCTCAAATGACCTTTGATCTCCACCAAAAACAACAGGGATCATCTACCCAGCATGACCAACACACACACAAAGTATGGGATCAGTCAAGGTTACCCATCTCGAGATATCATGTAAACAAGCAAAGAGTCACACACGTACAAACACACATCAATATCGAAAAGATTCCTTGCCTGACATTGGCAAGGAATCTATCCCCACAACTGTTGGTATTCACGAGTGACTATACTTACCACTTGGTTTCACTAACACATTCATCTAGCCGTGCTCTAAATGCTCTTGCAATTAATTCCGAATAGTGTGCCCTCTAAAGCCTAGTCTGCCTTTCCTCCATGCAGGAGGTCTGACTGGATGGAACATGTCATAAAAATTACTCCCTCATGTAGGCGTACTTTTCATCCGTAGCTCAGTGCACTTGTTACCAACCTTTACTACTTGTAGACTAGACACCAACTTCACTGAACACATAACATGAAGGACACAAACCTTCTTGAAGCCCTCAAAATGAGCAACCAGCTGCAGTCAGTCAGTATGATGTTTCTGTCTTTGTCATGGCATGTTACTATGTGAGTGGTAACAGCCTACTCAGCTGTAACATGATGACTGCTTACACAAAGAAAAGTTATCATCAATGGAAAGTGGATGCTACAGTACTTCTGACAGGCCACTGTACTGTGCATAATACTGTCCATAGTATTGTCCATATTTATGTTTTGGCAAGAATATCCTCACTTGGTTTGGTTATTTACAAACAACTCACTTTCATGTCTTGACACAACAACTGCACCCCCATCTACTATGCCAACAGTACTAGTATCCTTTTAAACTGAATCTAGCATCCTCTAGTCTGGTACTGGACTAGCACCTTCAGATTCTGCTATCCTTTTGTGTCAGAAGTGAGGAGGAATTCAGTTGTGCACAGACAGGTAAGTGAGGAGTGAGGTAAATACTGTACAGACTTACAGTACATCATGCATCATCCAGGACAGGATGCTTGACTATCAATCAGTTTTGTGCACTACATATCATTCATGCATCAATGTCTTTCTTAACCCTGGTAGAAGACATGGTTTCACAAAAACACTAACTTCAAAAATTTTTACAAAAAAAAAAAAGAAAGAAGTCCGACAGAAAAAAAAACTGATACAGAGCTTACCGGAGCAAAAACGTTCCAGGATTGAGCAGGGACAACCTAGTATTGTTAGCAGATTTATAAGGCCTTAAAATGAAAAATCGGTGACTGCCTGACAAGAGGTTTATCAGGCAATTACATAAAAGAGAAACATCTCAAAACATAAGAAATTGGAGAAAGAAAGGGGCACATGAAGGGGACTGTACTTCTTCTTTTTTTCTGCTACCACAAACCATGTGGATGTAAATCAAGAAAGACTTGTTTATGCAATAAAGCTGCACAGAATGAAGTTTGACTTTCATGACTAGCAATCTGCTTTTCATTTAATTTCAAGATCACGGGAATGGTGGCAAAATATCCTCCAAGAGAAGTTTCTACCATTTCACAAACTTTAACTTCAGAGAAAGTCTGGGAGGATATCTCCGCTGAGATGAATCAGTTTGAATCTTTAGGCTATTTTTAAGCAAAAGCTGAATGAGGTCAAGTCTAGGCATAAAGGTTACAGTGCTAGATCTTTATTTGGGTGCTCATTGTGTGAGCTTGGACAATGTATCAAAGTGAGGGGTGGATATATATCTACTATGCAAATACTTGAAAATTCAGAGAAAGCATTTTTAACTTGTGCTTGGCTGCTGCAAACTTTAGCAACTATTTACAACTAACAGCGAAGTTCTTTTCCTTGGAAACAGCAATAACAAAGCTCACCAGTTGGGAATGAAAACAAAAATTTTCAAAATGAACATTTCCCTCTGAAAGTGCAACAAATCAAAACAATATTTCAGGGCCAGCAGCCACATGGTAGTGGAGGCACTCTACCTATAGGCTATGGCAATTCAGCCTTGCTAATGTATTACTGCACATATAAACAAGACACAAATTTGATTTTAAAGCAACACAGATATATTTGAAAGGAGAAAGAAAAGTGACATTCATTGATTGACCAAAGTGACTGATCAGTGATAACCTTTAAGTATTTAGGACAATGTTCTTTAATGTAGGCTCCTATGAACTGAGACATTTTCACTTTGCTGTGTAGGTGCTCCTCTTCTGGGACATCTCCAAAATTGACTGAATTTGGATTTTGTTCGAGTGTCCATAATCCCCATACACTACTTGATGTACCCATATATGGCAGATAGTAGGGACATTGTAAAGGAACAACTAACTAGAAGAGCACGTTCCACCTCGTGGCAATATGTAACAACCCCCTTTGAACTCTAATATTTACAAAATGCCACCTTCCATCAAGAATTAAAGGTCTTACAAAAACAATTTTTCCTGATATTGCATCTGTTTTGCTACATAAAATCACCAAATTGCTACACAGACCATTGTGTAGCAGTTTCTGTACATGCAACGTTAGAGCTTTCACTGATTTGGGGACAAAAATTGCAGGAAACAAGAATGCTGTGACTCAGATTTTGAACACTAAAATTATACCCAGTTTTCATTTACCATGTTATTCACAAGCATCATGCGCAGCCAATGGGGATTGCATGTTTAGGTTTAGGCATCAAAGCTATTGATCACAGGTATCTGAGTGTCTGCCATATAGACCTGAATATTTTATATTTAAGTTTTGTTTACTTCTCTGGACAATTAAAATAAACTTGTCACAGGTGCACATCAGATCCCTGGATAGGAAACTTACAAAACCCATCTGAGCTTAATTGGAATGCCAGCTGGATCACCTAATTCCAACTCACGCCCTTTCACTAATTAGTCATCATAAATTATTAGTCACTATAACAATCACAATGAATAGCTACTCACTGCACATGCATGAGACTCCAGACAATTCCTACAAGGTGGTTTGTACATACGCATAACGCAAGTAACGTCCAGTTCACTCCGAGATGTACACCAGCAAAAGATGGAGGGAAGATAAAAAGCGCTTTCACACTACCCCCAATGACTGTGATTGCATAACCTTTCACCCACTGACATCTCTTCCTGAGTCTGTCCATGAACAGCATGTACACTGTACAGAATATATCAGTATAGGGAGCACAATGATTGTCTATGGTATCAACCAAAGAGATGAACTGATGTATACTGTACAAACAGTGTTGTACACTCAGTTGCTCAGCTAGGCTGTCTGGACAGTAAAATTGAGCCATGATGAAGCTGCATGATTCTGCGAGATCAACAGTTAATCACAGGAACAAGGGAGTTACATAATAATAAAAAAAATGCACATGCACAGAGTGAATGGGAATGGAACCTGGGTCACGCTCACTGTATACTAAACTGATAATGCCGAGTAGTCACTTTTATCTGTATACACCATGAGATAAGGCCAAGAAAAAGAGAAAACTTGTCTTGTCCAACTAGTCTTGTCCAAACTTTCACAGACAATTGGGTTTGCAGGCCTTTACCTTTTTTGATGCAGGAACCTGAAAGGCCTATTGACAGTATAGCAAACTGTTTTTACATGCCTCATCCCTGTACCAATGAGTGCTGTGAAGACATAACTTGCAAAGACATCACTTGCAAAGACATCACTTAAGCCTTGGAAAGATGATTTCCACCATCATGACAAGACATTTTCAGTGAAAAAAATTGTAATTTTAATAGAAAAAAAAAATAGTGCATGGGGGCTTGAGCGTGCAGGCAGGGACAACAGAAACTATTTTTTTGTTTCAATTGGCCTAAACATGTGCAACTAGACAGATACTCTTGTATTTCAACCAGCCAAAGGATGATTTGATATGTACCTCAGTGGTCTAAATGAATCACTAAGTCTCTACAAACACCTGACAATAGAATGAAAAAACAGATTAAAAATGAAAAAGGTATGACACAGTACATCAAAGGTAGTAATACAATACTTATTAGTTCACACACTAACCTGGCAGGAACACACACGAAACCAGCACAGACAGAGAGAAAAATGAAAGAGTGTATCCAAGGGTTGTTGATCAATTTAAGGGACTTGTCCAGTGACCAGTAACGATACCACAATACCACACTGATGTTCCCTTGCCTTGTCACTTTTGCAGGTACTGTAAACAGGTAGTAGTGGTTAATCTACCACAAGTGTACACAAACACACTGGCATGGAACAGTCTGTTAACCTACCAATAACAATCCAGTACTGTGTATTGACTTTGGTATTTTGTACAGCACTTTCTTGCAAATCTTATTGTGAGACATGCTTCTTTTGTCCCACTTCTCTTTCAGAGACATTACAGTCTCATGCCAAGGACTAAAGTGCTTTGAATCAATTGATATCCCGCCCCACGGATGGAGCTTTTGTCATGACAAGGAGTACCCGGTTAAATCCTCTGGAATTTTTCGGTGGGTGGGGCATAAGATGACTTCCTCATGCATTGGCAAATATGACTTGCCTAGAGTGACTGGTTCCAGCAAAACAGTGAAAACATGCAAAAAACCAGAAAGCCCAAAGGCTTTGTGATTCCTTGCTACATGGTTATATTACAACAAACATGAATTATTCACATGACATGTATAAGATCAACGGCCGTTATTTTTCTTGATACACCACAAGCCTTTAACCCAAAATGACTTTTATTTTGGTGACCTAAAATGACCGCGACATTTGAAGTCCACCAAAAGCAATAGGAATCACCTACCCAGGCCATACAACCCACACATCAAGTACAGTATGAGTATGACATCAGTCAACATTATCTCTGAACTCCAAGAAACACACAGTAATCAATGCTGCTTCTAGTTTTGCCTGTTGTTAGTTGAATCAAATAACTCAACCTTACCTCATCTGAACTCAGCTTGTCTGCCATATTTACCTCAAAATTCTTCATAAACGACCAGAATGTTCTTGGGTCTCCATCGTATGGTGGAATTTCTGCCTTAGGTAATTCCAACACTAATTTTAAACTCAATTTCCTCCTTTTAACTTTTTCAATGCTTCCTCTCTCTCCTCAGTATAATGCTTTTGGCATTCCAACATCCAGCTTCCTGCTTGCTCAAATGCTTCATCAGACGACAGCCCAGCCAGATCAGCATGAACCTCTTCCATTGCCTCAAATTGGTGCTCTGCCTTTTGCAAATTTTCCTTTATCAACTCTGCAATAATTTCTTCCTTGTAACAAGTAGCTTTTAACACACTCAAAGTCCTCGTAAGTTGACCCTAAGTTATGATTCCTCCTCAATATTTTTGCTTCCTCCATCCTTTCCAACATTGTGAAATATGATTGAAAGCACTCCAATTTGGTTGTTAAGAAACCTTGTTCTGCTACCAGCTGTTCCTCTGGATATTTATATTATCCAAATAAATGACAGAACAGATGGTTTTTTTTATTTTCTTCATTTTTTTATAAACCCATTAACATTCCAATGCATGGGGTTTATCTGACCCCATGACCCCCATACCAAGACTATCTCTCTGGACAACTTATCAAGGCCCCTCACACTAGAAGTTACTCACTAAGTTACAAATGCAGTACTGTAGGGAGCATTCCCATTGAGTTAACTGTGTGCGACAGAATCAAAAACTGCCATTGCACAATGTAGCCCCATATGCATTTGTATGGTAGTTTATAATAACCACAGTAATGGTGTTTAGGCGATTCTTATTGTTTTATAGTGAAAAATTATCCCTTCCTCTCTATTGATAAGCATTAAATTTCACAGGGTCGTGAATCTGTTAATAACAGACAACCTTATCAAGTTTAAAACAAATCTGACCCACGGATAAGGAACTATGGCAGTTTTAACATTTTTTATGTTTTACCCCATAACCTCATTAATATGCAAGATTTGGACACCAAAAACAATAGGGATCATCTACTCAATATGGGCAACCTACATGCCAAAAATGAAATTACTCAGAGCTACCCTTCTTGAGATAGAGTGTTTACGAGCAACCGTCACACACACACACACGTACACACACGCATACACACACACAACATCAGGACTGCATACATTCCCCTGCCTACGGCAAGGAATCAAAAATCACTTAACAGATGCTCAATGGGTCTTTTGTGTGATACTGACGATGAGGAAATCCTACTTAAAACGATCCTTTGAGAACAAAGTTCACACCTTAAAAAGATGAATTCTGCTATGCTATGAAAATAACTTGAAGTTGGAATACTCAATGAATACTGGAGGCTACGGACACACAGCCTACTCCACTGCCAAGAAATGTGGTCTCCGGGTATCGTAATCTCAACTGCACACAAAATTTTTTTAGCAACCAACAAGGGTTACATAAAGACATTTAAACAAATGGAACCAGCCAACACTTATTTCTCACTTAAACAAAACTATACCATACATTACAATGAAGGAAATCATGCAAAATCACAAAAATGCCAATTAAATGGTGTCACATGTTTCTCTGTAAAATATTTCAGGGAGGAGTTCTTTCAGGTAGACAATAATAACAGGAAACAACCATTACTGTATGCCTTGTTACTTCTGTACTATAACAATGCCTTGGTAATGTAAATTTACATAGATGTCTCTCATACATAAAAAAACATTAAATAAAAGAACATAAAAGTGTGTAGCGCCTGGTGGACAGCCACAGTGGAAAGGAACGAACACATGGCATGCATGTTCTCCTACATACCGCTCCTTGCATGATTCTTAACATAGCTGCAGCTGCATACCATTTCAAATACTCATGATGATAGTCACATTATGATGAGTGTGTATCCAACTCATAGATATTCATTTCAAATGGTTAAACACTGAATTACACTCTGGGACTAGTGTTTGAAAGATACCAAAGATTGCTCTGTGTTTCCATGTTCCATACATTTGATATTTTTTTGTCTGATTTCCATGGAGTCTTAGATGTGACACTTAACTTCTTCGTACATCCATCCACCAGCCTTGTAGACTTTTTGACTGCTTGAGCTTAAGGTAATTGTCATGTTCTGTGCCATACATTTCATTAATAACCACAAAGCATTTTGGAACTTGGCAAATTTAATGTCTTCAGGAAGTGATGTTAATGATAACATGGATTGCACAATCTGGCTGAGAGGTTCCTATCTTTATGGGGACCAAATCTGTCGCTACTTTTATTGTCCTATTCCAATAAAAGACCATAAATATGAAAAGCCAACCCACGAATAATAAACCTTCTTTTTCATTAATTACCACAATGGGTAAATGATCAACTTAAGCAGGTACTGATTAAGGGTTTCTGTTTCAACTCAATACTTCTTTACAACTTAAAATCTTTATACTTTAACCATTAGCAGGGGTACATTACAGTATTATATATTTCACACAATTGGGGGCATCTTTGACAGATGGTGCAATCCCCACCAATGCTGATTAGCAGTGCACTGAATGACTTTGAATCTTATTCAAAGTTGACTGTTAAATAGTAACAATGTCTGCATGTCAGAGTCAGTCACTAAGTCTGTCTAGCAGTCTATCTAACTACCTATCTACATATCACTCTCACTCACTCAGTCAGTCAGTCACAAGGATTGTTATGTGTAAGGAGGCATTGCTTCCCATGTATAGCTAATGCAGGAGTAGATGCGTGTGACAGCATGTTTGTCCCATGTTATCTACAAAAGTAGTTCTTTGTGAGCGACGTCGGTTTTCACGTTTTCCTTCTTGTTACCTGATGATACCAACGAAACATTTACAGACGACATCACAATCTGGTCACACCAAACAATTCAAATGTGCTCATTGACGTCTCACTGTAGGAATGTCTGAATACAAAAGGCTAATGAGCAAGTAACTAGCTCTTCTGCTTGCTTCCACTATTGGAAATATCATTTCCTTGATCACAAAACTGCATTGTAATGATTTCTAGCCACAATGACAACTCTTGTGAAAGACGAAGTATTTCTAGTGAGTGATCATGTACACAACAAACAGAGTTTGTGGCAAATTCCAAACCAATGCAAATATTTTGCTATCACATTGACACCATCGAGCCATTTTGGTTTGGTGAAATAAGTCACGGTATATTTTCCAAGTATCCTTTCCTACAACAACCTTTATCATATTTCAATCTGTGAGTGACTTTCAGAGTATAGGGTCACTACTCAGTGGTCAAAACAAAGCCTGTTGACTCATAGCTTATTAAACAGGGCAAAGTTCAAATATGGGTGACAGGCCACTGAACAGTCAGATCAGCACAGTCCCTGGCAGAGTGAGAGTGAAAGAAATAGTGCACAGTTCTGTACCATTACTGATTAAATGATGGTGATACAAAATGTTTCAAAACCTTGCACACACAGGAGCTATAATGTGATTTTATGGCATTCAAGTGCTTGATAAGCGCATAAAATGAAGTTCCTTTCAGCGCTCTCTGCCAAGGTAAGAGCATAAGCACCGAGTGCTGATGGAGGAGGGCTGGAGAGCACGGCAAACCAGACTGAAGTGTTTTTACTGCCATTTTTATTTCCGTTCATGCTAAAAAGAATTATCAGCAGGTGGAAGTGCATTACAGAGTAGACATAGGGCTTACAGAGCATGTGAAAAAAGATCTGACTTAAAGACAAAAACTCATCACCCCAGACAGTTTCAATTCTCCCAACCACCTACCTCTAGTCCCTCCCTCAGCCTGTCTTAAATTTCTCCACATGTGTAATCAAAACAATGGATCCCTGTGTACGCTGCGCAATACAAGCTGCTCTGCATCTTTCGAATTTGCTGTCGATCTAAGAGTACTGTAACTCAGAATCAGTTGAGAATTTTGCTTTCTGAGACGTAAAAATATAGCTTAGGGTGATGCAATACAGCCTTTAATATGAATTATATCACAGAATTACCATCGATCCTAATTGGTACAATTTAGCCATCCAGAAAACATCAACGGACCTTCATATTTTGCTCAGAACTAGATATTTAAACAGTAATTACACAGGATCATTACATCACGACTAAGCTTTCATTGCCCAGCCTACATGGCCACTCTTCAAAATGCTCATTGTTCCAATCTAAGAACAGTGGGCTTGGATAGGGTGCCTGAATTCACTTCAGAGTCTCAACTTGTGGCCAGGTGTCGTGATTTGATGCCACTTTCCTTCAAGTCACGACTCCTGTAGAATTTTCAAAAATATTAAAGAAACATATTCATGAAGATTGTTTTGTGTGTGTGTGTGTGCTTAGCACTTTGAACTTATGTTCTTCTGCAAGCTTAATACATTATAACAAATACAAATCTAGTACGGCATTTTTTTACACTTTTTGCTTACCAATCAGGCCAAGACAATGTCTCACAACCTAGATCATTAGCGAGAACCCCATTTCTAACCCACCAACACCATTTGGGTAGATTTATTATCCATTCTTTCTCAAAATATGAAGTTTTACATGTGCACATGAAAGTTACCACATCAGCAAAACTAATACCGAGCAGGCAGGAGCCACCAGCAGCTTCAGAGATGCGACTATTTCAGGCCCAAAGAATATTGGAGTCACCCACAACCGATGAACGATTTCTAAATGACATGCCCATAATGAAAGAGAGGTCACTTTGCCCAAGGTTGTGAAAAGCAAAAGTTGTTATTGGTAGTGCTTGGCACAGGGTACTAATGTTTGACCAGAGTGCTCTCTGTGACAACGGAGGTCAGCTAACAGAATATCTGATATCTCCACTCTAGGGTTACCAGCCTTCAGTGGATGATCCAATAGGAGATACCAGCTGTAACTGGAGAGTAAGGAGAGATCCAATCGCTTAATACATCCTGTTGCATTCCTTACATTCTGAGGCTTGCAGGAAAAGTTAAGGGATACATCTTCAAATTTCTGGATATCAAGAGGCCTTGCTTGGTGACTTGTGCATAATTATATCAACAGGCATGCATCCAGTTATCGATAGCAGCAATTGGATTCTCGTATGTTCTTCCTTGCTTTTAGATCTGAAGAAATAGCACATTCAAACATGTCATGAATCTCAAAAGGTGGAATAACCTTTTGCCTCATTACTTGGCCGAATTGTGAGCTGCTTTGTTTGTTTTTTCTTTTTTTTTTTTGTTGTTAATTTCGTCATGATCAGGAAACTCTAAAATTTGAGTTTTGAAGCTTAGGAAGGATCATTGTAGTTCAAAGGACAAATCCAGCATTGCAACATGGCAATGTATGAATTTCGAAATTTTTGAAAGTTTGAGGATCAGGAAGCCCACATGGGCTCATCAACGACCCTATACCATGTTGATCGTGGATGAACACTGGCAAGATTCGCCTACTCTTTTTGATAAGTGGCCAGAGGATATTCGAGGCAGGGGTGAAACCAGACATTCCCTGATGCAGAAAAATGCAAAGCCAAACCTGCTTCATGGACTGCCATTTAACATCCCCATTTGATGTGTGTCCCCCCAGTCTTTAGCCACTTTCCCAAAGGCTGGGACGAGTGGAGATTAGAGAACCTGCCCAGCTCAGCAGCCCATCAACTGCACAGAACAAGCTGAAGCGGACAAGACCTAAATCGGACGACAGAACCGCAAATAACCCCTCAGCAGCGACTGTAAACAGCTCATCTGAACAAGCTAAATTTGAATTCCAAGAAATTTCCAAGTGGTTCCTCCCAGATTTGATTGGGAGGGGGGAACCCATAGATTGCAAGATAGACACTGGCACATGGCACTTACTGAGCAGAATAAATCAACAATATTGGAAAGGAAATATGGCAGAATGAGCCAACATTGCTAGAGTCAAAATTTGGTTACATTTAGGGAAATAACACCTTGTGGTAAGAGGCACAGGCATATACTGGCATTGAATGTCTAATCCTACAGTATATACTATAGAGTCAAATGCTGGCTGTTATCAAGGAGCCATAAATTAAGACATATATATGTGTGGATGTTGTTATAAAAAATGGTACTTTGTAGTGTTCCTGCAATTGAAAAGTTGTCTAGATCCATTCCTAAAGTAGGAAACTGGAAATTCGGATTTGTAGGCAGCTTTTAAATGAACAAAGTAATAATGGATAAGTACTTCATAAAACACAATGACATATATTTTGTAAACACGAACACAAACCATTATGCAGTTACATAAATTTGGTTTTCTGTGGATGTTTTCAGGCTGGAAGAAGTAATTCTTGGTGACCACCTGATTGAAGGTTAAAGTTCACAGTCTTCCAACAGTGTAAGTTTTACAATGCCATCTCCAGTGGATGACTCACACTATCTATACACAGGAAATTTTCTCTAACACTAAGTCTCTGTGAAGTGACTGGGCTGGCTGCAATTCAAAACTAATAAACACCAGCTATCTTTAACAACATTCAACATCACACTTGCTCACAAGAATCACACAGAAAGTTTGAAAACAAAACTGAAAAGTACATGCGGCCTTAAATGTACGGACAACAGTACACATGACAGAGTCTGCAAGTCATTCTTTACAACACCAAAAAAACAAGGTGTCTAACTAAGCTTACGATAGTACAGCAAACTATATACACAGCAACAGCAAGGTACAGTGTGATTATCCTAACTGTACACTACCTGATATTGTCACTGGTTTCTGCAACTTCTCAGAGTTCCTTTTGTTATTCCTGCGTGCCATGTTGTTCTTTTTCACTCACTGTAAAAATTTCAAAGTCCAGCACAAACTTGTCCACATTTCTTTTTCGGTGCACCGTCAATTAAACACTTTTAAGTTTGTCACGGAGTGTTTGCAGAGGCCATCCTTCATGTGTTGGCAGACTTTAGACGAAGAACAGTGACCATGCTGCCATGCACTGATTTTAATGGGCCCTCAAGTTGCAATGGGTTGTACTTTTTAACAAACAATTATTAACTCAGACACATGGAGAAACCCTGGATAGGTTGGTTGAGTCTGCTAACCTATGCACCTTTCGAAAATTATTACTGACACAATCAGGAGCCATAAAAAGACCCAACAGGAACATTTACTGCCAAGGCATTTGTGCTCATAGGTTCATCACTGATGGTGCACAGTCCAAAACTGAATAAGACAAAACTGTGCAGGTGTAAAAGCTAATACTTCATCACATCACCATGTGAGTGGCAAACAAACACCAGAATGTTAAAGGGCATGATCCATCTACAATGGGTAACACTCTCAGCACTGCATCAAGACCTTTTTTCATGCAGCGTGCACCGTATCTGTGGCAGTCTCCTGGAGAATGGATCTGTGCACTTCACTGACGGCAAGAGTCTTCTTTCACTTACACCTTACCACCTGTAGTTGCCAACTTGATCTAAATTATACTGGCTAACTTCTTTTCTGAATCAGTTCACTGCATGGATCAACATTCAACAAGTTTTCCTCCTCACTCAACCAATTGAAGACTCTCTCCAGTATCTTCTGGATGGTACAGTAAGCCTGCCTCTAATGTGCCTGTCTAGGTGGCAGCTACTGTAAGGCAGTGCATCTGTGATTGGCGACGGTACGCCATTTCACATACGTCAACACATCGCGCAAGTTAAATCCTCAAAATATCGTGAACAATCGCATGAATAATATTTCCAAAGTCGCTTTCATAAACAGTAAACACCGAGCAAAGCACAGCATGTGCTGCTTTTCCCTTCGGCTACGGTTTAAGAGATCTCCGAGAGAAAATTTCACAAAGCTTCCTTTCCCCTGGCACACGGAAAAAAAATTGCATGCATTACGTGCCAATTTGGAAAACAAAACCAGGCAAACTGTCACATAAGAATTTGTTTACACTAAATGAGAACATGTGATTTTCAATCAACGGTGAACTTCGAACGATTTTGCTCCCTGTAAACAAATGTGATTAATATCTGCCATAGAAAATGGCTAAAGAGACGGTCGTAAAGATTCTGAGAGTTTGTACTGACACAATCCTTGTAGGTTGACAATTGGTTTGAGTACCCACTAATGCAATGCAAATGAAAAATGTACAAACCAGAATATAACCCATTGAAAACTGTAAATGAGACTGCAGGGAGAACAGAATAGCAGATCAAGTATACAGCTATGAGATGTGAAGTAGAAGAAAAGAGGCAACTGCACCATACAAATGCTATCAGCTGACCACTTGTATCTTGTGTGTATATATATATATATATACCAGTGGATTTTAAACACAGATGGCAAAGAGCTGACTGGCTGTAAAATACACATCAATGAAGGGGAATCTAAACCAATGGCTGGACAGGACGGCAGTGAGGAGTCAATGACAAGCCAGATAGTCAATCTAATGAATATGCAGCAGACAGGATTCCATACATGTATATAGTAGACTAACGGTGTCACTACAGCTGGAAGTGAAAGACGGACTTAAAATGCATCGATACTTTGATTAATTACAGTTCCCTGAGGAGAAATGAAAGCTGGGTTAAATACAAATCAATGAGAGGAATGAATATTATAAATATATTTAATTCTACAGGCTTTCAAAAACAACTGTTCAGAAATGAAAGTCATGCTACAAGTAAAATGAAAGAAAAGCACCAGGGGAAATTTACCTAAATTATTTATTTGAACTGCTACATAGTTCTGATAATTTGAGAAACAGAGATATTTTTTGTCTTTCATTCCACTTTCCTTTTTTTCCTCACAAAATGACTGTGACAGTCAGGGTGCAGGATATTGTTCACTGTTTCATTCGCAATGGATTGTAAAATTTTCTGAAAGGGCAAGTAACTCTCCTGGTTTGGTAAATTTGCAAACTATGTTCTGAATGCTATTAATGAGGATGTTATAACATGCAGCACTTTTGGTCCATTTTCCAATTCTCATGTCAATCTCCAGTCCATCCTCTTCCTTTAAAGGGAAATAGGGCATTTGTTTTAGAGAAAACATCCGTATTTTTTAAACCAATGTTTGTGGACGTAGAATGATAGATTATTCAAAATAAGGAAGGACAGTAGCCTTCTTCTAACGAAATAAGCTCCTCACAGATAGAAATTCAGTTATTTCTCACTCAACACTAATTTGTTCACCCAAACTTTTCAGAATTCAAATGATGCATCTTCCGTTGCTCATCACATGCATAATGTTTTAAGGAGATGAAGCTTTGGCAGATGTTTATTGATGACACTGAATGGTTTAACAATGATGAAAGCTACTTTCTTTTGTATGACATGTTGGTGTATTCTAAACGCCCTATTTCCCTTTAACTCCACTCTTTTGTCACCACTTATCACATTTTTCCACAACTCACTGGTGTGGGTGTTCACGAGTGACTATACTTACCCCTAGCTTCACTAACCTAGCTCAAAGTGCAATCAAAATCCATTCTGACACTGAGCCCTCTAAACCTAGGCTCACCTCGTTTGACTTCCGCTCTGGCTGAGACAACATGCAATTTTCAAGTGCTCGGGATTTGCCCTTGGTGAGAGCTTTCTTGGTCGTAAACCTCAAGAATTCTTCTTTTCTCAGTATATGTCTACAATGTGAATCCAGTATATTTCAAAGGTAAGGATTGTTGGCATTGTAAAGTGCATACGTGCTCCTATGCCCCGCTGTATGGTCACTGAATGCATTTGAACATTGCCATGTTACCCTAACCTAACCCCTAGACCAACCCAGGGCTAACACTGTGACTCGCAACTTTGTTTTATTTTTAAGCCAAACAATAATTTCAGCAGAACCGGGTCCTAAAGTAATGTGCAGGACTTGCATGTGAATGACCGCAGCATATTTGAAACTTGTTAATTTTTATAGACCATTGTGATAGGCATATAACAAGGGATATATACCAGACAGGGATGATCCTTAAGCAACTGAAAATGGTTGTCCGAAGGACAACCAGCTGCAAAAATTTGGTTGTCCTCCCAAAAATTTGGTCGTCCTCCACAACGGACATGTAAAAACAAGAAATGTGCAAAATGTGTATTTTGCACAGTCAAGACGATGTTTTTATTTGTCTTTCTTATACAGGTTGAAACTTTCCATAGCTAAATTATACTACTGACTTGTAACTTATAAGTAATGCTCAGGGTTTCTCCAAAGGGAATCACTGATGCTGTAAAGTATATATCATATGGAAGAAAATCTCTTTATAGTATAATGTTTGTTTCAAATCAAAATATGATACATTACTAATCTTGAACGGTACTATCACTATTTAGAAAATTCATACCAGCTCTCCTTGCACGTAGCACATATGACCGAATTCTTCAACTGCGACTCATCTATCTGGTACTTGCTGTGTACAGTATGTGTATGTCTGGTACAGTAAAATCAGTTGAAACATGATCGTACACTGAGACTGTTTGTTTGGCGTTTTACTTACCGTGGATTTCAGGTTGTTTTGGCGGATTTTTGTGAAAGAAAACAGATGTTTTGGAATGGAGTTCATGCATGTTAAATATTTTGGTTGCATCTCAGTGTTGAGTTGTACGCATTGTGTCACAATATAAATGACCAGGGGTAAAAATTTGGTCGTCCAAAGGACAACCTGAGGTAGTAACTTGGTCGTCCTACAGAAATTTTGGTCGTCTCGGACGACCGGACGACCGCTAAATTTCATCCCTGCCAGAGTTTCATTTCATGTCCTCATGAAAGTTTCAATCCCCACACAGCTCTATGCATGCACCCATAACTGTGTTCAAAACTTACACAAAGCAGGAATGAAAATTAATGTTACTTGCATCATCAACTTTACAACTGGCTTTTGTTCCATAACAATAAGTAACTGCACCACTGTGTCATTGGTAACCATGCCACCACTTCCAACAACCACGGCAGGCCAACCCCGATGACGAAAAAGTGTTCAGGATTCACATCTGAGCAGTTAATGTACATTACAAATGGTGTTCTGAGAAATAGTCTCATTCACATTTCACCTTCATATGTGCAAGGTTTGCTTATAAATGTTAATCAGTGAGTAGTAGGCTTCTTAAGTACAAATTGGGGTTAAGGCATGGTATAAGTCTTGGTCAAGAAATTAAGTACAATGGAATTCAACAAAACTAATGTACAATACTTTATGGTTATTGCATTGTCACCATTGCCATATATTATTTTCTTTGAGGAGAGGAACTGGTGGAAATGGCAGTCACGGGTAGAAAAAGTTTGGAAGCCTGCAGGCTCCTCCCTGGGAAAGTTGTGTATTCAGAGGGAAATTTGAGTATTTGGAGGAAAACTTACCCCTTTTTTACAGAAATATTACCAGAAACTGTGGAAAACCGAGACTCCCTTCACCAGAAATGGGCATGTTTTATAGCACCGATGGCAGTGACAATAAGAATGAGAGAAGGGAGACTTGGAGAAAAAGAAGGCAGAGGGTACAAGTGCTCATGGCGGCTGTTTGGACTTCATGTATGATAAGGGCACTGCTACTCTAGCAAAGAGATGCAACTGTTGCTATGGAAGCACTGACTGAGGGGGCTCTCCTGGAATCAATCTCCAGCTACTCAAATGCTAGAGATGTGGGGGTATGTTTGATGCAAGATACAGTATCTACGTGCAAACAGTAATATACAATATTATGTAAACATAACAGAGTAATGCAGAGGTGCTAACAGTTCGTAAACTATGTATGCAAATACTTTGATTAACACTTATCTAAACGACAGGCCTACTGTACACTTACGCTAAATTGACAGTAATTCAGTTTTGTGCATGTATGCAAGCAACAGCGACTATGAAAAAGGTATTGTTAAGTAATAAGCCTTTTCAGACTGAATGTAAGTGCAGCAATTATTCAGTCTTTTATGTGAGGTAGTGTTGCATACATGATTACCACAACTGTCTCAATACTAACTACTCAGTGATGCTTTACATGCAGTACTGCCTTAAGCTGCTACTCATTCTTCATTTGAGCGACAAGCAGTAAATTTCTGTACGGTACATAGTGCAAGGTTTGCAGGATGAACAATACAGTCAGTCTTGCGCCCATGTTTAAATTTTGAGACTTGTGTGGAGACGATGACATAGTCACCAGTAGGGACCACAAGTTAACAATCATCAGTATTTGTAGACTTCGAACAATGCCATACCAGACCGTCCTCAATATGACCTTCATTTCCACCAAATACCAAAATTTGAATTATCTTTTGTTCACCACAATTTCAGCCCTTGTTTGATTTTCACCTTCAGCAGACAAGTTCAGGGAATCCATTTCAGTTTACACAATAATTTTCTCATTGTAAAAGTGTTGTTTAATTGTCTATAGTGGAAACTACAGCACCTTAGGACTGATGCACAAAAGTTTGAGTAAAATTTACTCACCAAACAATTTCCATGTAATGATATTTTTAGCATTTGAGATAATTTTAAAGGATCTTAAATTAAAGCAATAGGCTGAATTTTCATGTCTGGAGAACATCTTACATCAGTTTTCTCAGCAGACTCACCTCATGAGTAATGGATCATTCAACAATATTATGAAATTGTTTCAATATTAAAGTTGGGAGATGTCTGATCCATATGACTGGGTGTCAACGATTAAAGCAAATATTTCTACAAAATTTTTCTGTAGAAATTAAAAGATTCAACGGGCAACTATGCTTTTCAGAGACAGAGTTGCATTCTACCAATCCTCAAATGTACTTTTGATGAACAAATGAAATCTAAAATCCCTTGTCATGTTCGTATTGTGCTCCATATTTTGCGACATCCATCAAATCATATGGTGATGGCAGCGTTTTCACTCTTCCAAGTCCCAGCACACTCATTCTTCTTGGCACTATTCAGTAATTCTCTGAAGTCAAAGAAAACTTGCTGGAAATGAAATATCTTTTCCATGCTTTCAGACAACGTATCATCAGGGAATTTAAAAATAATAACTGTCAGTGTCACCCAATGCGAACGGCAGAGCCCACTGACATGCCCGAGTACAACATAAATTGCAGTCAGGCTCCAGTTATAGATTCTGCACAGGCAAGTTCTTGTGTGTAGTGTAGACATATTCCAGGGCAACAATCTGTATACAGCAATACGCTGTATTTCTGCACATACTACACTGCTACCTTTATTTGCAAATCCAGCCATAATTACCTCAAGAGTCCTACATCAATTAAAATTCTTGAATGCCAATGCCTATGAGAACCTTCACAAAGGGAGCCCAGAAACTCCTTCTTCATTGTCAATTGTTAATCTGCATCAACCCATGAAACCATGTCAGCACAATAATGGCTGACACAAAACTTGAAAGTGACTTAGTACGACTATTTCCCCAGTTTCCCTGACTTCCTTTAATGAAGTACAATACACATATATACAGTGTGGCACTGAGTCATTGGTGGCATTAGAAGCCTACTGAACATAAAACAACAAGGCCATTGACTTCTGTTATTCCTTGCCCAATTTGACTAGTGACTTTGACTGAAAAATTCTCCACCTGTCACAGCAACGCCGCCTCACATGTCGAAGGTTTGTGGTCACAATTTGGCCAAAAAGATGCTTCTTGCATAATATTAACTCAACAAGAAAGAGGTGGCTGAGTATTAAACCAGTGTCACCAAAATGGGAAGCAGATAGACTGTTAATGGCAACAATTTTGCTCAGATGTGAGCACCATGTTGTAGAGACATATCCTTCTGGCCAACAGACGGTATTTTCTAGCGTGTAAATTGAACATACAGGAAAATAGGAAAAAGCACAATTGGCCAGTTTGAACTATTTGGAATAGTTCTGTACAAAATCACATATACTTCATTTTACATTCATGAAGAGTTAAGTAGGATGTGTTACTAAAGTTGAAGAATAAACATATTTCAACTCAAATGTGAATACTAAATTTTACACTTATCTGTGAGTCCATTGGTCACAGTTCTTAATGACTATTTTGTCACCTGCACAGCTTTGCTGAAAAATTACAGTATCACGCTGCTCCCTGCAAAGCAGGAATCCACGAATACTATATACATACACGCCAGCTCGCCCGGGGGTTCAGCTCAAAGCATGCTCAAGCTAGTGCCATTCTGCAATTAATGTAAAATCATGAATAACTCTAACATATTTTTCCCTCTAAGCTGTAACATTGGTGTGATTCACTGAAGAGGGTATAGCGCAAATTTTCATCTGGGCTAGTGGATTGTGACAATATGACTGTCACATGCCCATGGGCATATATGTATTGAAATTTTCAGTCCTGCTATTATCTTTGTAAAGTCTGTCTGCATGCACTGTAGTGTAGAACAGCTAAGTTTTAACAATCTGAGCGCTGTACATGAACAGGCAGTTAATCAAGGGGTTCATAAGTCTGATAAATGCAATCACAACAGGTCTCATAAATTGTTTGAACACAGTTCTGTGCACACAGCTAAGATAAACAGCGATACAACTGTTTGTCACTTTAATGGCGAATATCAAAGTCACGATTGTTTACTCTACACATGTAGGCAAACAAATCAGTGAGGACAATAGCTTGCACTGGTGATGTAAACTCTCACATGGAAAGCAACTGATATGACATGAGGCTACGAAACTGTGATCAAGTTGCAAAGGCTGTGTGCTGTTACAGCATCATATTTCCCAATCGATCTGAAATTTTACACTTCGATGTATTCTGAAGCACCTGTCTTATACTTAAGAGGAGGTTATCTTTACAGATACTGTAGGTGGTAGCACTTGGTCAAAATATAGCATTGTACAGCAATGAACATGTCATGATTATGTAGTGTTTCCACAGTCATACTAAATCTCACCTATGTATAGACACTTACAAGTGATGACACACGTCTCCAACTACTACACACCTTTGAATAATAATAAAAAACAACTTTACAAAACAGTTTCGCAACCACTAGCGAACGAGTGATCCAAAGGAAAATTACAGACATTAAGATTCTAAGAAGGACCATAATGCAGCTGAAGTACTTTTGATGAGAAAGAGCCACAAAGCTAAAATGGACCTCAAGTAAGCTCCTACAGGACCTGTAGTAGGCTACTTCAGGTCTATGGCTTGGCTCCTACAAGTCTGTGGTAAGGTGCTTCAGAGGAATCAATAATCAATAATTGTCATTCCTCACTCGCTTAGGTAATAGTTTGGGAATTGGGAACAAATTTGAGGAGCAGAGAAGATGTAAATAACTTATGTCAGACTCTAGACAGGCTGCTAGACACTGCAAAAAGTTCTTGGCGATTTTTCAATGGGTAGATGAACATTAATGAATGCAGTGTCAGAGTTGTAACTTGGCCAGAGGATTGAGGTTCAGAGCTGAGCATCTTACTTGCAGGTGGGTATTCAAAAGTTGAATCACCGTTTCACCACGCAAACCATAACTTGAACATTTTGGGAGTGGTGGCACTTGGGGCAATGCAGTGCAGCTGCGAAGTGTCACTTGGGCAATCCAGTAAATGGCTGACTAAACACACATGTACTGTACATGTCTTATAGCATACCTGAATGTACGAAACATCATATTAGCAAGTTTGAATCGTTAGAAAATTGTTAAAAATATGCGTATGATACTAAGGAGAATGATTACAAGTCTCATCAACTCCACTGTTTTTTCTTTCATTGTCTTTGTCTTGTCACTTTTGTGATCACATAAACTTAACCATGACTGACTATGGCCATTGAATATGATGAAGTCATGTTGTACTGTGACCAACTTACGAACATTTCTACCAAAAGGCATCACAATACCCACAGTCTTGTTTCACCAACATTATTTAGGAGATTTCACAGCATTTTACAATTTCTCTGTTTACATCAAGACAAACATGACACTGGTAGGTCTTATGGTCATGTTTACAAATGGTGCACATATAAAAGAGCAAGCAACCTTTAAAACTCCTCAATGCATCTGGCCTTTGAAAAGTGTGCAAGTCACTTCTATGTGGCAATGACTTACCAATATCCTGATCCTGAATAATTTCAAAATATTTATATTATGTGTAATCACCCATGGCAACTAGTTCTCACCTACTATAATAGGGAGAAATGTCTGACATCCAAAACTAGAACATCATTCAGAGGAACAGAAGGGATAGACTGCTGTACAGCACGTTTGACTAGTCTTACCAAATGGCAAATGCCTTTTATTTCTTTTACGGTAGCTTATAATTCTAATTGGAGGAAGCAACAATAGACATTATCTGTGATGCAATGCAGTTTCAAAGAAATCCTGAGTTTTCAACATCCACCAGAGACCTGCTTTTGACTCCCTGCATCAACCCAGACAAAGTAGCGACAAATGCTTCACACTGCCTCTTGACCCTCAGAAATTGTACGAAATTTAGAATTACATTTACACCTTTGACAATTATTTTCAGTGAGCTTTAATTTTGTCACCTCAGCAATGCGTTTGTCAATTTGTCTAGAAAAAATGATACCTTTGCATTCTTTGTTTACAGTAGCTTGTAATGCAATACTCTCAATTTAAAGGAGGATACTGTGAGTAGTTGGGAGAGGACTGACTGTAAACATACTTTTTCCAGTGTTGCCAAGGTCAGATGATCTTTCAGAGGCAGGAATTTTTGTGTGCAAGTGTAGCACCACCGCAAATTGCACTGAGTATACTAGACATTTTGACAAACTTAATCAAACAGAAACATACTGCAGTTAAAGTGGGATACACACTCAACAATATTTTAAATTCAAACATCCTTTTCTGTCAAATGAAGGAATGTTATCAAAACTTGGCTGTTTGATCAAATTCTGCAGATAATGTTCACAGAATGAACGTTTTTGCTGACCTGAAAGCAGGCCACATACAGAACTATGTAAACTTCTTTTTCACAACTAGTCTACCTATCCTCTTTAAAGGTTTAACTGTTTTTTTTTTTCCAGTCATGGTTTCTTCCCCAGTTTATAAATATGCTGCGTACTGTAACTATTACACTCGAGGTAAGCACAAGAGAAGCTTCACTTCCTGTAATAACTGTATCACTCCAATGTTGCCAGGTACATTCATACAATGTCAGGAAGCATCAAACGTTCATCAAGTTACTGAGATAACAGAAATCAAGAGTTGACTTCTTCATCCATGTCACAATATCATGGTTAGTACATTCCTACTGGTAGAATTCCATCCCTGCCTCATGGCTTTAAAGGACCTTAACTAAAATTCCAGGACCTTAACGAAAATTCCAGAACCTTAACTAAAATTCCAGGACCTACACATAGAATACATGTTTCTTTTTCCTTGTTTACTGTAAATCTCAGTTGCAATAGGCTATACCAGGCTTCCTCAATTACATTTTCTGAAGCACCACATTACAAAATGTTACTGATAAAATGCGCCACTGATCAGCGTCCTGGGGAAGGGATATAAGGGGAGGGGTGCATTTCAGAAGGAGCTTAGATGCAAAATGCTGCAAAGTTTGTTAAATTTTCAAGGCCAAAACTTTTCCCAAACTTAACGATTTTTTGAAGACAATAATGCTGAATTTTCTGAAATACCGTCCCACACAGCAGTCAGGTGGTTAAGCAAGAGGAAAGCGTCAAAACGTATGTGGAATTTGAGGGAGCACATATGTGCGTATCTTCAAATTTTTCAATATTCTCGCAGTAATTTTTTGCGCCACTCCAAACCACGTTGCGTCACAAGTGGCGCGCACGCTGCTAGTTGAGGAATCCTGCACTATACTGCCTGAGGGCATTAACCCGTTTTGGTAGGTGAACTATTTCTACAGTGTACAATCCATTGTAAGAATCACCTGGGTATTAAAAACACCACTCATTAGTGTTTCCAGGATTTTCTAAACTGCGTAAGTAGGGACGAAAGGTGTGCTTTATCAAAAATCCCTAACTTTTTTCCAGGATTTTTACAAAGCTCATTTCCCTGACCCTCCAGGCCTGGAAGTTTATATCTGGCTTATCCCTGATTTTCCAGGATTCCATGACCCCTGTGAGCCATGAATTTATTTAGCAACTTGTACTGTAATAGTGTGCTGTAAATGTTCAGTATTGTTAATGACTCTGTACAGTTTAGTTACATTTTGAAGGTTAATTCAAAGATTTACACCACACTATGAGCATTAATTGCTGGAAAGGCCATCCATTGACCTTTCAAATATGTTTTGTCCTGCGTATGCAAGGGGTCCACAACTGTCTCAATATCTAATGCACATACTGTTATGTGCATACTCCGGGATCAAGTCACAAGGGCCAGTGACGATCCACTGTAGTCACCGCCAACATTGGCCGACTATAGTGGAAGAACACATTGCAAACCACGGTACTGGCTGGTACAAACTTCAGAGACTTCTTATGGTAACAAAAGTGTCTGGTGACAGATTTGCAATGTAGAGTGATAATGATCGTTAATTACCCTCAACGTTGTTGCTATAGTAGTGTATCAGATGTTCAGAATCTCTCACTTTAAACATTTGCCATCAACAAATGGGTAATAGACTCAACAGGTGTGACAAAATATCATAAATTGTGCAAAACAACTCAAAAGCAGGTCTTCAGAATTGCCCCCCAACTGACTGATAAACAAACTTCCATCTTGCATATATGTCTCCATTAGGTGTAAATCATGCCCTAAAAAGAATTCCAGTTGGTGTCTTATGTAAATACTCATCCCATTGTGTAATTTCCCAGGCAATTTCACAACTCTCTCCTTCACACCAAGTTTGTCTCCAGGATGTCAACAGCTACGGTACTGTATGTACAGACTTGTCTATTTGCAGAGCAGTTTCAATATACCACAGGTTTGGATTTAAAATATGTCATTACTGTACATGTTAGTTTTTGCAACGGGCACTCAGGCCAAACAAAACTCCAACATTGACGTGCCCACCCAACGTGGTTAGTCTGGCTACAGGCCTGCCAGGCGAGCTTCAAAGACCTTGAATTTTGGGTATCCAGTTCCAAATTTTGGACCAGGTGCCCACACTAGTAAATTCATCCTCTACAGGGCCATAGGCCAACAACAATGAAAGTAACATTAATAATAATTACAACAACGTAAGACTTATAATGCGCCAAATCCATCGAAGTGCTTATGGTGCTTTACAAAAAAACAGAATCGAAAAAGCAAAAGCAGAAAGTAAGGAATGTGCGCAATAAAGAATCACCTGCAAAACTACACCAACATGTTCAAAAGCAGATTAAATGCTCTAGTATCCTACCACATACTCTAAATTGCATTTCTCTTCACCTTTCCCAATAAAATCTACAGTAAGTGACTTCCAACTTTCATATCATGCCGAAACCTTATTTCACCACTGTACATACTAAACTTCACCACCAGTTCACTGCTATAAACTTATGGATGTCACTGCCACAACGTACAAGATACGTTCAGTCCTATCCGTGCCATATGTATAGAACATGCCTCTGAACAAAAACACTGGATCACACTGACAGAACCTACAGACTTCTATTGTTCCGTGGTTTTCTTTTAACAGTTGCCTTCATAAGCAACATTCTATGGGGAGTCAAGTATAAGGTCAAAACACAAGTGGCTTAGTGATTCTCTGCCTGAGAGAATACAACAGTTTCCTTCAAGATTGTATAACATGAACCATTACTGAATACAAGTGTATTGAGGCTGAAATGGTTGAGACATGAAAAGTAAAGGTATGTTGGACTTGAGTATATATCTCTGACATGCAATTTGACATTTGATTAGAACTTTAGAATCTTCTACATCTGACTATGAGCAGAACGTGCCTAATTTCTAACAATCTTTCCTTTTGTTAGTTTGAGAAATATTCACCTCAAGTGAACTTTGCCCTTCATGCAAAATGTTGTTAATCACAGCCTATCTTTACACTAACTGTGTTGTTCAAGCAACTTCTACATGGAAAGTCTGAAGTTCAAGTGAATTACTTTTCCTGGTTTGAGATCTTTCCGTTCACAAGGTTTGCACACTTTCATCTCTTCATAAGACCTTTGACTTAAATCAAAAATTTGTTTACTTTTTTTTTTCAATGTCCCTTATGTTAACATCCCACTCATAATATTCAATTGTTTGGAAGACTCTCTCCTTAGCTTTGAATATGTAACACTGTTTGACAAAGGTTATCAATCCAATGCTGTGAGTAGGGTAAACATTGAGGTCATATATACCATAGTATACAAACATGACAATTTTATCATAACATGAACAGGTACCTTTTACACAGATAAACAGGATTGCATCTCTTTTTTTTTTTTGCATCAAATTACCCCAAATTGCAATTTGATCAATGGATTTTTATCAATGCTGAATGAAATGTCACCAATTAAGTTTTGCATCTCTCCAATAATTACAACTATGCCTCGCAAACTTGACACACAATAATCTACAGCAGAAGAGAAGTGGCTGTTCAGTATACCTCTGCTCTAATCCTACACTGAATTGCTTTACCCATCCCAGCAAAAGAAACTTTGAAAACAAGACTCTTGTGAGGATTACAACAATTATGCTCACACAACTGCAAGAAACCTTGTCGCTGGCAACACGAACGACATAACCTAGTAGGAACTATCTGCAAATGGAAATACTAATGCTCTAGACTATATGTGAATGTGACAGTATAAATTGCACAGAATTTGATGAAAGAGTCTCTTCATTTAAAAATAAGTATACGCAAAAAAAGACCACACGAGCATAGCTGTGAAATTGACTATGCACATGGTGTCCTTCCCATAATGGCCTACTGAATGTTTTTTTTTTTTATCACAGAAAACATACCAATGACGTCAGCTACACACATACCTAAATACACACACATTCATGTCTGCATGATTGCAGAAGTTACATTATCAAAACAAAAAACCGACACATGGAATATGGGATAATGAGAGAATCCTGGTTAAAAACCAGGATTCTCCCATTAAATCAGGAGAGTTCACAGGTCTGCTTTAGGATGATGCCATTTTTGGTCACACCCTCCCTAACAAACATAAACCTCATCATAACACAATACGGGAAGCCTGACAATTCTAACCCAAGATCATCTCAGAGTGAGTTGTTGCTACGTATTGTAATAAGGATAGCAACCAGAGAGTAATGAGTCACACTCCAGTGGACGTATCTCCTGGCCTCACAGATCCCGTGTACAAACTGTGTGTGCTCAAGCATGTGGGATATGCGGACTGGATAATGGACAGCAGCATGAAGTTTTATGGACCTGAGATGATCTAAGCTGTATATATGGGGCTTTCCTACTTGACTTTTGTCCATGAAACTTGATCCCACTTCAGATATACACAGCATTAGCCATCCTGGCAAACTTTCCCCTCAATCTCTAAGATGTTTTTGTTGCTTTTCTCCCTTTGTTTTGTTTCGTTTTTTTTTTTTTGTACTTCTCTTTTCCTCTTTAACACGTATTTCTATTCAAAGGGGGATCTGGGGGTGGCATGATGTCCCTCAGTGGGTCGCATTTGCTCCACAGGTTGTCCATACCTGACGTAATTGATGGTTGAAACTTTCTGCCATCCCAAAGAGCTATCTGCCCAAGAACAAACAAAATCTGAGATTTTGTTTTAACTCAGTGGGCCAGGCTCCTATGAACCAGGTATGTAAACATAATAGAATATGTGTGCATTTCATGCTCATCACAAGTTACTAAAACAATATTTTATGTTCGGGGAAATTCATATCAAGGCTCCAATCATGCATAATGCCTTACTACATGGAAAAATCAAATAAGTCTGTGACCTGTAGTTGGAGTGAGTTTGCAGATGTACAAATTCTGGGTTGAACTTGAAGCAGTTCCTCTGTATGATACTAGCCATGGATGTTCCCGCAAAGTGACTAGTACTTCAGACTGGATTGGCTGGTGCTTGAATTCGGGACCATAAGATGTGATGTGAAAGATTCCAGTGTAAAGAACAGCACATCACTATTGTTCAAAAATCTGTACATCCATGACTAACAACAACACTCCAAATTACATCTCTTATAAGCCCATGACTAATGTTTTTGAGTGGAATTGTACATGGACTTGATGTGAAAGTTCTTCGCCTAAATGTGCATATGCAAAAGGGTTGCATTTATTATTCAGGGACCAACACATCATTTCAGTTAAAAAGCTGTTTTCAATAAATATTTCGGAATGGATTCGAGAATGTGCAGATTTGGGGTGCCTGAATGTGGCTTCTGGTTTCAGATCGAACAATAACCAGAAGGACAATTCAGGTAATGTAGTGTGCAAAGTTGTCGAAATCGAGTCCGGGCATCTGGATGCTGGGATTAGGAAAGACCTCTCAAGTGGAAGGGTATTCTATAGTTGAACGTTTTGGGTTATGCGGTTCACAGTATATTACATAACGTCATGAAAACACCAGCTTGAAGTTCACTTTTATTCTCATAAATTTGATTTACAATCATCATAATTCACTAATTGTGCCTCTCCTACCTTAGTTTCCTATGGTACTGTAGTAGTATTACGGGCTAGCCTAGGGCCTATGGACCATTGATTTTGTGCCAATTGTGAACCATGCTGCCTAAATTACTTAGGCCTAGCTTATCAAAATATTTACAGAAACAGATAGACCCATGTTTAAAACCGTAACGTCATTGTGGGTCGGTACTGGTTTCCTAAAATCTGAAAGACTTCAAGAGAAAAAATAGGCCTACATTAAATTGGCATGACTGCATCGCATAACTCAGTCAAGCCGGCCTAACGTTTTTTAACTCACGGACAGGTGTCTATTGAATACCACAAAACGACGTTGGACGTAAATTACGACAATCAGCTTTCAGTTTCATATCTGTTAACGTAAATTAATCATAGTACTTGCAATACTTACAACCTGATCCACGTTAAAATACTGCTTAGGAATTTGACCAAATATCCACTCTTTCTTAGACAGTGTACATTAACCTTTTTTTCAGCCTCTCCTTGTGTCCTCTTGGACCGACTGCCACCAGAATCGGACTGTATGAATATTTTTAATCAATAAACAAACCTTGTAATGTATTGTAGCATAACGTGTGTGGCAGTCCCTTATACGGTCTGACTCACACATCTGATGGCAGTGTAACTGACATAACGTTATAGTGTAAACGTACGGTAGTGCATTTTTGTGTGCTCGTATATGCTTGCAGCCGGTACAGGTGCGGTGAAAGCCAAAGCCAGGGGTGACGTATGTTTGTCCCAAATATTTGTACGTTCGTGCAACTGACCAATAATGAATAATGCAGTTGAGTAGGGTGAAGTCGGTTCGTGAGGGGTTCAGGGGAGGCTTCTTGAGGGGGTGTTCTTGGTTTTTGTGGTTTTGTTTGTTTCTCACTACAGTTAAGTACTTTTGCACATTAGTTACTGTTTTATCTCTTTTGTTGATTTTTCAACTTTGGACGAGCTGCCTTCACCGGATGGCTCTTCCTTCGTTCCTCACCTGGGACTAAAGGGAAGGAGGGGGTTAGCAATGTAAATCAAATATAAAGCTAAATAAATGTAGACTGCAAATATGTAACTAGTCGAGAACAGGCGTGTAGCCTGGATTTCGCCGGAGGGGGGGGGGGGGTGCAGAACAGTGACATATGTGGGAGGGAAGTCTAAAGGTAGGGGACTGAAGGAGGGTCTCCCTCCCCTTTGGCAAAAAATTAATATTTCTTCTCTTTGTTGCAAGAAAAAGCAAAAACAAAAAAAAGTTTTAGAACAGTGCTTTTAGTAGAACGAAATCAATGAAGCTTAAATAACAAAAAATGCACTCACTCCTGCTATCAAAGACGCTAACCTGGAGAAAAAAAGGTCAGTGACGGCACAAGGAGGGTGCATTCAGCTGAAGTGACCTGACATACTTAATTTTCCATTTACCTTTCTGTTTTGTTGAGCCCATGAGATATGCTAAAACCTCAGAGCTTCAGGACTCCCAACAGACGTTGCCTCTCGACCCCACAATTTGCTGTAAGTTTTCGTATCTGAAGAAGGCCTATACTATCCTGAGGCTTAAGTTTTCACCAAGAGATACTCTAAAACCCCAGAGCTTTCCAGAGTCGTAACCAAGTCACTCTTTTTTGGCAAGTCAACTCAACGACACTTATTTTAGCGACTCAAGTTGCAAGTCATGACTCCAGCCACTGTGACTCGAGTCATGACTTGATTACACCTCTGGAGCTTTCGGGGTCTTTGCCCCTGGACCCAGTAAGGGATCCTAGTTCTCGTCATGTCAACTTAGCCGAAATAATTAAAATCATTCCAAATCTTTGTGTTTAACTTCGAACAAAAATATACGTGTCCTGAGATTTAATTTTTTCGATTTTTTTAATTCATACAGTGGGCTCATATTTCTTTGCACACAAGATCGATATGTAAGGGGCCCATATGGGTCAGCCCATATAACCCAGATGGTGCAATTGTCACATGTGCACACCATAACTATCACATATGGGTCATATGGTTATCTGGACTGGTCCATACGGGTTTGTATGGGCCTCATATGGATTCACCTATATGGGTCTCATATTGTAATATTATGTGAAGATTTAAAATTAATAAAAAAAAGTTTAACATTGTAGATGTAAATATTCATACAGAAATTACCTAAATATCGGCAAACATACTTATCAAGCTATGTACTGGCACTCACAAACAACTGCACATCTTTGATATAATGTCGCTTTTTTTTTTTTGTCAGAAATCCCCTAAGTATTTGCAACCGACCTAGGTAAAATAACACTTGACTGTCCGTCATTCACTTTATTTGATTTCTTGTCAGTTCAGAAAACCTTAAGAGCTCCATGACATAACGTAAAAGAAAATGTAGGCAAAACATGAAATTGTGAAAGGAAGCTTGCACTCTGAAGGAAAAAAATGAGGGGCCGATTTCACCATAGACTTAAGGCATGATATCCATGAAAAGAACTAAGGAGAAGAACAAAATCACAAGACACCTGACCCCCGCCCTACCCACTTCCCTCACATCCTTTACCTATGACCTCCATTCCTCCCCTGCTTTCCTCCCGCACACAAGGTTACGAACCACATTTTGAAAAAAAAAGTGCAATATCAAAGGAAGTGGTTGCCAAACGAATATAATCTAAGAGGGAGTGTTATGTCATGATGGTGGGATACGATTTGGCGGTTATCAGTATTACCGAAACCGGTATATGTATAACTTGAACAAAAAATGTTATACTGGAAAGCAATCGTGAAATATCGAAAATATGGTCAAATATTGACAGAAGAAGTGGAATAATCATTGCAGACGAATATTTCAGTTAAACTAAAGAGTCATAAACTGATTGGAAAACGGCCCTGCTAATTGAAGCTGAGATTTTACTAGCACCTTCGAGTCGGCCCCTCAGGTATCAATTACTGTATGCCAACCATCTAATACGTACGGAAGCCGAGAGGTGCGGTGGGATGGCGTAATCGACATTCTTGTAAACCATTAGAATTTGCAAAGTCTTTCTCGGCGAATGAATTCCCCTCCTTTGATACACTCCTCATAATTTGAGCTGCAGCCTACTTACACGCAACCGAGGGTATTTACTCATCTAGTAATCGCTTTTCCCTGTGATCACCGTCCGCCGCCAGCGATCAATGAGGGGAGTAAACACTCTTCCGGAAGAGCAGTGCAGTAAATATACAGATGTTTCTTCAGAGGTGGCGGAACCAAGATAAGGAACAGAAACTTTCGAGCCCAAGCAGACTCTGCAGAGTCTAGTAAACCATCGATTTTCCTGTCCCGATTTCTGAAAACATGTGAAAGAAGAAAAATCCAAAAATTAGGAAGACGATGTCACAAAATCTAAACGATGAGCTTTATTTCTCGTCTTTGACGTAACATACATAAAGACCATTAAAATAAAAACAGCTTATGGCAATTACATGCGACTAACAATGTACGGCATCAACAGAATAAGCAATTTCTTTAAAGCGCATGCGCCGTTAACCAGCTAAAATTGATTCAGTAAATAGCAGTACCCTCAGTCTTTTTCACGTTTGCTTTCGTTTTTATCATATGGCTGAGTTAACATACTAAGTTAACGTTTCATTTCAAATCCATGCAGATTTCAATATTTACACTACTTGGAAATAATTTATTTTCTACCTTTTCATGTACCGTAGTAGGCCTAAAAAATAAGTTTTTGTAAATGGAAAATTGCAACATTAAGAGCAGTCTTAAAGTGATTGCGTGCGTAGACAAAAAGTAAAAACATTGAAATTTCATCTCCAAAATTTTGGTAAGGCTTTTAATTACACCATTCAGACAATCTGGGAAAATAAATAGGTTTCAGGTGGTTAATTTTGCCATATGATTTCAAATTCTTCTAACATAACGACAAAAAGTGTAGAATACGATAATGTAGTGGTTGATAGTTTTCATTCAAATCAACGGTGTGCTTCTTTGAGCAAGCCAATGGGAAGTGTACTAGTATTGAATATTCAGTCAACAACTCAGGATCACTGACGCCGCGGGCAAGGTTGTGTTCAGTTCGTATACAGTGTTTCCTTTCACCAAATACTACAATTCCCGATACCTACCAAGGAGCGACGACTTGAGTAGTATGTTTTTGATACACTATAGTGAGACCTGTACTGTTGCATATTCATTATGTAGGCGGTTATAGTAAGAACCGTTCATTTTCAAATATGATTTCTGTTTTTTACTGTTTTTATGCTAATCCCGTTGCTTTTCGAAGTAGTTACTGTCAATTTCCTTCATTGAAAGACATACCGGTAGTCCGTTTATGTTCAACCTCGCGTGTACATTTAAAAATAAAGAAAAAGTTAAGATCAAACATAATCTTATCTTTTTGGTTTTGCAGTACACACGCAATCAAAGGCAGGAACTCCCGAAATGCGAGTCCCCATATCTTGATCGCATGGGGGAGGGAGGGAGGGGGGGGGGAGGAGTGAGTGTCTTCCATATATCTGAAGGATCTACATAGTAGGTCTAACAGTGCTTTCAAGTACGGTGTAAGTCTGTAAGAGTTTATCTATTAACACCGTAAGTGCAACAATGATATGTCTGATATGATCCGCAACCGGACCGATGAATAACCAAGCCATACTGAAACTAACTGTCGGCTATTGATATGAAGGAGGACGACTATAAAGGACGACTACCAAAGGCATAACAAACTTGACGCTGCGTACTTTCTTTTTGTTCACTTTGTTCAATTGTAGTTGTATACATGATTACGTCACAATGCATGGAATGTGGATTGAAACGAAAGCACAGCAGTCAATACCATGGAAATGTCAACAAAACACTTCGGAAGTTCAATCAACTTTTTTCCAACAATTTATTAGCTCCATGACCTCAAATCGCAAAGTTTGCTTCATAGAATTGTGGCATTCATTAGGAAAATTGTCACTAACGAAAGCGGTATACTGTGGGAGCACCCTGGCTTTGATGTTTCATTAAACTATATTATTCTGAAAGAAATTTCAGTTTCATAGGAGGGTTAATCATTGTTCGACTGTTCTTATTCAGCAATTTTGTGATCATAAATTTGAAAGGAAACTTGATTTGTAGAAACTTTTTTAAGTTAAATGAATAGTATAGGCCTATGGTACTTAAAGGCTCTATTGCAGCACCCTAAGCTATATTTTTACCTCCCGGAAAGCAAAATTCTCAACTGGTTCTAAGTTACAGTACTCTTAGATTGACAGCAAATTCGAAAGATGCAGAGCAGTTCGTATTACACAGCATACACAGGAATCCATTGTTTTGATTACACATGTGGAGGAATTCAAGACAGGCTAAGGGAGGGACTAGAGGTAGGTGGTTGGGAGAATTGAAACTGTCTGGGGTGATGAGTTTTTGTCTTTAATTGTGACCATGGCTTTGGCGCCACGGAGTTATACTTTGTTCACAGACTGAGGTCAGTCATGTAAGGAAGGATCCAGCGTATCAAAACTCTGGATAGCCCGCAATGAGTCTGAGAAATTTATGGTTATTGTCACAGACACGAAGGAAGGTCTTTATATACGAAGGATTACATACATAGATGTGTTTATACCTTAAAGGCCGTGACTCATCGTCTGACTCATCGTCTCAGACAGTTCCAGTTCTTCCACTTACCTCTAGTCCCTTCGACAGCCTATCGGTCTAGAGCAACTCCACATGTGTAATCAAAAACACTTGGCCTTATGTATACTGTGTAATATTAGCTACTCTGCATCTTTCGAATTTGCTGTCCACCAAAGATCAAAACCAATTAACAATTTTGCTTACTCCTATAGCCAAAACTGTAGTTTAGGTGATGAGTGACTGCTCTTAAAAGACGCATATCTGACGGTGGTTATAAGTTAGCTTAAGGTTTTAAGGCATTAACCACTGAAGGCAATATATTCTATAAAAATTAGGAATATTTTCCTCTCTTTATTGATGAAAACATTATCTGAAGGGCATTTACCGTTCGGAAGTTATGTATTTTTAAAGAAATGTCTATTTTAAAAGGGTCCATTGCACTTTTGAAAACCTGTGATGTCACCCAGGCACAACTTCTTGAATCCTTTGTGTATCTTTACAATCTTGACCGTCCGAAAAGAAACATTGTTTAAAAGATGCTGGCCTGCCTTCATTTCTAAAATATTTTTAGGTAAATCTACAATGTACCCAGTCTTCATTTCACTAGTGTCAAATTTCAAAGTTAAATGAGGGCTTCAATTTGAAAGGAGAAAAAAAAGAAGAGGTTTTACGATAATTTGCCAGCGTTACATAGTATTTTGGTAGCCTTGAGGTAACCTAAAATTGTTCTTATCAGGAGTAATCTTTCTTCAAACAACAATATCTTGAGTTAGGAACAAGATATTGACATGAGATTTTAAATGACTGCAGAACGGAAAATTATTCTCCTTCATTTAAGAACCTCTCCAATTGTCAGAAAAAGATGCCCTTAAGTTGTCAGCTGGAAGGCAGATGCTGGACTCGGTGGAAGTTGGACACGGGCAGGAGACACCCCTTATGGGTATATTTCCTAATACAGATATCAATTTCAATTGTGAGTTAAAGGGAAGTGGGGCGTTTGTTTTAGAGAAGATATCCATACTTTTGAAACCAATCTTTGTGGATGAAGAATGAAAGATTATTCAACATAAGGAAGGACAGTAGCCTTCTCTTCAAGAAATAAGCTCCTTACAGAGAGAAATTCAGTGATTTGTTGCTCGACACTAATTTGTTCACCCAAACTTTTCAAAATTCAAATGATGCATCTTCCGTTACTCATCACATGCATAATGTTTTGAGGAAATGAAACTTTGGTAGATGTTTATTAATGAGACTGAATGGTTTAACAATGATTACAGCCATTTTCTTTTGTATGTCATATTGTGTATTCTAAACGCCCTATTTCCCTTTAATCCCTCCTCCGTGCAAATGACCCACAAAACATCTTTCCTGCAAAAAGATAAATTTACGCAGTGGCGTAACCAAACTTTTTCATCGATGGTGGGGGGGGGGGGGAGGGGGGTGACTGAGGTATGGCAAAGGATTGATGTGGGGAAAACAGTAATGACACTACAAAAGAAGCGTCAACATCACTTTGAGTGTAGTCGACCGAAAAAAAAATGTGGATAAAAATGCCTATCACTTTGCAGGAAATGGCACTCTCCAGTCTCTTTGACTGTTGCGGCTTCCATCTAAAACTTTTTTTTCCATTTTTTAGAACACAGATTCAGCAGTTTACATTTCCAGTACAAATAATGTAGAGGGGATAACAAGAGAATTTCATAGATATACAGTTCATGGATGGACATCAACGTGTAATCACCATTTTATGCTGCATGCCAAAAGAGGCCTGACAGGGTTTTAGTGACTAGGTTGGTTCACAACTAAATCACTATATTGCAGGTACCTCCTATTTATTACATAATTTGGAGGTCAGTCTTTGGCTACATTCTTTGGCATAAGCAATTCTAGCAATTCCTCAGCAATTCTATTTTAACTCTCAACTTAGTCCAGTTTCACTAGAGGATTTGTTTGCATGATCGAAGTCTGCCGTGTCAACTACTAATTACGCTGAAAATTCATCGCGCCCTCTATTCTTTGGCATTTTAAGGAATCCTCAGTCTAAAAAGTAAAGTAGCGCCACGGATACCATCTTCGCTCGTCAAATTTTGTTTATAAGAGCATAGCAACAATAGGTCAATGTACGTGTGCAACCGCAACTTATATTACTGCTATGTACCTATAACGTTTACATTCACACACTATATGCAAATTGCAATGCAGCATTACGTACGCAGTCGTCCTTGCCAAAGAACAGGCCTAACATTATTAATAATATTAGGCCTGTTTCTGTTACGCTAAGTTAGAAAGTTAGAGTTCTGACCAACTTAGCCTATGATTAACACAACTTTGCCAAGTCGCATCAAGTTGCCAAGAACTACAGATCTAACTTACTCGACGTTGTTACAGTAGCAAGGACTAGCAGACTACTGTAGTTTTTAGATTTGACATTGGACTTTTTAGCTGTCTCCAGTGCACTGCGTTATCCTCTAGAAGTGTTTGCTGGCTAGCCTCAGCCTAAGTTTGTGTCAGGTGAGGATTTGTAACAATGTAAGTTAGACCTTAGTCAGCCTAACACATACTAGGTTTGATAAGTTGTAACGAAGTTCGCCAAGAGTTAAGTTAATTAATATGCCTAGGCCTATGGCCGAGCCTATAGAACGCAAGACTAACTAACGTACTAGCTAACTAAAGTTTAAGTTTGAGCTTAACTTCTCAAACATTTTGAATAATAAAGTGGCCAACATCTGAAGTGAAGGCATGTACTATGATGATGAAGTTCACCATTGGCAATTCTTATGTGCTTAGGGCCTAGCCTAGGTAAATTAGGCCTAAGTTGTGGTAGGCCTAATCCTCTAATTGTATCAAACTAAGCTTTGTCTGTTTGACTGACCTGTGCAAGGGTGCCCATGTGGGAGGTTGACATGAGATGTGTGATTGCTGGCATCTTGGAGGTTTATTTAGCTGTTCCCCTCCTCTTTGAGGCCTCCAAATACCAGATAGGCCTAGTCCTTCTAGGCATTGTCATCACCTGGTGCAATATTTTGCATAGGTCTAGATCTTTTAAAGTCATATTTTCTCCAGAGAAGTTCTTGTTTCCAGGTAGGCCTAGGTGAAGTATTTCCTCATGACTTCAGTGTAAAATTTTTTCCCAGTTATCAATAATTATTTTACTAAGGGGAACTTGGCTAGCCCCTTCTTTTTTGTATTAATAACTTGTAGTGCATTTAACAATTGTAAGATGCACCTGTTGATCCCTTGGGGAGGGTGCATCATGAATGTCTGTGATGTTGGAGACAAAGTGATCCATCAAAGTGCAGTTTGTTTTGTCACAGAACTACTCCAGGGGTATGTAAAGTTACTAAATTGTGCATTAATGTCTGATCTATTTACTAAGGAAGGTATCTTAGCAACAGAATATTACCAAAACTTCAGACTGTCGATATTTGTAAAGTCTCTGGATGAATAGGCCCTATGTCATTTTTTTGTGGAGGTCAAAGGTCACATATGTGTTCAATGGAGGTCCTACTATAGTTTGTGAGAGTCACAGAAACTGTAAGTAGATGACCCCTTTTATTTTTCATGAAGGTCAAAGGTCATTTGACATCACCAGGTTGAAGTATGAAAACATTAGGGTAAGGGAAGATATCTTAGCAAATGATGGTTGCTGCATCATCACAACTGGCAGGTGGCAGACCTGTAACATTGATAACTTTTGATGAGGTCAGTAGAGATACTGTTTGTAACTTGTAGACATAGTATCTCAAGAAGAGTAAGGTGTTTGAACATCAAAATAGGCATGTTTTCATGAATATTGGCATGAAATTGCAAAGTCATTAGACTTTCTGGTTTATGATATAGTGGCTTAGAAATTCAGTCCTGAGCATAGGCTTACATAGTGTAGGATAGTGTACAGTCTATAGTCATTATTAAACATGTTTCTTTTTCTTATTTTTGACATTTAACTATTTTGGTGCACCATATCATCAGATTTGCTGCACTCTGGCTATATGATATTCAGTAAAATTTGGGAAATCTTTAGGCCTTGTTGTCTATTTTGCAATGAATGTGCAAGTATGCATATTATTGTCAAGACATCAGATGCAAAATTAGTGGGTTCATCTATGTTACAATAGGACAAAACTCTGGAAAGTAAAATTTGTAATGATACATAGCAATGAAGTGTATGATGAGTGAAAACGAGTAGGAGATTGTCTTGGTTTGGTTTTAAGTGGACTTTGTCACACTGTAAGTTAACAAAGAAAGATTTAGCAAAGAAATATTGTGCAGTCTAGATGAAATTTTTGTTATTTTATATGACAAAATGCAGAAAGCTGTTTTCAAGAATCAAGGAAAAGTCCCCGCCCCTTTATAAAACAATTGGAATTGTCTTTAAATGACATAAGGTCACTATACCAAAGATCAATAGTTTGGTTAATATCCGTGGAAACAATAGTGTTTACATCTTCCTTTTTTATTTCTTGCTGAAGGCAAAAGGAATCTATGTGATGGTGGTGTGTGTAATGTGTATGTGTGTGTGTATGTCATGCAGCATGCCTTGCTTGTTAACACAATATCCCAAGAAGGGCAACCTTGACTAATCTCATACTTGGTGTGTGGGTTGGTCATGTTGAGTTGCTGATCTTGAAGTCAAAGGTCATTTGAGGTCACCAGAGGTCAAATTGTGAAACCCTTTTAAACACCATCTAAACACTGTATCTCAAGAAGCATAGCCTTGACTCATGTCTTACTGTGTGTGTGGGTTGGTCATAGTAAGTGAATGATTTCTACTATTTTTGGTAGAGGTCGAGGTCATTTGAGGTCCCCAGAGGTCAAAATGTGAATACCTTGTAACCAAAATACCTCAAGAAGGTTAATCTTGACTAGCATCAGCCTTTGTGTCTGGATTGATCATATTGATTAGATGATCCCATACTGTTTGTCTTAAAGGTCAAAAGTCATTTGAGGTGAACAGAGGGCAAACTATGAAAACCTAGTAAACACAGTATGTCGAGAAGTGTAATTTTGAAAAATTTCATACTAAGTGTGTTGTTTGCAGCCCATAGTGAGTAGAAGATTCCCATTGATTTTGCTGGAGGTCAGATGTCATTTGAGGTCACCAGAGGTCAAGTTGTGAAAACATAAAAAACTGCATAGTATTGCACACTGCACACATTGGCCAAAAGAGCTTGGTGTAGGCATGCTCTCTCTCTCTCTAGAAGGAAGGTGTTTGAATTTCAAAAGTGGTAGGTACATGTTGTCCTGTGCTCTTCATCAATATTGGCAAGGAATCACTTAGTTCTTTCAAGGAGGTTTTACAAGGACATGTAAAACCTCCTTGGTCCTTTGGACTTTCTTGTTTTTAATGTCAAAAGTAAGGGAAGACATTTTGAAAATTTGGCACCTCTATGATGTTGCGTGAAGTGACTAAATTTTTAAAGATTGCATGTTAGCAAATCTACTGTAGTGTGCTCAGGATTCATCACAAAGATTTATTCATGGTGGCAACTGCCCGGGGTTTAAATTAGGCTGGGGGATTGCTCAATTTTCTCCCAAGAGAAAATTCCCCTTCTCAAGAAAAGAGTTAAGAGGGACATTACCTTCCAAGTGCAATCATTGTCAAAATAAGTGAGATAGAGTGTATTACATCAAAGAAAATAAACTTTACCGATGACGGTACATTTCTAAGGACTTCCAAGGACAAGCACCTTTCAGGCTATCTTGAAACAAAAACAAAATTCAGGTAGCATGCAATAACACATGATAACTGGAGTCAGTCAATTGAATTTTATGGAAAATCCATCATAGTTATCATTCGTGGGCAATACTAACAGCATGTGTGTTTCTTTGGTATATTGGCCCTAAATTCTTATGTTCCTGTTTCTTGTAGGACATATTGCTTATGAGCATCACAAGAGGGGTGAATTTCTAGACTGTTTTGGATTCCAGAATGGAACTGGTTCGTGAACTTTAAGAGGTTGCCATTCCGAGGACATGGCTGCAAAAATGGCTTACTTTCACCAACAAAACAAGTTTGGGGCCATGGGAGCAGCCGCAAATGGTCCAAACAATAACACAATGGAAGTATCACCAGAGCTACACGTCAAAATGTCCAAAAAGATCGCTCAGCTGACAAAGGTAAGTTTCAAACTTGCTGACAACTAGGCAAGTTTTCTTCACCAGTGGAACACCATGGATGATTGCAACCTCTCTGAACATGTTCAGCTATACATATGGACAATAAGAAAATGCACATAATAGTACGATATAGAAAAAAGGAAAGGCTTAGGTGTTTGTTTCCAGCATGTTAGAGCATTTTATGCAAATAGAAGGAGTTTTGCTTAGTCCCAATTTTTGCGCATAGTTATGTTCAAAAGTCCAAAACATAACCAAGATGGAAAATATACCGTGCTAAGTGACTTATTCAGCTTTCAAGCTGCATTGCAACCAAAACCAATTGTGGGAATTGTGCATTGTTACCTTTGTTGAACTTTTGTAAGTTGCGTTCAGGCCATGAATTTTTAGGGGTGAGAGTTCTGTTGCACACGACCACTCCCCTCAAGTCACTGTGAGGACTGAGGAGTGTGATTATTTGCATACCTAGATAAGACAATGGAAATTCAGGAAAATCTCCATAGTTTTAGTAAAGAAGCACACCTATAACACACCCTCTTTTGGTTCCTTGCATCAGCAAAGGAACCTCTGCAATCAGGTTGGCATGTGTGTGTGTGTATATATGTGTGTGTTCATGTGTGACACTTGTTTGGGTACACTGTAACTCATTAGGGAATAGTCAGATGAAAGTCAAACTTGGTATAAAGGTTTGCCTTATAGAGATGGTGTGCCCTATTTTTTTGGTAGAGGTCAAGGGTCATCTGGGGACATTGGGGGAAAAAACTCTGAAACTCATTGAAACACAGTATCTCAAGTTAGAAGCGAAGTTTTTACTTAAAATTAGTGTTTTCACTGGGTACTTGGGTACCTGCCGATGATGTTCTACCTGGGTAGTCAAAATTACTACCCAGGTAGCATTTTCACTCACACACACACACATACACACACATGCGCACACACCCTCGCACACACCCTTGCACGCACACACACACACACCCTCACACACATACACACACACACAAAAAAACAATGGCCTAACATTGAATTGTGTTGCAGCTTAGTAACAGTATTTGCAAGTTATGCTATAAAATGTCTTTTTTATTATCTCATCGCCCTATAGGGGCTAGATGAGATATTGTAGTCACTTGGCTAGTGGAGCTATATATTGTACTGTGCACCCATGGGAGAATGGTTGCCATGGAAAGGCTTGGAGTGGATGAGTAGCGACACCCCAGGGGTACCCCATGGTAGAGTGACCATGGGTACAGGAGGGTCCTGTTGGATGGTAGAAATGAAAACGTGTCCGTGCCAGTATGTGTGCATGTGTGTGTGTGCGCGTCCGGACCAGTCCTAATTGTGGTTTTCCAGAATAGTTTGAAAAGCATATGAGCGATTAAGTTGAAACTTTGTAAGGTTGTGCATGATGCCAACACCTGCAAGATGTATTAGTTGTATGGTAAATTGAGTCAAAGTTGCTGAGTTACTGAGAAAAAAAGTCTATTTTACCCCAAAATTGCCATTTCAAGCATATCTTGAGAAGTATTTGAGCCTTTAATGCAAAATTTTGCAAAAACTTACCTGACAATGAAAAATTTCAAGGTATATCACTTTTGTAATTAAAGAGAGTGAAATTTGCTGATTTTTGAGAAAAAAGCCAATTTTGCCCCAAAATTTGTATTTGCAGCATATCTTGAGAAACTATTAGATCAATTAACTTAGAGTTTTGTAAGTACTTACCTGAGAACACATTGTTCAACATAATATTACTGTAATGGTAAACTGAGTCAAACTTGCTGATTTTGAGAAAAAAAGTCAATTTTGGCCCAAAATTTGTATTTCTAGCATAGTGTGAGAAATATTAAACCAATTAACTTAAAGCTTTGTCAGTACTTAGCAATAAACTATTACACATTCCCATGTGCATGCCCTGTATTGAAATCAATGTGCATGTTGGCGATGAGATATGCAACTCTGTGGGTTGCCTTCTTGTTTTCTTTGCAATAAACGTGACATTGAAAGAAATGGCTGTTTCTGTCTTTTTACTGTACCTGATTTTTTAATGTTATTTTAAGAAATCATGCTAAATGCCTTTTCTCCTACAGATTGTATGGTATTAAGTTGAAATTGTGTCATGTACTGCTACGTTAGTGGTTCATTCTGCTTGTTCAGAATGATTGATCCCGTATGGGCCATTTTATGAAATCATGCAAAATGTTTCTTTTCTGCATATTTTGCTTCACAATGTGGAAGGATTGTCATATTAGCATTGTGGAAGTGGAACCCTTTGTAGTGTTCAACATTTGTGGGTCCAACCTCAGAATGGACCATATGGGCCATAAATTACTACATTATGTGATGTTGTAGTTTACAACGTTGAGGGTTTTCGGATTAGTACAATGGTAGTCAAAGTACTTTTGGCTGATCACAGACTGATCAGCATTCTCAGGGACAAAATGGTGTCCAAACTTTTTGGGGATGTGATAAATTGTGGATTAACTTTGGTTAAGACTAAATGACTACAGTTGAGTTGAAATAATCTTCCCGCAGGTAACCATGGTACCCTTGGGTTCTTGTTTTCCTCTGGTATTTGTGTTTATTACACATGGAAAATTTCTGAAACTCAGATACTATTGTAATGATGTTACTGTAATTACCGTATGATAGTGTTCATGGCTCAGTCATTCTATGCAGTATAATGTGGATGAAAGAACATACGTGATCTTAAGACTTACGATCTGAAACAACTGGATTATAAGTTTCAGCCAAATTTCATATCTAGACTTCACCTGAGGGTATCAATAGTATGGTGATTGAAATAAACGTTGCCTGGATCCATACGTGTGGTAGACACTTAATACTTACAATGTTGACGTTATTGTTGAGGTTTGAACAACAGTGTCTTGATGGGACATTACTTGAGAGCATTTTCTTCCTCTGTGTTTGTGGTTCAAGAGAGTAAAGGTCTCTTGTTTCATCTGAAATTTGCTATACTTTTTTAATCAGCCAAGACTTTGTAAGAAATGTGCATTTCCATAAATTTGCTGTAAAGGTGTAATCATAGTATCGATGAAATATGACCCATGGACTTTTCATAATTTAGACTTGCATCAACCTCTGTGAGACTGAGAAGGTACGAGTTGCTTACATAATAACTTAAGTGTTGTTGTCACATTGATAGTGTCACAGTGAGGTTTCGCAACTATTTTGTTGACCTTATCAATGAACATTTGGATTTATGTAATATTTTCCTTGGTACAAAGACGTGAATTGCTTCAATTCCAAGTGTTGTTGTCAATTTTGTTACATTGATAGTGTCACAATTAGGTTTTGCAATGAATTTGTTGACATGATCAAAGAAAATTTGGATTTATGTAATATTTCCCATTGTTCAAAGACATGAGTTTCCTTCAATTCCAAGTGTACTGTACATTGTCAACTTGTCATATTGATAGTGTGACATTAGGTTTGCAACGATGCTGTTCAAAGACGATTTGGGTTAATGTGATTATTTCCCCTTAGTCCAAAGATTTGAACTGCTTCAAATGTTTAAATTGAAGTGTCATTGTCACATTGATGGTGTCACAAGGAAGTTTGCAATCTTGTGTCTTTGTTGACATCAAAGATGATTTGGATTTATGTGATATTTCTTTCAGTAGGCTCAGTTAAAAAACTGAAATGCTTCAAAGGTCTCAGTTGAGGTGTTGTCCTCATGTTGATGCTGTCACAATGAGGTTTGCATTTCGAGGTTTTGTTCAGTATAGTTCTAATGGAACTCCATGTAGCATACTGTGCTACGTCAGCTGCATATCGACATGGGCTTGGAGAGAGGCCTCTTTCCCGACATTTTTGCCTCATGTTTCCCAAATCCATGTATGTGGATGATAGGATGTGCTGCTGAAGTTTCGGCTTAGACACCAGCAGGCAATGAACAGCACCATTGGAACCGTTGAAATCAAGATACATCCCTAGATCATAGTACTGTAATCTAACAGTTTTGTGGATTTGTAAAATGATTTTCTTTGACACACCTGTCAGTGTTTGGCGTTAAATGTGTAATGCGAATCAGGAGTCGATGAAATTATGGCACACGTATGCAGTATATGTGTGTAACTATGATGCGTAACATTACAGGTTATATTTCATTACTGGTCCTTTGTATTGGTGAGCCCCAAATTTGATGGTGGCATAGAATATCTATGTCACTTTCCGGACCATGTCGTCTGCCTGCTGTAAGGTGCACACCCCATGCATGCGTAACCCAATTTGCTATAAAAAGCACTATCCTGTTTAGCAATGTTTCTAAAACTGTATGCTCTTAGAACTATGGAGCAAGGATGTTAGTAGTTATTGCATTTTCTGTCACTGTTGTTGTGTCCCTGTCACAGTGTCCCTGTCATAGTGAAGTTCATTACTTGTCACATGTTGGCATCTCGGTGGTGTTTGAGCTATGATTGGTCCTTGCATTTAGAGTCACTGTTGTAGTGCCCCTGCCATAATACTGAAGGTCATTGTCACATGTATGTAGGCATCTCAATGGTGCTTGAGTTATGATTAGCCCTTATATTTGGTGTCGCTGTTGTAGTGTCCCTCTTAAGCACTGTAGTTCATTGTCACATGTACGCATCTTAATGGTGTTTGAGCTGTGATTGATCCTTACATTTAGCGTCACTGTTGTAATGTCCCTCCGTGGTACTGAAGTTCATGGTCACATGTAGGCATCTCAGTGGTGTTTAAGCTGCAATGGGACCTAATAGTTGGTGTCACTGTTGCAGTGCCCTGTTATAGTGCTGAAGTTCGTTATTATATGTAGGCATCTCAGTGGTGTTTGAGCTGTGATTGGTCATACTATTCTTGAGTGAATTTTAAAGAGGTCTACTTTGTACATAAGCATGCCACATAACTCTCCAAAGTATTTTCGCACATGGGTAGGCCAGTGCAGTGCAATCTTTTGAAAGTTAACAAAAATTGAAAACAACAATTTCAACAGGTTTAACTTGCTTGAAGTCATATATAAATTTTACAGAGGGCTTTTTTATAGTATAAAATGTACAAATACTGTAGGAAGACTGGTTGGTAGTAAGGACTATAGTACATACAGCACCTCAGGTTGCTAGATATATCTGCAACAAGAAAATATTTGGTGTGCTTCTGACCTTCACATGCAGTTAAATAAGTGATTTTTGTCACAGCTGGACACTTACCACAAATAATTGCAAAAATTTGAACATTTCATAATTTCTCCTTTTAAAATCTCTGCTTGTGTGTTTGGAAGCCCTAGAGGAGACATCTGTGGAGAGGTCTAGTACACAGTCTCAGTGACTGGAGACTTCTCTGAGTAGCTATAGTTTGGGCTTGCCTAAGGAACTTTTCAACTTATGTGGACCCTCATTTTGTCTTCTTTCAAGAAAGGAAATAAGCAAAAAAAAAACCACTGGATGAAAACAAAGTCATGTATGCTATGCTTGTGACAGTACGAGTGTTAAAAGTATGAATATTATGTCCGGTAACACCTAAGCATTGGATACCTTTAAGGAGACTGTGTTTTGTGTACATACAGTAAGTTGTGAAATAATAGATGCTTGTATGGTTTTGTGTATTGTACTATTACTGGACCAGCCTGCTGGTGAAAGAGCAATTAATCACCAAAGACTAATACATCCCACTTTGTTTGCCTCCCCTGTATGTGATCCAAAATTAGCTAACATTTGGTCAAAATTTTAAATTTTCTTCAATTATGGAACTTAAAGGCTGAATGTTGTTGTAAACGTTACGTTACTGGATCCTCACCTTTATACTGTAACTTAATCTGTGCGGTATAAAGTCAAGTCCTGTATTGTAAGGGTGTATAGTGTGTACATGTATGAGTGTATAAAGCTGCTTGTGATTCAACATTCACTGTGATTACCAGATTATCCCTTTTAATGTTCTACATGGAGGACACTTGAGGTCAACAGAGGGCGGAATCTGAAGACTTATTACACTACAGAGTCCTGAAAATTAAAAAAACCTGCTTGACAATGGTAACTCCCTGTTGTACGGTATTTCCGACAAGTTGATAAGAAAGCTTCAGTGTGTTCAGAATGCAGCGGCCCGGATTTTAACACACGCTGGAAAACATGATCATATTACCCCCATCTTGAGACATCTTCACTGGCTTCCAGTCCGGCATCATATTGACTTTAAAATTATTTTACTCACTTGGAAAGCGTTAAATGGCAAAACATCGGGTTATCTAGCAGAACTCCTCAAACCATATTCCTCAGGTCGTAATTTAAGATCGGCAGGAAAAAATCTTCAAGCCATCCCAAGAACTTCAGCAGCTGCTGGCGATAAGGCCTTTTCTGTTGCTGCTCCTAAACTCTGGAACTCTCTTCCATTGGACATTCGCAGTTGCACTTCTTTATATACCTTCAAGAATTATCTTAAAACCTATTTGTTCTCTATTGCTTTCAATTAATCTTTTCTTACTGGTGTTTTTCCTATATATATATATATTCATGTTCTTTGTCAAAGGTCAAAGGTCATTTGGGGTCAACAGGGGTCAAAATGTGAAAACTTTGTAAACATGGTATCTCAAGAAGGGAAACTTGGACAGATCTCACATTTATTATGTAGGTGTACCATATTGAGAAGAAGAGCCCTGCTGTTTTTGGTGGAGGTCAAAGGTCATTTGGGGTCAACAGGGGTCAAATTGTGAAAACCTTGTAAACACGATATCGCTAGAAGGGAAGCTTGGACAGATCTCATATTTAGTATGTAGGTGTACCATATTGAGAAGAAGAATCCTATTGTTTTTGGTGAAGGTCAAAGTTCATTTGGGGTCAACAGAGGTCAAATTGTGAAAACCTTGAAAACACGATATCTCTAGAAAGGAAGCTTGTAGTGGTCTCATATTTAGTATGTAGGTGTACCATATTGAGAAGAAGAATCCTATTGTTTATGGTAGGGATCAAAGGTCATTTGGGGTCATCAGGGGTCAAGTTGTGAAAACCTTGCAAACACGATATCTCAAGAAAGGAAGCTTGTAGAGATCTCATGGTTTGTATGTAGTTGTACCATGTTGAGTAGAGGAACCCTATTGTTTTTTGTGAAGGTCAAATGTCATTTGGGGTCAACAGGTCAAATTGTGAAAATGTGACAAATGTGACACATACTAATGCTATTATATCAGATTCAAATAAAAATTCCTCTTTAATAGATCATCGAAACCACAATGCATTTCTGCATTCTGGTTTAATCCAGTGTTCCATGTATACTGTTCATAACACTTGTTATGCTCTCAACTTTCGTTTCTTTCAGGTGATATACGCCCTTAACACCAAAAATGATGAACACGAAGCCAGCCTCCAAAGTCTCAAGGAGACCCACGAAGAAGAGACCCAACGGCTGCTGGTGGAGACAAAGAAGAAACTGACCCACTTCCAGTCACAGCTGAGCCAAGAGAAGGACTTGCGAAGGAGGATAAAGGACCTGGAGAAGGCTCTTGCTAACCAGGAGCAGCACAAACAGAATGCGTTGATTGAATTTACAGACTTCAAGAAGAAGTCCGAGGAAAGGGAGAACAATATGAAAGCAGAGCACTCCAGGAAGATACTGAACCTGTCAGAGGACCTCTTGGACGTCAAACGCAACTTTGAGTTCAAGCTGGGCGAGTTCGAGAAGACGAAACTGGGAATGGAGGCAGAAAAAGAGGAGCAATTCAGAGAACTGGACGAGAGGTACCGTCGGGAGATGGAGATCCTTAGGAGGACCCAGGAGGAACAGCGTACTGGCCTGTCAGAGGAGAGCAGCAAGATGCAGGAGGTCTTGGAGCAAGAGATCACAAAGTTAAAGTTGCAAAATGAGGAACTGGACCGACAGAAGGACACAATCACCAAAGATTACGAAGGGAAGTTGGAAAAGCTGCAGGCGTTCCATGAGAGAGAACTCGCCGTGCTACGCGATGGAGAGGCAGAGAAACAGAATAGGAGCTGGCTGGAAAAGGAAGAGGCATTAAAAGCAGATTTCAAGGACAAGGAGAGGCTCTGGCAGAAGAAAATGGACGATTTGAACATCCAGATCTCAGTGGTAGAGGAAGAGCTCTCCTCTTACAAAGACAGACTGAAAGGAACAGAGCAAAAACTGGAGATCCAGGCAGATCAACATTCAGCTGTTAAAGAGCAGGTGAGTAAATTTGTTTTAAAACCTGTATTTGAGAAGGGGATTTGACAGCATTGGTCTTAGGATATGAGGGGAGGAGAAGGTATGACTAGAAAATGCTTGAAAAAGCTTGAAAAACTGTCTAGATATTGGGGTGCCATCCACCAGAAAGGACTGCTGAAAACAGGACCCCATCTAAGGCCATCTAAGGATTTTTTTGGGGGGATGGTGGTTTAATTCATTTGTTATTCCCTTAACTTACTACAAAATTGGATCAAATTGTGCAGAGAATGTTACTTTTACCAAAATTGGATTGTGTAGAGAATGTCATTGTTTTCCTTGCTGTAATATCCGGTTATAAAAGGGATTCGTGAAAAGCGAGATATAATGGAAACTGGGAATGACAGCAAGGCCTTAGCTGAGCGATGCATCTGGCATTAAGACGGCCAGATCGAAATGACAATGGACATGTTTATGATGGAAAGAGACGTCTGAGATGTCCAGCGAAATGCTTGACCTAATCCTAAATGTGACGCAGCCTGACCTAAACTTCTTTCTCACTGTTTACTTGTACGACCCTGTGGGTAGGATTTTTCCTCATTGAGTGAGCCCCAACACTGGAATTCCACCGGGGGATCTAAGGCAGGCCCCTGGACCCCACCTGATGGAGGCTTTTTGCACTGGCACTGGTGCCTTACTTTAGGCACGAGGATGAGACTCCCTATTTAAAAATCCTTTTTAAGGCTGACAGGGAAGAGAATGGCAGGGAAAGGTGGGTGTCACTGGGAGGAGATGACAGTTAAAGGGATGGCGGAGGAAGGGATGGCATTTGATAGTCATGTGTCCTTTGTCGAATCCTTGTATCCTTCTTTCTCCTCCCTGGTCCTTCTACACCATGAAAAGTTGCTTGATGTAAATTAATAGTGCAGTATTGTTACAAAATTATAATATCGCCTTTCTTTAACCCATTCTCCTCCAAACTGTACAAGTATTAATACACATGAAACTTCTCATGGGCTTTATCAGCCTACGGTCATCTCTGCTCTTCTTATCAATAGACTTTTTTTGGTTATTTAGTGCTAAACATCAATTTTTTTCCAAGTCTACCTGTCATTAAAAGGTGACCAAGACTGTACACTGTTCTCTGTAGGTCTACAAGCATGCATTAGGTAAAGTAAAAATGGACTCAGTGGTAGAAATTCATACGGAGATGTCCCATGATCATCGAGAAACTAAATTTGAATTTTTCTTTTAGAATGTGACACATACTTACAAGTGAGCTTTAAAATTGACTGTCAGCCTTTGAGTAGTTTCAGTCCATTTGTCATATGTATTTTTTTTTGTGGAATCTTGACTCCATAGAATAGGATGTACAGTAAAATCTATCCATCCCACTTCAAGTCACAAAAAGTACTCCCGCTAGCTCTTTGACAAGTCCTCAAAGTTTATTTAGGTAGACTCAACCATCTGTGTCATCCAGGCAACCTTAAATTCAATCTTTTCATGTCCAGTCACACAGAGATGAAAACCTCTCAGCCTGGCTAACTGCATGCTTAGTAATTCCATCTTGTGCTCACTTTGGAACTTATTCCGATTCGTGTTCAGATTTAGTGCACAGAACAAAAATGTTGACTTAGATTGTTTGCTATGGTGTAAGCATCTAAGGTAGCATCTTTCCTTTACAGCAGTGTCGATTTGCAATGCACTGAAATGTATCATACAGTACCATCTTCAAAAAAAAAAAAGAAATGTATTATATATACTGTAGTACTATCAATGAAATCTATTACATATCATACAGTCATAGGACAATCATTAAGTTATTTAACACATCAACCCGAGATACCCATTTACTGTACAGAATCATTCTCTGCCATATCCTAAAATTTCTGTTCAAAGCAAAATTCTCAGCATGATATTAAATGCTATTGGAGAATACATTTTAGTCAGGACTACAGTAGGAAGTGTTCTGCATAAGACCCTCAGGAAGAGGCTTGATGTCACAGGCTGCCAACTTCTTTAATTCTTGCAGGAAGGAAAGGTCAAAAGTGACAGTTTCTCATGGAAGGCTTTACAAATGTTGTGACCTTTTCCCCTGTCCAAAGGAATGCCTGCAGTAAAAAGTGGGAAGCACAGGACTGATGTTGGATAAACTGTAGTATTAAATTACTTTAAAGGAAAGTAGGGCATATTTGCAATGCATGGCGTACAAAGGAAACAGCTTTCATCATTGTTACATGTTTCAAGCTCACAAGAAACATTTGCAAAAGCTTCATCTCGTCAAAACATTATGCATGAGATAAGTTATGGAAAACGTATCGTTTGAATTTTTGAAAGTTTGGGATTTAGGGTGAACAAATTATTCTTGAGCAACAAATGTCTGAATTTTTTCCTCTAAGAAACTTATTTCTTGTAAAAATGCTAGCATCTATTCTTGCTTTGAATAATCCATCATTCTGTGTCCACAAATATTGGTTATAAAAAATCAGATTTTTTTTAACGTGGAACAAATGACTTATTTCCCTTTTAATAACTAGTACGCTCCTTCTCCCTGCCCATTCCTTTAGCGATCAAAAAAAAAAAAGCAGCCAAAGTGGAATGTTACTGTAATCTTCCAGGCTTTAAAAATCTTTTTTTTTGAGGACCAGGAGTGGGTAGAAAGGAGAAAGGTTTTGGCCCTGTTGCAGTGACCATGGGAAATATTTTAATATGACTTTAGATTACACTGCTGACTACACTCTCCAACTCAGCTGCAGTGAACACATCGGCGCTGTTGATCTAGTGATTTTGATTTTAAGATCTCCTACAAAACTATTAGTGGAACTGGAAGTTATGGCTGACTCACGATGTCGGAAGATGATTTCACAAGGAGCATCAAATTAACTTATATATCGCATATATAACATCAACAAGGAGCAACAAATTAACTGAAACACAGGTCGCCATCCACTGCTTCCTTTAAATTTGCTGAGAGCTACAATCAACTGCCCAAGAAATGGAACCTTTAGAATCATTCCTCTGAGTACTGTAGAACTTGTAAATGCCGCTTCACTTTGTGTTGCATGTCGAAAACGTTAACGTTACGAAGGGTCCCATGGAGGTGGAAGGCAGTACAATGTCAACATCTGTATGATGAATCACCATCACTGTCAAATATATCACATCAGATGTGTTATGTTGATCAGCTGGGTTTGGTGATGATCCTGAGGTGCCATTGTATTTAAGAACGTAATTAAATGTCTCAAGCTGAAACAGCTGTGGGGAATTGTTTGCTTAAATCCTTTGCAAATTATGAAGAGTTAACAGCTTCAGATCTATTCATATTTTGAAGCCAGGATGATCTCTGTAGACTTCATTTAGAGCTACGGAACAGTTTCCCATCAAAAGAAAGACCTGTTTTGGAACCCAAAACAACAACAACAACAACAACAAATGATATGGCAGTGTTATTAAGATTGTCTGTCAAACATTGATCAACATTTAAATAGTTAATTGATGTGAATGCTATCAGTGTTAGATAATTGCTTTTGATGCTAATTGTAATGTTTGTACAGTAGTTATGCTGGTGTGTAGGCATGCGTGTTCGTGATGCTTCTCTGACAAGCACAATTTGGGAAGCTCGGACTGATCTCGTATTTGATAGGTACGCCTCAATGTGCTGCACTGAGAATAAGGAGTCTGTGTTTGGTTCAGGTCAGAGGTCATTTGAGGTGAAAAAGAGTCAAAGTTTCAAAGTAAGAAAAGAAACATGGTAGACATACTGTACCAAGAAGGGAAGCTTGAATTAATCTCATATTTGGTATACATCACCACATTGGAATTAATAAACAGGAATTAATACTTGCATGCACTGCAGACTGTCAACACCACTAGATACCACACTGACCATACTGCCTATTGGTAACATTGTAAAAAAAAAAAACTGTCTGATATATTCCTTCAAGTTAGATGGCCACTGTTCTTTGTAATTATTCTTTGTGTTGTGAAAGTTGGTCAATGCATACTTGGTAGTCCCCACTAAGAGTGCAATGTATGTGACCTTCATACTTCAGGGCATTAAAGGGGCTCATTGAGTTGAGATTGTTGATACTGTGACAAGCTTGCAGGAGACCATTTCATGCCAATTTTTAACCTCCAATTAGCCTCAATATTCATGCATCTATCTATATATGGTCGCTGAAAATTGTAGTTTCTTATGAACAGAGGTTGCCTTTGGTTTAAACCTTATGGTAGGAAGTGTCTGGTCACAGATAATTTGATTGATTTTTAATTTGATTAATTTGATTGATAATTTGATTTGGTCACAGATGATTTATAATTTGATTTTGATCACAAAGTATCTCATGTTATTGTTGCTTGAGGTGTGTCTAAGACGGTCACAATCTTAATGTTTTACCATCTACCATCAACACATGAGTAATACTCAACATGTATGACAAAATATTAGATTCACATCATAGACATATGCTTACCCCTTCCCTCTTTAATGCATGTACATATTTATCCTTGCTCAAAATGTCCTCAAAATCAATTCTAGCACCGTCGCCCTCTAAGGTCTAGCACACCCTTGTTTGTCTTTCGCTGGAGTCTTCACATTGGGTAAGAATATTCCCCCGTGAATACCCGCACCAGTGGGTTGTGGGAATTTTGTAACTTAACTCAATGAGCCCCTTCAGTCGAAGTGTTTGGAAGGTAAATGATTTGTTAGAGTATGACAGTACACGCCCGCTCATTACCAGGGTACTAGGTAAAATTTGGGAAGGGTTGTTTTCTTTACTGGTAAACCTTCCCAATCTGTGTGTCAGTGTACTATACCTCGTCCTGTGATTGTTCTCATTTTCTGTATATGGTTAAATCACATGACAGTAGTGTTTCTGTGCAGATGTATTCCACAACTGAAGTAATGTGCAGGCGACTTAGTAAATGGATGCTTTCTTTGTTCCACTCTTCCGTATTTTGAAACAGTTTTCATAGTATAATTGATTGCACTGGAAATTGTCACAGTGGGCCGGTGTTAACTTGACCAGAAGTTCACACTTGGTTTTTTTCCTTCCAAAGTTGCAGCATTTTCCATTCGTACAGCGGTTGCTTGCAGTGCAGTAATGGAAATTCAGTTGTGTGGTGTAACTCTGCAGAAGTCATTATTCTTGATTACAACAATATACCTACTTTGGCTCTTTTATTAAGTCCGTGGACTTAAAGGGAAATAGGGCGTTTGTTTCACAGATAGCAACCATATTTTTAAAACCAATGTTTGTGGACAAAGAATGATAGAGTATTCAAAATAAGGACAGACAGTGGCCTTCTTTTCAAAAAATAAGTTTCCCAGAGATAGAAATTCAGTTATTCGTTGCTCAACAAGAATTTGTTCACCCAAACTTTTCAAAATTCAAATGATGCATCTTCCGTTACTCATCGCATGCATATTTTTTTGAGGAAAGGAAGCTGCTGTAGATGTTTATTGATGAGACTGAATGGTTTAACAATGTTTAAAAGCTGTTTGCTTTGTATGCCATGTTGGTATATTCTAAACGCCCTATTTCCCTTTAACCTATCTCAGCACAGTTTTCTCTCACTTGATTCTAACTTGTTTTTAAGTCAAGAAATCAAATTGCAATTACAGGTTTATCATATAAGTGTGTTCACAATATTAATATGTGATTTTGCTTACCCCATTATGTGAAAGGAAAATAGCTCTGATTTCTGTGGTGGTGGGGGTGGGGATCGAGGTGGGTACACTAAGTTTGTTCACGAAAGTCTTTCCGATTTGCCGACGGCAGAGTGAAAGGGTAAACCCTAACAAAATCACATTCAGGTCACAGAAAAAAAAGAAAAAGAAAACAAGATTTAATTCAGTGATCCCAAGCACAGACAAACGTCATTCAAATAAGGGTTGCTGGAGGGCCTGGGTGGATCTTTTTTTGTGTAAGTTGTGAAAGAGAGAATATAAATGAGATGTCTCAGTCCAATCGTTCTCTATGTGAAGCACAAAAATGGTGACAGGGCTCACTTCTCTGTGAAGTAACCATTGTTAGAGGTAAGTAGTTTGTTCAATGGAAATAAGAGGGATGGCTCTGTTGTGTTTCTGCTAAACATCCTTTAAAAATCAGTGCCTATTATGGCATGAATGGAATCCATTGCTCCGTTCTTCCTCTTGTACTTTAACTCTCCTTGCATTTGTTGAACTACACAGACAGACAGACAAACACACACACACACACAGAAAGAGATTTGCAAAACAGGGAGGAAAGTGTACTGGTTCGTTGGATAACAGGAACATAAAGTAATTTAGGTTAGGTCAGGTTTGCACCCAATAAGTCCTCTGTCTGTTACATTATGTCAGGTACAAGAGATGCCAGGTGGACTAGCAATAGTAGGTACTGTGGTTGGGAGGTAATTTTTTTCTGCTAATACGATAATTACATTTTCATATCCAAACAGAGAGGGTACATTACATGAGAATGCAAATTGTGCAATGTAATTTACATATATCTTGTTTTGAAAGTGATTCATTTGAAAAGTTTTGTGAGTTGAAGTTGCTCATTGTACATACCACTTGCATTTTAGTTGTTTAAAGGAAACTTATCACTAATTTTTGTGTGAAAACTTCCCGAAGAGAAAGTACATTGTAAAGGAGAAATAAAATGCTCTTTTCTTACCTGTTATCATACTGCATCTGTATTCTTAATCTGCCATGGCTATATGGTGGTGTAAATCTTTCATTTACCGTATGATAGAGAAATACTTCAACTTAACATGACAAAACAAAAACTTTTCCAAAATTTTACGGAATTTTCAATCTTTTTGTCACTGTTAATCCTTTTTGATACAAGGTGTTTGTATTATCGCATTTGCTATCTTGAAATTGACAGATCCTTTCCATTCTTCACATGCAAGTTTTAGTGACAGGAAAAAAAAATAAAAGGGCAAAACTTACATTACTAATTGGGCATGCACCTTCGTTCCACTTTAAATGTCGAAAATAGTTTGTTACATAATGCAGTGCATCTGTACGACTTCTTTCTATCATAGCTGCTGTAGTTTACTGATCACTTTTGACAATTAATTGTCAAAAGAAGTTTAAAATAAACGTCAAGATCCTTAACCTCTTGTATTTTTCCAGTCTAAAAACAGGACTCATGTTACTTTGTAGCAATTTCTGTAATAAAAGGAAATATACAGTAATGAGGATCTCAGTGGGTGAAAGTATGATAATAAATCCGATAAATAGGTGACCATACACTTCTAGTATTTTTATGTAAGAGAAAAAAAAATACTTTTAAAGTGTGCTTTGTTGAGTTACAAGTTCTTTTACACTGTCCCTTTTTTTTTTCAAGAAAGTTCTTGTCCGTTCTTCACTCGGTCAATGAAAAATTAAATTAATTAAATTCAATTTCAATTAAATTTAATTAATTCAATTAAAAACTTCAATCAAAAATTTATCTGTGTATTGGATCTCAATTTGCCTCACAATCAGTCAAAACGCTGTGGAAATGCAAAAGGTGTATTACAGATGTTGTTTACCCGTAATTGTGAGATGTTCAAAGAGCTTACTTAAAACTGAGAGCTAAATTGTCCTCGGAAATTTAAACCAACTTAGCATGCAAAATTGCCATCACCAATAGCACAATGCTACGTGTTGTAATGTACAGTGAGTCATGTAGTCTGTGAAAACCATTTGCGTGATTGTCAATTGCATACATGTCCAGATGGAATTTCAGAGAGATTTTTTTAATTACGTGTTTGTATGCCGTGATTTGTGGTTCCATGTGCAAGCATACTTGGTAACCAAATTGGTAGTAATGACACCTGGGTCGGCAAGACTTAAATATCTGCTGATCAGTCTATGGTTTTTAACTTAACTGAGCTGTTCCTTCTTTTTCTTTTCTGTTTTTTGTGCGTATCCACCAAACTGAGGGTAATTGGTATATTTAGATTTGATCAAATATGGAGAAATATTTTATCCATGTTGGTTTTGTTGGGTCAGTTTTTACCACAACAATGTGGGACTAATGTTGAAATAGAAGGCAAAGGAAGGGGATGTTGGGAAGACTGTATTTAGGGGCTGGGTATGAAGGAAGGCAGGCTCTATGGGTATGGAGGTGGTTCACTATAAAGGTAATATCAATTACACTTTTGTACAGTTAAGCATAGGATAACAAATGCATGCACTTGTTTATATGTTTCTGAGGGTTATTATTCCACATAAAGTCATCATTGCATTGTGTGTCAGTGTGCACATTAAGTCCCTTGCCATCCATCAAACTTTATAAAACTTGATGGTGTAAAATATCATGCCTTCTGTGGTTAAAATGCATAGCAGTTGGAAGTTACATGCTGCATCCATCAGCCTTAAACTGCTGAGTTTACATTATGTACATCACACTGTACCTAGCCTGTCGTCTTTAAAGGCTGTAACTTATCACCTTAAGTCATATTTTTGGTTGCAGGTAGCAAAATTTTCAACTGGTTCTAAGCTACAGTAATCCTTGAGTGACAGCAAATTCAAAAGATGCAGAGTAGCTCATATTAGACACTGTACACCTTTCATCTGACCCATTACGAACCACTTCATTATAGTGCATTGCCTATTTACTTCACTCCTTACATACCTGTCTCAGCACAACAACTGCACTCCCATCTAGTGTTCCTAATCTGGTACTGGTAACCTTTTTCACTGCTACGAGCATTATCCAATCTAATACCAGACTAGCCCTTCCGGACTAGAAGAAGATGACTAGAAGAAGATTACTCGACTGCTAGTCTGGAATTGCCTATCTAGAGCATGACGTTGTAAATTTACTATACTTCTCTCTTACGTACCTCTTCATAAAAGAATGCGCTATGCTTCCATGTGCCAAAGCTCTATTTGGTACTTTCAAGATCGTACCTGACCCACCCACACTATTGCAAAACTGCCCTCTGTCTTCTTGCTGACGAACCTGAAGGTTAAACAGTTAGTTTGTCAGCTCTTAAATCTCCCCATTTTGGAGCTACTGTAGGCCAAGCAAGTTGCAGGTGAAAAGTACCCTTAATTTCAAGGTAGAAATATTGGTTTTATTACAACTCTTCTCTCTTTGATTCCTATGTTTGTGTACTGTCAAAGGTGATAAGCCTGTCTGAATGCAGTAATATGTTCAGTTAGTAAAACATACCAAAATTGCATTGTTGTCTTGACTTATTACAGATGAGGGTAGCTCGAGATGAAGCCTCAAGGTCAATGATAAAACTCAAAGAGGTAGAAGGAGAACTGGCGGCAGCTCGAATCAGGTGTGAGGAACAGGCAGAAGATCTGCTCAAAAAGTCTGGTGAGTGTATGAATTAGGGATCAACACGAATCAGACAGAGGATCAGGTCGATGTTCACCAATATCGGGTAAACTTCGGATTGGGGAAATTTACATGCTGATGTTTGCCCATGGTCATCCAGCTGAAATATCTTTGCACAGGAGGAGGAGGGGGGGCATATTGAACCATGAACAAGTGTAGGAATTGAGAAATGCCCCATGAAGGGTATTTTCCATCTGAAAAGGAAAAAAATAGCTGTAAATATTTGTGATGGTTTTGGAATTGGGGTGAAAGCACTTCAGAGACTTCATCAATAACACCATACATAAAATGAAAATTTTCAGGGTAAGGAGGCTTGATAGGAAAACTTTTTGAGGAGAAAGTATGCTTGATAGAGAAAATATCGGACCAGATATCAGGCAAACTGTGATGAAAAGATGATCCATTATTAGATGGCAAAGGCAAACCACATCATTTAACCCCTACCTACTGTTGTATGAATGACTCACAGATGTAGTTGTAACATACACCCAAACATAACACAACACAGCATCACATTTGTAACATGTCATGTCTGATCCAGCATCACAAAATTATCACATTGTACCCTCTGGAGACATAAAACAACATGTACAGATTAACAAAATATGATTGACAACCAACTTTTGGTTGTCAAGGGAGTCGAATTAGTCAATGTAATAAGAAAACAAGTGATGTTGTTCCATTTTGGTACATGTCCTGATATGTCACCTCCAGGTTGAAAGTAAGAAAGAGCTGTGGGTTTAGAAGTAGACATCAGGTTGATGCGTTGTCAATGGGGTAGGGGTGGTTAAAGGAGGGTGGATCACCTCCAGAAGAAAGTTACCACCGCGTCATATAATGGCTTCCTCTCAAAAACTCCCACTTCCAACAAAAACTCCCCATGGCTGAAAAGAAAGTGTAACAAAGGGCTACAGTGATTTCAAATTGGGCAAGAAATTGTCCTAAGGTTGCACCATGTTGCATCATTTAGCGTCTCAAGTATCAAGCTATGGTGTTGTTTGAAAGTAGGAAAGTGACATTCCTATTTACCATTGGAAAGTTCTGTGGCTAACATAATTTGATGAATTCTACTACACATACATGTATCACTGTAGAGAAGTTTTTACACCTCTGTGATAGTCACAAAACACATGTGATTATTCGAGTCATGAAAGTTGAATGTTGCATCCTTTTCATTCCTTTTCGGTTTTGAACCATTAGTGAGGTTTTAATTAGGCATTACTTGAATTTCAAGTGCAGTCATGGACTGAGCTCAGATTCTCACACCTTGTTAACGGATTCCTGTCTCCATCAGAATTGTAGGATCTAGACACACAACTGTTCTGTAAGTATAATTCTCAACATCAAACAAAATTGGATTGTAAAAACTTTTCAGAGGACTGCCTGTTTTTAAGTTTGTCTTTTTCAGTATGTTGACATGTTTTGGACCAGCTGACTATTCATGTCATCTTCATAGCATTTCTCTCTCTCTCTCTCTGGAGAAAGAGCAGCTGGTCTGTGATGTCATCCTGACATCCCTTTGGTATAATTGGAAGGGAAATCAGCTCTCTATCAGCTGCCCACACACTGGAAAGTGTAGAATGATGCAGGAGATCTGTCGTATGACATCACTAGTAAAGAACTCCACAAAATGTGCGACAGGGAGACTGTATGGTCATTCGGTGGTAGGCTAGTTTGATACCTCCTTGGCATTAATATGATCTTGCTCAAACATATATATCTAAAGTGTGAATTTGCTCTTTGAGGGTTGGTGTATGATTTATTTCTTGTAGCCGATCAGTGGCAAGGATCGCAAACTATTTATTTCTTACCTGTCTTCCACAATGACTGTACTCTTAATATTTCATATAGCTACAAACCCATATGAGACCAGAATTGACTAGCTCGATGCAGCCATAGCTTTACCTTCTACAAGACACTCTCCTCCGCATGTAACAGACTTTGTGGGTTGTTTATAACATAATTGCTGCAATAGATCATTACCCTATCGCACTGAAGTCCAAGTGTAAGCTGTTCAGTAGCCTATTGGTCACATGTTGGGAATATGGGTACATAAGGTGTGGATGGACTTTCAGTGTGCACAGTATGAGATATCCTTTATAACAATAGGGAGCAAACATACTGACTTCACCTGACAATTCGGCATGCACACTTAATTACGAAATGCACTGACCTGCCTTCACGCAACCAGCTACTTTTTCAGTGATACTTGTCTGCAGTAAACATTCATGAATGCAGTGTGTTCACTGTAATGTCTCGGTGTTATACGGTATACCAAAGTTGGTCGTACAATGCAATGAAAGAACGTAACCGGTGTGACAACATTTGGAATGTTTGATTTATTGATGCTGTATATCATTGAGTAAAGATGTGATGTGTTTCAAATGCTCTTGACGGTTTGTCTGCGCAGAATATGTGCAGTATGTGTGCTGTCTGTTGTTATAAAGGATATCTCATAACTCCACTGATGTACAAATGATGAAGCTTTTCTGAACCTTCCACCATCAGTTGAAGCAACTGTGCTTTAAACATATTTAGATGAATGTCTGAGGGAAGTTCAAATTACCTAAAAATTATGCACCTCCCATGCTCCTCTCAACATTGTGAAAAACAGGTTTGTATTTAGTAAGTCCTTAGTGAATTTTACTATTAACAACAATTCCATCAGATTTTTTAACTTTCTACTCTTAATTTATTCCAAATTTGCCTCCACTTTAAAATACCATTAAGTTTATGAAGATGACCCAAAATTGTACAAAATAATAGATAAAATATTCACCTTTTATGTGCTATTATAAGGAATATCTGAGAGTAATTTTCAGGTTTCAGAAGTCTCTATTCATTAAAATCATCTCTTCCCTTGCACTCTCCTTGTTTGGAGCAGGTTTGCTCGGATCTCTGGAAGCCACAAAGCTGAATAATGAAGCCCTCATAAAGGACCAACAAGCCGAACTTGCCAAACTTCAGGACAGGATCTCCTGGCTGGAGAGGGAACGATCCAGCCTCCAAAGTAACCAGGATTCCATGTCCCATGAACAGAGCAAACAGTTGAAATCTCTGGAAAAGGTGAGCTGCATCTGGTAAACTTTCGAATTATGGGGAGGATGGTGTTTGCCTGCTGGATTAAAGAGCGTGAATCGTAACTTTGCGGCAAACTGTCAAAAGAGAAATGAAACACACGTGAAAAGAATTAGTGAAATTGCATTTTAGTTTTCCTTGCTGTTTTTCATTCCATAAAGAAGATGATCATTCTTGTGAACACTTCATAAAGTGAAAATTTAGTTTAGACTTGGTGTGGGGAGAGGGTGGGGGAGGACATCTATTTCATTGTCTAGGTCTTCCTTTTCGGGGAAGGGTTTTGTGCCGTTAGAAAGGAAACTTCCGTTGGGGTAGTTTTATGAAATGGTGAAGCAGTGTGCAGTGTGTTTTGAGATGGTCACAACAGGCAAGCAAGGAGTTGTCTCTTTTCATATGTAGAGAGTAACATTCCCAATCATGTGAGAGAAGACCACATCATACTCTGTCTTCTGTTGGCATGACAATGGAGGACTACTGTCTAGTGGAGACTGGTTTGTGGACCCAAAATTTTAAGTCAATTCCTTAAATTGTATGGTTCCTTGCTTTTCGTAGCCCCCACACAATCCATGTTGATATACCTGACACCAGTGGTGTAGTCACCTTGTGTATGTGCCTTGAGATTTAAATCCAGGTTCTTTTGCATAATAGTCAACTATAATTCAATGGGATACTTGCCATATTCTTCGCCTAAGTAAATCTCTTCTTTTGTTCTAACAGCATTGCATTTTATGTTTCCCCCTCCTTTCTCTCCAGGCTTTAGAGGACATGTCGATTGAAAAGCAGGTGCTGAAGGAGAAATTTGAAAGAGAACTGGCCAATCTGATGTCATCCAGCGAGGAGAAAGAAACAAGATTGAAGGAGGAACACATCAAAGAACTGGAGGAGCAGCAGAAAAGATTGGAGAAAGAAAGGAAGGAAGAAGAAGATAGATTAGAAAATGAGATGAAAAAGATGAAAGAGGTTGGTTATCTCAAATTCATACGTAATTGGGAAGAATCCTCAACTCCTATTGGCCTATTTCAATCAGTCAATTTAAGAGTAAAATCTTTGGCGGATGAATACAATAGAAACATTCATTGACAGTGTTTTGTCGTCTGCTGTCTCATACAGAACAATAGCTGGTACTTTGTCCATCCTGCATGAATATTGTTGACATGTCGTGAATCTTTGTTGACTTTTTCCCAGGGTTTGTTTTCAACGGAAAAGCGGCCATTTACAAACACAAATTTTCTCATTTTCGTCTTCTTTATCATAATCTTGTTTTGTACATATGAACAAGGTTAATCAACTTTGGACCTGTGCATTAACTGTATGGTAATGCACACTGGTGGTTAACGCTATCGCTGGATGCACACATGCTGCCCCCTCATGCATTGTGTATGATCTTTTAGCTAAGGCACAGTCCAGTGTTGATTAACCTTTCAAAGAAGGATGTGTTGTGATGGTGCAAAGTATGCTGAGACAGTGCAAGAGCCATGTGATATTTTGAACAGATATATCACCCAGTGTCGAGACTGGTGGACAAGCATGTTCTTGTATCTTTATTATGTTGTGTTTGATGTATTTATGGCATGTCTCACTTACCTGTCTCAACACAACAATGCACTCTTATTTACCATGCTAAGAGTGCTGGCAACTGTTTAAGTCATCTAGAATGCCATGATCTGTCACACTTGTGAGACTGTTTTGGAATGTGTTCACACAGATGGACAACCACATCATATAGCAAATTGATATGTTGCCTAGGATGTCAGGGCAGATTACATGCAATGTTTCTACGGACACTCAGATCCTCTTCAATAGCCGCCGGTCGGTTGATATTTCGTCAGCATCTTTTGACTCCCAGAAACCATGCCATTGATAAGGATGCTTTGATATCACTGCCCTGCACCACCCTGCCTCTTGTCAAGACAAAGACTAAGTAAACATCTGTGCAGAACCTGTTTTATGGTGAGCTAAACAGCTGTTTGCTCAGACAGGATTATATGACAGCTAGTTAATACTTGAGTGAACACAGCAAGCAGAATATGCGACCCAAGTCCCTAACTAGGAAAAACACGTCATGAACAATTGCACGAAATATCAAAATAATGATGTAGTTGATAATTCTGAAAGTGTTCAGGTAGGTGGACAATGACATCATATTATGAAATGCAGTGGTTGGTATTTCTGAGAGTCATGCGTGAACGTTCGTTAAAAAGCTTGTCAGAGCGATAAATTTACTTTTCCAGTCAACAAACCCTTTATCATGCTTTTCTGATATCTCCCTGCAGGATCTAGAGAAGCGACTAGAAGACACCACGTCTCGGTTGACGCAGGAGAGAGACTCTATTAAAAAGGAACTGGATGAATTACAGAGGGACCTGGTAGCCAAGCTAAAGAGAGCAGAAGATGACGCCAAGAAACTTTCCAATATCCTACAAGAGAGAGACCAAGGACTGGGGTCAGCGAACAGCCACATCGACGGTTTGAAGAAGCACAACTCCCAGCTGAAGACGGAGCTTGACTCGATGCAGAAGGAACTCAGGGACGCACTTAACGAGGTCCACTCGCTCAAGGTGAGATGCGACTGGATGTGTAATTTACAAGTGTGCCTTCTGTCGAAGAGATTCTCAAGCTGTGATCGAAGGCAGTTTGCCTCCACTAGGGTGTATTTTTAAATGACTGATGGAAGGTTGCCTCAAGTTCTTATTTGCTGTAAAAATGAGACAAGTAAAAGTCAAGTGAATACTTGATCTGCTCTGAATCATCCAACATCATGATGTTGTTTAAGATGTTGACCAGATACTGTAATAAAAAGCTTTGAAAGTAGTATAGGTAGTTGTGAAATACATCTTACATAACCTTTTGCTCATTCTTCCTCAAAATCGAGTAGAACCATATGCATTTAACAGATTTGTGGTAAAAAATGATATGTCATGGTAGGTGTTCTTCTCGATTTGGAGAGAGAAAAAGTGCAAAAAGTTATGTAAGATGTATTTCACAGTTCCCTATCCTCTTTTAACAGCTAAATATCACTTGCACATTTGAGGGACTGCCATATTGAGACAAATGAACCAGATTTTGGTCCTCCACGGAGAGTTAGAGAAGTGTGAATGGTGGTCACCAAAGGTCACTGGGTTCACTGAAATGCATCAGTGGAGTTTGAAGTACTACTTAAGTGAAAGAGTGTTTAGAGGAGGACTAAATAACCTGTGAGTGTTCAACCAGCTGAAATATCTCTCGTCTTCCATCAATTGATGATTGTCTCCTAACTTTGTCAGACTCAAGAGCAAATGTCTTTAAGTCCTTTACTTCTCTGTGAGCTTGCTCTCTTGGTCTTTTCTCACTTGCTTCATCAAACACTCCCTCGGAGGAGGAGGCCTTGTGATGCAAACTCTTGTAATTCTCTGACGTCTTTTTTCGTTTTAGTCATCCAGTTTTGATGTTTTCTTCAATCGTCTCTTTCTCTAGTCATCTTTGGAGAAGAGCAAACACAGTCATGCCACAGAAGTTGCAAGTCTTCAGGAGGAGGCAAAGAAGAAACTGAATCTCCTCTCAAGAGATTTAGATGATAAATGGACAGAGACATTGAGGTTTGTTTGAATGAAATATTTATCTAAATTTAACTCTTCTAAAATTTTTTTTTCCCTTTCTCCTTGTTGATCATTGAGACTAATTAATTCACCATACAATTTTATACACCACCCTCGTCCTCGCAGACAATTTGCCTGCTTTCAAAGTCATGTCTTGAGAGTACTTTTGCCTGCATTGCAGAATCTAACTTGATAAACAGATATATGTTTGCACTCTTGAGGAGGCATAGAACAAATAGAAAGGTATGTATACTCATTAGGTCCACTGACTGGTCAGCCAATTCGGAAAAGTGCACCGTGTACTTGTTATGCTACACAGTATGGATGGATCAAGATCTTCTTGTGCAATTCTGTGCTGGTCAAACCTCCAGCAAGTGACAATGTGTCTTTTTGGGTGCAATTCTGCACACACAGACATTGAGCTGGACAACTAGGTATAATAGCAAACACTGGTCATACATTTTTTTCCCCCTGAATTTCCATTTTCTGATGTTAATTTTTCCAAATCTTTTCCAAGAAACTGGTTGATATGAAGCAAAGACATTGTCACGATGCCGAGATTTTAGGTTTATCGATCAGTTCAGCAAGTGGATTAGTGCCATTGATGTGAGGTTATATTAAAACATATTCTGATTCAAGTGAAAGGATACAAGTAGCCCTTAATGACGAGCCTATCCTCTCATTCTGTGAATTGTTCCATCCTGAGAAGGAATGTGAATGCTGACAGTTCTCATCATCATCTTGTTTTTCTCTATCAGGAAAGAATGTGAAAAGCTTAGACAAGAGCTGACAGAGCAACATCAGGAAGACAAGTTTGCCGCCCTCGAGCAAACCAACCTCTTCAAGCAACAGGAAATTGATGCAGCCAGAGAAGGTTGGGAGCAGAAAGTCTCAGAGCTGCTTCGAGAAGTACGTCAAACTTTTCTCCTGATCAATTGTCTTGTCTCTTTATCAAGAATTTACTCCTCCCTAAAAAAATTTACTCCTCCCTAAGTCATTCCAAATTTTTGAGGAATAAATTCTGGTTGTGTTTCAGTAAATAACTTTTCACTCAGTCAGTATGCTCTGATGTGATTTGTAGTTTTATTGGTAACCTGTGGTGATTGGCGCTCCAGCATGTTTACAGATGCCATAACATACAGCAAAGACACTAGAACCACCTTCGTGAAGAATTCCTAACTCTGTACCTTTGTACTTGCAAATCCCAAAGAGGGTACCTGGAAAGCCCCTGAGACAAAAAAAAGTAGTGCTATATAATAAATAAATGTGTGTGTGTTGGGGGGTTGAGGAGTTACATTTTTTGGTGGTAATGATGTAGTTTGAGTTGGTCCCTCACTTTTCTTACAGTTAGCGAAGGGATACCAGTAGATAGACTTTGGAAGTAAGTGATTTGGGAACCACTGCTCTAGAATGTGGTTTGATTCACAACACCTTGCATGGAGTCATTTCCGAGTGCCAGAGGGCAGTAGATGTCCTACAACTGTGATACCTCCTCAAGAAATATTCCAGAAATGTTATCAGACACTTTCTAGCCAGGTCTGTTGGATACAGCCTGCAAGTCATTTACCGGTTGTTTTCTGTATTCTTTTAATGACAGATATCTGATCTGAGAGGGAATCTTTCATCGAAGTCTGAAAAAGCCAAGATGGATCTAGCAGAAATGCAGAGGAAGACAGACCAGGAACTGAACAAGCTCAAATTTGACCTGACAGCCGCCAGAGAAACCCACCAAAGGGAACTCGAAGCACTTCAGAAGTCGATGGAGACCGAAAAGGAAAGGTTAAAAGAACAGCAGCTGGAGGAGACAATGGTGAGAATATTGTGATGTCATGTATTGGTTACCATGGATACTAAAGTGATTACTGAAGAGTCAGTGTTGTCACAGAATATGGTACAATTCCATAGATTGCATACTCACTCTCAAGATCCATTGAAAGCCAATTGAAGGTGAAGATGCTGCTGCTTGACTCTGCTGCTGCTGCTTATGTGTGTATATGAACCAGTGCTCATGTAATAAAGTTTATAGTCACAAATTTTTAAAAACCAAACTGAGTCATTTATTAGCCCTAATCATTCATTTATGGTCATTTGTATCTCACACAAGAGAATTCTCTTATTAGTTTGACCATTTGTCAGCAAGTATGCAAAGGAAACTTGGCAGGTTTGGAAAATACAGTGAATTTCACAAAACAGCTCAAGGTGGGTTGGAAAATCCAGTAAATTTCACAAAACAGCTCTAGGTGCCCTTTAAATATTTCATCAGTTATCATTCGTACATCTGTATTTGTCTGGACAGAAACTGGAATCAAAGCTCACCAGCTTACACAACAAAAAACTTGCGGACAAGATCGAGGAACACAAGGAGGCCGTCAAAGCCCTACAACTGGAATCGGAGGAATCGAGGAGAGCGGAGCTAGATGTCCGTCTCATGGAACACAAGAGATCTCTCGGTAAGTCTTGGCCTAGGGATTAACCCCTTCCCTGCTGCGGTGGTAATGTTTTTAGCTGTTCGTTTTCTCTGAGAGGACCCCCCCAGTTTCTTGCACATTCACTCAGCGACCCTACTATATGTTTCCCACATCAACACCACCTTGTTTTGGCTTGGACATATAAATGTGTCTGCTGAAAAAAACCAAACCATTTTTAGCTCTGTACTTATTAAAGTGCATAATTTCTCATTTCATTGCGATGGAATATTCCCACGATTTCTGTCCCCTCTCCGTTGTGCTTGCGGTAATGAGTCTTTCTATGTTGGCAGTGTCATTAGTTTTCTCTGTGTTATTCATCTCTGTGCTTTACGTATTTGTATTCGTGTACATGTATGAGACTGTTTATACAAAGTAATGCCAGATGGTAATATTTCCTCCATGTTTATGTTTTTATTGCTGAGTTACTTGAAATTTTACAGACAATGGTGGAATTATGATTTGAATACCATCTAGAGAGAATAGTCAATGCCGCACACTAACACACATGCAAGAAAAACAGAAACTGATTGATTAATCGGTGTCGCTTTGATTGATAATTGCTTTACCAGTGAGACGTTGCCAGCCTTTAATAACTTTGGAAGATGTTATTGTGTCATCAGCTTGGTAACAACAGGAATTTAAATATGAGTGTGCTTTTTTTTTAAACATTTTTTTTGAGATGGGTATACATTGGCACATTTCCAGACCTTTGGTGGTGCTCCACATACTGGTGTTGACCTTGGAAAATCCAGTGAACCCTAGCTTACAGAATTCCAGAGTCAAAGAGACTCTTTGACTTTTATTTGGAATATAGTATGTTACATGTGGGTATGTGGTATAGACTGAAGAAAAAAGGGAAAAAAATATTAGCAAAGTTTGTACTCAGTGTTTTGTTTGTGTTCCTCAGATAAACTGCGATTAGAGCTGACCCAGAGACACAGTGCCGAGATGGACCAATTGGCCCGGGCCCACAAGACGCAGATGGCAGCAGCCAGGATGGAACTGGAGAGGGCCATAGAGCTCAGGCAGCAGCAGGTAAGATGGGTGTTTTCTCTAGTTAGAGAATTTAGCTTAAAAGCACTTACATGTCTCGGCACACCTGGTGCAACTCTTATTTTACAACACCCCAGATAATGTCATGATTCGTCAGTGAATACAAACGGAGTGGTTGAAGAAATCATGAAGTGGTTGAAGTAAAACATGTCAAATAGAAATCAGGGGTGATAGCTAGTTGTCATCAATGTTGAAATCTGTGTTACAATTCTTGCAAACCAAGCTTGATATGAGGTCACATGAGGCCACTAGATCACATCTTTAATAGATTCAATGAAGATGAATAAGTGGATATAGAACAAACTGTAAAACAGGGTGATGAAGTGTCAGCACATCAGGTATAGACATTAAATTTGGGTCAGTTATTCATGGACCTTTAATACAGTGGCAAGTTTACAACGCCACTGGCAATAAAACACAGAATTTGCGAAAAGAAAAATGAAAAACAAGTTTTTCCCATACGAAAATAAAAGTGAAGACAAAAGAAAGTAAAATCTGAAGCAAATAAAATAAAAACAAAAGCTGTCTTCAAAGACATCAAACAATCAGCCTTTTAAATGATTACTTAAAAGCCAGCAGCAGTCATGGAATGTGAGCACAGAATTAGAAGTGCAACACAGAAAAATCACAGATTTTTTTATCTACACACAATCATGAAAAATTGTGGAATGAGGCCTTTTGATGCATGGAAAAATTGCCACTTTGCTTCAGTACTAGCCATTACAGCTCTACTTAACGTATGTATTTATCTGTCTGTCTGTTTGTTTGTTTCACAGGTTACTTTTCTAATACTGACTTCCCTGTCTGTCTGCACCCAAACTCTGCTTGTTGTCAAGTTATCTTTTCTACCTAAAACTTGTCACTATTTCTTGTATTTGCAGGATAGAGAAAATCAGTCCAGAGTCGACGACCTGCAAGATCACGTGGCCCAGAGGGACAACCACATCAGCAGGCTGGAAGACGACATCCGGACCCTGAAGTCGGACATCTCCAGCTCCAAGGAAGAGATCAAATTTAAGGCCCAAGAGATCCTGAAGTTACAAAGTGAAGCAGAGAGGAGAATCAGGTGAGAGACAACTCACTTTCCACATCTCGTGGAGAAATGAATGAGAATGATGTCTCCTCTCATCTAAGGGAAAACATTCGTGTAACGTCCACCGGTGTCTAAGTCAGGGGCAAAGTTGTTTACAGCAAAGCTGTTTTGTACTGCATAATTCCTTTACATAATTTGTGACGTTCAAAAAATGAAGGGGGAATCAGCACTTGCGCTAATGTGAAAGAGGGCAAAGTCCTTTAGCTGTGTGTGAGTAATGTTAAAGGTAAATTTGCAAAGCTGTTTTTTTTTGGGGGGGGGTTGTTTTTCCTTTGCTGTTTTTACCTTTTATAGTTTATAGCAGATTTTGTAAACAATTACCAGCTTTAAAATGTGGAAGTCCTCCAGGAAGGCAAGTATTGAGTACTGCCGGCTCTTATCGTCAGTGCAAAACATACTCCAGGTTTGCATCATTGTAGCATGGTTACCGTGTGCATCCTGTTAGAGGCATAACACCGCAGACGGGTCTGTTCTTAGAAGGTTGCATGTCTGTTTATGTATTTGTTATCTCTAAATTTACTGCTTTGTGACATGTTTCGGTAACAGACATACATTTCTGAACGTATCATGGTGAGGTTCTCTTTCATTCTAGTAGCCCAGTGTTGCATTTGTTTGCTTACATGGTGTGCAGTGGCACCACATCTCCATTTCCCCAGAAGTAACCTTAAGAACGTTTTGCTTCTTTGTAATCGTCGTCAGAGAGGTGAAGGAGGAGCTCGCCAGGTCGCAACAGGAGGAGCTCGACGCCCAGTCGGCGGAACATCTCAGAGAGACCCAGGGCATGCTGGCGGAGTTCAACAGGGCACAGGACCTCCTGAAAGATAAAATATCAGCTCTACAAATCATGTAAGTCCGTTCAAAATAATTTGTGGTGTGACATCAGTCACACAAAAATGATTTGTACAAACATTTGAAAAAGAGCAGACGACACCAAGTTTTGATGCTTTTTATGAAGTATGCTTTTAGACAACATTTCAGAAAGAGAAAGACAAAATGTGGATTTTTGATTTTGAATCAAGACCGTTAATGAATTTCTTCCGTTTTCATTCACGACCACTCAGTCCTTCTTTAGCGTCTTCATGCGTTATCGGTTTTTGCTTTCAGGCTGGAGGAGGCAGAGGATAAATACAAGAACCGAGAATCAAGAGACGAAGACTTAGAGATGATTGCATCGCTCAAAGAAATGGTCTCGGAGAAAGACCAGTTTCTCTTCAAGTTAAATGTGAGTCTCATGTGGTTTTTGGGGCCTGGTTCGTAAAATAAAAGGAGCACTTGGTGGAAGTAGATGCACTTCGTATGGGGTAACGGTACTGAGGTAGATTAACTTAATTTGGGTCATTGTGGTATTAACTTTAAACAGCATGCTAGTGATGAAGTGTGCTTTTGAGCTGTGGTTTTAAGGTTGGTAATTGGTTTCAGGTTGGTAGCAAGTCTAAGGTTGATATTGGGTTTCAGGCTAATGATTGTTCACAGGTTGGTTGTAGTTGTAAGGTTGGAAATGGTTGTTAAGTCAGTAGTAGTTTTAAGGTTTTAGTGGGTTAAGGTTGACATAAGTTTTGGCTTTGAGGTCGATGGTGGTTGTAATGTCGATAATGATTTTAAGGTCAGTAATGACTTTAAAGTTGATGGTAAGTTTAGGTTAGTAGATTTAAGGTTGGTAGCAGTTTTAAGGTTAGGTAGTGATTTTGAGGTTGGCAGTGGTCTTAAAGTTGATAGTGAGTTCACGGTTGGTAGTAGAAATTTTAAGATTCACATCGTAGACATATACTTACCCCTTGCCACACTACTGCATCAGTTTGACCTATGCTCTATAAACCTTGAAGTCAATTCTGACACTGCACCCATTAAGGCCTAGCTCGCCTCGTTTGCCTTTCGCAGTAGTGTGGCAAGGGGTAAGTATAGTCACTCGTGAATACCCACACCAGTGAGTTGTGGGGAGTTGTTAATAGTTTTAAAGGTTGGTATTAGTAGTTTTATGGTTGGTAATGGTTTAAAATTAGCAGTGGTTCTAAGGTTGGTAGTGATTTTAAGGTTGGTAGTAGTAGTTTTAAGGTTGGTAGTGCTTTAGAGGTTGGTAGTGGTTGTGAAGTTAGAAGGGATGTTAATACTGTTAGTGTAGATAATGGTTTTAAGAATGATAGTGGCTTTTGTCGTATTATTTACCTGTGTGGTAGACAGGGGCAAAGAAGATTAACCCGACAGAAGTAACAGCGATGGACCTTTTACTCTGATAAAGATTGTTGGTGGTATTGCAGATTTTAGTTTACCCAAATTGATTCACGGCAGTTACAAAGCACAGGAATGTGCGCAATTTCTGACTATATACCTTCACATTCACCTTCTTCTATTTATATACTGCCGCACATGGACATTTCCATAACTTTCCAAACTCATCATGACCAGGCTGAACTACATACTGTGGGAACTTCTTACCCTCTGGAGAAGTTGCATATGCCATTTGTGCAGGAAAATGTACATGTGATTTCTCCAACATGGAAAGTTGTTCCTATTAAGTATGACCACTAGCCATGGGATAATTTCTAACATCGTAAAATTGAAATAACAGGGGTTGGTGGTCAAACTAGAAGTGTCTTTTTGCCACTCCAACCAGAGTTTAAACATAAATGTCAATGAAAAGGAAAAAAAAAAAGAGGTGGAAGAATTTATCCAAAGCCCTAACCCCATTTCTCATGCCTATTGCTTCATTATGTAACTCTTGCATGCTTCTATTACAATTAACTGAAACTAATGTCATGGTACTACTCATGTATTCATCACATACATTTGTATGTATGTATGTTACTCTACATTTGTATGTATGTATGTTACTCTAGGAGGAGAAGCGGTTCTTCCAGCTGGAATTGATTAACCGTGAGACTAACTTCAACAAGGTCTTCAACACCCAGCCTAATGTTGGTGTACTTAACCCACTTTCAAAGGTAAATGTGAAATCATATCTTTCTACTTCTCTCCCAGCTCATATCTTCAGTGTTCTTACGCTGGTACTGGTGCTGCTTGGGGAGGTCAAGGGGGGGAGGGATATTGAGGGAATTTATGCCGAAAATTCTAGATATGGCAATTTTTTTTATGAAAAGTGCCCTAATTGATATTATGTAACTCATAAGATTTTTTAGAGTGCCTTCAAATTGTAAGAATTTTTTGCCCTTTTACATTTTTACCCTGACCCTCCCCTTTCATTTGTAAGAGGTTGCACTGGTCCTGAAAGCGTTATCTTTATAGCAGTAATGCACATTCTATATTTTCTTAATATTGCAAGGACAGACACATAAGTGAAGCAACCTAGAGTGCCATTGACATGATCAAACATAAAAACGAGCATGCCTGACAGTTTATACCTGGAAGATTCTTTTCAACATGTCAAAATTGCTTGCCATGGATGAACAATCTGCTAGGGATGAAAAGCAATAGTCCATGATTTTTTAAAAATTTTCCTTAACAGTTGTGTCGGTGGTTGAGCAAGTTAGATGCTGTTTGTTCTCTTTTGAAACAAAACAGTAGTAAACATTGTTTTGGGTCTGGCCTCCTTGGCTGTAAATAACAACTTGAGGTATTTTGCAATCCGGAACTCTCCCCCAAGAAACTATTGTTTTGGTTTTGTCCACTGTCTTCAGTCTAGCATTTAGTGATCGCATGTTGGATACTTGTGAAACAAACGGCACCACCATGGGATAATCCTCAAACCTCACTGGCAGGTTCTTCATTCAGATTTATGGCCTTTAATTACGGTGCAATGACGTCCTGTTTCTCTATACATGATCTGTGTTAGTGTTGGCACTGGCTCCAAACTTCAGACCTGGTTACCTACAGTGCTCCACAGTCAGTCTGGTACCTGGTGCAAACACTAGGAGAAAAACCCTCTGCTTGTGTTGTCCTCATGTTCGTAAGATGCTTAAAAAGTTATTCTCTCAATTAGAATTGGAATTCTCCCACATATTAACCCGTGAATGGCACTGGCTGTCCTGAAAGCTGCACTCAGAAATGCAATGCTGTATGAAAAGTGTTTACAACAGGAAAGAGGCTCAAGAAAGGAGAAGGCAATGCAAGTTAAATTGGGGTGCCCCAGGTCACTTTGCTACTTAGTATGCTGTAACAGTTGCTGATATAGAACCTCACCAAGTGCTCTTTAATAATCTGACAATGACGGTCCACATATATCGTTAAGGAGCCTCCAATTAATCTGTGATGTAAGGTACATTGAAATTTTGAGAAGAACCGGTCTCTGTAATGCAAGGATTGTGGATTCATAGTCTTGTAACTTTTCCCATTTTGCTGCAGCCAAGAAAGAGAGGTTCCAGCGAGGCACCCAGGTATGTGAGCGCTCCCAATCTGAATTCTTCCGGGATGATGGTATCCGCATCCTCCTCCTCCGGTGGAAGCCCCAGCAACCCACGACTGGAGCCGCTACCAGACTCTCCCATCCACGACATTCAACTGAACCCCAAGAAACCTCTCAGGGAGATGAACGGTAAACCGACGAAGGGAAAGCGATTCATCAACACGTGAACGAGGGGGGTTGCATTTGGATGGAAGTCGAGGTCCTCGACCGAGGTCGCGGGAACAGAGAAAGTGGCAGGATCTATATAGAATGTCCGCTGGTTGGAGCAATCTGACATAAGTGCTATTCAAACAACTGAGCTGTCTTTTGATACCTTCAGGAGGCAAAATGTTCTCCCCATTAATCATCTTTTGTGAAAGCACCAAGGAAGAAATATGAAACAGAGCTGCTGTGCCATATTTATTCACATGCACATTGGTCATTATTAAGTAAACAACTTTTATAAAAATTTGTGCACAAAATACATAAAATCTGATACAAGAAAGAGATAAAAAATGAGGTATATATTACTTTAATATTGAAGTTCAGTATCTTGACTGTATTATGAAAGGTTAGATATAATTTCAGGGCTGAATTTACTTTTAATGGAACCCTGGGCACAAAGTAAGGTAAGGGCCCCCTTTGAATGTAAGTCTCTGACAGATTGTGGTGACTACCCCTCCCCTCCTCCCCACAATGAACTCCATAGATTTTCTCTTCGTTTACAGTAGTTGCTTCTGGATTCAGTCTGGAATACCCTACCTAAAAGATACAATACGTAATTCTGTGGAGGTCTGGACATGTGCATACGCTGGTCCATGCTTAAATATGGCCCTGTATACTTTCCTGTGCAGTGTTTCTCCAGATGAACCAAGAGCCAACATCTCATAAAGATTATGATCGCAAACTCGCTGAGCAGAAAAACAATGCTGTCGTTGAAATATTCTTTCAGTAGACAGAGAAGGCAGATGAAAAAGTTTAAAATTTTCACATGGTGTGTGTGTGTGTGTGTGCGTGTGTGTGTGTGCGTGTCCACACAGCTTGGTTTATAAATATCTTTCTCACAACTTCCTATTCTCCCTTACTATATGTTCTAATGTATCATACCTCTACAATAATTGAATCGCAGATATCTCGAATCATTCCTCTAAAGAAAGTATTATTAGTGACTTCTTTGCATCCTTGTAAAGCAGTTTCAATGTTCGTATTTGTTGTAGTGCAAAATTTTTTCAAGCTGTTTCCGAGGACAGTTGTATAACAGTAGTTTTCTTCCGAACTGGAACTGATGTTACTGTGGAAGTTGGCCTTTTGTCTTCCACAGATAATTCAATTGTAATAAAAAATGCCGTTGAAAAGCAAACATGAGACTTACGCCTTTGGTTCAGTTGTCATTACATGCGGTGGTGGGACACACTGCTCAGCATGTAACCAAGACATTTTGATTCAAACTAATGGGACGATGAATGTGCGTGGTTACATATTCAGAACTGAGTAGACTACTCCAGATTGTTGGAAACATTGCTGATAGGGTGAATGCCGTTCTCAACTATGGGAAGGGGGGGGATATGAATAACATTGCCCTGGAGGGTGAGACTAATAATGTTGCCTGATTGTAGAACAGGTTTCTGATTGGTTTGAACTGGAAATAATTGCACTGAGTTTCATGTTGCTTTATGTCATATAAATGCCATTGATGGCACAAAGGTTTATGTGAAACAATATCATCACAGGCCAATGTCTGACAATGTCATTATCTCACCTTAAACTGTAGGACTATCTTGGACAGGTGAATGATGGACATTTTGAGGGTAACTTTAACCAGTATCATTTGCTAATAGCAACTGTTGAAGGTACATCAAATTTCAATTATGATCAGGGTTGATCGTATCAACTGATCTTGTAATAAATTCGCTATCTATGTCTCTATGATTGTAACCTATAACTGTCCTAATGTACATTTAAAGTCCATCAAAATCTTTCATCAATTTAAAACTAATTTCATCTATAATAAAAAAATTACCTGTAATATATACTACCTATAATTTATCCTAAGCATATAGTTTAATGAGGTTGGTTAACTGTAAACAGATCCTAACCACAACCACAACTGCATTACATTGCATTAAATCAACAGCGTGTTGTCCATAATTCTTCAAAGTCCGTCCCAGAGTCCTTTGTCTTTTGTTTCAACTTGCAGTATTCATGCAGTTTAGCCTTCCCGTACAGTTTGAGTCTTCTCAAAGTTTCTGTATTATGTATCAATTTGAAAATGAACATTTATTTAAAGAGTTGTAAACTTCCTTTTTGTACAAAGTGAAAATATATTTATAGAGAAACTTCACAGCAATCTTTTCTGGTATTGATTTTTATAACCTCTTTGAATAAATCACAACCTGCTGCTTTTCCCTTGCCCACATTTCCCCATCTCAAAATGTCCCAAACCCCAAATAAAAGAAAAAACGATAAGTGAATATCAGTTGGTTTTTAAGAGAAATCAGGAAGTAATTTTTTCTGTAAATAAACTAATTTCACTAGTATTAAAGAACGCCAGGTTACCTGGTTGATGTTTAGTTTGAGCTTTTTTTCTGATACTGTACATTTACAAAATATAATCTCCAGATTAGGAGAAAGCCATCTAATGTAAACAAAAACCTACAATCATATCACAGACATTTTAAAAAACATCTGTGAGACTTCTGAAAAAATAAAAAAATCTCTAATAGATTGTCAGGATTCCACTGTGTGTCATTTTTGGGAGGAGTGAATCATAGGATCACAGTTAAATCATTTCTAATATTTTATCTACAAAATTGCACCTGTGAAAAAGAAGAGAGATAAAAAAGAAGGTGACATTTCTTGCTTTCCTTTTCTTTATTTACAGTTGCTTTTTCATGAATATTCATTTAGCACTGTAGGAAGACTATACATATGACATAACTGAGCTGTTCTCAGTGGTTAGTCTTAGGCCATTGTACCCGTCAAACATCAAAGGATGAAATAACCAGATTTGCCTCATGAAAGCCCAGTTGTGATCCAATTCCACATAAGCTCTGCAATAGCTGCGAATCCACATTTTCCCTGGTACCTTCCTGAAATGTTGAATTCTCCCTCAAAATGTTTACAGCTAAAGCAACAGGTTTGCTTATGGTACATGTTTGAGTGAGTTAAGTTTTCAACTAAATCACACCACAAAAGTTTGTTTATCATCTGTTAATGAAATTTCATTGACTGCTGACCAATTCAAACATTGATAAGCAAGGACTGCTAATCAATTTGTTCTTACTAAATCGTCCCTTGGAACATGATTATTGTTTCTGTTATGAAAGAGGCTGGGGAGGAGGTTAGTCGAAGCCAATGCATCCATCAACAACGATTATCACATCTGCTACATCAATGATTGTGAAAAATCTGTTTGTCATGCCGGGTCCATTTGCTTGTCAAGCTTTACATGGCTTTGGAGGATTTTTTGGATGGCTTTAGGTAATTACGGATATCATGATGTTTTACAAATGCAGAAAAGCAACCTTCTTATTCAAGGAAGCAAAGTTCTAAGTTAAAACTTTCCCTTGGAAAAAAAAAAACACAGTCAGTTCAGTTTATTTTGTATTTCTGAAAACAGCTCATTACTTGAAAATGAGCCAATAAAAGACATCTGCGGCAGCAAGGTGATGAGAGTTTCTTCTGATACTTCTCAAACTTTGACACTTTAACCCACAGATGACTTTAATCTATGTGAGTGCAAATCTTTCAGCATACCTAGAAAATAAAACTTTTAGATGGTAGATATTAACGACAGACATGATTCTTTTTATCGAGCTCACTTCTTCAAAGGTAATTTACCTGCTGTTCTTAATATTTCTCCCGCCCTACAGGTTTCTCTCTCTTGTTTTTCACACATACCATGTATTGTTTAATGAGAGGTAGGAAGAACATTGATCTCAAAGGTGACAGTAACAAGCTGTTTTGGTACTAGAAATAATATCTGCTCATAAAAAAAAAAAAAACCCTGAAGTTAGTCCAGCAACTCTTCATAATGTACTTGTCCCAGCCCATCCCAACCTACAGGAGTGAAGAGCAACATCTCAATTGGTTCTTATTTTATCCAGAAATACCACAAACAGTTGACAGTCCAATTCCATTTTCTTGAAAACGGAGGACTTGGGTTGGTAAGTCCTCAGTCTGGCCTTTTGGCTTCTAAAGGATAAAGGCAGCGACATAGCTGGCCACCTCTCTAATGACAATCTTTGCCATGCCTAAAACATTGGTGTCTTACGTTGAGTGCGCTGCTCTGTACGCAGCTCTCCTGCATCTTCCATCCGGGATGCAGTAGACTCCTCGCTGATGCCTTGTTTGGTGGCAAGATTGACCTACAGTGGTCCTCTGGTCGGCAAACAGAGGTCAAAATTTGACCTTTCTGGCCTTCCTCATCATACCCTTGACCTCTCCTTCCTGGTTGGCCAGCATCCCGTACAGCTGACGGACTTTTTCCTTCCTCTCGGCATCCCTGGAGGAGAAGAAAATGAACATTAATGCATCCTTTAGACCACCTCTTACCTACACATTCATATCAGATCCAATACCTGTTTCTCTAACTTGAAATATTTGCACTCTGTAAACTTTTGCAGAGACTATTCGATAAATTGCTGGAGACGCTAAACTGAACACTTAATATCAACTCCTGCCATCACGCAGTAGAAAAGAAACAGAAAGTAACTGTTCTTTGAAGAAAATTTAAAAAAAAAGAAGTTCTTTTGAACAACTTTCTTGTATATTCTTCATGAATGATACTTTAAGCATCACAATTCTCTTATCCTGTTTAGTTTCCTTACTTCAAAAACAAATCAAAGCAGAAACTTGTAATTGCACATCAATGAAATATTTTAATTTGCAAAACATTTTCGAAAAGCCCAAACAATGCTGATTGGTTTACTTACTTCCTGATCTGCTCTTGAAGTTTTTCCCGGGCCAAGAACTGGGTGTCTTTCCTTAGCTCTCTCATGGCCCCCTTCATCTCTTGTCGGTGTTTGTGGACCAATTTCTTGACTTCATTTCTCTCTTTGTTTCCTGCGCTTTTGTCCTTTCTGGATGGATCATAACTACCGAAGAAAGAAAAATACTTACTCCATAAAGTCGCATTATTGTGATTCTGTGATTCACTGCTTGTGTTCCCTATATTTGTCACGTATCCGTGAGTTATTCCGGTGCTGTGACTGAGAGTATAAAGGAGGTGGTAATGAAACTTAGCAACAGGTAGGTTCAGGGTTCAATCCTTGGCCAAATCACAATGGGATGGGTTTACCATTCGAGAGTAATCTAAGGTTTTCCCCATCTGAACTGATACCAAATTTGAGCTAAAGTTGTTGACTTGGTAGTCACCACACATAAGTTGTAATAAATAAGCCACAGGCTTCATACACACATGTGTGATTGCTCAGTATGGTGAAAAAAACTGCCCCCGAGGCCTGAATTGTTACTCCTCTGTGGAAACTGTAATGAATGTGTCAACTTTTCTACATGCATGTACAGCTGTTTGCTAATTTCTGCTGCATGTATCTTCAAACAACAGTTTTAATCTTTACCACACAATAGATACAACCCACGAAAATAAGTTATTAATGCAAACAGCTTTTTTTTTCAAGGTTCTAGCTTATTCCCCCATACAAATTCATATAAATAAAACGTATTTTCAGCACAAACGAGATGAGCCGATAGGAGATCATTACCATTGTTACGTTTAGGGTTAGGTTTATGCAAATAATAGAAGTCATCTGCCTGCAATTTGCCTTTTGTTTGCCTTTTTTTGACTCACAACTGAATTACATATAAACTATACAAAAAGAAGAAGCTGGAACACGGGACGAGGTCCCTATGAAGGTACAGACTTTACCAGACCTCCCTGGTTCTTTCTCTGTTGGTTTCTTCTGCCTGTTACGTATCTGTGACTGTGAGTTATTTCTCTGTGGAAGCTTCCAAATAAATGTCACAAGTTTTCCTACATACACATACATCTGTTGCTAGCTTTTACTGCATGTATCATCGAACGACGCTTTTAACTTTCTACCGCACATCAGGTACAACCTATGTAAATCAGTTTCCTGATCTGAACAGTATTTGTTCAACTCAACGTTGAATTTTCAGCTAAAACAGGACCAAGATCGACAGAGTTTGAGATTTGACCCACGTGCATTTGCAGACTTTACAAGACTGACACCCATGTTCTACTTTTAGGGCAAGGGGGAGGGGTGGTGAGTTGAAGATGGCTAGGGTCTTTGTAAACTATTATAGGAAGACTAGCTACATAATCCATCATACGTAATATTTTACATACTTTTCTTCAAATTTTGGTTCAAACATTTTCAGAGATAAAGGCCTCTTCCTAGTCCTCTCTAAGGCTCTCCTTGTTCTGCCTTCCAAGGCCTCAATTTCCACTTCTAGCTGCTCATGCAATTCCTATTTTAGAAATGAGAGAAACAAACTTCATTAATCTTATCGATGAATATCAGTCAATATCAATCAATAACTAATATCATTCGATACAATTGATCAAGAGCTTGAGTGTAGCTCTCTGATATAAAGACAATAACATAACCCACTCAACTCTCAATAGAATAGAGAATAGATTCAATAGAAAAAAGGAAAAAAGAAAATGTAGAGCACCCGTGAGTCTGGCATTCAAAAGGTTGAAGTTGTCAGGAAACATAGCTACACAACTGCTGATCCAGAGGGAGGGCAGGTGGGGAAGGGGTGACTACTTAAAATACTCATTTAGGGGGACATTTCCTGTACATGGGGTCGGGTGAGGCACTGTTTAAATGGCACCTCAGTTTAAATCAATTTAATGTGTTCAAATTGTCTCATATGGCACCAGCTTCTGCCCTGGACCTCACCGAGTGCTCGTATTGCACTTTTGATGCACTTCCTTTGCCTCCTCTCACTGCAATGACTGGAGCCACCCTTGTAGCCTTGGTTTACCATTTTAATTTACCACTCCAAATCTAATTTGCAGTATAGCAACCAGAAATGCATTGTGGTTTCGATGATCTGTTTAAGAGAATTTTTTTTTCTGAATCTGATATAATAGCATTAGCATGTGTCACATTAAGCTACATATGCTTTATATGAAATATGAGATCTGCACAAGCTTCCTTTCTTGAGATCATATCTACATGTCCACACTTTGACCCTTGTTGATATTGAATGACCTTTTACCTCCATTAAAGACCAATTTGGTTTGTTGCTCAATGAAGTACAACTAATTACTGAATATGACATCTGTCCTAGCTTCCCTCCTTCAGAAAGCATGTTTACAAGAATTCCATACTGTGACCCTGTTGACTGCAAATGAACTTTGACCTTCACCAAAGACAATGGAACTTTGTATACTCAATGAGATACACCTACAATCCAGGAATTTACAGTGCATGCAAATGTCATAGTAAACAGTGTCAATTTCTCAAAGATCTTAAAATGAGAATAAATTTGCAAAAAATGTCTATGAATGTGTTCAGTTTCATGTGTGTTCTCTGCTTTTGAGTAGGCCTAAGAGGATCTAAGAGACAAGGCCATTTAAAGTAGAACATTTAGGAGTGCTTTAGAGTTCTTTCAACCCATCCCCTGTGACTATGAGCCAAAATGATTGAGCTTGGTCTCAAATTCTTGGAGTTGTTGAGTTGTTGGTTTGTCGTAACACTATTATATATGGTGAAACATTCTCCACACTATTTTTAAGTTGAATGCACAAAGTGTTAGTGTAAAATATGGCATCATGTTTCTGATGACCCAATATAAGCCTAGCAATATATCAGGCAACATAAAGCACATTTTCAAGCAACTTGGATCACAGTTTACTTCAAAATCTTAGTCTAGTTTGTTCCTCTACTGTAAGTGTAAGGCACAACAGTTAGAAATGCATGTAATGGCTAAGCTCTTCACAGTGTGTATGTTTATATGTTAGGCTAAAGAGAAAGTCCCAAGTCTTGTTGACCCCAAGTGACTGTTGACCTCTGTTGACCCCAAATGACCTTTGACCTCAACCAAAAACAATAGAGTTCTTCTGCTCAACATGGAACAACTACATACCACATATGAGATCTCTACAAGCTTCCTTTCTTGAGATATCAAGTTTACAAGGTTTTGACTATTTGACCCCTGTTGACCCCAGATGACCTTTGACCTCCACCAAAAACAATAGGGTTCTTTTACTCAATGTGGTTCACCTACATACCAAATATGAGATCTGTCTAAGCTTCCCTCCTTGAGATATCGTGTTTACAAAGTAGGGCGTCACAAACATACATACACACACCCATACACACAACTTTGTTTTCCATTCATTCCAAGGACCTCATTTTGCTTTCTTTTGTCTTTTCTTCCTAAACCCTAACCTTAACAATAGACTCTCTATTGTTAATCTCGAGAGGACCAGAGAAATCTATGGAATTTTCTACAGAGGACCAAAAATCTACTGTTTCTGTCCTCAATCCCACCCGAAAACAAGGGCACGCACCCACACACACATACACGCATACATACACACACCCATGCATGATTACAAAGGTTACGATTATCATCAAAACCAAAAAAGGGACAAAATCCTAAATTAATAAAGCGAAGCTTTGAAGCTGAGAGAGTTTGAGCCCACCAATGGTTTCTAGAAGTTTTCACGTAAATGAACTGAAACAAAATGCTTTCTCTGAAAATGATAAATAAATATGAAAGCTGTCAAATAATGATACACAAACATTAGCAATTTGCTATTTGATAATGCCACACTGGTGTTGCTAAATGAGTAAGTACTGAAGACTTTAACAGACAGTACTTTGGGCATTGGTTAGTTTGGAATACACTCTCTTTAATTTAATCTAATTTATATAGTTGCATAAAATACAATTGCATTTAGTGGCAGAAACTAAACATTTTTTTTTTCACTGACTTAAGAGTAACCATCAAAGTGTAGGTGATGTAGGTCAACTAAAACAACCTGATCCACCTACCTGAGTTTTCTTTGGATATTTCCCCATCAACAGCCATTTCTGCTTTATTGCTGATCTGACTGGGGCAAACAATTCCAGACTGCTGTCTTGGGTTTTGTAGAGCATCAAAAATTCCAAAAGGAGATGGAGAGAGAGGTTTGTGGCCCAAATCCTGAACTCGTCGTTGTCTAAATGTGAGGAATTGTGGCCGGTGCTGAAGATGTCCTTCACGTCCAAGGCCGGACAGGACAGTCTGTAATTACATTTCATTGACATTCAAATCACTTAAAATGTAAGAATCAGTATTCAAAACAGTTCCTCTACAAAATAACAGATGGCAGATGAATCTTCTTCTGTGTTCAGATAGTAAGTAATGAATACGATATCACCTGCCATACACTTTTGTACAGTTTGCACAGATTAAAGACACATCTTTTTTTACAACGACCAAGTGTCCATGTCTGCTTGATTTCTTCAACAAAATAATGGCACAGCTTTTCTACCCAGTTTTCAAAATGACGACTAAATCTTGTCTGTAGCCAATTACTTGTATGACATGACATTGTGGTAGTAAACAATTGCCTACATTTACAATGTGACATTCTTGACAAATAGCCGAAGAAGAGTATTGACTAGTCAGACAACTTTACTAAATTGAAAATATTTCAAATCATGCAGGCCAGTAGCACATTATATTACAGTATATTAAACCTCATAGTGTTTTGACAACTATTTCTGAACTATTTCCAAAAAAGTGTAATGGCACTTATCTAAAACCTTCAACCTGTGCTTATTGTCCCAAAACTGTCCTATTGTCCCCTAAAATCTCCAAAAGAGCTTTTAAGGGTCATGGTAGGGTTGACTCCCCTTTCTCTGCCTCCCCTTACCTCCATCTCATCTTGCCCCCCCCCCCCTCCCACTCTGCCCTATTGAATGAAGTTTTCACAGTGAATTCTTCAATTCTAACTGTCGCTTTGAAGAGGAAGAGGTGGGCTTGAGCGAAGAATGAAGGGCATGTTGGACTCCACAACTTTCAAAATATAAAAAAAAAAAAAAAGTGGCTTCAATAAAGCTGCTGAAGCCTTATTAAAGCCAATCCTGTCCCATCCATGACCTTGACTGAGGTCATGTTTATGCTGCTGAACCTGATTTATCTGATGTACAATGCCATAACCTCTCAATCCCCTGGAGATTATCTGAATGCCATTTCCACTTGACAAAACATGGCACACGAAAAGTGTCCACCAGGCCCACTGTAAGGCGGCGGGCAGTGATGCCGCCTCCATTCAAATATTTCTCCCACTAGAATTTCTTTTTTTTGCAATGAAAAAAATGATGTAACATGCCACTTACGCCAGTGGACTCAGTTGCCCAATTTCTATTCCCCTCCCCCCACCTCCTGGAAATCTGACATGGCTATGGGCCTGCTGTCTAACTCATGATTTTTATTATGATCCTACTTTACACACATAGTTAACTTTACACTAAGTTCTTCTAACTTATCTAAACAATCTTTCACTTACAGTGCAGACCTATCCTCTGTGAGAACCAAGTAATCATTGTGTTTGCCAACAGGTTTGAAAGGAGGGAGGACTTGGTCAAGTTTGCTGGTGTCCTTATTCTCCTTTGCAAGAAACAGAAGTCCGTGAAGAAAGTTGATCACTTCTGGCACAACCCTCTTTGAGAGATAGACGTACTGTTGGAAGAACGCAGTTTATCAGAATAATCAAAGCTTAATTAACACTCAAAGAATTACCAAGTTTTGTCAATTCTTCTTTTTCAAATTCAAGAGGTTAAGTATTTTAAAGAGTAATTGTCACAGAGACAAATTTATGAAACAGCAAAAGGATCAATATAATTCTGAGCTCTAACAAACATTGTAAATGTGGTGCTTTGGGTTTAGGGGAAGTGTAACCTACCATCGCTACATTGATGTATGAAGACAAAATATCAAATCTTCCATCAAACTTGCAAAATAAGAGCCCTGACAAAGAGTGAATCTATTTCTAAGGGCACAGGGAATTACATTTTACAAGCTCAATGATTGATTATGAAAAATTACCTGGAGAAACAGGTTACAGATGAAGAGCCCTTTAGCGATATCGATGTGACTCCTAACAGGACACTGGGAAAGGATCTCACCCATATACAGGAGTGCAGGGGTGATTACGCAGTGCTTGAAGTCAGACGTAGGGAAGACTAATGAGAGCAGCTTCAAGTAGAAAAGCTGGCAAGGAAAAAAAATGTAATGACTTAAAGCAGGAATCAAAAGTATTATTCCTTATTTTCCTAAGAAGAATATGCCATCATAATACGATGTACAGAATGTGGTAATTGTAAGACAGATTCCTAATTTGCAATGAAAGTAAGTGGCAATCTCCAAAAACATGGAAAATGGATAAAAAATAAACCCCTCTGTTGCATCACATAGACTTTGTCATACATACCAGTTCTGTCAAAAAATCTGGAGACCTTGTTCAATACATGCCAGTAACTATGGTCTTAATTCTCCTTAACATGGCACACTAAGCTGTTATCGACTAGTATAAAATCTCTTAGGATTCTGAAGGGTATTACTGCATGAAAATACTAATCAGTAGCAAATTAGTCAAGACTTACATTCACTAGTTACAAAGCTCTTCAATAGTTTCAATTCTTTAGCCCGGGCTTACAGCGATTGTGTGTATATGGTTTATACTACTGTGAAAAGTGTGTCTTATTAGGATTTTTGAAAACCAAATTTCGTTATACTCATAGTTTATTACTCATTTTGTGATGCTTCTGTCATATATATGGTATGGTGACAGTGTTTGTTTGGTCACTTGAATTAGTTTGTGAAGAAATCTTGACAAAGTTGTGAAAAAAATTAGTGAATTTCACAAACCAAGTTCAGCTTTAAATTGAACAAATTTATATTGTCAAAGACTTATGGCATCTAATCATATCTAGCCTGGCAAATGAATGCAAAGGTGTAGTTCTCATAAAATAAGGGTTACTTCAGAGGTTCAAAATAATGCTTAAACAATTCAAAGTTCAAATTAATCAGAAAATTGCAATAAATAATACTAGAATGAAAACTGCCAACATTAATATCTACACATACATTACAAAATGAAAAACATGCTTGAGGTTTTCAAAACTACATAATCTTTAATACACTTGAAAATTTTGAACCAAACCATTGAGTATCTTCACTGATATTTGTGAGTCCATTGTCATAAATTTTTGAACTCTTTTAAATTTAGTGAGTTTTGCTTGACAATCTTTTGCTTTCATTTTTCTCTCAAAGGGACGAGATTAGTACAGTTGCTGCAATTATTAGACAATTTCTTTCCCTTATTACTATGCCATATTGTTTTCCTTGGCTACCACTTCCTGCAAATTATTCTCCTTGTATTATGTGATCTGACAGGAATGAACCTGAAACTATCTTTGTGAGGTAAAAGAGACCATGGGTGCAGCAGTCAGTGAGGAACTACAGTTTGAAAATAGATGGTTACTTCAAACATTTCCAGCATATAAATGGACAATAGTGTATTACCACAAATGGTCACTGAAATGGAGAATGATCATTACATGGTCAACATGTGTTGAAAACAAAACTTAAAGGAAAAAGCTTGTCATAAAAACATAGCCGAAGGATGCTTGTAGTTTTCTGAATGTATTTCATTTCCAGAAATATTTATAAATACATACATAATTATATAATCAAAGATGTCAGGCACAGCATGAAATGAAGATATCTTAACATGTACATTCTCCTTCATCTTATCAGTCAAGTAAAGCAGAGAGTATCACATAATCATCACAGACAATTACACTGAAGGCCAAAAAATATACCGTGATTGTATTTATACCAGGACTTCGAGGAGGCGGAAGGCTATCGACTTAGGCACATTTGTTCCTTACAGCTCGAAATATTAAAGCTACTGATTGCTTAAGACTAGTTCCTAGTGAATTAAGCTTACCACAGATGTTGATGGGTAAACTCCACGGCCCCTCTTCTCATTGACTTCCTTAAATTCTCCGTACTTCTCCATCAGCATGTCGCGGAAGCAATTTCCGGTCGGAATGTGGGAGGTTTTGCTCAGTTCGTAGATGTGTCTGTTTAAATGACAACGAACGAAAAAAAAAAAAGACATCAGCCTTTGGTAACTAAGAAAAGACATCTGCTGACATCTCCAAAGATGACTTAAAGAAACTGTACATGACCTGCATGCAGTATTATATACATATTGGTTTTGTTACAATCATCATCCCAACAAAATTTTGACCTTGACTATTCCTTCAAAATAAAAACAAGAAGCTTGCTGTCCTTCTGTCACTGGCACATACTGTCCCTGCGCTTTTCAATCACCTTTCATTCTAGTAAGTGTGTCAAACACTGCTTGCTTAGATACCATGCCTAAACTAGATTGTAGAAGATATTGCAGCTTGCACATCCATTCAAAGTCAAAAGTAATAATCATGTGGATTTCTCCAGACCATCAACTATCTTTTACTACATATACAATTCTATACTACAACCAGAAAGAACAAACCCAACTCGACTAAACTCACTTTGTTAGTCCGTGGACCAGTTCCATGTTGATGGGCTCATCATCTGCTATACGGCAGAAGTACTGCACCAACAGGGACAAGAGTGACTCCAGCTTGGCCTTGTTGCCATCGCCCAGACTCGGATGGTTGCACTGCCTCATCCTGTCCAGGATGGTGACCTGTTCAGAGGGAGGGCGCCGATACAGGAGACCGACCAGCTCGTCGTAATCCGAGGGAACTTGAGAAGTTGGATTGAGAAGGTTATCATCGGTATTTACTCAAAAATGAAAAAAAAACTAAAAGTAGTATCTATCTAATTGATAGACTTAAAATGTCAATTGAAAGACTTAAACTTATGATTAGATAAGAAATACAAGATTAAGATAAAATCTGACACAGTCACAATACAAGGTTCAAAATTGATGGAGAAAAGGCATCACGATATCTGAAGTTTGTTCACCTTTACAGCCTCTCTTTTGAAAAGCAATTTAAAAAGCATACAAAGAAAATGTACAAAAATTGCAGGCACTAAGACAGAGAAAAGCAGTTGTCTAATTTACCTTTAAATGTAAAGGGTAGTTCCTTCTTGGCCGTTTCCATCATATTTTGTTTCTAGGTTACATGAAAACAATACAAAAAAGAAGAATGAGTGAGCACCAGATGAGCACAACTTTCGCAACTGCAAATTAAGATCCTTGGAAAAATGTAAACAAGTAAGACTATTTAGCATTCATGTAATTGACCTGTGAAAAACCTTCCATTTCAAGAGGTTATGCCCTTTTGTTTGTCCAGTTTTCAGTATTTTGTCACAATGTTCAATCAGGGAAGAGGTGACAGTCACACTCAAAAGAACAAAGATCATGTCATGTTTTGAGATAAAGATATCACACAATAATAACAACATAATAACATAATAACAACAAAACACCTACAGAGTGAAATTCCCTTCGAAATGTCTAATTTATTGATAGTGCTTACCAATGCACATTGTCCTGGCAATATTTCTCAGTGCAAGGGCAATCAAAATACTGTTACATGATTACCCAAACACAAGACAATTTGTTTGTACTGATTGCTTTATTTCTCTGGAATTGTGATGACATGTCAACCACAAGGAGTTTGCAAAAATGCATGTCTGGCTAAAATTGACAAATAGTAATGACAAATATGACAAAAATGACAAATGCTAACAACAACAGCTCTCCATTTCTTCTTTCAATCTACAGAATTGATTGCCACTGAAGTCTGCTTTAAAGGTAAACATACTCCTACACAAAAGACATATTTTATGCAAATTGTCCTCTGAAATGTTATCTTTAATGGAGGAAAATGTAATCAAAGAGGAGAACTTTCATTCATTATCTCATCCCTACACGTAGTGTACAGGGAGGAGATATTGTACTCACTTGAGCTGTTCAGGTCACCAAAAATGACACTTAAATGGTAGCCTACCTTACACCCCTTGCAGTATTGAACCAAAACTTGGTGGGTCAATAGTCCTTATGTGGGGGTACCTCATGGTGTACAAATGACAAGAATTGGGATTACCTACTGGGGTTAGGGGGTGAGAAGGGGTGTCCAAATGTGTGTTTGTGTGTGAGTGTGTACAACAGAAATTTTGTCACAATTTCCTCCTGAAAGGTTCAGTCGGATGACCCTCAAACTTGGTGGGTAAGTGCTCGGATGTATCTTATAAGGACTGCATGACCAATGATGTCATAGGTCAAAGGTTACAGGTCATGAAAATAAAAAACACATTTTTTTGCATCATGTCTATGTGTGAATATCCGAGAGTTATAAAACTACCATTTATTGAAAGAAGACAATACAAAATTTTTTTTCAAACATTGATGATGTCACCAGGTCAAAGGTTGTGTGATAAAATGTCAAAATTGCCAAAAATGCTCTAAAAAATGTGTCACAATCTCATCCTAGATGATAAGTTGCATAAACTTCAAACTTAATGGGTAGGTGCCTGGCTATATCATATAGTGTCTGTCCAACCAATGATATCATAGGTCAAAGGTCATGAAAATGAAAACCCTTTTTTTGCATTATGTCTATGAGTGGATATCCTAGAGTTATAAAACTACCATATATTGAAAGAAGATGATTAACACAATTTTTCAAAATATTGATGGTGTCACCAGGTCAAATGTCACTTGATTGAAGGCCAAATAGTCAAAAGTGCTCTAAAACGTGTGTCACGGTCTCCTCCTAGAAGGTAAGTCGGATAAATTTCAAACTTGTTGGGTAGGTGCCTGGGCATGAGACGTAGAATCTGCTCAACTGATGATGCTATAGGTCAAGGTCACAGGTCATGGTTACAATAGCATGTAATACAGTGTGTTGGGAGCTGTTAGTGCATGGTGTCAACATGACTTGTACATATTTTCCTTTCCATGAATGTGACATGTTATTTAAAGCTATGCAACCATATTCTGGGCTGAGTGATTACTTCTGGTAGCAATGTCATTTTCCATGGGTGAGTACCTTCACTCAATATATTTTTGCAACATAGCATATATGCCTACTACACAGTTGTACAGGGTCTCGAGTTGTTTACACACTGTAAAGATAGTACTGAAGAACACACAATGCGCTTCTCAGGGCATTCAAAACATCCAGAGTGAAGGCGCCTGTGGATTGGAGGAATACTTTGACGTGCACACATTCTAGGTATACTTTTGACACACACTCGATTTCTACGCACATGTGTACGAACATGCTGGTATCTGTGCCATTCCATGCATGTGCACTGTACTTCAGCACTACTAGATCACAAAGCTAAGTAACTTGAATTTCCAACACTTCTACCCACAACGGGTGACCTGAATCACTGATGAAAACAATGTACAGCTCAGAGCACTCCGGGAGTTCATGAAATGATGTATGAATGACCACGCAAAACGACAGGGATGGGATTTGTAACTCAGTGGATTGGCAACTTGTTACACTTGCAGTGTTGATGATTAGCTGTAGAATCTCTCTGCAGGATTTCCACGATGCCAAGAGAGTCAAGATGCCAAGATGAGTCTTTAAAAAAATATTTTACCATATAGTGATTAGCAATGGAAACCTCAGTGTGAGAAAGTGAATACTGACTAGTGCGACCCAAAGCCATAAACGCAACCCTAATAACGATCACTGGTTGGCTAAAATTTCGTTTGTACCGTTGATTTGTTTCACTTACGACAATTCGTTCAGGGAAATAAACACAATCTTTAGTGAAGCTGTGGATCTGGGGAAGCAAATTTCACACCATGGTTCTGACATCGTAGATCAGGTTCCCAGGGCCCTGGAACAAACACGAATATTGATATACACTTTACATTGTAAAATTGCAACTTCAAAGTAATGGATCGTGCAATCATCCAGAGCAGTTGCTCTCCGTGGTGATGACAAAAAAGGTAATGACATTCCAGAATATCACCCTTTTGGAGGTCAAACCACAGTCATGTCCCAAAATGCAATTTTACGACAATATTAACACCACTAAAATCAAGGGTTCTATTTATACCTTTTTTTCAGCAGCAAGTTTCTTCTCGTCCTGAGTTGTGACATCTTCGTTGTCGCTATCATTGTCTGACTCCAAATCCTCGACATCATCAGGTTCCATTTCCTCGTCTTCCTCTGAATCTTCCTCTTGGTCCATGTTCACCTCTTCATCTTCATCCTGACCTGCCTCTCCTCCTGTTTCACCATCTGATTCCATACCTTCATCTTCTCTGTTGTCAGTGTCACCATCTAAGAGACCTGAAATTGTTAGAAATGCTTGTGTCAGAGGGGTGATGGATAAATCACCAGAAAAGGACAGTTCATTTCTTTGGAGTTCATTTGTTTCTTGACTCAGTTTACGAAAATTATCAGTTCACTATGCAGAGAGGGATCTGATTTGTTGATGGGGGGCCAAAAACTGTACAATAATTGACAATCAAGGTTGTGACACAAATTATCTGATTAATGAGAGCTATGTGTTGAATCTAGAATCTTGGACAAAACTCCTTGGGACACCCTGCTCCCCCATTCAATGTTTTCTACAGGATTACTGTTCACAATGTACATTCATTCCCATAATGATTCCCAGAGTACATCGTTTGTGCTTCACGTTATCCTCTCAACTAAAGTCTAGAGTTATAATCACAACGTAGGGCAAAGTGTCCCAACAGTTTGGTCCAAGATTGCAGGTCATGAGATGCAGAACTGAGAAGGCCGCATTGCCCGAGGGTTAAATCAGAGTTTTGAGATGCTGTACGTCTAACCTGGAAAGGAGCCTGTTCAGACACAACAATACACTAAAACTGGAATGAAAACTGGTCAATAGGTGAACTCCACGACAGATCAACGTGGGACTACATGCACACTCTGAGAGACACGAAATTAAAAAATGTTAATTAGCTGCCTTCAAGAAGCAGGCTAGGCATACTTCTACATGGAAATAAACACCCATCAAGGCTGTTCCAAGGTACAAGCCAAAAAGCCAACTTGCAGGAAAGTTGTCACAAAAGGATGAAAGGCATAGATACGTCACTTAAGTAGAATGAAGGCATAAATACTTCACTTAAGTATTTTAATATTTGGACTGAAATTAAAAAAAACTCACCTTCCAAGAATGCTGGATTAGTAGGTTTCCCATCCTTGTAGCTGAGCATCGCTTTGGTCTCTGGTTCGATAGCATAACTAAGCAGTGAAACAGATGAGCAGCAATAACCACACTAACCATACAATCACATCAACCATGCAATCTTCTGTTACATCACATGGAAGCTTTACCACCTACGATGTCGGCCACACAAAATATTTCACTCACACTCCTGGGTGAGATGCTTTATAGAACAATGACAAATGCTTTTATGGCTGTAAAAAAAAATGGCCTTGCCAAAAATGCCAAGAAAATCCTTCCACTGTTTTCAAGGTTTGTAAATTGACTTTTGCAGCTATTTGCACAGTATGTAGTACTATGGCTTCTTCACATTACTTGCAACAATAACTTTTTATCAACAAAGTTTTTCTTTCGAATTCTGCACTGCGATATTTCTAATTTAACAAGTAAACACTTTTAAGAGCAAAGACTTTGCACAACTACTCCGTTCATATTCAGACTAATTCTATATCAATCTCTGTACTAGGGGCATATCGCAATGGTACAAAGAAGATATTTTCCCGTTTTTGTGACCCCGTCTGTGATATGGAAAAAGGGTATTTAATAAAATGTACCAGTCATTTAGTTCATCTGGAGAACGATGCTTGGCCTTCTTCTTTTGATCCTCTTCGGTGATTCCCAACATCCTTCTCTTGCGATCTGCTTCCAACTTTTCTAGTCTGGCTTTCTCTTCCCTGGCCTGCTCTTCCGGAGTCTTCAGTCGATCTGTTGCCTGATGAATACACAAACAAGAACAAATTGTCAAATTGTCCAACAAATTGTCAAATTGTCAATTTTCTAAGGTGCGGCAAAACTGAAACACGTTGGTGTTCTGACATAGTTGTTAAATTTCAAAATTATGATTAGTACTTAGAGACTGACTCGGTTAAAATAGGATGCATTTCTTTAAATTCCAATACTATAAGTATAAGCTTTTTTGGCAATCCATTCAGAAACACAATCTTTCATCAGATTCAACTTAAAATTATACAAACAGCAAAGCAAACTGCCTTCCAAGCTGGAACACTTTGAGTCATTTCGAGTCATTTACTGGATACAATATCAGTGCAGCCATAAATTAGGATGAGTGAGAACAAGTGAATGACTTACCTTAGCTTTGGCTTCGAAAATAAGCTCCTTGACCATAATGTCATAGTCATCTGACTGTTGAGGAGCGTCACTGAGACTTTTATTCTGAAGTGAAAATGACAAAGTGAGCAGGCAATATACATCACACTCTGACAGTTTGGGAGTACAGACTCCAAGTCTCGTATGGCAGGTACGTCAATCAAAACGACGAACATTCCTTACCGCTGCCGACAAAACATGTTTCATTTTGCAAATTGCCATTCACACTACAACAGGATCACTTGAAGGACAAATCCTGAACTTTGCAGCTACCGATTATTTGTGATTATTTGTAAAATATGTTACTTTCAATGATTCCTCCAAAAGATCTTAACTACCTCATGAATGAGATGTAATCATTGCTTGTCTTTCACAAACAACATTAATGGTGTAATAAACAACAAGGAGAATATTTTATTTTGCAAAACATTTGACTACAGCCACACACCCTTTAAAATGTTAAGAATGATGTTGGAACCTGATACGAACAAAGCATGATAAATCGTTGTGGCTCAAACAGCTACATCAGTAACTTGAAAGGAAATAAAAAAGTATCAAAATGAAATAATTGCTCTTAGAAAAAAAATAACTACTGACCTTAAACCCTGCTAGAAGGTGACTGACATCTTTGAAATCCTTGTCAAGTTCGTCCGTCATGTCGAGCATGTCCTCCTTCTCTTTCTGCCTTTCATACTTCAGTGACAAAAAAAGGAAAAAAAAAACAAGATGATAGGAGATTAGATGCTTCTCTAATATTTGTAGATATGAAGGTGAGTTACTTTGCCTCTTCTCTAGCATTCAAGCTTAAAATTACTGTTTGTAATCTACAGATATTTTTTAGCATTAGTGAGGTTAACTAGATGAACACTATGCCTCGATGTGGTAACGCAATTATCAATGTGGGATACAGGGATTGGGTTAGGTAAAGGAACGATGGAAGAATCCGGACAAGTGCGAAGACATCGGTTTTGAATGAAAAGGTTTGACAAACGCAAACAATGATGCAATAAATTGTCAAAGGGATAACTATCAGATGAAAATCGAGGCTTTGGTTATCGAAATCAGAAGAGTCTTTGACCTATAAGCACTTGCTTTAAAGGAAAATCATATTTTTAAAGCTGATATTCTCGGACAGAGAATGAAAGATTATTCAAGATAAGGAAGGATGGTGGCCTTCTTTTCAAGAAGTATGTTTCCCACAGATAGAAATTTGGCTATTTGTGCTCAACATTAATTCGTTTGCCCAAACTTTCAAATATGCATCTTCCACAACTCTTGTGCAAATTTTTGCCGTGAAGAGGCTATTGCTGATGTTTATTGAAGAGACTGAATAGAAATAACAACGAGTAAAAGCTGTTTTCTTTGTATGCCATGTTGGCGCTTTTTAAATGTCTTATTTGCCTTTGAAGACTGTCGGCCATCATCACCTGGATATACACGTACATGGGGTCTTGGTTTTACTGTGTGAAGGAAATATCAGACTGGAGATACTACAAATTTAACAAATTCACACACCAAATTTCAAAAAAGGCACTGAAACTGTGGTCAGCTGAGAAGGGGAAAATTTATCATGAAATAGAGACTGAGAACGGTGGTGACTCCTAGTTCAAAAATACAACAATACAATTTTAATTTCTATAAATATCTTACCTTCTCCTTCTTTGAATTTGTGATAATATCCATGATGACTTCTTCTCGGGACTTTGGTTTGTCCTGATGAGGGACATAAAAGGGAAAATTATGTTACTGACAAAGGATATAGCACGTTTTTTGCATTACTCCTTCATCCAGGTGGAACTCTGGTACCGCATGATCATGTGGTAACTTCTCTCTGAACCTTCATTGTGCCATTATGGCCATTCAACCCAAATTAAAAGACAAGGGCTGACTTACCTGGTTCTCGCCATCTTTCTGGGCAGCCTTCCTTGATAGAAATCCACCAATGTTATCTTCAACAGGCACATCACCTACAAATAGTCAAGAATGTGGGACAAATACTAACTTGCACTGAATAATGAGGCAAATGAAAGTGAGCAGGAGTAAGCAATTTGTTTCTTCACTTTTCCGGTCCCTTTGCCTCACCCCTTCCCCTTTGCAGAGGCTGACACCTTGCAAAGCTATTAAGGAATCCAATTCACAAAAGACATACACTGGTACAATTAAACTTCACAGTGGGATGAAGAGCTTAGAGATGTAAGCCACACATCAGAAAAGAAGTAGATTATTATTTACTACAACTTTGAATGTGAGAAGTGATGTGTGCAAGACTGCAAAGTGGATAAAAGTGGTGTCAGATGTGGTCACATGATGTTATAGTCACCTTTGTCAAAATCTTCCCCTGTGTCTGACAGATCTTCTTCAAATTTTTCAATTTCGGCGAGAGATTGGCCAAAGTGTGTGAGCTCCTCCTCTTCTTCAGCCAAATTGTAAACAGTTGACTTTTCATGAACTTTCTGAAAATGACAAAGCAGTAAAGCATAAAAAGTACATTGAAATTTAAATTCATCCTGAATCAACTGACATGATGACTTTTGTGACCATTTTTGCTTGTATATTATTGAAGTTTGTGCTGGGTACTTTGTCAAGATAAAGTTGGAGGCCATGTTCAAATTTGTGCAACATTTTCCTTTTACATCTTGTCAGTTAAATGTCAAAGTTCTTCCAAATGTAGCTTGGGTGCCACAGTAAGGTTGGTAAGGAAGTTTCGATGTTTGTGAATGTTTAAAACACTACTGCACGCCAAACACTGAATCATTCACCGTGAAATGAACACAGATAGTGAGTATCAATTCAATTTAAGGGTGATTATGAGGGTCTCTGTTGAACACAATAGCTACAGTTTAACCAAATGTCCACGACGAAATGATTTTCAAGTTATCACTGCCTCATGCATGAGATGCAGGAAATAGTGACATCCAGCTACAATAGTACAGGAAGGTTTCTGTGCTAAAAACATCTTTTTCTGTCATCACTTTGAAGAGAACACTGCAGCATTATGTTTCTTACAATGATCATGCCCCTGTGGGCACAAATGAAAAGACTCGGAATTTAAGGGAGTCAGCTTGCTGAAAAGACAATTTAATTCAGTAAAATACAAAGGAAACCTTGACATCACGTATTCTGCATCACCCACCTGTTTCTCGAAGGCAAATCTCTCCATCATCTTTTCTTCTGCAGTCATGGTAGTGTCATTTTCACCAATCCTTTTGTCCATGAATTTGTTGCTTTTATGCCTTTGTTGATATTCCTTCAGTAGAGTCTTCTTCCTCTGGTTTAGCCAAGAGAGATAAAGTAGTTAGGAATCAACAGATAATAGGATCAGACATCAGATCAGGCCGATGTTTACCACTATCAGTGAGACACTGGGTCAACCAAAGTTAGAAAATTCCACTTGCCAATGTTCAGCAACATGAAAACATTCTTTCACAAGGGGACATATTGATCCGTACACCAGGGTAGGAATAAAGAAATGCCACACAAGGGCAAACCAGAACAAATCTGAGGTTAAAATGACCCAACCAAGAAATACTGCCACATGCCCAGTGAGATGTAATGAACATCCAGAGCATCAGAGCATATGGTGATACCGGTAAATTGCAACAACATATGGTTTCACTGACAAAGCATCTGCTTTATGGACATTAAGATCTCGGAGGAAAGAAGATGACTTGCTGAAAAATACAATGTGATGTGAATTTTTTAATTTCTTCAAACTTTACCTTCTCAATGGCCTTCGACCTTGCAATTCCAGGGTTGCCCTTTTCATGTTTCCTCTTCTTTCCGAGGATAGGATGCTTCTGGCGGTTCAGACGGATTTCAAATGGATTGGTCTTCACCTCTCTGTTGGATCTTACCTTTGCTTTCTTCTGAGAAAATTTCTTTCTGTTCCTGTTTGTCTTTGGCATTTTGCACTCTGGTGGACAGACAAGAGTCACATTTCATAGACCTACTGTATATTGTAACAAAGGCTTGGAATTTTTTGTGTGTGTTAGTTAGTTAAAAATTTGTGTTGGCTGTGCAAGGGCTGTGATGTGGAGAATAGCGTAATGCACAGCCCTGCTCAAGGGCTAACTTAGTCCACAAACGTTGCTACGTTTGACTTAGCCTAAGCTAGCCTAGGAATTAGGGCTCTAGGCTATAATGTAGTTATAGGGCCTAAGTATTTAACTAAGAGCTATTCGGAATCACATGGGACAAAAACTTCTCTGTGGGTCTGTAGGAGGGGGGGGGTCATACTTTTCCCTGTGGTACACGTTTAGTTTCCTCCAAAACGAAGGTGTTCTGGTAAGTTCTGTCCTGATCAAGTAGGAAAGCTGGCTTTCGCGTAACTACTTCTAACACTGTAATTTGCTTAGACTAACATATTTCGAAAATGGCCGAACATATAAGCTGTTTCAGCGGATATCAGAATTAAAAGTCCATAGGTGCAGCAAATCCTTACTACAAAAAACGCTTCGAAATGGACAGTATCACCTCAGTCCTTATTCTCACCTTTTCTGTTGGGTATCTTCAGACTTCACATGTGACATAGCCGACAGTACTGGCAAGTGAGTTAGAGTGAATTAGATACCAGAAAACAATCACCGGTTATGGCAAGCCTAATGTGCAATAATTCGGAAAACAAGGTTTTTCGTGACCAGACAAATCTCCACCCCAACCAGTCCCCCCCCCCCCCCCCACTCCCGTTTTTGTACCCGGAACAATTGACCAGTAACCAGTTTTTCATCAGTAAATAGGCAAACTCTGTTTGTTGTTCGAAAAGAGTTCATTTGAAAGAAAAATGATGTTTCCGAAGGAAGAAACAGTCTTTTTACAACCGAAAACATGGAAAACTACTACAGGAAAACACTCATTTCTCCTTACAAACAGAGTTTTCATGTAGGAGTATTTACCTACAGATCTTTTTTCGCAGGCCACGTAACACAATCATGTGTTTCATAGGAATGCACATAAGTTTGTTATATGCTGCGCGTGCTGGAAAATTTTTCGAATTCTAAATATTCCTATATGTAAATTTTCCAAACATGTTGTTTTTCGAAAGCCCCAGAGACTATGCATTGTAAAGCAGAGTTTATCGGAAAATTCAGTTTATTCATAACCTGTGTTTTGGTTGAGAAAGTCTGTGTTCATAATTTTTTTCACCTAAAAGCGAAGGTTCTTACCTGCATGTTTTTATTAAAAAAAAAACTGAGGTAAAAAGCATATCTTACAGAAAATTGAAGGAGTTGTTAATGTGATGGCGTGAGGGGAAATCAAAATGTGTTGCAGACAAAACGTATTCAGTCTCATAACGAACCTTGCTTGAACAAGCCAGTGAAAATTTGCTCACCAGATCGTACACAAGTAAAGGGCAATGGTACACATGCCAGTGTTGTGCAATATATTGTGTGCATTATACCTACACATATAGTACCATATCATCATCATCATCATCATCATCATCATCATCATCATCATCATCATCATCATCATCATATCATCACTAAACGAAACTTGATAGTTTCAACGTTACAGCTTTTCGTTAGTTCATCTCCGTAGACATGCAGTATAGGCCACGCGTCGGCACTACGCATACTGCTCAATGCATGATTAGGCAACACAAAATGATGGTCACTGAAGAAGTACAGGTTTTATAACAGAACTTCATGGGACTTTGGCGAAGTGGAGAGACTCCCAACAAACAAGCTATTGTTCTATACTTGTAAACTTTTCCTTCACAATTTTCGGGGTAAAGTCTGTACCGATGATAGCAGACTGTTTTCTAATTGTAAATCTTTCTTTCACAATTGGCGGAGATAATTTTGATAGCGCTTTTCTCCAATTATCTTCTTTAGAAGCGTTTATTCATGAACTGCTGATATCATCAAAGGATTTGCTGATTTTAGCTATTCCAAGTTATCGCTAATTCAATTGCTGATGTCAGCAAATGAATTGGTGATACCTGCAAATAAATTGATGGTATCAGCAAATCATTTGATGATATCAACAATTTGACATCTTATATCACCAATTAATTAGGGATATGCCGGAATTGACTGTTATTACCAAATCATTGCTGATGTTATCAAATGTTTGTTGATATCAACAATTAATTGGTGATATCAGCAAATAATTGGATGATATCAGCAAATGATTTGCTCATATCACCAACAAATTGTCAATGTCATCAAATACCGAATAAAAGAGTGAAACGGCTTGCCATACGGTTAGGTCAATAAAGTTTACTGAAGATATTGTTGTTTGAAAAGTAACTTTCCTGGTCAAGAAAGATCCCCAGTTGTCTCAAGGTTACCAAAATGCCAACTTTCAGTGACAAATTATTTCAAGGAGTCTTTGTTTTTCTTTGAAATTGAAGCCCTGATTTAACCTTGAAATTGAAACTAGTGAAAATGTAGATTGGGGGTATATTGTAGATTTAACTTAAGATATTGTGAAAATCAGGGTTACATCTCTTAAGCAGTGCTATATTTTATAAGACAGTCAAGATTGTTATGAAATACAGAGGGTGTTCATGAAATTATGCCTCTGTGACATCACATGTTTGTCATTGTACCATCAGTGTACTAATTTACCATTGTGGAATATTTTTTTCAAACTTTTTAACTTCCAAGCCGAATATGCTATTGAGATGTGATTTCACCAATGAGAGTAAATATTCCTGATTTTCTATGAAATATCAATTTCCTTCACTTGCCAATCCCTTTAAGATCGAAAGAAAATATTTTTTTGCTTTATTGCACATTAGGCTATAGCCATAACCGCTTATAGATATTAGGCGTAGACGTCATATATTTGTTGACAACTATAAAAAACCAAATATAAAAATGATGATATCAAAATAAAAATTTCTTAAAAAAAAAACAAAAAAACAAGAACACTTTTTAGGCTTGGAAATCAGTGCTTTTCTTTGATAAAATAAGATCATGGTGTGTCACTTATTGAAGTTTGAGTGAGACAGAAATGTTAACAGCACCATATCTAGAGCAAGGGACCCATTTCGTGCTTACAATGGGTCCTACCTTACAAGCGTCAACCCAGCACATACACTGACGGATCCAAGGTGGGGGAATGGCAATTGGGACCATGGCTCCACGAGTCTCCACCAAACGGTAGTTCAAAGAAGAATTCTTTGTATATGGAAATTCTCTTGCACCAGATCTCATCTTAGGGCATTAAGCTATAGACAAATTTGCCAAAAAAGAGGGGAACACCCTCAAGCCGGAAATTCTATGTAAGAGTTAGATGAGTATTGAGTAAACAAATTTTCTTAACATTTCAACAAATGCCTTTTACTACCAGCTAATCTCTGCTAAAACAGAACCGTGGCAGTGTAGTCTTTTGCCAAGATTTTTTAATCACTTTCCCTCTGCGTTCCCGTCCTGGAAAAAAATAACCAAAAGGATCAATTCACCAACTTCTTTCCATCCTCGCCTCATCTGGGCCAATGGTCCCGTGCAAAACATGAACTTAAGAACAAAATTTCTAGTCGTTGCAGAGATCCTGAATAGAACTATCTTTATACAAAACGGCATGGATGATATCTCCAGTAGTGGGAGAGCTTCTGATTTTTTCTTCAAATTGTAAGGTTGTCGGCTCTTTGATGATATAGCTACGGCTCATGTGCAAAATAAATCAGTATAAATCAAGCTAATAGTCTTATATTTCGGGTTCTATAGCCATGCCAACCGGCACTGTCGCTTGCCAACTGCCACGGCATGAAAAGCAACTTTGAAATCGCAAGAATACGATGGCACGATACTGCTGGCAAAATGCAAACTTCAGTGCTCAAAATTTATTTTCAAACACCAAAGTTAAAGTTAATTATTTACACAAATTTACTTAAAATAGGAAAAAGATTGCATCATTTGTCATCTCAGTACGTTCTATCGGCAAGTAAATTCCAAAGGGGAGAGGGACATGACTACCCTTAAATGTAAACAGTCTCCCCCAGAAAGGTGTTCACACTTCACTGACAAAGCATATTACAAACGTCACCTAGAATCATATGACTAAAACAGTGCATGTGAAAATCGCAGCTATAGGACACACCTGGACTTAACTCAAGCGGTTGTGGGTTGCGAGACTGGTTCACCCCCCCCCCCCCCAAATCACAAAAATGTGACTCTCGCAGGGCAAAAATATCGATTTCGCAGTGCAAAACTGAGACAAAAAATAAAAGTACATAAATTATTTTGATCAAAAGTTTTGATACATTTTGAAGATATTATATATGTTAGACAGGATGCATCATTAGGATCCTTATTTCACTCCAACCAATCTAATTTGTATTACCATTTCTCAAAAGATTCGATTGTCATTTATTGAGAAATTGCAGACATGGTATTTTTTATTTCAAGGCTGGTTACATTCCTCTTAAAACGCTCGGAGAGTGCCGTTTCTGGCCATATGCATGGGGACTTGTAAAACCAATTTTTTTTCTACGCTTCGAAAAAAAACTGACTACACGTACTGACTGATTGTACCCCCCCAAAAAAGTGCAAAGTTACGCCCCTGCAGGACCTATCACGATATGCTTCAGTCCATATTTGAGTCCTTAGCCTATACAGTATATACATATGTCGACAACAAGTCAGACAAGTTGTCAGATGGACTTGTCACCATTTAGCCTACTAATAGGCTGAGGATTTGCACACGCATTCCTTCAGTTTGTAGCAAGCAAGGTGTTGGTCGGTTATCTGTCGCAGGAAGCGGGAATATGGTAGTCTAACTGTCGACAATATGGTCACACGTGACACAAGAGTACTTCCGTGGAATATAATTGTCAACCTGCAAGTTACGGTGACGTAGGCGAGTTGAGCAAAGAACTCATGGAAGACGAAACAAAAAAAAATGTGACAATATTGAAATTTTAAATTACTATTTCGTTCAATTTTGCCCACTCAGGAAGTTAACTAGCACTTTTAAACAACTTATTGTATGAGTGGTCTCATAAAAAAATAAATCTAATTATGGATCACTTGTTTCAATGACGTTGCATTGTGGTGGTGTCCATTATAAAGGGACGCACTACAAATTTACGCAACTTCACGATGCACATGGGCAGGAGGATATTTGGGACATCATGAGCGCGCCAAGTTGTAGAACAGGGAGCAGGTTATGGTACTGCTGAGCATTAAGTAAACCGGGAATAGTTAAACCATAAGGCAACTTCCGGTCCATGAACTCAGTTCATCACGTTTTGATGTTCATTCAAAACCCTTAGTTCAGTGCACTTACCAATTTCAGAGTTGAATCAGATTCGATTTTTCTTTTTTTTTACCTTCATTGGGACCACTTCAGTTTCTCTATGGCCCGTCACTGACCATTGCACTATGCGACGTGGCCTAAGTTGAAAAAAATTGCAATGGTTTCTGTTGCATCAGCTGTCACTGGAGAAGTAAAACTTCTGTAAATGCCCCCCCCCCCCAAGAATTCCTGAACTCACATTGGACAGGAACAGCGTAAACGAGCAGAATTGAGGAATTAACTGTGAAGATGCACCTGTGTCGGTTTTGTCCCTCAAAGTTAAGCTACGGATGCTTGAACACACCCATAAGTTTGTCCTAAATTCCATAGTTAGTTACTGGGCCGGGGATAGGGCATCCTATAAAAACAATCATTATTTTAAAATCGTATATTATATGGTGTCAAAATCATTTTTGTCCCAATTCATGATTCAAGAATCGTGATAATAGCTTTTATTTTTTGTATACCTCCTAAGACGAAAACGAAATGTCCTATTTAGAATACCGTATAGATTAGTAAAAGTTCGTACATGTACAGTTGCATATCAATCAGTTTTTTTACGTCATTCGACCTTTGACATCGTTTTGTGTAGTAATCCGCTGCGATGAAAAATAGCTGGAACGTAGCTCAAAACAACAGATCATGGCACGGAACTAGTCCCCAAATGACTATTTAACCAATGATATATCACGCTAGAAGAGTTTTATATGCCTTTCGGCATACTGGTATTACTTTGGATGAGGTTTGTATGTGTTTTTTGGATTGATTCTAAACCTCGTTAACATCGGATCGTTTGTTGTTAGGGATTCACAGCTCGCGTATTGTAGGTTGTTGTAAACCTAGGCTCACCAGCAGTAGTAACAGCAAGGTAACAACAATGCATGACACGGACTGTACACAGCCCAGGCCAACAATGCAACATTGCCAACAGTCAGGGCAGTGTGCGTTTTATTCCGTTCTAAAATCTAGGTCTGATGCTGTGACAGGGTGAGACAAAAACATAAGTACCTGGGCTTGAACTTAAAATTGCATTGTCCCATTACAAGGTTGCTTAAGTGGAATAAATTGCATTTGGTTTAGTGGATTAAAATGCTTTGGTGTGTTAGGCCTACAGGATTGGAAAGTGTGAAAAGCCTCAGTTATGCCTAAAATGCTGAGGTCTAATGTTCCTTGTGCAGCATGACCCTGTTTGCAACTACGAAAATTCATGGTGTGACTGTAATAATTTTGTGACAAATTTATCTGTGAGAAATTATTCTTTTGTCCATTTTGTATATTTTTCTGGTATCCTGTTGTTTACAAAATCTGTGGAAATTTCAGACTGTTATTCCACAACACAGCAACCTACACAATTGTGAAAGATACCTGTGGCTTGAAAATTGTGACTTCATTTTTGAGTGACTGCCAACTCAGCAGTTTTTAGACCAATTTTTGCTTCATTTCACAAGGTCAGTTCACTTGAAATAACTGTAGTGTAGATTGCTCTTCAAGTCTTGGATAAAAGGCACATCCATCTTACTCACTGATTCCTAGTTAAAGCATCTGAGCATGTGAACTGAATTTCAGAGAATTAGTAGCATGCATGGAAAAAGTTGAGAAGCTGGAAGTCTCCCTCTTGGGAAACTTGTGTATTTGGAGGGAAATTTTGGCACTTGAGCGAAATTAGCCTTTCTATACAGAAATATGATAAGAAATAAAAGTTGCAAGGTATATCGATACTTTTTAGGTATGATTAAGAGAAATTTTAGTTTCCTTAAGCAAGACATTGTTGTTAGACTCTATAAGCAGCTGGTTAGACCTCATTTGGAGTATGCTGTTCAAGCCTGGAACCCATATTTTTCCTACAGATAAGGAGTTACTTGAGAAAGTCCAGCACAGGGCTACTAGATTGAGTAGGGTCTTCAATAGGCCTAAGGTAACGCTGCACTTGTGATATTTGTTTTAACTGGAAAGAGAATAAAGTTTGCAAAACAGCTTTGCGTGTTTTATTTGTAACCCCTCAGTCAAAGTCTTAAAGGATGGAATAAATTGTTAGCTCAGTATTACAATAATATTACATGAAAAATCTGTGAAAAGTTAAAACCTAGAAGGATATATTACAGCTTCGTCAAAATGAAGGTACAACGTAATGGCTTCGTAAATGACCTATACATAATAAGCAGTGCTCACTGTGCAGATATTTAGTAACGCACTGGGACGTGGGAAGTACAGCACCGAGTAACATTTCGCTAGAGGTGCGGTCGAACGAAATGTGTACCAGGTCGGTACAACAGGATTTATGGATTCCATTTCAAGAAAAATTATGGCTATTGAGTTGACTAAGAGAGATCTGTTAAAATTCATTGGATTGATATCATATAATCATTAATTGATATCATTTCATGTGAAAAGAAAGGAACATTTCTGCATTTTGGAAACATTTTGAATGTTTACTTTCCTCCTGTTATCAAAATTACAGATAACTTCAGGCATCAATGATGTTATGTCTACTCTCCATTAAATGTTATCAGAAGTGCTAAGCATTTTTGCACTCTTGTAAGACAATACATGCATCGTTTATGGTTTTGCTGATACTTTAATCAGCTTTAAAATCCTCTGCCCAGATGGTTTCTCAGAACTGTACACCACAGAAAGAAAAAACGATTCTAGTTACAAGATGAAAGTAACTGCATCACAATTGCCACAAACCCCATTAGCACCATCATGGTGCTCTTAAAGCATAAGAGTTGGCACTCCGTTCCATCCTTCGACCGTAGTGCCAGTGTGGACACATGTCGGATCAAGTCCGGGGTAACATACTGTATGTCAGAGCCACTCCATAAATGTTGCTAATTGAGAGTCCAAGGAACCATTAACTGACATCCATGTACCAGTATTCCATTTTCAATAGTACACAATCAGAAGCCCGCAGTTGGGAGAATGGCAGTGACAAGTTACTGTAATTCTGGGTATGTTAAAAGTTTTCACGTCTTTTTGTTATGATTGGGAGTCTAATATTTACTTCTTTTTATGCATTCACGCAGAAAATAAGCTGACTTGATTTTAGAAGGGTACTGTAAAACACAGTTTACTAAGAAAATTGTTATTCCTTCCTTTTTCCATTTCCTTGAAGTTCCTAATGAATTATTTGCTAGCATTCACTGTTTTGAAACATTTCTAGTTCTGTCAATACAAAATATGTAGTCGCCATCACATACACTGAAATGATATGACATTAGTAAAGATACACGTGGACAGTAATAGTTTCAGTACGATCGAGGCAATCGGGTGCAAAATCACATCATTTGATCGTTCCCATTAATATTTAATTGCTTATACTCTGTGCAATTCATATAATGCCAAGAAGTTATGTGCTATGCAAACACTATTTGTCGCTGAATTAACGTGATTAATGTTGAAAATCTCTTCGACATAAATGAGAACGTTGGATTGGGAATTCCCGAGATGCATGCATCAGCAACGACAAAACCCTTTCTAGCTAGCCTCGCATCTAACTATGAAAGTATTTAAGTCCTGCCTGCCACTTGCGTTATAAACTTGTGATCGGCTGTCAAAAATTGCAGGCAATTGGTAAAAAAAATAGATTTGTCGACTTGATGCATCTTATCATTCAGTTCATGACTGTCAGTCATTCTAGAATCTACGTTGGAGCCTTGGGGGTGGGGCGTAACTTGCGCGACTTGATCAGAGCTGGCAAACAACAGCTGAAACTTTCCCATTGAAATGGTACAGTGATTCACTCGCTTTGAGCCGCAGATTTACTGCACAAATTTACATACATTAGTGTATTGAATATCCAATAGACCTTGTAGCATTTCAACTTTGTTGTTAGCGTGCACAATCTGCCAGCACAGATGGCGAATTTGTTTTCATTTCTGGAGAATATTTTCACAAGACAAGACAATTGTGAGGATTTTATGATATGAAATAAATTGTAAGTATTGTACAGTAATTAGTAGACTAAGTATGTTAACTCATGCTTTTTCTGAGTATTTTCTTGAGTTAAAAATCTGACTTTTTTTTCTCTCTGGGTACCGGTATTCCCACGGTGCTGGTGCCATTTGTGGTGGTACTGACGGTGCCAATTTCAGGCAGTACGGTGAAACCTTATGAGAAATTTGGGGAAGTGTAAGCTCCTTTGCTATGAAATAAGACATTTTTTTGAGCACTGAGTAGCAGAAACCAGTGGAAAAATTTCACCACGTCCTTACTTTGAAAGTGAACTGAATGTTTATAGAATAGGAACTTATTTTGTTGGAAATTGCATTAGTTATTCAAAGTTAAATATATCCAATGCCACTCAGAGCATTTTAATGAGCCTGTGTAGTCTAACTTAAGATTGCCAACACACTTTAAAACTCTTGCCTGTACCCTAGACCTATAGTGAGTCAGTCTAGCAACTGTAATAACTCTATTTGTTCCTATTTGCCATACAATTTGCAAATCCCATCTCCTGTGATATATCCAGAATGCACACTGTACTCAGAATTTCTTGAGCAGATTCCTGTTCTTGTAGTTGACAACCTCAAAGTTGGCAAACCTTGAGATTCTCGCAAGAAAACTTGAGTATCATATTTCAAACCTGGAAATATTTTTAAAGGTCTTACGTTGTTGTAAAAGGCATTTTCAAAGTAGAAGATTTGGCACTTTTCTTCACCCTGTCAATATGGTATACATCTTCTATAGTTGATATTTTGCTAATGAGGTCACTTTTGTGACGATGAAACTAAATCTACGATTGAATGATAATTAAAACAGCAATGGAATTCATTAATTGAGGTTAAACGTCTTGCGTTGCATCAAATTAATTTCCATCATGAGATCTGTCCTTCTCAACTGTGAGACTACGTCTGAAACCATGAGACTCACGGTGAGAGTTTGAAAGTCTGCTGAGATAAGTGTGTTTGACTTGGTTCAGAGAGCACTGCGGAATGTTTATTTGTATAAAAATTCCATTTTGGCATTGTGCCACAATCAATGAAATTGACTTTGTTTACCTGCCAGTTAAAATGAATACACAACTTTCCATTTTGATTTTTTTGTTAATCACCCAAAAACTGACTCTTTCAACAGTGAATTACTGGATGTGTTTGGGTGTGTACAGTGACTGATTTGAGATAAGTGTACCAGAATTTGCAGCTTTAGTTCCTTTGATGGAAGATTTGTGACCCATGATCATTAATTTGCTTCTTTATTCTGTAGGTCAAAAAAGTTTGCACTGTTTCGGGAAGTGCACATGAAAGTGTTAATGGAAGGTAACTGAGGACTATCAATATACATGGTGTTTCGTCATTGCTCATGGAAAGCAAAATGTTTCATGATTTAACAGTGGACTTGTAGCCCGATGGAACTTACTGTATACTTTTGGGTATCATGGTACCTGTCCAACTGTGGACGACAGGTACTCAGGTCTGAATGTTGGACCTGGTCCAAACACTACTTGTAGCTGCTAATGAGAGATACATGCTGTGAGACCAAATCCACATGCTCTTTGGAGTATGTAAGGAGACATGGTTCTGGTTACATGCCATGATGTGGTCCCTTGCAGAAATGCACACTTCTAAGTTCCCGATGTGTGGGCCTTTGATTTTGTTTTTGAACTACATACTGGATATGAGTACAGTGGATCAGAGGACTCAGGAAGTACGCATTATATACATGGCTGCATAATTTCTATGTATTCAGACATTCCTTGACATGATGTAGCTCTGGGTACTGCATTTGCCCATCATTAAAGGGAAATAGGGTGTTTAGAATACACCAACATGACATAAAAAAGAAAATAGCGGTAGTCATTGTTAAACCATTCAGTCTCATCAATGAACATCTACCAAAGCTTCATCTCCTCAAAACATTATGCATGTGATGAGTAACGGAAGATGCATCATTTAAATTTTGAAAAGTTTGGGTGAACAAATTAGTGTTCAGCAACAAATAACTAAATTTCTATCTGTGAGAAGCTTATTTCTTGAAAAGAAGGCTACTGTCCTTCCTTATTTTGAATAATCTATCATTCTACGTCCACAAACATTGGTTTCGAAACTATAGATGTTTTCTCTAAAACAAACACCCCATTTCCCTTTAATTGTGATATTGAAATAATGTGGGCAGGGAAACTGCAGGCATACAGTACGTCATCGTTCAAGTGTACTTTATATTACAAGGCTACATCAGGCCAGTGAAGGAGGTGGTTTTGTTTATTAAATGTCGTCAGTGGGGACTCTCTGTCATAGCTAGAATTTGACTACAATCTATACTAGATTAGGAATATACCACTGGAGTCATTCCTTTCATTAGATCTGAGGTCTCAGCTGTGTTTGCACGCTGTGGGTGAATCCCGCATAATTTGTCTCCTGAATCCCGCTCAAAGATAGATCTTATGAGGGAAAATCCCGCACACTTTTTCACAGCTGAGGTCGCAGAGCTACAATTATAAGTACACATGATAAATTGCAATAGAATCTTCACGAAGTGACAACTTCCTCCTTGATTTTGAAAATCCCCCTCTCCCCAAAAAAATTTACTGTAGAGAGGGATTTCCCACACAGGTCCAATTCCATAGTGCGGACACTGGGTCTCAGAACTGTTACTGGAGTTGCCATGTGTCAAAAGTAATCAGACTTAACCTCTGAAATGATGCTGTACTTTTGAGACCTTGTATAGACAGTATGCATTGCAGGCATACAATTACAGTGCATGTCTGCACGTAGCAAACCTTCTAAAGCTATGAACATAAGTGCACTTACAACTCATTCACATAGCAAATGATTTATGGGAAGAAAGAAACATCCTCACTTGTAATTGCATTACTTCCACATGCTAGCAAGTAAGGATGAAAAGAATTTTTGTTGTTAAGGAAGCAAATGGTAAGCCATTTACAACCTCAAGACTCCGAAAATCTTTTCTTCCTATCAATTGTTAAGACACATAAAAAACTTTCTGCCAGAAAATTAAAAAGGGAAATGGGGATGATGTTGTCCTTGTTACAAGTTCAGAGGTACAAAATTTTGTCTTCAGACCTTTTTGAAGTGCAATTTGAAGGGATTAAAAGACGATTTATGTATGAAAGTTCAAACATTTCGCATTTCATGTCCTTTTCTCAGGCAACAAACCAAGATAGGTGATTGTATGAATATAATCTATTCAGTTATCGGGGGGAGGGGGTGGGTTTATCTCCATTCCCCTGGAAAGGATTGGAGGGAGGAACACATCCCCTCCTTTACTCCATTTGACAGAATCCCTGCATACTGTATCTCTAAGCAAGGGGCAAAAGACTCTGTGAGCCCTTCATATTCAGTGACTGTGTGATTGGCGCTAATGATTATCAGTTACGTTTCCCTCAGGTACAACCACACTTTCACTTCGATGTGCTTCTTTTCCTGAAATTTTGCTGCTTTGCAAAGATTGAAAATTTCAAAACAAATTCTGCATGCGTCTGCATTTATAGTTATACCAAATTAATATTTTTCGGAGATGCATTCTCTTGCTGGTATTGCCTGAAGAGCACATTTTCCACTAAATGTTGTATAATATGCATGTACCAATAGTATCCATGTTTTAAGTTTTTTCTTTGTGGGGGGGGGGCATTTCCTCATACTTTGTGAATTAACCAAAATTTAGGGGCTGGATTGCACCATAGGAAAAGTGTGGCTGTAGTCATAGACTACCAACACTGAAAGAGATTCTTGTTTGTATTTTGAACCCTTTTTACAAATATGACTAATACCAAATACATCCACATGCAATTTGCTTAAGAGGTATAGTTCTTGCAGATAAAACTATTGTGCATGCTTCGTCAAAAGTGTAAACACCACCTACACATGAAATGAGTTTGTGTACAGAACTCACAGATCCTATAAACAGTCACTGTAGGATATATACAGTAGTTTGGAGAAGAACGGATGTGACACTCAAAGTCTCAAATGCCGACTATCGTGATACTTTTGTTTTAGTAGTTTGGGTGTCAAATGTAAAGATTACTATTATTTACAATTAAAGTCGATGTGTATTCATAAAGCTTACTTTCTTTCGTTTGTACGTTGAAGTTCCCCTTCATCCACCCGCATAAACAGTGTTATGAATAGTTACAGTACATGGTCATCTTTTGCTCTCTCCACAGAACTTGTTCAAAGTTGGATGCCAGACTTGTGACGATAGTTTGGATACATGATGTCTGAGGAAGCTGTCAGTAAATGGAAATGTGACTATTGCACGTATCTGAATTGGCCCAAAGCGCTGAAGTGCACCCTCTGCCAAGCACCACGGCCTCTCCAGCTGATAACTCCTGCGGCATCGACTGAAAACGTTCCTGCCCTGATCAATCCCGATAATGATGCTCAGCGGAGTTCGCTCATAGTACGAAGCAACGAGGCTGGTTCCTCCTCCCTTACAGCAAGTACCTGGCAGTGTAAGTCATGTACCTACCTCAACTGGGCTCGCTCTACCAAATGTACAATCTGCAAGAGCTCCCGGCTGCCGAGCTCGTCCGTGAATGAGAATGCTCGCAGTAGGTCCTTGATACGTACCAGGGCACCTCAGACGGTAGACAACAGCCAAGCAATAAACAATGACCGCAACCGTGTATTATGTCAGTCCGCCAAGAAGTGGATCTGTGTAGCCTGTACCTATGAAAACTGGCCAAAGGCCAAGAAATGTGTACTATGCATGACAGGGAGGGGCCGTCTCAGTCCTGAAACAGCTTCATCTGCTGCCAGTTCACAGCTTATTGAAGAGAACCTCAGGAATGCAGGTCCTTCCTCTGCCTCCAAGTCACCCCCCACCTCACCACCTCGTAGCCCTTCTGTGATTGACAACGCTGCTGTCGGGGCTGCCTCTGTCCCGACTCAGAGCCACGGCACCATCAGTGTGGATCCTGAGAGTAACTCTACCATGCAGCACTGTCGTAGACTCAGGAGAACTGACTACCAATTCCTGCAGGCCTGCATGGGTGTCGTAGATAAGAACGCCCCCGCTGTGGAAGCGTACCTCAGCTCAGGAGGGAGCCCCACCAGACAATTGACTCGTGACGAGGTGTCGATCTTGAATCGACCAAGTGCCTTCGATGTTGGCCTCACATTGGTCCACTTAGCCATTCGCTTTAAGCGGGAGGACCTACTGGCATCCATGCTCTCATTTGAAGTCACAGGCCACCCGGTCAAACGACCCCCATCTCAAGTCTGTCCAGATCTTGCGGCGGACATTCGCAAAGAGATTGCTCTCTGCCTCCGCCAGAGGAAAGGTGATTTTCCGTGCTACTTTGTGACTGATATCCTTACTTTTATCCTGCCAGGTGAGTGTTACACAACATTGCTTTGACTCCGTCTTTATGATAAGCCTTTTAAGTGGTGTGCAACTTTCATAAGTTACATGTCTAATGTGTGTTGGTTGTGTAAGGCAATGATCGATATTTCTCCAAGTTTGGACTTAACCTCCTGTTGATGTTGTTAAAATGTGTGTTGTCATTTTCTAATTTTAGTGCACTTCTTTGTTTTCTCATTTTTTTCTTTGTGTTATGTTTCCTGTTTTACTTGATCTCTTCCTCAGAAGGAAAAGGGAGTGTGAGTAAGGTGATTTATACATCTCTATAACCTTACAGCTTAATTGTGTTTACCATCACTTGCCAGTGTCAGCACTTCAAACCCATGAATGCCCCAACCTAGGATCTATCTTGAGGATTGTCAGTGGTGGCTAAAATGCTTTGTCAGTGTAGGGTGAACACCATCCTGGATAAGGAGGATGGGTAGTGTTGAGCCGATAACAGTGATATCGGAAATTGCCGATAACCAATAAGTCAAAGTCAATATCGGCCCGATACCGATACCGATAACAAAGAAAAACATAGAGAATCTTTTGTAAACAGTATTACCGTTACAGCACCGTAGCGTGCAATGGGCTGCTGAAGTGATACAATCTGCCAATGAGAAAGTATAGACTATTCAAACCTCCTTCCCTGCCGGCAAACATAAACAATTAATGATGGTATGGTCCGAAATTGCCTCGCATGTACCTTGTTAGTTCTTCCAATCTTCTTATCAACTTGTGGGCCATGATTGGCTGGGCTTTTACTAAACTGCAAACTTGTGCGCGATATGCCCGTTAAATACTCTACGCAGCTTTCTTGTACACAATGTAAAGCACGTGGCTTGGAATTTTCCGCAACCCACTCAACACCAGCTACATCGGTATATCGACGTACAGTAGCTTACGAAGTGGCCGCAGTAGTATAAGCGAGTTATATTAACCAAACCACATGAACTTGTGAGAAAAATTTAATGCGGCATACAACATGAGCAAAAAAAAGAATTGCACATGCTGAAGAACCAAGACCGTTTTAAATGTTTTCAAAATATCATTTTCGCATACCACTTGTACTTCCGGCAGTGTTTATCTTGTACACTAAGCTTGTTTCGAACTTTCGATCACAGAATGACTCGAGATCATACATATGGTTTCCTAAATAGTTACTTCAGCTGAAAATGATGGGCAAATAAATCCATTCAAATTTGTATCCCAGGTGTCCCATCCACCTTCAATCTTCCCCAAAAATTGAAGTAAATTACTATTCCTGTAAATGTATGTACTAATTTTTTACTCATTATCAATTTTTAAAGTTATACATGTGAAAAAAAACGTTGGCAAATGTTTCCAGAAGATTCTACGTAAACCTCCTTTACTACATTCAATGTCAAATAAAATGCATAAGCTTAGGCCTGCCTTGGGCCTGCATACGCAAACTATCTGCAGAATGATAGCTAGCGGACATATCGAAACTCACACAAATACAAAAATGAACGCATATCTCTGTATCTAAAACCCTTCACAAAACCAATGGTCTACTTCGTCAAACCTTTAGTCTAAACATTTTAAAGCGACTGGGATCAATGAGCAAAAAAAAAAAAACAATCAATGTTCCTTGAAAAACTCTGAAGCCTGCAACTTACAAAATGTCGGTTGTTCCCTGTAATACGGAAACTGAATTCCCAAGGTGGTTAGGCTATTCGATATACACCCACTACGTTAGGATATCATTACTTAAAAATTTTCGGAAGGCTGCACACGATCTTGCGTGATTCTTTTCACGAGACTTTTAGGGACATTTCAACTTCAAAAATGTATGTAATACAGTTTACTCTACACGACATGTGCAACATTTCATAGAACTTTTTGATTTTGAAGCAATATCAATGTTTTTTTTTTCTGATCGAATTCTCGTGTTTCGCCCGATGCAATAACATTTTTCAACTTCAAGAGTTGAAAGTTAGCATGGATTTTAAATGATTCGGACACTTCTAAAATCGCTTAAATCGCTGAGTTTCCAGGGTCTGGTACCCTGGACCCTACTGGGGTCGTCCTTGGGCTCCCCAAGGGGCCCTATGGCAGGCCCATTGACCCCACGCTGGTACAACAATTGCTTTGCTATCGAATGACGCCTATGGCGCCATGTTAGGTCTGGCGGAAAATCCGACAATATTGTAATTAGCCTCCCGGGAAATTTACCCTTTTTCCAGACATGTCTGTAAAGTTTTCACACTCTTGTGCGTGGAGGAATGACAAAGGCTTGTTATCGGTTGCCCTTATCGGAGATAGCGGTCATCTTTGCAAATACCGATATCTCACCAGTAACACCATTATCGGCCGATACCGATACTACTAACCGATAATCGGCTCAACACTAAGGATGGGGCCCCTCACATTTGAGATGTTGCTTTGCACATAATATAGCTGATAGCCTGGTGATTTGCTCTTCATGATAGTTCTCGAGAGTCAGTGCCGGCTACGGCTGGCCGATGTTGGCTAACCCTACCCACAACCGTTTTGTTGCTATTTGGAAGGCCTTGAAAAGTTTTCTGAACAGTTGACCACAGACAAGTGATAGTTGCCTTTTGTGAGCCACTTGTTTTGAAGGTACCTGGTCATCATCCTACATGGTGCCACTTGTAATGGTAATTACACAGATGATACTGTAACTGTTCTTTGCAGTTAGAAAGTAATCGTAAAGCAGCTGTCTGAATCTCCATGGTTTCACAGAGAGAAACTTTCCTTGTACTCCTCCAGTGCTGTTAGTTTCTTGGTACCTCTGAAGGAATCAACCAGGTAAGGTTCACGTGCAGGATTGTAGTCACGCTGCCTGGCAATGGTCAGCATTCTCCAGCATTGCTGCTGCTGGCAGGCTGGTGTAAAGAGCAAATAACTAGACTGCTGGCTGGCTCAAAATTCCGTGACAATTCCACCAAAAACATCCAAAAAATCGTGGCAATATCTATCGTAGCAGGATTTAGCCCACCTATAGGAAGGAAGATTTCACTGTTTTTATCGCAACATATTCTACCTGTAAAAAAAAAAAAAAAAAATCCAAATTAGAGGTGTTGTCCACCCCCCAAACCCTTAGACCTTCCTCCAGGATGACATTCACTTTCCAGTGATAAAGTATTGCAACTTGCTTTGAGGATCCTCTGCTAGAATCTTCTTCACATCAGATGCCTAATCTTACTGTACTTATACCCTTTCACAGCTGCATACGTAACATTCCGTATCCTGAAAAGTTACCTTTTACAGCCACATACGTACTATTACGTAAAATGTCACTGTTCCACTTCATTTAGTTGGCCGAAAAGTGAGGTGTCCGAGTAATGGACTCTGGCTGTGAAAGGGTTAACACTGCTGTTGTCAAAATATCAGGAAAAGGGTTTACACCTTTTGGATCACTTGTAACAAATATTTCTGTTAGAATGTCAGAGAAAAGTAAATCTAGAAGAAACTTTTTGTCAGTAAGTCGCACATTTTAGCAAGCTTAAACACTTATTTGGTGATGGTGATTGTCTAGTCACTATTTAAAAAAAAATCTGCTAAACAAATGAATGTCTTTCCTCCTTTTCTTTTGATGAGGGTACTGTAATATTTATCTTTCTGCTCTTGCTACAGTTGGTATTGTGCACTCAAGAGTATGTCCCCTGCTTAAACTCAAGTGCAAACTTTCCTGGGTTTTGTAGGTCATCATGCTCTCTACCATAAGTTTGCCCAACCAGGAGTGGAGTTTTATTCATCTGTGACCCTTGCCCCCTTTTGTCAGCAAAATGGCTTACAGAAAGGCTCCACCCAGGATAGCACAACTCAATTTGTTATTTGCCATTTAAACATAAAATGTAAAACAGAAAGCATGTGCACAGTAGGATGCAGCAATCACTGCTGGAAGGTGGAATGTCTTGCTAGGTTATATGTTCCTCAAGCAGGATGCAAACTTTGACTCAGTACAAGATTTTTTTTTTTTATCATGAGAGGCAATGCAGTTCATGACAAGAGATGTGTTAAAATTTGGGGCAGTTTATTCCAACAGAAATGGAGGAATACTGTAGGTCACACAGGTATGTATTGTTGCAAGTTACATGGAAAACTACTGTATCTCACTTCTGCTGTAGGGTCCATATTTTGATTCGACATGATAGTCTCAGCAATGAGTTGATATAGTGTATTGAAATTGTCATGAATATGCAACATGTTTACTCATCGATATGCAGTACTGTATGTCTGCTTTCCCAGGATAGTCAGTTCAACCATTTGATGGTATGCCGAGCAGCTGCAGACACTGCACATTTCTGAAGCTAATCAAAGAATAGAGATGGTTCTCTGCATTTATTTCCAGTGGAAACACTTTTGTTACTTGTTTATATTCAGTTATGGCAAACAGTCTCTTTAAGGTATGAATCTAACATTCAGTGTGGATGCCTCAACACTGAGATCGTCTTTCCCGCCCACGACCAAATTACCCCTTACGCTTACTGCGCATGCCAGCATCCAGAGTTGTTCTCGCCTCAGTGAAGTCAAGATATCACAAGCAATGACATTTGTATATATACAGTAAAACCTTACACTTCACACAGAATTCCTTAAATAGCACTAAGTTGGGTTTGTTCTCACCACCCAGTTACAAGTCACAGCAAACTACCGTACCCTAGGTCAGACCATCCTTTTTTTCCTCCATGGTCAGACATGGAGAGATGTGTCTGCAAGCACTGATGGATATTAAAAGGTCTGTTCATTATCTTGCAGGTATCACTTTCTGGAATGTATTATAATATCAGGACTGCTGTTGGTTACCACCACCTTTTCTGCAGCGATTGAAAAAGACCCTTCAGTGGGGTAATTGATTGAATAGGCTGGCAATCACAAGTGAATGGCACTCATGAACTAATTGATACAAGTGTATATCTGAGCAATAGTGCTATTGTCTCCCAACAGTGGTAATATCATTGTTGCTTCACTTTGTTCCCTGTTGCCAACCACTGTCTCTGTTATCCTTTTCCTCTTAAATCAACCTGCCAATGGTTATGAGAACACCTTAAGAAGTATGTTTAATACCGAATGCATCAGGTTTCGAGACTTTGTAGATTTTCCAGGTGTGCTTCAAGTCACATGCCTCTCAGGAAATCAAAGGTTGTATGATATGCAAATTAAAAATGCTGTTTTCATTCAGAATTTGCAGAGTGAAACCCAGAGAATTTGTTGGAATTGTGTTTATATCTATTTCAGTTATTGAGATACAGTTTTATGGCATTTCAATGTTTGATGAAAATTCAGATATGATGATGTGGACTGTTTGCACAATGCCAGTATTTCTTTTGTTAAGCCTATATGTATTGTCTTTTAATTTCTTGCCATCTGACTCACATATTGGTGTGAGTTATATCAATATTTTTAGAAAAAGAAAATATATATTTCTTTTCGAAATAAAACCCTTAGGGCGGGTAAAATTCTCAACTGTCCTTTTGTGATTGCCCTCTTCCACCTCCAATTGTCTAGGTGTAAGACAGGAATTTGCCTTAAAAATTATCCATGTTTGATGGATGTTTTTTGAATTTGTGATTACAGTATGTTCAACATTTTCAATGATTTAATACAGCCAATATCCAAAATGTCTTTTTCTTACTGTGTCTCACTACTTTTAAGGAGTGTGCTGCTTTATTAAACTTTAATGGTTCATCTGAGTCCTCTCTCTTTATCTAAGTGTGCAAAAAAGTTCATTGCTTACTCCACAGACAGTGGATTCGTAAATAATGTTGGATCGGTAGGAAAGGAAATATCGTTAGAAACATCCGTGGACACCATTAACAGATACGCGATCGATCATTGTTACACCAGTTGTAGTTTTCCTCATCCTAAGAGCAGCTATTGAACTGGGAAAGTTTTTTTAGGTACCTGCTTTACGAGAAAATCTACGGTGCAGTTCTCCAAAATGCAGATCATTTCAAATTCACGGCATATTTGCTTTGACACAGTCTTGCATGCAGGCACGTAGTGCAGGAGTGGAGAGGGGGGAATGTGTCCTCTGCAAATTTGTCAAGAGATGGACTCCTGTGATAGGTCTTATGTTATCCTTTGTGTACTTATACTTTATTATTTGAAGGACAACTAAGAATATTATATTTCCACATGACTTTATTTTGGAAGCATATATTCTTCTTTAAAAAATATCGATATCACTCACCAATGTGAAACTTGGTAATTATGTAATTAGGAGGCAATATATTTATACAGACCCAACAAAAGGAATACAAACACTGCTCCGCACTCCACGTCATCTGTATTGCGTTTTCATCAAACTTTGAAAAGTCAGATTTACAAAATTCTGTTGAAAAAAAACACAATTTCAATGTATTCTCATTCAGGGTTTCACTCAGCAACGTCTGAATAAAGCCAGCTCTTTTCTATGTGCATGTCGCACGACCTTTTGCAGGAGCATACTTTACCACTTTCATGCTTATACTCAGCCAGCCCTTCTGTGCATGTCTCTCAGTTAACATTTTTCCTCTGGGGACTTGTTTCCATCATGGAGTATTTGATATTTGCAGTGTGCTGTATGAGGTCTGATCCATCTCAGTGAACTATTTTGAGATGCAGCTTTTGTCACCTGCCTGCCTTTCCAGAGCGATGTTCCAGCGATAAAGGAATTCCATTTGCATTAGCTCATCCATAACGTGACCTAGAAGGCAGGAGTCACATGTGGGAGGAATTTTGTAATCCCTTTTAAACTGCTTTTAAAATGAGGTGAAAGCCAAGTGACTTTCTGCTTGATAATGAGTTTGAAATGTATTGATCTTGTGAAATCAGGTATCTTGGGTGTTGTTGTCTACGTGCGTTGATGGTTAAAATTAATGTCGTGCAAGGATTGTTATTGTTTGGCTCATACACTCACGCAGTATGTGTTGGCCATGCTTCATTTTTATCCTTGACTTTAAAAATCAAAATCTTTTGGCACATTTATTAGATTAGGAAAACCTGTTCAAAAAGTCTGTTTTCTTTTCAGGTAGGCAAAATTTGTCATGTATTTATTTTAAGGGGCTACTGAACATTACAGTATGATGGTGGTGTTTGATTGCTATCAGCATTGTTGGCCATCTGTCACCAAACAAAGAGACATGATGTGCTGTCCTCAGATTTTCCAGAGACGCGAACAGCGTGTGAAGCGTGTAAGCGATCATGAGGCAAAACCCCCAGGAGGGGCTACAATGGAGGGGTCCAACTTTTCAAGAACTTTTTAATAATTGAGACTAGAATGGTGTCACTTAGGGACGATTTCTCTTTCTGCTTGGAATGACAGTTGCGAAGTGTCAACTGTTTTGTCAGCCGAGCAGAACTTTTATTGGGGGTGGGATTCATTTCTGATTTCTGCAATGGTGATGGCATGCGTGCTTGTGGGTGTGTACATGTGTGTGTGTGCATTTGTGACCAGAGCATAAAATATGAAAACCTACATCTCAGCAGCGGAATGTTTGTGGAACTTCAAAAGATCATTGGTAACACTTAGTATGTAGATAATGTCTGTCATTGGTTATGGAGGTCAAAGGTCATGTGAGGTCAATAGAGGATGTACAGTATTAAAACTATGTAAACATGGTGTGTAAAGGATGGAAAGGTGCTTGAACGTCAAGGGTATTGTGTTGGTAATCCACTGTTGGTAGATGATCCCTATCGATTTTTATGGAGGTTGAAGGTCACTTGCGGTCGCCATGTAGGTTAAATTATAAAAACATATTAAGGAAGATACCTTAGCAACTGAATGTAACAGCACCTCCCAAACTGTCAAAATTGTTAGTAGTTGATGAGTAGATGTTCTCTGTTATTTGAATTGCCCTATGAGAGACTGAGAAAATCATGTTTTCATACTTCTAAGTCAAATGTTAGAATCGCAGAGTTAAAGATCTTAGAGATTTGTATTTACAGCGAAAAGCGACATTTGTGGACCCACTTATTAATTGTCATCACTGAAATGTAATAGGATGGATCATTTCCATCCCCTCCTCTCGCCTCCTGCTTAATGGCAGATGAATGTTGCTAAATAGAATTTGCAGTTTATATGCAGTATATTGCAGTATATGTGTGTGGATACAGTGTAAAGGAACTTCCAAATTTACAAGCCAAAGATTGAAAGAAAAAGAAGGAATTAAAACTGAATGCAGAAACGATTCAACGCTAACCAGGGAATATTACTTTCTGGCGATGTCATTTGGCGAAATTAATACCCAAAATGAATAGTTTGCTGTCAAAAATATCATGTAGCAGGCAACACATTTGATAAATTACATTGAACATGATACTGCACTATAATGTTCAGTGCTGTACAGCACAGCAGAGCACAAGGAAGTGTATTGTGCACTTGACAGATAACCACTAAGTAATTAGGCCTATTTCAGTTCAAAAACTTCACAACTATATACATCCTTTATTACATGCAAGTTTGTTTTCAATGTTGGAGTGTTAGTCACGATGATTAATGATGTTTACGTTTCACATATTTTGGGCCTCTCTCCACTAAACAAAAGGATGAGACATGATGACCTTGTTAAATTGCCCTGTGCCTGCAGTAGGTCTGTGTTTTCTCGATAAATTTCCTTATGTATTTAAGTCAAATTGTACGACCAGTCAAATAAATTTTCGCCAGTGGAGAATAGTTGAACTATGTGCAGAGTGAGAGCTGCCGTCAAGCAATGATCTTTTGAAATATTTTTCTAGCATTCATTCACTTTGCAGAAACAGTGTTTTCTTTTCTGTTATTCTATTATTCTTTTAGTCTTTATGTATGAAACAGTTTATGATTTGGGGTTGAAAACCTACCATCTTTGAAACGTAAAAGATAATAGTTTGACATAGCTCATGTGCACTGTTGTCTCTTTATTTGCTGCATGATTCTGTAGACTTGTCAGCCAGCATTTCACTTAGTACTGTAAGTTACCCTATTTCTGGTGGATTTATGCCGTCATTGCCATCGCAAGTTCCAGAAGTCAGCATTGTCGTGTGTAATTTTAGCATAGCTGCCCACTCTTGTCTGTTTAGTTGTGAGAGTTTTTGCACAAATCACAAAAGGAATAGAAGTAAAGGATTTTACAGTATGCTTATTCCCAATGATTGTCCTTGGGGCCAACTCAGTCAAGTTTTGGGGTTCGTGAGCTGACATCGTAATCTTGTACTGTATTACCAGTAGAATTGTCAAGTAGTGTTCCTGCGATGTTTGCGATAGGCCTACTGTACAGTACATTTACGGTTACTGCAGAGTGCATGAGAACTTTGTGATGGTTATAGTCCGATTTCAAAACAGTAACATTATAACCATTACTGTACTATGGTTCAGAAACCTGATGCTGGTTGGAAGACCTGTGCTTCAGATTCATAATTTTTCTTCTTCGTTATTTCTAGGAAGCAAACAATGCCACCTATCAGACAAGTACAGTAGCATCACTGTGAATGTTGCCATGGAGATGTATTGTATATCTCATCTGGTAACATACAATGTCTACTCCCAATACTTCATAGAATCCAGTCTTATGCTATAGGGAGGGAATAAAGTTATCATGTTAGGCTATGTCAATGTTATACAGTAGTCAGATAACAATGTGTCTTCTGCTCTTTGAAATTTAGGTCCACACAGTAGTTTGGTTAAACCTGCAGAGACGATGGTCGTAATTATAGATGAAGGTACCACCGTAGAATACATCTCGTAACCCTCCATTCCCTTTACCTGCAGTAATTACAGTGATAGAACCTACAGTTATAAACATAATTTAGATGAACTTAATAAACTTTGCTCTCACACAACAGTCATTAAACCTTTACAAATCCTGTCAGTGTGTAAACCCTTGGACAGTCTCTAGTCTTCAAACAAAATGAACTTGACTAGCGCCCCCTTCTAAACGCGCCACGTTTCTGATCGGCATGTATCATTATTTTATTCAGATTTACAGTGCTTAGCAGAACCTGCATACCCTATTGGTGTTTTCAGAAATCTATGGAAATCCCTGGGCACAGTGGGCAAGATATTATAAATAGAAATGATGGCTCTCATCTCTTAAAATCTACTGGACCCCAGAATGAGCCCCTTTTTCATGTTGCAAACGACTGAAAAATGGGAAAAAGAACAGGTGTTCATATACAGAAGTGCCCCATCAAGCATGAAAATTGTATTGGTTGATAGTTGATACTGTATCTACTTTTTAAATGTACTGTGTGTTCCCAAGTGGAAACGTTTGCCTATCATGTGGTTTTTTGCTGCACCTGGTTGACTACATAGCATGCAATTTTTTCTGGTAAATGCCTCTCAACCAGAGAAAACTTGTTGTCCTTTAGTTAACTTTACACCCTGATGCAATGGAGAAAGCCCACCCCAATGAGGCAGTTTTTCAGTACTTCAGATTTCATTTTTTCTTACAGAAATTGAATTCTTGCCGTCTGTTGTGCGAACACAGCTGTTTGATGAACTTTTGGACCAAGATGTTCAGAAGGGTAAGTTAAAAAGAGATTCTTAAAATATCAACACCTTAAAAATTGAGATAAAAGGTATGTCATATCTGCAAATGGGAAGAAAGCAGGGGAACCATTACCGGATGACTTCAGGGAGAAATTAATCATTGGTACATGCTATAACTCACATAGTGATAAACTTGAGTGTAAGGTAGATTTTACCCACTTAAGAAAAAAATTTTATCTGAGTAGTTGTCACTTGTTATGATTGAATGAAGTACAGTAAAGCAAATGCCATGCTGTGTTAGGTGGATGTAGTGTTCATCTGAAAGGGGCCATATTGGCTGAACAGGGACCGTGGGACGTTTTGACCTCCCTGTGATCATTGAAGGGAAACCACAGATAAAAGTGGTTCCATTCAAAGGTTGGAATTTCATGGTGATTTGGTCAATCGACTCGCTTGGATAATGTGTGTGGTGACACAGAGAGATGAGGATGCTGTAAATGCAGTCATTGGAGACCGAAGATTAGGGAGCAGGAGTGAGAGGGTAGTCAGGGTAGCTCTGCTAAGCTTACTCTCCCAACTGAGGAACCTTCATTGGTCAATAACAGTCCTTGTGAAGTGCTCGGATTTGAATTATCCGAGTTTGGTACGTGCAGTCGTACTGTACATATGGCTCCTTAATGCTAGGCAAAAAAAAGAAGAAGCTCTGTACTTCAGGTGAAATGTATTGTAAAATTGTGTCGTCATCCAAACACATTCTTGCATTTTGGTTGCAAGAAGTTTGTTCAGCATTTCAGCAAGTTATTGTTCCTCGTGACAGTGATCACATTGGAAAAAGGGTCAGAGTTCAATGTCTTGATATCAGTGACCCTGAAAAAGCCAGAAAGTCAATACTCTTCTTAAAGACAAAGCAGTCTCCCGCAATGATTACATGCCGAGTGCATTCACTAAATCAGGCAGACTGTTCCATTCATTCCACATCTCTCTGTAAGATTCATTTCTAACATCCAACTGGGGGGGATGCTGCTTTATGCGTAGAGGGTCACTTTTGCAACTTGAATGTGTGGCATATATCAATGAAAAAGACCTCTGAAAAAATCATCGAGAGCCACGGTATCAACAGCGGGAATGATTTTAGGCGCTTGAGGTGGATCACAGTGGAAGTCGTCTCTGCCTAAGGGACCTAAAGTTAAGTCTTTTTAATCTGCAACTGCGATCATAGCCGACACCTCTCATGGAACTAATAAGCTGTAGCCCTTTTCTGACCTTTCTTCCTACGTAAGTCAATTAAATACTGTTATTTGTACAATATGCTATTACTGCTATGTCCTGGAGCTGTAGTAGTTTCATGGTTGCTGTCCCTTGGTTTATCTGATGATGCTGCAAAACAGCACTTTCCAACAAAATCTTACTTTGCTGCAAATGTGACTCAATGCATAGTAAATGCATAGTGCTTCATTGCATTTCTTACTTCTTAGAAATAGTAAAAATCTAAAAAAAAGAAGTAAAAACAGTGTTTTAAGATCAAGTTGAACTTTTTTAGATTTCTTTTGAGGGAAAACCTTATAGCTTCAAGTCATTTTCCAACATGTCAAGTCACAAGTCCTGCATTTTTCAAAACTGGTTAGTCGAGTCAAGTCACGAGTCATTTTCTTTCAAGTCCAATCACAAGTCAAAAAGAACCTTGACTAAAGTCACGAGTCATCGACTGGAGTCGACCATTCTGATGGATACGGTAGTTTGGAAGTGTAGGGCACTGTCGGGTTCAAAGTACAGGTTACCAGTGGAAAACACTTCATTCATTGAGTACAGTATGGGAAGTGCTATGACTCAAAATAGAGGTATAAGGTTTTGCTATTAAAGCTGCCAAGTTTGGAGATATTCTGTACCCTATGAGAACAAAGGAAAGAGTGAAGGCAAACATGCATCTACTTTATAGACATGCAGTGTGTGCTTCATAATGACAGTACTTACTTATTTGTAATTTTGGGGTAAATTTTATGTCCTCTCAAAACAGGAACTATCTTAATTCAAAACACAAATGCCGTTGGCATGAGATACTGTAGCATAAGACACACATTTTGTTCATATAAGTGAACATCATTGTACTCGAACAATATGAAGACAAGACTTCCTGTTTTGTGATATTTATATCCACTGTATGAGCATTATGACATAATTTTTACTGTGCACTGTAGGCCGCAGTGAAGTGGAGCTGCCAATAACTTGTGGTTCCCATCAACGGTTTGACTCGTGAACGTTTCCTCAGAGAGCACCCTCTGTGTTTAGTGAGCTCGTTTGATAATGAACTCTCTCTCTGCTCAGGGCTGTATGTCTGCCAGGACTTGGAGTTCCATAGCATGGTGGAGCTCCTGAATTGGTGGTGTTCAGCATAAAAAAGTTGTATGCAGCACAACGTGGTCAACAAGTGCAGTTTGGCAGTATTGAATATTTTACATCTCTTTGGCGTGAACATCATTTTTAAATGATAAGTCATTGTTTTTGTAGCTCTTCTGTGACACCGGTGAGAATAAATTTTGTGTGTAATTGTGTTGCTGGCAATCATGAATTCCGTTGATTACAGTCTTGTGCGGTGGTCCGTTGGTATTAGTCAGTAACATGTCTTCACCAACTTGCAATGTAAAAGGATATTGCAGTTTTCAGGTTTGTCAAGCTCTCACCTAGATGAGGGTAATCCGAGCAAAAAAGTCTGGAAGAATGAGATCGCTAGAAAGTGTTAGCCCACTGCTTGCATGTCGCCCTCCTTCATGAAAACAGAAAAAGTATGTGCAAAGGATTATGTAATAGCTGGGTACCCATGTGCCCAGTGAAAAGAGCAGAATTTTTCCTTCAATACAGTCTATTTACTTCACTCCTCACATACCTGTCTCATCACAACAAATGCACTCTCATCCACTGTGCCACGAGTACTGGTAACCTTTAACACCACCCTTAGTGCCATCTGGCCCTTCTACCGGAATAGCGCCTCCATCCCATTCTGCCTTCCTTAAGTGCCAGGAGTGTGGAGGTTCCTCGGATTTTTAATCCAAAATTATCGAAGGTTCCTTCCTCCATCTGGTTACATAGTCCGTTTGTGGAGTTTTCATAGAAAACATTTTTAAGGCGGGGGCCTGGAAAACCCTGACTACCTTTGTAAAGTGCTACCTGATGGAAGCACTTGCATCCGAGGCAGCTTTTGGTCGTGTGGTGTTGGGAGTTCAAGGGGGTAGGTCCCCTCTCGGGCCTCCCACCACTGTAATGGTGCTACTCAGTGCATTTGTTGTGATGAGACAGGTAAGTGAGGAGCAGCTCTCGACGTAGCTTAATACAGCTCTATGCAGCGATCCCCCACACTGCAGGGGACCGTTGTGGGACTGCGATGGTGTGCACCCCAGTTCTTGTTTCCTGGCACATCAGGACTTTTCGTGGCTTCATGGGAAGGAGGCACTATTCTGGTATTAGGCAGGATTGCGCCAAGGGCGGTGTTAAAGGTTACCAGTACTCTTGGCATGGTAGAGTGGAGTTTGTTTGTTGTGATGAGACAGGTAAGTGAGTCATTCGTAAATATCGAAACCAGGTGAGTTTTAGGATTTGAAAAGCTTAGGATAAATTCCAGTAATGTTCTAGAAATTTCTCTGTTAGGCCAGAATATATTAACCAACAGCATTTTACAGTACCACACTGCCTTCTAAGCAAAATGTGAACTTAAAAGAACCATACAAAAGAGCAAAGTAAAATGAAAGATACCTTGAAATGCATGTTTACGAACGAAAACATTTTCAAAGATTCACATCTTCCTCATCAGGCGTTGTTCTGTAATACAAAACAGCGGTAGTTTGAGAAGTGAACAGTAACAGAATACAAAGCACATCAAAATCCCATCAAAACACATTTAGAAGGATGATCTATTATTGGTGTAACTGGACATTCAACTGTAGGTTTGAGTTTCTTGTGTAGAGCTCTCTTGGGCCAAAATATGGAATGAGGAAAATGAGAATCTCAGTGTTTGTGTTCTTTTGTGTTTTTTAACATACATTTCAAGAACTTTTTTCATTTTAAGTTGCTCTTTTGTATGGTTCTGAAAAACTCTTCTCACACTATATGAACTTGAAGAAGACCAGTATGCTGTCCTTTTCTTCTGGCTGTTTTGTACTATGTATGTAAGTTTTAAAAAATAGGGATCTTTCTCAGTCTGTTCATGATAATGCCTTAACCTAGTGCCCCCACATAATGTCACTGCTTAGGAACTACACACAACTAGTACTGTATACTGTATCCTGTTTGTGTAATTTCACATCGTAGATATGTACTTTGGCAAACTGGTGCAGCGATTTCCTTATTTTGTTAAAGCTTTTTCTGGGTTTTACAAATTGTCAGTCTTTTTATCTTTATTTTTGTTATCTGTCTATCACAAATCTTCATTTTGTATTTTTATCCATACGATCACCATGCTGTTATTTCCATGAATTAGAATGTTGTGAAGTATGTTTGAGTACCGTAGCTGTACCTTCGTTCTCTGCCCAGGGCAGCAATAATTACTACATATCCTGCCGTCTGACTCATGTTCCTGGACTGGCATTTAGATGTTAGCAACAACCAGGTGATCGACGTAATTTCTGTTACATCGTAAACAGCTTCCTCTTGTCCCCTACGGAATTGTTTAGTCCTTCATGACATGTGTCATAGTGTTTTTGTGGGTAACCTGACTACCTGGGTACCGAAATTTCACACCTCATACACAGCAAAAACCTCAAAATGGAATTTTCTTATTTTTCTCATGGAAAATAGTTGGTCCTACCGTATAAGGTGTATGTGGTTTACTTGTGAGATTCCTCCACACAAATTTGATGTGGGGTACAGTAATGTGGAAATACCAATGTAAACAATCAGCCCACCATTTGGTCTGGTACCAGGATACCCGATGGGTACAGGAGAAAAAATGACCCGAGTCCTAGTTTTAGGAATCGATGAAAACACTCAAACTTGTTGAGACGTCTGACTTTCCGAGGTAACGCTGGCTGTAAGGTTTTCTGTTTACTGGTATATTTTAAGCCTCTTGAATTATTTCAATAACATTTTCCAGTAACATGCAGAAAAGGTGAGGGTAGCAGGGATAAACTATAGCCTGGTAGGATCAGATGTTTGGAAGGTTGTGTCTCAACGTCCTCATCCAAAATTTTGACACTGTGTAGTAAGTTTACAATCAAGGACTTTGCAGCATTTTATTTTACCAACAGTAGATGTACCTGTACATTCAAAATGTTAAATATTCTGTGCCATTAATTCATCCCACTTCTGACCACTTAATACCGCACGGTATATGTTGTGCTATTCAACGGTGCATACATGTAGATCTGCGACAGGTTTGTCGCTCATGGATTCAAAGTTTACATCGGCCGTATCTCATTCCATAATTCTTCGTCTTAATACTTATCTTTAATTACCTGTGTGAATAGTCCCTCAAAATAAGAGTGAGCACCAGCCATAGAGGGTCATCGTTTCTGGTTTAAGTACATGACAGTTCACAATTTAGTTTCTTCCGAAAAGAAAAACAAACAAGATTCTTATTGTATACTTTGTATGTACACTGTAGGCATGTGTTGTCTCATATAATGACCCCCCTTTTTTTTAAATGATGTCGATGCCAATTTGACATCAGTGTCTGTCTGTATCAATTGCTTTGGATTAAAACATTGAATTCAGTCACCCATAATGTATGCTTAAATTTTGCAAAACTTTACAGGTAGTTGCATCTTTTAAGGGAAGAATCGGTGGGGGGGCGAGGGAGAAGAGGGAGGGAGAATAAATAAACTTGTCAATGGTTTTAATGTTAATTGTAACTGTTGCAGTCAGGAGTGTCGGCTTTGTGCATGTGCAGTGTTCTTTGCAAAGACGCGCAAATGAGGACCTTCAAATGAGTACTGCACAGTACACACCTCCCATCTGAAAAAAGAAACAATGTATTTTTGTAGCGTGGTTGAGTGTTTCCCTTTGTTTCACTTTGCTGGTATAATGATCTTTGATTGGTTTACAGATATTTAGAGAGCTTGTGGCACTAAAGTAATTCACATTGTCTTTATTGGTGCAATATTGTTGGTCAAAGGTGAACCTAGTCCATTATCTTGTTCCACTGACAAATTAGCCCGTCACACACTCTTGGGTTAAGGTCCAGTATATGTTTGTGTTAACCAGTATGTGTCCTGTATGTTGTCTGTTTATATATATGTCTCACTTTGCTTTCGTCGATGTCCGTCGGTGACATCGACAGATTGATTTTGATAAAGTCAGGTCTGGTGTGAGTGACATGTCAGTTTGCAAACTACACACACATTCCTGATTGCCAGACCAGAATGGACTGCTTGTTTTGCTACTGGATAAAAAATGTATAGTAATGTATGTAATGTAAGTAATGTACAGTAATGCTAAGCAGAATGTGTGTCAGGGCCTTTAGAGTTTATAGTGTCCATGACGTCAGTGTAAATAATGTTCCCGATCTCTCCTCAGAATTGGAACAGGAATCACAGATAATTAATTGGAGCATAGAGATTGGCAACACACTAGGTGGAAGACTCTTTGCCTTGTGGAACAGGACAGCTGGCGATTGTCTGTTAGACTCAGCTCTTCAGGCTACCTGGGGTGTATTCGACACAGATGGTTGCCTGAGGAGGGCCCTGGGTGATAGTCTCAACGAAGGAGGTGAAAGGTAAGTATTTGTTAGCCTACTTTGTAGCAGTCTCAGATTATCACTGCAAAGTTCCATACCCTGTGTTCAGTGTAACATAGAGTAGTTTGGTGTCATTGGTCTATGATCCCTAACCTGGATCTGATCCTCACCTTAGTCCTCACCGCAGTCAGAAGCGGTAGAAATGGAATCGTTCTTCAAGTGTACGCACAAAGCGAATTGTTCTTCACACTGAAGATGTTTTTTAAAGTTATAATGCATGATATCATAGTATAACAACACTGAGCAATGCCTGTGAAGTAAAGTATAGTGGTATAATTCCACTGAAATAAAGTATAATAGATAAACACCACTGTTATAAAATGTAATATCACTAAAATAGAATTCAACAGTGAAACACCTTTGAAAGTAAGTGTACAGTAACATCGAAACACTAGTGAAATAAAGTACAGTATAAAGGTGTAACTCCTCTGAAATAAAGTATAACACTGTGGCATCACTGAAATTGAGTGTAACACAGACTTTAAAATTTGTCAAACATTTACTGAAGACAGCATTGTGAAACCACTGAAATAAAGTAAAAATAAGGAATATTTACCTTGCTCTGAACTTACCTGCGTCTTAGTACCTTTGCAAATCTTACCACCTGTGCAATCTTTGAATGGCACTTTCCCACATTATTGATAGGGGACGGCTTAGGCTGTGTCAAATGTTGCCATTCAGTACTGCACAGGTGGTAAGAGGTGCATAGGTAGTGTAGAAGTAGGCAAGTTAGTTTGTCACCCGTAAATATCCAAACCAGGGGGTTTTGTGACGACACTGGTGGAAATAAAAGCATAACAGTTGAATACCACTGACATAAAGCATGTAGTGTAACACTAGTGTAACATCACCGACGGAAAGTATAACAGTTAAAGTGATTGCGTGTGTACTGAAAAACCAAAAAGATAAGATTATGTTCGATCTTAACTTTTTCTTTGTTTTTAAATGTACACCCGAGGTTGTACATGACCAGATTATGTCTTTCAATGAAGCAAAATGACAGTAACTACTTCGAAAAGCAACGGGATTGGCATAAAAACAGTAAAAAACAGAAATCATATTTGAAAATTAATGGTTCTTACCATAACCGCCTAGATAATGAATATGCAACAGTACAGGTCGCACTAGTGTATCAAAACCAACTACTCAAGTCGTCGCTCCTTGGTAGGTACCAGGAATTGTAGTATTTGGTGAAAGGAAACGCTGTATTTACAAATAACCTACGAATTGAACACAACCTTGCCCGCGGCGTCAGTGATCCTGAGTTGTTAACTGAATATTCAATACTAGTATACTTCCCATTGGCTTGCTCAAAGAAGCACGCCATTGATTTGAATGAAAACTGTCAACCACTACATTATCGTATTCTGTTATTTTAGAAGAATTTGAAATCATATGGCAAAATTAACCAACTGAAACCTATTTATTTTCCCAGATTGTCTGAATGGTGTAATTAAAAGACTTACTGTACGAAACTTTTGGAGATGAAATTTCAATGTTTTTACTTTTTGTCTATGCATGCAATCACTTTAAATACCACAGATAGAAGCTGCAACAGTGTAACACCACAGACATGAAGTAACAGAGCAAATAAAGTACTACAGTGTAAAACCATCAAAATTTATCCATGTAAAAACCCTAGCCCATTCCCTCACTCCAAATTTGCTCCCATCGTCACTTCGTTGCATGCTGCATCCTCACACGACTCATCCTTTACTTTCCCCTTCAGATTTTATGAAAGGTGGAAGGCGTACGAGTCCATGCAAATTGAGAGCATGCAGTTCTCTTTGGATGATGACCAGTGGCTTCAAGATTGGACATTGATGCTGAGCCTGGCGGGACAGCCTGGTGCCGCCCTCGAACAGACACACATCTTCGCCCTGGCCCACATCCTGAGGCGGCCGATTGTAGTCTACGGGGTCAAATTCATCAAAAGCTTCCGTGGGGAAAATCTTGGCTATGCAAGGTTTCAAGGTGAGGGTTGCCGTGTGACTAAAGCACATGCCTTGTACCACCGTAGTTCATGTCTGTCCAACTTAGATCAGTGCTAGGGGATGGCTTATGAGCTGAGGCTGGCTTTAAGATACAGAATGGATTTTTTTGTTTGTCTTCTTTTTTGGGGGGGGGGCTCATTCCAGTGCAGTGCCTAAGGAGTCTGTAGTGTCTGATTATTCATCATTGTATAACATTATATTAATTCCTCTACATCTGATTGGAGCATTGGTGGTCACATGATGACATTGTGATGCGTGACCTCAGGGTGTCCTTACCAATGGGTCAGTAATCATTGTATTGCGGGTACATTACAAGCATGCTGCGACTCGATACATCAGTCAACAGAAACAGGTGTTATATAAAACAAATAATGTTTTCCTATGTGAGTGTAGATAATTTCATTCATTTCAACACAATTTCACCTCCTTGTATAGAATGTGCAACTTTTAAATTCATGGAATTTTTCATACTTTTAATTATTTGTTCGCTGTTATTAATTGGTAATTAAAAACCATCTCGTATCCACTCAGATCGTTGAGAGCCAAGGGATTTGCAAAGAAATCAAGTTCTTGACATTGTTGGTATAAACTTTGGTTCTCCTCTAGGTGTTTATCTACCTCTCCTGTGGGAACAGAGTTTTTGCTGGAAGACACCAATAGCTCTTGGATACACAAGGGGGCATTTCTCAGCTCTGGTTCCCATGGAAACGGAATCGGAGGACAACCAAGGTGCCGGTGCTAACCTGAACACAAGTGACGATATACAGACAGTCTACCTGCCGCTGACGGACTACGAGGGCAAGCTGTTGCCTGTCCACTTCATAACACCTTTAGAGGTGAGAAACCTGCCACAATCTTCCTTCCTGCATCTTGAGTTTTGTCATGTATCTGTTAATTCAAGAGCGTATCGCTTTGCAGAAAACAGAGAAAAGTCACGGAAATGGTAGTTCAATTGGAGAACACAAAGAATTGAGAAGACGAAAAGAATAATGTGAGAAACTGAAAGTGCACAAGTGTAATGCATAGCATTTTTAGTGTTTTCCTATCATTTTAGAATGACTGTCAAGTCATATTTGATCCAAGAGTCAATATCATTACCAAAAATGTAAACAATGGACACGGACTTCTTGTTCCATCATCTCTTTAAAAAACATTTTCTCCTCATTGAGCAGTATTATGATGATTTAATCCTTGTACACATGGTAGCACTCAGTGTGTACAGCTACAGAAGAAAGCAAGCGACATTGCATCGCAACGTGCAAGTGCACTCGCAGGGAACACAGGCTTCCCACAAATGTAAACATGCTGCACAATGTACATCACGTGATTGTGGGACGGAAACCCAGTTTTTTGAAAAATGCAAAAATTCTTTTCAAAATGGATATCAGTTCAAATTTGCCAAACTGTAAAATCTTGTCTTCATTTATGCATTAATAGACAACTTTTCTGTTGAGTATTGTGACCAGTTGGGTAAGACATCACTCTGCCAGAGCCTGCGATTAAATGACAGGATTTTGGTCATTAGTAGCAAGTGCTTTGTGTTGGTAGGTTGGTATGATGGTAGTGATGTAGAGTTCCTGTGGACTTTCGTTGACCACAGTTTGGTTTGTATCCAACATTTCTCAGTGCATGTTCCGTGTTTTAGTGTATATCCCACATTGGGTGTGCATTCCTCTTTGTAGTGTCCTTCAAGGGGGCTGAAAGCGGCACATTCTCTGCAGAATGTTTTCAGAACAAAATATGGAAGCCGATGGCACACATTTGACATGCAGGATGTGACAGATTATGACCAGAATGATAAGGCCCTACTGCATTAATGGACATCATATTAACATCACATTCTTATCAATGTTTTAACTGAAATTTACACATGGAGAACTGCACCCTCATAACGTTTGACCACCCTTGACTTACCCGACTATCCTCTTTTGCAGGTCGGCACAGAAGAGAAGCTCCTCAATGACTGGTTAGACTGCTGCTGTACTCCAGGAGGCCTGCTGGTCGCCAAGCAGATCCACCACAAGAAACGTCCTGTGCTGATTGGACAGATGGTGGAAGAATGGCTGCAACGATACAGAAGGATCGCCCAGCAGCTCTGACGGTCGAGTCCCCCTTTTAGGGGCGGTTAGAGTGCTACATTTTAGGACCTGCTTGCTGCTGCTATACTAACTGACCTTGTAATTATTTGTGAACTCTTGCAGGCCCAGTATGCACCAACAGAGTTAGATGGTGGGCCTGTAGAGGGGTAGGGGGGGGGCTTTGAAGGGACTCAGGACGAGATTTTTAGTCTCTAGATGAAGATTTAGAACACTCAGTCCTGAATCATTTCTAAATTATGTGACTCTGGCTGACATGATCCCTTGCTTTTATTTCAATTTGGTGTATCTTCCCCAGCATTTGCACTCCCATCTACCATTCCAAGAGTGCTGATAAGGTTTAAACACCGCCCTCACCACGGTTCACGAAGATTGTTGCAGAGGATGTTCCTTAGTCCACGTCAGGGCTAGTCTGTGAACCGTCTCAGGTAGTAGTCACAGTGTGCGTTCGGCAATTTGTTATGGTTTACTGACCCCTTGGATACTTCACAAGATTTGTAGTGCTGCGGTTGATGGCAAGTGCTGCTTATCTTGCACTATGTGGATGGTATTGCACCCACTACCAAGTATAATGTGGCGTCCAAAGTATTGTTACCTTTGGCATTAAGACCATCCTTGCCGTCTCTCATCGTGAAAACTAACTGACCACAGTGACAGGTATGTTGCAGATTCGTCAGTGATTTGGGAAAGTCGATAAACAGCGGTACCCTTTTCAGCTATCTAAGCCTGTGGGAATGGGTTGGGAAAGAAGATTGCAATAATTGGTTCAGTATATCGCTAAAAGTAAAATTGTAACTTAAGCATGTCGGCATCGTCAAAGTTTTTACTTCAGTTTTTGAAAGCTCAATAATCCTTGGTTTTAACCAATCACAGTTTTGTAGTTGAAGGTTTGTTCATCTGTATTCAGTGTCTGGTGCTTCAGCCATGTGGTGGTCATGTGGAAATGGAACTAAGGAGAGGAAGGCCATGTCATGCCACCCATACTGAGCCCATACATTCATCTGTTGGTGCAGCCACAGAGTGACGGCGTGTAATACGTACTTAAATTAGTTCAAATTGTTCTATTTCATGTCAGACTTCTTGTGTGATGAAAATTGCCCAGAAATGTGACAAGTATACCAAAGTCAAAGAATTGGTATTGGCAACGAATAACATTACAAATTTGAGAGTAGGATGCACTCTGTAGGTGGTACGTTCATCTTGTCCTGCATTTTGTTGTACACCAGAAGCACACTTTTCTTGGTTGCCAATGCTGCTGCTTGCATTGGGCACCGGACTGAATATGTCAGGACCAGGATGTAGAATTTGCTCCTTGGATCCCAAGTTTCATTAACTTAAAATGTATGTGAGACAAAATTCTTCATGTATGCCTAACTGCGAATGCTTCATTGTTATTTCCCATACTCAAGCCAAATGGTGTTCTAGTAATGTGCAAACCAACTGAGGCAAGGGGGGGGGGGAGTGTTATGACTCAACAAATTCGTAGCCTAACAGGAGTTAAATCGTCTGGTTGCCTGGAGACACCTAAATGACTGTGGACTTTGGATACCCTGGCCTGAATTTTTGGACCTGGTGCAATGCTCCCAGCCTTGCTTTCTTCCTCAATTCCATTCATCTCTCCGTGGTTACGGACATTGCCATTCCCGTGACATTTCACCCTCACTGTGATGAACAGTGGTGTGACCACAGGAAACTAAAAAGTGTCTTTACAACCCACTGGGACGGTCGTCTTTGACAGAATTTTGGTGACTTACTCATAATCAGGGATTTTTGTTGGTTTTGTACACGATGCTTCCTTACCCCACTGATGTTTGATCTCCAAGTATTGTGTATCATCTCACAAGTAACATCTCATTATGCAAAAGACATCGTTTCAATTAATGCATGAGAAAGCTGTCAAAAAAGTCTAGTGCTGAATAGAATGTAAAATAACTTGTTAGAACTCATAAAGAGCCATGTTTCATCTGCTTTAAGAAAGCAGTTTGAAACAACCTGCATGTTTGGCAACAAAAATGATATAGTCCTACAGTTCTGGACCCTTGTCGCCATGAGAAGCAAGATTTAGGTTTTTTATAAGATTCACTGAGGCCTTCTGTTGGTGTTGACCAGCAAGGGAAAATAGAAATGGCAAAATCGCCGTTTTGTGAAGAGGTGCGGTTAACATGCCTCAAATCTGTGTCACATTCTCCTACTGCCATACAACTGAGTGGAGTGTGGACTATGTCAGGTTACTGCAAGACTGCTCTTCAAATGCGCCGTTCAATCATTCGTTTTTCAAAATTTCACTCAAACTGAACGTGTTCAGTTCGACGTGCACTTCGAGTGACATACGTCGATTCGTTGTATCCATGCAAGAAGGTGAAACATACTTACGTTGCGATAGATGCTCACCAATTCAGACTCGGTAGTTACTCGTCCTATTGCTCGTTAACATAAGTCTATCAATTGTCTAAGTGTCAACTTTTTTGGTAGTCGTGACCGATATGCAAAAACTGCTTGTTGAACTTTCCGACAAGTTGCATGCCGAACAGTTTGACGATTCAGAGTAAGTAAAGCCAGTGAATTGCGTGTCTGTAACCTCCATTGTAGTGTTGAAATTGCCCTCAGTGATGCATTTGGTAGTTAAGCAGATTTCAAAAGTTTTGCTGTTTGTTAAAATCCCAGGTGAGTCTCCTATAACACACAAGGTGACAATGTAATCAATTACCCATGAATAACCGACCGATGGCCTGCCTGACTGTTGACCGTGTGAAGTAAGGAAGGACTGACTGACCAGTCAACGGACATACTGAATGACTGACAGACCTCTGCAGAATAAATTCATTTTTAGGGCTGTTAATACAGTGAGCTATGGATGTGGGTGAATGCTATGTCTTGTCAACCGTGTCACTCAAAGGTAGTAGAAACCAGAGAAGGGAAGGGGGGGGGGGGACAATAGCTATTATGGTAAGAGAAAGACCAGTAACGATTTTATTTATACTTTCCGTATAAAATGTGTAAAAAGAGAAAAACAAACTTGAGAGCAAGTTATGATGTGCAATTTTCATTTCACTCCTCTAACAAAATTTTCGTTCTCGTAGGTTTTTAGTCAAAATTAGGTTTAGTCTCAAAACTGCTTTGTGGTTGGGTGATGCACTCAATGGTGACGCCAGCTTTTGATGGACAGGTCAAAAGTGTTTAATGTAGAAATGATTTAGTTATTTTTTTTTATTCTTGGCATGTATTATTTCAGTGGAGAGGTAGGTGTTATTAGTATCTTGATCTTCCAACTCTGGTAGGCATCTCGCAATGGGCGGTGACAAAACAACGAAAGTCTCCCCCTAAAAAATTGTGCTGCCGCCTTCAAATGAACAAAACAGGTGAAGGGGCTGAGACTCCAGATTGTCAATGCAGGTAAAAAAAATGGGAGAGAATATTAACTAGGAATAAGAATATTTTTGCTATACTCTGAAGCTTCATTCCTGTGCATCACTTCAGATATTTTATCAGGGATTTTTGGTGTGTATTGTTGAACAGCACAACTCAAGTGCTGTTTTATAGGGATCTGATTGTGTCTGTCACTGGTGGATATGTCAGTCTGTGTGAATGTTGTATGTTGTAAAACCAAAAGAAAGAATGCTTTTGTTAAAACTGTCAGTGTAGATTGTCTTCTCTTATTGGTTTAAAGTAGTCATTTTTTGGTTCATCTGTGATATGTCCTCTGTTTTAAAAGCTTTAGGCATTTTGGACAAAATTTTTTACGAAGAGTAGCCAGCAACGATCGGCTATTCGAAGGAATCTCCCGAAAGGTTTCCTGGTCGTGTGGTATTTTGTAATTGTTGGGTCAAAAAATGATGATTTTGAAGGGGAGACCATTAATCAAGCGTTGCAAATTTTTGGAGAAAGTTTTTGTTTTTCTTTGCTTCAAAAGCTTTGTTGTAAAAATTTGAAGTCATTTGTGAGAAAGAGTTTAATTTTGGTAAGATATTTCTAGAGAACTATCAAACTTCAGTCACACTCCCCATCCTCCTAGCCTTCCATTTATTAATGTCATCAAGGTTTATGATTTGACAGAGGTAATGAGTCCTGTCCCTCCAAGGATAAAAAATTTGCTACCTTATTTAAGGGGTCACTCCCGAGTCAAGAACATGCATGTACATTTCAGAATTGTAACGTTTGTGTCTTGCCAAAATTCAGGATATTCGTTCATGGGCATAAAAGAATGGATCCCCGGGATATAATGGTGAGGAAGGCACATCCAAGATGCTTTAGAATTTATAGAAATTTGGTGTATTAAAGGCGATGATCCCTTCCAATACAATCTACAAACACAGCTTTCAACAGAAAACCCTCGCTACTTTCAAGTCATCTCTGTTTTGTGGTGAGAGGTTCCTGTAGATGCTGTGTAACACTCTCTGGAAAAATAACCTTGATGATTGTTTTGAATTTAGCAATGTTCCCAACAGCCTGGAAAAGTCATGAAATTTTCTTCCCAATCTCCAGGCCTGGAAACATCATGGATTTTTATCTGAAAGAAGTCATTTTATTAAGACAGAAGTCATGGAAAAAATTATGAAATTCAGAACAGACGGGTTAAGATCTTGCAAGTTTACAAAAAATTTCTGTTACAATTTTGGGGCCCTTATTCATGGAACAAATTCTTGTATGAATGGTCATGAAATGATTTTGAGGAATTCATGAAATGGTCAAGGAAAGTCAGTGAAAGTATATTTGCCTAAAGTTGTGGGAACCCTGATAAAATGTTCAACACCCTGTTTCAAGTTTGCAATTGCCTCCATGAAGGAGCCTCTTTAGGTAGTATCCAACAAATTAATTTATCTCACAGAAATGGCTGTGTGCCCTACCATGTAAGTGTATTCATGATTTTTTTTTTTTTGGTTTTTTTTTTTGGTTTGCTTTAAGTTATTCCTTCTTATTGTGGTCATTTTATCAGTATTTTGCATTGTTTGAATTTTTCAACATGAGTAAATTTCAGTTTCACATCATGTGTTGCACTCGCTTAGGAAATTTTTACCAAGAAGCATTTTTTTTTTGTTTTTTAATTTGACAATTGACAACTTCTTAAATGTTTGTGTAGATCTATACAAGAATTATTTTCTGTGTGTGAGTGACTTGAAGAGAAACTTATAAAATGATGGAAGGTATTTTGTAGGTGAATGGACTGCAATTAAGTACAAAGAAGTGAGAATACAAGTGAGGATCAGAAAAGAAAAAAAAAATGAGTCTGTTGTTTTCTTTCTTGTTCCAGTGTTTCTCATTTTCCAGAAATGTGTCATGTCTTGCTGAAGGCAAAAGAAATAGAAGACTTATCTGGTTATGGTGAATGGTGGGGTGATTTGATGCTCTTTCTGGAAATCTCAAGAACCAACAAATGCGGTCACCAAGGTCTTAGAAATTTTCATTGAAATCCTGGTAACTGTGCCTGCATAGCTCTGTGGCTGCAACCCCCCCCCCCCCCCAAGTGGGAGCAGCCCGGAAGAGCCTGCTGGCGACAGCCAAACATTCCTTTCACAGAACCCCACAGTTGGTGAACTTAAAGGAGAAGGAAAGTCAGAACTTTTGACAATGTTAAATGAGAAACTAGCATGTGGTGAACACCATCACCAAATTTCATTTAAATATATTGCTTACTTACCAAGATAGCAATCTGAATGTTCATAAGAAAATAATCAGGCAGCTGCCATTTTGAGTTTGTGATGACATCACCAGACCACATGTAATTGAAAAGTTTTTGGTTTTCTTTATATTTTATTGTCAATGTATTTTTAACAGTTATGCATAAACTCAAATAAGAGTATTAATAATTTGATTATTGCATGATACACCTCAGTAATTCAACACAAAATGTGTATAAGTGTGTGCGAATTTATAGAAATTACAGGTGAAGAAAACAAGGAAATGCATTAAAATTCCTTCTATCAGTGGTTATGTGACATCATTATTCAACTTACTCAAGTTTTCATTCTGCCAAGGCAAAATGGCAGTACCTTTCTTTGAATTTCAAAAGTGTGTAACTTGGATATTAAACAATATCTCCAAATGAAACTTTGGGAAGTTGGTTGTCAAATACTTCTTCATTCTGATAAATATGTTCCCAGGGTTTCCTTCTCCTTAAATATTAATGAGCATTAATGAGAAGTGTCTTGCAATCTGTCAGTCCCCAGATCAAATCCCAGCGGAACCACTCAAAAAATTTCAGGGGATTCAAATTTGACTTGTTCAGTAAAGCTATTTACCGAGGGCTGAGGTGGTTATTGGGTTCCTGTTGTCCAGTTTAGGTCTTGTCCACAGGTTGCTCCGTACAGCTGATGCACTGCTGAGCTGGGCCCGTTCCCCACCCCTCCTCCCAGTCTTTGGGAATGTGGTTTAAGGACTGGGGGGAAACACTCTCGTCCATCGGATGGGGAGATTCAATGGCGGTCCTGGGAGCAGGGTTTGGTTTGTAGAGGATTATTGGTTCACCCCTGCCTCGTTACACTCTGAACATTCTCTCTGTACAATCCTCAATGAGTCTTCAGACTTTCTGAACCTTAAAGATTCAAATACCTGAGGTGAGGTGGTGCTAAATAAGTCAAATTGTCGTTAATAATCAGCTGCCTCTGTACTGTGTGTAGTGCACACATGGTATACCAGGATGATTGTTCTATGTGCAATGGCGGCAGTCTTTCTCTTTCAAGTGAAAGTCCTGCTACAGCCAATCGACTTTGAGCTGGGTAAATTTAAGCTTGCGTAGGATTTCTACTCAATTGAAAGGAACGTCTTTCCAAAGCCTGCTGACGTCAGCTTTTTTCATGGCCATAAGCTGAACAAAAAATAGACTTGTCCACTCTGAAGGACAGGGGTGTGGGAATTGTCATACTGTCAGATGTTGCATAGCTAATTGGTCCATTATGTCTGATGGTTGCTCTGGCAACACCTGAAACTCCTATGTGAATGCCAGAGTAATGTGTAAATAATGTCAGGCTATTACCTATTTTTAAGAATTGAGATACTTAGTAATGCAAAAATGGTCCCACTTAGAGATGATTTTTAGCTCCATTTGAAATACTAGTAGCCCTTTGCCGAGTTTGTTTTTGGAGTATGAGTGGAGCTTTTGTTTGGGGGTGGAATAATCTTTGTAAGGGGGTGGTCACTATTTCAGGGGCATCATACTTTACTTTGGGCAGGCCAGCCCCTCCAACCCCCCCCCCCCCGGAAAAAAACCCTTGTGCAGAACACATACATATACAAAATATTCATTTACTCTTTAACATTTGTGATCATTGCCAAATTGACACTGATTGTACATGTACAGCTACAGTGGTGTACCGCTATCTTCGCCGTTCTAGCAGGACGTCGAAATGGCAGTCAAATGTTGCCCAAAATGGAAAGCAAATCAAATCCTGGATCTTGTATTGACTAATTGTATGCTGCAGAAAATTTTTTTTTTGAAGTGAGGGCAAAAATTACAAAATTTAGATTTGTTTTTGACCTGCTTTGAAACCTGCCGAGTTTCTGCATGCATGACCTCTCCAAAGACACACTGGTGATTATTTCTGCATAAATGGGTACTGATCAAATAAATATGCTGCTGGGAGAAAGTATTTCACAAGATGTTGCACACCTTCATAATCGATGAGCTCATTTTAAGTGCCCCTGTTTTACAAAGCATACATAGCTTAACCTCTTCTGACTTTCAACAAACTGAAATTCACTGAAACGGGAAGCTTCTTGTATGTGAAGTGGTACAGCTCCATATCAAATATGGACTCAGTTCAGGTTTCCCTTCCTGATATTTTGATCATGATGTTTTATGTAGTATGATCCATTGATCTCAAATGACATTTGACCTCTCCCCCAAAACAACAGAATTCTTACACTCCCAGTTTTTAATCGCAGGTCACACTACAGTGATATTGGACTGAAATCCGATCAGATTTCTGCAAGTTTCAAGCTGGCATCTTCTCCAAACTTAGTCTAAAAGTTGGTGATCTCGTAGTCACATGAGGTCTTGCTGATGAATACTAACACACTACAAAGGACAATTGTTATTGGATAAAAGTGAAAAACATTGGAACGATCTTAAAATAAACCTTTCCACAGATTCGTATCAGGTTAGATTGAACTGGGACAATTAATAGGAAGAAAGCCGGGATCAGATATTGGTGCAGAGTGACCAACCGAGATGAAAATACTGACAGAGCACCACTGGCCTGATATTTTTCACAAAATGAGATCCGATATGTCACTGAAGGGTGCTGCCTAAGCGCATTAGACGACACACAAATATCTGGACCTTGAGCGCCAAGTTTGCCATCACCAACAGTTGAATACACATGAAATACAGAAGCCAGCAACAGGTAAAAGAGGACCAGAAAGTGATCTCTGAGGAAGTTTATTTTAATTCATTGGAATTTTTTCTTTTTTGTCTATATTTAATTTGAAGTGATAAAAAGATAATTCTGAATAAAAAAAGAAAAATCAATATTCAATCATTATTATTATTACAAGGTGAAAACTGACAAAGAAATTGATCATCAAGTTTGTTGAAATTTGTTCCTCCCACCACCACAAAAAAAAAGAAAAGATTGTTCCTTTCCCACTTTGACACTTTCAGATTAGAAAGACTTGACCAAAAAAAAAAAAACAATACGATACCTTGGACTGAAAATAAGGAAACCAAGACCTAATTCAGCACAAGGAACGTAGATACTGGTGTCTTCTTGTAGATTCAAATGTCTTTACAACACCTAACTGATACCCATGTCCACAAGATACCTCCCTAATGTCCTAAAGCCTTAAACATCACCTCATAGACAACCTGTTTACCTTTCAAATATCACTTTTTCATGATGAATCACAGATACTCAAAACTTGCATAATGTCTCAAGGATACCCATGTCTTCATAAAACCTCAAAGATACCCATTTCAACAAGGTACCTCACTGACATCAATGTTTGTAATGATAATACTTCGGATACCAATGCAACTCATATATGCCCATGTTTACATGATACTGTTGATACTTATGTGTTTTGTTTATGCCACCTTGCTGATCTCCATGTTCACATGATACCTCCCTGATACCAATGTGTACATGATACCTCGCTGATACCAATGTGTACATGATACCTCGCTGATACCAATGTGTACATGATACCTCGCTGATACCAATGTGTACATGATACCTCGCTGATACCAATGTGTACATGATACCTCGCTGATACCAATGTGTACATGATACCGCGCTGATACCAATGTGTACATGATACCTCGCTGATACCTACGTCTACACCATACCTCGCTGATACCCATGTTTACACCATAACTTGCTAACACCCATGTTTACACGATACCTCGCTGATACCAATGTTTTCACAAGGTCACACATAGAAACCAACATTTACACAATACCTTGCAGGTACAGATCCAGTAAGTGGAGAGGAGCAAATAAACGTATGACATGACCAGACATACCTTGAAAATGAAATGTTTAACAAATAACAACAAAAAGTGTCCAACCTATGGCTGTCAGTGGAGTCATTATCCCAGACATCCCAGGGCAACTCATACCAATGTGGAGAGCATGGACGAAGTGAAGCAATTGTGGAATAGGAGAATATTATAAAAAAAAATCAAACTTTCATTTAATTTACGTTGTTGTGGAGATTGGAGGATGGTTCGTTAGCACGCTGTAAACAGGAATAAAAATACTGCCATGAGAAAGAAATGAGCGACTGCATTATTGTCTGTACGAGTAGGTTGTTGAAGAAAGTCAGTGTGACAGCGCTAACAACTAAACTCTGCTTTCAACAGCAGCATGCTTCTGTCTGGAGGGCGCAGCAATTTTAGGGGGCCTTTGGAGACTGAAAAGGCAATTTCCAGCATTCTTAGGGCATTTTCTGTGCCAACAGTTGGTGGCGCTCTGCTTAAATTAGTCTTCCACCCCCAGTTCCAGCTGACTATGGTGGCACTTGATCCCCCTCCCCCAGAAAAATGCACCGATGCCACCACTGACTAGAAACTGTATACAATGATGTAACACTGGTTAACTGTTAATATCGATTGTGTATTCAATCTTCCAATGGCTCCCATGACATCATCTTTCCAAAAGATGTCCACAACTTGACCCCTGTTGACATCAAACTGCATCTGACCTCCGATACAACAGGTCTTTGAAAATTAATACCGTACGTCAGCATAACAAAATGAAATTTCCCTATTTCCCTAGGCATCTATTCTTGACCCATCATGCTATCACAAGAATGCCTGTGAATCCCTGCAATATTCCATACATTTACCATTTCATCAGAGTCAAAATCGCATAAAACGTTACAATGGTTGGATGACAAATATTTGGTTCAACAAACTTGGCCTTGTCCTTGTTCCTTATTTAAACGAATGCCCTGACTGTCAATGAGAAGTACAAAGGGCATGTAAAGACATGCAGAATGACCAAACCACTTGATGCACACTGTAGTAAATGAATAGTTCCACAGATTACAAGGAAGCATAACAAGCAAACGCAGGTCAAGAAAACACTAAAGCAGCATTCTGTTATGCTGCTCAACAGATGGGGAAGAAAAACCCCACAAAGATGAATGGATTTGACTCTCCACATTGTGTTCGCTCTTGGACAGTAGACCCACAGGTGTCTTCTATAGCAGACTTACAACATACAGAATTAATATGAAGATGAGAAGGCACAATATACTAAGGGATGAACCACACACACATACAGCTGTTTGTTACATATTCTTATCAATGCTAACTTTACTTCTTCAATGAAGGGAGGTACTGAAACACACAGTTAGAAAAACACACACTGCCAATGATAAGTATCACAACACGCTTTATGACATTCTGTTTGTTGCATATGGTTTTAGGCGCAATTCTCATCTGGATGGGGCATTGTTCAAATGGCTTGAGCTGAACAAAAACAGATCAAATCAAACAACCAATCAAAACATTTTCCCCTTCTCCATTTAGACCTCACTCCATTGTCACAGCTTCTCGCTGTAAGTCATGACATAACACCATGGGTAACAATAGAGGCAGAGCTTCAACTATGGGTCCAGTGAAATAATTTCCTTTTCACATTGACAGCCAAATAGGACAATATCCTTTGCTAGTATTTATCACTCTACGACTGCTCTCCCATACCGCGCCTCAAAGGAATGAAACTAACGATACAAAAAGTTCTCACAAAAGCATGAATAAACATGTTCTTCAGACTGCTTGTACTGATAATACTGAAGGTGAAAGCACAATACAGAATATTCTGTCCAATCTGGGTGCGCAATAACCATTAAGGGGTTGAATTATTCATGAGGGATTCGCACGGACGATGTCCCCATACGTCCATGTTGCCAGACTCATCTGTGCGGTTATGTCAGTGCTCCTTGACCTTTATCATCTAAAGTAAACAAACTTTTTTTTTACTTTACATTTTTATCATTGCCAAATAACTTTGCTTCTTTTTACTGAAAAAAAAAAAAATGCTAGGCATCTCACAGTCAGGTGGTCATTAGAGCATATCACAGAGTTCACACTAACCGGTGATAATGGCAGCAGAAAAAAACAGAGTACCACATGAAGTCACATTTATAAATAAAATCATAAAAATCCATTGTATCTTATACAACTGAAACTTTGTATCTATTTCCTTCATTATGAAAACAATCCTTTCAAAAGAAAGCAAAAATAAATGCTAAGAGAAAAATGTATAGCATCTCAATGGTGGAAAAAAAGAAGAGGCATACCCCTACCTGGGAAAAAAAAAAAGTCATATATTTTGAGGTCTCCTTCAGAAACCAACAAGGCACATGTACGTGGACACCAAAAGATATAACTGAAACTTAGCCAAATTTACTTGGCTCACCCTGTGAAAAGTGAAAGAAATAGAAATTTAAAGGTTTGTGATTTCACAATATTTGTTTTTGTCTTTCTTGTCCGCTCCTTGCCTCTAGAATGATACCTTGGCTAATAATCCTGAGGTCACTGATCTGCACAGCTATGGTCACCTCAGCAGGCAACCAACACTGGGGTGTGCCGCACTGCCGCAAAAAGTCCAATTGTAGTCAGACCATTAGGTGCATGGTGACACTTTTAGATACGTAGCTAGCAATGCCTCTGAAGATGCAGAGGAAGACCCTGCATTGATAGAGATTGACCACTGGGATTCGAGTCTGCCATTTTATTTTGATCATTATCTGAATGGGTTGGTCAATCCCCTTTGATTAGTAGATGTTAAAGGTTACAGCATGAATAAGCTGAACACTTAACTCACTCAAATATATATGACATAGAGCAAAGTTGTGACTTCGACTTCAAACTATCTTCATGGGTAGCAAATTGCGAAACCACCCAGGCTACTTTGCTCCTCGCTGATGGGGCAAGACCTCCTTCTCTTTTCCTGATTCAACAACACAATGAACAAATAGTCAGCCACTTCCGATTGCGCCCACTTCTACTGACAGCTTTCTGCCAGCTGTCCATGTTTTCCTGATTATGACGGATGTCATTTTTCTGAAACACGAGAGCAGCTGATTCAGAGGATCACTACCGACACATGGAACACCAGCAAGCAAGAAAAGGTAGAAATAACTTTCCTATAAACGATGGATACTGCTTATAGGAGGTTCAGGTTAAAGAAGGTTCTCAAGATGTTCTACACTTATGAGGCAGGTACATCATGTGAGCCATCATCTTAAAAGATTGGAAGCAGATACACGGACACCTTAAATTCATATCAAACGCTTCGATCTATCCTTTGCACCACAGGGTGGTCTTTCGCATCAGACCTTGAAGTTGGCTGATGATGAACTACCTCAGTATGGCTGTGGTCTACTTCTAGAACTACCACCACATGATCCCCTGTAACTTCCAATCATAGCTACCCAACTGCACCCCCACTGGCCATACACGAAGTTCACGAAATACGCTATGCGATGAAGGAAAGAGTGCAAGAGATTTGAAAAAAGGTAAAGACAAACATGTAGATTAAACCTTAAAATAGCTACCTAGCATTGCTCACATTCATTAGTGACACTCAAAACGTACTAACACTGCTATTGTGTTCAAAATGTTTTATCTCTACAAAGAACAATGAAATGCGTGGGTTTAAACTAGTAAAGGGCTTGTTTTTTAAAAGAGCTGCAATGGATGGGAATGAAGATGGCTTTAAACATAGACTTACAAATTATCTTAACTTTGCATCAGAAATAGAGGTGAAACTCTGCACCACCGCAAAGTCTGTAGATGACACATTTTGTGACATCGCACAGTGCTACGGTACATCTAAGTTTTCGTGTAATACTCAAACTTAAGTTTTTTAGCTTATATCAGAAACAGTTTACTTGGACACGGTCTGCCATACTGACACACAGCATGGAGACAATTTAATTTAAACAGTTCACTATCAACACAGTAAGTATTGATACAGTTGGTCATAAAGATACACTGATACCATCACATTAAGTTACATTGCTACATGTGAGTTTCCTTGTACTATCAAGATGACCTTTTAAATGCTTTCATTGAAAGTTTTGTTTTCTTAATATGAGAAAACTGAAATATCTAACAAAACGAACAAAATTCCAGCACACAATTATGCAAGGGGAGTCATCACCATGACAGGGCGAAATTCTGACAGAAACAAGGAGAGAATATAAAAAAAAAACCACGAATAAAAAGAAAAAGGAATATAGCTAACCTATTGCAAAGGTCGATGATTATCAAGATAATAAAAATGGATAAGGTGATGAATAAAAATGGTTTTGTTGCTTCAATCAAGCCTACATGGAGCAAACACCTAACTAAAGCAAAAACATCTGGCTTTGGTTCAGCAAGGAATGAATTTTAGTTTTTAAAAAGGAACAAAACAAGTTATGAACTACCTTTTTTTTCTCTCTTTTCCTTATTTTGCTTCTGTACAGTAACTTGATGCTTAGTGCAAAGGACTTTTGTTGGAAAAAGGAATGAAGGGCAAACAGGGTTACCTGGCTATAAATTACTTGCAGAACACCAGGTATTATAGCATCGCACATTTGTTAATTTCATTTCACTTTCAGAGCTCAACATTGTTGGAACTTCCAATTCAAACCCCAATGGTGAGATACAAGGCATTTTTTGTGAGTACAGACCCCTGCTACATCTACACATGGGGAAGGTGACCGAGGGACAAAGAATTACATGTACATCATTGTGACGTGATGCTCGCGTTGATTACAGAACTCCCTGGAGTAACTGTAACTCACTTTACCAAATAATGTTATGTTGACAATTGTCACCCCATCCAGTTGACAACCCAACGAGAAGGGATTCAACGTTGTCTGGCGTATCGTCTAACCTTGTACTAGTTTTTAACCTTATACATTGTGGGGACTCATCTGTACGTTACAAAGATAGAGCAGTGACTAGCATAACCTTAATTTCATTATACATTAAGCAAGAAAAATGTCAAATTTCCGTCTGCATTTAAAATGAAGTTGACCTGATTAAGACATTATGTGCTTAATCTGATTGAATGTGAAGGTTTGACAGATATGAGATCCTGTAAAATTTACACTCACATCTTGTCAATACATTCCCTAATGTTGGACTGATCAAGTTTCACAGAAGGTACGGCGTGTAATTTTAAATCTTATAATACTTTAGGGTGATTAATATCTGATGAAATATTGATGAAATTAAACATAAACGATACGATCGTCTTAATTTTCTAATACAACGTAGTGGAGACAGATACATCGAATCTGAAGATTCACAAGTACGCCGGTTGATGTTTCTGACAGAATTCTGTTCCACCTTGAGATTAAACATCGTACTTGCTACATGATGTACTTGTTCCCGATACGAATGAAATTGGATTTATTGCACAATACTGCCTTACTGAGATCAAGAAATTCGCCCCATCACCATGCTCACAGTAATTAGCATCCGAGCACTTTCATAACAACATGCCATGCCCTAAAAATTCTTGTTCAGCCTGGGCTTGTGTCAAACCAAACAGAAAATGTAATGGAATGTTTTCTATGGCATAGAAGAGACCACTTCGAATCTAATCTGAATCCATTTTTTCACTCGTCATGAAGAATGTGAAGGTTTCAAAGATCTCTGTAAAAGAAACTGACAGAGAATACGAGAAGACTCATCAGGTTTTTTTCTAATGGGAAAAAAAAAAAAATTCCCAAAAGTCTTATTCAAATCTGCACAACTGTGAAGTCAAAGGAAAATTATTCAATATTTTTTGCTCGGTGACTATTTCATGATACATTTTAAAATTTTGCCCAGATGTTGCTCTAAAATCTGACATTGCTGATTTCAATAAATTATAATTTAAAATAAATTATAATTTAATGAGGGCATATTTTAGTTGCTTGGAATTTTCCATTTCACACACAAATACCAAGTCATTGGTGTGCCACTGGATCATCTGACCGAAAGGTTTGATCTCTGAAATCAGAAATGCTGAAAATTTGAACGATAAATTTGGAATGATCAAGATTTGCTCTTAACTGGACAGACATTAAATATAAACAAATCCACTTGACACCAAAACTAAGAACTGTTACTACCCAAAAGACTACTTGTTGCTTGTTCTGACCCTCTGCATAGCAAATCCGCTTTTCATTGTTTTTCATTCAAGGGGAAGTACTTGTGGGAATTAATTTGCATAAATTGGCATGTAGGCCAATTTAATTCAGTGTTAAGTCAAGCTACAAAGAAGAACTATGGATCTGTTGGCAACAGTAGCTAAACTGAAGCTAATAACCTATTGTAATGTCAACTAATTATGGAGGCAGGTAATGAATATGCATAGAGAAACAGATGGCGGGTAGTGAATATGCATAGAAACAGATTAGCAAAACACCCAATCCATAATATGATATCATGCAGTTTGACAAGTCTTAAGACAAGTATTTCCTAACCTTTCCTAGTGTCTCTGACCACAACCTAACCTTGTCGGGCCTATCAGGTATGACAAACAAGTCTTGAGACACTAATGTGAAACCTAACAAAACATATCTACGGATTTGATGTTAGCAAACTCATCGTAACAAACATCATCCAACCTTCAGCGGACGCTACACTAGCCGCCATTTTTGGTTATAGCTGACCTACTACAAACAGCAGGTGGTCTGGTCAAAGATAGATAGGCAAAATGGCCACCAAAACTGCAGCTACACAGCTGTGAATCTTGCAGTAATAATAACAGTAATACCAAGAATGGAAATAGAGACACAGCAGCATAGGAAAGAAAACTGACAGAGAATGAAACTGCGTATCTCAATAGATAGCCGTTACCATGGCAATGACACACTTAAATCTGTAGGATCTAACTGTAGGATCTTTTTCAGCAGGGAAAACAAATGAGACATCTTCTCTTCGAGCGACATGTGCAGAGGTAGAGATTGACACAAAGTTTTTTTTTTGGACAAAACATTTGGCTAGGCCTCTCCGCTGCTCACGTCACGACCGTATGTGGCACAGAGCGTGCGATCCCTCAGGTCTCCCCATCCGCCATTGGGCTTCGGTGGCTTGATTCGGAGGGGCCTCGTCTGCGGCGTGATCACCAGGCTCGTCGGGAAGAGAAACTGACGATTGGTCCGCAGAGTCTCGTCGATCTTCCTGACTAGGTCGTCTGCATTGCACTTGCCCTTGTGGTGGATGCCACTGAGAAAAAAAAAAAAAAAAAACCAGAAACGATGAGAAAAATGTTGACAGGTTATAAATGGCAGAGATCGAAGAGGGAATGTAGTTTATTATATTTATCCGGGCTTTCGATCATACGTACGCCTGACGCAAACATTCCCGTTTTACACTATCCTCACGACATCAAACTTCAAAGCCCACTGTCCTGTGGTAAATAGAAACACAGGCTTTTAGATCCAAACTTTCCTTAAAAGGGAATTTTGCAATGAAAATGCACCAACAAGGTATGCAAAGAAAATGGATGTACTGATAGTTTAAACATTCAGTCTCACCAAAACGTCAGCGATAGCTTTATCTAAAGTGTGGTACACAATTTCCTTTTTCGTTTATTTCGTTTATTCCATTTTGGTGGAGGTCAAAGGTAATTTGGAGTCACCAGAGGTCAAAGGGTCTACATCATCTCAACTCCTACAGGTGCATCAAAATGAGAAACTGTGAGTGATCTCATACTTTGCATGTCTATCACTCATATTCAGTACTTCAGTATTTAGTGGTCAAAATCTTGTGCTTTATCTCAAGCAGGTTAACTGTGAGGGATTCACACTTTGTGGGTGTATTGCCCATGTTGAATAGATGATTTCTATCAATTTTTGCGCCTTTATTTTTCATGAGGAGGTGAAAGGTCATTCTGGGTTAAACCCATTTGTTCACATAAACTTTAAAAAAATTCAAGTGATGCATCTTCCATAACCCATTTTATGCAAAATGTTTTGAGGAAATGAAGCTTAAGTGAAGATAAATATTGGTGAGACTGAAATGGTTTAGAAGCTATTTTGTTCGAAGCTATTTTGTTTGTATGTCATGGTGGTTCATTTGGAATGCCTTATTTCCCTTTGACCATACAACAGTGTAAATACTGATCTCACTATGGTTATTAAAGTGATTGCGTGTGTACTGAAAAACCAGTAAGATAAGAATATGTTTGATCTGACCTTCTTTATTTTTAAATGTACACGCGCGGTTGTACATGGACGGACTACGTCTTTCAATGAAGGAAAACGACAGTAACTACTTTGAAAAGAAACGGGATTGGCATAAAACAGTAAACAACAGAAATCATATTTGAAAAATAATGGTTCTTACTATAAGCGCCTGCATAATGAATATGCAACAGTACAGGTCTTACTAGCGTATCAAAAACATACTACTCAAGTCGTCGCTCCTTGGCCGGTATTGGGAATTGTAGTATTTGATGAAATTTGGTGAAAGGAAGCATTGTATTTACAAATAACCACAAACAAATCACAACATTGCGTTGTCAGTGACCCCGAGTTGTTTTGACTAACTGAATATTCAACACTAGTATACTTCCCTTTGGCTTATTCAAAGAAGTACACGTTTGATTTGAATGAAAACTGTCAACCACTACATGATCGTATTCTACAGTTTTTGTTGTTATGTTAGAAGAATTTGAAATCATACTGCAGAATTAACCAACTGAAACCTATTTACTTTCCCAGATTGTTTCAGTGGCGCAATTAAAAGCCGAACCAAACTTTTGGAGATGAAATTTCAATGTTTTTACTTTTTGCCTACACACGATATCACTTTAAATAAAGTTGTGTGCATGTGATATTGCTCTGTCTATTTTTTTTTTTTTACCTCGTAACAAAATCACATCCTCATTCTCCGGCATTTAGTCGATATTTCTACTTGATAAATTGTAATGATATTCATGTCTCATGCAGTAACCTACACCCTGCTGCCTCATAAATATTCATGACATGCAATTTTGATAATACACATCACCATGTAGGGGTTCCTGAATGACAAAGGCACTTGAAAGTAGTTTGCTAAACAGATAAGCAACAACTGTGTGAATACTTGACATCAGGCAAATATTGGCAAGTGTTGTACCCTAAAAACATGACCTCCAATATCATTTCAGAGGCAATTTGACTGGGAGTGAAAGACAGCTCGCAGGGACTTATGTGAGGACAACCTCTGGATGTGGAGAGGCTCTCTCATCTCACGCAGGTATTTCAAGTAGTGAGCACTCGTGACTCGATAGTCCCGCTCTGCTACGAAATGCTTGCAGCAAGTCTAATGGAGGTGAGAATGCCAGATGAGAGAGCGACGTCAATAATTTTGAAGTGCCGTATACTCGTCACTCTGTCCCCAGGTATTCGAAAACAAGGGCTGATTTTACACATAAAATTTAATTTGCATTCATGTTTCTCTAGTAAAGATTTTAAACCCTCAAGCACTAGTCCTGATTGGCAGATGGAGTGTTGTAAACATTGCAGTCAGCTTCTGTCCTCTTTTAGTATTCAGTGTTTTAGAATCATGCATTTTTTGGTTAAAATCACATAGCACTGAGATGTTTTTCTCAGGGAGCCTTTTTGGTTGTTGTTTTGTGAACTGGGTTTGGGTGAAATGGGTTCCTTTTCCAAAGTCACTATTGCGTTATTTTTCGTAAGTCATAACACTCAAAAGTAAAACTCTATTGTTACAAAATGGTTACGTGATATCTAGAGATAAATGCCATCTGGTTACTTATGTGAAAGCTCATCTCCACAAATGCACATGGATATATTTTCATTTATGCCGCTAACAGGACTCTTCTCTGAACAAGGTCACCCAATACCAGGGGTGATGCTACTGACCCACACCAAGTGTTTCAATGGCTACCATTCACCCGTGGGTACGTAGAGCAATATAAAACACCAGTAGCTGCGTGACTGCAATATCCTATCATTGCCCTACAGGCAAGGGATGAAATAGTGTGAACAAATCTATAAGTACCTTTTACTAATCGATGCATGAACTTGTTAACTGTCAACCACTTTTGATAAACAGATGTAAAATAAACACGGCAGTGTGAATATGTGCCATGTGCGAAGTTGTGGCTTTGACGTCAGACAATTTGAGAGAGAATTTTAATAATCCGAGAAAATATTGATTCCCAACTATTGTGAAGCTTAATAGGTTGCAAATTGCATTATGATCCAGGTTATTTCATCCCTTGCCTATGGGGGAGGTGATGAGATAATTATGTCACTGTCTCTACCTGTTAAGACTGAGTTTGTTTTACTTTTTACAGAAACACTTGGAACAAATGATCGATAGACAGATGATTTAAGTTGTTGCTTTTACTGCATGGCAACAGTAGTCACTCTGGGTGTCTCTGTTCGATGAACTGCGAAATATCCTGCTGAGGATGCGTGAGCATTTTCGAAGATGAGCCACGAGAAAATGACATCCAAGTTTTCATCGATAACTTCTGGATTTCTCTAACATCAAAGATCGCAGGACCATAACGGCTGTTATTTCAGGATATGTTCTCTTTCTCTCGTTCTCTTTTTTTTTTTTTCCTCCTTATAAGCACAGAATCTTTCTTGGGATGCATTGGAATATAAACCACTTCTTCTGAAGTTCACACTATTCGCTAGACAATCTTCTAACATCTTTCAGCTGATAAATCCCTGCTATGTCAAATGTCATTCTTTTTTGGAATATGTCATTTGATTTCTATGGGAATGGACAGAAGGCACAGAGTACCCTCCAAAGCCACTTAAAAGGGGGGTAGGGAAACAATTTGGGTTGGCAGAATCTCTACTTGAAAACTGTCGCCATGGTATTGACTGATAACATGAAGGTAGGCCTCAAAGTGGTCACAGGGGGTCAAAAATTCTGACTGAGTCCATTTTGACTGATATTAAACAGAAGCACTCTAAAGGAAGAACACTGGGAACAGGAACCTGCCATGGAAAATGAGAAAAAGAACTGACTGGGACCTCTTCGATTGGAGATAATTACCATTCACCGATATGGAAGACTCGTGGGGATCGAAGGACGAGCGCCCTCAGAGGAGGTTTAAGGCACGATTTGCTGAGATGCTGAAGGGTCCAATCCCAGTTGTAATCATCGTAACTGCAAAATTGCTGCGAAGAAAAGAAAGGAAAGAAAAAAAAAGCACATCAGAAAGAGGACAGAAATGTTTGTTAAGAGGTACTTGGAAATTTTTGGAACCTTTGATTTTTTTCAGGATGTCGATGTGTTTCTACATTTAAGAGACTTTTGGCTGTAAAACAGTTCAAAATTTCCAAAGAAAGTGGGACACTGAGTTGATATCGATATCTTTCGAGGCTTTTGAGAGGGTACTCCTGCATGAAAATGATTACATTTAGCATACATAGTCAAGTTGAGAGATCTCCACTAATTGCAAACAATGCCAACAGTTTCAGTTCCTGAACCAAGGCTTGTAACAATCGTGTGCATACGGTTAAAAATACTTGACAAGAGTCTCGTCTGATCACTAGCTTTTGATAAAAAAAATCAAACTGAATCAACCAAACATTCCTTTAATGTTTCTCTTCCATGTAGGGTATGGTGATTGTCTTTGGCCATTGGTATTAGTATGTGAATGACCTTTGACAGGTTTGTGAAAACTAAGTGAATCTCACAAACCAACTCAAAAGTGATACGTTAGATAATTAACAGCTGACTAACAGGTTCTATTCCTTTTAGTCCGCATCTTTCATTTAATTTTTCTGTATTCTGATAACTTCCAATAGAATGATTCAGTTGTTATTCCTCCGTCAGTGAGTGACGTTGTTGAACCAGTGTGGGTGGCATGCCTCCACCTCTCACGTCAAAGGCTGTGTTTTGTCTGAAGTCTCTCCCCATATCAGAGAGCGATGCAAGCACAGCTGATCAAACGTAGACACTTCCGTCTGCAGCGTAGATGACGGCTGAAGTGAGCCGAAAGCCGGAAGCCCGCGACTGACTGTCAAAAGTCGAGCATCAACAAACATTTAAGCCACTGTTGCCTCCAATTCCACACGCACAGAAAAAAATGCTCTTTCAAACGTTCACAGATGAGAGTTCAGTCGTCACTAAACGGAAACGAGATTTGCCAAAAAAGAGGCTGCAAAGCAGATGGTCAATAACATTCACTTCCAACTTCCTGACATTTGTCAGATGATGGAGACTGAACTGTGTGTTGTGAAGTGCTGAATTTGTTTCATTGCTGAGTACACACACCCCAGGGACTCCACGTTCGTCTGTCGTCGTAAAACTCGTCAGAGGGTCGGGACGTGCTTTGTTACTTGATCCATCATCAACTGATTTTAAAATACTCCCATTCTGATTGGAAATATGACTGAGCACAAACGAGAAAGCTCGGTTCTTCTACACTGACTGTGGGTGACGGCGTTTCCTGTTTACGGGATTAATCCTTCCAGGGCATATTATTGAAATCTTGAGATTCTCTCCAAGACTCTCTGGCCTGCAGACACCATGAAAGACTAATGAAAATATGTTTGTTTGCATGCTGGTGAAATATTTCATCATGGTCAAAGAATCTTCTCAGCCGGTGCTTTCCATTACATTAATCATTCCCTGAATCTTCTCCTTTGGTAGGAGGAGTGATAGGGCGATGATGGGTGATGACAAACGAAAAAGAAAAGGACCCTCTGGCGGTCCGACGATGAGAACGTCGATTCCGTTTGAAGTGCTGCAAACCATTCTCAAATTTACCTCAATGCTTTACCTCTCATAAGTGATTCTCTTTTAAGCCTCTGAGCATTCTCCTTGTTCCATTCTGTGGTATGACAATGTTTTCAGATCATATCTTTGAATATAGGTAAACAAGTATATTAACCAATAATGTCTTAATGCACCTGAAACTACTGTCTGTCTTTTAATGTTGTTGTGATATGAAACTTTCAAAAATAACATCAGGGGCACTTTTCCCTCGATTGCCAAATGATAGAACAATACCATAGGGGTACCTTGAAACCAAAGAAAACCTGAATCAATATGTGGTTAAACTATGGATTGCATACAAAAGTCACACTGTACAGTCTGAGTCTAACCTGAGTTCTGACATGACACTTTATTTTCATGTAAATCAATTTAGTTCATTTAAAGGGAAATAGGGCGTTTATATAATAGAAAACATCCATATTATTATAACCAATGTTTGTGGACGCAGAATGATAGATTATTCAAAATTAGGATGGACAGTAGCCTTCTTTTCACGAAATAAGTTTCTCACAGATAGAAACTCAGTTATTTGTTGCTCAACACCAATTTGTTCACCCAAACTTTTCAAAATTCAAATGATGCATCTTCCCTTACTCATCACATGCATAATGTTTTGAGGAGATGAAGCTTTGGTAGGTGTTTATTGATGAGACTGAATGGTTTAACAATGACTAACGCTATTTCTTTTGTACGTCATGTTGGTGTATTCTAAACGCCCTATTTCCCTTTAAGGTTCTATACAACCTTTTAAGGTCTGATTTCTTATTTCCTAACTTTATTTACTGTAGCACAAGATCAAAATCTGTTCTATTACCTATATGTACAAACGGTGTTGCTCGGGTCATTTCACAAAGGATATCAGGCTCAAAGTCTCTAAACGGTATCATTTTATCGTTTTTATATCACGATATCGCAACCATACTACTGTCTGTGTTTCAAAATCGCCATGTCATGAAATATTTTTCTGTCGAAAATTTCAAAAGTCCATTACCACGTAAAATTTGCTTGAAGAAGTGATTGAAAGTAGGAATTTTCTTCCTATTCTAAACATTATTTTTTGGTGTGAAGTAATATAGTGATAAATGCAGTTAATTGAAGTTGCACGAATTAATTGTACTGTAAAGAAACACATGAAACTTACTATCTGTCTATTGTACTCATTACTTTCTGGCATGAAAGACACTCATCAAAGACAGCAAGACCTAAACTTCCTGCCGGCAATGTTCAGCTCATGTGAAACTATAACTACAACTTCTTTGTGCTCCCTTAGCTTATCTGTAACACTCAAGTAAAGTCTAGAGGTTGGAAATCCGTATCCTATTTACTCATCTCCTCATTTTCGCAGCTTGTTCCACTGCTGAGATATAAAATGTTGAAAGACATTCACTTCCTTCGAAATAGCCAACTGTGCAATAATTTGGAGGTGACTTTCTCGTACCAGCTCTCACGTTATTTGCTTTTCTCTCTTTTTGTTTTTGAAACTAAATGTTTACATAACCTTGAAACATTAAATGATTTCTCGCATAGCGTATTGTGGAGAGAGCTTGTGTAAGCCAAATCACCCAACAGGCAGTATGACAGTAATCACATTTTGTGACAATGTGAAATGGCTGTTGAAAACAGAAAACAGAAACAAAGGAGGTATTGATTTGAATAGCAGAAGAATGACATTACAAGTTGTTGCACAATCTACCATTTCAATTTGAGTGAAGTTTATTTTACATCTTGGCTCTACAGGAATGTCTTGTCAAGATGGGAGGTGGACCATTTGAATTCACTTTGTGAGCATTTTGACATACATATTTCTTGAAATATCTGACTTGAGATACTTTTTTAAATATTTACACTACACTGTAAAGATATGACCCCAACAATTAAAGTACACCAAAGGACTCCTTATACTTCTTATAGTTGCACAAAGTTATAAAAACCCCTGTACAGGTATATTTGCCCACGTATAGCCTAATTTCTAAAGGAAATGCTTTTGCGTAGGCGTTTTGTGGTAGCAGGGTTCACGTGGAAGTGCCGCACATTTACCACAGGGTCCAGTTCTGCTGACTTTTTACCCAAAAAAATGAAACCGCTCTTCTTTCTACCATAATTAACACTCTAATTAATGAAAAATTTTTAATGAAAGAAACCTGGCACGGCATGTTATTATCCACATTGGTATCAAATGACAGAAAAGGATAGAAGATCAACCGTAAAGGCTATTTTTATTCCTTCAAACAGCACATCCTACTTTAAGCTATGTCTTCTCTGGATAATACCCAAGCAGTACAGAGGACTTTGGAAAGCGGCAACAAGAAGGAAGACTATCACATTTTCAATGTATGATATTCTCACCAGACTATGGTCATTGGAAAGGAAATTACGTCTATTTCTTTAAACCTGAGATCAGATCGTATCAATAACTTCCAGAGCATTGATCCCCCACAATTAACTGGTGTGGCTACTCTCATGAGTGACTATATTTACCCCTTGCTTCACTAACACATTCATTTCGTCTTGCTGCTAGTGTCCTCCAAATTAATTCTAGCACTGCTCCCTCTAAGCCCACCCTCCTTTAGGCCGAGAGGGGTCCGGTCATATCGATAACGTCAACAGCATTGGTTATCAGATCTCAAAACAACTAAGGAGCCCTCCATATTAGATACAAACGGATTCCTCGATACGGTAATGTGTATTTACATGAGGGGAGGGAGTACGCACTGTGAATTCACAATGACTTTTCATTCATGAGTAGAAAGTTTTCCACTCAATTTCAGAAAATGTAAAATTATTCAAAAAGTAATGCCCTGTCAGATGATCAGCGATTTGGAGAACAGGGACATCCATCAAACAAAATGCTGGATACCAATAAAGCAGCAATCTCTTCTTGGACAAGCTGTTTGTTGCTGTGAGAGATATGTCTAATATCTTTTGCGCCTTTAGGGGTGAGACTTCTCTGGTAAGTATTAAAGAGCGGTTCCTGCATCTCACGGAAAAGAAAAGTTCATGACTTTTCCAAAACTATTTCAAAACCATTTGATGACCAAGTTTGACTGAAGAATAAGGGGTGCAACAATCAAGATAAAAAGTTATTTCATTAACTCATAAAAACTTAACAGTCTGTTCTACATTTCGTAATTTTTCCATGACTTTTGGGCATTTTTTACAAAATTTAATGACTTTTGAAGGTATGAGGGGTGAAAATAAAATTTCATAATTTTTCAAGGGTTGCATGAACCATGCGAAGATCACAGCATGCTTATGACCGTCTTAAGCTATATGGACTGATTGGCAAATTATAAATCTTTCATAAAGCTAGATCAACATCATATAACTTGAAAAGCACTGCTCAAGCTGAAATGGTTCTTTACTCATTTTCTGAATTTCCTTCTGGTTCATCAATTTGTTTAAATGACTGCCCCTCTTGAATCTTTCCTGATGTTTTCGGAAGAACCCAATCTGATAAAACATCTATGTTTTTGTCCATTATGATTATCCCTTCGAGCTGTTTTTCCTTCCTTCTTCGATTTTGTGAACCTGTCACGGTATCCGGCTCGATAATTTAAACCCGACGGTGGGACAGGAAGGCTATCGAGAAGGCGAGGTGCTCCAGTTGATGAAGTCGAAACTGATGCAGAAGAATTTCATTAGCATCCGTGTTGATAGCCATCTCTGAATTTATCCATGTAATTTGCTTGAGAGAGAGTGAGGCCTGCAGAGTGTAGATACTGAACTTAGCCGTATTCCAAGAATACTCCACCAAAAAGCCGTCAGACGAGACAGATGGACGTAAACCAAAGACGTAGCCAGGGGATGCAGACTTTGGGTTGGAATGATGACTGTGTGTTGTTGACATTTCACAAAAGAAGAAATATGCAAAAACTGTTTTCTGTCCATCCCTTCCATGACAGTGTCACATGAAAGATCAGGCAAAAATGGCAAACGACTAATAACCAATGATCGACTGTGTTTTCGTGTATTTTGTTCTAAATCATCTCTGTCGGTGTTCCCGAGTCTGTTTATCACACCCAGCCTTCACAGCTACTCGCTGAGCATCAGAGCCGATATTCAATTCAGGGAAGATGTAACACAGGACATAAATGACATCTCCTGCGTGATTTACCAAATCATTGACAGCTGAGCGGAAACAGCACTTCAGAGCATAACTGCTGCTCACTTGTAAACAAAACAGCGTCACCATCAGTTATCTACTCTTGACAGTGTTACTCTCTTAGATGGACAAGGGAGCCCAATTTCTCACAGTCCACTGATTACTGTACCTACACAGTAATTGTCAAAAATACAAAGTGATGAAATATGGACGAATTTGAAATTCAAGATTATGCGTAGAACACAGATCAACCGTAACATGTGGACTGCATTGACATAAGGCAACATTCATACCAACCTCCAAGAATTTGTAAGGTGACATTTCTATACTAGGTACAAGTTTAAATTTTTCGTGTTACATCTTTGCAACATCCACATTTGACCATCCCATCTTCCCTTTCACAGACTGGTGCTTAAAGTAGCGCAAAATGTGACATGGGGGGAACACCAGGTAGATCCCCCCACGATTCAATGATGTGGGTATTCACAAGTGACTGTATTTTATCCCTTGCTTACACTAAATGCATCTTTGAACGCATCGTTTCAAACTTAGACTGATGCCCTAATTTAATAAAGCTCCACCACCACGGTGTCCTCTACGCTCTGAATTGGCAACCTTTTTAACTTTCGCCTCCGCAAGATTGAACGAAAACGGACTGGTGCAGGGGAGGGGTAAATATATGTCTACTGTTAATGCTAGAAACAGCTTACTGGTGGTATCTGAGTTCCACTTTCACTGCAAAGAGAGAAAGAAAAAGTAAGAAAGCTACGTACCTCTTTACACTCTTGCAGGCTCAACCAGGTCTTCTTGTCTAGCGCCATTCCCATGTTATGTTTTGAAGAATGCCAGTCTATCACATCCGCCTGTTGATGTGAAAAGGTATGCCTTTGGTGGCTTAGAGCAAATGCTAAGTGTTAAGTACCTTTCAAACGCTATAAAAATGGCACTCATCTGATTGAAAATCTGGAATCTATAGTACTGTCTTTACTGACATTAATGTTAGATAGCACGTGATGCATAATTTTGTCTGTTGAGATATATACACAATATTAATGAAGCTTTTGTTGGTTCTATGAACTGGCCATTGAGGGGTATTGTTGACACTTCTGTGCCACCTTTTTCTCAAAGAGTTTACATCACTGGGACGTGATATCACAGAAGAACTTCAACGGTCGCTCCTAGCATAAGAGACAGGCGGTAAACCTTTTAACAGGCAATCAAATTTTAATATCAGGTCACTGTTCCCTTAATCGGATTTGTATTTTACTAGAGCATCTGAAAAACCCCCCAAAATTTGGTAGCGGATATATGCACTGTAAACACCACATTGCAGATGTGCTTGTGGAACAGCAACCAAGAAACTTCAAGCTTGTTACTTGTGTTTATGACAAGATATTTGGTAGGTCGCTTTAATTTTGAAGACGACAACAGCCTTTTCACAGCTTCAATGCCCCTTGTATGACTAGATGAAATTGTTGATACCGGGTGACTGCCTATGGCATGAAATTTTGGAGATGAATCTTTGATAGATAAAAACAAAACTTAGAGCATAAGGGGTTTACGACCGTCAGAGAATTACCGTTCCTTTCTAATTCTTCAACTGTTAATAACAACAAACCTGCCACAAATTTTTCACACTCGAAAACGTACAACTTTTGGAGAAGGGAGACAATATGTTGCCAGCCTTTTTTTTTTGAAACTGTTTTCTACAATTGCTTTTTCTATGTCTGACCTAAATGATCATATGGCTCATTTCTGACATTGGACCCCAAACATGGCAAACATGCACCCACATGGAACCACTTCCATAGCACTAATGTGACCAACTATCAACAGTGTTACATACAATCTGTAAGAGAAGTAGTATTTTGCATGATTTCACAACAGTCCAAGGGCACTATGGTTCCTTGTACTTGGAATATACATACTGTAAAATCATATGTAGAGTTCATAAATATCAAAGAAGCCATTTTAATTCATGCAATGAATTGAAGATGTTGATTCCTACAATACACAGAAATACCCTATTCATTTAACAGAGCACAAAAAGCTGTGAATCTTTCATATAAAGACCTGAAGAAGGTATCCTGCAAATTGCAATAACATTTATCACATCTATAACCCTTTAAAGTCCACCCAACACTGAGAGCATATGCCCTAAAGGGAACTCCTGGAGTCTAGTTTCCACTGGTGAGCACACTAACTGATTTATTTTTCTATTGTGTACTGCCCACCTTGCTAATTAAAAGCCATTTACATCAGTGCACACATTAGCACTGAAGCACAAGGACGTAAGCTGATCCAGCCAAAACTTGTCCAGTGTCATCCCCTACAGTACTTCCGACAGCACTGCTGCTTCTTCATTTGATCATGGAACTGCTACCTCAAGCAGTACTTCCATGACTTGCTGAAGGGAGACTGACATATTAGTATCAATAGCATAAAAATGGAGCAAAGGAATTTCTATAACCAAACATCAATTGCCCACAGCATGCACAAAAATCCCACATTTTCTGTACACTCCTACACAAACTGAAGCCAAAGATGCCAAAAATGTTAAAGACATCGAAAATGAAAATGCCATGGTCACGTACCTAATATCTTCCTACAACACCAACACCAACAACACATTCCTACCACATTTGATGCAAATCGGACGAGACACGGCAAAGATATTACCACATCAGGAAGTCCCACCCACTAATTAATATGCAAGATACAGGCACCAAAAAGAATAGGGCATATCTACTCAATATGAAACACGTACACAGAGTTTCCTGTAGAGTTTTCAAATCTGTTAGAAAAACTTTCTTGAAGATGACTTTCTGTGTGATACACAGTTTTAATTTAAGTTCTTTGTAAGTTTAATAATTTATAATCTTAAAAACAAACCTGTCTCTTTTTTTCTTCCCTTATAAAGTTGTTAGTTGTCACTGAGGATGTATTGTACATCAAAAGTTTTGATAACTTACATTATTATACAGAAGCCCAATTCTTACCCACTAACACTGTTTGGGTCCCCTTAACTAATTCCTGTTCAGAATATAACATTCACCATTTGTATGAAACCAATATCAAGGAGGTGTGGCAAGTTACCTCCAAGTCACAACTATTTGGCTGTGAGCATTTGACTGCTAACATGTGTGAGCCACCCAAGGCTAATTGTTTCATCCTTCAATTTACTTTGAAAACCACATTAGTTGCATTGGTCTCTTTAATTTCTTTTTATGACACAGAAGGCCTGATTAATCCTTGTAATGTTACCACCAAAAAAAAATGGCCTATAGTTCTCAAAAAGAGTACCAATTGAACTGTGAAAAGATAAATAAAGAAGGATCCTCTAATTTCAGCTCTGTGCTTGCAGAATTTCACATTTTGACCTTTGGTGACCTCAAAATGACTCCTTGATGTCACATGCCAAAGTATAAAATGTACTAAAATTCATTGAATCTCATACCATTGTGCGTTAACAAGTTTTTGACATAACCACAATGACAATACAGCAACAAATGTCAACAGCAGGAAGTGACACACTCTATAGCAACTGCGATTGGCTGCTCGCATCCTGCAAATAACCATCTCTAACCCCGCAACAATAGCTGCGACAAATATCCACAAAATTCCTGGAGGTCTTTGGCCGTCACCACTCCCTGACGTCTCTCACCTACGACTGCATTTCCAAGAATTCAGCAGGGACCATATCCTGTTAATACATTTTATCATCTACATGAATGTAAAAAGTGAAGTAGGTCACCCTGCTCACCTTATTGGCACGATCCCTGTAGACACGATTCTTGTCGTACGTTCCAAGAGTCAGGATGTTGCATTCTGTAAGTTTGCTGAAAGATGAATTACCATAAATAGAACCTTTATGCAATTTGGTTTCACGAAAATTCATTTCAATTGAAATGAATACAAACAGAAGAAGAGCAGGTGACAAATTCTTTAACACTTCTTTGGCTGAACTTGCAGCAGAATGTCATGCATGCAGCCTGGTCACAAGAGTTCTAGAGCTGGGAGATTCTGAGTGACAGTTGTGGGGCTTTATTAGTATACTGTGAACACCATCCTGGGGAGGGGTCTGAGGAGAAGGGTGTTCCCCTCCCGGGGAGAATGTTCACCATTGACATAGTAGGTGTTTCCCCACAACTTCCTGGTGTGGGTATTCACGAGTAACTATACTTACCCCTTGCCTCACTACTACATACTTTTGATACTATGGTCAAATCGTCCTCGAAACCAGTTCTAGCACCGCGCCCTCTAAGGCTTAGCTGGCCCTTATTTGCCTTTTGCTCAAGTGAGGCAAGGGGTAAGTATATGTCTACGATGTGAGGGCAGATCTACCGATCATCACTGAATGTGATTATTCTGTCATTTGAATCATTTTCATGTGCAACATTGTATGGAGTGGACTTCACAGCTTCTTCCATATACTAAAGGTAAAAAAAAATCTACAGATGATGCAAGCCAGTGAATTTCGGAGAAATGGTTAGGAGTTTATTCAAAAGGAATGTCCAGTACAATTGGGGCCAATTTTGAAAAAAAAAAATAGACAAAACGCAAAGATTAGTCACAAGTGAATTTTTTAATCAAGCGAAGTGGTTACTGTTAACTTCAAAACTCCAATCCAGAAAAAAAAATTACGACTGGAAATGTCAAAGATTTCAGCTCGGTAGAGACATGAATGACACTGGAAGAAACATCAGCATTTCACTCTTGACCTACCGACTCACAAAGCTGTTCACAGAGATGAGTTTAGCTGTGCTGAGTAGATGAAGGCACTCTGTGGCCAGCTTCTCTATGGCATTGCCCCAGTACATGCATGTATGATTTATTCGCTGCATTACACAAATTGCTGTCTGCTTTGGACTGTTTTAAACCCCACATGCTCACAAAACACTTTTTGTGAATCATGGCTTCAGTCCAGTCCAAGGAAGATTGTCTTGACGCTGCAAATTTGCCTTGCTACTCTACATTTGAATTTATGATACAGACTTTAAATGTTACTGTGTATTCACTATGTCAGTAAAATCTACACCTGAAACCGCTTGACCTACAACAGCCATGACAAAAAATGCTTTTAGGAAGGAAAATCTGAGCAGTGGAGAGAGAAGAACAGGTTTGAATGGTCATATTCATCCTAGAAAGAAATTTGGAATGTTCTTGTTACGTTCACATTTGGATCCAAATATTCCATCAGACGACTTGTCTTCCTTGCTGCCAAGGGAGTGGTGTTGTGAACAACAGTCCCATGATGTTGTAAGAAAAACAAAAAAGGCAGTTGCTGTTCTTCAATTTCAGTTAATGGCATAAAGTATCCTAGGACCATGAGGTAAGAAACAATCACCAACAGGAATAACTTAAGCTGATGAAAATTTACAAATTTGGTAATCTGCTATTCAGAGTCACGACACTCTGAGTTTTAATTTTCAATCCCAATGGCTTGATACCATAAACAAAAGTTTTACATAGTTTCCTCATCAGGAATATGACACAGCTGCTCATAAATTGTTTTTTTTTATTCTTTCCTGTGACGTCTGCACGTATTATGATCTGTTCGGAGGATATTAAAGGTTCATTTGCCGGCAAGTCGTTGCGTGCATTTCCTGCACTCAGAACTAGCAGCCACATCAAGCCTCCATCTAATCTATATGGGTCTATACATCCCTTAGATAAGAATTAAAACAGCTCTGAGCTACTTAAGCAATAAATTTGCATGCAGATAGCTTCTCAAGTCTTGACAACATATATGCCGGTGAGAGGAACCATGAAGTAAACCGTTCCATGCCTAAGTTAAATATTGCAGGCTTGTTGAAGTGTCAGGAGATATGCCATTTTGCACCTGCACGAGGCAACACAAGGAGATACGAGATAAGATGGAAGACTGAGCCATGCTTCATTTTTAGAGAAACCTCCACGATAAAACAAACAATGAAATATTCAATATCTCAGAGGGACATGGACAAGCAATGACAATAAAAGATTAAATAACTCAGAGGAACATTGACATATAATAAACAAAATAATGTCTCAGAAAAAATCTTTCCCACCGCAGTTTGGTTTAGTAATGTAGAGAGGGGTTGGCAGATGGGGAAACAGTCTGTGTAGGGCTTACAGTTTTTATTGGCAGCATTAGCCTGATGAATATTTCACTGGCAGTGATGACAACAGCAAATGTGGGTTGTGGCAAAGCATTCTTTAGCTGACAGTCCACTAAGATATTCATTAAGGAACTGCTATTTGTTGGCCAGTGTCCATGGCATTTTGGGGATCCTGTCCGGATTTTCACAAACACACAACTGTCATTTGCTTCGTTCTGTGATGTCAGTGAGGAAATTTCTTGAACAAAACATTTGTGCACATTTGGTGATCAAAGTTTATGGAACACAGGCACCTGGTTTGCTAAATCAAATAAAAGAGCAAATCAACACAAAAACGTTCTTTAAATCCATTATCGTCAAAAACACTTTTGAAGAATCTCTTCTCCCTCATCAGGTGCAACAAATATACACAGAGTCTGAAAATTCTAAGTCCATATACAAAAACAATATATAAAAACAAATATACATTCAAATACAGAGAGCATATAGCAAGATCCACACTGATAAAGTTAGGTCTTGAGGGGGAGTACAAACCATCTCTCATCACCCAATTATTAAGAACATTTATGCATTGATTTGCTCTTTTACTTTTGGTTTCATAAATGTTCAACTCTTACATTTCCACATGGTTTGTTCACCTCTAGGAGTTGACAACACTGACCTCTATGCACATGCAGAAAGTCTTGAAAGCAGACCAGGGATGTCAACCTCACTTTCTCATATACCAACGGGAATTGCTTTTGATGCTCAAAATGATTCTTCAAGTTTAGCTCACTCTCTGGTAACCATTGAATCCACGAGGTGATGGGCCTGACTACTAACTGCTTGATTAATTTTGCAGTGCAATGGCTTCCAGTCAGCATATATGCTGGTATTAAACTCCGATTCAGATCATATTTTGTGTAAGAGATACTGAGTTGCATAACGTCACGTTTGTCGCCTTAAAGGCCAACATACAATGCACACACTGCTGTGGAAGATCACATGCTAAGATAGCTGGCATTCAGTAGCTCCAATCATCCAATCAAGTAAACCTGAGTGCTTTGCAAATACAACGTAGCAGTATTGACACAGTTGTGTGATGTCCTTCTAAAAATGGCCATTTGAAACCACAAGAGTATTTTGGTCTTCCATACAAAAGTCTGATTATGCAGTAGCCAGACAATTCAGGAAGATAATATACCAAACTTTAAACTACAACCATGTCGATGACAATCTTTTGTAAATTTGACGAGCTGATTTAAGTCACCACAAATGTTACCAAACACCAAAGAATGCAAACATGAAATATCAGTTATGAGAACTGAAATATTACCTGTTACAAATGCTGCATTAACTACAGCTTTACAATGGAATGTCTCATACCTGCTTCCACTTTCTAAAAACACTTTTTACAAGGTGCCTCTTTTTTTTTTTTTCAAATCATCCAAAGTCATCACTCACTATGAACATTAGGTAAAAATTAGCAGTTTTATAATCACTTTGAATCTGCTTTGTGATAATTATTGTTGGCAAAACAAGTGTGATAACTCACAACAGCAAGTTATACAATGCATCATCCTGGTTGGGTAAAAAGAAAAACTCCCCCCCCCCTTCGCTACATAATGGAACGTCTCACAGTAACAAATATTTCTAATTACAAAAAGTCGCATCATTTCTCATAATTCGATAAATAAATACCAGGATGTATCCTTCACCTATCCTAGCAACCGGGAACCACCTAGATCACACTACAGTAATATGAAACTCTGAAAACAACTCTTTCCTCTGAAAACTTGGATGAAAGAAAATAAATGATATCTCTGGAGATTTATATGCTCATCAGATCAGCCTATGAGGTTTCCTAATAGACTGAACAGTCTGTTTCATGATCTCACTGCCTGAATAAAATCTAGGCCTGATATACATCTGTGCTTGAATCCATGACGGATGCAGTGACTGAGTTCTAGAAAATGATGTAGGAGAGTACAACTTGAATTGGTCAATACTGCATGTCTTTTAAATGAAGCAACGTGGTAGCCTAAGGACAAGACCAGCATGTCCTACTGTTTGATAACAACATTTATCTGTAATCCAGTTACTTTCCCCTGTATCCTTCTGATCTGTTTGTCCTCAAAGCTCAAAGATAAGTTTTCACTATTAGTCATAAAAATTTGCAAAAACTATAACAGTTCATCAGACATTGAGGCCAAGGATGAGTGAGTTTAAACCTGAAGACTCATTGAAAAGCCTGACTGCTAATTAGTGAGAAGGGCATGGTTATAAAGCAGATGATTTCTTCCTTCCAATGGTCTCTTTGTAGGTGCTTTAAAATGAATAGATGTCACAATCCAGAGAAGGATGGACTTTTCTTCTTGGTTGCTCTTGTGGGAGCAACACATTCAGCCTGGAATATTACACTGCAAACACTCATATCAACAATGTGTATTCATAGATCAGTTACTCGTATCAACATAATGCATATTCATAGATAAACCACTACCATCTTGTATACTCATAGATCAACCATTCATATCGACATACTGTCCACTCATAGGATCCACTGCAATATCAACATATTGCATATTCATTTTAGACCATTCATTCACATCTCCATATCTACATAATGCAGATTCACATATCAATATTAGTGTGAGCAAGTGTCAGGTATAGTGAATCATGACTACCCACACCAATGAGAAGTGAAAAATCAACATACTGCACATTCATAGCTCAGCCACCCAAAACAACATTGTTTTTTCCATAGATGAACCATTCATATCAATATATTGCATGTTCATTAGATAAACCATTCATATCAAGATACTGCGTAGTGTAAATATTACACACATTCACCACATCTCACCATTATGGGTATTGATGAGTTACTATATTTACCCCATACTCACATTTATGCATTCATTTCACCTTGCTCAAAGTGCACCCCAAATCAACTCTAGCACTACCCCATCTAAGCAAAGACTCGCTAACGTTTGTCTTTCGCTCATTCTGAAATAACATGTGTAAGTCTATAATGTGAACTACCTGGATGTTTCCCAGTCTTCTCTGTTCTTGTCAGAGCCTACATTCTGATGGAAGGGACTTTTGAATGATGCCTACAGGTCCTACTGAATACTGTACTTTCAACAATTTGGCAAATTAAACTCCAATTTAAGTTCACTGGATTAAGGAGATTTTACTTCACAACTCATGCTAATTCATGTTTTCATGAGAAAATATTGCCTTTTGCTAGTAACAATTTATGTCACTGCCCCCCTGTAATGCAAATTGTCATTGTTTCAGTAGACTATTGTTGGTAAAACACAAAAAAAAGGATGGGTTAAGCTACTATTATGAAACTCTACAGTGTTATTTATGGTATGAAAGAATGTAAACCCCAATACTGATTTTATGAAGAAATGGGATGTTTGTCATTAAAACGATACGGCTTGCAAACTACGGTAATCAGGCGTAGCAGTTATCTAGCATCTAGGACTATCAAGCTTCAAACTGTTTCCCATGGCACTGTCTACTTATAAACATCAACTATTTTTAGGCAAAAGTAATGCATCAAGTTTGGTGTGGAAACTGCTACCTAAAATTGCGCTGAGTTTGTCACAAAACAGTTTGATCACCTGGGAGCATAATCTCATAAATCAACTACTGTGCCTGAAAGGAAGATCTGTATTTGTTACAAAATCAGTCCACAGAGTTTCAGGGTGAATTTCTTCTTTAAAATCTGGGTTGCAAACTGCCTCAGGGTGTGAAACATCATTAACATAATTTTATTCCATGTATCCTTGAAGTTGTGGCTAGTACCAGCTCAGTATAGATGTGGGTAGGTCAAAGGAAGAGTTTGCAGCTAAAACTGTAAAGATGCATCAATTAAAGAAAATGGCAATGACACTGTGAGAGGATAACAAAGCATCCATCTGGAGATGGTTGCTGATTTGAGTCAACCGCTGCACCTCTGACTGATGACAAACTTCAATTTTGAAACCATAAAATTTTTCTAATGAGCAACTCGAGCATGAACTGCAATCATTTGGCAGCTTTTGTAAACAGGACAATGACCGACTGGCTTAAAGCACTGCTGCTTGATATGCAGAATGAGGTGAAGGGAATTGTAATTGAGTTTCTACTCATTTGAAAAGTTTGAATTATTAAGGGTGAGATTGGAAGGAGTGGGTGGGGGGGGGAGGAGGAGTGTTCCAAAGGCCTTGTTTAACTCATTGTTATCCTATGTTTATATGCTAAGGCAAAACCAAAAGATGACGATACAATTTTTTTTTTCCGTATTATGGTCTTCCATACTTACAACTTAAAAGTGGTTGCGTGAGTAGGCAAAAAGTAAAAACGTTGAAATGTCATCTCCAAAAGTTTGGTAAGGCTTTTAATTTTACACCATTCAGACAATCTGGGAAAATAGCTAGGGTTCAGTTGGTTAATTTTGCCATATGATTTCAAATTCTTCTAACATAACGACAAAAAGTGTAGAATACAATAAAGTGGTTGACAGTTTTCATTCAAATCAACGCTGTGCTTCTTTGAACAAGCCAATGGGAAGAATACTAGTATTGAATATTCAGTTTACAACTTAGGATCACTGACGCCACGGGCAAGGTTGTGTTCAGTTCGTAGGTTATTTGTGAATACAGTGTTTCCTTTCACTAAATACTACAATTCCCGATACCTACCAAGGAGCAACAACAACTTGAGTAATGTGTTTTTGATACACCAGTGAGACCTGTACAGTTGCATATTCATTATGTAGGCGGTTATAGTAAGAACCATCAACTTTAAAATATGATTTCTGTTTTTTACTGTTTTTATGCCAATCCCATTGCTTTTCGAAGTAGTTACTGTCATTTTCCTTCATTGAAAGACATAGTCCGTTCATGTACAACCTGGCGTGTACATTTAAAAATAAAGAAAAAGTTAAGATCAAAGATAATCTTATCTTTTTGGTTTTTCAGTACCCACGCAATCACTTTAAAAGGACTGAAATATGGGAAGCCTGTCCTACTGCATTTCTACAGGTATTGCTGGAAACTTTAATCATAATCAGCAGGGGGCGTTCACTGTAGTTTCATATTACCAACAATCTGAGCAAAATACATTCTAAAGGAGAGTAACTTAACTCACTGGTTTTCGATTACTCTCACTTTTACAGGTTTATAAGTTTTGACAGTCCTCGCTGCATATAGCCTTTAATGAATCCTTTGTTTTCCTCTGTGGTTCTGCATGGCATTCTAGCGAGTAAAAGAAAGTGCTACAGTATTTAAGTTGTACTGGTGTAGTGTATAACGTCATTGAACTGGATATAAGTACACTTTCCTGTGCTCACCATCAAAGCTTTGCATACATACATACTAATATTCCCCATTCAGCAAAATCTCACATTAGGTACTCATAGGCACACTCCCAGTTCTGAATTCAAACCTCTGTGGTTGAACAAATACTCCAACTCACAATCTTGCGCTCAAAGGGTTATACCACCCACATACGGGCTGAAGTCGAGGCCAGCTTTGGCCTCAAAGTGTCAGGCCTCAAGGCCTCCATACATGTAATGTTGTAAGTCTCCGCTGAAGGGAGGCGTTGGCAGTGGTCCGCTGGGACTCAACTACAACACTGTTCATAATCATACATACTTGCAGTCGTGTACTAATTTCTTCCCCTTCGTACTTGTGACCTGATAATCCTAAACTTGTACCACTTCTTACCACTCGCACTGCAAGTAAAAGGGTATTGCTGGGCAACCATAAGAAGGAGTGGTGACATGTATGCTATCATAAGAAGTAAGTTAGTTAAATGCCTTTGATTTCTCATAACAAAATATTATTGTCCAAACCTGCCTGCTTGAAATACATTCTCCTTTGCCCGATGAGGAGCTGCCAACATGAACTCGAACGCAAGAAGAACATAGAACCAACTGTCTACAAATTTATCGACGGGAAGAGCTTCTTTCTGTCCCTTGTTTGAAATGTTTTCTGATGTTCCTATCTTTGCACCACCAGTGACGCAATTGTCACGCAATTAATTAAAGACTCTGCTAAACCTGACCCTGGCAATTAGACAGTAAACGACATCAAGAGCCTCAGGGAACCCACAGTTTCCATAATCGCTTTATTATCACTCACCACCAGGGTGTTCCCTTTTGCTTCGGCGGCTGCAGACGAAATTAGCACGCGACGCGTCACCGGATCGATGAGCAAATCAATACGATAGCAGCTTTAAGACCCGGAACAAGAAACCGACAGAGTTTAACGCAGAGGGAGAGAAAAATAAAGAGGAGACAAGAAGAACTCCTGGAAGTATGCCAGTGTGTTTCTCTTAAGAGGTTGGTTTTGCTTCTGCTTGATTAATTCTAACCAAAACATTATTGATGACGGAGTCCTTTTATCAAGTTGTTATTAATTTCATTTGATATCAGTACTCTTTACGTCAGCTCAATCCACAGTACTGTACCATCAGCATATATTATCAGCAGTGAAGGAAACCTTCACTGCTGATAAAAAGTTGTGCCCCTTTGAAGTCACTGAAGTCCTATTTGCTAATAAATAAAATCAACAGGGTGCTTCAAAAGTCTAGGCTGCGGAGGATTGTGGACGAGGATCAAGACATCTAAATCTTTCCACGAGTTAGATAAAAGTTAGATACATTAAAGAGAAAATTCTGCACGTTGCAGTTGAATACAATACTTCTCAATCCATGCTTCCATAATTTGGAACATTTGAACAGAAAGCAGGGAAATGCGGAATAGGTGGTTTAAAGGAAGTTGCAGAATTGAAGAAATTAAAGACTGATCAATTCAAAATGTCTCAGTCAGTAAACTAAAAGGACAGTTGGACAATGGAAAGAAACACAGTATAAATGAATGAGTAAATGTCATGAAAAGCATGAAGGAATGGATAAAATTGATCGTTAGCATAGAATGAAAGCACTGACTGAATGGAATGAATGCATGACATTTAATGAGTGCAAGAAGTCAATAGAAACTTAAGTAAAAGGTGTGGAAGGGATGAGGAATGACCAAAAGTACAGCGTAAAGGGGAAGAATGAGTTCCTCTTCTTCTTCCAGCCCACCCCCTATGCAGAGACATCCTTCATGTTTCCCACACATCCCTGAAGATCCCCAAAGTCCTTGGTTCCCAAGATCTTCTTGGTTTGGGCATTTGTAAGCGACATACTGATCTCATATAACCTTTGCAAATACAGTATTGACCACGGTGGTCAAGTATCTTGCAATTTTGTAGGTGTGTGTGTGTGTGTGTGTCTGTCCACAGCCCTTCTGTATTTGGCCAGCCTCTTGGTCTGCCAGCAAAGTTTTCCACAGCGCTTTGCATTTGGGAATTCCCTAGCGACGTACTCACCTCATATAACCTATGCATTACAGTATTGACCACGGTCTCGCATGTGGCAATTGTGTGTGTGTGTGTTTATCTGGTCACAGCCCTTCCGTAATTGCCAGCCTTTTGGTCTTGCGGCGAAGTTCTTCGCAATGCATAGGTTGTACGAGGTGAGGGAGTACGTGACGTGAATTTTGCTGTACTTCATGTGGCAGTGGCTAAACAAACATGTCTCCACATTGTCAACATCATTCAGACTTCCAAACCCCCACACCCTCCCCTTCAGCACCCTGGGCTAATAATGCACATCAGTATTTTATTTTTATCAAAGAGAGAAGGAATCTATCATCACAGTGTCTTCCTTCTCATTTTCCGATATCTTTCTTTGTGATCTTGATGTTTATCCTGAACTCAATAGAAGGTTGAATATTTCTATAAAAAACAAATAAAAAATGTTAAAAAAGCATGAAACAACAACATCCTTGTTACCATTCGGATGATGATCAGTCTGACATTCTGATTAGGAACAGCTCAATGTAACCTTTGAACGACAAACACCGGAAAAGTTCTTTTATAGTTGCACTTGAGGGATAGTCCCTTTAACTACAATGACCACTGTCAAAAACTTTTTGTCCAGTTGCAGTCTGATGCAAGAACTTTATTTCAGTTATGTTGAAAACTTTGAAAAGCTGCCTTTCAGGGATAACATACAGTGTGATACAACATATGTAGACAATGAGACAACTAACTACTTGAACACCTGTAAAGAAAGAGATATTTAAAAACATTTGTTCCATATCTTCACCAGAATTAAATCATGATTTATTACTCATTCACATTATCATTCATGTAAATTATACACATTTCTGACACATCACTACTACTGTATTACTGTAGTCCATACTACCCTTTTGATACTTGAACAAATTTGTTTCAAAGTTGCTGATGTCATTTGTATTCCATCTAGTTTACTTCAAATCATTTTGAATTAAATTGTAAAAGAGCTTCAGTTTAATATAGAGCAGAATGAGCTATTGAAAGAGAAGGGACCTCACAATCCCCACTTATCAAAGTTCACCAAATTTTGATACCTTTCTGATGTCACCCTAACAGATGAACAAACTTTCGTCTAGAATTAATTTCTGAAATAGAACTGTCTCAATTGTAAAGGGGTGATACCTGGTTGCTATGGGACTTTTCTATTATGTTGGTATATAGTAGTGTACATACTGATGGTGGAAAAATTTCTCTGTTTGATAAGACTAGCACCAACGTTGGTCGCACTCATTTGTCTACTCTGACGCAGAAAAGATCCAAGCCAACTTTTCCTTTTTTTAAATTTGCACGTATGTAAAGCAGTGGATGTAAAACTTTTGGATCTGAAATCCTTATATGCATCAGACAAAATTCACCAAAGTTTGAATATATAAGCTTCATTGTAGTGCAAAGAAAGATATCAAAAAATTTTGTTTCATTTTTAAATTTTTTTCTCATGTAGGATACAAATGGGACAGGCCCACTGCATGCTAAGTATGTGACTTCGGTAAGTCTTGATGGGGTCTTATAGCCTATATGGTGAAGGTAGTCTGGACGTATGGAGATACGTACCCATCCGTCACCTGAATATTTTCAATTCCCTACAATGACGAAGCGCACAGTTGCGAAGCTCGTACCTGCTCAAGACAGTAATACATTATGGATTTTCTGCATTATGTGGCCACCCACCAGCAATTATGCAAATATCCTCAATCATTCCTAAGTACTGTAAGATCTGATATGTCACGAGATCACAAATTTTGCTGGGTTTTACTGCTTTATTTGACAACCGACCAACAACCACACAAATCTTTTCCACATGATTGCAGTCGGTTGGTTATTGGCATTAGAAATGCATACTGCACATCGACATCATGATCACGCAGTTACTGAATAAATCTTCCTCAGTGCATGTGAAACTTCAAATTTTACTGCAGTGTTCAGCTTTCTCAAATGTAGGCAAGCTGCATTTGGCACAGTGTGCCGTAGAAGTTGAACTGATATGGCAGCTTGTTTCTGACAAACCCTTTACCTTAACCTTTTTTTTTTCTTTTCAGTGTGCAGTGACGTCTACCACACACAACAAACAACAACATACATTCTCATAGCCACATACTACTATATTTTCAACAAAGCATAGACAGATTGTCAAAGAGATAAAATCACAAACCAATGTAATCTAAAAGTTAGATTACAATGACTCAATCAGGTCAACCACAACTAACTAACACAGTTCTTATCCAGTTCAGTGCTCACATGTTTTTGCAGCTGCAGACAGACCCTGCATTTTGTCTGATTTACATGTAAGGTCCCATGGTGTTTAGCTGGTGTGTAAAAAGTTGCCGGCACTGAGCACTCTAGTTATGGTACATGCATGTGCACTCACTCTGCTGAGACATGGTGAGTGAAGAATGAAACAAATCTGTAAAACTTTTCAGAGAAGAAGAGCATCAGTGGCTACTGTGTATGGCTTAATACCTACCCTCAATGAGAAAAGAGAACCATATTGCATTTTCCAGTAGTGTATGCACGAACTTAGTGGTTTGGAAATTTGGTTAGGGAATTTGGGAAGTGGTTTGGAATGCAATGCATTCACCTCATGTGACCTACCCATTTACCGTGCTGTCCATGATCTAGAAACCGGCAATCGTGGGTGTGTGTATCCAGTCACCATCCTTCCAAACATTCCTAGACAGCAAAAGGGATACACACATGCAATTCCCCAAAACTCCTTGGTTTGAGAATTCGCTAGTGACGCACTCACCTCACATAAACTATCTATAGATGCATTACCGTATTGAACATGGTCTAGCATCTGGCAATTGTGTGTGTGTGTGTGTGCATCTGGCCACCGTCCTTCCGTGAATTGCAAGCCTCTTTCATTAGCCAGCGCTTTGCAATTATTAGTTTCTAGATTAGGTCATGGTCGATGTGGTAAATGCATCGAAAAGATAAGTTAAGGGAGTCAAGTGCGGTGAAATGTTCACATGACGAATGACGATTCACATAATAAGACTTTGACAAAATGAGAAACGGTTGCCTTCAAAGTATGGAATTAGGACGTGGACTTCACGTTTTCCTACAATCACTTCACAAAAAAAAATGAATGCAATGCTCTAAATGTGTCTTCTGCTGCCTTAGGCTATAACAATTCTGGATGCTACAGTAGAGTGATAAGGTTCATACAACTTAATACTGCAACTTGTCTATAATGTATCTTCGGCATGGCGCAAGACTAATGGCTAAATACCATTCTGTTTCGAGCGAAAAACATTCTTTAGACTAATAAATGCAATCGTTAGACAAGATCAATATGTATTAGCTAACAGGACCCTACCTAAGTTAAGTAAGGCAACATCCATAATTCAGATACACAAATTACGGCAATTTCCTGTTTGCACTATTCAGAACTTGTCTCGGAACGTACAATTTTTTCTTTGCTGCCATTTCATCAGGGACAATTTGAGATGTCAGATTTCATGATATTGATATTGTTTATACGCCTGTGGGACGTATGCAATCAATAACATGCAAAATAAATGTGAGTTGAGAGGTAAATTTTTGATCAGATAGTGTTTAGGGAGAATTTAAAAAACCCTGTTCATTAGACATTTAAGCTACTGATTCAACAACATTCACAATGCTTGAGAACAAAACCAGTTGGATTCAATTTTACTCATGTCAGTTGGGAGGAAAATGTATCTTCAGTATGTTTTGATGAAAAGCTGCTTAACTATGCTGTGAAGATAAAAACACATACAGGAATGTTGCCTTAAGTGTCTGTGCTGTAAATACTTTACAATACCATACAACTAATATATTACACACATTTTCAGAACTAAGGATACATCCAAACTTTTCTTAAAGGTTGTGTGACATGCATCTAGTAAAAAGCTGATTCATTCAGGGTTGAAAAGTTTAACCCTTGAGTGAAAATATGTTGGAATTTTGTTTATATCCATAGATTACCATTTTCAAGATAGGACTTTTAACAAGTTTGACAAGAATGCAAAACAGATGATGTGGAGTGTTGCATAGAGTCAGTATTTCTTCTGTTAAGCCTTGAGTCTTAATTACTTAGTTTCACAATGGCAAGTGATATTGACATTATTTTAAGAAGAAAATACATGACTTTCAAAATAAACCCCTCTGGGCATATAAAATTCTCAAATGTCCTTGAAATAATTATGGTTAAGTAAACAAAGGAGTAACATACAGTAAGACGTTATATAAGAACATATCTCGTGACATCACAAATTTGCATACTTGCCAATGTTTCTTCATGATAAGGACGTGAGACACTAACTTGCCTGTACAATTGTCAACCTTTGATGGATTTTGATGGAATTTGTGGGTTTTTTTTTTAACATTTTCAATGATTAATCCACCCAATACTCCATAATGTCATTTTCATGTCACACAACCTTTGAAGAGGAAAAGCAAATGGTGGCATATTATTTCTGAATGAGACAGATTGTTTCTGGTGAAATAAGCGTTTTGGGTGTTCACACTCACGATTGAATGGATGTGTTCATGACTCATCGACAGATGAGCATTCCAGAATGAGAGGAATTTCTGAAAAGTTTAAAGCTGCTGTGGCTAGTTAGAACTATTTGGAGACATTTCCATCAAGAAATATGGCATGGAGGGAGACAGATGGACATCGCGCTATGGGATCATGTGACGATCAAATACCAACTGATCCGTGGAGGTGATTGATGTGAGAGCTGAACGAATGTCTCCTGTTCCACCATTGGAAGGGACTCATAAACACTGCCACAGAGGAATAACAAGGGATGACAAGTCCCCATTGCCAGTGGATGGTTTCTGGTGTCGGATGATGGTCACGAACAACACAGAAGACAACTGTCCTGACTGACAGTCTTTTTCACACTGCCCTCAATAATCGTAATAATGATACAAACGATTCAACCCATAATAAGTCCATTATGTGACCACATGCAATGAAAAGTGGAAGGAAACACTGCATAGAAAAAAAAAATAAACCCCAAGGGTGGGGGCAGTATGCTATCATTGATCCTATTGTTTTTTTTGGGGGTGGATTTACCAACAGTGCTGTTGGTTCTTCGTTTGATCTACAATCTTGGACAAAATTGTTGGGACACTTTGTCGTACATTGCAAATATAATACTGAATTTTAGGTGAGAGGATAACATGAAACCCCGCGCCCCTTTCCAATGTTGCGCTATAGAAGTGAATGTACCCTCTGAACAGCAATCCTATAGCCAACATTGAACGGGGGCGCGGGGTGTCCCAAGGTATTTTGTCCAAGATTGTCTGAGTTTTTTGGGAGCAATTTTGGAGCGAAATTTGGAAAGAAAATTGAACATTTTTGGACAAGGTGCATCATAAAAATTAGTTATCGGGGCCCATCGGTGTGGGGATTTTCAAATGAAAGTATTCTGAATTTCAACGATGAACATAACAAGTTCAATTTTAATTTTGGGGGTTTATTTGTATGTTTTGTTTGGAAGGAGTGATCATGAATGGATAGATTGTTTCATGGTCTTGCATGCGGACAGAAATAGTTGCGTTTAGAAATAGTATTGATGGGCAGCTGTTGCATTGCGTTGCAACAGGAGTGGTACTGCAATTGTAGAATGCTGGTAGGAATCCTAGTTATAATATATTCTGAAGTAGCTCCACGCTCTACCAAAATGCGTTAAAGTCAGAACTGTAGATTCAGCTTAATATTAAAATAATGGTAGAACGTTAGTAAAGGCTGGTTTTTTACATTTTTGGCCGCTAAATCAAGATTTGTGACTGCAATTTTTACATTGCATGAAGCTGGTAACATATGTAATCTTCAGTCTTGTGATCTACGCAATTTTCCCTCGGGTTGCTTAAATTTTCCTGTCAAAACATTTGGTAGAACGTGGGTTTTATTAACCTATACTGTCGGACGCTGTTGTTAGGTCTAAGTCAGCTTGGATGGGGAGGCCGGGGTTCGATTCACGGCATGACCATAGTGTTTTTCACTGCTCAATTATCCATTTATAAACTCAAATGTCTGTCAACTTCTCATTTTTCATTCATTCATATATAACATAAGGTAATATATATATACATATTAATATAAATATTAATATAATGATACAGCTCTAACAACAAATATGTACTCTGAAGTCCGTTGAAACTGCTTAAAATGACTGACATATTACAGTGCACCATGTACGGTACAATACAATGGGTGCCACAATGTCACTGCTATGTGAATATGAGCAAACGTCACATTTATTAAATTTGCATTTTAGGGGTTTATTTTGTATAATGATAGTACACTTTGTTACCCAGATTAACCTGCAAGTCAGTCATAACAGTCATTAAGCATAGTTACTTTAATAGCAGACACACGTCATCACTGCGAACAATTTGAATAAATAACACATATACATCGATCTTCTTCAACGGACCACAGTGACTAACATGTTACTTGTTTGTTTTTTGGGGGGTGTTTTTTGTTTTTGTTTGTTTATTTTTCTTCGGCACCTGTCTCAATATCAGAGTGTGAGCCGAAACTACGTCATTTGTATCATACAAAATGTTTGAAAGGAGTTTCCTGGTCGACAAGATGCATTGGAGTTATGATGTTACCTCCCCAATGACTGCATTTTATTCAGCACATTTAGTGCAAATACATGGATTTGACTGGCTTATTCCTCCCTTTACTCCGCAATAAAATTGATAACATTCACACAATAATATTATTACACTAAACCCACTTCAATATAGGCCCAAAACATGCCAAACATGCGCTGCTGATGTTTCTTGTTGAAAGGAATAACACCCCCCATTTTGCCGTTTAACTTATTTCAAATTGACGATTTTTCCTGTGTCCCGCGCATGCCTCTAAACCCTCGAAATTCTCAGACAATCTTGGAAAAAATTGTTGGGACACTTTGTTGTATGTTGCAAATATAATACTGAATTTTAGGTGAGAGGATAACATGAAACCCTGCGCACCTTTCCAATGTTGCACTATAGAAGTGAATGTACCCTTTGAACAGCAATCCTATAGCCAACATTGAACGGGGGCGCGGGGTGTCCCAAGGTATTTTGTCCAAGATTGTAGAACAATGCAGCTTCCATACGTCCCAGGTGGGCCATTCAAACAGTTGATTGGACCCCTTAGGAGTCAAAATGGAAGTCATCTACATCCGTTAACCAAACCCTCGGACACCATACGGCTACGACAGAGGTGAGATTACAGATTCAGAATTATTCCCTGCTGAGGTGCATTACGGTGCCCTTCCAAACTGAACTTCTTTTTTCTGTGAGTCACCATTCCTACAGTACATTTACGACGAATGTTGATGGTTATGATCGGCCTAGTGTTTCAAAGGGTTGGTCAGGTTAATAAAAGCAGATAATCCAAATTACATTTTAGTAATATACCCTTCAATGTTTTTTTTTTTTTTCAATAGAGAGAGTTTATAAACCGACATTAGAGACTGAATCGTGTCTGCCATCCAAAAGTCTCTACTCCTTCTGCTGCGTAATTTAATAGGGCACGGGTGCACAATCTCCCAGCTGCAATTTGGCTTCATTTTCAGTCGAGCCCTTGATACATTTACACCCGACGTTTGAGCTAGCTCACTGGAGCTTTACTAAAATTCACAGCCCAAAAACTTGTTTGACTTTTCTACCCTTGACTACACAATGTCTCTGTGAAGCAGAATCTCTGGCTAGACGGACGTTTTCTGCGTATTTGCTGCGTGTTCATCCCCAAAAACTCCCAACTGATACATATGTGGTATCTTCATGCAGTACAGCGGAACGTGTCAATCTTTGTTCAAGGCTTTGCCAAATCTGACAGAAAATGTTAAAAGACATTAGTGTGCCCCTCAAATTGTCTCAAAAATTTTTTTTTTTTTGTTGAGACTGGTATGGAGCACCTTTCTGACTTGAAGATGAGTCATACTTCCAAGGTTGAGCTGCAGCTTCAAGGACATGCTATTGTGTCATTTAGAAATCAGTCCAATCTTTGCACACTTTGCAAAATCTCCCAACAGTTCACTGGTGTGGGTATTCACACGTGAGCAAGGGGTAGTACACGTCTATGATGTGAACTGGCAAGATCCTAACCTTTTTTACTGCAGCTGTGTGTTCTAATCTAAAAATGTAGACCTAAGTTTGTGCTGTGGTGATATTGCTGAGGTGAATGACAGCACACACAGAAAAAAAAAAGTAGTATGCAAACCAAGAATCTACTTTGCAAATTCCTTACACATCTCTCCCGACAGCCTTTTGTAAGTGCTTTCATGGGTGACCTGGTACCCACACAGTATATTACCACCCAGATTCAAAATTGCTACCAAGTTTGTGGGTCAACAATAAGAAACTAAGGATTATGACATAAAAACTGCAAGATCCATCCTATTTCACAGTTTTCTGATGATTTCTCTTGTGGCTGTTTCTAATGATGTCTATTTTCAGTGGACGAATTCTTTCTATCTCCGTTTCGATTCCTTATCACAATTTCGACCACAGGTTTTGGGTGCCCATTTGGGCATGTTACATGTATGTCGAGTGATTTATTGAGTTTTGGTGCCTGAACTATCACACAGGAAGCCCTCAGGCACCCATTTTCGAGCACTGACGAGGTGAGGAAGTTCACACTGTGAATATGCATTGTCACTGTGTCCAGTTCATGGGCATTTCATATTTCATTATTTTCTTTTTCTTCAGAAAGAACCTGTTCCAAATGTAATCTGTATTTGGTCTGAGTCACAAATGACTCTGTTGTCTGAAGCACAAACTCATCACAAAATCAGGTCTGGTGACTTGTGGAATAGGTCAGGTGTCCTTAATGACTGGAACCTCCACTGTTTCCCCAAAACTTACTGGTTTGCGAAGTCGCTAGCGACATACTCACCTCATATACTGTAACCTATGCGTTTACGTACTGGCTATGGTCTAGCATCTGGCAATTTTGTGTGTGTGTGTATGTATCTGGCCACCGCCCTTGAGTAATTGCCAGGTTGTATGAGGTGAGGGAGCATGCAGTGTGAATTACTTAAATATGTGTTTCTCTCTTACATACCTCAGCTTTCAAACCTACATGGCTTTCACGATGACGATCAAAATTCTCATTTACTTGAGGAGTTGAGGGGTATTGGAGATAAAAAGAAAGGGGTGATGAATGAAGAGGAAAGGAGGTGTGACAAGGGAAAGAAAAGTGTTGCCTTACTTTAATTTTTCAGCATACATCTGCTTCAGCATAACATAAAAATCAGGTGCGACGTAGTGATCTTCTTCCAACAGAAGTATAAGGCCTTCGTGGTTCTGAGTCGCTCGGACACCGGTAAATATATGTTGTAACTGTTGGGAGCAAATGAGAGATTCTGAATAACAAATTGACAACATCAACTACAAAACAATACCTAAAGATGACAGAATACAAATTATTAGACCTAACCAAAGCAAAGACACATGACAATTTGTGTAGGCAAGAGGGGTAAATGAATGTTCGTGATAAGTGAGTGGCCTCTGTTTGTACTACTGTATGCAAACAATTTGGACCGGGGGTACCCAAAGTCCACAGTGAATCAACCATCCCTGTTCAGGTCAATATAACTGCCACTAGGCTACGTGTCGTGAAATCATAACACCTTTTCGTTGGCATATTAATATACCTTCATACGCTATGCATGTATAGCGTTGCAATGAGGTGTTCACAGGTACACATGCATGTTGAATTTTGTCGAACATACAATCTACGATAGTGAAACTTTGGCTCCGGGTGGCAATTTCAGAAACAGGTCTTGACAACATCAGTTGAGCACCCAGTTCAAACAGCACAGACTAGGCGAGCTAGGCCCTAGAGGGTGCGGTGTCAGGATTGACTTAGAGGTCAGTTTGAGCAAAGGTCAAATGATGCAGTAGTGTGGCAAGGGGTAAGTATATGTCTACGATGTGAATTATATAAGTATGGCCTTTATGACAAGAGTGACAGGGGGATGTTGCCATTGGTGAAAGATCACTAAGAGGGAAACAGATCTAAAATGTACTGCAAGGAAACGTAGCAACATACTTAATTAATGTAAACTTTCGAGTCGTACATTTGTAAAACCAAATAAAAGTGCAAACTAATACAAAAAAGTTAAAAGACATAGTATATTAAAAATGTTTTTTTTTTTTTTTAAGTGTAAAGTATGTGGTAGATGCGGTCTTCTTCTGGTTTGAACAAAATAACAAATGATTAAATATCCTTGTCTGTATGCGTAAGTTCGTATGCCAATGTCTTTGAGGCATCCTTTGAACGAACAAAAAAAAATATGGCTGTATCAGAAGGTAACTTGCAGTTTGATTGTAAACTGTCAAAGTAAAGCCTGCATACAATCAATCCAATTCCAATTTACCTATCTGGTGAACTGGATGTGGTGGGTCGCAGCTCTGTCGAATATTCATTGATCAAACACCCATTCAATTTAATAACCAAATACAACCAGGTAGCTATGGAATGTATTGCATTACAAACTGAGACAACCTTATTCATCAAAACGAAAATTAAACTCAACAACAAAACAAAATTGGTAAAGGATACATCGTCGGGGAACTCCGGGAAAGGTGAGCTGAAATTAAGGTTGCAACACAACATATATAACAATGACAATTGGGGAAATCAGTCACAGCTGCTGTACCTCAAGACTTGTCAATGTTCATTTCTTAGCTTCAGATGAACTCATGTTCACACAGTTACAGAGCTCTACTTTACCTGCTTCATGATGAAACTAATTGACAAAGAAGTAGTGACTGTATAGGGGAAGGGTTACATAGGGACACGTTCCCCCCTCCCAAAAAAAAAAAGTAAGTAAAGTATCAGAGCAGGAATCTGATTTTTAATGCAATATATAGGCAAAGAAAATGGAAAACACCAGCATATATATGTGAGTTAAAAATATGGTATTAATGATAGTTCCATTTTGCATCAAAGCCCCTTTGCATTTCAACAGGGGAGGGGAACCCCACAGGATGACAATCAATAACTTTGATGCCTCCTAAAAACAGCAACTCTAGCTTTATACAGGTCTGCTGATGTGTGTGTCAACGTGGCATTTTGTCCATAAGACATGTACTAAGTCACAATTCCTTCTGAGAGCTCAAGTTTTTAACTTTGATGTGATGCACTGTAGCTTCATACATACAGCCACCTGCCAGATGTTAATTGATAAGGCTCATGTATCACAAAACTTCCCTGGCTTATTACGAGTGACAAACTTACCCGTCTCCATATTACTAATTCACCTTTTTCTACTAGGCGAACATGATAGGCAACATTTGACACTGACCCCCCTCAGACCTCCCCAATCCCTAATGTGGAACAGTGCCTCCTTCTCAAATAGCCTCCTAAAGTGTATCTGGAATAATTTAATACCTATCAATAATACCTCTTTGAACTGTTCATTAATGACTTGTGAGATTTCTTGGTATATTTAACCATAGCAACTAACACTTATGGTAGTGTTTTGGTAGTGTTGAACAATGGCATGCACTTTGTCAAAGTGACACACATTGATGTACTAATGGCCAGTATTCATTTTAAGAACACTGCTGTGACACCAATATTTAACTAAAAGGCATTGCTCTTTCTGTAAAAAAGAGAAAAAAGAAAAAAGAAAAAAAGGGTCACAAAAACCTAATTGTTTCCAACTTCCTGTCATGTGACTTATGTTGGACCCTCAATATATCAGAGACAAATCTGTGACAAAAACAATAGAAGGAAGAGTGACAATTCAGTGACACAAATAACAGCCTTGCCTGCCACCCTGTGAGTCTTTGCTAGACTAAGAAAAAAAAAAGTTCTTCATTCTAACCTTTGAAAAATTTGAAGGAGCAGGCCTTTCTGTAAGACAGAAACCTAAGAGCCTGTTGGTAGCGTAGCAGACTGTCTTACACGCAGACTGTCTTACAAGCCTCATCACTGTATTGATGAGTGCTGTGTTGCAAATACATCGCCAAAGACTTGGAAAGATGATTTCTACAGTCAGGGCAAGACATTTTCTGTCAAACATTCCACTTTTGACAGAAAAAAAAATTAACGGCATGGGAAAAAGGCATGCGTCTGGGGACAAGAAACGTTTTCTTTTCTTTTTTCTCCTCTGCAGCTGATAATATGGCTTTAACATTGAATCGGCCTTGGGTACATTTTGACATTTCCGGTATGAACACTGTCACATGGTTTGTGAAACCAAATTTACGACAAAATAGATGGCGCATTAAATCAATGGCGAAAAAATTTGTAACTTGCTCCGGGCCAGATGTATAAGTATTTCCAGTTTGCCATCCTTCCCTCCTCCGTCTGTACGATGCTCTCTACATGCGATAGTTAACCCCTTTTGTCATCTTTATCCTGTCCTTAAGCTAAGTTTAAACATAGAAAGAAGAAAGCTCAGATGCTTTTTTCCTTCCTTTTCCCTTCCTCCATGAATCCTCCAGTCAGCTGAAGGGTCTTAATCATTAGGTATTGAAAATTTGATTAGGTGTGACGTTAGCGACATGCTCAAATGCCAGCTAGTTGATATGAAAATGCCAGATGCTTGCTCCTGTGGTAGACTTCCATGGCTCTGAACAATGCCTGTTTCATCCGTTTCAATCCAAATTGAGTGCTCTCGAAGATATCTAGCTTCTACTTCATTCGACTCAAGTAGCCTAAGTCTGTTTTTAGGGAAATGATGGTACATGTGATGAATCACAATTGTAATCACAAAAAAAAAAAAGGCTGGCTTGAAAACGCTTGGAAACACAGGTGTAACTTACTTATTAGTGTAATGATATTGTAATGCATACAAGATGAATATGCACACAGCGATAATGAAATATATTCGCGATGGACGGATTCCTAGAACAGAATGTAAAGAGGCTTTGAAGTTGCATCACCTTGCAACTTTTCCAATTTGGCTGGAATTACAACAAGCATCAAATAGAGCATATTAAAAAGAACGATGCAAAAAAGGACAATGCAAAACAAAAAAAATGTGACAAAAAGGAAGAAGTATAGTAAACAATAACGTAAAAAGAAAAAGCTGAGAGCTACTATGGCTGTAAGAACATCTGAGAACTGAGTTTCAAACCTTTCCTACATTTCTTATTCTTCCCACTATCTGCATTGACCCACCACATAGTCACAGTCAGAGTAACTGAACCTATTCACTGGTATTTAAAGCTGAGTTGTACTAGCAATGTCCTATTTATCTGTCTTTGTTCTTTTGTAAGTGTTTCAGGGAAGAGCCAGCATAGAAAAGAATCACCTATAACAAAATTTGAAAGAGAACTATGCCCTCATCTTCCAAATATTTGACTATGAAAATTGTCTGGGCATTTTTTAATGGCCCTACAAAATTCAGACTCTCCAAGAAAGCAAAGCAATCCATTACAGTTACTTGAAATCAAATAGACCAATGGGATTGGATGTGAATATTCATGTATACATGCAAATATGGGGCTTAAACAATGCTCTTTGTAGTGGATATGACATATACTGCAGAGTTTTTCACTCAACAGATACTGCAGAGACTTTCACTCAACAGATTTTCAACTCATATTCCAGCCATCTACAGAAAATCAGCAAAGTGGAGAGCACAGAAAGTCTGCGGCTTCCTCGGCTTGATGTACAATGGTATTGGCTAGCAGGGAGGGCATCACGAGAACCTTGTGCTTATTTGTGCAACATATGGATGGCTCAAAGTGACCCACCCCCCAGGAGAGCATTAACGGCATAATTTAACATTCACTACAACCATTCAGTTCTTAAAATGTCACTTGTTTCATACTCCCCACAACTTCCTGGTGTGGGTATTCACGAGTGACTATATACTTACCCCTTGCCTCACTAATGCATCATTTGACCTTATGTTCGAATCGTCCTCGAAACTAATTCTAGCACCGCGCCCTCAAAGGCCTAGCCCACCCTCGTAGTACTGAGCGATATGAATGCTTCCAATATATGAACATCACTCCCACGAGCGATCCCGTGGCATGATGATTCCATTGAGACCATTAAACAGATATTAATGACTAAATGGATTCATATATACCGTATAACCAGACTTCCACAAGTTTAAAAACAACTACAGATATATAATTACTGTGCATCCGACTAAAGGCATGGGGTGACCATCTTGAATCGTCAGAAGAGGATTGCAGTTAGCGCGAAAATACGGACAGGAACATGAACTTAAAACAGGCAGGAGGCAGTGAATCAGCAATTTAAAGTGATTTGGACAGGCATCAATCTAATTAAAATGGTGACTGGGGTATGTGAGGCATGCTGAAGGTACCATGGGGCTCATCACACAGAGATTACATATGGTCGGGTCAGTGACAATGTAGTCTCCACTTTCTGGTTTCCTGTTTTATTTTCTTCACACAATGTATGTGATAATGAGCACAAGTTCATGGCACTGGAGTGTAGGAGCATGTTATTATTAGGCAGGGAAAGATAAGTGAAGAGTGAAATAACCATCGCAGCAAAATTTGCGTAATTCATTATCGAACCTCCTCAGGCTGCATCAACTCTGACAACTGAGGACACTGAGTGAATTGTGGTGAGAGGAGAATATTTGGTTCAACTTACAACAGAAATGTAACAAAAGAGAGGGATTTTTCAAGGTTTAAGTGACTGCGTGCATAGGCAAAAAGTAAAAACATTAAAATTTCATCTCTAAAAGTTTGGTGAGGCTTTTAATTACACCATTCAGACAATCTGGGAAAATAAATAGGTTTCAGTTGGTTAATTTTGCCATATGACTTCAAATTCTTCTATTCATGACAACAAAAAGTGTAGAATACGATAATGTAGTGGTTGATAGTTTTCATTCAAATCAACGGTGTGCTTCTTTGAGCAAGCAAATGGGAAGTATACTAGTATTGAATATTCAGTTAACAACTCAGGATCACTGACGCCGCGGGCAAGGTTGTGTTCAGTTCGTAGCTTATTTGTTAATACAGTGTTTCCTTTCATCAAATACTACAATTCCCAGTGCCTACCAAGGAGCAACGACTTGAGTAGTATGTTTTTGATACACTAGTGAGGCCTGTACTGTTGCATATTCATTATGTAGGCGGTTATGGTAAGAACCGTTAATTTTCAAATATGATTTCTGTTTTTTTACTGTTTTTATGCCAATCCCGTTGCTTTTCAAAGTAGTTACTGTCATTTTCCTTCATTGAAAGACATAGTCCGTTCATGTACAACCTCGCGTGTACATTTAAAAATGAAGAAAAAGTTAAAATCAAACATAATCTTATCTTTTTGGTTTTTCAGTACACATGCAATCACTTTAAACAGTGTTTGAGAAGTATATCGATAAAGTCTGTTTATCCTGCACCACAGAGTGCACTGTTGCGGGGAGACAGGTGACTTAATAGTTCAGAAATACCCAAATCAGGAGAGTGATGTCATGTTTATCATAGGCATAACATATTGTGACTTTCAGAGTACACGATATGTAGCTCATCTGAGAAACAATGAACTGACATGGAACCTCATGAAGAAATACACATTTCAATTTCATTACAGGTGGCAATGTTACCATGTCCTAATTTTATGACAAATGCCTAATGTTCATGGGTAGTACCAGTACTTTTCATACTTCCCTGGTACCACCGAAATTTATCCGTACTGGTTACATTTCCAAACAAACAAAAATAATTTTTTCGAAAATAATTTTTTCAAATGTAGTGTTAACACCCACATATCAACATCAAAACAGACCAAAAATGAATTACAAATCCAATTCAAAATCTCATGAAAAAAAACTGAACTCAAGACTTCTGAAAGAAATGTATTTATGGCTGTAAACATGGTTAGCCTCACATGGTGAGCAGTGAGCTACAGTGATAGCATTTCAACAACTAACCTACTGTACTCTTACACAATTTGTTCACTGAAAAGTAATAATAGACTCTGCCCACATTTGGCAGAAAAACATTGAGCAAGCAGTTGGCTAGCTAGCTCCAGTGTGGATCTAAATGAGTAACCGAGTAAATGAGAAACTTGTCTGGTTTATCAATAAATTTTTCAAAGTCTGCCCTTTTCCCCTTAGGACCCTTAGGTTAAACGAATTCCCTTTGCTGTCCATGATTTACATTTTAATATTACGAACGGACCGGTTCATTCTTAAGGTATCTCTTTTACTAGTGACACAAAAGACTTGTTTTCTCTTAATTACTTGCCAAAGCTCTGTATCCTAAAAAAAATGCTTGAAATCATGGTCTTCCGGGGATCTGCCACCTATCCGCCAGAATGTCATTGCTTAAATGTTTGCACTCTGCCAACTATTGTTTCTTTTCAAGTCCTTCCAAACCCTCCAAATTATTTTGTAAAGGAGGTAGGATGTGTTATTTGAGAGTGTTGAGCATCTATGCTGGGAATGTAACATTGTAAGCAGTTTTATTCTTGATATCCAGAGCAGGATTTTAAAAAAACAATTTTATTTTTCCAAACAAAATATCTTCTTTGGATATAGGGACAGTGTCTGTCATCCCTATAATTTTCTTATTTTGCATATGAAATATTTTACTTATGATTGTACGAGGCACGATCGTAAACCCAGTGTTGAAGACTTAAATTTGCTCTCAGAATTCAAAGACATAACTACTTAAGGGTCGGCCCCAACAAAAAAGGAAAAAGTTACTTTTCACGATCTTCACGACGCCTTTTACATTTCCCCTAAACTGTCTAATTAAAACACGTAACATTGTTAAGTTCATCTTATTACGGATTCCATACATCTAAGTAATATATGAGTTCACAAATGTGGACAGTATTCTGTTTATTTCTGTTATCTAATTTAAAGACTATGTGAATAATTCAGCTTTCATAAAATGATGATGCAAAGACACTGTTAATGTATATACTGCATATATTGTGAATGTTGAAAACAGAAGAGAATCCAATACACAGGGGACAAAAAAAAAACTAATTAAGCTACAGTGATTCATGTTGGGTGAGTGCCATTAGACCTAGCATTGTGCCTAGTATAACATTAGTAATACATTTGAAAGCAGAGTATGTAATTTTGTCAGCTTCAGACAGAGACAGCTTTACACACAAACACAAATTTTTCATACGATACATCAATATCGTGATGAAATTTGTTTCACTGGATCACCATTCTTCTATACAAACATTTAAGCCTACAGTAATTTTAGAAAAGGTTACGATACAAGGTCACTTTGCATCAGATCAGAATGCATCATAGAATAATTGTTTGCATACAGGCCTAAGCTCGTATTTACTAATTGATTCCCCACAACTCACTGGTGTGGGTATTCACGAGTGACTATAACGGAAAGTATAGGCTACGGGATTAACTGTGCAGCGACACGATAGGATACCTGTCCTAGGCAAGATGCACGAAACTGAAATATTTAATCTTAAATTTCTCGCAGAAGCCAGAGTCAAATTAAGAAAAATAAAACAGGGCAGAAAGACTATAAATCATGGAACGAAAAGCGAGAATACTCAAGGTTTTGTCCCGGAACAGCCGCCTTGCACGAGGCAAAAACAGTGAGGCAATTTCAACACATTGTAGCAGCACTCGAGCGAAAGACAAACGAGGGCGAGCTAGGCCTTAGAGGGCGCGGTGTCAGAATTGACTTTGAGGTTGGTTTGAGCAAAGGTCAAATGATGCAGTAGTGTGGCAAAGGGGTAAGTATATGTCTACGATGTGAATACTGAATGTAGGATAGGCACTACATCAAATCTTCTGGAAATGTGACAACAGTTTTTCTGATAACTTACAAAACATCAATCATCAGTAAGAAATACTGACAAAATGGTACAAAACAAATAAGTTTAAATTAAGTCAAAGATTTAATGCGGATAAAGGATTTGAGATGGAGGTCTGAGGGATGCATTTACTAATTATTTTCGAATGTAACCAGCAAAAATCCATATATTCTCCGTCAATGACATATCGCAGGCCTTGCCAATAGGATTGTGCAATAATGACAGTTCGTATTCCTAAAACTGGTGCACAGCATATTGGTGTAAATTAGGGCTAACAATAAACATTTTCCCCTCAAACCCTGCAGAAGTGGCACAAGAAAAACATTTTCTTTTCTTTGTTTTGTGAGCTTTTGTCAATGCATTTACCACAGTAACAAGTATTACCACCACAGTATAAAAAGCACAGAACATGTTGTTTTTACCACTTTGAACAAGTGGAAAGGTTTGATACTGATGTGCTGATGTGCCAAAAATACCAGCGATGATTTTTTTCTTTGGAACTGCCCGAACCTACCACATGTTTCATTGACTATTAATTTTTGAGGATGATTTGAGCATGGGTCAAATGTAAATGCATTAATGAGGCAAGGGTTAAGTATACATATATGTCTATGATGTGAATTGTACACTGCTTCATTTGCTGGTCAGGCTGGTAAACACTTCACATTGTTAACCTTTCCAACTAGCCTAGCATGAAAATATAAAATCAATAAAAAAATTTGACCCTTATAACCTCCCCCCCACCCTTATGAAAATTTCATGCCCACAGGGTACGTCTTGAAGTGAGTGTGATACTTTCCTCTCAACTAGTTTAAAATGGGAGTGTAATGGGAAGATAAAGGGAACACCCCAATCGAGCACGTGCCTAAAAAACAAGCCCATCATACAAATTACATATCCAGTTCACAATTAGAAGGAATATTGATCAATTTTTTTTTCAACAGGTATAAGTTACACCTGAAGCATTTTTATGGAATATTTTAACAGCTGCATCAGTTATCAATCAGCCACGAATGAGATTAATTACAACCACTCGTCGATTAGCTTCCTGAACATTTTTTTAATAAACTATCTTCCTCCAATGGCATATGCCCATGGTTACCAAAATGATCAAACAGTGTGTGCAGAAAGTCTGCAAATGAAGTTTCCACTCCATTCTTTGACGAGTCTCTTCCAGGCCATGTGGTGCCTGGAGTCATCCCACGATTTAATTAAAGTTGTTATCCCAAGTTCCACTTTCAGTCAGCTGAAGGCGACAACCTTTAGACTGATGTTATAGCCTTCGAGAAACAGAACTGAACAAACTGCGTACAGAGAACTTCTAGGTCGATGAATGTTCTTCCAATCACTTGCATCGCTTCAATTCATATCTTTTTCCTTTTTTTTTTTTGAAAGAAGGGGGGTTCACAATGGAGAATGACAGAGAGAGAGAGAACGTACCAATTTGAAAAAGATAATCGTCACACAGAGGAACAGCAATTTGATTCTATCACAGCTACAGCTGGATATAAAGCTGGATTATCTCTGTCACAATAAAGTATGGTATGTGCGTGTGTGGGCTGAAGATTTTAGTATCGGTAATTCTTTCCTCACAATCTCATTCCCTTTAGAAACGTCAACTTTCGAGAAGTATTTGCACCTGGAAAATCATTTCCACTGGTAATAATATCGTTGTACATCTGAGGAGTGTTTTCATAAAACACAGCAGTCTTGTTTTTGTCTCAACCCACCTATTCCTCCTCTTCTGCCACAACAGTACAATGACTGATGGGCATTGAAACGTTATACTCACAGTGCAGTGCACGAGCGAAACAGGATTTTCCTTTACAGGTGACACATGTGAGTGAAATCCTTATATAAACAGTCATTATACCTTCTATGGCATCTTGTCACAGAAGATAAATTCACATAGAGCTCAGAATTAAGGCACGTATATTTCTCAAAGAAAACATCAGGCAAAATGTTGAAAAGCTTTTCCATGGTGACTAGTGCCAAAGTTAGTCCACAATGTAACAAAATAAGTATCAAAAAAAAAAATGTGACTTGAAAACTTACCATCACAAGTCTTCTTTATCTTTTGTCTATCACACTTGTTTTGCGCTCTCTTTCTTCCCATCATGAGTTTCATCCTCCCTCCCCCCTCATGGATACCTGACACTCCCAGCTCTGATGGATGTCTCCCAGCCCCTCATGGACATTTAACCTTCTTATGGATACAGAGTTTAGAATTTTATGAAATGTGGAAAATCATGCAGATAAGAATTAGCAAGAGCACCAATAGTGTAGTACTGCAGCTGGCACTATGAATGAACCTTCTAATTGACCAGGAGAGTCCATAAATTTGTAAATGGATTTTTCACAAAACTAAGATTCTAATGACCCATGCTTAAACTTTTGACCTAAACTTGAGAATTTTCATCCCGTTTACAGTTGGTATACATAACTGTGACCAGTTTCATAAACAACCTTACAAAAAAGAACAAAAAAAACTGTGGAGGGTGGGGAAATGTAATGCTGTCTTGATAGAAATTTGAATTTCTAGTTGGCTATGACCTGAAGAGGTCCTCCTGAGACAAATAAATTGCACTAGTATTGTACCTAATGTGAAAAAAGGCTTGGTGTCATTGGTGATAACTTTATTTCAACTTTATTTTTTATTGCATTGTACTGCACTACATCACATCTAGTGTGAAAGAGCCTGATGCAAGAGGCCATAATAATGTGTACTTCTGTAATACACATGTGAACATCACATGGCTAACTTCATAAGGAGATCACATACAATCTCCTCACTACACTCTTTCTCAAGTTCTAATGAGAAAGAACATTTTGCAGGGAGGACATTTTATTATTAAACTTTTGATCAAGAAAGATGCCCTGCAACTAAAGACATGCAGATAAAGAAGTAAAACTGTTCACACTTTCTGAGACAGACAGATTTTAGAATAGAAAAAAAAACTGACAGCAGATACAGAGGATTATGATATCTGATACCAGTTCGTCGCTCCCAGAGAGTTGTTAAATATCCCACAAAATCCAAGTATATGGTCGAATAAAACGAAACCAGATCATGTGAAAATGATTAACAGCCCTCGGGAGATTAATGCATTTGCTTCACGGTAAACGAAGGGAGAGACAAATGAAAGACTGAGCTAATTTACCACATGCATCAAATGAGTAGTTTATTGTTCCACTGCACAAGCATTAAACTTACAAGGAGAGGGAATTTAAACCAATAGTTTCCCACATGTAGTATAAGCCTCATGCAGACAACCTAGGCTATAATTGTTCCTTTGATGTTCAATGATAGGCTCCAGTGATATCCAATGTCAGATACCAGAAATAAACAAACATTAGTTCACTTGTTTCACTTCAATAATTGCTTTAGGTTTTTAATATCATAGCAAATATAAGTAAACACTGTATCTTTCTATCATTTCTTGTGTCAGCCTGGGAACTTTCTTTTGGCAAAATACTTAAGTACAGACAGTTATGTTAACCAGTGTACACATTACATTCCAGATGTGTCGTACTACTTACTCCATGGAGACAGTACTTGAGAGTGCTTCATGCATTTATGTTATTTTACTTGCCAATTTGCCAATAAATCAAATTACTCAGAATGTCCACAAACAGCATTGCTAACATTTGCTAATTCAGGGAAATGTTACACATGTCCTTGCAACATGTAGTACTGGAAGGAGAAACAAACCTCTTCAGTTTTAAAATATCCTGGGAGACAGATCTTTTTACAAAAAGAAAAAACTTTCGTTGTTAGTCAGGGGAGAAATATGTTCTGTCTGTGGGACAGATGAGGGAATGAAACTTTGTCATCTCCAGGCATATACACTTCTATAATCGAAGAGGAGTAAATTACAGTGACACCACCATAACCACTATACATATGGACAGTTGCCATGGTTACTGTCGCTGATGTTTGCTAGGCAGAAGTTCTTATGAAATACTGAGTTACATACATAAATTTTTCACATTATCTAGTGCCAGACTGATAATAAATGCCATACAATGTGGTTATCCATTTCATGTCATGTACCAGCAGATGTATGTACCATTACAACAGGCCAACTTTGATGCCTACTTTTCACCATGTATGGTGAGACTTCCAATATCATCATTCAAACATTTTTTCTCACTTTCAAATGGTTGGCTCAGTACAGGTAAACAGTGCACTACCACAGAGCATTACGAGGTCAAGAAGTACACCACAGTCTACTCCAAAAGGATACATGTGCTTGCAATCTGGCATTGATAGGTAACCCTCCTTAATAAGTCAGCACATCAATCTCCACTGGTTCCACACCCATATTAAGTTCTACTGTAAACGTTGACCATCAATGGGTATTGTGCCATGTTCACACTGTGATTCACTTCAAATGGTACAGTAGCAGAGAAAGACTGTATCATCTGATATTGATGTAAAAAAAAGTATCACCATTCACTTTATCAAGGTAACTGGGCATTAACTTGGAACTGGAGGATTGATGTCACTTTGGTACCTGGGTTTATACCAGTGAAAACCCTACTTTCTTTCCCCTGTTTGCAATGCGTTTAGCAGTTTCATTAACTGTTTCATCAATATTTTATAGGATCCTTGATGAGTGCTCAGACTTTCTGATCCCCACACACTGTTCACAAGGATCAGACCGTGTACATGAACGGCACAAGGGGCACACTGAGTGCGAGTCCCAGTCCCTCCCGAGCCAAAGATGGTAGCAAATAGAGCAACTGGGTGCAGGATTAGGAGAAGACATGCCAAGTCACAGGGGGGTATCACTCAGGAAAAAGAGAAAAACCCAACACCCACAAAACAACAATGATAATTACAAAAGGCAGTAATTACAAGCTACTCATTACAAATACTTGAGAAGAATATAAAGCAAACGAGGAGGCAAACCGTCATGTAATACCAAACACACTATGAAACAACGTCAACAGGAAGGTTGTGTAATACCCTCAAGGAGATTGCAAAATAACTAACAGTGTAGGCTACTGAAAGAACTGTGCAGCTGCACGATAGGATATGTGTCCTAGGTACGATGCGCAAAACGAAAATTCTAATACAAATTACTCGAAGAAGCGAGGGGGTAAAGTTGAAAGAATTATCACAGCTAGAAAAAGTACAAATACTGTACTGGCAACAAAGAACAAGAATACTCAGAGTTTCGAGCCATCTGCCTTTGCACAAGGCAAAAAAAAGCAGAGGGCTGGTAGATGTGTGGAAGGCAAAAAGCAAACAAGGGTGGGCTATGTCTTAGAGGGCACGGTGCTAGAATTACTTTCGAGGACGATTTGAGCATGGGTCAAATGTATGCATTAGTGAGGCAAGGGGTAAGTATATGTCTACGATGGGAATCTAAACTTAATTACTTGTCAACTTTATGGAGACCAAAAGCTAAGGGAGTGCTGTCTGATAAAAGGTATACCTTCATATCACATGCCCTCTGTAAGAGTCAAACTGCACTGTCATTGGGTTTCTTTTACAGAAAAATTTCCTCTCCACTTCTGCCAAAGTCGTCCAGTCTTCTGATTGGTTGTTTGTAAATTGAGGCTTTGCACATATGATCACCAGAGTGTTGAACTGAACGAAGACTAATGAATTGGCGCATCTTGCAAAAGCATTCAGAAAATCTCTACGACGATTAATTAGAAACCGTCCTCATCTCTCTTTCTGATTTTGTACTCACCCTACATCCTCGGGGTATCATATCAACGGTGAGGGTGTCGGAGGGGGAAGGAGGGAATTACTTGTGTACTCTCAGAGAGGCGGATGACACTTCCATCACACTCCCGGGATGATCGGCAGCAGCCTTCACAGATGTTTACACAAAGCTGTAATTTATTGCTAATTCTGCTTTCATGCATGACACGTCCATCTCAGAGGGAAAAATACAACGAAAACAAGGCGCACCATGTATGCAAAACATTTACACAAATATGTATACTGACAAAAAGCTATACATCAGAAGGAAAATTGATGGAGCTTGCTGTATGCCAGTCTGGGTATATCTGATACACTGACAGAGCTTTCAGTCAGTAGCGGTAGTATAAGGTACTTCTTCATCTTTGTATCGTTCATGGAGAAACTCCAGAGTCTTTCTTGAAGTTAAATCAAAATTGTTACTCTGCACTTGGCATCTATTTCATAATCTACCTACAAATTTCTTGATGTTTTAAAACAAACAAAACAGAAATTTGCTTCCTTCCATAAAAATTCTTACCCAAAAGATACAAAGCTGCTAGACTGAAAAGAGGGAAAGTCGATAGGTGGGGTTTATTTCGATGCAGAGAACCACAGTGGCATTTTTCAACTTTCGAACAGCACCGAGCAGCTCGTCCTGAACATCTATCAATTCATTTAACATTGTTATCCTCTGGAAGTGCCTGCACTGGGTCTAACATTAAGACCCAGGCACCAGCATTCCGTAGTCGTTCATGTAACCAGATACTGAAAACGTAACTTCCATTTAGGCTATGAGTTCGCTGTAAAGTCATAATAAGTTGTACTCTGCATGCTAATATGACACCATGTAAATCACATATTGCCTGACAATGACTGAAGTCTTATTCATTTAGGCATACATGCTGAATTTTAAATGAAAATACCTACAATGTACGTCAGTGAAACATTGCATCCTGGCAGCAAATTTAACAACTGGGCTTTTCTATGACTTATTTCCTCAGATGAATGAATGTTTGTGGTTCAGTTAGCTGAGAAATCAGGTTCTATTGATTATCTTCATAAGATGAATGTTCAAGTCTCAGTTGAAAGAAGATTATATACACAGAAAAGTGTGAAGAATCTTCATCACAACTCCCCAACCTCCCTCTCCTCAAGGCAAGACAGGATATGGGCAGAATATACCACAGGCAAAATTGTCTTGGAGACTTGTTCGACATTGCTGCTTTTAGATCACAGAAAAATCATTTCGGATGATGTGAATCTTTGTACTGTGAATGTAGTTTACATCCCAAATGATGGAGGCCCACGCAATGCACTCAGTTTTAATCAAAATAAATTGATTAAAAACACTCTCCAGAGAGAAATAAAACATTACCCTCTTTTAAACTGTAAAACCTCTTATCGAATACTATCATGGCCACTAAAAGGATTTAAAGGACTCACTGGGAAAATGCAGCTAGGGCATAATTAAATCTTTACACTTTATGAGAACACTCCACTTTGAAACCACCACACTTCAAACAATTTGATTGGGAATCAAATGACGGGCAGAAAATTGCGTTTGCTAGAGCCTCCACAAACACAGACTACTAAAGAGAGAGAGAACTAAGGGCTTGAGATTTGGCCAAGCACACCATGAATGCTCTCAAGGCTAAAAGTTTCTAATAAACTTTTTTACAGGCAACTTTCAAATTAACCCATCCTTTAAAGAAGTGTTCTGTTGTTGATTTTAACCATCATTCTAAGTTTTTCTTTTCTAGGTTCACTTTTTGTCACTTGGTGGCAGGTCAATCACCTTCATTCAGACTTGGTGTTTGATGTGTTGGGTACTTGCATACGGATGCAACCATAGAGACTGGCAAATCTTTAGGATTTTCCATCGTAGCCACTAACTTTTTTGTTTCCATTGCCAGTTATCCCCAGTGGCAGTACCTTGACAGAATTGGGAGGTTATAATTTATTGATTGATTGCCTGATTGATTTGCTGATTTTATCATCAACAGTGTTCTTAGCCAGGGCAATATGAAGTTATCAGTAACAACAGAGTCCCCTCCCCCATGACAACATCAAAAATGCACACTATAATTTCAGAAAACAACAAAGACATTCTGATCATTTGTCAGTGTTAAATAACTTTGTGTAACCTTGTGGTAACTGGAAATCTTTTTATACCAAAGCACAACTGTCATTTTTGCACTGTTGTTGCAAAATTGATTGATAAAAACTATTGTTAGAAATTTCCTGATACCTAAGTTGATTGACTACTACACAAACTGTTACTCTGATATTGAATGGAACTCGTACGGCTTGTTGCTACTGAAAGTCGTCAGACCCGGGATAATCCAGAGGCCAGCTTTGCAACACAACCTTTGATAACCACCTCAAATCTCACCTTGGTGTCAGGTGTTAAAATTTCATGATGGTTAGGAGAAATCAGTTACAAGACAATAGGGCATTATGTACTGGACATTATCCTTATAAATGTCCACTCTCTGATAAATGACTCTCCTCGTTCTTCATGGGCGAGGGAAAGTGAAATACATGCATTTAATTTTTTCCACTTAAAAAAAATAACGATTAAAACTCAATCTAGCCTAAGCCATACCAGCATTCTCACCACTCTAATTAAGCAAGAAATGCAATGCAATTGCATATTTCTACACTACGCATTGTTTCCCAAAAAATTACGTAAGGGTGTCAATTACGGAAGGGCGGTGGCCAGATACACGCACACGCACACACACAAAATTGCCAGATGCTAGACCATGGTCAATACAGTAATGCATAGGTTACAGTATATGAAGTAAGGGAGTATGCACTGTAAACTAACATTTTCATGACCAAAGCCACTTACACATTGCATCAAGAACATATTTATACCCAAAATATGACATTTTGTTCAATTATTCAAGTTACAAGTCTTCTCTATCCTGTGCGCACTGTGAAGCAAGCCTGTGGATCCAGGATGTTGCACTAATGTTAAGAATATTGATGCACACGTGTCCACGAGTGACTATAGTTACCCCTTGCTTACTTATGCATCAGTTTGACTTAGGTCAAAATGCTCCCAAAAACGATTCTGACACCGGGCCCTTCTAGGCCTTGGCTTGCCCTCGTAGTAAGCAAGGGGTAAGTGTACGTCTACGATGTGAATACGTGATAACTGGATGATGTTCAGAATATTCCTCTAATGTTTTACTACATGGGATATATCTATTCACATGGATCTGCAAGTCACTGGTTATGTGAAGTCTACAGAAAAGTGATTCATCTGCAGAAATTGGATGGGATAGTCCACAATTTTCCAGCGCAAAGGGGCGCAGCACCACTGGCAATGTCAGTGTTAATCCTGACATCGACAAAACTTCCACATTCCTTACACTCATATCTGTCGTCCAGGTTTCTCTGAACAACTGCTTTGAATCCAGTTTTAACATATAGATTCTGTGCTCTCTTAAAGAAAGAAAACAACCAAGATCTTTAAACCAATTAACTGTGCTATAGAATTCGACAGTATTCTGGAAAACAAGCCATTTGCTAGCGATGGTTTATTCAAAGCTCCTTTAATACATCAACACCGCTACCTCCGTAATTAACTTAATCATGCATGCATCGTTTGAACCTGTGTTTCATCACTTTGTCGGCAATGAGAAGAAACTCCCCATGTCTGTCAAAGTGACAAATTAAGTCATTTTAAGTCGCACTCTGTAATGTCGGCAATCTCTGAGGGTGTTTCTCAACATCCATTAAGGAATAGTGTGAGAAGACATCTAAACAAGATGAACAGGGAAAGATTGTACACCTTACATATGACAGAAATCTAAAAAGATCAGTACTGAGACATTGTACGTCCCAAAACTGCGGCCTGCTGTTGGAACCAAAGAATGTGGGATGAAGAGGAGTAATGTCTAGGCTGGGGAGGAGATTGTGCACTTTGCTATGATGAGAGTGTAGGTTAAGGAAAAGTATAGAGTTAGGGCTGGAGAAGAGAGTCTAGGCTGAAGAAGAGTGTAGCTTCAGGATGAGGCTGGGATCAGAGTTGGTAGAAAAGTGTGAATTTAAGGGTTGGAAAGAGTGTAAACTGGACAAAGTGTGGGCAGAGGATATTTGGAATTTGAGCGCAGCAAACAAAACAACTATCTCCTAAACACAATATTATGTTTGATGTTTTTGCTCCCTCTGCATTAAGTTTGTCAAACCTGAGCCTTTAAAAGTGTGGCAAAGTGGATCATCAGTGGTGGAAAAAAGGTTCACTCACTGGAGAGTCGAAATTTTCCACAATATTTTTTAATATTGCTGTAAAAAGTGCCAAATTTCCCCTCAAATATCACCGGGTATGGCAGAATAGATGGAAGTGCATTTGTTGTGAGGAGACAGGTAATTGAGAAGTGACGTAACCACACAAATTTCCCTCTGAATCACAAATTTCCCAGGAAGGAGCCTCCTACTTTCCCAATTTTTTCCACACATGGTTGATCAGAACCACTTCAAGCAGAAGCTCGTTTAAGTATTGAAGGATAATAGAAATTATTGTACAACACTGTTCATCTTTCAACATTGACACTCTATAAACTACAAAGGGGGGTAAAAAGTTTAAACTTTGTTCACAAGGACCACATTTTGGGGAGGATAGCCCCCCAAAACAAAACTGTCTGCAGTTTGCATACACAGAAAAGAGCACAGGGAAGGGGAGTGCAGGTGAGAAAATGGGTAGAAGATGGAGCTGTCATCTTCAGTTGATGAACCACTGGTCTCATGGACAATACCACCCCAACGAAAATCACAGAGAAGAGGGCGTCTGTCTCTGAATCTATGCTAAATGATAAGGCAAATGTACCTCCAAATAATGCCAAACTGCAGAGAGCTTTGTAGATTTTATTTTACAGCAAAGTACAGTTAAAAGATGTATAAAATTATACCTTTTCATTTTTTTTTTTTAATTTTACATATCCAACATCCATGTGTATGCCTTCCAGCTAAGGCTCCATTTGTTTCGGTCCAAGTATGTAATACTTCACCAAAAATTCTATTGAAAGAGCTCATACCTTCAGTATCAACATAGGACGGGAAGGAGTGGACTTTGTCTAATGCTGACACCATAGCTGACAAAAGACAGTATCTTACTGTTCATGGCCTTTCTTTTTTTAAAGTGATTGTGTGCATAGGCAAAAAGTAAAAACATTGAAATTTCATCTCCAAAATTTTGGTAAGGCTTTTAATTACACCATTCAGACAATCTGGGAAAATAATTAGGTTTCAGCTGGTTAATTTTACCATATGATTTCAAATTCTTCTAACATAACGACAAAAAGTGTAGAATTTGATAATGTAGTGGTTGACAGTTTTCATTCAAATCAACAGTGTGCTTCTTTGAGCAAACCAATGGGAAGTATACTAGTATTGAATATTCAGTTACCAACTCAAGATCACTGACGCCGCAGGAAAGGTTGTGTTCAGTTCGTAGCTTATTTGTAAATACCGTGTTTCCTTTCACTAAATACTACAATTCCCGATACCTACCAAGGAGCGACGACTTGAGGTGTGGGTTTTGATACACTAGTGAGACCTGTACTGTTCCATGTTCATTACGTAGGCGGTTATAGAAAGAACAGTTAATTTTCAAATACGATTTCTGTTTTTTTACTGTTTTTGCTTGTCAAAGTAGTTACTGTCATTTTCCTTCATTGAAAGACATCGTCCATTCACGTACAACCTCGCGTGTACATTTAAAAATAAAGAAAAAGTTAAGATCATACATAATCTTATCTTTTTGGTTTTTCAGTACACACACAATCACTTTAAAAATTTGATGTCCGACCCAAGAAAATTTATGGGCAGCAGGACATTCAATGGACATGCCAAGAATATTTGCCACTTTAGCAATACTAGAAGGCTAGGATGTGGGCTGTGATATCCCCAAACTCACCTGGTTTGATTAATTCCAATTGACTTACCTGTCTCATCACAACAAATGCACCCCCATGTACCGTGCCAAGAGCACTAGTAACCTTTAACACCGTCCCTTGTCACCATCCAGCACAATGCTGGACTAATGCAGCCTCCCCATTCTGCCATCCCAATGTGCCTAGAGTGTGGAGGCCCATGCCTTGTTACACATCAAGTCCTCCCAGGAATGTTATTATTTTTAATTATATTACACAAGAGATTTCTTTAGGCCCAAATCTACTGCATCTATCAAGGCCAATAACAACGATGTACGTTGGCAAGTATTGTCGGTACTCGACAAAAGTGTACTATTTCAAGCATGAAGTGCCTCTACACAAATAGACTAGTGCTAAATGTGTTGTTGTGAAGACCAAACAAAGCATGTCCATTGTCTCTCTTGTTTCCCTGGTAAAATGACCTTTTTTTCAACTTTAAAGGATGTGAATATGACTTTGGTTCAACAATAATTTTCAAAGTACAGTATTTTCCACTGCACAGTGAACTTTATTATCATACTCATAGGAGTTTGAAAGAAATATCAAATATTTTCTACTCTATTAACGTCATAGTTGGGTAGTTTTCAGCCAGACACTAAATCTCCTTTTTTTCCCCTGCAAAAGTAGACTAACTTCATCTGCTGTTGGTAATCTTACCGCTAACTGTAATACCAGCTGCTTGCATTGTGGCTCTGATCAGATTAAGCATAGATTATCCCTCTGGTGGAATATTTCAGAAAGACTCATGACCATCACTCAGACTTGTTTTGATTATGAGACATACCAGATTGCATTCCTGCTTATTATCTAGCACCATCATGGTAAACTTTCAAAGAAAAAAAATTCTTGCAATCACTTTTTCTAGGACTGAGCTCTTGAGATAATCTCAGATAATCTGACTGGAGTCACGTTCTCACATTCCATAACGGGAAAATACCAAAACGTGCCTGGCTTCTTTTTTTCCCCAACAGACTCACTTGCCTGTCTCAGTCAGATGAATGCCCTCCCATCTAATGTGATGAGAGTCCTGGCAAGCTTTTAATATTGTATGGACGTTACTAGGTCCTCCTTCCCATTAAACCATGGTTAATGCTGACATCGAGAGGGAAATATGGTGCTCCCCTACGGGTGATTCTGCTGACTTGATCCAGTGCATCATTTGCTAATGGTGTAGCTCCTACTACGTACAAGTGTTTGATGCGACAGCACTTTGCAAACAGAGTTCAAACATTAGTCCTGTTGGGTGCTCCACACAAATTACATATCAAAACCTTACATTAGAGTGCAAAATACTTGCTCTCGTTACCATGAACAATACTGAACTTGATGTACATTTCGATGAAAAAAAATTCAAGAGATTTTCCCTACTGCCAACGGAAGATGGCACTGGATCTCTGAATATCCGGTGCTTTTCGGGGCCTCCATCCACATTGAGAGGCCAAGTGCTTTTAGTTAATATACTGTGTGCCCCAAGAGAGTTATTTTGCGGCAATATAGAGCTGACCTGATCAAATCTGCAGACTAAGGCAGATGAATTAAAATTAACAGGGTAATAAAAAGTGAGAAGTGATTGGAGCTTACTTTCCAAAACCAATGGTGCTTCGTCATCACAAAGCGTACCTCCCGATAATGGCCATATAAGTCGGGATGTTCCCAGTTGGTACACTTCATCTGTCTGGCCCTGAAAATGCAATGCAAAAAAAGAAAATTAAGAGAGTTTTTTTCCATTTTCTTTCCTCCAGACAAGGAGATTACAGCAAGATATATTTCTCACACTGAAAGAAAAACACTGGAATTTTGAAACTGCTGGAAAGAGATCAGACTCCACTGTTAAACAGTCTTGCAGGGTTTCAGGTGCATCTGGTCACCACACTTTGTGAATTTAAAGTTGCAGCATTTATAGAAGTTGTGTGAATTCACGTTCACTAAACGAAATGCAAACAATGCATATTTATTTTCTATGCTTCAGGACACAAAATTCTTCCATGAAAGCCAATGTACGATAGTACTAATACAATGTATGAGCAACACAATGCAACATAGAATTGAGACAATGTATGGCTTTCAATGCAATGCAGTATTAATTCCAATGTATGAGCTAGGGTTGGGCCATATTCCGGTACTCAAGTTGGTACCGGCATTTTGGGAATGAATTCTAATACAGTAGGTGCCAATTCAAAGTTTCAGTTACTACTACCGGTCCACCCGGTACCTTTACAAATACATCTGGTACCAACTTAATTTATTGGAACCAGTACCAGTTCCGAAAAAATAACAATTAATATCCTTGAAATGTGCTGTTAATTCTCACATTTCTAATCTTAAAATTGCCTAAAGGTAAAGATGATGCCAACAAGTAGTGAAAAATCCTGAAAGACATGGCTGTTTTGTTGTAGCCTATGACCATTTTCTGAGCCTAACACAAATAACGTCAGCTAAAAAATCTTAACATTAGGCTATTTCATACCGTGGAACTTTAAAACCTGATGTAAACAACATCAGTCTACAGGATGTAACATGATGCTTCAGGCTTACTAAAATCAAACAAATGTTCCTGGTTAATATTACATGTGTCAGAAAGATCCCCAGTATGCATCCAACAAATGTTTTTGGCCAGTACTGTCTAGAACTACTTTGGTTAGGTGCATAACATTCAAAGAGAGAACAGTATCCTCACAAACTACAATACTTCAACATCACATAGGAATATGTAGACTAGAAGCTAGCTATTCCCACACTGATGAAGCCGAATGCCATAAGCAGCTTCCTTGCCCAGTATTAACATCAAAACAGTTTCACTCCTTCCCATGCATATGTACCCAACGTGTCCACTTGTCACTCCTAGTCCGATGTCATTCTGGTGTATTTATTTCTATGGCTAAGCTACTGCAGTAATGTAGTTTCAGTAACAGGTGACAGCTATTGAACAGGGCCTACCTTTACGGCAGGTCTATGAGTAGTGCCAGAATTTTACCAAAGTAATTTAAATCACATATTGTCCATATATTTATATGTTAGAATTATTCTGTCTCAATCGTGTCAAATTTTGTGGTATAATTTACAACAGTTCTGTAGCTTATTTACTAGCATAGTAGTGCTAGAACCTAGGTGCCTGTTAAGTTAGTATAACATTAGGAACAACACTTGGAGATTAAGTATGGCGGCCTACATAATTTTGTCAAATTTTCACAAATCAGAATGCCAAAAGACTCAGTGATTCCTTGCCGTTATTATACTTGAATGTCCAAATGCCATCCTAAGATACTGTGCCCCAGAGAAATTTAGTGTGACACCCCATCTCAATTCAAGTACTCGGCCTAGTCTTTTCTGTAAAACAGCATACAATGTGATGGCAAAAACTGGATCACAACAACTACAGTACTTGAAAAAGTGGTGAACTTGAAGCAGTAAGGCAGGTTTAACAATATTAGCCTTTTTACTATTTCTGGTATAAAAGTTTGAGATTGAACTTTCACATTATTCACAGAAGTTTTCCTCAAATACCCTTCTACGTTTGCAATTGATTGCCAAGAATTCTGCAGCCAGCAAATGACATACGATATCAGAGACAATCTTTGAAGTCGGTCCATTACAGGGTGCCCCTGAGTACTGTACGCAATCTAGCATTTAGCTATCCAATGCATTATGGTATGAACAACATTGTATGAGATTACAATGCAGCACACTATTGACACAATGTACTGATTTGGCTACTGTACCAATGCAAACTAGAATTAATACCAATGCATTTGCTAACCCAATGCATCATATGCTTACTGACACCAATGTATGAGCTAGCCAATAAAACTACATACTGGTCAATTTTAGAGGTAACTGATGCAACATACTACTAATACCAAGATGACAGTTCTCTAAAGCAACATAATGCAACATAGAAGTACACAGTCAATGCAACATAACATTGACACGCAATGTAGGAGCTGGCCATTGCTTTGATAGGATCTACCAATCAGTGTTTATACAAGAAATATGAAGGTGAAATCCTTAAGCTAAATTAATGCATTGTCTAAAAACGATCTTCACATTTCTTTCTTCCCCCCACACTGTCTGACTTGGACCGTTACCAAGAGAACAAAACAGGATCTCAGCACAATTTGAGACAATCTCAATATACATACATCAAATAGTAAATAAACATAAATAGACTCACTGGTAAAACATTCTTTTAGATCTTTTTCAAAACATTTTAGAACTGTAAATGTTGCCCCAATAACAGTGGATCATTAGCAACTTATGATTCACTTCAATTCAGCACAATTTTTGAAATTATAGCATGATGTAAATGACTCACTGATGGTAGCCCTGAAAACTTTGATCATTTCTTACATTAAACCATTTGTGGTTGGGAAACTTCAGTAATGCTTAAAGGAGAATGAAACCCTGGGAACATCTTTATAAAATATGAAGCAGAAGGGTTTGACAAAACACTTGTCAAAGTTTCATTAAAAAATATTCTTCCCTTCCCAAGATATGCACTTCTGAAATCTAGAGAAGGGTGTTGCCATCTTTGTCTCAGTTGAATGTGAATAGACTTGAGTAAGTCAAACTATGATGTCACATAACCCCTGATGGCAGGAGTTTAATGTATTTCTTTGTTTTCCTTTCTCGTAATTCCCATGAATGCATGTACACTGTACACAACTTTGTGTTGAATGACTGAGATGTATCATGCAATGATCACATTATTCATACTTTGATTTAAATAGATACATACCTGTTAAAACTATTTGTCAATAAATTATAAAGAAAAACAAAAGCTTTTCAGTAACAAGTGGTCAGATTATAACATCACAATCTCAGCGTGGCAGCATCCTGATTGATTTTTATGAACTTTTAAACTGCAATATCTTGAAAAGTAAACAACATATGCACATGAAATTTGGTGATGGTGATCACCACGTTAGTCTTTCATTTGACAATGATGTTTTATTGTAAAATGTTCTGACTTTCATTCTCCTTTAAACAGTAGCCATCCAATGAAATACTCTCATCAAATGATTAATCTTTTAATGTGTATTAAACAGTCCCTGGTGCTATGTGATAGTTTACTTGATTGATTGAAAGATTGACTGATTGATTGAACAACTGATTGATTGAACATTTATTCAGCTAATAAATAATAATAATAATACAACATGCTGTTCTTGTAACGAAGGCACTGATCAGTGAACAATAAAACTGTAGTGTGGATGGTCCAGCCTAAAACAAAAAAGACATTGAAGAAATAAAACAAAACAAAAGAAGAAAGAGAAATTAAAAAAAAAAAACCTTCTTGCTCTCAGGAGAAGGTGAAGCAATCGGTGCTTTGAGCAACCACATTCTAAGTGGCTATTAAAATCCTAAATCAGAACTCACATTGTTGTCATAATTGTACATGTTCGACTGAGAGACTCCTTACTGAAACTTTCATACAATAAAATGCACTTTCAAAGTGTAACCATACAGAAAACCAAACATTCAACAGACTCTGAATCATTGATATGGCACGCACATAAATATGTACAGTACCGGTGCTCTGCATACCTTCCAAGTGACCCGCATTTCGAGGGTTTGACCTGCATTTGAACACCAAAACCCGCGGACCCGCCACACCCTTTGAAAAGCCCGCATTTCACATCTCTGTAGTAGGCAAAGACAAAACAGAGAAAAAGATCAGCAGGCCTACAGAACAGACTTTTCAGCGATAACCTACAAAATTTGCGTTGACTGATTTGCCCAAAAGGTGCTACCGTTTTGCGTGTAGACACTCCTAACTTCACTACAAAAATTTCAAGGGGACACATGCGGCCCTTAAACCCCTCCTCCAGGGGGCGGCGATTCACCTTGGACAGAAGTTAGGTGTGGACCTGCATCTAGCCTCTCTGAACTGTGGAACTATGGCTCTGGCTGAATGGATAAAAAGATGGTGGGACTGGAAGAAATGAAGCTTAGCAGCCTGGAGATGTGGGGTTCGATCCCTGGCTGGGTCACAGTAGGATGGGTTTTTCATGCAAGAGCAATCTAAGGTTGTCCCATCCGAATTGACCTTATGAAAAAAAATAATGCCAAATTTGAACTAAAACTGTCTAGTGGGTAGTGGCTGATGCATTTCTCTGTGATGTTATCAGCTGGAAACTTGTTGAAACTGTACATTGGTGTTTAATATTGTGAAAGTTGATTGTCTTTGTGGAAGAGATATATCTGATGGATTTTCAAAGCAACTGAAGATGTTACTCCGGTGCTGTGAAGGAGTGGAGGTGACGGCATTTCAAGCAATGAAGCTTTAGCGATTGGAAGGTTTGGGTTTCATCCCTGGCGGAGTAACAGTAAGATAGATTTTTTTTTTTTTTTCCCAAGATCAATCTAAGCTTTTCCCATCTGAACTGACCTTGTGAAAAAGGATACCAAAGTTAGCACTAAAATCGTGGTAGCCATGTGACATGACTTTGTAATGTAGAAGCCACAAGCTTTCTTCACACTTGTGATGGTTGAATGGCACCAAAATATATCTGCACTCAGTATCTGAATAAATGATGCGCTGCCATTTTCAAGCTTTTTCGAGCTATTTAAAGTTCTTCTCAGAGAGCTTTCACAGCTGATTCTTGCACTAAGGAGAAATAAAAACATGAATTTGGCAGTTTTCAGTGTTACCTCAGCATTTTGCAGTCATCATGTTTAACCTATCAGACTGACACATGCATATATCAATCTAACATTCAACCTACATGAAACACAATAGGGCTCATCTACATACCAGAGCCCAGGCTCTTGAAGCTGTTACTCTAGAAGTTCAACCAACTATTTACTTTCATCAGATATCACATGTACATTCCAGCTACAGCAACACCTACACACAGATATTGCAGGTCATTGATAACACATAACTTTCCTTGAGAGATGGAACAGTTGAGGTAAACCTAAGCAGTTCTGGTACTAATAACTCTGCAACATAGAGGAAAATCAAACCAGACACCGATGCGTCTTGACTATGTCCTTTCTTTGGAATGGGGAGCGGTGAACCTAAGCAGTTCTGGCACTAATAACTCTGCAACACAGAGGAAAATCAAACCAGACACGGATGCGTCTTGACTATGTCCTTTCTTTGGAAGGGGGAGGGGCGAACCTAAGCAGTTCTGGCACTAATAACTCTGCAACACAGAGGAAAATCAAACCAGACACGGATGCGTCTTGACCATGTCCTTTCTTTGGAAGGGGGAGGGGTGAACCTAAGCAGTTCTGGTACTAATAACTCTGCAACATAGAGGAAAATCAAACCAGACACGGATGCGTCTGGACTATGTCCTTTCTTTGGAATGGGGAGGGGTGAACCTAAGCAGTTCTGGTACTAATAACTCTGCAACATAGAGGAAAATCAAACCAGACACGGATGCGTCTTGACTATGTCCTTTCTTTGGAAGGAGGAAGGGTGGAAATGTTTGCAACATTACCTTATGATACACTTAACACCTCCTTAACACCTCCTTAAGTGCCCTCTCCCTCCAAGGGAACAACCATAACACAGTAAATACAGACATTTATTCTTAGCAAATCTCTTTGATGCATCAAACCAAAGGCTCATCAAAATAATGCATCATAAACCACAAGGCTCTTAAAGTATGCAGCTTTCATGGAGACTTGTGGAGCTCTGCAAGAAACTGCATTTTTTTTTTGGTCTTTCATGTATCAATGTCTCAGAAGGAGCCGAGGGAAAAGTAAATGTACTCTGCAGCTAACAAAACTCCTGTTAAAATTTTCAATGTGAGATGGTACCAGCATGACATTGTTTCAATGCCAAAGAGATAAAGGAAAGCTGAGCGACCCTTCACAGTGTTTCCAGATCTGCCATGAGAAATGGTAAACACTGGAGTTACTCATCATTTCTGGTGCTTTTTCAAAGAAAATCTTACTGTACACTATATTACCCATTATGAATATGACACACTGCAGGAGGGGTGAAATGGGATCCAATATTTTTGTTTGGGGGGTGCACTGTGAGATTTATCATTACTTTTTATGGTGTGTATGAATTTCAATACCAAAGCCACTGTGAGAAGAGCAGCAGTGAGATGTCTGGGATATAATGCTGAAAGCACAACTGATCAATTTTGAAAATTTTAATAGGGTAAGCACATGTATCAAAGGCACCCTCTCCCCTTCTCCTCCCTCCCCCTCCTCCAGGGATCTGCCACTGCATTTAAATCACCTGCAGCGGAAATGGAACATTGCAGAAGGATGAACATATCCAAGCTGAAACCGGAATGTTCTCCTTTATACCTTTCAGGCATGAATCTGCTATTACATACCCCTTGCTGACATCAAATGGCCTTTGACCTACATTGAAGACCAAATGGGTCTTGTATTCAGTGAGATACAACTATATACAGAATATGACATCTGTCAAAGCTTTCCTTCTTGAGATACAAGAACTTCCTAATGTGACCCTGTTGACCTCAAATCACCTTTGACTTTTACCAAAGACAATGAAAATCTTGTTTACTCAATAAGATAACTACATTCTCAAAGGGAGATATGCCTGAGTTTTCCTTCTTGAGATTGTGTTTACAATAGTTTCACTATTTGACCCCTGTTGACCTCAATGACCTTTGACCTCCACCAAAATTGAAAGTTATCTTGTAATCAATGCAGTACACTTACATACCACATATGACATTTGTCCAAGTTTCCCTTCTTGAGATATTGACTTTATAAGTTTTTCACAGTTTGACCCTTCTTGACCTAAAATGACCTTTGACTTCAAACAAAGTCAATAGGGGTCTTTTACTCAATGTGGTACACAATATACCACATATGACATCTGTCCAAGCTTCCCTACTTGAGATATCACATTTTCACAATCTGACACCTGTTCACACCAAATAGCCTTTGACCTTTACCAAAAACAATAGGGTTCTTGAACTCAGTGAGGTACACCTATGTACTAAATATGAGACTTGTCCAACCTTCCCTACTTGAGATTTCGTGTTTACAAGGTTTTCACAAATTGAACCCCGTTGACCTCAAATGATCTTTGATCTCCACCAAAATCAATAGGGATCTTGCACTCAACATGGTACACCTACATACCACATATGAGATTTGTCCAAGTTTGCCTTCTTGAGATACCATATCTACAAGGTAGGCATCACAAACACATACATACACATACACACTGTCGCCTGATAACAAAGCTTACCATTTCATCGAAACCAAAAACAAATGACAAGACATACCAGTTTTGACATTCAAACACCTAGCCCTACTATGTTTCAAATTACGACCTCTACTGACCTCACAAGACCTCTGACCTCCATAAATCACTCATCCCTGAGTCAACTTACAAATACGCATTTCAGACACAAAGTACTAGACTCCCCACAACTCACTGGTGTGAGCAACCGTCAAATGATGCAGTAGTGTGGCAAGGGGTAAGTATTTGTCTACGATGTGAATTCCACATGTGTGACCCACCAAGTAGATGTCATTTCTGGAAAATAGCAAAGAATAAGTGTCTCCAATTTCACCAAAGGATATTACAAATCAAATTCAATCAATTTGCTTTTGTCAACAGATGCAAAAAAACACCTCACTTCAAAAGTGTCAAACAACTGCTCTGTACTCATCATTCCCAATGTATTGGAAATTCACAACAAAAGTTGTTGATTACATTCAAATACCACAAACTTGCGCAGAATCCTTCTACACAAGATCTACTACCATAAGTATGTCTTGAAAAGCCACACACTGGTCTGGTCTTAAATTACTGTAAGCATACCACTGGCAATGTCATACGCAACTGAAATATGGATTAGATGCAAAAGGAAGGATTTTTCAGAAAGAGGACGCCTGCTGTGAGCTCACCTTTCACATTTCATCTAGTTCAAGCAATCAAAGAATGTACTGTGCACAATGGAAATACACAGTGCGATGTTGTCAAATGAATAGAAAGTTATAAAAGAGAAGACAAAATTTTTGTGCAGGACAGAAATTTCTTTGTGGATGGAACTTGTTTAAACATCACACTTTACCAAACCTACTGACAGAAACCAAAACAATGATCTTTGTTGAGAGGCATCAGCCATCACATGGATCCCACAAGGACGGACATGAAACAATGGAATAATCACAAGTCATCTTCACACCTATTGTCTCTGAGTGAGTGAAAGACAACTCTTCAAGAATGACTAGCCACTTCACACAGTATACAGAATGCTGTATCGTAACGTGTATTAAGGTGCAATGTTCCAAGCACACACAGCTCACGGAGAGTACATCGGTGTAATTCAGATACAGCATAGAAAAAGCATCCCAGTGGGTGCCAGGATATAAATACGTCAAAGGGATTTTACGGGAGCGGTTTTGATCAATTGATGGGTAAGAAACAGACAAATATTCCCCAAGATCAGTTTGAAATAGAAAAATTCCATGAGGGCGTTCAAATTTAATTTCTGAAGGTAGACAATGGAAAAGTGTGTTACTGCTCAAGAGACCTTAAACTGAAACATTCAATGAATTTAATGCTGGATGTGCTGTTAAATTTCTGCATTTTCAAAAGTACACCAAAGCAGTGGCTACACTTTACTTTATACTACGGTTGTTAAAAGCTATAAAACTACCATGAAGGGGTCTCTTTGTCCAAGATATAGCCTATAGTTTACAAAAGAAATGCATATGCACAGGAGTTTTGTTGTAGTAGTATTCAAGAAATGCAGCATATTTACCACAGGACCCAGTTCCACTAATAACTTTTTAGCCAAAAAAAGTAAATCACTCTTCCTTCTACCATAATTAACACTCTAATTAATGAAATTTTTCCAGAAAGAAATGGGGCATAGATGTTATCTTCCTGACTGGTATCAAACAGAAGGGATTGGTAGAAGTCTAAGGATAAAGATTATTTTTTTTTATTTCCATTAAACAGCACATCCTTCTCTTAAGGGAAAATAGGGCATTTAGAATACAACAACATGGCACACAAAGAAAACTTCTTTAATCATTGTTTAACAATTCAGTCTTATCAATTAATATCTACAAAAGCTTCATCCCCTTAAAACATTATATAGGTGATGAGTAACGGACGATACATCATTTGAACTTTGGAAAGTTTGGGTCAACAAATTATTGTTTAGCAACATGTAACTGAATTTCTATGTGTGAGAAACATTGGGCCATTGACCTTTCTCACTTTGAATAATATATCTATGTTCACAAACACTACAGTTTTAAAAATGTGGTTGTTTTCTGTCAAACAAATGCCTTATTTCCCTTTAAAGCATAAAGATACCTGTCAGGATCAATGAAACTGATGTACAACTGTACTTTAAAGGTGGCACACAGAGCTGTTTTTTGAAATTCACTAAATTTTTCCAAACCTGTGTTTCCTTATTCCTACTGATGACAAATGATCAAACTGAGAGAATCCCCATGTGGCACATAGAAATGAACAGTGATGAGTGAAAAACCAACGACTGAATTTGGTTTTTGAAAGTTGGTGTCCAGACACTTTTTTCACATTAGCACTATTTCATTTGCACACAGCTCATACAACCCAGAGCAAAAATTCAAAACTTTTGACAATTGTCATAACTAGTGCATGTGAGGCTTGACTTATTATGCTAATTATAAGCATTGTTATGGGGATGCTCCTTTCAAAATCCTCGCAAATTTTATCGATACCACTTCAATGTACCACATTAACTGTTGCACTAACAAATGATTAATGTGTGGTTAAAACACTAACCAAATAGCAACATTTATCTGCCATTAAACATCTACTTTTTAGCAAGGAGCAAGAGAGGGGAATGGGAACGATAAATTCTATTGCATGTCAGTGATTGACAAGCTATGACAATTTACTTCCCCAAAATACTACACAATAATAATCAACAAGTAGGTTCACAAATTTGCATTTTGTAGGTCCAGGCATTTGCAATAAATACAGATCTCTGAGATCGTTAACTCTGCAATTCTAACATTTGCCTAAATATGAAAACAAGATATTCTTAGTCTCCCCTGAGAGATCATCCTCAATATGTTTTCATACTTAAACCTCTGGATGATCTCAAATGAAATTTAAACTTCATGAAAAATGGATGAGGTCACCTACCTTCAGAGGACTACCAACACAACACCTTTCAAGTTGAGCACCTTTCCCTCTTTGAGATACTGCGTTTACATGGTTTTAGAACTGTCATCTATTGACCTCCCATGACCTTTGACCTCCATAAAAATGACAGACATTATCAATGTATTAAGTGCTACCAACAACAACACTTTGAAGTTCCTGCAACATTCTGCTGCTGAGATATGTCTCTACAGCTGGTTTTCATACTTTAAGCTCTGGTGACCTCAAATGACCTTTGACCCCATGAAAAACGATAGGGATCATCTACTCACAATGGACTATCCACACACTGACTGTTAAGGTTAGGCACCTTTCGCTTCTTGAGATATTAAGTTTACAAGGTTTCAAACTACGTCCTCCATTGACCTCACATGACCTTTGACCACCATATAAAATGCCAGATATCATCTATTCATCAACTGCTACCAGTGATAGAGATTGAAGTTCCTACAGTTCTACTGCTGACATATCTCCCTTAATAGGTTTTCATATTTCATGCCTGGTGACCTCAAATGAGCTTTGACCTCCATGAAATAGATAAAGATCGTATACTCACAAGAGACTACCAACATACCAATTTTGAAATTTGAGCACCTTTCCCTTCTTGAGATACATCCTGTTTACAAGCCAGGGCGTCACACACACACACACACATACATACTCCATCATCATCACATAGATTCCTTGCCTGCCTTCCACAAGGAATCAAAAAAGCAAAACAGAGCAAACTGTGAGGGGTCAAACCACACATGATTCACTGTGTGAGAGTATACTATGCTAACAGATGTCAGTGGAGATCCTTGTCTATGAGCAGGATTCAACATCTAATATTTCCTTTTCAAGTCTTGGATTTTTATAAAGAATATAAAAAGTTTGACTTGTTTTTCATGCTTTTTTTTTCAGCCTCTCTAGGAAACTGAAAGCAAAGTCAAATGTATGATGATGACTCGGATATAAGATTGCAGTACATCACAGGAACCATAGCATGTCCAGAAAACATTTCATGATCACCTTTGCACAGTAGCACTAACCAAACAATTTCCTGACAGTTAATACTTAAAGGGGGATACAATCTTCGACAGAACACTGTACCTTCCCAGCTGAATATTCCAGTTCAGTACCTTTTACACAGGTTTAAACTAAACAGGTACCTGTTAAACAGGTATCTAGAACATATATTAACAGGTTTTCAAAAGGTATTAACAGGTATTAAAGAACAGTTAGTAACAGGTACAAATGGGTACACAAACAGGTTTGAACAGGAAGAGGCCTCAACAGGTATTAATGGGTAACAACGGGTTTCAACTGATTTTACAGCTGGATGAAAGATTTTAACTGGTTTTAACATGTTTCAACAAGTTTTTACCGGTCTCAAATAGTCCCGAGAGGAACAATGTTTTCCAAATAGACTGTCAGGGATGTGCCATTAAAACTTCCAAATAGGTTTCTCAAAATAAATAAATGCAGGTATGTAGGACCTTCCTGTTACCTACACATCATCAGTCCTATTCCTCAGGATGTCACATGTAACTTGAGCACCAGGGAGTGTCAAATGTAACTTGAGCACCAGGGAGTGTCAAATGTAACTTCAGAACCAGGGAGCGTTGCTCCTAACATGAAGATCAAGGAGTGTTTTATGTTTAACATGAGAGAACCAAGGGGTGTTACACAGAACTTGAGAAATTGACTCTTACATGTAACCCGAGAACAAGGAAGTGTCCAAGTAACTTGAGAACCAGGGAGTGTCAAATGTAACTTCAGAACCAGGGAGCGTTGCCCCTAACATGAAGATCAAGGAGTGTTTTACATTTAACATGAGAGAACCAAGGGGTGTTACACAGAACTTGAGAAATGGACTCTTACATGTAACTTGAGAACAAGGAAGTGTCCGAGTAACTTGAGAACCAGGGAGTGTCAAATGTAACTTGAGAACCAGTGAGCGTCACATTTATCTTGAGAACCAGGAAGTGTTACATGTAACTTAAGAACCAGGGGAGTGTTCGAAGTAACTTGAGAACCATGAAATTTTCCAAGTACAGTAGTTTTTAAGAACCAGAATGTGTTTCATGTAACTTGAGAACCATGGATTGTTACATGTAATGTAAGAATCAGAGATTGTTCCAACTAACTTGAGAACCATGGAATTTTCCAAGTTAACTTTTAAGGAGTGAGGAAGTGTTACATGTATGTTGAGAACAATAGAGTGTTACAGGCAATTCAAGAACCAGGGAGTGCTACATGTAACCTGAGAACCAGGAAGTTTTCGAGGTAAACTTGAGAACCATGAAATTTGTCCAAGTAACATGAGAAAAAACAAAGTGCGACATGCACCTTGAGATCCAGGGGATGTTGATATTGATGGACCAGCTGCACCAAAAGGAGAACAAGAGCTGGAAGATTGAACAGTCCTTTACACAACTTTGACGACAAAATATCTCACACATCACCTCTCACTCTGAGGTTGAACTACTCCGACAATCTACTATGGAATGATGCAACAAAACTAAACATCCCTCTGGCAGGACTATTTACACTGATCTTTGAGATAATACACTGATCTTTGAGATAATATTTGTGTTAAATGTTACAAACAACGCTACAATTTTGTAAAAAATGCTTTTCCAGAGGAAATGTCTGGTCTGAAAGGAAATGGTTTGCCATAATATCTCACAGGTGATGAAACGTGCTGGTGATCCTTGACCCACAATTGCTTGACACAACAAGCGGACTTCCAAAGTTTTGGAACTGAAAATTACAGTAAGGGGAGTAAATTGGACAATGAGAGTATTAAATTTAAACTTCAATTGCCTCTGGCATTTTGGTTCAACTGGAATACACCACTATGGAGGTGGTAACTACACTTAAACAAGTAAAAAAAACAACATATATTATTTCAAACAGATATTTTATGGTGACAGTAGGACAGCAGAATGAAAGCTCACAATCCCCTCCTTCCTACCTTGTATCAAAAATCTTGAAAATTTCATTAAAGCAGTCAATATTTAGAACACCCAGGTCTTTTACATTCCAAATGCCAATGTCCACTTACCCCACCACACATAATTAGTACAGTACATACAGGTAGTCATGTCACAACTGAAGCAGGCTGACTCGTCAACAGGTCTTCTGGCTTAAGCTGGGCACTTGAGGAAGTGACCAGAGTTTACAAGTCTGAACTGATATTCTTGATCCATAAAATTTAATTTTGCCATTTCTTTGTCTGTGCAATCTGAGTAACTGCCCCCACTTGAAAAGAGTTTTAGCCATAACTGTGCTGGTATTGAATTTCATTGCCAGCCTTTTACAGTAGCTGGTGTGTCTTCAGCAATTGAACATTAAGAAAGCGAAAGATTCATGCTGTCATACTGATTAACACTTTTGCAGCAAATCATGAAATCTGAATTTGAAAAAATGAGAATCGGGAAGCCCATGTGGGCTCATCGAGGACCCTATACCATGCTGATCGTGGATGAACACCAGCGAGATTCGTTGACTGTTTCTGGAAGGTGTCCACATGATAACAAGGCAATGGTGAAACTAGACAATCGCAATGAGGACCCAAATCTGCTCCTGGGACTGCCATTTGAAGTCCCCATGTGACTGACAACAGTGTGTGCCCCAGTTTTTAGCCACCTTCCCAAAGGCTGGAAGGAGGAGTGAAGAACCTACCAAGCTCGGCAGTCCATCATCTATTGCGAGCAACCTAAAGTGGACTAGACCTTAATCAGGGAACAGGAACCCGAATAACCCCCTCCGCACCACTGTAAACAGCTGTTTACAGATGTATGTTGAATTTGAATCCCCAGAAAAAGTTCCAAGTATTTGGAATATGCCATACATTGAACATTACATTGTGATGGGGGTATTCTGCTTACCATATAAGCAACATAAACAAATGATTCGAGCAAAGTAATGAACAAAGAACGAGAGAGAACGCAAGACCTGTACAAAATTATCAAGTCAAGACCCGTTTTTCGTTTTATTTGGTTAAGTCTCCGAATGATTACCGTGGGGTGAAAAGTTGAGTTTAATCCCTTGCTGCAGGCTTGTCATGTTGTTATTGCACATACACTTCCCACATGAACAATGACAGAGGTTAAAGATCATGTCAAATTACGGGCAACTTGTCAAAATGTGAGCAAACTGTCATTTAATTAATAACCAGCTGTAAATCACAGGACTGGAAAACACAATCGTTCATTTCCTTGTGCCTCACAAAGAGGGATCAAAATGTCTGAAAAAGTTTCTGAGAAACTGAAAAAAGAGTACCAGATTGACAAAGTTCTCACAAAGGATTTATAGAAATCAATCACATCCTTCAACAACATCAGTCACATCCTTCAACACCCCCTTTCATATTATTGGTATGTTCTACATTCAGAATGCTATAAATTTTGTGCTGCTTACAAAAACTTCTTTGGTTCTCAAGTTTGCGTTTAATCCCAAAATTTATATGAGAAAGACAAGAACAATTTATGACACAGGCTCACAGGATGGTGCAAAGGGGAGGCCTAACAAGCCCAATCCAGGCATTCCTGAAGGTGACTTTGCTTCCTTTTTAAATTCTGACTTTCAGTTTCGAGATAATGATGGTCCCATTTTCCACCGAAAAGTGAACTTGAAGGAAACAGGTGAGATGTTACAGCCATAAGCTGGGCAATTATAAACTTGTTTGACTTTACAAATGTACCAATCTTTACACAAAATTATTCTCTGCTATGGCTGAGACGTGTCGAAAAAACGGACAAAAAACACGAAAAGAAAAGGATTCTCATCCAAAACGGTCCCAGAAGGGTTGGGAAGGAGGAGGATCACTAGGAATTCGACACAGGGAGAAGAAACTTGCAATTACAAGGCAGATGAATGCAGATGCAGAAAGCAGCTTGAAACTTCGCTGTCAGACCAAAAGGCTGGCAATTATGGAAGGGCGGTGGCCACATACACACACACACACAAAATTGCCAGATGCTAGACCATAGTCAATACGGAAATGCATAGGTTATATGAGGTGAGGGAGTACGCGCTGTTAATTTACAATTTTCGGTAGTTCCATTTAGTACCAATACCAGATAGTTTAATTGCCACACTGCACAAGAAAATTTGCAACTAGATTTTATTCAGTAAACCAATCAATCAGTCAATCAACCAACCAATCAATCAATCCTTCCAGCTGCTGGCTATACTTACACATCTTTGGGAGCATCTCTGGGGCAGTCGTTGGGCTCCGGCCCCGGGAACTCGTTCTCGTATATTTGAAGAGAATACGGATAAAATATCTGGAGGGTCTGAAAAAACAACAAGAAAATATTACAATCATATCATCTGTACTTCAAGGACAATTCACTGTCTTGAAAAAGTTAAGAATGTTGTCTGACATTAAAAGTTATGAATGTGGTCTGAAATTAAACACCCCCACCCACTGTGAACTGAGAGCACAGTTGATGTACAGAGATGCATAGGAGAGAAAAACAAAAGAAAGACTTCAACATGAACAAATTTTCTCCCAAGTAACTGTTGAGTACATCTACAAGAAGCCACCAAAAATTGATGTGAACAACTGTTTTGGTCAATAGCAATGAAGCAAAGATAAGGTATGAGTCAGGCACTAGGTGGGCCAACAAAGTGTGTACAGTGCTGAGACATACTGTATATGCTGGTGCTCACGCTTCACGACTACCTGCATTGTGGGTGCACGCATAGAAGCAAGCTCGGTGCCCTTTGTACCTTTAATGTGAGTCATCCATGGCCACAGATACTTATGTATGAAATAAATATGTGTTCAGACTGGAACTAAAAAAGTAAGTGACCATACTGGTAATGTAACGTCAGCAGAATTACTATTTTTTGCAACTGGTTCATCCCCCTAATGTCCTCCCCTGCATCTACAGTGGTATTTAACAGGGACATGTCCTGTGACTATACAAGGTAACAATTAGGACTATGCCACAAATGGTCACTCAAATGGCGACCCACCCTCAAAATCCCAGAAAAGATGCTGCCCATTTTGAATCTACCTGTACAAAAGAGACTGACTGCATGTGCATGTACACTTCTGATGAAGGAATTATTTCACCATGCATGCTGTCCTCATTAAATTTTTAAGCGTGTTAGGGCCACTTTCTGTACAGCTCTTTCACATTAACCAAACTAAAGTCAATTGTTTCCTTTGCTGTTATGCCTAATAACAATCGTTCAATTTAACATTTTTTGTTCTTCCCTAAGGCTGCTGTGAATCAGGAAAAGGACGCTTTACAACGTACAATTACCAGTTTCCTTCAGGTAAATATACCAGGTGAGAGGGAAAAAAAAGTTGATGTTTTGCTTTCACTTACAGCACAATGACCTAGATTTTGAATCATCTCCTAACTTGCACTATTTTCTGATCACACTGCAAATTCAGCTCCACATCACCCAAACACACATTTAATAAGCAAGAGGCCATGATTTAACAGACTTGAACATTAAATCAATTATGACGGAAGGCAACAGCGAATGTTCCACCATCAAAGTTTAGTACCTTTTCATCCTAACAGTTAGTGACATTTTCTGGGGTTACAGTTCTTTCTTTCTTTTTTTTTTCACAATGAATAATCTCAATGCACAGTATACCAAATTGTATGAGACAATGGCTTCAAATGGTACTTTCCTGGTGGTGTGGAGAGAGGGGGAAGAGATGGATACAGGAATCCAGAATGCACAAATGCATAGTATGAATTCATTGAGAGGAATTTCTTTTCCCCCATGAATTCACTTCATTCAGTCTTACAAAGGTGGGCTAGGTCTTAGAGGGCACGGTGCTAGAATTGGTTTCGAGGACCATTTGAGCGTAGGGTCAAATGTATGCATTAGTGAGGCCAGGGTTAATCCCCACAACTCACTGGTGTGGGTATTCACGAGTGACTATACTTACCCCTTGCAAACGAGGGCGAGCTAGGCCTTAGAGGGCGCGGTGTCAGAATTGACTTCGAGGTCAGTTTGAGCAAAGGTCAAATGATGCAGTAGTGTGGCAAGGGGTAAGTATACGGCTACGATGTGAATGTATATGTCTACGATGTGAATCTAACAAGCATGAGGCAAGTACCTGTAAGTGCAAAATGCTTGGTTATTGTAATATTAATGTATCATACCACCAATTGAGATGTGCAATGACATCTGCTGACCTAAGTTGATGACTGATACTGTAGGTATAAATCTGAACATGAACACAGTACAACAGAGATATATTGAAGAGTTTCACTACATACCAAATATCAAATCTGTACAGCTTTCACTCTTGACCCCTGTTGTTCTCAAATGACCTTTGACATCCATCAAAAACAACAGACTATTTGAATTCAATGAGGTACATACAATGAGGTACTCTATACGATACACCCACTTAACCAAATATGACATATTTGCAAGTTTCTCCTCCTGAGATAATGTGTCTACAAAGTTTTCACTATTTGACTCCATTGAAACCAAATGACCTTTGACCTCTACCAATAGGTTTCTTGCACTCAATAAGGTTCACCCACGTATTACATATGAGATCTGTACAAGATTTCCATGATGAGATATTGTGTTTATAAGGTTTTCACAATTTGACTGCTGTTGCCCCTAAATGACGTTTGACCTCCACTAACAATGATAAGATTTTTGTACTTAATTAGGTACACCCACACACAAACTATATTTGATCTGTACAAGTTTCCTTTCTTGAGATAATGTGTTTACAAAGTTTTCATTATTTGACCCCTGTTGTCCCCAAATGACATTTGACTGCCACCAAAAATGATAAGATTCTTGTACTTAATTAGGTACACCCATAAACAAACTAAGATCTGTACAAGTTTTCTATCTTGAGATACTGTGTTTACAAGATTTTCCCTATTTGACCCCTGTTGATCCCAAACGACCTTTGACCTCCACAAAAAACAAAAAGCTTCTTGTACCAAATGTGGTTCACCCACATACCAATTACGAAATTTGTACGAGCTTCCCTTCTTGAGATATTGTGTTACAAGGTAGTCGTCACAGATGTACATACAGTACACACTCTCATACACCCGAACATACACACATACTGTACATACATTCACCTGCATGGTTACAAAGGTTTACGATTTCATAAAAATCAACGTCGAAATAATTGAAATGTCACAATAATGATGAACATCAGCGCTACATTCCATACAAAAGGTAGGAAGGTAGTGTATCCTCAGGCCTCATATTGACTAAAACTAAGGAATGACACACTGAGAGCAGAATGCACATCAGGTACTGTAGATTTGAAAGAAATTTCATGCATTACTTCCATTACCAGCATTACAACATTGAATGCATTACACCATTGAATGATTTCATTACATGCATTACTCCATTTAATGCATCACTCCATTTGTCTACTTTATTTTTGTTGTTCTGTGTTACTCTTTTCTTTTTCTCTTAAGTTTTTTGCAGTTCTGACTCTGCAAAAAAGATTTCAACTAAAAAGCCAAAAGGCTCAGTGATTCCTTGCCTCATGATATATATTGTAACAAACATGAATCGCCCACATGACAAGCATGAGATCCCACACAGTTATCCTACTTGAGATACCATCTTAGTAAGGTCAAAACCTTTTGAATTCTCGTGACCCAATATGACCTTTCACCTCCACTTAAAATGATAGGGATCACCTACCCTATATGGCCATCAACACACTAAATATGAACAATTCACAAACTAAGTATAAGATCCCTCACATTTATCACCCTTAAAATATCATGTATACAAGGTTTTGACCTTTTGTCACCCAAATAACCTTTGACCTACACAAACATGAGAAAACTCCAAAACGGATATGATGCTGCAGGGGAACAAATTATATTTTGTCGTGTCTAATAACTTGATAAAAAAGTAAACATGTTTATTTAATCAAAATTATAGCACTTTATTTTGTCGTGTTACAGCTATTGGTGGCAGCTCTTTCGTATTTGATTTTTTGGCGTGATGCCCTTCCAAATGGCTATGAGTCCTTGAAAATTAGCAAAAACTGATAACCCTATTAAACCAGAATCTAGCATGACTTGCAATTTTGCCTTTAGTCTCAACACACAGTACAAGTTTCCTTGGTTTGATACACAGTAGTCATTTGTTTAAAGCTTAGCTGAACGACTGTAAAGTGAAATAGGGCATTCAGAATACACCAACATGGCGTACAAAGAAATTCGCTTTAACCATTGTTAAACCATTCAGTCTCATCAATAAATATCTGTCAAAGCTTCATCTCCTCAAAACATTATGCATGTGATGAGTAACGGATGCATCATTTGAATTTTAAAATGTTTGGGTGCACAAATTATTGTTGAGCAACAAATAAGTAAATTTCTGATCTGGGAGAATCTTATTTCTTGAAAATAAGGCTACTGTAATTGGTTATTCTGAATAATCTATCATTTTATGTCCACAAATAATGGTTTTAAAAATATGGTTGTTTTCTGTAAGGCAAACGCCCTATTTCCCTTTAAGGGCTAAACAGAGACACTGTTTATACAGTAAATGATTAAGTCCATTGTGCACCTGGCTCAACAGACTGTATGATTTATTCTGGACATTGTGGTTTCTACTAGCAGTCAACTGTGATAAATTATGTCAGATAACAGTGGCCAATTTGAACAGAGGTGGGTCAGTTACAATTTGATTCATTCAATTAAGCAATCACAGTTCATGCACGCTCAAGGGTATTTGATCCAAATTATCAGTAATTTAAGCCGTGTTCCCATTTGAGTGAGCGCGGTGGATCATGGTTTTATTGCATCGAGTGGTGTCGAATAACTTGATCCAGAACCGCGTTCCCATTTGAGTGAGCGCGGTAGATCAACATGTTATATGAACACATTGCGTAAGCACGAAAAGGTCACCAACGTTTACAAGTCGGAAATCGCACACTAGCACTGTATCACAAAAATGTACATGTGCGCGTGTTGCTAACTGCATGCACACTACAACAGCAGCATAGTATTGGTCATATCATAATTTTGCAGCTTAGCACTAACTTTGGGCCCACGTCCACGACGTACTGAGGAGCGTGAGGTATTAACACATGTCAAGAACGTCATTTGTTTTTTAATATGGAGGTAAACATTGCTGGTTTGGCAAGTTTGCTCGTGCTTCTATCTCAGTTAAGAGTTTATTACATCGAAGGCAGTTGACCACTTGACGAATGTTGCTCTTGTTGCACTAAAATGCCATTCGGCAGTTTATATACACTTTATATCAGGGGTTCAATTTATCGGTAACAGAGCAGATGTAAGAAGAAATTGTTTTAAAAAGCAACATACCGAAAATAAGTCAACGAACAGACCAAATTTCTTATAAATTATCAGGGCGCAACTTTAAAATCCGTACCATATGAACGTGCTCGCTAGTTCTTTTAATTATACCTGATACCTTGTCCGATTGCTACCGATTCTAAATTAGTACCATTACCAGAATTGCAGTAACGTAGCCCCTTCTCGGTCAATCAGTAGCGAAATACAGGCAGAAAATGTGCGCAGTACATGTACACTACACTACTGCACTATGGTGTATACACTTGCCCCACTAGTGACGTGCCCAGTGAGGCTTAAGTTAGAACTAATTACCCGCGTTTGCCACCGGAAAGCAAATGCATGCCGGGAAGGAATAAACCGGAGATCCAGGGTCACTTGATCTACTGATGTGTTCACATTACGAACTTTGATCCAGAGCGGTCGATCTGATCTACCCCGATGGGTGCATCAAAATCGGTGGATCTTGATCTTGAGTGAGCGTTGTTGATCCGCGTTCCCATTAGAGTTTGATCTAGCGAGGTAGATCTTGATCCACTGCGCTCACTCAAATGGGAACACGGCTTATGTCCTTTTTATAAAGCTAATAACCCGTGGTATATTTAATAAATTCCAATTTACAATTCATGCATGCTCACATGTCCTTATAAGGACAGTGGCATAAAGTTTGCCAAATAATAATCTTTGATGACAAATTTAATGTTGTCTTAATCTTTTCTTTATGGTTATCGAAGAGACAATGTTGGTATGTACTAAAAGAAGTTCTCAAATCAACAAGAGGATTCTACATTACAAGTATAAAATTCACTAGAAAGACCGTTCTTTAAATATTTTAGATTTTCACATTTTCACCTCCCATTTTCACCTCTGCCAAAAAAAATAGGGATCATCTACTCGATATGGGCAATCCACACCCTAACTATGAGATCTCTCACATTTATCGTTCTGGAGATATCGTGTTTACAAGCAATTTTCAAGGTATTTACCTTCTGACCTCTGGTGACCCTTGTACTCAATAAGATACACCTACACACTTCGTATGACATCTGCTCAAGCTTCTCTTCTTGAGATATCGAGTTTACATGGTTTTCACAATTTGACCCCTGTTGACCCCAAATGACCTTTGACCTCCACTGAAAACGAAAGGGTTCCTCTACTCAACATGGTACAACTACATACTAAACATGAGATTTCTACAAGCTTCCTTTCTTGAGATATCGTGTTTACAAGGTTTTCACAATTTGACCCCTGTTGACCTTTGACCATATATATATACTTCTGGAGATATCATGTTTACAAGCAATTTTCAAGATATTTACCATTTGACCTCTAGTGACCCCAAATGACCTTTGACCTCCACCAAAAACAATAGGGATCATCTACTCAATAAGGGCAATCTACATGCCAAGTATGAGATCACTCAGAGTTACGCTTCTTTAGATATCGTGTTTACAAGCAGGCGTCACACACGCACATACATACATACATACACACACACACACACACACGACATCACCATCGCATAGATTCCTCTGCCTTCGGCAAGGAACCAAAAACCAATCAATGCTTACATTTTAATCAGAGCTGATGTTTAGTGGAAACCCTGGCCATTCAAGACATCAAATTCTCGATGGGAAGGACCAAATTTTGTTACAAAAGGGTTGCAGACAATTGACTTCAATGAGTGCTTGAATCACAGGAAGATTTCATGTACAATATATCTGAAACAATGTCAGGTGGCTTTCTGTGAATTGGCAATTATGAAAACAGCACAATGTGTGTTCATGGTACAGCAAACTGGAAATGTAAAGTCATGACCTAATTTTTGGCAGGACAGCTACGTAAAGTTTGAAAAGAATGACCACAATTTACGATAAATTTGTCCCACAGGCCACCTGCATGAAATTGCTAAAATTTCAACACAATTTTCAATTTTATCATTATGATCTTACATGACAGACAGAGATGTTCCTAAGGGTCTTGAAGCTATTGCAATACTGCCTTTTTCAGCTCATAATCATTTCCTTCCTAAACAAATGATTGATCGTAATCATAGGAACCTGACCCATGTTCAACTGCCACATAGCAACTGATGCAGAGATACAGCTACAGTACAGTACTGCCATAGGCTTTACACTAATAGGCTCTCTCTCATTCTCTTTGTTTGCTGAAGAAAATTGCATTTTTGTTATGTCCTGAAAGTAGGTATATACAAACAAAACAGATACGTTTGTACGATAGGCCTAGAACCAGAATTTTTACATCTTCACAAGCTAAAAATTTGGTTTCATGCATTTGCAATATCCGACCATGTATACTTCAACAATCGCATGCCAGTAGGCGACTGATTATACCAGCAGATTCCAACAGGCTGCATTGCTTCTATCAAGTTTCGTTGTGCTTCAGTGCTTTTTACTCCACTAAAATAAGTGAAAGACAAAACCATTCTTGGTTTTCAAAAAAAGTCTCCTGATTTTGGGTTGAATTATACACAAGCCCAACTTAAAGGCAGTGTTCCAAAAAAAATTCAAGACAGATGGAAAATTTTGCTTGGTAAGAAGTTTGAGGGGAGTGGGTTCAACTTAACCTACAAAAATTTTTCAATATTGTAGCTCCTACATGATGCAAAATGGTGCCACTAAGAGACAATTTTTTTCTCTATTTGAAATGGCAGAAGCATGCTGTCGACAATTTTGGCCATGTCATGAGGTGGTGCTGCTGCAGGAGGGAGACATTTCTTTGGGGAGTCACTATTTCAAAGGACAGTATTAAATTTTCACTCAGGTCTTGGCTGCCGCTCGATTGCCAATAATCACAAAAAAGAAAGAGGTTAAACAAACTGAACTTGTTTGCTTGAAATTGAGGCCACCTGTCCCTTTAACCCATTTGCAGATTTATGTCTTAATGGAATAACAAATAAAAGTGGGCAAGATTTAGGCTTGCTTGCACTGTAACAAGCAGATCTGCACATTGAAACTGAAAATATACATAACAAAAAGCACAATTAAGTGGGATGATAATAGTACCATGTAGAAAATATTCCAATCAATGCCAACAATCCTTCCGCTCAATTTTAACAGTTTTTTTTTCAAATACTTTGCCGTCAAGCACGGACAGTCTCCCTTCAGTTATCTCCTGATGAAAATCTACCAGCAAACAGCACTTTGTCATATATGCTTCTGTCATTCATCAAAGATACAACGAGACTGGAAAGCCAATTTAACTGAGCCTGTCAAAAACAAGTGCCAATGGCAATAAAAGCCTGCTGAGGGATATTGATTAAGTGCTGGTACAATTTCAAAAATTAGGGATGAAAAAGTATCGTTAGTACCTACCATACCACGCCATTCATGGTGCACCTCGTTCTAATGTACGTATTGTTCAACTCTCACCAAACTGTTCAAAGAACAACCAGTATACTAGCATGCCTCGTAATTGCACTTCGATTTTAACCACTTTTTTTTCCGTCAACACACTTTACAAATGTATATATTTTGGAGCAGACTTTATTTGCCTGAGAGGGCCGAAGGTAGCTCAATGCTACTCCAACCACAAAACTTTATTTCTCTTCAATTTTAACTAATATTGCCACAAGAGTTTCACTGTAAGTTGCAATACTTCACCGATTCACCACTAACATTAATTTTTACAAAGCTACTGATTTTTTCTATTTTTTTTTTTTTAATTTTTCTTAGATGTAATAATCAAACCCAATAGAATCAGTTATTGCCAGTTTGGGATACATACTCAGTCTACCAGGAAAGCTTAATCAAGCCACAAAAAAAGTGACAAAATCACTGTCAGTGTGACAATAGAGGTAAATTACCAACTGAGCCATAGTACTAAACCTACCTAATGATAATTAATCCCATATTGATTTTTTGCCATCTATATCAACATTACTGATTCTGTTGAAAAGTTCAGAGCTTGAAATATTGATGATGATTTATTGTTTTCTGACAGATGCTCCAGTTCTCCAATCTATTGTTTTGGTGGCTTCATTGTTTCATTGAAGTTGATGGCTTCAAATGGTTTCCAGAAATCACACAGACTAAGACTTTTAAACCTTTAAATTGCAAAGGTCGCGTTTAGGAATCCCTTGGTTTGCTTTGGAAAAACTGAGTTCAAATTTGTGAAGTAAGGATAATACAGTGAATGTGCCCTTGCACTGCCAATTAGAGCCAAGTTGTTTCTTTTCTGTCAAAGAATTTTTATGTCAAGCATGAATTAAGTCACAAATTTGTGTCACATATAAAAAGAAAGAGAGGGGGGAGGGGATCCCCTACAGTCTCTTTCCTCGCTCTCAGGCCTTTCAATGCCTAATGCTTTCCCCAGAGGCAGTCTGTGGTTGAGCTGTCACGATTGCCAATTATGCCACACGCACGAGCATCCATTAATTTCTTTTTCCACCACCTCGCGTCAGCGGAAATTGCTTTTGAGACATTCAAAAAATGTCTAAAAGGAGTTTAAATTTATACTTGACATATGAAGGGCATTGGTTAACAAAGAGTAAATGATCTCATTTTAAACCTTTTGCCAAAGCATATTAACATCTCCTTGAGCACTGCAAGAGCTATCAAGAGAAATTGTTTTGCTTACAAGACTTCAGTTAGCATTTTCAATAAAAAGATCACATTATTTTTACTTTTATTCTCTTTGTTGAAATAATTTTGCATACATGTAGATGCTATAATTGAAAGTCTTCCTCCTTATTCTGTAGATAGTGACTTTGGCAACCCTATCAATTTATACTTCAAAGCAACTTCTTATGGACAAAAATGTCCTGAAGATACATGTATACAGTATGTACTATACTTTCCCATGGTTGTTCGCTTGCCGGTAATATCAGGGAGAAATGCTACAAGAAACGAGAAATGGTAGAATGAGATGGTGGCACTGTCAGGGAGTGATCAGACAGTGCAGTGGAGAAAGGTTTATGACAGGCCAATAGACTTACTAAATGTAGTGAAGGGGGGTCCATCATTTACCATGGTACCTGAAAATATAACTTATGGCACAAATTCACAGTGAACTCATCACACAACATTTTGCTTTCCACGCCATTCTCACACACAGGCATGGCAACAAGGTGTCCTTAGGCACACATCCTGACTTTTGTAACACCCACAATAAATTCTGTCAGTTGCTCATGAATGCAAACAAGCAAGTCTATTGCTTAGTGACTTTAAAAGACAATCAAAAGGGATTTCTAGAGGATAAACAACAGTGTTAGCATTGGGTACCCAGGTACCCACCCAACCATGTCAGGATCGAGTCCTGAAATCGCTACCAGGATCCAAAGTTTCATCAACTTACACTGCATGTGTGACGAAATTCAGTAAGAACAACTTTGTCATACCTGTATGTATGACACATGGAGTTTATATACAGGGTACTAATGTGTACAGCAGACACACATTCACATTCGCCTTCAGAACGACCTCAAAACTTAACAGAAATTATATTTTACATAAGCATCAGGTACCCAGGTCTGAATTTTGAACCCAGTGCAAACACTATCAAACAATTTCAACTTCTTTTTCACCACTGCAGACAGTACATTTTTCTTGGCTTACAAAGCGAAGTCTTCACATATGTCTGATCTGGGTCTAGATGCACTAAATTGGTGAATAATTCTTCATTTTTGCAAAGAACTGTTGGCCTGCCAGGGTCAAGACAAATCTTTCAGCATTTATTCCAAACATAAATTCTGAAGAACTGGCCTAGAGCTACATTACAAGAAACTCATAAGTACATCTGTTCTTACAAGAGAAAAGGAAACAGTTTATTCACCTAATATTAACTTTTAAACTGTCTCTAGACTTGCCGACAATCAAAACGCTCTGGGCAAAGTGCAGAAGAGGATACACAAGTCTGGTACCAAAGGCAGTCTCCAACAATGGAAAATGCGCAAACCTGTGTTTACGACAAGCCACTATGACTCCACAGTGACTGTAATTGTGATGCAATGATTTGCCAGTTTGAGGTGTTGATGCTTTTTCAAGTAAATGGAAAGAGAAAGGGTTTCATGTTGGTTCGAAAGTTGATGCAGTGTAAGCAATATGTGCCATCTGCATGCACAGTTCCATGAAAGAGAGCAGATGGGAAAGTAGATGGGAGTGCAATTGTTGTGATGAAACAGGCCAGTGAGGAATAAAGTCAATTTGAAAAATCCTCAAAAAGATGAGAAAAGAAGTAGATTGAAGCAGATGCAGAAGCGTAACATGAACTTCGCTGCAAGACCAAAAGGCTGGCAATTACGGAAGGGGGATGACCTGATACACATACTCACACTCACACATACACAAAATTGCCAGATGCTAGACCATGGTCAATACAGTAATGCATAGGATATATGGGGTGAGGGATTATGGGCTGTGAATTTGACATTTTTAGTGAATCAAACATCATCATAGTAAGAACATTGATCTAATGGATAATTTTTTCGTGGAGCAAAGTGCAATCTTTAATCCACTGGGCCAGAGGTTCTCACCTGGTTTGGACAATTTGATGCGATGAACTTAAGTGTCTAAAACCAATGCACCTCTCATCACCAGGCTAGAGTTGACTGGCTATCTTTGACACTTTCCTGAGAACTCCCTAATGTGTTATCTGGAATAGCCCCTCCTACTCTAAATTAACACTCTTGGCCTCATTCTCTTCACCTCAATTCTTCAAACTCACCTGACAAAAGTCAACGGCACGTACAACGTCGTTTATCTCCTCCGAGTAATAGTCGTGGCTGAATACCAGCAAGGCGTCGCCGATGTCTGTGGCTCTGCGCAGAGACTCGATGAGGAACTGGAGGTACTCCAACCTCTTGTGGACCATCACCAGTATCACAATGCTCTCCTTGGACCTCCTAGGGAACTTGTTTAAGTTAAGGATTCTTTGCTGGTGGTTCACCTCCAGAATTGCTTGCTTTATGTGAGCATTTGGTCCTTTTAAATTACTACTTATATTTACATGAATGTTGGATTCTTTGGGATTTTTTATGACATTATGAATATTATTACTCCTACTATTATTATTTTTATTAACATGGGGTATATGATTGAGGGGAGTCTTGGTAAAGATAAAGTTTTTCTCCGGGACAACTGGGTCCGGGCCTGCTTTGATGTCATTCACAACATTGCTGTGCAGGTCCCGCTTCCCGCTTTTGGGCTTGTCCAACCTTATGGATTCTCTTCCCTGGTCCAAAGGGAGACCATCTCTATCATCTGTGGTTGTCAATATGAAAGACCAGACACCAACCAAAGTCAGGAATAAGATTCCTGCTCCAATACGACAAAGTCTTTTTAACCTCATCCTCGGCTGTGAGGTCTACTGACAGATGGATGGGTCACCTTCTGGCAGAATCTAATGAGCAGAAAAGACAAAGGCAAGAAAAAGAAAAAGTCAGTCAAGAAAAAGTATTACCAACACTAGTTGTGTGTACCTTCATGTACACATGGAACAACTTGTTCAGAAATGTTGACAATCACAGAGACTATTGCTGACAAGACTTAGGACATTCAACTTGGTTATCCCTGTTGCCTGCCCATCTCACCCCTTCCAGTTGGGTACATACACGATAAATCAAAACAGCTGAGCCACACCTGTTGGGGAATCTCAGGCATTCCTATTTGATTACCCATGTTTGATCGACGATTCAGTTGTTTGAATAACTTTTCGTGTAGATCCATCCTCCAGAGAATTCACACTGTGATCCATGTTCCTGGATTTTATCTGGAGTGTGCAAAACATTCACATCTTAGTATACCTCCAGAGTGAGATCTGCTTTCTGTACTCCAGGAGAAAGACCAAAGATTCGATGACTATAGCTAAAGAAGTTAAATCCACAACACTGCTATAAAATCCCCACAATTCACTGGTGTGTGTATTACAAGTGAGCATACATACCCTTTGCTTACCCTATGGCATTGCGTGACCTCATACAAAGTGAAAGGAGAAGGTTTAGCACTGCACCCTTTCAGCCTAGGCTTGGCCTTCTTGGGCTGAGTGAGAAAAATTTGGGTGCACATAGAAACTCTACATAACCCGGGATAGGTTACATTTGAATAAAGATTTTACACCATTTACCTTTCCTGCATATTTCAAACCAACTCTTTACTCATGTACTTTTCTTGCAGTACTAAACTAAAACAATTCAAAGAATGAAATTTCTACCAAAAATTTGTCAGATTTTATTCCATTCAGACCTTTATCGAGTGTGAAATTGTAAACTGTACTGCTTACATAAGTTTGTGGGACTAATACCTGTCTCTTCAAAAGAAGGTTTTCTGTCTGATTCTGGGGTTCTAATGTTTAATGAGGCAAGACAAAAGTGCAGACATGACAAAAGCAGTATATCTTTTTAGTTTTTACCCCAATATATTTATCCTTCTGCAGTAACCATCAAGAAAAATACGAGTGATTAAATAACAAATACAGGCAATTATAGAATTGGTTATGCAGTCATTGTGTGGATGCATGTACGCTGACTGCAAACTGCCATGAACGGTCCTGCCACAGCAGCTTGTCAATATTCACGTGCGTGAGCATGCTATTGTTAACCTTGTTGCACAGTGCATAATGTACCTTTCGTGTGTTAACATTTCGCACTTTTCAATGTTATAGAAGATACAACACTGTCAACAAAGTAGTGTACAACCTAATGGTGTCCTCTACTTACAGTATCTCTCAAGAAATACTGTTACTTGTCAGTTACAACAAGATGATGTGTTTAAGATCAATGCCATTCCCTCACTATTAAACTTTATCAAAAGTTTAGCAAGAGTAGTTGCATATTGCGGTGGATTGATGCTTGAACTTTACCTCCCTGATTTATTACGTTACTGACGCTAAAGGAAATGCATCACAACAATGACGGGAACATGTAAACAAGCTCACTCCACGGGATTAAATATATTACGGAAAGGAATTCCCACATCCTCAGGGTAAATACTTCCATAAATATGGCAATATGAACTGATTTTGTACTGATTAGCCAAGCAGATGCACTAACAATGGTTACATCCAAAGCTTGTGGTATTGATAGAACTGCACAGTTGGAGTCGTCATAGGTTTTTACACAACCTGCAATAAAGTCAGTGTACAAATATTTTGCAAACACAAACCAAGAGTATGAATTTGTAATATTACACACACTGCAGCAGAGGGTTGACAAACTATTGTTAGACACTGTCCTGAATAAAGGAAATGTGGTACCTGTCAGAATCATGTTTCACAAGAATTAAGACTGAGACTCCATGAAATACAGTGAATTGGCCACTTGTAAAGCTTATTTGTGAGGGTTCCATTGAAAGAGTTAAAACAATAGCTTGGAGGACTCATGTCTTCTTGACTCATCCCATCGACACCGCTCTAGTACCAATGTATCAGAGGCAGCTTCTTGTACACTGTTTGGGGTTCTCATTGGGTACTGTCCCACCACTCTCCCCTATTCTTTGGCACAGTGTTCTGGGGTTATATTCGCAGAAGGTACTGCCCACCTCTTGTGCACTGTTTTGGGTTCCTGGTGATGCTATGTTATCCCCTTTTTGTGCACTCCCTTGGGGTTCCTGGTGGGTACTGTTGCCACCTCATTCTTGTTCACTTTTTGGGGGTTGCCTGTACTTGCTGTCCCACACCTTCTTGGGCACTATTTAGGGGTTACTGGACGGTATTGTCCCACATCTTGTTATGTACTGTTTCGGGATCAGTGGTGGGTATTATCCTCGTCCTTCCAACGCCTTGTTTAGGGGTCACCCAAGGGTATTGTCCCGCCCATTCTTGCATACCGGAGGGGAGTGTCCCACCCACTGGGTCAAGTACCATCTTGAAACGGCTGCTCTGATGTCATGGTTGTGTTGAAACAGACAGCTGTGACTGCATAATTAATTATCCCAAGAGCAACCTGGTATGGATATTAAAATCAAGATCCTTTCCTGATACTTATTTGGCTAGTGGAAGAGGAAATGACTTCAGTATGCAAACTGACTTGTAGATATGAAAGAATATTGAACAGTGTATGAGGGGCAAAGTACTGACTTCAAGATGAAGAACAGGCCATTTTTACAGATCCCGAAACTTTTACAGTCATTTTAAACCTGAACTATGAGTACGCTCAAGCACTAGATGGAAGAAGAATCACCACAACTCACTCGCATGTGTATTCACAAGTGACATGTTGAGGCTCTGAAAGTGGTGGACAAATGAGGATAGGCTTGGGCATATAGGACATGGGGCTGGACATTTATTCAGGTGCACTTTGTACGAGATCAAACAAAGCATTAGTGTTAGCAAGTGGTAAGTATATCTCCTGAATTCCCTAGGAGGTCACAAATTTTGACCAGAACAGGTGAGGTGCAACTACTGCACTGTGTAGAGACAGGTAAGTGAGGAGGGAAGTCATTATTGCAAAGTCAGCTTCACACACAACTAGCTTTGCTAAGTGAACTTTCTGAAAGTCTGTCGATTGAGAATATGTAGTATGTGAGTGGCAATCCACTGGATGTGCAGAAAATGATGCATGACTCAACATGCATGAATATCGGTGTCCTGTATCTGTTGACGATCTGAATCCTACTCTACGGTCTGTTAACTTTACATCGTACCTGTCTCGCAAATCGTTCACTTGTTTGGTCGGTGAGTACTGTCGTGTCACGTAGCTTCCTAGTCAAGTTCACACATCACCGTCATCCTCAATACCAGTTGCATTTCCTGGTAAACAGTTGAGAAACTTTCACTTTGTAACAACGAGTGCCACTTCAAATATGATGTAAACTTGATATGGGGCTTTTCTTTCTTTCCCCTACTCCCCAACCTTATTTTGTTTGCTATGCTGATGAACAAATGGAAGAGGTGACAACTCAATACTGAGTTCTATGCCAGTATGCACAGTAAGCAAATTATATTGTGCATGATATAAACAGGCAACTGGTGTCACCACCAAAGCAGACTTGGGCCACATGGGCATGTTGTTTTGTCTTAGAGCAATGAAATCTTTACTACCATCTCCTGCCCTGGGTTAATCTGGCATTCTTGGGAGCTGTACAACAGTCTGATAACACACATGCTGAAACAAGAGCTCTGGGATGAACCACTACTACTATATCTACACTTTTTCAGAAATGACAAAATTGTTGCTATCGGGTAATCAAAGGCCAGTTGGGGAGTTATTGCTAAAACCGTAATGAATCCAAATTCTGCCACCATTAAGGCGAGACAGTGGCAGTGGGCTAGAGTAGCCTACAAAGACAGAAGTGTCAGAACTTCAAATTAATCACCAAGAAAAAAAAGTGAAAGAGGGACCAGCAGTTATGAGAGACACGACATACATTTCTGGGAGGTTTTCTTCCAATGAACCATAACCATTCTGGAAAAGATGGAAACGATTCCAAAGAACAACCTGACTTTGCAGCAGAAGACCTGACCAAAATAAAACAAAAAGAAGCTCTTATTCAACAGGAAATGCAGGATAAATTTGGAAAATGAGGAGCAACATATTAGAAATTTACCTTTTTTCTCATTAGAGGGACAGAAACTTCAAGAAAATTTGAATTCAAACAGTGTCTTTTATTCAATTATTTGCCAAACATTGACAGTAATAGTAATTGCAATGTCTCTACCTTAATATTATTTTTACGTAATATGATCTGCTCGCATGTCTGCCCAAAACATGTGGTTCTAAATGCAAACTTCCTTCACCAAGATTTCCACGGTTTGAATATTTAGGAAAGATGAACTTACCAACAGTATCTTCTTCACTTTGAATGCCTATGTTTCCACATGCTATGCTCTTTTTAACACTTTTAACACACTGTACCTGACCTACCCCCATTATTGCAATACTGGTCTCTTCCTTCCAGTGAAGAGACAGGTAAGGTAGGCATGAGGTAAATTTTAAATTATTTTATGGACTCTGAAGATTTCCTTGGTATGATTCAAAACATCTTTTGTTTTACAATATCTACAGAGACCAGAAAACAAAACATTCGCACAAGCTGCACATCAGATTTACAACTATACATTGAAAATGAGTATTCACAGGGAACAGGGTTGGGGGAATCTGAACAATAGCTACATTACTTGAACTCAGATTCCCAGTGTGGTGTGAATGCTGTCTTAGGGAACGGGTGGGTCTAAGGGGGAGGAGTATTTTTATGCATGTAGAATATGCTGAGAGTGCAAATAGTTTAACCTTCCTTCCCTATTTCTGAGCTAAATTTTACAAATTTTTCCAGGACTTTTTAGACATTTTCCGTGAAGTTTTTATTGGATTTTGCTTCTCTTCATGCTTGTTGGGGAGTGTCAGTGACTCCTACACTCAGCCAGATCTGGATTTTACAATGTATTGTTTGTGCCACAAGGGAAACCGGAACTAAAATGTGGCAGTTGTTTTATGACCACCTTTCTTAAGAGCATTTGGAATTTACTTCCTTGCAAGCATGTCATCTAAAATTAGCAAACAAGCAACAAGACTTTAAGCTTGTGAGATATAAAGGGTAGCCTGAATTGATTCAACTTCTTGCTTGGAAACGTGACACTTAAAGAGGCTCATTGAGTTGTTGCATGAAATTCACTAAATTTCCTTAAACCTGTCGAGTTTCCTTCAAATACTAATGACAAATGGTCAAAACTAAGAGGACCCCCCAAGTGTCACACACACAAAGGAAAATTAATGGGTGAGTAATGAATGATTCATTTAAGAGTTTGGAAAATTTGTGAAAAGACACTTTCCACATTAGTACTATATATGCAAACAACCAGGACAAGTCATGGTCAAAAATTACAAAAATTTCAAGTTTTTCAAAACTATCGGATGTGAAACATGACTAATTACGCTGACTACAAGCATCGTCATGTGTTTGTGCCCTTTAAAAACCTCATAGACTGATGGATATTAACTCAATGAGCCTCTTTGACAAATTGTGCTCGGTAAATGACGGACAATTGCACATCCACTCTATTTTTGTGACTTGGTCAGACCAAGATCACTTGCAGAGACAGAAAATGTGATCAGCAATCAGTTTATGAAACGCCCACATCAAACTGATCAAGATGCATCCACAAAAGGGATTTTAAATCTGCCTAGAATCTACTAGATGTTCCTGACCGTTCTCCACTACTGTTGCACTAAAAAATACTGTAACACTACCATTAATGCTGCATATACAGGAGTTGATTTAAATGCAAACTGACTTCTTTGCACATTCATTGCCATGGAGACAAGCAACCTTGAGTTTTAACGATGCATGCATTATCTTCGGTTTCCAGCTTTTCAAGTGAGCAACTTTGTTCTGTAATAATGTCACATACACACTGCTACAATTTAAAATAAGTTGTCAATACCAAAAAAAAAAAAATTCATTCTGGTAACTAAAATACTTGAAAGAATTCACAAATCCAACACACAGCAAGATAGCGCTACCTAAAGTTGCGCCACCACAGAAGAGAATAATCCACTGAAAATTTTTTGGTATTGCACAGTGAACATCTTCATTCATATTGTAACATGTTTGAAAGGAAACAACAGCAAATATTCCTAGTTCATATCTTCATATCTGTTGTTTCTGTTGTTACCAGCACTATTATACACAATAGATGGTAGGTAGAACATGTGTTGTGATGAGACAGGTAAGTGAGGAGTTAATAAAATAAGTGGGGGGAGGGGTAATTATTGAGAAATTGCAACTGGCTCTCAGATTCAAGTCTCACTGCAGTACTGTATACTTTGAATAGTTTCATGATAAACTTAATCTCCATGAACAGCTGGCTTGTTAAAAGTTGCCAAGTTCCTGGGACTGGGCATCCCTTACCCCTTACTAAACAAAATTCTGCTATCTTGCTCTTCCCATTCCCTACAAGGAATTAAATTGCGGGAATGATCTAGTGCTCAAAATTTGCATGCAGTTCTCGGCTTTCTCTGGTATTTAGAACTGCTATGCAAAGTCAAAAAGTATATTATTGATGGAATTGGTGAGACAGTTAAGTGAAGAGTGAAGTCAACTTTTCATCACACTTTTTTTACAAAAAATAAAATGATGTTTTCCCAGTAACAAAAAATAACATTTGTAGTAGTTACTCATTGATGCAGTAACTACCACCAATAGACCCCAAGACTTTTAGAACTCATTTTTCGACTCTTGTCTACATATTAAACAACACAGAATATCTCCTGGTGTATTCTTCACCTTTATCAACGATTGCATCTGTTTTGCAACTGTTCATTTTGCTACTTACTTGATAAGTCACACTTTTTCCTTTTCTTTTTTTTTTTCCTACTTTGCTTGATTCATTGTAATTATTCCATTGAAGAGCAGTGCTATTTGGTAAAGTCACAGTGGTAATTAATTATCCAGTTTATCTGCAGTCCCTACCACCCAGTCAGTTTCCTCTATCACACTCTGGGAGAACATGACTCTGTTGCCCCCCCCCCCCCTGTTATTTTCATCATACAGCTGGCCCAGAACTTGTGCTCTATAATTAGAAAATTGACCACTTCCTACAGTACAAACACAATAGGTACATCTCACTGTAACAAATACACACGACATTAACATAGCTGAAGCAAATAGTACAAAGTTCGGGGGGCTTGTAACCTGTTTCTTCAAAATGGCTTCATCCTGGTTCTAATCCAAACTACACAACTTTGCAACTGGTATGCATGAGCATAGCTCAAAAGGTTTGGATACATGTACATATGCTTTGTGGGAGATAAATGCAGTTCGCACCATGGTGTGAAGCTCCTTCACCTGGGACGGTGTGTAGCATGTAGGAAAATTAACCGAAAAGTGGGATCTTTCAAAACTTCTTCCCTCGTCTGACCACATACTTCAGTCAATTTATAAAGTGGTTTTAATACAGTCTTTGTGGTAAATGGAACATTATGGTATAGCGTATATGCCACAGTGGTACACATGTAGGTGAGGGTGGCACAGACTCTCAGTACAGGCTATTGCTACCTTCTAGGCTTCAACAGATACATAAATGTCATATCCACACAAAGATGAGCTTTACTGAAGTGTCACTGTGGTTGGTAAACCCTTTAAACCTGATGAATTGATTGGTGCTAACATTACGCGCCTACATAATGAATATGCAACAGTACAGGTCTCATGGGTGTATCAAAAACATGTACTACTCAAGTAATCGCTCCTTAGTTGGTATCTGGAACTGAAGTATTTGGTGGAAGGAAGCACTGTACTTACAAAATAACCTATCAACTTATCACAACATTGCTGGTCAGTGATCCTGAGTTGTTTTGACTAACTGAATATTCAATACTAGTATACTTCCCATTGGCTTGTTCAAAGAAACATACCTTTGATTTGAATGAAAATTGTCAACCACTACATTATCGTATTCAACACTTTTTGTTGTTGTGTTAGAAGAATTTGAAATCATATGGCAGAATTAGCCAACTGAGATCTATTTATTTATTTTACCAAACTTTCGTAGATGAAATTTTGATGTTTTTCCCTTCGCCTACACACGCAATCACTTTAAGTGGCACCATTGCAGTGCACGGATGTACTGAAACAGACAGAGCAGATCAGACACATAAAATACTACTGTACTATTAGTATTATTTTTCTGCTTGGATGCATCCTTTTATTCTCGAATATAATGGACTATTCTGCACCTCTAATATTCCTTTTTTTGTCTCTCTGGTAAAGCGAGTGCTGAATAAAATAAAAGACATAAACAGGGAACAAATGTGCAGTACATCTGAAACCTTCAGTAACAGTACAGTGCAACTATTTTCCTTTCAAAATTTACAAATGTGTGGTCCCTCAGTTTTCACTTCCTTCTGATCTACTACATACAAAATATTCTGCCCATGTTCATGTCTGGTTATAGGTTATAATTTGTTACTGCTAGCTAAGAGAATCCCCACAACTCTCTGGTGTGGGTACTCATGAGCGACTATACTGTACTTACCCGTCCCTTACTTATGCATCAGTTTGAATTAGCTAAAAATGTCCTCGAAAACAATTCTGACATCGCACCCTCTAGCCTAGGCTCACCCTCGTTTGGCTTTCGTATATATGTCTACGATGTGAATTAAGATACACTTATTAACTAAACTACAGTGATTTGCATACATGTTTAAACATGCATACCCATCTATCCACATACATACTTTCCATACCCCACATGTAAATGTTTCTTCTTGTCAAACAAACACCTTCCTGAAACAATGCTGACCTAAACCAAAGTTCTTGATAATGTGAGATGCTATGGGCATGTAAAGGCTGAGTGTTATCTTCCTATACCTGGAAACCAATGCCATCAGTGTAGGCCCAAAGACAGACCGAACATAATACTCTTTAGGGCAAAGAGAGTCTCATCATATCTTTCTTTTGGCCACCTTTGGTGTCTCAATCTTCTTTTCAAAATTCTGCCAGTTTCAACATGTCTGTGGTATCTACTACAATATAGTTTATTTTCAAACTACCAACGATTACTATACCACACCATCATAGCAGCCAGACAACTAGAGGGCAGGAGCTGTTTACGATCAACCACTCATTCAAACACTTGAGGTAGGGGGAATCTGTACAGCACTTAGAAAGAGCTTAAAAAGCTCCCATGGAAAAAGATGCGGGTAATGCATAAATTGCCACTCCTGATGTTTTTCACCCCTATCTTTTGATTCTTATCATCAGTGTATGCACAAGTGCAGTGTGTATAGTGATCCATCTGAGAGGCTACACAGTGAGCGGATACTGTAACAACTATCAATTACCTCTTGTGTCGAGAGTAGTTGGCTTTATGCAGGGTGAAATGAAGAGAGTGCACTCTTCAAGGCACTGTTTCCGACCATTTTCCAATCCAAAGGACCTTTTCTAAAATTTCCTCACAAGCGCCACAATTTAATTTCTCAAAATACAGTACATGAACCTTTGTGACCCACCAGTGCTTCCACATAAGGGGGAAAAACTGACTTTAAAACAACCAAAAATAGCATACAAAGAGAATAGCATCAATCATGATTAAACCATCCACTCTCATCACTAAACATCAGGAATAGCTTCACTTCTTCAAAACATTACACATAAGATAGGTTACAGAAATCAGTCATTTAAATTTTACAAAGTTTGGGTGAGCAAATTATTCTTGAGCAACAAAAAACTGAATCTTGTGAGAAACTTATTTCTTGAAAAGAAGGCTACTATCCTACCTTGCTTTGACTAATCTATCTCTATCATTCTGTGCCTGTTAATATCAGTTTTAAAAATTAGACTTTTCTTTCTGTAAAACAAACCAATATTTTCATCTTCAAGTTAGATCATGGGAAATCAAATTGCCATGTGTGTGACCCAACAGAAGGGTCATGTACGGTCGGTCACAGTGCAAAATTATAGTGTTGCCTGTCACTGTAAGTTTGGGATTTACTGGGAGAGTGCATCGTGCATTGATATAAGTACAAGAGAAATAGGAAAGTCTTTTTCACTGACTTTCTCCAACCACACCATAAAGTCACATGTATAACTCAAGTTTTCAGAGAGAGAAATGTCGCAAAAACAAAACCAGCAGCATCTAGAAACTAATCCATATTCCTCAGTCATTTTCCTGTTAGAGAGCACCTCCTCCAGCCACTGAATTTTGACACCTGATTTAAAAGAATAGTCCAAGCAACACATATTAATAAATAATGTACAATATTCTCATAAACTCCATAATAATATGGAACAAAATGTCAACAACTCTCAACCTGCCTCAAGCCTTCTTCAAATCAAGTACGGATACTGATCGTTGGAAGCCACCGAACTTTTTGAACAGGCCAATTAACCAAGTTTCTCACTCCCCGCAACTCACTGGTGTGGGTATTCACGAGTAAGACTTCACAAGTGACTATACTTACCCCGTTGCTTCACTGATGCACATTTAGCCTTGCTCTAAATGTCCCCAAAATCAATTCTAGCACCACGCCCTCTAAGGTCTAGCCCTACCTCGTTTGCCTTTCGCTCAGGTCTGCTCCACAAGTTTGTCCGACCCTCCCAATTTGCCTCCTGCAAAGGTGCTTGAAACCTCTAAATCTTGAGCAATCTTGTGTTTTGTTTATATTATATATCATTTTCTAGCATTATTGATTCTTTCAAAATTCGTTCTCACTCATCCAAGTAATTTGTGCTTGAATTTTTACTTCATGCACGGTGCCTTGGGCAGCTATCTTATCCTGTCGCAGCACACATAGTCCGTAACCTATTCTCTTTGTATGTTATGGAATTTACACTGGGGTTTTGTGCAATCTCCTGTTAACATAATTTTGTACGTATTAGTTTACTTAATTTTATGTAACAAATCAAGTATGGCCATTGAAACCACCATACTTTTTAAATAGGCCAATTTAACCAAGACTACGACATAGAGGTCACACAAAAACAAGGGCGAACAAAATCATTGCGAGACTTCCACATCATCGTGCTGTGATAACAAATTACTCATGAGGATGTCTCAACCTTTTAAGCATTAAAAAAAAATTTGTTACAATTTCAATAATTATGTGGAACAAGTAGTGGGGGTTTAATGCAAAACCAGCACGCTGTCTATTACAGTATCTACGGCTGGTGCATATGTACATGAGCACCATTTAAAAATCTGAGTCGGCTTTATCGATCTAACTTTCAAAGGTTAATAAAATTCAAACAAGTGGCATCATGTTGCTACAGTATTCCATGAAACTCTTTGAGTAAACAATGACAGTTATATATTGTGTACTGTGAATATTTAAGCAAACAAGCAGGTGTTTTTCTCCCCACCTCCTATAAAAAAAAAAAAATCATCTAGATGACATGTAAATTTTTTGAAAAGTGAGTTATCTCGAAAAATCAAATCTTTTCATACATTGTATGAGTACATTGGGTTACAGTACTTCTCCGATAGATACGTCTTAACAAAGGAAGCAAGCAACTCACAAATCTGGTATGACAAGCCATTATCATCAGCATCAATTTTTTTATGGTAAGCCAGCATTTTTCCTCTAATGAGGGGTTACTGACATCACACTGTGATGACACTCCTAGATTCCACTTCTTCCTGTGTTGAGCATCCTCCTCCTCTGGACCTCTTTATTACTGATGGGAATGTCACATACAGGCAAATGAAATGTGAAATTAATTGGTCACATACATCCCTCGGGAGTAAGAAAAGCTGCTAGGCAATAAAAATGCTGAGGTAAAATGGCTTTGCCTTGGCAAAAGTTTATTTTACCATGACATTTTGAAGAATGATTATTTTTACATGCACACTGTCATCAAATGTCAGGGAGGTATCCACTTTATTCTCTGTCGTTGACTTAAAAGAATTGACACATTCTGTAACAACCCTGAAAAAGTACAGTATGCATTTTTTGTTTTTGTTTGTTCTCCCTTTTTAATGAAATAGTGAGGAGTCCAGATCCTTGTGACAATATGCAACAATCATAACTTGAACCAATTAAGTGGTCAGTGCTTGACAAATGAGGGGGGCAAGTGAGGATGGATGATAATAAAATTTAAAATAGAAGATTTATGAGTGCCTGTGACTTCTTTTACCCTACCCACCCACCTATTGCTATGTGCGAATATTTGATTGGGATTGGTCTCAACTGCACTAGGTTGGATCAAGATTTATTTGAAAAACCTAGACTAGTCTGTTCCTCTAGTATGGCACTACAGTTGGTAACACATGTGCTGGCTAGGCTCTATCTCAGTATACACATTTATAATGTTAGGCAACAACAGTAGTTCCAAGTCAATCTGGAACAAAATATCTTGTAGGGGGAAACCATAGAAAATTTGCAAAAACATTGCGGATTGCAAGTTTGGGGGCTTTTGCACATGTCATGTACATGTCATTATTTTATTGACTGATTGGGGTATTTTTCAATACTTTCAACATCCGATCCTTTCCTGAACTGGTGATAGTAGCCACAGTATAGAGAGGTACAGTAGCCATCAAACTGCGTGGACCTGTCGAACATACCTGTAGCCTAACATTCACAAATCACGACTTTTCAAAGCTTAGGTTAGGCAGATTGAAATAGTGAAGCACGTCAACATTTTTTGTCATTTTCACCCTAAGTCAATGGCAGGCATACTGGATGAGCACCTTGGGGAATGTTAATTTTGTTTGGGGTGTGTAAAGTGACACAACTTCTGGGTTCTGTGACACAACTCTTCGTTGCAATGAATACATATTCATATAAGACGATACTGATTCATAAGAAAACTTGTAGGTGGAACTGTCACAAACTTGGAATGATAAATTTCCTTAATAGCGTGTACGACGGTCACCCATTACACAAGTCAACACAGACAGCAATACAACTTGTGAGATCCAGCAATGTTTTTTGGACTGCAATCTCTTACTAAAGGGAGTCTAAAACTTTGCCAAAATTATCGCAGTTTGCAAAAACTATCACGGAAATAATTTCCACACTTGAAATTATTTTTCGTGTCACTTTATTTTTTAAAGTGACACTGTTGACGTTTCGATTGAAATACTTTTGAGAGCATTGGTACAGTATTGCCACTACCATTTAGAAGTTTCAACCAATCACAACCACTGTTACAAATGAAAATGCTCATCAGGGAAGGTAAGAAGCAAACACACACAAAGCACAATACTGACATTGGAGCTCCTGTATATTTGTGTAGCATGTGGTATTATGCGATGTTATTCAGGTTTGAATTTTTAGACGCAATGTCAGTTGCAGGCCTTGGCTTATTTCAACTTTCCTCTGATGGTGATTCCCATTATTAGGCTCAGTCAGTCAGTGGGAGTTTACCCTGCAGGGCTGTAAGATTTGGGCCTCGGCAATTTTTTCTGAAAATGTAACAGCAATTTATTTTGGCATTTACCTCGGCATTGCCGAATGTCAACACTACTCTCGAGGGCTGATATACTGTACCTGTATACGGGTCAAAAAATGTACAGATACCAGTTTCCTAAATGGGCACGTACAAATACTACTGCATTCACTTCAGCTTACATTATTGCATTATGGAAAATTTATCTTTGTTTCACACTAACTTTAAGATTATACACTATTTATGATTATAACATTAATGTGATATTAAGGAACTCACTTCAGGAAGCAACTCTGTTAAAGAGCAAACACTCAACATGTGGAACCTATTGACCTGTCATTTTAACAGCCTTCAATTGTTGCTAAATGATATTTCATAATCACATTGTATGTTCACATTCAGTGTCTCGGTTGACCTTCTGAGAGCTTACAGTAAAGAGACACTTTATGAATAAACTTCTAGAACATTATAATAATAAAACAAGACTTATGATGGGCCAAATCCACCAAAGTGCAGGTGGCGTTTGAAAAGAGAAGAAAAGCAAAAGCAAAAGTAAGAAATACAGAACATGCTCAACAAAATTGGAGAAGCTGTGATACGAAGAAGGTATGTTTTCAATCTTTCCTTAAAAGAGCCGAGTGAGCACGATGAACAAACACCTACAGGCTACTTGATGAGGAAACAGTAAAACTGCAGATAACTGTGGGCCTATATCAGCCTATATGTATCAGTGTGCGGTACAGTGAGGTACAGTTCAGTGCTGTTACTACTAATGTAGCCATACTCTCTTGAATCAACTATGGACAAATTTACACACAAAATGGCACTCTAAATACACTTTAGACTTTCAATCAATCGGTCAACAGTTTTATCATAGCCAGCTGCACTGACTGAGCCAAAGCAGAAATACAGCTCCTTGGCATGCCATATATGCCCTAAAATAGTAAGGATCAGACCAATATCCAAATTTCTCACAAAAAACAAAACAAAACCTCAACAAGAAGGCTTCATCAAAGGCTGTATCATACAGTAGATTGCCTTAGCTTTTGTATAGATGGTGACAAAACAAAAAGGGAAGGAAAAGTGCCATAGTCATTATCGTGCATTCTACTCAATAGGTCAATATTTTGGAAGAGCTATAGTAGTGTTTTCATAATTCCAAAATGAGATGACCATTGAGAGCTTGTGAGTCGCCACTCTTCCAGGCACACAAAATGGTGTAATGAGGAAGACCCTAGCCATTCTGAAGTGGCCAGATGAGACAGAAAGCAGTCCTTGAAACTAGTTACTGAGGGCAGCAGACACAGTAGGTAGAGCTTGCAATGCAAGGCACATGGAAAGACAGATTTAGTGAGAGATAAGAAAACTTGCTAAAATTATGTTCAAATTGACTGATTTTCGAGAAAGAATATTTCCAGGAAGGTCCCAAATCAACATACTGTCCACGACACTGCATTTTTTTGTAAGTTGGTTTACAATGCAATTCTGTCATCTTGTGCCATAGAGAAATGAATCACGTACTTGAAGGTGAACAGCACCAATACCGAATGTGTTGGTTTTAAAAGTTAAAGATTCAACTGCCGCAGTTCTTATGCAATTCAAGCATCAACTTTGTGAAAAAGGCAACGACAGATATTGATCACTTCTGAACTTTTGGCATTTTGTTAGGTGTTTGTCTGATACAGGTTTAAAGTAATGTGTTGCATATTGTGACTGAAGAGTCGGTCTGCAAGATCAACAAACTATTAGCTTTAAAAGCATGTAAAGTAAGTACTGTAGTTGTGTCAAAATCCCCCAAACACCTTAGTTTGGGAATTTGTGACGTACTCAGTATGTTGTGAAAACTCCAAAAGGATGTAAGAGGAGGTCTAGATTAAGAAGGATGCAAATGCACACAGGAAAACTTCGCTGCGAGACCACAGGTCGGAAATTACGGGCAGTGACCAGCACACACAATTGCCAGATGCTAGACCATGGTCAATACGGTAATGCATAGGTTATATGAGGTGAGAGAGTACTCAATGTGAACTATGAAAACACTGAAGGAAGGATTTTTTTCATTTCATTATAAAAAAACTTATTATGTATGGAATAAAATTCAACAAAGGAAACTTATGATTGACAACTGATGACAGTTCAAACTAGAGCTGTCACAATTAAACTAAATTAAACCAATGGTCCACCATTTAAACAGAGCGCAATTCTGCTAATCATTTAAATGGATTTCATGCTTGAACTTGTTACTTCAATTTTGTTTTACTTCAACTTAGACCCTTCAACTGTTGTAATCTGCCGACTTTTGAATGTCTTCAGACAGCGGATAAATTGTGGTTTTTACCACCCAATCACCATGTCACCCTTGATAATCCCCTGTGCTAAATGCGGGGTGGTAAAGTAAAGTTTGTTCCTATAACTAGACAGTGCGGGTCTTAATGCCCTAATTACTGCCTCTATTCTTGGATGCAATCCACGTAAGTGGCAAAAAAAGATTATCAGCTCTTTTAACTGATGTTAGGGCAGCTGATTTTCCACAGAAACAAATGCTGTTTTCAACTCTTTGATCCCCACTTAACTCTTTTCCGTTTTCAGAGATGCTGATTGACATAAAATGCTCTAGCATGTTTGAAGTCAAGGAATCTATCAATGGGAGGGGGGTTGCCAAGTCTCTTCCACAGTCAGTCTTGCAGTAGAACGGGTTCAGTGTATTGGCTAAAAATTACAAAAGCTTGATCAAAACAACATCACTGATACTGCTTCAAAACAGAAACATTCCTTTCATGTGCCATGTAAAGCTAACTATATTACATACATTTTTTTTCAAAATGTCCCCACAAGCCTTGTAAAAAGAAACAGGTAAGGTCGTGCACAGCCTTCCGAAAATTTTAAGTAACGATTACCTAATGTAGTGCGTGTATAGCAAATAGCCTAATCACATCAGCGACTCGTATTTCTGTGTCACAGGGAACTAGCAACTTTCATAAGTTGTGGAGTTCCAGTATTTTCAAGAAAATAAGTTTGTTTTGTTCATTTATCCTAGTTACATAAAAATATTTTGAGGTCTGAAGTAGCAGAACATTAGCCTTGTGAAGGGTTTGATCATAGAAATAAATGTTCATATTTGTATCTCTATGGGTTGTGATATGCCTGCTGTCACTTTGCAGATGGTGTGTCCACACAGGGCCACAGGCCTATTAAGCTTATATTTTTAAATTGACATTGAATGCAGTGAAGGAGGTATAAGAAAAATCTTCAGAAAACATTTGCTAACGTTGCTTTCTTTTCAACATAACTTCCAAAAAAATTGATCATGAGTAACAAATACAGGCATTTATTTACAAGAAAAGTCATTTGTTTTGCTTTTTGGTTAAGATTGAACGTGAATGGAGCATTTGGGACACATTTTTTAATGGATTTATAACAATACCAGTCATTTTCGAATGTAACCAATTTAGAAACCATATGTACAATCTCTACTGTGATCGACACGAGCATCACATGTACAAGACAAGCAGAGGAGTAGAAGTCAGTGAGCAGTATGCCAAAAATAATATAATTTGAAAATGTTTAATGTTTAAATGGTAAATGAACATTTATCACAACCTTGCAATCATTCAGCAAACTAAAGGGTATCTGACAGCACTAGCACAAACTTCAAGGTTACTAAAACATAATCTTTTATCTCCATAAATTTAGTGACGGGCGACTTCAACCAACTAAAGACAACGGGAAATATGTAGAACAAAACTACAACACTTACTTTTTAACTTACAGTATTATACTGCATTGTGCTCACAATGTGTAACAACAGTGACCAACTTGACCTCAACGACCTTTCACCAACATGAAAAAAAATATGGATCATGTAGTCTCTACAAGATACAGTACATACCAATGAAAGAAATGCAATAATTCAGTGATCTCCTTTCTTGGAAATTTAAGCTTGCAGTAAGCCAGTAGTAATCATAACATATGCTTTCACATGCATTATCAACTGTATACTCTACATTCAGTGTGCCTACAGTAAGGCAAACAATTACTGTACCAAGAACTACAGTACAGCAGGGTTTTTCTTATCTGTGAGAGTGCTACCACCATGCCCAAACTTCTGCATTTTCTCACTGGTTTCCACATCAAGTTGAACAGCTGCTGTATACTCAATATTGTGTGTGACAGTAGAGCATAATAGTTGAGTTGAATGTACCCAACACCAGTCAATGTGCTACTACTAAGAGTTTGTTTACTGCTTCACTTGATTGAGGCCAAAGGTTAACAGATCCAAATTACACAAATTTGCTTAACAGAATGACAGTCCAGGACCAACTTCTGGTGCAATTACTACACTGATCCGAAGTTTCACTAATGTAAATTTTACATAATAAACAACTTACAATAGTGCTTTTCCTCAACTTTTTACACTTTATTGCCATTCTCAGACCTAAGCTATATATTAACTGACAAAGTAAAATGTTGTATTTTGATTTCACAACGAACTCATACCCAAACAGAAATTTATTTTGGGTTTAAAGGACCGTGTATACACTTTGGGTAACCAGGGTCCGAATTTTTGATGCAATAGCTGTACCTACAGCCCTGCATTCTCTGCATTATCTCAGTATTCTTCCATTTCATACATACCCTAAAGCATTTGTGACATAAATCACAGCTACTACAGGTACCTGACATCGAGGAACAGAAAAAAGTCTGTCCATTATGATTCAAATTCTGTCTTCGTTGCTATCAAAGAATGGGCAAACAACCTTAGCAGGCTTGTGCACTCATATTCTTGTTTCCAAAACCGAAAACAATTCGCATTTTGTGGTTGCCTAACAGTGCATGCATGTTTAACACACGTATGTGTGGCTACAGCATACCCCCCTCCCTGATGGTAGATGTTAGTGAAGTAACAGGAGCAAATGTAGTAAACAAGGGGAGAATGGTTTTTAAATTACATTGTGCTTGCAATGATGAGTTGATCACAACCGAATGACCAAAAAGATCATGAACTGATGGTAAATGCATGTAGCATAAATAACAGTCATCCTGTATCTCGCTGAGGATATCCTCCATGAAAACTGTTCAAGGCTACGTGAGTCTTAGTACTTTTCAAGGGTTGATTTACTCCAAGCTTCTGTCTGTAGTGAAAAAGGTTACCTTCTAATAAAGTACTTTGTGAATATAGGAAAGGATATTTACTATTTTTCTTTCTTTGTCTCTGCAACTCCACTGGGTACATCATAACCAGTCAGAAATATTGCCTGGGGCAACATGGCAGCTGTACATCCCATTGAGAAATTGCCACTGTTAAATGAAATCAACCGGAAATTTACAAAAGGAGTGAAACCTACTTCAAGCACCTGCATGTGTCTAAATGAAACCACAGTGCTGCAAGATGGAGAACACAATGAGGTCAGGCTGCCTTCAGCACTAACACAATCAAAAGGTTCAAGGGATACAGCCCTGCAAGAAATAGTAGAGAGGAAATTACAGTCAAACCTTTGTCAAAACTTCAAGCCAATAAAGACTCTCTGAGAACCATTCATCGGAGAACCGATTCTATTTGCACTAGCTTCATGTGTTTACTTTCTAGAGCAAGTTTACCATGATGCTCAGGAGAACTTTACATTGGCAACACTGTAGAACTGTCTGAACAGTACTTGGACGCATCACAGCACTGAATGAATACAAGTCCTATCTATGTACATACGCATATGTAGTACTTGGTAGGTTTCTGTCCATGACCTGTCACTGACAAGAAGGAAAATCTGCTGCCTATTTATAGCTAAGAGATTAAGTCAGGCGCTATTTTTGACAAACACTCACAAAAAATAAATAGCCATTGCCATCATCAGCGATTAAGTGTCCCTACCAAAGAAAATTTTCTGGAATTAAAATTTTGAAGAGGATTCCTCAACATTGGGATGTATGGCCTAAAGAATACCATTCCCTGTATAAACCAGTATAAAGGGCCAGAGATCTTCTTACACGCTCAATGCCGACCAATGATGGCCCTTCACTTACATGGTCCTGTTGGCACTCAACTTACCCAAGGCAGAGTCCTGGTCTTTTATTATTATGTACTACTTCTAAGACAGGTCTTCATATTGATAACTTCATCAGAGCATACATCTGTTGATTTGAGTGATATAACCTCGTGTTCCCATCACAAGGTCATAGGCATTAAAAAAAGTACCAAATAAAGCACCATATACTATAATAGTACTGAAATGATTTACCAAATAGAGCTTAGCACATGGAAGCATAGTGCACTCACTGTGAGGAGACAGGTAAGACAGGGAGTGAAGTAAGTTTCTGAAATCTCAACATGTGTTACAGATTTGCTCACTAGACATTAACTCCTCAATCTAGCTGCATGGGAGGTGGTGTGTGTGTACAGTACTTGAGGTGTTTTTGGTCTCAAATGATTGACAAAGTTAATTGTCACTTGGTCTACTTTTTGTATGACAAGAAAGTCAATCAAAATTCTCCCAAACTGATTAAAAAGGTGGAAATCACAATTTCAACTTTATCAAGTAAAGCAATAACAAAGATTTAATGAAAGACCCGTCTACTGCACAAAATGTAATACTTACTGTAATGACACTGAAACAACAAACTGCCAGCCAATGAAAGTTAACAAGCTTTTCTGTTATCTGAAGTTGTGAGATCGAGCATAAAATTTTACAGAGTTCAGCCACATGCAATCACTGTCTTCTTTTGTTTCCTGGAATGAATGTCCTGCCAGAATGAGCCTCTTTTGTTTTGGCAAACTTGAGTGTCCCAAGAGAATATGAGGGTGTCAGCTTTGATAATAGATCTGTATATGAAAGAGGGTTTCAATTTAGTTTGAAGAATGTTTTTCTGTTTTTTTTTTATTTTTTGTTTTTAAAAATGACACTGTATGTCCATCAAGTCACTCACATTTACACACAAAAAGAAAGCTCACACACAATTAGCCTACAGGACAATCAGCCTTTTCTCCTCTCTCTAAAATGGTCAGTCTACTGTCCATAAACTGAATTACAGCAGGATGCAGGTGGTACTGCAAAGACATTCTTTGAAGGTAATCTGTAATTTCCTTAAGCATCAGCTAAAGTTCAAACTGTTATAGGTGTTGAAGCATTAGTCAAAACTTTTCCTATCACTCAATTCATCACTTATATTCCCGGTTTTGCAAGCAGGACACTTTTTCCCTCCAGCGCAAATCTCGAAATCACATCACAGTCTTACAACAGCAATTAGTCTCATAACACCATATAGTACAGATGTAAGTACAGAGCAGTAGGCCTAATGGCAATAAATGAAATCAAAGCAAAGCAGGTGGTGACATACATTGATCTAGGGCTGCCAAACATTTCTTTTTCTTTTTCTCCATTCAAAATATTCTAACATGCCCTCCTTTAAGACTGCTTTCTTGACCTCCAGAGTAAGATGAATTTCACTAACCCCCTGCCTCTGACATCTGCAAAGGGTTCTTTTAATACTTTACCAAGATATCCTGCTGGCATTTTAACAGCTACTTATGCTTAAAAATGGTGCCTCCCACTGAAAGAATCAGCGGGTAGGACACCATCCATGGTGTCTTTTTCAGGAACTATTTCCTGATAACAAGCTTTGTTTCCTCACACCACATTTAAACTTATCAACCCTATTCACCACTCCATGGGGGACGTTGCTCTCTGTGACTTAAAGGGAAATAGGGCGTTTAGAATACACCAACATGACATACAAAAGAAAATAGCTTTAGTCATTGTTAAACCATCCAATCTCATAAATAAACACCTGCCAAAGCTTCATCTCCTCAAAACATTATGCATGTGATGAGTAACGGAAGATGCATCATTTGAATTTTGAAAAGTTTGGGTGAACAAATTAGTGTTGAGTAAGAAATAACTGAATTTCTATTTGTGAAAAGCTTATTTCTTGAAAAGAACTTGGCTACTGCCCTTCCTTATTTTGAATAATCTATCATTCTACTTCCACAAACATTGATTTCAAAAATATGGATGTTTCCTCTAAAACAAACGCCCTATTTCCCTCTAAAATAGTATAAGTAGTAAGTACAGTACTATAGTTTGGTATTGGCTGATGGCATGGTCATTCTGGATCAAATATAATGCATACTCTAGATAAGATAAAGAGAACTACTGTATCTGAGCCACTGTTGCCACTTGATACATCCACTACTCCACTTGTTCATATACAATCATCCTTCGTAAAATGCCAAAGTTACCTTGTTGATCCGTAACCCTTCATACCAGATGACTTCAATAAAGTACTCACATACAGGTACCACAAAATGCCGATCTTGATTTTCACTTCTACGCAATGTATACTGTATGAGGAGCTGCACACTAGGACTCAGAGCATGAAGGCCACAATAGGACCATAGGAGAGTAGTATACCATAGTGTACCACTACCTTCTTCCCACAAGTCACCAGTGTTCAAATTATGTCTGGGTGCTTTCCTCTGAGGTGGGTGATGTTAATATCATGATCCTGGGAGAGGGGTCTAATGGGAAGGGGTTCCCCCCCCTTTCCTTTGGAAAATTTGCCTCATGTCATGTGGGCTAGATGGAAAATGGTGCCAAATCTGGATTGAATACAATTACCAAGCATTCCTACTTTTAAGGGGGGGAGGGATTTTTTTTTGTCTTGTTTGCTGAGGTGAATTTCCTTCTCACTTTTAGGAATCACAATGCATGAAACCTTCCTAGAACAATTTCCCTCTTATCAGTTCATTAAATGCTCCTTGCCACAATGTCTGAATTTTAAATTGACATGCATGACATATTATCTCTGCTCTAGCTCAGCTTCTGCAAAGGTCACTACAATATAGCATGGTGACCATTACAGTGTCCTATCTTCATTTTCTTGTTTTGGCTTTAAAAAGGTTAAGGAAGACAAAACAGGCCCGGTCATGAACAGTTTTCAGAAGGGCAATCAACTGCCCACCTAAATTTTGATGACACTCTCCCAGGCGGGCAATCAATTGACTGTTCAATATTTTAGGAGGGCAGTTGTGTAAATATGAGGTCCAAATAAATTTGTCTGAGCTAAAAGCATTTAAGTTTTTAATGAGACTAATGCTTTGAAAACTGGATAGAAGTGTGGTGTCTTGATGAGAAGGGGCAGTTCTAGGGAATCTTAGATACAACTTTTCTATGAATTTCACCTATCCCCTATGACTATATGTGCAATTTAGTGATATATGTTGGTTCCAACTCCACTGGGTTGGACACATGACTTAGTGTGTTGGCTTCTTGTCACACTGTTGTATACATTAAAATACTTAGTTACAGCTAAATGTATAAACTTTTGATAAAAATAACTCACCATGTTCCTAATGAAGCATGTGAGGCTTAGCAATACATTGCACATTTTTTTTTTTTGCATGTCCCTATTGAGCCACCATATCAATGGACTCCCCCCCTTGAGTTTGTGTAATGATGACAGCTGGGGGAGTTGCTATTTGTCATATAGCAAATCCCTGGTACGCAAAAGTGTGAGCTGAAAACAGTTTTCGAAATGTTTAAAATGACTTATTAAAAGTAACATAGTAACTGAAATTATTTTGGTTTTAGTTTGTTTTAATATTTGACAGTGAATGTCAAGCTTTGGACACCCCAAAGTAACAGATTTCAGTCTCAAAAACATTGTACAACCTCACAAGTTGTACTGTTCTCTGTAGGCAGTACTGAAGCAATTCCTATTCAAATGGATAGGAAGATCTTTCCTCAAAAGTATCCCAAAATACTCCAGTCGATCAGGAATGCCAAAAACATTTATGTGGCCTGGCGGCATGTGTAAAAGACTCTAAACTATCAATCTGCAATATATTCACAAACTTTCAGTTGCAGCTTTCCTCCTGCATGGTGTTTTCTCGACAATGGTTTTGGACTCTCCCAGTTGCCTAACATACATACTACATACTAAGAACCCAGCCTACACACTGTAGAGCAACAAGCCTACGATTTTCAAACCTTTTTTTTTTTAATTCAAGTGTTTAAAACTCTGTTAATTGTTGTCCTACTATGTAATACTAAACCCTAAAATTCATTAAGTTATTCATTCATTATTAGATATTAAAAGCCAAAGTTTTGAGGAATCTTTTTTTTTTCACATGTCCATATTGAGCCACTGTACATTGATAAACGTACATGTGAGGATTTCTACACCAAAAAAATTGCACTGAACATGTCATGAGTTGTGACTGGCTGGTTAACATGGAACCAATCAGGAAGTTTTTAAAATCAGTTTGTTTTATTCTTGCAATTAACCACAGGACTATGGGCCTAGCATGCAGAAATTCACTTTTACAACATTTCTAAAAGGAGTGTTTGGGTTTTTTTTTTTTTGGATGTCCAGGCGGCCACAGTTTTTGTGCAGGTGGCAAGTTTTAGTCCAGGTCTCCAGGCGCTGACACATGCTCTTCAGATTTTGTCCGGCTGGCACGCCAGACAAAATGGCTAGTGGATAACACTGGTCACTGGAGTGGGTAGAAATGAGCGAGACTGCATTTACCCCTTGATTACACTTCTGCAGAGTTTAACTATCCATAATCGTTAGCAAATTGTAAGTATATGCCTATGATGTGAATTTGCAACAGTTAAAGGTTGTGTGCCATGGCAATGACAGGTTGGAGTATTGGGTGCATTTACACATTAAGAATGTTATAAATAGCCACAAATTTCATCAAAGTCTGTCACAGACTGACAAATTTACGGGCAAATTAGTGTCTCACAGCTGTATCATGAATAAAATATTGGCTAAGTATGGAAATTTGTGACATCAAGAGATGGACTATGATATACAGTATGCCTTATCTTAATTCTTTGTTTATCCAACCTTTATTATTTCATGGACATTTGAGAATTTCATACTGTGTGCCCAGAGAGCTTATTTTGGAAGCGTGTGTTTTCTCTTTCAAAAATAACAATATCACTCACCAACGTGAAACTCAGTGATTACATAACTAAGAGGTAAAATAGGCATAAGAAGTAATAACGGCACTATGCAACACTCCACATCATTTGTTTTGGATTTTTCTCAAACTTTGAAAAGTCATATTTCAAAAACCAAAATAGATATAAACAAAACTCCAACAGATTTTCACTCAGGGCTTTACTTTGCAACTTCTACATGGAGAGTGCTCTTTTTCTTTTCTTTTTTTTCTATATGCATGTCACACAACCTTAAAACTCATTACAGACCAATATTGTTTGCTTTGACCGATACATAAATTGAAATTACAATGAAGTAGCAAAAATTGACTTTATGTAGCTCTAGGATGAATACATACACGAAAGTTGAGATCAAACTGTGAAATTTGTGAACATGCCTGTCTGACTGAGGTACCTTCTTTCCATATCCTTTGTCAGAAAGTGGTGGTTAATGGTGCATCTACTAGAGAGTAGAGGTGCGATTTAAGTTCATGATTAATGAATAATTTAATGATGAATTAATGATGTTCATGAAAGTGTTTCCACCAAGGATTTATAATCCAAACTTGGATCAATACTACCTGATATCAACGTAAGAAAGTTTGTCTTACTAGATATTTCAGTTTCATGGAACTGCAGGGCTCGAAGTAACCGAAGCCTGAAGGCATCGATGGACTTAGTCATTGGGACCTTACAGCCCTAAGTAAATGTCCCATGAAATAACATAGGCCTGCAGCCAATTTGCTTGATTTGGCTGTGCCCTTCTTCAAGCTCGCTTCAAGCCCACCCACCGTGCATGCAATGGGCATGCGTTGGTCTCACCTTCTATCATGATACTTTTACTTTCATACTGATCAAATAGTCTTAAAAGTCACATTACACAAAAATGAAATTTTGGAATATCACGTTTATTAATGATTGAGAATGTTGAAAAAAAAGACACTCATCTAAATCCTTCAGATACTGACAACTTAATGGGCAAATTCCTGTTTCACATCTGCATCATGAATGAACATTGGCTGAGTATCCAAATTGTGATGTCAAGAGATGGACTTACAGTCAGATGTTATCCTTTGATTCCTTATATAACCTTTAACAAAATGTCGAGAGGGTTTCATTTTGTGGGCATTTCCTCTTCATAAATATGTTCACTGATTTAAAGGGAAATACGGCATTTAGAATACACCAACATGACATACAAAAGAAAATAGCTTTAGTCATTGTTAAACCATTCAGTCTCATTACTGAACATCTGCCAAAACTTCATCTCCTCAAAACATTATGCATGTGATGAGTAACGGAAGATGCATCATTTGAATTTAAAAAGTTTGGGTGAAGTTTGGGTGAACAAATTAGTGTTGAGCAACAAGTAACCGAGTTTCTATCTGTGAGAAACTTATTTCTTGAAAAGAAGACCACTCTCCTTACTTACTTTGAATAATCTATCATTCTGCGTCCACAAACATTGGTTTTAAAAGTACGGATGTTTCCTGAAAAACAAACGCCCTATTTCCCTTTAATTCAGTTGATGCTGTTTTAGTCGAAGTGCTGGTATCGACTCAAATATTTTAGTAAGTGATCTACACCCAGAATATCCAGACTCCAGGTTCATCTCCTCTGGTGCTGTCGCATGCCTCAGCGTTGCAGTACTACAACTTTCATGCAACTTGCTCTCACTGCTCCTCTAAGAGAGAGGTCCTTGCTCTTTTTTAAAATAAACAACTGTGGAGAAAAAGGTGTAGACTTGGCTACTGCAATTATGGAACATAGTTCTAGTGTGAAAATTTTGAAACTGTGGACATAGCCCTGAATACACATCATTTGAGCTTATAGTTTATGTAATTAAATGCTGCTAGAAATGATATTTCTCTATCTTTTGAACGAGTTTTCTCTTTTTTACATGCAGGCAGTACATGGATTGTAGTTTCATAATATATGTCTTCCAAGTTTTGTCACATCTCATATGCAGATACAGTAGAACTTCTGTTCAGATTGTCAAGTTCCCCATAAGATTTCCATCTGGATCATGGTTCAGCTTCAGGTGTTTTGAAAAGATTCTGCCCCATTTAATCCTTTCTGAATAGAATCTGGACACTGAAAAAAAAGTGTCTGGTTTTATCAGACAGTTTCAGACAGTTTACCGTAAGTTACTCGACATGGTCTTAATAGTTACTGTAGAACAGACTTAAAAGACTGATGGTAACGTCAGTATAAACCACATGTTCCATCTACACAACTGTACAGGGGAATATTTTCAGGGTAACATATACTTCACTTCCAAAATGTCTGACAGTTCAAAAATGTTCAGAAGTGTCTGAAAATGTCCTTTTGGGATGCTTTGTACAACCTTGATGGAACACGACACGACTGTTACAAAATGAACATCAGTCAAATGCAAAATCCACAGGATCAGCTCCATACCTATTTTGTGGTGTGTGGAATCAGCAACCAACTCACTTCAGTAGTTCCGTCCAAAGCCAAAAAGTTCCTTCTTTGACTTTGTGACTCTGATACACAAGTGCCAAATATGACTATACATTTCACCCAGCCAATTGTAATGCGGTGGGGGGCATTGTGGTATGTTTGGATCCTGTAACAGGGTGCCAGACCGACAATATCAGGACGTAGTATTGAATACCCAGATACAAAATTTCACTAGTAGCTATAAAGTAGATTGTACGTGTCACAGAAAAGAAAACGAACTAAAATTCCTAACTAAAACTAATTACGCAGAACACTTTATTGTCATATTTGCACGTACGATATATGGCATTATATTTGTGTGAAAAGCAAAACACAACAATTTCATAACCAACGCAAGTTAATATTTTACTACATATCTGAGGGTACCTGAAAGACTATGTATAAGGATTTTTGGACTTGGTGGAAACACTAGTAACAATAATAATGCATTATGCTGAGCACACTACAATCATGTACAAGTACATACCGTAGATCATTATGAAGCACGTCTAAGATTCAAGCAGTAGATGATTGTATAATACAATATTTGCCTACCACCTACCCTGCAAAATTGTTCAACCAGGTCTGCAAACAAATGCAGCTCAGCTGCCTCATGTTCCAGAAATTCTTTTTCTTACTTACAATTGACTCCTTGTTTGGATACATAGTGCAGTGCCCTTGCACTGCACTCTGTGTATGTAAGGAGGAAATTGTGGCAAGCATAGTTGTTCTAACAAAGCAAGTCATAAAAGTATTCCTTTTTGAAATAGCACCACTACATTTTATGTAAAACAAACTGGGAGCTTCATGAGATTCTACTGCACAATTCCAGGAGTATTTAATATTAGACCACTTTTATTATCCTAACAATATATATCACATGACACTGCTTTCTTCATTGTGACTTTTTAAGTTTTTTACCGCAGTTTTTAATCTGCAAACAGCTAATGAGTAACAAGCAAAAGGGCACTTCTAATCTGTAACATGGTGTACTATACTTGATGCTCACAAATCTGGATGAGTGCTTTAATTCCTTCCACTATGCATACAGCTCTTCCTATAAACGAGTCCCATTTACAGTAGTAGGCATATAGTATATATGGGCTCTAGTATATGTTTGATAGTGCATGATCAAACACACTAATAGACGTTAGATCAAACATTTTTCAGCAGATTTATGTTCAAAATGCTCATTAAGATTTATGGTATAAAAAAATGAATGGTGCCATGGAAATTTAATGACACGAACATATTTATTGTTCTGTACCTGCGAGACTTGCAATTGAGCGCAACATGGACCAAAGAGGTGTGCTTTTCTTCAGTCACTTTTGAAAGCTAAATTGGGACTTATAACTACACTGGAGTCATAAGTAAACTCAAATATGAGAAGCATGCGCACCCTACGGTATACATAAAGTACAGTTTTTTATCATGTGGAACGTTAGTCCATATTTCAAGGTACTGTAGGTATTGGGTTACATTGTTCAAAAAACAAGAATCCCATTAGTGAAAGACACCTAACCTGCATGACACACAATGTATACAAGGGTGTAGGTGATAACAACACCGGGACTGTGACTGCAAATCCAACACAGATTGGAGGCTCAGTGGACTTATTTTTCTCCGAATATCCTCACCCAACCCTGTGTTACTGAGACATCCAAACGCACAGTCAGCTGCCTACATCCAACAGTAAATAATTCATCCAGTAGAGTTTCTCATTTGGCTACACATAATAAGATTGCTACACAAAGTGAAAATTGTGTGGCAGTTTTTGTACATACAACAGTAGGGTCTTCGCTGATTTTGTAACAAAATGATGAAGAAACCCCCATAACTTCTACGCTACTGTAATTTTAAATACTAAATCATTCACTGTGGCTAGCTGGCAGCATTTTGCTCAAAACTGTGTTCGGGATATACAAAGACTTGTTCTCATAAGTCTCTTTTTGACAATTGGTCACTGGGAATGAGAATGGATGCAAGACTACAGGATTATTGGAATGACTTTGCTTCCATCTTTCGTGAAATTTTAAACACTGTACACAAGAACAGCCTCCTGGGAGACAACTGCGATGTTTCCAGGGCCTTCTTCGAAACTGACCAGGATATTAACCTCAGCAGTTACTCCAGAGTATTTTATAGAATGCAGGTTTACACAAGGGAACACGATTTTAGATGGATCAGTGAATTTGCTGATGTGATGTGACCATATTTCCTACTGCTTCGGTGCTTGGGCTATTCAAGAACGACACACAACACATGCTTAAATCAACACTCAGTTAAGCCATGGGCAGAATAATTTCTAAAATTCTAATGAGGACTACAGTAGTACTGACACAAATTTCTAAAACAGAGACAGAATGTCAACTGAAATAAAAATTTGAAATAAAAAACATGTAAGTGAAATCTTACTGATGAATGCAAATCTCCCCCCTCGACCATGATTTTAGGAGCGGAAAATCAGGGGCGGAAACTACCAGGGGCGGAAACTAATGGAATCCCTAAAAACACACAGCATGCACGTACTAGACTGAAGGAATGAATCTTTCTTGAGTGGAATCACAGATTTGTGAAACTGATCTTGAGAAAAAACACAACACATAGCCTAGACCTATAAGGGTTTTATTTTAAGCCACTGTAAGGGAAGAAATATTGGAGTGGATTGGCAGATGCAATCTCGCTTTGACTTCTTGAGCACTTGATACTATCTGAGAGAGACACATATTACCGTTTTGGTAAAATATTACTAAGTTTAAAGATGAAATGTTTCTACTGCAATGAGACCAATGTTGTCATTAGACTTGGACTTGGTGCCGAACTCCAACGGTTACACAAGCATATAAGCAAAGATTTGGCTGAGTGCGAGATGTAACCTTTTAATAAATGTTTTCCACCTTACACCACTGAACATGGCCTAGGCCTGTGCTAACTTATAGTTTTAATTCAGCCCAACCTAGGCAACCTATGTAGTTTAATTTAGGTCTAAGTAAGAAGGCTATGGCTAGGTATAGCTGTAGTACTGACTACTGTAGGCCCTACTTATAACTTTTACTCACGGGGAAATGTTACCGCTCACGACAGTATAAAAAATTTCATCTGTAACTTACCCATTCTTGATTAACAAAATATCTGTACACAATGGTTGCAATCGCTGGTTCAGTTAGCTGCTGAGGTTGTAGACCAACTAAGACTCTTGACTTACGTTAGTGCTTGCTAGGCTACAGTTATGTAGTTAATGTTGCTAGGTAGGATGTTCGTTGGCCGTGTTGGCCGACCGTACCGAACTCCTAACGTTGGTCCTAACGTTATACTTTTAGTATGTAATGAACTCCAGACAATTGTCCCAAAGAACGGTAGAAAGTAGAAAATTAGACTCTGTAACAGGCAAAGTGGCACGGTGCTCCAAATAAGACAGCGACGTTCCTTCCGTCCACTGTCACTGTCTCTCTTATTCTTAGAAGGGCTTACAAGTGTTCGGAACTCGACCTGTGTGTGCTATAACTCACACTTACTATGCACAATTGGCTTACGCGAAAGAAATGTGCTATAACGGGATACATATATGTGTTGTTTTACTGGTGCAGTCACGTACAGCAGCCGGTTGCTTATCGACCTCAACTACTACAGCATGCAAAGTCTACTAAAGATATTTTCCAGTCGGAAAGATTTTACAGTCTTTACTCATAGCGCCCGCTTTTTTGGTTGGACGGGAAAATGGTGAAAGAAAGCAGACGAAGTCCATGTATATCTGGCTCCGTACAGTTCGGATGAGTTGTAGCTGTATTTTTCTCGAAATATTTCAACAACTTTTACTATTCAGCCATTTAAGTCACTTGATTTATTCCACAAACTACATGATGGAATCACAGCTTTTCATCAGGAATTGAGTTGCCACCAACTTTCTGTTTACACAAAAAGTACGATATAGTGTATTTCCGCTCTGAACTTCTTAGTTTTTCCTTGCTTCATTATCTAAGTTCTTCTCTCTACACTGGTTTATTTCTGGACTAGTTCTCTTTTCGCGTGTCGAACATTGGAATGTCAACTTCGCCGACATTATTTAAACGAATGTTTTAAAATTTCAATAGTGAACAAATGAGCTAATGGCCGGGCGCACCTTTTCTTTCTCTGACTTTGTTATTTTCTAGCTCTCTTTTCCTGGACACTTCCTCTGAATATTGTTGTGTTTTGTTTGAGTTTTTAAGCAACAAACCAGGAATTTCTTACTTATTTCTTTCAAGTTCTTTTTATTCCATCTTTGGACATGTTAACCCTCTGTGTATTTTATACATTATCTGTACATGCATATCTAATGTTGTCTAAAAACATATCATCAACATTGAATGTTTTAACGTAATGTACAAAACTGTGGAAAGCAGAAAATAGATTTCGAATTTAAACTAAAACTTAGTGATCACCATTTTCGATGTAGTCTTCTTAGGAAGTGTCTGATCTGTCAACTACAATAAAATCTTTGGTGATTATTTCCGTCTCGGCAAGTTCAATTAACGGCGGCCGATTGGTGTCATTTCTGTACTGTTGAAAATTACGGAAGTGTAAGAAGACCGTGACCTGGAGTTGTCAAAGCTGACAGAGCTGTATACCGTATATCATACCTGTTTGGCTCTGATATTTTACAGCAAGTGTTTGGCGGACTAGCTCCCCACAGGCCAAATGCGGCGCACTTAGAGGCATCATGAGGTGCCCCAAGCCGCTTTGGAACAGAAACTAAAAGTAAAGAAAAAGAAAAACAAACGGGGGGAAACAGTAAAGACGTTTTCCATATAAAAACTTGTGATAACTAATATGTTTACAAACTTTTACTTCTGTCCATATTCTGTCCATATCCAACGGGGTAGTATAAAAAAGTTCTTTATAATAGCCTATAAGGCTATTATAAAATGAAGGATAGTAGAGGGCGGATAGTGTACTATCAGGGAACAGCTGTCTGAATTTATCTGGCTGACAAAATGTAACTCTTACATACGTCATGATTTGCATAACGTTATCATATGTTTGTAAACACATTGATCAAAAAACAAAGTTAACCCGAAATGTCCCCCCCCCCCCCGCCCCCAAAAAAGAGAGAAGTTTATTTTGCCCAACATCATTACTTGCTCAGTATTTTCTTCTACTCTCTACTAGATAAGCAACGTTAGTATATAGCGCGGGAGCCCATGTGGTTTGGTTAGCTGGAAAGGTAACCAGTTGCCATGCACATCACAATGTTTCCAGCCTACCTCACGGAATATGATACGAAACGAATGCTGCAGGTGGGTGTGGTCGGGGGCACTAAAAGGTCACTCAACAACTGGACTAGATAAGCTTTTGTTGGTGACCAAATGCAATTAATCAGGTAGAGTCAAATGGCCAATGCCAATAATTTTGTCGCCCAATAAGTTTTGTCAACCTCTTCCCCTAATTGACTGACCTAGATATCAGCTAATGTGATAACCAACTGATTATATATATATATATATATATATATATATATATATATATATATATATATATATATATATATATATATATATATATATATATATATATATATATAACTTAATCAAGTAAAAATATACTTTGAAAATACTGACTTTACGAAGATTGAAACTTAGAAAAAATTATCATTAAAGCTCCTCGTTAAAGCTCAAAGTTGCCAGTGTAAGACATCTAATTAACGCCTGACATTTTTTTGCTTTTAATATGCCATAGGGCAAAAACTGTTCCAAATAAACAGGTGACATCCCATTGTACCGTTAGTCTTTCCGAAAGGAAAGACTAACTATCTTTCTAACTAACTATCTTTCCATGGCTAATGAAACCCCGCCCTCGTTCTCAAATTCATAGACGTGGAAAATAATATCTGTCAGCCTAGGGTGGGGAATGAATTCGACGCGTTACGATCGCTTCACTGGGAGATGGGTGTTAATATTTTTTTCTCATATTCCCTGATTTATTTATCATAGTGTTTATTATTATTATTATTTTTTAATCAACACCACCACTTCCAGTTGCCTCTCACTGTCTATAGGGCAAATTTGTTGAGCTCCACAACATAGATTATCCTAGAGAAAACATCAAAGCGACGACAAACTGACCATATGATGAACCAATTAACGCATGTCTGTGAGAAGACTTAGTCACGTAAACGATTCGTATTGCAGATTTTTACATAGTTGCTTAGATATGTTTATGTGAACGTTTCTATCTGAATTCACTCTATTTTTGTAGCATTGTAGCCTTTGTTGTTATTAAGGTTGGCAAGATCACAGTGAGCAAGATGGAGGGGGGGGGGGATATATCCTATAATTGCAGGAGAGAAGATTTGGCAAAGATATCCCTTCAGAGGCAACAGGATAATGATGATAATTACCGGCACCATCATTGTCAACATTACAATCATCATTATTATTATCCTTATCGATTGCAGAAGCATCCTCATAGTAAAAACAAAATAATAGTGATAATAGAAGTTAATAATAATAGTAATATACACGAACCATGTGCTAATAGGCCTATTACACTTGATCAGAGGTCAACAGACCTCCTTTATAACAGACAAAAAAGCATGTGTTCTGTGTAACACATTCCGCTGCAAATGTCTGTGTATATAAAAAGTAGTGGTTCCCAGTGCTTCCCATACCTGTTGGAGTCCTCACACCCTTATAATTTGTAAACGATCTCTCCTGGTACCCCTTCTCCTACTACAGGAAATATGAAAAACTAACCCATGATCATAGTAACCCTACAAGTGTATTCCCGTTCAACACAAGTTATGGTATTACACAGCAAAATATATTTAATTAACAAAAGGGGTTCCCCGGCACCCCTTGTGGTGTTCACTGCATGGTACCTCCAAGGGGAAATATAGTACGGTACCCTCGGTTGACAAAAAAGGATCTGTAATGAGAAATGTCAAAAAAGTACGTGACAAATCTTAAAAATGAATTCATATGATCCGATCCCCATCTTTACATTACTGAATTGCGACACAGTTAAAGCGTATACACTCAATTGGAAACTAGAAGTGTATAAGGAGACCGTAACAACAATTTGGGGTCCTTCAATATCCTGGGTGGGGAGGAGGTGTATGCGCTAAATCCATGGTGTAAGCGCCATCGCTACCTTTTGGATATAAACTGACAATCGACTGAAAGGAAGTCAGCATTTTGTAAGACGTGCACCCTGGGGGGGGGGGGAGGGGGGGGAGACAGGGCGGTGATTTCGATAGCCTACTAGTGTACATTTGTGCAAATTCCGAAAATCTTGTACATACATATCTTGTGAGCTATGCTCCTTTGAGGTTATGGATGTCTTTTTTTCCGCCTCTTGAAGTAGTAGATGTGAAAAATGTTGCTTTTTTGTTCTCTCGTTATACCATAACTATTATTTGTTTAATCCTTCCTGTACTTCCGGCTTTCTTGTAGAGATTGTAACTGGCTTGGTGATTCCCCTTGAAGGTCTTTTTTTTTTTTACTTAATTGAGCATGTAATAGCTTACTCCATTAAATCACAAAGGAGACATAGAAGAGAGTGGAGGGGGTTGATAAGTTTTGAGTAAAGATTGATCTATGAAAAGAAACAAAATTCTAATTAAAGGGAAAATGCCGTCACCCCAGTGTATTAGCAAAGTTCCCTATCCTAATTCATGGATGGCTCTTTTGCATCAAGTGACAATAGGCTATTTTTTGTGACTAGATTGCTAAATTTGGGCAATTATTTTTTTACTTAATAGACAATAGTTTTAAATATCCTGAAAGATACTTGTATGGTATAAAAAAGAGATTTGTTAGATTTAGCTGATGCTTCAGAATAAAGTTGGGGAGAGCTGTTTATTCCCTTTAGGCGACCTAAGCCTCACTCCCTTTCCTCACTCACGCACACCCACATCCGCACACACACATACACAAGTAAACAGATGGCTTGGCATTTTCCAAACACTGCTGAAATGGAAATCATTGGGATGACTGATTGCACTTCTCGAGCGTAGACTTGTAACTCAAAACAGTGACTGTCGTAAGTTAACTTAGACTCCTCAGTGGTTCGGTGTATATTATACGCTCTCCAAGTGAAAAAGAAAATGAAGTAGAAAGAGAATAAATCAACTCTATTAAATCCAAAGAGGAGATTACATATCTACGGTAAAATACAATGTATACATTATACAACGGACGATAAAACCACAAATAAAAAACAACGAACAGACAAAAAAAGAAATAATGTAAAGAGAAGAAATTTAAAATATAAGAAGATAAAAGTAAACATCGCTGAAAGGAAAAGAAGTAAAATGTGACATTCGAGGAGGACAGGTCCTAGCCCCTGAGAAAAATGAGACCAATGAAGGCGCATGGTTGAACCTGTTATGATGACGATTTGTGTGATAAGTCAGTGGCTTCATTCTATTTCTTCGTTCGATGCCGCTTTCTGGATAATTGATCATAAAGGGGATCCCTGGGATACTTCCACCAATAACACATTTTAAATTAATCTTGTTGTGATTGCTATTCCAAGTTGCAATGGACAGAATCATTAATTATTCACTCTTTAATTTACTTCTACTACTTTATTCTAGGTTCCAAAGGACTCCAGTGGGACGAAATAAAAACTAACCTGGAAAATATACTAGAACGCAGGTGACTGTTGAACGGATCGACAATATCACATATCACGTGATTGATTTATATTTGGAGAGGATTTAAATCCAAGAAAGTTTCTCACCAAGCCAACTATATCTCCCCGTCTGTCACTAGGTGTGTGTTTGTGTGTGATGGGGGGGGGGGGGGGTCTAACAATGATGAGGTCAGTGAACATTATTTAGTGTTTCATATAATTCTTAAAGAACAATAATCCTACATTTTAAGGAGGGCGTAGGCCTATATGAATTCACATTGAGAACATGGAACCAGTCAACAATTTTTATTGTCAGTTATTACGTCAGTTTCATCTTGCGCAGGTGCAGACTGGATGGATGCATGGCACTCATTCTAAGTTCCAAGCCTGGTGGCAATTTCTTTTATCTATAATTTGGTGGCCTGCAGTTGATTAGACTTTAAGCCTGGCTCAGGGGTTTATAATGGAACTCAGAATGGGACACCCCGTGAAAAAATATTTACATATGAAAAGAAATAATAAATTTACAATACGTATCGTACCACTTCTTTTCAGATTAAGCCATGCATTTTACATCTGATTTACTTGTCTGGAGCATAAGTAGGGGATCAAAATTTACATTGCTGCATACACTTAATTTTTCTTAATGTTAAGTCATCTGACTTTTTCGATCACATCTCACTTGAGAAATTCTCCACGAACCTGAAAACCTAATATATGAGTATTTTTACAGCTCTACCACTCAAAGGGTTAATTGAAGGTTAAAGTCGATGAATTTTGGTGGTAGAAACTCAGTGCCTTATATGTGAAATACCGCTGTGAAAGTTGGACTCTATTATAGCATGAGCCTGAAATTGTGACGTATAACAGACAAATATACTGTTTTCTATGTTTTGCACTCTTCGTGTTCCTTAGCAAGGTTACGATGCAAAATCTCTTTAGTTCATTCAGCGATTTTGAAACCTCATAAATGTCTATATTCAGTAAGATACTTTTAGTGTGCGAAACAGTGAGAGAAGCTGTTATTAAAATGGACAATAAATTTAACAAATGATAATACTGTAAGACCCAACAAGTCAAGTGAAAAAATAGTCGGGTAGTTGGCTCAAAGGTACTTTTTTTATCCTTTATTCGCCTGTTCCAGTTCAATATCATTTACGAAGCAACATCATATAAGAACTTATCTGCTACTAATTAAACAATTAGCCAGCTCCGAACAATGCTTTAAAACGAAGACTTATCCTCTGGTGAAACTAAGGTTTTATTACAAAATGAAAGATCAGAACAGTACTGCAACTCCACAGTTTGAGATAAAAAATCAGCACCAATGTTCAAACCCAATTGATTTCTAGCACCAGGCTCGTACTTCGGATATTTACTAAGTAATTCGTTATCCTCATTTTTTGACATATTTCCTGAAAATGAAACGATGACTTGCACACAAAAATCGTTGTATCTTTGAGACAGGAGAAGCGATGGCGGAGAATTCTTTTACCATTTTTGTTAGCAGCCAGTATACCTCCTTACCATTCGCAATCGGGATAAAGGGGGGGGGGGGAGGGGATCTTTGCTTGAATCGAAAAAAGGGGGAGGGGCTTTGCTCGACTCCACCTTTGGACCAACAAGAATGTGTATTTTTAAGTTTACATTTTTACAAGCAACATCCTCAAGCGTGACAGAAATTCTGATGATACACTCAAGTCAAATTGTTACATCACTTTTTTTCTTTGTATTTACACAGTCGATGATATTGGGAACTTCGTATATGTGTCTCGTGGTAGAGACTCCGCTAAATGGATGAAGTAGTATGACTCTGATGGTTTAAAGGGAATAAAGTGTTTGTTTTATAGAAAACAACCATAGATTTAACACCAGTGTTTGTAAAGGTAGAATGACAGATTATTCAAAGTAAGGAATGACAGTAGCCTTCTTTTCAAGAAATAAGCTCCTCACAGATAGAAATTCAGTTATTTGTTGCTCAACAATAATTTGTTCACCCAAACTTTTCAAAATTCAAATGATGCATCTTCCGTTACTCACCACATGCATAATGTTTTGAGGAGATGAAGCTCTTGTAGATGCTTATTGGTTAGACTGAATGGTTTAATAATGATTAAAGCTATTTTCTTCGTATGTCATGTTGGTATATTCTAAACGCCCTATTTCTCTTTAAGTCAAAGGTCAAATTTTCGTTGTCTGCAATCGATAGCTTTATAAGACTTTATAATTTTTCACGGGTATTCGAAGGTAATTTGAAGGTGAAAGGTAAGAATATGCAATACCCCAATCCCCTCCAAGAACAAAATGTTAAAACATGTCTTGAGCTTGTTTCATCACTGTTATTCCCATATCAAACAAAAGAGTTAACCAGAATGCAGAAATGCATTGTGGTTTCGATGATCTATTTAAGAGAAATTTTTTCTGAATCTGATATAATAGCATTAGTATGTGTCACATTTGTCACATTTTCACAATTTGAACCCTGTTGACCTTTGACCTTCACAAAAAACGATAGGGTTCCTCTACTCAACATGGTACAACTACATACAAAACATGAGATTTCTACAAGTTTCCTTTCTTGAGATATCGTGTTTTCAAGGTTTTCACAACTTGACCCCTGATGACCCCAAATGACCTTTGACCCCTACCATAAACAATAAGATTCTTCTTCTCAATATGGTACACCTACATACCAAATATGAGATCTGTCCAAGCTTCCCTTCTTGAGATATCGTGTTTACAAGGTAGGGCGTCACGGACATACATACACACACATACACCCATACACACACACACGCACATACATACACACATACATACACACACATATGTATGATTACAAAGGTTACAATTATCATCGAAACCAAAAAGGCGTTGGTAGTAACTGACAAAGTGAGGGCGTTATGCTGCTTTTTGTTTTTTGTTTTGTAATAAATCCTCCATAACTAAACCGCTTGACACGTGAAGGTCTTGTTGTCATGCATTGTTTTTTGTTTCTCTATAATTTAGCTTCTCCATAGTTCGTAGTTTCATGAAAAGTTAATTTCCTGTTGGAATGTTCCAGTAACAAGTTAAGAGATTTTAAAAGAAAGCCCGTATATCTTTTAACTGCTGTCACTGAAAATCCTTCACTAATACCTTGTTTACAACTCAAGATAATGATATTACAACAAAGACATGCAGTGGTTAAGAATCTACTAGCTAAGCCTTGCAAAGTTATTCTTAGACCACTTCCTTTCTCTTTATATAATCCCGACTAACAAGACTTTTGTAAATATATTATCTTTACTTTATGTTTACTGGGTAAAAAATTAATGAAATGAAAGAAAGATTTGCAGTTGGCCCCAAGATTACAAAATGTTTCGGAACAGAGACAAATTGCTAACAAAGTCTCTTAAATTGGAGTGCGTATGTACTTAAAATTGACATTTACAAAGTTCATTGAAGATTGAATTTCAAATTGTGAAAATTAAGGTTACAAATTTGAAGCTGCTGTAATATTAAGCCAGTTGACATTATAAAGTAATGCAGTAGATGTTCAATTACTTGGTCTGTAAGGGGCGTAGATTTCTGTTGAACTTTGGGGGGGGGGGTGGGGTTGATGGTTGGGATGAACTATCGGAAATCCAGAAACTGGGCACGGGAAGGGTTTACGGCGAGCTCGAAAGCCAGAAGTTGGTGTGGTCCCCTGCTGTAGAACCCCTGATGGTCCAGTTAAGGAAAGTACATGTTGATACATGGGGCGAAACCACTCAGGGTTTTAGTGTCTCAGAAACCCCAGGAAAACTGTTTTTACAGGGCAAATTTCAGACTTAATGTTTTGGGGTATTGGTATATAAGGCTAACCTATTTCGTAAAAAGCCAATTTGCATCAAAATCTCATCGCTGCACTGGATTGAAATTATACAAGACAGCAACAACACACTGTAAAAATGACAGGGATCGACTTGTAAGGTCATCACAGTAAGCAAACTGATTTTAATTCGGAGATCATTGCAAGACCTTCCAGTTGACTCGCGATTTCCTGATTATTTCCACCTTTGACGCCTAGATATGAATGCATGAAACTTAATGGAGAAGGAAAGTCATGACTTTTGACAATCATGTTAAATGAGAGACTAACATTTATTGAACACGATCACCAAATTTCATTTAAATATGTTGTTTACTTTCCAAGATATTGCGATTTGAGTGTTCATAACAAATTAATCAGGAAGCTGCCATTTAAGATTGTGACGACATCAACGGAGCCCATGTGATTGGAAAGCTTTTGTTTTTCTTTACATTTCATTGTCGATATATTTTTAACAGTTATGTATAGATTCAAATCAGAGTATTAATGATTTGATTATTGCATGACACAACTGAGTACTTGGACACAAAATGTCTACAAGTGTGTGCGGATTTATAGGAATTATATAGGTAAAGAAAAAAAAAAGTACATTAAAATTAGTGCTATCAGTGGTTATGAGACATCATTATTCGACTTACTCAAGTCGGTTTACATTCAACATTGGCAAAAATGGCAGCACAATTCTTTGACTTTCAAAAGTGTGTAACTTGGATAGGAAACAATATCCTTGAATGAAACTTTGATAAGATGTTTGGCAAACACTTCCGCTTCATTTTGATAAATATATATTCCCAGGGTTTTCTTCTTTACGCTGCTTTTCGTTATGCAACAGAAAGAATAAGGCAATATAGAAAGTTCCCAACTTATTGTGAGCCCGTGATTCTTGACAAAAAAAAAATAAAATCATCCAAAATCGGAAAATGTATGAATTACTTAGGGGTTGTCACAGTGAATAAATTGGGTTTGTCATGAGGATTGTCCTAGATTGAAACAATTCAACGTTACATGTGTGCGGTAATATGGCTTAGTATTGTACCATCCTCAGAAGCTCAGTCAACCCGGAAATACAATAAATACTTGCAAATGTGCAATACGCCTAGGGATTGCGCAGAAATTGAACAATTTGTTAAGAAAATGACGGCCAACGGTCACGGACGTATACGCTCTGTAGGTGTACTGGCTACGTGACAATTAGACTTGATATAAAATGTGCTATTTACAGATATGAAGCTATAGGGCTAGCCTAGATTGGTCAGAAATTAATCAATCGTGTAAAGTTCAACGATCTGCAGTGGAGGGGTTAGAACAGCTTTTCAAGAAGTCTCATTTGGTATTTTTAAATGGACATTTTCTAATTCTGTTAAAGTGAAGTATAAAATGTATTTTTCCATAAGACACTAGGTATAGGCTATCGGTAGACTACAACATTTAGATCTGACATGGGGATGATTTCATAGGACATCATCCCCTAGTAAACTTGAGGGGGGAGGGGGATAAATCTCTCTTCCATCCGGGATCTACGCGAGCTGTCTGTTATGACATCACAGATTACCCATGATACCATGCACCACCGAGAAGTCTTACTGAAAATCCGTATAACTTAACATGGCGTTGAGATATAGTCTTCAGAGTGCACAGTTCAGGAAAAGAGAAAGACGTAAATGAATTTTGACGAGATAAACATGAGATGCAGCCTGTATTGCAATTAGTGGAACATCCAGACTTTTTAATTGGTTGGAAGCTGGGGAGGAGGATTAAAGGGTTGATGTGTGGGGGTGGGGGTGGGAAAAGTAATAATGACACTATCTTGCCCGATTTCCAACATTGCTTGGCTCGTAGCGCACAGAGACATTGTTTTAATGAAAATGCTGTCAGACTGTAGGGGATGCTTCCAAGTTTCTGCCTATATTTTTTTCCAACACATGCTTGGAAATTAGCACTTCCATTTTATCCCAATAACAATTTTTTACGTTGGAATGGGGGGGGGGGGGGGTTGGAGAGGAGGTGCCCTCCGGTCCAACCCCTTTCCCCCTACTCGTTACGCCATTGCTTGCAGCATTATTGCAAAGTATCCATTACACACACACACACATACACACAGCTTTGTTTTCCATTCATTCCGAGGACCTCAATGTACTTTCTAATGTTGTTTCTTCCTCAAACCTAACCTTAACAATAGACTGTCTATTGTTAATCTTGAGAGGACCGGAGAAATCTATTGAATTTCCTACAGAGGACCTAAAATCTATTGTTTCGGTCCTCGATCCCACCCGAAAACAAGGGCACACCCACACACATACAAGCGCATACACACTCGGCGTCAATTTTTGATGCATCAAATAAAGTTGAATTGTCTCATACAGGTCATAATATTAATGTACTCGAAATAAGGTTTAACCATCCAGTTATGATGTTTGACCAAGATGACCATTCCGGAGTTCTGCCATCAATACTGCCTGAAGATCGCGGCACCTCGCTGACCAATAGCGTCAGTAGCAACCCACGTTACATTGGCATTACAAAACGTCACAAATAACTTTAAACGAAAGACAGCGAAAGTCTTTTAGTTCAAATATGAAAGAAAACTACAATTTATGTGGCTCATTGGCACGTAGGCTTTGTTGTTGAAATAAAAAAGTTAATAAAAAGGCGGTAGTCTCAGCGGGTGTACAATGAAACTTTCCTGTGGGTCCTATAATTTAATGAAATTATAATTTGATGAAATTTTGCCATCTACGGAAGTCGCCAAACTGATGCTTACGTAATGTTTTATTGTCCACCACTCGCTGACGGGGGTGGGGGGGGGGGGAATCATGGGGTTTATGGCTCCTGCCGAAGGTTGGACAAAAAAATGGTTGACATACTTAAACCTAGGAGAGCGATTTTTTAGAAGAAAATTAACTTCACAATTGTACACTTATGTTGCACCATGTCGCATCCGAGGGCATTTCTAGGCACCCCCCATTTTCCAAAGGGGGTGGCTCCCACCTCACTGTTCCACCTGTTTGTCACTCCTCTCAAGCAAGCAAAGGACCTGCGTCCGCCAGCGATGTCCGCCAATATTCAGTGAACTGTGGGGGGGGGGGCAACTAAAATGGGAGGCAAAGATATAAAATTTCACAGGAGTCTTTGATGTACAACAAAGAGGTCAAAACTTAAAAGATGGCAGCAGACTTCTATATCTGTAAACGAAAAACATTTTGCTTTTGTCCTAGCCCTACAGGCTAGCTTTTAATTTAATTCTCTGAATCGTCAGCCTATTCTCTTTTGCGATATGGTTTCGTTTACTGTGAACAACATAATATACTGTATTTTTGGTATTGCATTTACCTTCGAAGTTGACACATTAAATACTAAATGAAGCAGTACCAGTGATATGAAGATGTGACGAGCATGGCAGGTAACAATACGACGGTTGTGGAGACTATTACGGGCAATCTCATTACTTCACTTTATTAGAAGAATATTCCTCTGACATTTTAAGGGGTTCTCAAATGAAAAAATGATATTTCTTATCGTAGTTGCTTCAAACCTCAAACCAATATATTGTTAATAACTCAAGATTATATGAAAAAAGTCAGCTTTCAAGTTAAGACAGAATTTTATTACTGCCGCAAGGTTACAAAATCACCAAAAAATAACTTCAGTAAGTCCAGTGGCCTTTAAAATTTTTAGTGCATGTTTAACCTTGAAAGTTTAAGTCACCGGTGAAAAAATTAGATTGGGGTTTTTTGTAGATTGACCTTAAAATGTTCAGGAAATTTTAAGACTGTCAAGATTATAAAAAACAGAAAAGATATTTTGAATATAGTTTTGTGCACGTTATGTCAAAGATTTGCCATAATGCAATGTCGAAATAGATTTTTTGTTTAATATTCTGTATTGAGCCAATATAGAATAGAATATATTGGCGCAATATATAATTTTTACGAAATTCTAACATACTTCAGTGGCTGATCCCTTTCATAGAAGAGGTCACATGGGTATATCCACTCAGCCATTAGTTGGATAGCCAGTAGTTTACTATGTTAGTAACATTTTGTGCTACTACAGTCTCCATCATGAAATGTTGGCCTTTCTCTCATGATGATTTTGTATTGGTAAGACATATTTTCAAGTTACAAAAAGCTAAGACTTCAGGCTTCATGCAGAGCTCAATCATTTCATAGATTTTGTCCTCCTTTCCATTTTTTTTTTTTGGGGGGGGGGAAGGGTTAAGCATGATTGGTGGGTCGCAATGCTTGCTGTTTTATCGAGTGTGACAGTGGCACAAAATGTTCGTACAAGCTATTTTTACCTTTTGAGCCATTTTTCAACGGAGTACTTCCGCTGCCAGATCAACGCAAAGGCTGCCATCATTGAAACATCCCTGTGATTGGCCAGCCCCTAATCTTCTTTTACAACGGAGGAATTGATTGTTGCTAATATTCTGATGCCTACGTAGCGCCTCTTGTCGTATGGCAAGGCGTCCTACTGTTTATTCTCGTTTGGACGATATCATCTAATAATCAGTGACATCATCAAACAAATTTCAGACATCATCAAATCAGTTCACGATATTATTAATGAAACGACATTTACGATATCAAGCGTTAACTCCTGATCACATTAATTGAAGTAATGATATCATAAATTCATTTAAAAATATCTGTAAATGCATTAATACCCGCAAATGTAAGGTTACATATCGTTAATTTCGAATAATTTAAAGATATCTGTAATTCGAGTTGATGAAATTAGCAAATATGACGTCACATATCGTTAATTCCATCTTATTTAAAGATATCTTTAATTCGAATAAATTATACCAGAAAATACTTTTCATTTGTTTTTTTTCGCACCAAGTAGCAGAACAAAAAAACTCGTCCGCTAAGCTTAGTACTGACGCTACTGTCGTGGTGGATCGGTATCACAGAGAATGATGTAGTCAGCTAGAGTGCGGACTTCCAATACCGCTAATACTAAACGGCTGTGACACCATGCAGAGAGGTCCGCCAGATACGAAGAGGGCAAAAAGTTTATGCTATGTGTGCATGCCTAAGTTAGGCCATATAGTGTATCCTAGGCTCAATGCGTGTGTTTCACTGACCTGTGTGGCCTAATATAGTGTAGCCAAAGGTTCAGGAAAACAATTCGCTCCATGGTGGTCGGTGGTGTAGCCACGAAAATTTTACGTTGGGGTTGGGGTAAGGGGTACTAGCTGTGTCCATCCAGGTTAGCCTAAAATCTGGTGGTTTGGTAGGAAATAGGCTATAGATTATGCCGACAGCAATCCCAGCCAGAGACAGCCCGGCTATATTGCGGGAACGTTTTCCATGGGGGGGGGGGGGGGGGAGGGGTTCAGCGTTTAGCAGCAATATAGAAATTTCCCCATATACGATGCTAAAGAGTGAAGACTTTCAATTTTTTCCACTTTTAGTCTGTACTTATTTTCCCCAAAATTTTTTCCCAAGGTGGTATTTCCCCTGCCTCCAGAAGTTACGCCATTGATCCTAGGCGGTGGTGAGCATGGCACAGCGCATTTTCTCAAGAGCTTTTATTCCAGTGTGGTGGCGTCTGGGTGCACAAGGTTTCCATGACCGCCCCCCCCCCCCCCATACCCCTCGTATCTGTGCCACTGCATAGGCTTGAACTAAGTGTGAAAATTGTTTTGGTCACACTGATAACAATTTCATGGTGGGTCTCTCTGAGAAAGCGCTGTACGAAAAATATATAACTAAATTTCTTACCTTTATAATAGTAAGAACAACAATCGCTTTCCTTGGTTTAAAATGTTGGTCACTGGCAGCGTATCGTCTACAGAAAATTGTCTTTCAAAGGGAAATGAATCTATTTCAAAATTGGTTCGGTAAAGCTTTCCTCTGGTGATCCATAAAAATAATATTCAGCAGTCTAAATGTTATTCCACATTTTGAGAAAATGTTGGCTACATATGATGGGTATGTCACGTAATCCTCGGGCATGATAAAAAAAAGTGACGTGTATCCCTTCAGATTCCCTTTATCCAGAGAAGTTCCTCGAAGTTTTATCATCCAGAAAGGAGATCCCACTGCCTTTCTTTCGTCTGTTAGTACGACAGGCAAGATTGCGGCATCTTGATAAAATATCCGACGTCGTGCTACACTTTCGTTGACCTTGCGGCCATTGCTACGCTACAATATTAGTTTTTTGACCTCTTTATATATGGCGGACGTGTCTCTATAGTGTCACAGCAATTTCGTGAAGTCCGCCCTCTAAATTAGTATATCATTCTCTGTGATCGGTATAGAGTCCTACTTGAGTTTTCTAGAGGGCGCGACAAGAGATTGTTCGATAAGTACGAAAACAATATTCAGTTTCAACGATGTCATCACAAAAAACGTAGGGTAGCAACCATTTTTTGCTCTAAAATAATCTGATATGGGGCCCAGTAGGCATGTCAGCTTTTTCTGTTATCCCACATCTTCCTCACAATGACCATCGAAGGGTTACGTCATCGAGGTCCTTATGAGTCCAGCAACGGTCCTTAGGATGCCACATAATAGTTCAAGGTAGCATGCCCTATATAGAAGTTGGAGATTCCTGCGCATTTTGTTCGCCTGTGTCGGTGAAAGTCCCTATCAGGGATATTTGGACAACTTTTTTGGTATTATATCCTTTGAGATGGATGAGTCTTTTTGTAGATTGAGGCGAGTTGAGGTATGCATGGTGCGAAAATGGTGCCAATTGAGGCAATTATGGAAAAGTTATGGACTTTTAGCTGGCGGAGCAGTATCATTCGAGGAGATGTGTGATTGCTCCAGTGACAAGGTATGCTAACTTCGTACCTAAGGTACAAAAAATTGAAAAAGCCATGAATGGCCAATGAGTCAAATTTTCTAAAGAGTGGTAGCCTGTATCTATCGAAAACTACTTCTACAAGGCTTCAGAGACCACGTCGCAATTTAGAGTGTAAGTCAATGGGCAAATTAATAGGGGTATGCTACCTCAAGACCGTCCCTACTAAAATGTTCACAACTGAGCAAGACATGCCATTCCAATATGTTCATTGCTAAAGAGACGCTGAATGAAACGCTGAATGAGAGCTGTAATCTCAAAAGGGTCACTGAAAATACACGAACCTACAAGAAATTGATCCACCCAGGGAGGGGGAAGACAACTCATTGATCCACTTAGTATCCACAGATTCTACCACCTAATCAACTGTAGTTCAATGATGAATCCCCCGTCGCCCCCCCCCCCCCCTACATGAGGGACACCAAACGCTGTTTGATCACCCCACCGCGTCCCTTCTCAGAAAATTATTGAGTCGCATTTCCCTTATTATCGCGACTAAATTAGTCAACATAGCCTGTGTTTGGTCCTCGTGTCAACTTGACACGTTTCACGGGTGACCTAATTTTTAAAACGGTTGTACAGCGAGAAAGGTGCGATCGATCAAGAGAGAACAAATATTTTTCTTGGAATATGGTGAGAAAACTTCATTGGAAGACTGCTTTATTGTTACGACACAATTGTTCCATTATGCAGATTGACCCACAAATTCCACGAGACAGACACTTCAGTGTGTTATTCTGACGAATGTAAACATAGCATAATTAGGGGGTTGAAGAACTTGTAACAGCAGAAGATCACAATTTTTCGATCGGTGTTTCCCCTGACATACTCGCAAGTAAGAGTGACCGTCACTCCGTCTGGTTAAGTCTCATTATCAATCTTTTCAAGGGCTTTCCCCGAAAGCATTTTTTTACTTTGTTCCTCTATCAGTCTGAAAATTTCGAAGTATAATGGACCGTCCCTTGCAAATCCCCCCCCCCCCTAAGAAATGCAATCTAAATTCCTAAAAATGTCCATTTACTTGGAGTATCCAAAGCGATCTTTCTATCAATAAGTGCACTCAATTGAAAAAGAAAGGGGGAGAAAAACGGTGAATACGACACATTTCTTCTTATTTTTCCGAGAAACATTAGCAAGAAGCGGAGCGACCGAAAGGGAAGTACAGCCCAGAGAATACAAATTCCGAGGGGCCCTGAGCAATTTGGGAGCCCGCAAAGTTATCGAAAATACGAAAGAAATTTGAGAATCAAATAAACAATTTTTTATTACACACATAAAAATCTTCACGGAAGACCATATGAAGTAGAAAATGGGATGGATTGTATTATTGGTACTTGGACAAAACTGACAGTTGTGGCATGGCCTACGGGTATTAAACTCCACCCCAAACCTATTCATTACCATTCTTCATAGACTGATCTTTTTTTTTTCATTAATTGAGAAATCGCAGACGTGAGATCCATATTTTCAAAGCAGGGTGCATGCAGCGCACAGCGCCCAGGAAGTGCCGTTCCCGGTAATCTGGGGGTTGGTAAAACCAAGAAGTTTCTGAGGCGGTCGACGCCAACCGACGGTAGCTATTGTTCAGATATTCCTGCCGGCACTCACCCTCCTCTTTAATATTTTGTTGTTCGACTCGACAGGGTATAGATCTGAGCCCGTGACTTGAGCGTTACTTGCCCGTGCTCATGATCTGTACCCGGGCCGTGATCGCCTCTAGTCGGCCTAAGCTCTCTCTCTCTCCGGTAAATGATAACATTAGGGTGTAAGGGTGAAGAATTAGAATGTCCTTCTTGCAGTTTTGAGGTCTTCTGTGTTAATCCCAGAGGAATCACTTGGAAAGTTTCAAGGGATTCCAATTTGACTCGTTCAGCAATGCTGTTTACAGGGGTGCTGAGGGGATTATATGGGTCCCGATTTAGGTCCCCTCATGGGTTTGATAAGCCGGACTAAGTCTTCCACACCTCCCAAGCTTTGGGAACGGCACTTAAGACTGGGTTGTTATACCCACGTTGGTCGGATGGGGACTTTTAATGGCGGTCTTCTGAGCGGTTTGGTTTGGCATTGCGATTATCAACACTTATGTACGTCCTTAGGTTACAAGATTTCATTTAGCCAAAAAGAATTAAAAAATTCTCATCTTTTACCTCTCCTTTTTTCACAATATGTTCCTTTCTTTACACATTACTGGTTGTATTTTAGTCACTATGTTTAGTTTAGTTTGTTTAGTTTATTTATTCATTTTTTTTCAATCGAAGTACATGAATAAAGTTTATACGAGATGAAGGGTACATAAAGAAATTAACGTAACTATGTACCAAAGAAAAAAAAACGGGAACCAGATGAAGCTGGAAGCTTTTCCAGTCTGGTCCAATCCAGTCATTAAATTGGATTTGGGACTGAAATAAAGTTACACTGAATTGAACTGAACATTGCTTCAGCATTACGGAATTGTGGAATTTTTGAATGAATTTCTCTTACATATTCTCTTACATATATCAAATGCTAATATAAAACGAACATGTATTTGAAATGTATGATAACAAATGACTTTTGTTTTGGCAATGAAGCAGTCTGCAATGATATGCTACAATGCGTGACTCAATTGCATGACGAGCCATGGTTTCCATGCAGATTTTAGGACAGTCTGCCTGTTGGTATATACCCAAATCCCATTCCATAACATATCCATGCATTCCACCTACCAAGCCTCAAACTGCAGATCTACAACGGGGACTTCCCTTGCACCTAGGACTTTCTATTTTACCGTGGGTCGGTTTATGGGACGCCGATTTACAGTGATCAGATGGAACTGAATTCCTTGAATTTATCGGCATTTCAAGAAAAGTGTTAAAGTTTTTTGACTGAATCTTGTTTTCAAAGACTTCGGTAGATTCTTTAGGCATTGTTCTGTCTGTATCCTTCAAGTAAAAGTATAAACGATAATCTATGTTTAAAACACTTCTGTAGAGAAAATAAGTTTGGAATAAGATGTTTTCTTTTCTTTTAGCTTGCCTCAAAAATTTTCAGCTTGCCTACCAATGTTCCTAAACACCCAATTACGGAGTCTTTTAAGGTGGATGAGACGATTTGAGAAAAACGTGAAATACCGACCTACGTACTCTTCAATAAATGAGCCACGAACACTACGATACGTTACACAGAACATAAGTTTTAACAGACAGAGAAAAAAGTACTAAGTGTTATATTTCTTTCCTTAAAATGGGACACACATGAAAGATGGGACACACATGAAAGAAAATTGTTTAAGTAATTTGTTTTCTATCAATTGAGATATGTAATCTCTAAACAATTGCAACTGTTGATATTTTGTACATTAATTATCAGTAAACAATGAAACGTCCTTTTAGCAAGCAGTCTAGGTATCGAGGTCAAACGTTAAAAGATCAAACGGAAATTTGCAGAATGCAAGGGGAATGCTATAGTTTTTTTCTTTTTAACAAGACAATGTGACTATATCGATGTCAAATTTTCATTATATTGCAGTAAACGAAGACCGTCTTGAATTTACGTTTCTCACGTTTCACGGGATCTGTCTGACACGTTGCACGCAAGTGGTGTATCACCCATCACCAACTCACGCGCGCAACGGTAGTATTTACAACCACTACTGCAAGCAGCCCTAATGGATGAGTTCGACCAAAGCAGACTCCTTGCCATAAATCACGCTATCAAACTAAAGAAGAAGAAGCAAATGCTTTGGCAAACAACGAGTTAGAGAATTAAAAAGACAAAATATATCTCGTTTTGCTTCAATAAAGGTAAAGCTACCGGTTAATTCCCTCCTTAAAGGCCAAACAGACCGTTCAGCGAGTAGAGCCAGGATCCTAAACCCATCATGGCGTGTTTGCTCTCGAAGGTTCTTGAAATTTAGACTGATGGATGGGGAGGGAATAGCGGCTGCATCCCCGCCACTATTGTCGGTCAATATTGTTTGAGGCTATAATGTGACATTTTCGTACATTATTAAAGAGAGACTCTAATCATGTTAATACTATATTAGAAACTGAGAGTTTGCAGGACTCGAGATATTGGAGAACCATGAATCTAGTGATTTATATGAATATGGGATATGGAATATGAGTCGAAAATTTGTCATATATTGCCAATGAAAGTCAAAATATGCTATAGCCACTACAAAAACATTGTTTAAGCCCCGTTTTTGCATACATGTATATCTACATCCATTCCCATTGGTCTGATTTCAAGTAACAGTGATTGACGGCTAGACAGTTTCTTGGAGTCATGAATTTTGTTGGGCCAACAAGAATGTCGAAACAATTCTCCTATTCAAATATCTGGAAGATGAAAGCATATGCATTAGTTCTATTTCAGATTTTGTCACAGGTGATCTTATCTCCTACTTTCTCTCCCTTTTAACACTGACGAAGAACAAAGACAGATGATCAGGCGAATGCCAGTACAACTCATATTCCAGCTTTAAGAACTCGAAACTTGAAAATTCTCCCTCCAATCAATGAGAGTGTCGTGAAGTACAGCATACACCAATGCAGCAATACGAACACTAGTCAAGGTTACCTGTAGCATTTAACTTTACGTTATGTGTCTTGCATAATTAATTAAACAAACAAAAGGGTTATACGAGCGAGGAAAACTAGTCTCGAAAGTCAACAGTCACGCAAATTCTGTAAACTTGAAAGTACTGTAGGATTCACGTTAGGAAAGGAACAGAATATAAAAATAAAATAAAAACTAAGTATAAAAAATAAATAAAAGTGGTATTTACAAAAAAAAAGGTTGTATGAAGAAAAATCAGGCACATAAGCTTGGAGAAATCGTGATACTGTATAACGTTACGATATATATATATATATATAAATATATATATATATATATATATATATATATATATATATATATATATATATATATATATATATATATATATATATATATATATATGATCGACGCTATTCTACAAACAGCTTGTACAGAGATCTTGATATCCTAAAGATCGGCGATATTCATATGCTTAATTTAAAGGGTTGCTTTATCTATATGTCAAATAACACCCTTACTTCCTTCTACTTTTATATGTAACATTTGTAAATCCTGGCTTTTCCACAGATGCTCGACATAGAGCAGGAAATGATAATCCATTTTCAGTGAGTAGGCACCATGCAAAACATGGTAAATTACGCTAAAGTAACTATTGCATGTTAAATCTAATGGCTACTAAAAACTGTTAAACTAATGCTACTTTTAAGGGTATGGTAAAAGCTCACCTAATCATTCGGTACACCGATTGATTAATTTGCCTATTTCGTTTCATTTTATTTCTTTCTTTTTTTTCTGTTTTTATTAATATCTCCTTCGTTCTACTTTCTATTGAGTCCTTTCACGTTACAATTCTGTTATTTGCTTGTACAGACGAAATCAATGAATGAAATAAATACAGTTTAGCAAATAAAATACCTGTACGTCACGTCTTCATACCTCACAAACATTCCTACCCTCCTTTAAAGTTGATGTGACTCCTGCATGGCAGTGGCATATAAATTACAGCGAAGGCGGTATAATTCAACCGCGACGTTGTTTGGGTACTAATGGAGCGAACAGACGACACATTAGAAAAATACGAACATTAGAAAAAGAAAAGAACATGTAACAATCCCGGCTCAGAGTGACTCAGTTTTTCCGTCACTTCATGAGCAGACGAAAGACAGAGAGAGAGAGAGAGGGGGGGTAAGGGGGGGGGGTAGAAAAACAAATCTACATTCCAAATTTGTTTACAATGTATTGTATAGTCACCACCTCACGGAAGTGAGCGGTTATTACTTGGAAATATTGTAGTTGTGTTAAAACGAGAGGAAAAAATTACCTACATTTGTGTTTATGCACCCCTTTGCAAAAGATAGTGTATTATGATGTTGTTTCATGCAATCACATGATTAAGAAATTAAAATTAATAATGGATAAAGAAAAAGGGCAACCAATTGGGAGAGAATAGAGTGTCAGCTTTACTCTCAGTGAGTAGATATCTGTCTTGCTAATCCTCCCGATTTTATTTTTTTTTAACAGTCGGTTGAAGAGGGGAGGGGGTATAGAGGGGGCAATGGAGGGGGGTGATCGTCATTCTCTTGATTCATTAAGGTCAGTTACTCAGGTCAGTTACTCATCATAAATGACAAGTCCGGGTGAATGACACGTCAAACCAATAGGGACTATTGCTGCTCTGCATTCCATTTCATTATCAATGGTTATGAGTATAGCTATCCTCACGGTTCAGAGAGTCGAACCTTCACCAAGGGAGCATTTGAACAATTAATAATGTTAATGACATTCAGGGTTTACAGAAAAATATGCGTGGAAACATGTATAACATTAACGATTGCAATTAGGAAGATGAAGGACGGTAAGCACTATGTAACATGAATTTCGTACACGTATCATATAGACATATTAATAAAATGGAGATTCAAAAGTGTTAGTCTAAGCTTAAGTATGCTATCCTTGGAGAGAAATATAACATTAAAGCGAACTTACGAAAAGAAATACGTGACGGCATAAGACATTGAACTATACTGCAATTAGGACTGTTATTGCTTCTTGTAGCTTATATCTTAAAGACAAGAGCTTAAACCCTTATGTGGAAAACGGGAGAAATATCGCCGAAAATGATTATGTAACACGGAAAAAACAAAAATAAAAAAAAGGTTATGTGAAAATTTGAAAGTGCCTAAATATGTGGCAATTTCAGTATTTTCGCATCATTTTGAACGAATATCGTGTTACTAAAAGTGCAGTGATCCAAGACTCTATAACTCCAACGAAAATGTAAACAGTCGACGCGATCTTTGTGTTCCACTGGATTTCCGTAAGGAATTCTAATTTGCCAAATGGATAATTTATTTTTTTTTACAAAAAGGAAATAAGTTCATACTGATATAAACGGGAAGAGAAAACGAAAGTCGACACTTACAAAACCATAACATCTTGTCTTTACCTGTTTTACCTTATCTTGAACTTTTTGCCTCTCATCTTTACCTTTATCCCCTAAACCATCTAAAGTGGATGGTTTCCGCAAACGCGCTACAGATTTTCAGTGATTTCTCTCACCGCGGACTTTTTCCTCAAGGTAACGTATGCCCCGTGTATCCCTTTAATCATCTGCAAAGCTCCGTACCTAGACGAGTTAAAGTAATCACCACATTCACGGCAAGACGATTAGTAACTCTGACATTTCAGATTGGGGACTCTCGTTTCTTTACAAACTGCGCGTTCATGAATACCGTAATAATTCAGTGTCCGGCTGTGCGTTCTTTGCAGAGAGGATTGTAATCGGCATATGAGATGCCGACGAACCCACGTCAATTGTGGTTTATTTTAGTGATGCTCTTTTGTTAAACAAAAAAGTTGAACGACAGCCTGCGGGGTTGGTTCAAATTTTACTCCTCATCCTTTGGACATGACGGAGCAGAGCAACACGAAAGGATTTCCAGCCTCTCAGCACTGGTAAGTTGAAAGAAGTCAATGTTCCCCAGTTAATGTTTTTGGGTCCACGTGACGTCATGCAATGTATGTTTGAAGATATTTTAAAAGTGAATGAAGAAGAATACGTTCTCACGATGGAAACGTATTTTTTATTTCGATTTTCGAAGCGAATTGTTGATGGTATCGTGACTGGGAAAAAAAATGGCCGTGACAACAATGACAACATAACATTTCTCTCTTCTAATAAGCCACGAAAGGAAGTGAGAGAACAACCTGCCACAGATTTCAACAGAAAGACAAAATTCTACATGGACTTTTTTAAAGTATTTATCTTGTATTCCTACATTTCTGTCTGTAAAAACGACTAAGGTCTTCGAAAAAGGATTTTAATCAAAAGGTGAGTAAAAGTTTCACATTTGGTCATGTTGTTTTGCTCAGTTCAAAATAATCACAGGTCGTAGGGACCTGATGCATGTGTTTCGTCCCATTGTTCCATATATGTGTTACAAACTCGGTCGGTGCTATAGTTGTCCGAACGTCATTCTTGTGAGCTTGCAGTTGTCCAAGTTACGCCTTTGAATGTTTGAGGTGCCATTATCGATAACCGTTGTTTTCCGGTAGGTTAGGTAGTTCTCCGTGCTCTCTTTGATAAGAGAAAATCAATGCATTTGAATCTATCCGTCCGGCTGGCGAAACTTTGAATACCGATAACATCGTCACTCCCTCATTAGTCATTAATGTGCACATAAAATTTGAAATTTGACTACCAAGCCGAAAAACAATGAGTTAACGCCTGGTTCCCCATCTCTGTCAAAACGGTTTATTGGTATACTTCTCAGTTTGTCCAGGGTCCAGGAGCATTATATCATACCAGCATATCTAACTATATATATATATAATATATAATAAATAATATATAATATGTAATATAATAAATGATACAATATATATGTATATATATATATATATATATATATATATATATATATATATATATATATATATATATATATATATATATATACTGGTACGTATATACTGTTTTTTTAAATGCAAAAAAAAATAAGTGCTTTTGATTTTATATCTTATGACATAAAATTCTAATCACATAGAGAATAAAATTTAAGTATGCATGTAAACAATTATGGTGTCTGTTGATATAGTTTTGTTAATATGGTTAAAATAAGACTAATTAAATCATTGAAAAAGCAACAACGATAAGAACAGTCAAACAAACAAGTATGACAATAGTGTGCAATAACCACAGCATTGTAACTTTTGTCACTTGTGTAACTTGAACAAGTTTACGTATACTGACATGAAACATGACACTGCTAGTGTAATTACTGCTATGGTTGATCACTTTGTTGACGGTCAATGATGCACGTATATTGGCACATTTACCCTCTACAGCATAACTAAACCTCTGTGACATGACAAAACAGCCACAGCATAACAAGAGAATAACAGAAAACAATTTTATACCATTTATTGATCAATCCTCATTGTGAGAAATAAATACAGTTAAAGGAAATTTGACATTATACTCAAGTTATGAATTAAAAAAAAAAACACCAAAACCCCACCAAAAAAGCAGTTTTACCATCAAAGCGACTGCATAACATAGCCTACTCTATCTGCGGGGAAGGCATTGTTAGCTTGGGTAAACTTTGAAAATATATTCTTGTTCTGTTTTCACGATATAACCTTCAAGTAACGTCTTAAAATACCTGCTGGATATTACCTCAAACTTATTCAGCATCCCCAAATATTCGTACGCAATAACACATTCATCTTACCCTTCATGGGCCAAATAAAGAGATGGAAAATGCTAATTATTGCTATAATCAGCAAAATATCATGATTACGTAATCGACATGCCTACCGCTCTATCAAGTGACCTGCACGGCCTCCTCTTTGTTGTTTGACCATCTTTTGAAGACGAGGCTGATCAGCAGTTATTGTTCCTCGTTGTTAAACTTGGACATCTTAGATTAGTGTGCAATTTTTTTTTGTGCATCAAAGAGACACAAATCGAACGTAAAATTTGATCGCAGTGTTTTGTCGGATGGTTTCTACTCGGATTTTTTCACCCATTTGTGCTTTTTAAGGTGCTATAAATGTAGGCTACTAATGTTGATGTAAATCGCTTTGTGTAGTCATATTTTCTCTTCTTTAACAGAACCGTGTGGCGGATTTTACCTTTCAGCCCTTTAAAAAAATCACCTGTCAGGTATTTTTAAAAATTGACTCATGGTCAAATTTGCATTGGTAGCGATATTTCCGTTGTTCAAATACATCCTAGGCTATATCCGTGTTTGATCTGGGCCCTGAGAATCGATACGTGACCTGACTGCGTAGATATAGCCTACACCGTACCTCGGTATATATCCTAAACATACATTACCGGTAGACGAGTGCAATACGTCCATTCTCACTGTACTTAGGAGGGTAAAGCCCACGAGATCGCCATTGGGGTAGCAGCGTATGATGTTGTTATAGTGCATATTGCAGAAGGCCACTAATGAAAATACCGTCCGTAGGGTGCTGATTACATAAATTACGTAATAACTATACAGACACTGAAAACTGAAATGATACCACTGTCCCTTCACTGAACGTGAATGGTTAGCTATAAAAGCTACGTTTTAAGGGAATACTGCAGGGACTAAATATAGCCTGCGGGGTCATACTCTCTCAGCATTCAATTTTCAGTCGTTTCAATGCTGTCATGAATAGAAAGTTGTTTTTTTTTTGTTTAATCATATAAAAAAATTGATTAATTGGGTTTTTGTATTAACTCTAAATCGAAATGAGTACACGATTAAAAATCTTCGATATGTACGTCATATTTGATGCTATAATTGATGTAGTTATATCTCTAAAGGAATTGTTGATATCAGTAAATCAATTAATGATGTAGGAAATAGGTTTTTCTTAGGGATATATCGACAATTCATTTTTATTTGCAAATTAATTAATCGTTTTTTAATATGCACAGATCTGTAATTAGAATTAATGAGATCATGAATTTGAATCATTCATGCCCACATCATTAACGCTTTTAACCTTTGGAAAGAAGGATATCACTCGATCAGCAAGTTTGCCGATCTCCATCGAGAGTCTCACAAGTACATAGGGTACATACAACTATCTCATAGAAAATTTAAAGAATGAAAGACCAATGGACATATCAAAAATAAAAAAAAGGATTACAATTACAGAACAGACAAATTATCGAATTAAAGGAAGTAATGATATTATGATGTATAGTAGATTTACTGATATCTAATACTATTAAACACGGAGTAATGGCCTCAAACCGATTGACATGAATCGGATTCAGAGAACAATGCAGTCTTTCGTGGTTCATCATTATGAGGTACTAAAAGACAGAAAGTATCTCTAATTCGTTATAAGATATGGGTATGGATTTAAACATGTGTTTAATCAAGCAGTAAGGACAATATGAGTACTAATGTACGGAATTAATTAATATCCTTGGGAAGGTCACAGGAAACAAGGTCAGCGTAATTTTTTTCCTTGAACCGTTTCTCAAAAGAAAAACATTCTACTTCGTTAATGTTATGGTATATATGTGGTCATGTAACGTGTCCAGAAATTTTTAAGGCATTTGACCATTAACGGTGGAAACGAATATGTTGGTACTTGTCCGTATCCACGACCCTCTACGTGTAATTGGTTCTGTCAATATTGGTGAGGTTGTTGATGACGTTTCCTCGACTCCAACTAATCAGAATCGTGTCTACGACTCTGTGACCAATGAAAAGTTTCGTTGCTAACATGTCATAGAAAGAAACTCACGCACTCACGCATCCTCTTTTGTGTCTTTGTTCAAATTGCATATTGTAGACATTTCTATTTACGGAGAGGGATATTGAAAAAGGGTACTTTCCCCAAGATAATTAGACAGGAAGATCCCTGTATTTCGAAATGGTAACGGCCATGGCTCCTTTGAAGAACATCCACAATTGAATACCCACAGGGCCCTGTTCCACACACAGTTGAGATCGATCTTAAGTTTGATTTCTATTGGCCTTCGTCATGATAAATCAAGCTTAAAATTAACCGTAACTCTTTGTCCTCATTTTTACTGTTTAATTTCTCCATCGTGCAAGCAAGCAAAGCGTATAGTACAAACATTTGAACAAATGTGTAAATGTGGTAAAAAACATTTTATGAATAATAAAGAAGTATAGTCATCGTATGGGATTTATTTGTAAAACGATCTTTTTATTCTACCCATATTTGACAGATTTATGCAAACCCGAGAAGGCAGCTCTTGTGACGATGGAAGTGATCCGGAACATCACAAATATCTCCAACCTTACAGGTGAGAATGATATTTCTTTTAAGTACTCGATCAGGTTGTCGTCAAGTGCCACGCGGAGGCGATTTTCTTTATGCTTATTCTTTATCATTTTCTGAGAGACTCCAATCACTTATTCATGCTAAAAAGTCATCAGCCGTGAACATAGGCTACAGTTACTTTTTCCTTTTCCTAAACACTTCTCTGTAGACTTGTGGTGTGTATAGGTAAGGGGAGAGGGGGGATCAGTGAATATTTATTCCAAAGGATTGGTTATACCGTTGAATGCTCAGTGAGGTGTTCGATGGGTGTGAGACAAGAGTTGCTGTATATATCAGTACAACTGGAAAAATTATAGGCAAGGTTTGCAAAACACTGCAAAAACTGTTTGAGGGTGTTGCAATATATACCATACTATAGATTATAGATCTAGTCCTTTCTAACTCAGGTAAACAAGGAAAACATAACAGAAAAATATAACGATCAAATAAAATTAAACATTGGCTAGTTTATTTATGACTTAACCGTGTGCATGAAGTCAGTGACCTCTGGTGTCGTTTCACATCAAAGGAATATAAACATCATGTTCATAGCCACGCAGTTTCCTAAAAAAAGGCGAGGTGGTTCGTGACTACATTACCGCATTAAAGACTACACAAAACTTTCGCAAAATGATGAAGCTATTGGATATTTCAGTTACTGGTTTTGAACGGTAGAATTACTTCAAATTGTAGCCCTGTCTACTGTAGAACTGAGATACCTGCAAATACAAAAATGAAAGTTATTTTTGATTTATTATGTAACTAAATATACCACGTTTAACCAGTGAGGTGTTATTAGACTCCCTGGTACAGGAGTCTACGCATGATTTTATAAGCAACAAAATGCAAATGCAATAAGTAAGTATTGTGAAAATCCTGGAAAGATGAGTGGGAAACCCGAGCTTGATGGAAGGGGTAGGGTTTTGGATTTTAAAAAAAAAAAGCCTCGATGTAATTTGGTGTTACAGGTTCAGGCTGTATCCCGGGCTTGTATGTCATGATGGTACTTTTATGCATGTAAATCGTTAGAAATACACTGAACGTTCTGGGGTGGGTATGGGAGGGGGACTAGTTGTCCATTTTTTATCCAAATCACCACACTTCATTGATGGATGCCAATTTAAAATAATTCCCAACACTTGACAGATTCTTCCAATCAGAGCATTACACAAAACCATGTGACATCTATCTGCCCAATAAAAACAAGAGAAACTGACATATGGTAATTTCAACTGATAATCTGTCATTTTTAGTTAAATTTCTCCATTTCTCTCCATTCGATCTCTGGGATTTATCATGTGTAAGTTACGTCCAATGAGATAGCGAGAAAGTGACTTATTTAAATTTAAGTTGTCATCTATCACCCCGAAATATGACATTTTTACGTAGTCTTCCAATCAGTACCGAACAAAAAAAAAACTGTTTTGCATATTTTTCAACCAATGAGTACACGAGAAACTGCACATTAGCATATAACAGCATCTCAAAATGAGCATCCTTAAAAGTGCCTTGCGTATGTAACTTTTAACCAACAACAACATTTCAAAATAAGTAGATAACATCTAGATGTCGCTTTTTCTCATATCGTACAATGTCCTCGAATTCAATGGCATATGCGACAACATGATGTGAAAAATTGGGACTTACTTGTGGCACGCTTGGCCTGCCATAAAAAGTTCCTTTTCCTTCGTTGTCATGAGGTTGTACTAACTGAACTGTAAGGAAGTTCAGTGGGTTTATTACAACATTGGTGGAAATAACTTCTTTCCCTATTTCATGGACGGAATTGACACCTATGCATATTCATAAATTATCGGAAACGCCCCAACCACGAGGAATTGACAGACGCACCTATATCGATCAAAGGGTATTTACTTGGAGGAAAGTGTCAATAAAATATGCAAGGTACTTGAATCATGAGAAAATATTGAGCCCTTTTTTTATGTGCCGTACCCATGACCTCTCACACAGACAGTGTAATGCCTTCTTCAAAGGAACCTCAGAAAGTAAACTAAAATGAGAAGGCAACTGAAAGAAAGACAAAGAAACGACAAGAGACAGCCAATTTTAGAAATCCAAAGTACATTGTTATGATGGGAGCACTTCAGGTGTTCACGTAAACAACAGAATCAGGGATGGATTGTTTTTAATAAGCCAACGTCTGGTTTTGGAGTCTGTCTCCCAGGGTATGTCTGACAAAGAACAAACCTCGAAAACTCAATGACGTCACGATGCCCCCCCCCGTTTTACATACATACAAGTATATAAATATACATCCCTTTGGTGTTATTTTATTTGCCAGGGGTCGTAAATTTAAGAGTGATCCGGCCCGAATTCTCCTCCGTTCCATCATAGTTTCTGTGTTAAGTTTTGTCATCTAGTGGCATCCATTAGTGCAATCCGCGATGAGTTGTTTGAGAATTCAAAGAACGCCGAATTCATTTGATGAGGCTTGTAAAACTTTGTAAAGAGCTTATTAACGAAGGTGTTAAATTGGCCATAATTTAATGTAAATAATGGAGGAAGTGGTGACACCACTAAAAAACAACTGTTAAATAATAATTAGGTAAGTTGGTTTCTTGTGGAGAGAAAAACCAAAGAGGAAACGTATAACGAGGAGAAGGATAAAAATACAAAGTACACATTCTTAATTCGACGTAAGCATATTAACACTGCGACTCCCAGGAAAGAAATGTTTAATTAAAGGGTGGGGCGTTCTGCAGAACGGAAAGTACTTCTTGTTGCTCCTGATAGAACTTCTCAACAGTATTATACAGAATGATAATATAGACTAGTACCTTGTACTAGTACTTTGTTTTTGCACATAATTTGTACTGTATGTTGTCACATGAGTGCAGACTTATTGAAAGCATCACTGTGATTGGCTAACTTGGATTGAAAGCATCAATGTGATTAGCTAATTGGCTATTACGAATTACGCTCTGCTTGGTCGAAACACAACGGTGTGTTCATTCACAAACAAAATGTTAACAATGTCTCACCAGGGCTCCCTGGTTTCCCAGACGAATATGAAGTATTCAAGTATCCAAGTCTGTGGTCGGAACCACTAGAAGTGAACCCCAAAAGCAATAGCCTATACACGACAGTATTTTATCTTATACAGAATGTCCATGTAAGGCAATGGTATACCCAATAAAAAGTATGTCTTACTTTTTAGGAAATATGTACAATCAGCACAAAAAAAAAATATCATATCATATTCTTTCATTATAATTCAAGAACTGAGATTAATCATTGCAAAAGCATGCACAAGTAAAAGAGACAACGGGTTGTCCCATGAGTCAATGGAACGCCTAGGCGTTCCACGTATCGTACATGTTCGTCACTTGCATTTACAAGTCAACTGTAGGCAAATTCGTCGATTCTCAGAGGTGGACAATACGGTCGACTAAAATGCGGAAGTGACGTTCTGAAGCGTTCGATTCATGAAAGATGATTATGAGAGGATCCGTTGCCTTAACCTTAGTTGAATATTTGGACATATTTTTTGTTATGAAACCCAAAACAAAAGAAAAATAAACAAAGAGAGAAATAAACGGGAGCACAAACGAGATCGTTGTACGCATGCAGTCTTAGAAGTCTGTACATTACTCATGGGGGGGGGGGTGGTAAGGGGGTAATCTGAGATGAATGATCTAGTTTTCAAATCATAAAAATTGTGACAATGGAGTATTTAATTTTTTCTCCCAAAAGGAGACTTTCTTAGATCCCTCCTAATTTTAGTCGGAGAAATGGCAACGCCGCAAAATCCCTCCTTCCCCCCCCCCCCTCTTATAATCCTGCGCACGCGGCAGACCTTACCAGATGTAAGAACTTTACAACTTTTTTAATGACAACAAAGTCGTGTCGTGCAAAAATGTAGTGAATAACAAATGCGATGAAATCAGTTTAGATATAAAATTTAATTAACAGAGTCAGACAGGTTCCAGGTTCTCGGTTCGTAACAAATACTCCTCCTTCCACCGTAGCAACGTGTCTCTTATGTAAAGCAGAAGAAGCTCAAATGGATCTTATAGACGATCATGGAATGAAGATTCTGGTAAAAAAATGAAATTAGAAGTACACCAAAAGTGGTCTTGGTATCGTCGTTACACAATTTCACAACCTTTTTAAAGCAGGATAAATATGCTTATTGAGAGTCTTCAGTTGTACGTCTTCATCTATTTGAGTTACAAAGCATTTATCATGTAAAGATTTTGCGCAAACCTGTAGTCAAGCCGGTTTCAGGAGCGGGTGTGTGTGTGTGTGTGTGTGTGTGTGGGGGGGGGGGGGGGGACGTATAGAAATGGGACGCACTCACAAGTACCTGCGATACAATTTTAGTAACTTTTGTCACCCAGTGAATTTCGAGGTGACTGGCCTGATCATGTGTTGAAACTGAGTAAAAGCATTAATTTTGGCAACAGTCGATTAGCCTCTGTAAATGGAAAATGTTTCTTTTTCAATTCGAATTCAATCCTTGGGATTAAGTCACATTAAAGGTGATTGGTCTTGGTATATATATCTCCTGAAGTCAGTCTCTGCCTGATAAATTTCTGCAAACGTTACTCTTTGCTCGTATTCGTGTAAAGAGAATAATGTTGCTGTTAGAAGTAGAGGGATACATAGCATAATATCTGCAGATGTTGCGTCACAATACTTGCAAAGAGTTAACGGTAAATTAGTGACGTTTGCACACAAGTATCATAAAGTGACTGACGTCACAAGAGATGTTAACAAGCCGACCAATCACCGTCAATCTCTTTCAACGTTGAAGGTTTGAAGGGCACTTATAAATGAGTAAGCGTGTTATAAGATCATATTCGATAACTTCGATCACGGTTTTGAAATCATGTTGTCACTCCTGAATCTCCTTCAATTCTGCATACGCTCCATCTATGCTGTATTAAACTGTCTATTTGAGACTGAAATAAAGTTATAGAAACGCTTTTGCAATAGCTTAACTACCAGATAATGAGCGTCTCCGACAAAAAGTTTTAAAGTTTTATTTTGAGGAGCTGTAGAAATTTCTTCACGGAAAACATCCCCTGTGAAGTCTTTCTGCTTATGGGTACAATGTGAAGGATGTAAAGTGTAACCTAAGTCTATACCTGTTTTCCTTTACGTACCGTAATTTTCTATGGACGTCACTGTTGTAACTCGTTGGTAAGAGTAATTTGGCCTATATCTCACGATTCTTACTTTTTTTGTCGTCGTCGTTTTTAAGCAGACCCTGGAACAGAAAAGAAAAGCAATACAGAATACTTAAGTGCAAGACTGAAATTATCTCAGTGGCTCATTTGCAATTATCACGAATTCATGATAACCACAAAAAGTATCTTGTGAATCTCTTAAATGCCGTAATTAGGCTTCTGTTTTGACAATAAATGTTAATAACAGTACAAGACAATATGAGATTCATCTCATGCAGATAAACAGTTTGAAAGACTCGGTTGACTGGTGAAGAAATGAAACTCATGCCCACTACGATTACAGGCTTAAAACATTTCACATTAGAATACATTTTTACAAATTAGCCTAATTTGAGGAAAGGTTGCTACATCTAACCCGCCCATCGCTCCACCACGTGAAATCTTTACAGTCTTTGTGCTACTGTCCTCGATGAGCGATTAATGTCTCCAAACGCTTATCAATCAACACAAATATAATAAATGAGAGAGAGAGAGTGAACTTCCGTACAGCTTTTCATTTGCTCTGGCTATGTACTATTTCATGATCAGTTCCTATATACCATAGGAACCTATATGTAACATGCTCACGGACGTTGTCAGCAGCAAAGGTCATAGACTTTGTTACATATATATATATATGTATATGTATATACATACATATATATATATATATCCGAATGTTCTACGAAGCACAAGTCCAGATAAAAAAATGAAACAATGCACCACTGATTTGATGGAAAACATCAATATATTAACAGTGTACACAAAGATTATAATAAAAATACGACATGTTTCTAAAGGTCAACTTCCATCGTCAGGTTGATGATAAGACTAAATAAGGAGAGGTGAACGTACTACCAATTGGGTTGTCAAAGACAAAAATTTAGAAGTGACACTTAGTTGAATAAAGAAAATAATGGGGATTCCAGTTGTTTGTTGAGATTGGGCAGATTCCAGTTGATATGAAGACATTCCTTGAGTTTAAGCTGCAGCTTAGTGGGTGCCGAGTCAGTGATTTTGAAAGAGTTGTGATCGCATTTTGCCTTACAAGAGGGGGATTTGTGTAAGGATATATATATATATAAATATAAATATATATATTTACCAGCGCTAAAATTTCACACACCGAATGGGTCACAATAAGTAAAGAGACTTTCTTTCTGGTCACGATTGCCTTGTCCTGTCACTTCCGTAGAGAGCAAATGTAACAATTTCTGAAAGAAGGGAACCCTCTCCAATTTCCTCCTGTGTGAACAGGCGGGTGTTGGCCGAATTTGTACTGTTTGTTCGTTCTTGAGTCCGAAAACCTTATGCACTTACTCTCTCCAAGCAGCAACATCTGTAGCCATAGAAACCCAGCCTGCGCGTATGTACACAAAGCGCGCTGAAAACATCCAAGTTTTCAAATCAAATAACAGGCCGTGTATAAGGTTACCTCACCGGCAAAATAAGAATATATGTCACAGTCGTGAGATTAAAGTGATTATTTAAAAGCATTTTCCAGTCACTTTTGATATTTAAACTTATAATGATGAAGGTCAATACAGTGGGATGTGCCACATAATGACGTCGTAAAAAGCGTTGGGGAATTGAAGTAGCAAAGTTGCTTTAAAGCAACATGTTTGTTACTTTGTTTTGATAAGTTCGTGTTATTACTGACCGACATTTTAAATTCAAATTGATTACTTTTAAATGTTTACACCACACTCCGAAATTTCGAAAAGCAAATTACTGAATACAAACTCGTTTGAACGATAGAGAGATGAAAAGTTATATGTAACTTGTATAACCGTCATTTAAAAATCTTTATGTTTGAAATTATTATGAAAATTGTCCAGCAAAATGGGAGAAGAGAATTTTCTGACAGACTGTAAAAATTGAAAATAACATATTAATACACATAATTGAACAAATACACACAAAAAATTAGACTAATAAAAATCAGACAAGTTGGATGAAGTGAGTGATAGATAAATATGACGTCGCAGAAGCTCATGTTGACCACTTGAAAGAGAACTTCGACCATCTTGTGGATCACGAAACGATTTCAAAATGAAATCCAGGCTGCCGAAGGAACTAATTGTTGAAGTTACAAAGACTTTTTTATGATTTAACAACATAGTTAAGTTTAGTTACCCAGCATTATACCTCACACTAAACGTAAATATGGCAACCAAATCCGTCAAAGGTTGAGCGAACTCTGCCTAAAATATCCAGCTAGTATACCACGTGCAGTAAAATGAAAACAACGGGAAGAGGTATGAGAAGTTGATCAAACTTGTAAAGGGTAACACTTATTAAAAGTGGCAGCTCTTCGCTATGACTGAACGTAACTTCTGTATTTACTTCGATGTAGCATGTGTTACATGGCGTACGAGCACAATCTCATGAGTACGAGTACAGTCCACTGAGTACTGATGAAGGAAGACCGAGTACAACTTCATGAGTGCAAGTGTGAACACAAAGGCCATGAGTTGGACTACATTCCTCTGGGAACAGTCATGAGTACTTGAATTAACATCTGAATTAACATTCTTTCATTCTGTGGATACATTGATTTTGTTAGGGGAGTATACGACTGCACGAAGTTCAGGCAATTGGTTCACCTGAATTTCCGTGAAAGGGCAGGTGACACGTTTAAGTCAGAGTCTGAGATTTTTTTGATTTTTTTTTAAATTTGTATATGGCGAAAGGAGTTGTATCCCGTGATCAAAAAATGTAACCAGTAAAATGATTTGGAGGACAAATGATCTACAAACGTGGGTGATAAGCAATTTAAGAAATGTCACAATGGTAAATGTAACGGCTGATCACATTACGAGAATGACGTTTGTAATTTATTCCGCAAATGGTATTCAATATTCGTATTTCGAAGGAAAATTATTGTATTAGGAAGTTAAGAAGGCACTTCTGAGTTGGTCTGAAACTTTCAAAACGTCCTTTGATTCACGTACCCGACGTTGATTCGGGCTTCATTTTTGGGCGGTGAAGTTTTTTCTTTGTACCAACACATGCAGACCGGGGCTTTAATAGGCACATGATACTGCTGTCGATAAAACATTAACAACGATTATTATTGAAGAACGTTTTGTTCTTCTGATATGCAAAAACTTAGTTACAAGAACCAATTACAACAAGCTACTGAAAGAAATTTGACAACCATGATATTTTGTACTTCTGACGGCAGTGTAACTAAGGAATAGATCAGAGAGTCTTGTCTGAGACTTACTGTGGAGGACATTGACAGTAGATCTGTGAGCATTTGGTTTCATTTCCTACAGTTATATTTGGTCACCACTCACAAGGTGATGAATACTTATAAAAAAATGCAGCATGTACATTACAAACGAAGGGATGCGAAGTCTCGAGGACGGATAAGAGTAAAAGTACTAATTCGCTGATTACGAGCACAAGTATAACGACTCGAGTGCCGGTACCAAATTTCCAAGTTTGCCGAGTACGAGAACAAAGCCAGGAATACGAGTACAGAAAAAAAGTACTCGAATCCGAGTACGCGTACGTATGCGGATACTACAAGTCTGCCTTTGAAACATTAATATTACAAGTAATGAGTAAAATATTGGTGTGTGTTTTGAAGTGGCTACCAGTGGATAGCCTGCGTCCTGCGTGGGCAGGGGGTGGGGAGGTGGAGGGGTGAAGCTGTGGGCCTAAGTGGCTCTCATCATCGCTATAACATTAAAGCTAAATTTGTAGCAAGACTGCCAAAGTGGAGCCTCAGCGTACCAGAAAAATTTGTGGATAAAAAGTATAATGAGGAAATGAAACCAAATGCTCACAGAGCTACTTTTTTATCACAAAGAGTGTACCAGAAAATTTGTCGCAATACCCCTAGATCAAAGGAAATATCCTTCTTAGGCTCGACGAGCTGATTATGAAGTTATTCTCTTTCATTTAAGGACGGCTTTACTTGCCAGAGTAACATTTCTTTTGGCAGGAGCCGGCTGTGATCGACCGGCATGCATGAAGAACAAATCGCAAATTTACAGGAAATTCAAAGGGAATTGTATGAAAATTCATGGAAATATACGTTATTGCAATACAGAAAAACTTTTATTAGTATCTGGTCATTTGATGTTAAATGAGGTGTTCACCCAAAACCATTACCGTATAGCTTTACCATTACTTTCTGAAAGGCACCCCTCCTCTTAGCCCCTTCCACCGGACGGTGTTTATATTACACTGACAAAGCACTACAGCCCCCCCCCCCCCACTAAGTTTCGTCTGCGATATTGGTTTAAAGTAGGTCCGCAGAATTAATGTAAACATTACCCAAAAACTTCCTTGGCCTACGCTGTTTCCCAACTAAGACGTGCTCGGTAAGGTTTTAACTGCAATTGCTGGATTACCCTTCCAGAAATAATGCGTCGTGAAAGATTTGAATTCAAGCAAATGTAATTTTTAGAGTATAAGTGACACAAAAAATGAAGTTTAGAATTTTATGCAAATATCGATGACGTGGGTGACCTCTCTGACTTGATCTAAAGTGTAACGACATCTCTGAACGCTTTATTTGACTTTCGAAATGCATCTCAGTTAATGTGTTAGTGGGAAATAGGCCGTTGGCTTCACAGAACATGAACATATTTTCAAAACCAGTATTTGTAGACACAGAATGATAAGATTTATTCAAACAGAGGAATTGGACGGTGGCCTTACTCTTAAGAATACATTTCTCACAGATAGAAATTCAGTTATTTGTTTCTCAAAGTCAAAGAAAATCTGTGCAGGTAAACTTTCAAAAATTTGAGAGGATACGTCTTCCGTTACTCCTCTTATGCTTTGATTTGAGGAGATGAACCTTTTGCAGATGTTTATGAAAGGGCCGTAATGGTTTAACAAGGGCTAAAGTTAGATCGGCTTTCTCTGTCCGCCATGTAGGATCATTGTAAACGCCATATTTTCCCTTAGAAGTAGCAATCATATTTTGAGGACATAAGTAGCGTTCTTTCAACCAAATGGAGATATTACCGGAGATTTATTATATTATATTTAGTGGTTATAATGTATGATGTTGATGTCTGTCGTACTGATGTTGTCGGTGTCCCGTAAAAAGTTACCATGGATTACTTTGCATGACTTAAGATATGATAACAGTTATCCCAAAACAATTCTTTTGGATTTCATACACAATGTCCCACCTACACTTCCGTAGTAAATGATTCAGACGGAATGGTTAAACCGTGTGGAAGTCATTCACCTAACTACTTATAAAACTTATGAAGCAATCACAAAAACGGCTTAAATCCTGGCAGACTTTTATCAGCAGAATTATCTTCGTAATCTTTGTAATCGAATATGAAGTCAGATCCCTTTTATTTCTTTTCTTGAGTTGGGCCTAAGTGTTACAAGTTATTTTGGGTTCATGTTTTCAGCAGCTTCGTCGTGCAGAGGCAAACATTGAGTTATTATTTTCATGTACCATGGGCCCCATGAGTTCTGTATGACATGGAAATCGTAGTGGCAAATATTCAACCATACATGTTTGGTAAAAAAAAACCCACATGATTTGCATCTCATCAACGTGACATTCACACCAGAAGAAACAAACGACTTAAATCATAAAGAAATGTGAACTACATCAAAAGATCTGGCTTATTTTCACGTTATATATTTCTGTTCTAAATGCACAGCAGAACGTTAAATCAGTTTGTTATTGACAACGATGGTATAGAGGATGGAAAATGTCCAAGAAACACAAAAGTTTCAACGAGAAAATATTCCACGATTGACGATTATGTATGTACTCGTAAAATTCATGATTTCAAATAATGAATTTATGATTTGGTTCGTGGTTTATCTGAAGTGGTACAGGCGAGTGTGTGTCCATGTTACAACTGTGTATGTGCTCGCTGTAACGAAGTTGAAAACAAAAATATACCAAATGCGTACACCAAACATGATCTACAAAGTCCTCAGATGCGTGAATCTGCAAACATATCAGTGTAAGATAGTGGCGTGACTCGAGGGCTCTCTGTATAGCAGTGGTTCTGAACCCCGCCCCCCCCCCTTTCTTCTCCGAGACATCACACGCCCCTCTCCTCTCTTAAAGCTCCCCTCTTAAAGCAAAACTTACACCTGTTTTCTCGACAGCACTTGTGAGAGTTTCACGATACACAAATATCTGGTTCAGTTATCCTACTAATGTACAGTACAGTCACTACAATCTCAGTTCCACGGGCCCAGGGGAAATCTTGCAGAAGAAAGAGAGATTGGAGAATATCTCCCCCATGAGATATCAATGTTATCTTTAGCACGGTGGTTTCTATAGTAAATCGAGTGAAAGATAGATTAGAACTAGAACTGCATTTGCCTACAAATACGCAGAATTGTAGTGCGTGGTAGGCTAAGTCCTTGTTGTTAGGAGTAATTAAGCCAATCTCTGTGGATCCACTCCTCATAGGAGTTAGCATTTTGGGGGGAAAGCAGTGCCCGGTTTCCTGTCGACCCCTTTCCCAATCCATTCTTTTTTTTATATCACGCTGGACGAAACAAAAATTCTATTGGATCTCTCTCATAATGTTGTAAAGTTGCCGACGCTTATCGTTGCTATATACCGTATGTCTTACAAGCCTGTTCTGCTCTGAGTTTTAACGAGCACTCTAGTACTAGCTGTATATATGTCAAACCTGTCTTTCTGCTTCACCACTGAAATAGAACATGAGAGCAGTACATGATTCTGTCGAAAGACGTCATGTTGTAAGCACTATGAAGCAGTGAAGCAGCTCACGATTCTGTGACATCGTATTTAAACACAATGGCGCAGTATTGCACACCAATTTGAAAACAACATTGACACTCCACGTTTATCACCTCATTGGGAAAAGGCCGAACCACATTTCATCACGTTTTCTGGAAATTTATCTGCAGGGCTCTCTAATCACTTTAACTCCTTAAATCGTTCTTGTAGTCGTGGTATTTGCTTTTCCTTACTAGATTTTGGTTTGAAGACGGCCATAGCTCGCACTTACTGCTATTACTAAAGGTCGCGCATGCATATTTGTACGAACTAAGTCACATCACGCGCAGGTGAGGCGTTATGAGCCATACAAGGCTCAACAAAAGAAATTGCTGGTCGACCAGTAATGACAAGATTGTAGTGCGGCGCACTACAGGCGCACTACAATAATAATAGATTACCGTTCGTAAAATAATTAGGCCTATATTTGAAGACATTTTTGTTCATTGATTAAAAATGAATATTAGGTCTAATAGTCTACTGACATCAAGTGGTATGCATGTTATCATGAGAGGTCTGTCTTTGGAAAAAGAGAAAAAAAAAATTCCTCATGCTTGTATTTGGGTGTTGGGAAATTGATATACTTTCGTTTTAGGGGAGTGCGATGGGGGGGGGGGGGGGGATGGAAACATTAGTATCAGTCAATCTTTAACACATTTACTTTGGCTAATGTTACAGGCGTAGCAGCGGTATCGGTACAGACACTGCCCTTCGATGTTGAAATACGTTTTGATCGAGAAACGAATCCAACAAGACGAATGTAAAGTTTTACAGCTGGTTTCCCTTTCAAGTTTAGAGGTCTGAAATGTGGACATCGCATAGCTCGCTGGCTTCAACTTTTAGAATTCAAGTATTTTTCTTCTTCCTATGAGAGTACATTATCCGCTCTGATCCCACAAGGTCAATCCCACAAGGTCAATATGCATAGCCTAAACGGATAAGAGAAAAAATACACGTGACTCTTGGGCGAACTGAAATTTAACAGAGTTCAACGCAATGTATTCTTTCCGCCGTTTCAAATATCATATTTGCAACCATTTTATATCCTCCCTCTCTTATTCTTTCACCATTTGTGACACCGCTCTCTCCACCCTCCAACCATTTGTGACGTCCTCAATTCATCTTTCGACCCATTTGTGACACCTCACTCACCCTGTAGTCATTTGATCCCCCCGTCATCATTCAATAATTTGACCACAGCATTCATTGTTCAATCTTTGAGACCCTCTGTTTCTTCCCAACCGTTTGTGCCCCCACTCATCCTTCAGTCATTTGCTACACCCAATTCATTTTTTAAATACTGATGACTCCCTCAACTATTCATCCTCCTGAAACCACTTGAATCCCCCCAATCATCATCCTTTAGTTCATATCATACAAAAATGTTCGAAAAGACAAATTTAAAAAAAATCTTTACGGAAACAAGGTAATTGAATATTGAGAAATCTGATTTCTTTCTTATTTGAAATAAAATGGTAAACGAACTTAAAAATAACAGCAATAAACTGAAGTGTTTTTTCAAAATTTTTGTTGTTCTACTTTCTGATGCAACTTGATTTGAGCAAGGTAGACCTATGTCGCGAAACTATTACTTATCTAAGTAAATGCATAACATACGAAATTAAAGTACTAAGATGGAAAGAACTCTTAATAAACAGATTTGTAATTGTTGCGTGCTCACGTCTGCTAGAGGGGGGGGGGGGGGCTGTCTGCCTCAGTTTGTTCAACAAACCAGAACTTTTACAAAACTTATCGAAGAAAAATAAAGAGAACCCCGTTATGGGCCGTTATGCATGAACATCGATCATAATTCCTTGTCTACCATATACCTTCTCCACTTTATGTTTTGCTCATTTCACGTTTTTGTAGATGTTGCATCGTGTTCCAACTGCCCGTCCGGCTTCTGGTGGGACTCCAAATTCCAGACGTGCGCCCCTAAAACATTGGACTACTTGGAGTGGGATCATCCTTTCACCTACTTCTGTTACGCAATCACCGCCGTCGGCATATGCAACGCGAGTTTCATTGCGACGATTTTCATAGTACACCGCAGTACTCCTATCATCAAGGCCATTAACCGCCCGCTGACCGCGCTCCAACTCTTCGCAAATTTCGGTCTTCTTTGCCTCTTCTTGGTCTACATTGGTCAACCAAACAAACTGCAGTGTCAGCTCCAGTTCATACTCCGTGGCCCTACATTTTCTCTCGCGGTGTGCTCCTTCGTGGTTAAGACACGGCAGGTCCTGCGGATATTCTCGTCGAGACTTTCCACTTTGGTTCGCCGTCGAGGAAACTTCAACGGCCACAATCTGCAGATTACATTCGTATTGATAGCAATCTTTCTTCATTTCTTGATTCTGGTGGCCTACTTCGCTTTTCGTCCGTCTTCGGTTCTAATCTTGGATGATATTCACACCAGAAAGATTTATCTGGAGTGCGATTCAGGAGTCTACGTCGTCTTTCCAAACAACGGTTACATTTTCTCTCTCTGTGCGATCAGTTTCTTTTTGTCGTACAGGGCTCGCAACGTACCCGAGAACTTCGGCGAAGCCCGCCATATATCTCACAGCGTGGGACTCTCGTTATTTTGCTGGGCGGCTTGTGTGCCGTCCTTCGCAGTCTCACACGGGCGGCTCAAAGCAATATTTCCCGTTTTGATCCTGTACACGACAGCATTTAGCATACAGCTGCTGTATTTTTTCCCCAAGTGTCATCTCGTTCTGTTTCATCCTCAGAGGAACACGAAGGAAGAAATTCGTCGTTTGACGATGGAACACATGAGGAAACAGGTCGCGAGGAGGATGAACTCCTCATCTCTTACGCCTCCGTCTACCTTTAACGAGATGGAACAGACGAACGGATGTGTGAGCAGATCTACCGTAGTGTATCCGCACAAAGTTCATCAAGTCCCCAGCATATCAAATTCAGTGCAGGAATACAGTGCATCTCCTAGAGTAGGATCGCATGCTGGTGTTCGCAGAAACGGTCACAGCGATGGCGAACACTTCTGTTCCTGTAGGGACCAGTTCAGCGACAACATCACAGCTGAATTGGGTTCATGCGGGGATCAGTTCAGCGACAGCGTCGATATTGAAGTGGGCAGTGATGAACGAACCACAAATTTTAATGAGAAAGACGTCACTGGAAACGACAGGGAAATCTCGCCCTTACCGACAGTGAGCTACCTCTCGGAGGTCGACCTGGAGACCACTAAATCTACAAACTGTCGACAAGGAACGTGGCCTTCAACGCAGAGAAGAAGGGTTTCTTTGGTGGATGTTTACGAACAATACAATTCGGTCGAAAGATACTTAGGAGGGGAAAGCACCACAGGGGTATCTAGTTTCATATAAACAATACCTATATCATGTCGAATCTCGATAAACTGATGCGTCGTAATTTTGTGAAATGACCTAAAGTCTATTGAGACATTTTTTCTTGACGTCAATATCCATCACCAAACACACGCACAATTAATTGATGCCAGCTTAGTATTAAAGTTTGACATTCAAATAAGACAGAAAACATTTTCAAGGTGTTTTTGCCATATGACATGACAACTTACGCCATGTTGACATTAATGAATGACTGTTGAATAAATAGTCACAATGTGATTTTAAGTCGCACAAAGGAAAAGAACGACAGCACACGTTATAGCCTAGGCTGCTGCAGGAAACTCTCTGAAAGGCCTGGACACACTAGAGCGATTCAACTTTCAACAAAACTATAGTGCAACTTCAGTTGACGACCAACACTGTAACATTGACTATTCGAAGTGGAATTGCTTCACTGCACACGCTTTGCATTGCTTTCAACAATGGTTGTCATGGATAGATGAACTGATTTCCAAGTTCATGTTTTCCATCCAAGGGCACTTCTAATCGTGCAATTTTAGGTTGAAAGGTAAATCGTACGTTGGACTGCGCTAGTGTGTCCATTGCCTTGGGAGATAGCACGAATCTCCAAGGCAAATAAAATAATAAATTAAAAGAAAAAAAAAAGGAGAACGGGAAACCTCTCTTCCTCTTGTTGAATCACTCTTGTAAATTCAAGGAATTGAAACAGTACGATCTTTCGCCATTAAATGTTCTACAGTGTCCGGACTTTCCTGTCGAAATGTCGACTGTTTTCGACTGACTTGATGCCTTTGATATATCGATAATATTTCCAACTGATAGCTTAAAGCGAACAATCGATATGGAAAGTCTGTTTACGTCTAAGGTAGATGAGAAACCAAACGACGATGGGTCGTCTGTTGTGAGAAACAGCTAACAGTATAGTTGGACTTACTTGAAAAAGAAGGGAGAGAAAGTGTGGGTGGAGGAGGGGGAGTGGTGGTGAACGGAAAATACACGAATGAAATCAACTCTGCCTTCAATAACAGACTTTTATTTCATGTACTCTATGTCAGAACTCTCCTGTTGAATAAAAGCACGTACAAATCACTTCGGACTACGTCATTTATTGACGAAGGGTCTAAAGTATTTTATGTTGCAATCGATAAAAACCACGTGCGACGTTCTAGCTCGATCATAGTGACTGGAACCCAGTCAACTGTCACAGAAGGCTCTTCTTCTACCTAGAACGGCAGACAGAAAGAAATGCATGTAAGCGTTCCACCAAATGCGCTCATCGCTACTGTTCGCCGTCTATTAGATGTCAACTTCCACCTCCCCGATCTGATCGATCATTACCTCGGTATTTTTTTTTTGTGTGTGTCCAGACGTGAATGTCTTTCGTTTTCATCATGACGTAATCGCCTTATCCTTTGAAGAAGCATAAGGTCCCAAGGAAATAATTTTCCATCCACTTTTGTTTTAGAGAGCGTGGCTCCTACGAAAGGGGGGGGGGGTGGGGTGGGGATTGTGAAGGTTGTGGTTTTGAGAAGGATGATCGCGGGAATTCGATATGTAAAATATTCTGCCAATTAGTTCGCGCGGTTCTTTGCCGAGTGTGCGCAGAACACCTTCGGTCAAATATGACCCATATACTTTGCTCTTCTAATTATATGTATTGAAAGAATTAGGCTGAAAGCGATCACATGAGCTTTCTACTGCATTGCATTATTGATATTCCTGATTGCGTATATCAAAAGTAAATCGTCGCTTAAAGTGTTTTATTTTGTTTTGATTATATCGACAAATATAGAGCATATGGAAAACATTTACCTACATGCAATGTGCAAGAAAAAAAATTCAATTAAGTCTATGAGACAGTTCTTTAAGACATCATCTTTAAGACACATAGTTCATCAAAACCCTAAAATCTAACATTTTGTGTTAAAATTCCAACAAATATTCCTTTTTAGATTCAGAGCGAATTTGATTTTGACCTGTCTGCCAAATACCAGAAATGCCGAAATTACCAGTACCCAAGACCATAGTATTCAAACTACAAAAATGACTACTAAGTGTAGTAAAAATGGGTACCTTCACTTAGGGATGAAAGGGTTGTTTTATTGGACTTACGCGGTTTCGTTTTGTTTTGTGTTTTTGTAATTTTTCGGAAAGGGGAAATTGCAGAAAACCCATAAAGTTAGTTTACAAAAATTCTCATTTTTAATCACTGAGAGAGAAATTTGATAGTAAATGACTTTTGGAAAAGGGAAAGAGGACATTTGAATTCCACTCAATACTATTGACAACTACTGGTCAGAACTGGTATAAAAAAATATATTCCCTGACACCAGGGAATATATGTACGTGCAAATCTCGTAAATTAATTAAAATACGAAGGCCATCAGAACAGAGCAAAAACATTGGCAAAACGAGCATCCTTCTTTGCACTTGTACCGAATAAGAGTACCGATTGTGAACGTTTTTTTTTACTTTTCATTGCTAAAGTGTTATTGAGCGACCAACATGTTAGTCATAACTGAAATTATAAAACTTGCTTGTCTGGATTGATAGAAGACTAAGTTATGTCAAACCCAACCGATAATTACAACTTTTGCTTGTTTACGTTTGCTTTCCTACTTTTTTCCCCTCTTCATATTATTGTCACATGACAATGGCGCTCTTATTTCCCGGATGCTGACTGTCTCAGTTTGATTGCTGGTCTTGATAAACACAATATTCAAAGCTGGTATGAGGTAATGTGCGGAGGCGTAACAAAACTCAATACTTTCACAACAAAAGCCTCTGAGAATTTACAGAATGTCAATGACCGTAACAGTATACACTGACTAACAAAATGCAAATTTGTTATTTTGTGGTTTTATGACACACCCTTGGACAAAGCCATAAAACTGGGATATGAGTTGAAAATTTGTCAGTGAAAATCAAATTCAGCGGCATATGTCATAGACATTACACAAAAAACATTGTTTAGCCCCATTTTTTGCAAACATTCATATCCATTCCCATTGGTCTGTTTGATTTCATGTAATGGTGATTGACTGCTATGCTTTCTTAGAGAATTTGAATTTTGAAGGGTGGTGTTGAAGGGTGGTGTTGCTAATTCTCAGAATTATTTTCGACATTTTGTTCACAATTATCAACCTAGCCCCAGATAGTAATCATCCGGTTGTGTATCCTGATATATATCTCGTAACATTAAAGTAAATGAGGATATGTAATGATATTGCTCCAAAATTATTCACAGAAAAGTTGGTATAGAGCTATTATTTTCGGTCAAGAAACACCTACGACTGTGTTGGGTTCTGCAGAAGATGTAGAATTTTGAATGCCTCACTGAACTTAGAATATATGACAATCCCCCATTTTCTACATGTCTCAACAGGGCAGGATTTTCCTTTGTGGAGACCCTAGGCACAAACTAATGAGATGGGGGGGGGGGGGGAGGGATTTAACAAAAATTCTCCACAAGATTAAAGTGACACAAGTCAAGAGTACCGGCAAAGACTGTGGTCGTTTCACTCGACTCTTACGAGCCCGTCACCCAATCGAAATGAAATCCATAAATCTGAAGTGTTGTCTCATAATTACACGAGACAGCCAAAAATAAGGTAATCGGTAATGTAAGATTCCCTCTGTTTCGTACAATGGCCACGTCATCTCTAGATTCAGTCTGGAAAACTGCACCAAAGTACAGTGAAGTAATTTTCTGAAAGCCACTGAGCACACGTCCCCGAACCTCGGCAAAAGTGAAAAGCCCAGCCAACAAAAGTACATTTTAGACTTAATCATCATGAAGTTGAAGTTTGATGCAGGAAAATCCTTCATGGATGAAATAAGGTATTTAAAAATAGCACCAGAGGCCTCGCTTGATTAAACTGTAATAAGTGTGGAATTGATGTATCAATTGCTCATTACTACTAGTTTCTGCAGAAGATAAGAACTATCTTGCCGGCGTGCCGAGTAAAGAAAAGTGTTGTCTTCGTCTTAACGCAAATTGTTGTGGATTAGGATCCTTCGTTCACAAACGTAATTAATCAAGTAATGATAAAAAAGAGAGAAATACCAGTTTAGCGAGACCACTTATATCCTATTGATATAGTAATCATAGTTCTACTTTGTGGCTACACATGTAACTATTACGTTCAGTCTCGTCGCATACATACATGTAGACCTATGCAACTTTTCTTGTATGGCAATGGGATACCTTAGAAATTAATGTATGGTAGGACACTGTAAAAAAAAAACCATTCCGTAGATTTAACAAAAAAAAAAAAAGAAACATATATAGAAAACGGAAAAGTGTTCTGTAATTCCACAACAGTGTTAAGATTTTTTTTTTTTTCAGGGAACGCTAACTTGGTGGAGTCTCTGTAAATGGAAGAATAATGTGAGGGCGCTTTCATCGTGCGACAAAACACGTTGAAGGAGTGTGTCTTCATAACCTATATACACAGTTTTAATTAAACTTTGAAATTTAATGTAATTTTGAACCAGTTTGTTTCTACCACCATTATTAAAACTGTAAAATGAAACTACATTCAACTTAAAATATACGACAAGTCCTACAAACAAGCAGGCAATACTACAAATTTGAAACACTTTACGTTAAAATAGTGTAGGCTACCGTACGTTTTACCCCGCAGAGTTGATACGTGATATCAGTATAGGTAAACATGACGTCATTCTACTATTTTCATTCCAGTGGAGAAAAACTAAGTGTGACGCCCATCCTGAGGTAGCATACCCTACAACAGTTTGGTGATTTCTGCGAACACGTTCAGGAAAAATTCCTTGTATAATGATCTTTGGCAATTGTATCGATATTTCTCAAAAAAAGATGGGTTGATTTTGTAAACTGGATATGAAAACAGTCGATTGAAAGTGATGTGTCATGAAAATGGAGGACATTGATGCCATTTTGAGGACTTAATGGCTTTTCAGGTGGGCGGAGGACTAATTCTTTTTCTCAATCAGCAAAAAAAAAAACAAAAAAAAACAAAAACAACAAGAAATAAACAAACAAGAAATCAAGACAAGTCATACACAGAAATTCATCATCAAAACCGTCATTAACAGTACGATAGTTAATGCAGTACAGGATGCTAAATAATGCTGAAATCGAGGGGTAACCCAAGGAGCCATGGCCAATATCAATTTTAAAGACAATTTAAAAAATGTTTATCAAACATAGAAATCGATTGCACATATAGGTCTATGTATACGTGTCTACCAAAGGCTTTCCCTCTTATTAGCTAATAAAATTACCAGGAAAGACTTTTTTTTATCCCGAGCACATGGTTGGGAAATCTCATATTATGATAACCCTATCATCACTTTTTTCTCTTGTGATTTCTTTGGAAACTTTAAAAAATCCTCAGGCATAACATCCCAACATTTCGTGCTGTATTCTGTTGCCGTTGTAATATGAACACATGAGAACACTTTGCCCTGCCACATATGTGTGCCATGATAAGCCCGTATCCAGGGGGTCGGAGCATTCGAACGACCCACCCCAACTTGAGGGAGGTCTATCTTTCCTGCCCTGTGTCTGAAGGGTCAGCTATGAAATATTTTTTATCTTGACATACTGTGTGGAATTCCTGGGGAAAAAGGACTTCTGTTGTGTTCAAATGTTCCAGATTGCGGGAGATCTGAAGATTTCAAAATTTTCCGGGCAAGCATGCCCCGAACCCCTACCAACGGCATGCTTACGGCACGCGACAGCCGCTTCCGTATTTGGGAAAAGGTCCACATCTTGGAAAAAAGACCCACCCCTCCACGTGGGCTGGCTACGTTCCTGTGTAAGCCTAGGCTTCCATGGAACGCAGACCTTCTCCCTCCTCCCCCCCCCCCCCCCAGCTTGTCATGAAGTATAATGATCTCATCCATATAGGAAAGAGTTTCTTGAATAATTCTCCAAGAACGTAATCAGACGTATAGAATTACTGTTGGTTAACATCGTGATACCTCCTAATTGTCGAACAGGTTCAACCGAACTATTCGCCCTTCGCGTCTTGTGAAGTAGGACCTAAGGTGAAATTTTTAGAACTTTAAATAGCGCCATCGATAATGTTAGCGCGACATTTAGTTCGGTAACACACTCGTCAACCATTGCGTCCGCGCACAAGGATTTGTATATTGTTGAAACTTCTTGGCTCTCTCGATTGTGAAAGAAAACTTACCAACGTAGCTACATTTTTTCACGATAACTCGGGGCAGTTCTTACGTGCATTTTGAAGAATTTGTAACAATCGTAATGTCAAAGCCAAATAATTGGTTATCGATTAGTTTATGCTGTTGACTCAGGGAGCTGGAAGACACCCTCCTTGGCTGGTCTCGTTTGAAAATGCAGAGTGTAACAGATAAGCAACCCTCGAACAGAGGGTGATGGCTACTGTGGAGGGTAAGGTAGAGAACTTTCCAACAGAAGGTTGAGTTTGGAACAGCTAGAGCAAATATTTACTTCAGTCTACAACTATAAGTCATACAAAAGTTTAACCAAGTAAAGCATTCTGAAATCACCTAACTTGAAAGTTCGTTCAAGGGTGGCAAGTTGTCAACTAAGAAAGGATTAAATGAAGTATAATGCACTCTCGGAGGCGAATGCTATGGCTGCACTCGGGGCTGGGCCCTAGTGCATCGCTTGCGTTAACCATCGATCGCGCATTATCCCCTGCTTAATGCGCGGTCCATCTTTGACTGACCTTTAAAATTCATACCCCATAGATCTCAATCATCCTATGGTAATATCGTATGTTGCGACAAATTATGCTTACTAATGTCTGTCAAATGTCTTGTCAGCAATTCTGCTTCACAGGAGATATCCGCTTCCACAATCACAGTTAGGAGTGTGGGGGGGGGGGGGGAACCATAAGTCCGACTTTTTTTCTGCAACAACAGAAAGCAATCGAAATGTGATAAACTATATAGATGTCATGTTCACTTAGAAACATTCAAACCTGAGAAATGAACAAAGAAAAGTTTATCAAAATGATGGCATAAAATTATCGTCCACTGGCATGATCAGGGGTTCATTGCGTGCGCAGGGGCGGCGCCAGGTCCCTGTAAGTGGGAAAGGGTGGGGATGAATGGGTTACAGATATTGGTGTTGCTACAACCGGGGGTGGGGAACTGGTCACGTGATGGAGTGTCGAAAGTTTTGGGGTCTTTTTGTAGGGCATATGATTTTCGTGTAATATACGTATCTGGAATCGCGCTCTTCTCGCTTTGTGTGGTTGATACATGTATGCAAACATTTTGGGGTCATTTTTTGTGGGAAAAAAATATGATTTTCATTAGATTCGGATAATTGTTTTAAAAAAATACCTTCACGGATATCATCGGATAACGTTTGCAAAGAGTTATCAAGTAAAAGACTGATGTCACATGAAATATTGAAAATTATATTCAAATATGAATTTCAGGAACTAAAACCTCATCACTGCAGAATATATTTGGCCCAGATTGATATGGTGTCATTTTCTTCCTTATTCTTGTAAATAGCATCTGAGTGAGAAATAAGCAGGGTTCCATCAAACTGTGGGATAGAGTGATTCTGATCACACAACAAAAACAAAAAAGAAGGCCTCGAGAAGGGACATTCCCTTCCAAACTGAATAGGGACAAAATGGTTTTAACTTTAAAATACTCACTGACCGCAAGGTAGTGCAAAGTGCAAACCACAGAATCACGTTAGAGGGTCACTATTTAATTGATCCATTCTGTGCGAATAAATTTATAAAAATTCTTGACTGCAGTGTGGTATCTGGTAGGTATCTGTTTCCTTTTATTTTTAGCTTTAAACAGCAATAAAAGAAGATTAGCAGGAAAGCCAACAATAACAATGTATGTCATAAACAAATGTTTGGTGAATGAATATATATCAGTTAAATGCTCGTTCGTCTCTTGTTCAACAAATCCCTCCCAAACTTATTCACAAAGAGGGATATTCCCTTCCAAATTTGCAAAGCTATCCGACCCACTGGAGAGGGTTATCTTAATTCAGGGCATAATTAAATCTATAAAGAAATAAAAAAAAAACAACCAACCAAGGAAAGCCTAAGCAACGACAGTGTGCTGTATTTGATAGCGGTTATGTGCATATCTTCGCTGGCTAATGCTCTACTGAGAGGCACGTTTATGGCGTTAGTGAACAACCTTTATAGTTATATGCTAAGCGTCTCTATAGCCCCTCTTTATACAATGACATGTTACCCTTTTATACACTAACCTCTCTACAGTTACATGCTATAGACTCTCCACAGTTACACGTTTCTATTTACAAGTTTTCTGTTTACAAGTTTCTATACGGTAACATATTAATACTCTCTAAAATTACACGCTAAGCTTCTTCGCTAAGTTATATGATAATTGCCTCTCTACATGCTAAGCCTACATGCTGAGCCTCTATATATTCTGTCACATGCTAAGCAATCACATGCTAAGCCGCTCTACAATTGCATTCTAGTTTCTATACAGTTGAATAAATTTTAGACTTCAGTATTTAATAACATTTGACTCGGTGCGGACTTAAATTCATGACTCACTTTTAATCATTCAAAACGATAATTCGAGGAAAGTTTTCCTTCCAGGAAAAATTTCTTAATGTAATTTTAATGGGCAGCCCTAAAATTTATTGTTTCGGTCCTCGATCCCACCCGAAAACAAGGGCACACACCACCACCTATAGAGTTCGTTCACATTAACTAAAGACGTACGAGCAAGAAATGAGCAATGCATGCTAATATGTTACTGACTGATCAACTATAGGCTTACAGCAAATCTTTCACACATGGGCGTTGGATGGAATTACTCGCTGTTACATCAAAACAATGTTGATTATGTCTGGTGTGGTTGGAAATTTCGTAGATAATGTCATGTGTTCACTATCTTTGAAATCAGTTTTCTCCGAAAAGTTTATCATTGAACATTGGTGTCTGTGTGTCAATCTATGTATTTTTTTTTCGTAGACATGATAAAAAAATGTTTAAAACATGGAATGTTAATTAAACTGTTTCAAAGATTTATTCTGCAAAGATATGTTTATAAATTGTTTATCTTTAAGTTGGAGTTGCCGGCGCTAATACCACAATTGACCTTGAAAATAGAAAATTTGAGATGTAAGAAAATATTTCTTATTTGAAAAAAAAAAGTAGTGATTACTTCGGATTGTTAACGATAAAGTTGTTGTTTTCGAATTGCAGCTATTCCGCAGAACATGTTATTTTGTGAAGGGACAAAAGTCTTTGTTTGCGTTTGTCATGTAACTATTACGAATCACCTGTTTTTTTTTTCAAATATAATCTTGCAAAATGTATAACAAAGAAAACTTGCATTTCGTGATTCTTCAACTTATCATTGTAAAGCACATTTCACTTCTAGTGTTACAACATTTTAACGCGGCGATTGTTGATTTTAGTCAGTTCTTTACCAGTCTTAACTATTATTTTTCCTTTTGAAAAGAAGTTCCTCTGGTGTATGTTTTTTTGTTTGTTTGTTTGTTTTTGTGGTCGTGGACGGGAACCTACCCAGATTACCAGACGATTCAATGTTTTTCCTCCTTCATCTTTCTCTAAATAGATCTTTCTTTAAGAATGAGTAGTAAAAAAAGAACATTGATATCAGATAGGAATTCTCACCAGACATGAGATCATCATAAAGGAAGAAGCTCAATGTGAGCTATGACGGGATACATTGGTCAGTCATTTCCGGTAGATCATTTTTAGCTTATCTCCAACTGGGCATGGTTAGACTCATTTCCTGGTTCATCTTTGAATATATCTGAAATGTAGGCCAAGTCATTAGTCATGACTTGGCCTTTGTTTTAACCTCGATATCGACCTACGTATATGAGATGCTAAAGAATATACCGATGAGACGACAAAAAAAAAAAAACTTTTTATCGACTAGCTCGAATCGTGCTTATTATTATTACTACAAAAAAGAAAAAACAAACAAACAAAGATACATACATACATACACACATACATACATGCAATTTTGATAGAGCATAGTTATTTGGTCTAGTCAGACCAAGTTTCAAATTCCTGATGTTCACAGTAACGGGGCAGGGGCAACCGTCTGTTTTTTTTTTTTTTGCGGGGGAGGGGTAAATGGCTAAAAGTGAACTCTGAAAAAAATCTATGACATGTAATATAATATCGGTATGTATATATTTTTGCCAGAGAGAGGGATTCGGAGAAATATCTCTTCTACCCCTTTCCCTCGGCTCAGTTGGCCCTGATAAATGGTAATTTTAGCAGAAGTTTACGGAAACCGCATGGCAAGCTTTACTGTTGTAATGCTTTTCTTTTGTCTTTCTTGGCACAGAAAGATGTTATTTAATAAGCATATTCAACAAAATATCGTTGCAACTGCGTGTACTTTTTTTTTTTTTTACGGTTTTAGAATTGCATCAGCTGGACGGGCGTATAAGTTATAGTTTCTTTAGAAACTGTGAGGTTTACTACAATAGCCCACCCATCAAAGTTGTAATATATTTTTGTGTCTCTGGAAACTACCCAGCTTTGAATGCATCGAACAGACCTCACTCTAATAGGTTGAATGTCCCAACGGTCATTCGGTGACGTCATATGTTTAGTACGTTCAATTCGAAAGCGAATCGAAACAGTTACTCATACAACTTTTACTGTAACACGTATGCATGAGTAATATAATAACTATGTATGACTGACATAGCTACTTCCTACAGGGGAATCACAATTCATAACTCTCTCTTCATTGGATAAATTTTTCTGGCTTCGTTCTATTTTTGTCCTCAACTACTGTTTCTTGCTTTATATTTTCTAATTTTTTTAAGGGGCACCTTGATTTTTTTGTTTTGTGGATTTCACTATTTTTTTTTTTTACAAAACTGTCAAGTTTTCCTTACATGGCAGACCGATGACAAACGGTCAAATTAAGACGATCCCCATGCGTCACACACAAAGGAACATTAATGAGTGAGTAATTAACTAACCAATTCGATTTTTGAAAGTTCGTGATTCCCAGAGACCGTTGTCAAATTGGTACTCATTCATACGCACACAACCAGTGCACAAGCCAGAGTGCAAAAAAAAAAAAAAAAGTGAAAACTTGTGACAGTTTTCAAATCTACGGGGATGTGAAACTTGACTAATCATGCTAAAAATAAGCATTGTCATGGGGGCTATGCCCTTTCAAACAATCACATTTTTTTCGATCTCACCTCAATGTGCCCATGAAAGACATTTCTTTTATTGTATTCATTTTTTGTTTGTAATATCCAGGATAAAAAAGCGGATCGTTGAATGGATTCACAACTCATTTTTGATAACTTGCAAAGAACATGATGTACACGTATACCTTGCTTCAATAGCAATATTTTGCAAAATGGTAATATCTGACCCGAACCGACTCATGGGTTATATGGTCAAGAGAGACAGAAAGGGGGGATTTTCATCCCCTCCACGGGACATTGTGTCATAATGACGTTCATTAATACGCAATTTAATGTGTTGGGTTGATTTTATTTTATTTCGAATATTTCGATGTTCTTCGTATTATCTCCGTCACATTCAATTACATAGACAAGCTAGACAAAAGTTTGACAGTCAGTCCGTACACAATTCTCCATTTAGCACCCGGCCGGTTTTCAACCTGATAGACGCGTCATACTGGTGGGACGTTTCACAGCTTCAGGGTAGGGCATTACTCTAGTCATATGCGAGTCCCAAAAAACAAAACTGAGGACATTGTACGTGCATAAATGCCAGTATGGGACAACAGCCAGAAACGCCAAAAAAAAATCCCTAGCATCACGTAAAACTATTCCGGAGAAATCGATACTAATAGTATATTTCCTGTTGAGCGATCATTTAGGACATCTATAGATCGAACTGATGAAAACTCACTTCATTGTATATGCATTGCGGATTTTCTGGCGGAGGGTTTCGGTACAGTGAGGGGGGGGGGTGGAAGGTGTGAGGAGGGGGGCCTCTCATGTGTGGTACCTAAAAACGAACAAATTGACATATTCAAAGATAAATTATTCACACATTTCTTTACAAACTCTCAATAAGGACTTTATAAGCACTAACTGAATAAACAGAGAAGGACGACACGATAGAATGAATAGTTCATAGAATTCTGAATCACTATTGATTGAGCTGTTGAAGCTAATGTTAAATAACCAGAGTGAAGAAAATGGGGGAATTTTACCTCTTGAAACGTCGAACGGGAAGTGGTAGAGGAACGCTGGCAGGCTGGGAAGTTGTCCAACGCAAGTAGAGGGTAATAGCTCTAGCTACAGGAGTATATTTCCGCCACAGACCCCAGATGAAAACATGATTTCAAATGACGTCATCGTTGATTCCTCAGACACTCAATGACACGTTAAAGCAGCAGGTCGCTATGGCCAAGTTACATCCCTTTGTAAGGAGGATACAAATAGGTGGTAGGCAGGTTGGGCAGTTTTCACAGGCGGCGAAAGTGCGTCCCTCTGGGGAGCGGGGGGGGGGGCGAGAATCAAATGGCGGATCAGCAAATGCTGCTGTGATTTTAAATTAGGTCACACCAACGGAACTGGTATAACCGAGTATTTCATAGCTACCAGTATATTAAATACAGAACACGTGAAGACAGTGTATGACATACGATGAAAGGTATATTAAAGCTGGAATATGAGTTGTACTGGCAGTCACCGGTCTTTGTTCTTCGTCAGTGTTTCGAGGGAGAGACAGAAGAGGAAAAAGATCACCTGTGAAAAAATCTGAGAGAGATCTATGCATTCATCTTCCAGTTATTTGAATACGAAAATTGTCTGGACATTTCTGATGGCCCTTCAAATTTATGATTCTATAAGAAAGCCTATAGCTGTTACAAGAAAGCCAATCGCTGTTACTTGAAATCAAACAGACAAATGAGAATGTATATGAATATTCATGTATTCAAAATGTGATTACACAATGCCTTTCCTTTCCTGGCTATAACATATTTCACGTTCAGTGGCAAACTGTGACAATTTTTCAGTTCATATTCCAGCTTTAAACATACAATGTATGACTGCTGAGAAAGGTCTCTCTGAGATAAGACCAACTGCATCTAGTTAACCTAACCACTTTTTCTGAGGGGGGGGGGGGTGCGGAACTAGTGTTCTCTCTTGTACACGGTAGAGAAAGGGTACAGATGAGGGCTTTTACAAAGTTACGTGTATGTCCATGTGTGTATAGTACCTGTAGTACCTGCAGAGAGACCTTATGAACTGCGTTGTAGTGATTATATACGTATGGTATATACCAAGTAGTTTCAACAGATTTTCTTAATATACTCAAGTTGTATAAGTTATGATGTGAGTTATCACTCGCAGTATATTTGAATTAAGAGCTAAAAGTGTCTCTCATTTTCAATTAACAGTTATATTAAATATTAGACCCCGGTTTCAAGTGTTTATCGACAGAGATCTATACGTGAAAACTATGCCGCATATGTTGTATGTCGTCGTTATGGATTATAAACAAATATAAATGAAAGCGAAAAAGGTTATAAGAGGGTTAATTTGACTTTCTCGCGTTCTTACCTAAGAAATAAGATTTGGTAGGAAAAGATTCTTTTTTCTTTAATTTTCAAAACAAAAAGAAAAAAAAGAAAAAGAAAAAACTTTCCTAAAAGCAGGAGGTGTATTGGCATAAGCCTATAGTAAATAGTTTACACGATTGTAGTTGGCCACACGAAAGAAATGCACAAACTACACTAAGATACTTGAAGCATATTTAGTTTCTTTTAAAACCATCATGGCACCAAATGTAACTTTTCTTCTGTGATGAAACTGGGAAATTTCTTCAAAACTCTTACTGTGAAAAAAATTTTAATCTCCTTCGACATAATCCAGTGACGTCAATGTCATGTTTCTATGAATCCCGTGACATTTGCCAAAGGAATTTCTTGATCTTTTCTTTTCTCTCTCGGTTCTTCTTTTAGAATCGAACTTTCCATTTTATCGTTAATTCTGGCAATGTTTTCATGTTTACGTACATTTCCTTTCTTTTGGAGTATAAGGGCTTTATATAATGACATTTTCACCGGTTCTAGAAAAAAAAAGAGAAAAAAAAAAGAGAGAGAAAATCCCAGAATTTTTGAAGGAACTATTGCAACGGCTCGTTATTTCGCAATAAATTTGTTGACAGACCTAACGAGAAACAGGATCGTTGATGCAAGACATTTGTTTAAAACAAGTGAAAAAGAAGGAAAAATAACCAAACAGATTCGAAACAGGCGCTTATATAACCTTTCTCTTAGTTCCCGGTAAATCCTGCATATGGACTGCAAATTGTGTAATGGGAACCGATGTATAGCATTCATACAGATCAAGGAAATTGTTAAAAACACACGATAATAGTATATCCTACAAACGACACGCTTGTATGGTGCGCCATAAGTCACAAGAAATTGACATACGTCGAATTAAATCGTCATACGTCAGTTTCTAGCAATCTGATTGGATGAAATGCTCATATCTCCAAGAAATCGACAAATGCCAATATCTTCTACATATGACATTTTCAAGTCCTTTCCATTGTTTACACGTGACAGCTTCTAGAATTCTGATTGGAAGGAAACTGTCACATGTAAGATTAAATCGACATCTAACAATTTACATTGGCATATGTAAGTTTCTGGACTTAAAGCACGCTAGGAGCACCACACGAGTGTAAGTTCTCAATGGCCACCAGGGGCTCCATGATTTTTGGTTGGGAGTAGGGTGGGTGGGGCGAACGCTAGATTCACTCACTGTGGCAGAGCTTTAAAGATTTAAATTTATGCTGCTTTCATTAGCCTATAGTGTACCGGTTTTTTTCTGTATTAAAACCCTGATGCGGAGACCAAAAAGTGAAATTTCTGCTATAGAATATGAACTTAAGGGGGGGGGGGGGTACAATACACCACGGGTGTGTTCAAAAGTATGTGAACATTTTGGTCTCTTTGAGGATGATGAGCATACAATTAAGGCACCCAGCTGAATCTTCCACCACTGCCCGTTACATACATGAAACGAAAATAGGAGACGAAGTTTGTGACCTAAACTTCCCATTTTAACGGTTCTATACACAGATACACAGATATATGGCTAGTGGCCATTAAAGGTCATTCGGTGTGGACACATTTTTGTACATTTAAATATACCATTCAAACATTACTTTACAAAGCTGCCAGGTGGTTACTCAAGGCATTTCATGCATATGGTCTGAGAAGCACAAGCTATGTAACAGAAGGGAAGTTAGCACAAGTTTGGTTGGTAGGTATAGGGAACAGACGAATGTTGTAATTTTCGCTTGCTTTTCGCTCTCTCCAAGGGTTAAGATGACAAAAATGTAGTCACCTTGAATTACGCCTCCTCCTCCTAGATAAAATGGGAGTTGACATTGAAAGTGTTTGGTGTAATATTTCGAAGGGTATCCCTGAAAATCCTGTAATCTCTCAGTGACAATATCATATAATTAACTCAACATATTGTTGTTTGAAGACAAGACTTTTCTGGTCAAGAGAGGTTTCCAGTTGCCTCAAGGTCTCAAAAATGTCATATTAAAAGTAGCAAATTATTGCAAATTGTCTCTGATGTTCTTCGAAATCGACGTTCATATTTATCTTTGAAATTTGAAACCAGTGAAAAGTTAAACTATTTATAGATTTTCTTTGAAAACGTTATTGTTTGTTTTATTATAGTGTCAAACTTAATGAAATGAAAAGGGTATAAATGTCGATGTGGCATGCATGTGAGACATGACAGATTTCCAATAACGAAATGTACCGATCTGAATAAATATTCCCTTAAAAATCCATAACTTCCCAAATGGAACATTTTATAGAGATATATGGTTTACATTGATGAAGAGAAAAGAGAGTTCAATTTCTTTAATGAAATATGCATTTTCTTCAGAGGCCAGTCCCTTTAAACCAATGTTGCTCACTATGAAAACAGGCCGAGGAACTACACTGTACAATAGGTTTTTATATCTGATTGTACTTTTCTGAAGTGCGATTGACAAAAACCAAGGTGCAAATGGAGAGGAGAAGATGAGGCAACCAACTTAGAAGGGCTGAACAAAGAGGGGCATAGCGTAAGGGGGGGGGGGTGGGGTGTAATTAGCATTTTGTACCAGAATTCAGTGCTACGAAAGAACAAACAAATTTCAGGACCTTCATAAAGTAAGAGATAGGGAACCAGGAACACTGCCATCAAAGATAACAAAAAATGAGTTATTGCAATAAGATTTCTTTACTCTGCCTTTAGGGGTGAAAGAACATGAAGCAGACTATTTTTTTTTTAATTACACTTTCTCTTCTTCAGAATTAGAGTCCTGTGTAACTTGCGTGAATGGGAATTGGTACAGCAACATCGACGGCAGATGTGTCGGAAAGGAACTGAACTACCTCGGATGGAGCGACTTGGAGGCATTTGTATGCTATGGGCTCTGTGCGTTGGGTTTCTTTACGCTTGTAGCTATATCTACCATCATGTATCATCACTGGGACACTCCGATCATAAAGGCAATCAATCGACCTTTGACCTTACTCCAAATTCTGATCAATATGGCTTTACTGATAACGACCTTAATTCAGTTGGGCTATCCGACCCACTCTAAATGTGTAATGTACTTCATCGTCAAGTCGCCCCTGGTGACCGGAATAGTCATGTGTTTCGTGGTCAAGACCCAACAGGTCATCAAACTCTTCAAGACGAACCGTCCCGCCAAAAAATGTCGTCACAGACACCGTCAGATCTTCGCCGTTTTCTCGATAGTGAGCGTTCAATTCATTGCTGTGTGTACTTACGCTATGTTCATACCTCCCACTGTCTCCTTTCTTGATGGCGACTCTCCGAGTATCATCTACGTGCAATGTGATTACGGGACCCTTTCCGCGATACCGGTCTATTTAATCAACAACATACTCATCGTGGCGTGCTTCATACTGACGTTCAACGCTCGCAAACTTCCCCAAAATTTCGGTGAATCTCTGTATATCACCTACGGGGTTGGTTGCGCATACTCCTGCTGGATTGCCTTCCTGCCGCCGATGTATATGCTCAACGGGAGGACCAAGACGTTTTACGAGATTTTGTTGATCTACGCTTATGTGTTTTCCTTGCAAAGTTTTTACTTTTTTCCTAAATGTTACCTCATGTTGTTTTCACCGGAGAAAAACACCGTTCAGGCTTTGCGCAAGTTGACAATGAGGCACATGAGAAGGCGATCGTCAAGGGTAAATCTGGCTGGAACGCCTGCCAGAAATGGTCACCGGATAGGCATGCGTGGTTTCGACAATTTTGGAGCGGTCGCTGTTGATGAGCTCAACGAGAACGACGGGGAACACATCGCGGTGTTAACCGCGATGCTTCCCTGTGATGCCAGTGGATCAAACAATGGAGATGGAACAGTAGTTCTTCCGGCGTTTAAACGACCACAGAGGGTAAAATCGGTTACATTTCTAGAAGAAGTTACATCGGAACAAGATGAGAAACAAGATGATGAAGTTTTCCTAGACAGTGCTCAAGAGGTGCCCACTGAGACATGTGAACCACCGAATGTAACAGTGGCAGCTCCAGAAGGAATTCAGTTTCACATGCCAGGAGATGTTGAAGATAGGTCTACCTCACAACAGAGGAAGATAAAGCCTTTCACTGAAACTGCCACGATGAGAAAGGGATCCCTGAGAGAACCTCAAATGAGTTCATTAGGCAAACTTCATCAAACAAGAAACCGTTCTAACTCGCAACTTTGTTACGTAACGGATGGCACCACCAGACAACTCTATCACACGAGATTAAACTTTATGATCGATCTGGGTCCATTTCAGCCTTCCGAAACGAAAACGTAGAGACGGCATTCGGAGGACGTTACATGATGCTCTATCCATCGCCGAGAAATTCTCACATAATTTGGACAATCATAAAAAAACGACGGTACGACGGCAACACTTAAGGCGATATTAGCGACTTTAATGATGGCGATATCAATAATGACGAAACAACGGTGACAATTATGATGGTAAAAAAAATTACGATAAGAATGACGATGATGTTAGCACTAGTAGTGACGATGATGACGGTGACGATAGAGTTACGATAATGGTTATGATATCGTCAGTATGAACATAATAACGGAACAATGGTGATTTTACCTATGATGACAGTGAATGATGATGAAAAGATGAGCACGTCGATGATAATGATAATAACAATAATAATGACGATAATGACGAGGACGATAGAGATGCGATGATGACAGTGATATCGGTGTCAATATAGCAATGACGATAATGACGATAATGACGAAAACGACTATTGGTGACGATGTCAATGGTAACATCGATGATAGGAATGACGATGATAGTATTAATAATGGTGACGATGATGACGAGGAAGATAAGAAAAGCGATAATGAAAATGGTATCGGTGGTATGGACAATGGAGATAGTGACGAAACAATGGTGACTATGGCAATGGTAGCGATGATGAAAAGAATGACGACTATAAGTGTTGCATAGAAATGCAACGAACACAGTGGAGACAAAGACGAAATAATGTTGACTATGACAACAGGATGTGATAGTATGGAATGTAAAGCTGTATGCTACTTGCAGATTTACGTTATCAATTCGGTATTGTTAAAAACGGAATGATATTGATGTCGTTTACATATACTTACCTGACAGTGTATATTGTTCATTGTGCACCTCTCGCTGATGAGATCTCTGTTGCTGTGCAACCGCACATTTCTATCTTTTGTTTTATCTTTTGTTTTGGCATTTGCATGTGCAAAAAAGGCCGATTTATCTCCCACATCATCAAATTCGGTTTTTTTTCTTTACATGTGACTACCTTCATCTCCTCTCAGAACATGGAAAAGGCATGGGCAAAGGCATCGAGAAAGGCAGCGTTATTCTCGTTGGTGGGAACCCCTCGCGATGCGGAAATGGCTGCATGAGCAGCAGCGGCCACCGCAGAGGTTTTGGTGTGAAAAACTGATCTTGTGAAAAAAAAAGATAATAAATTTGATCTAGAATTATTGAGCTGGTAGTCACCATGAAAGTTGTAATATAAAAGCTTTAGGTTTCCTCCACACTTGTGTGGTCACTTAGATTTGTGAAATAACTGCCTTCCAAGGCCCGAATTCAAGACAACGGTGATGATGATGAAGGTGACGATGATTGTGATGATGATGATAATGATGATGATGGGGAAGATGATGATGAGGAGGAAGATGATGGTGACGAAGATGAAATTAATGATAATGACAATAACGACGAGAACGATGTTGATGAATACGCTAACGATGATGATGATGACATTAATGACAATGAAAATGATGCGATGAAGATAATGATAGCAGTAAAAGTTTAATGATGATAGGGACGGTGATGACAATGACGATGGTTATCCAGTATTAACAATATGGATGATGACGACAATAATGAAGACAATACTTGGATGATAATGATGACGACAACGACGACGACGATGAGGACGAAGGCAATACACACACGAGACCGAAAGTGACAGAGTATAGAAAATGTAAATATAGTGAAGACAGAGTGCAGACACTCAGTTAAGACAAAAAAAAAAAAGCATAATTACACTTTTTGATAGATTAATTAAATTTCTAATGAGAAGCAAAAAAAAAAAAATTTTTTTCCAATCAGGTCTTTACACAGCTACCTCAGATATCCAAAGATATTCGCAATTCCACCACCCCCCCCGGCCCGCAAAGGAAATGCATACTCAAATGCACATATCTTTGCAAATTTTAATTATAGAGTAGTTACCTCTCTTAAAATATTGCAATCTAATAGGATTGGATAGGACACCAGTCCAAATTTCGATTGAAAAGTTTAATCGAATGAGATTTATTATCAGTATATTAGATTCAATGTTCCAATCGAAATGTTCGATTCGACTCTCATTTCAATCTTTCTTTTTTAAGAGAGAATGTGAAACCCGATAAACAGAAAATTGCATGAAACACCAAAAGTATCGTTGATTTTTCATCATTTTTAGTTTCTTCTGAGTATAATCTTGAAAACACGTTAAGTTGAATTAATGTACTCCATCTTGACTGTGGATCATCATTGTAACTGCTTGAAACAAACTAGGCTGTACCGTCGAGCATGGGAAGTATTACACAATGAAACTTTGCGACAAACAATTTTTTCAGTACGATTTTCTAGAAGTCTTTGAAAAATGTTGCATGTGAGGTCACAAGTAACTTCTGCTGCACCGACGGCCAAGTTATTTGTGACACGGTATCTCGAAAATTTAGACAATTTTTTTCCCGAGATGTGAGTTTGTACAAGTCGGTAACTCGACGATTTGAGAAATTTTGTCGAGATAACAAGTTTCATGGTCCCTCCAACACAACGCCTTTACACCTCTCATGTCACCTTATGTCCGCCGTACGATTGACATGTTGTACGTTCCACGTATAACGTAAGGTCAAATGTTTGTAAATGAGGCCACATCGTATATAATAGTATTTATAGAGAACAGACGGGCTGAAAATCAACTGGGAAAATCGTACACAGTTGGTTTGCAATAGAATGATCACCACATAAAGTTCTGCCTATAGCGGTTACAAGGTGGGCATGAAGTTATCACGAGTTCACCTTGAGGGGTAACACGATCGTGATATATCATATATAGAAAACAGGCAATAGTATATTAAATGCTTCGGTGGTTTACTTGTTTTGCTTTTTACGATTTTACCTTGTTTAATTTGAGGTACATGCAGGGGAGACCCTTTTGAAGTATCGTGCATTGGCACCTTGTTCAACGGAAAAAGAGAGAAGCAGAAAAAAAGAAAAACATGACGGTACATTCAGAATTGCATGGATAAAAAATATAATCGACGTAACTTATTCTAAATTGTCTGTCGCGAAATGGCACGTAGGCTTTTTCAGCATGAATACCAGCAGAACAAATATCCACACAAGAGAAACATCAAAATAATTTCTAAGAAGGCATGCGGTGTATGGAAGTTACGTGCAGGCCATGCAATCAAGGTCAAAATTATGGGTGACACTACTCAAGCGAGAAGTGAAAGAACTGAAGTCACTCACAAAAAAAAAAGTTGACATAGCATTAACCGTTATGGCGATCCAATGCCAGGCACAGTTTATTACCTATTGGTATGTAAGTATGTGAGGGATGGGCGAGGGAGATGAGAAATGTTACGTTTTGGCTGAGACTTAAAGAAACCAGAAAGCCAAAAGGCTTTGTGATTCCTTGCGACATGTTTATATTATAACAAACATGAATTATTCACATGGCAAGTATGAGATCAACTACATTTATTGTTCTTGAAATACCATGTTAATAAGCCTTTAACCCAAAATGACCACTTTTTGGTGACCTCAAATGACATTTGACGTCCACCAAAAGCAATATAGGGATCACCTACCCAGTATACCCAACCCACACATCAAGTATGACATCAGTCAACATCACCCTTCTTGAGATATCTTATTTGCAACGTTTTCACATTTTGACCTTAGACCTCCACCACAAACAATAGGGATCATTTGCTCAATATGACCAACCCACACATCAAGTATGACATCAGTTACAGTTACCCTTCTTGAGATATCGTGTTTACAATGTTTTTTACAGTTTGACCTCTGGTGACCTCAAATGACCTTTGGCCTCCACCAAAAACAATAGGGATCATCTACTTAATATGACAAACCCGCACACCAAGTATGATACAGTCACATGCCCCCTTCTTGAGATATCGTGTTTACAAGGTTTTCACATTTTGATCTCTGGTGACCTCAAATGACCTTTGACCTCCACCAAAACAATAGGGATCATCTACTTATATGACAAACCCACACATCAAGTATGACATCAGTCACAGTTACCCTTCTTGAGATATAGTTTTTACAAGTAAAGGCGTCACATACACACGCACATACGCACGCACGCACACCCACACACACAAAACACGACATCACCATCGCATAGATTCCTTGCCTACCTTCGGCAAGGAATCAAAAAAAGGAGAAAGAATTGTGCGTAATCGAGAAAGTTGAGTAACGTTAGCTGGCTTCTCTATCGCACGACACATTTGCTACAGAAAGAACGGGAGGAGGAGGGGGGGGGGGGAAGCTAGTTTCACCGAAGGAAATAATGGAAGGTATATCCTGGGACACAGAATCCCTAACAAGATATGATACATTGCAATAGGTTCGGATTATGAATCCCCAACCTTTCCTCATGTCCCTTACCCTAATCTAACGCTGCGACAAGATATCAGGTACAATATGCTCGTCTTGAGACATGAATCTGACACCTTCCAAAGGAAAACGGAAGGTTTTGATGAGATTAGGGAAGATTGCCTGTTCGTAGCTGGCTGGTTGTTGGTGTAAATTTGGAGGCACTGAAGGAATGACAGCATTGGACATCAAACGATCCATAGACGATTTCTTGGCTTAATGGTAGTACTAATTGTGTATTGGCACACCGAAAGACATTTCGACTCTCCTCGCTGGTAAGAATAGAAAAAATAATAAACCAACTATATATTTTTTCAACATGATAATTGTTTAAAGACACAGAAAAAGGCGAAGTACGGGCTAATAGGCCCCGTCATCATTCGCACGAAAGTAACCCCTATCATCCACAGAAATAAATATGTGTTGTAATCCTAAACGTAACCCCCACAGCGATACCTGCTTGGCTAATAATTTGATATATTCGCACGACTTTGGTCGGGCGAACAACCCAGAACCACCAAAGATGCCACAAGGTTTAGCTCGACTGCAGGCAGTTTCAACTGCTTGCTACATGCTTCATTACAAACACTGTGATGCAAGTTAGGACCGGCAGAATAAGTAAATGTATGCGTCAAGTAGATGTATGACATTGTTTTTCATAATCGTAACTTAAGCACGAGTAAGGTTTAACAGGTTGTGTTACAAAACAATAGATAACGTTTGAAAGTGAGCTATTCGTGCTAATTGAGGGGATAAAGATAAGTTTCACTTTCCAAAATTTTGGGTACTCGAATTAATTTCACTTTGAATCCAATCATTGGAATTACCTTTAACTTTTTTTTGTCAATTCCTTTTTATACTCATCTGGGAAATCACCGGCGATTTCTCAGATTCTTTTCCTTGATAGTTTCTCTTTTTATGAACTGTGAATTTTAATTACCAGGATGACGTCCGGGAATGACGTCACATCCGGTAGTAATGATTATCCACCGGTGTTACGGCACTCTATGCAGTGACTAAATGTTTCTTTGCCAATGTTCGAGGTAGTGATATAAAAATGGTCACTGTTAACCACTAAGAAAAATGAAAAATAATAAAACCCCTTAAAGCACTCAACTGTAGCGATTCTTTTTTTTTGAGTGTGTTTGTGATTATGTGCGTGTGTGTGTGTGTGTGTGGGGGGGGGGGGGGGTGTATGATGCGAAATTGTAAAAGCATGACCTCCGACTTAAATCGGTGGAGGGGTCAAAGTGAAGGGGTTCCCTCTTCCACTTTGGGAAATATTTGTTAATGTAAGGTGCCTTAGGTACAAAATCGTGGTATGTTTGACAAAACTTTCACAACCATTGGATATTAGCGCCGTGTGGAGCGAGAATATTAAGAACAGTGCCCTACAGGCTGAAAATACATCCAAACAGCAATGCACGGTGATGTGCAGAATCTACGTGTAGGTATGAAAACATTCTTGGCCAAAACATTTCTCGGTGGATAAGAAGTATCATACCCTCCATCCATTTTCACGACTGGATATCCCCAGGATTGCCCCCCTGAAAGTACTACCCTCAACGTCAACACATTTTACTTAACTAAACTCTTGATTTCACAGGTCTGTTCCTCTTGCAAAAATCAATCTAAAATCATAAAGCATGAAGTCCTCGGACGATGGTGGCAGGTTGATAAGGGATAAACATTCTCGGACATTTTCCAAGCGAAAGCTTGCTTGTAATAGTCCATGTACCTTATAGCCTACGCCATGTTTATCATTGCAGTTTTATGATGTATATCTCACAGCCTAACAGAATGGATTGATCTTTTCAATGATTGAAAGTTGAATCAGTGGGATTCTCCACAGCGGTTATTATTTCAATGAATGAAGTTAGGTCTAATTTAAGGAGTGACGTCACAACGAGATCACTCCGATGTCAGCAAAGTGATCTAAACTCGGTGCTGAAATCTTGAGTCAGATGACGAATTCATACACCCTTCATAAGAGTGATTATACTCTCAAAAACATCGAAGGATGAAACCTAGTGCTCATAAATTTAGACTCAGTCCTAGAAATAGATAAAACTCTGCCCTAACTCTGTACGGCAAAAGTCGTTCTCATGAACGCAAATCCAACGGAAATTTTAGGGTAATATACCTCGCAAACAGCTAAACGTTGGAACGCAGTTTTCCATGGATATTACCAGGTTGCCTAAAAAAATCAAACAGTTGCATTTACTTTGGTTTTCCCCAAAGTATTGTAAGATATCGAAAGAACCAATCCTCGTGCCGGACGTGCATTATATAAGAAAATGTTGAAGGTAGTGCTCATACATACACGCTCACAAAAAAAAAGAAACATTACCGGTAATGCGAAACTGCATTGCTGTTTCGATAAGGATTGCTAGTGGTACATGAGTTATGTTGAACGGTTTAGTATATGTGTATAACATACCTGACCCCTTTAGTATGGAGAAAAGAACAATAAACAAGATGAGGTTTAACTGGCTGCTGGCCAAAATATCTGGGCAATGGAGGGGGGGCGTGGTAATGACCCTGTTCTCATGGATCGTGTGGAGGCCAAGGAATATGTCACAATAATTGTTTTGCAGGAAAATCTGCGAATTAAAATGTGGAAAGCATTCAAATCAATGTCAAAATGAAGTAAATCGAAATCGTATCCTTTTTACTGCACTATCAACTTTTCAAATATTGTACCACCTCAAAAAACGTTTGCGTGTTTATTTTTGGGTGACAATGAAGATTCAGATACTACCCAAGCCGCGGAGATTCAAACAAGAGAAAAGGTGGATACTGGGGGGGGGGGGACAGATTTCCCTAAATGGGCGAAAACCACACATGAGTAAACACAGACATAACAGAAAAAAAAAAATCCTTTGGTCAAAATATTCCCTCAGTTGACCGAAAAGTATAGCCTAATCCCAAATTTTCGAGGGGAAAAGGACATTTCCTTCTTTTGAGGAATTTCTTGTTCAGAATTCCAGAGGAAAAGTAAGTTTCCACCGATAATTTTATAATCTTTTGAAGGAAGTACAGGCACGTAGTCAGGTCAACCTGGTGGGTGGGTCTTCGGTCAGCCTTGAAGAAAACAACTTAAAAGTGTGTGAAGACTTAATCTCTGAGAAGCAACTCTAGGGGTTTTAAACTGTGAACTGTATGGAGAAGTTTCGGTTATTAAAGTCTTGGTGCAGGTTGTGTAAGGGAGGGGGGGGGGGAGGGGTCGTACACACGGATGTTTGCATGCTCAACCGTAAACATTTATCATTTTATTAATTTGTTTAATCAAAATTTATTTGATTAATCAAATTATCAAGTAGTTTAATAAATGTTTGTGTAAATTCAATTCTTTCAAAGTCAGTCTGGACATACTTGCCCCCCTTTTTTGTCCTTACAGCTGTGTTATTTTTGGTGTTGGATCTATGTCGTGTCGAGGTGGGAATGTTGGGAAAACCAAACATGGAATGTATTGAAACTATGGTTAAAGGGGCTAGCCACATACTTCTCAGAACCTTGCCGTCAGCGGTCGCAGTCTATGAAAAACGTATTCGTGAAAAATTAACAACCCTGCTAATTGATGTTAGCCATCCTCTTTTCAGTAAAATAAACGATAGGCTAATTGCTCTTGTATTTTACTGCTTTGCTTGCTTTTGCTATTGATGTTTACTTTAACTTCTACTTTTTCTGTCTTCTTTATTTGTCTCTTTTTATGTGTAAATTTGTCTCTTTTTCGTACTGTTCATCCCATTAATGTCCTATTGTTTACCGCAGATGTACAATTTCCCTTGTGAATGTAATAAAGTTGATCTAATAAAGTTGTCTTATTTAACCTTACTTTACGATAAATTAAGAATTGGAACTTCCTTCATTTGTCTTATAAAGTCCCCCCCCCCCAAAAAAAAAAAAAAACGTCACATGGCTCTAATAGACTTTTGTATAAGACAAAGATATAAAAAGTGTAAAGATTATATTAAAGCATGCATATAGATGTATGGATTTCTTGAAACTTATGTTCTTTGTTTTGGCAAGATGTGTTGATTTCTTAGGTCTCTGCTTGATTTATGTGTGAGACTTTTTGTAGTTCAGGGTACAGTGGGTGACTTTTTTCACTGTTAATCTCTTTTGCAATTCTTACAAAGACCGCTCTTGTAGCGGCATTTACTTTTACTAGGAGTGAGTTGAAATCTAAATTAAACACGAGGTATATCTTTATCTTCTTCTAATACAAAATGGCACCCGCCAGGCACTGCATGCACATATTATGTGCGGTGACATGATTTAAGAAGGACACAATATGAGAACAAAATGGGTACTATATAATATGTGGCCAGCAAAGATCAAACTGTCATATAAACACCTACGTATGTACAGTTTTGGAGGTTCTTGACACCTCAGATTCTTCAGTATTAATTAGGCCTACCTTGCGATTTTGCCTGGATTAGACTTTTTTTTATATTTTTGTTTGCAAGAACATTTCCTTTGATTTTGTAAGATGAAGCATTAAATTCCTGCGGTCACATGTTGCAACAATTTCGTTAACAACAAGAAAACAGTAAAGTTAATTGTACAGGCTTTTACTAGAAATTGAGATCAGCTGCTTTTGAATATAATTTGCAAAAGAAATTGGGTCTGGATGGCGGACCAGAATGAGACAAGTCATAGCAGACTTACTCTGATAATCATATATAAATATATTTCTTTGACTAAAAAACAAACATACAAACAAACAAAAAACAGGCTATCTATGACTTATTTCCGGGAACGAATGGTTTATAAGAAGACAAAAGGAAAACAACATAAATTAAGGTACTAATACGTATCTTGTGACATACGCCAAGACGCCGAATTAACATCCACACGGAACTATACGTGTGACGTAAAAACAAACACACAAGAGTGAAAGTACTTTACCGGAATAGGCTGCGATATCAAATGCCAAAACTTGAGAACAAATGGTCACAACTAAAATTAGTCAATGCCGGAGTTGCCGTGCTTGCTTGACCCTGACAGAATTTTTGAACCGATGAACGAACCACTCGTGCATCACGTGTTGTAACTACCTTGGGCTATGAGACGCTTCCTTCATTGGATTCAATCGCACCAAGGTGTAACGGTCCTCAAAAGCACTACCCAGTTTGCTGCCATCCTTTATCCTCACCCCCCCCCCCCCCCCATACGCTTCCCGAGGCAAATACATTTTAATGCAAGCTAAAAAAAAAAAGTAATCTCATTGCACTACAATTATACTGTTTGTGATATATATCTGACCCACCATAAATATTGTGCTATTCGTCTGAATTGTAAATTTACGACAATTTTGCTTTCATTTTGAGCTCCTTGTCGAACTGTGATAAAATCTTTGGAATATAACGCAGTATTTTGGAGCGCACAGAGCAGCTGTAAAGTTCAATGTAGGAAAACAACATACGTACTGCACGCATGTGTAAGAAGCACAAGGTATTAGGTACCTCTTCGATTATAGTAACGCAGAAAGATTCTCTTACTACAATTTCTACCTTCATAAAGTACATAGAGTATGAAGTTATAAATGCATAGAGTAATGAGAAGGCTTTATAAATATAATGAGGAATGGAATGACCAGAGTCAACTGAGTACAATTTGCGAGCGAACTATCTAAAGGATACACTGTAATCAAGAAGAGAATCTCATGTACATGATGAAGACTGACAAAATGCTGAAATAAGCGATTACGGAAAATACCAAACAATTGCCTTATTTTGGGGTAAATTTCGGGTATGACGAACAAGTCGTAACACGTGTACACAGCTCATAAACTATAAATAAATTTCAAGGCTGCTTTTACTTAACACCACTAAAGATTGCACAATGAAATAGGCTGCGCTGCCTAACACAAGTATATCATCACACGTTGGCAAAAGGGGAGTACAAGATTACTATAAAGGCTTCCATGCGATCGCTGAGGATTTCTTAATCTGTTGTAATCTGTATACTTACGAGAGGCAGTTACAAAAGCCCATAATGAAACTGCCCTCTTACGGGATTGAGAACCAGACTCTTGAAGAAATTACTTCAGGTCTCAACATGTCGTAAGATCAGTCAAAAAAACATTTTCAACATATTGTCAACGATCAATCACAGTTTACTCTATGTTGTGACTTATCAAAGTAACATACACAGGAATGAAACTATTTTTCTTCATTAACTTGGAGAGTAAGATAACAAAACAATAAAATGAAAAAGAAAAGAAAAAGGGTAAGCGTGACTCGACATGCTTACTCTATCAAAAAGCACTTAAACTTTAAACATACAGCGGAAGAGTTATACAAGTGAAAACTGAATACTTTGGAGATTGCAATGAAATATTTAATTAGGGTTGGTATGATGAATATGGAAACACTAAAAAAAAATCGTTTGAAGAAAATTCTGGCAGGAGGATACATGTGACGACTGTGCTGCAGTTTGGTTGTTGGGACATATTACTCACAATTTTAAATACCGTGGCAAATTTATCGCATACTGAGCGTGGTCAACGTGGTTACAATCGACAACGTAGTATACTATGATCTTGAAAATCACAGCAGTTTCATGCAAACAACTTTGCAAATACCAAGCTACAAATGTCACATTTTCAGCGTAAGCTGAAATCTTGCATAGATAAGTTTGGAAATTCTCCATTAAAAAAAGTATGTTAATCTACTACCTGAAGGCAGAGAAAATCAATGCTAGCTTTTTGGCATGGCCTCACTGATGTCATATATTGGTTACATCACGTTTTAGGAAAAGTGACACTTTTTTTTCCATTAAAACTAAATATCTATATAGTCTAAACATTCTGGCAAGCAACTTCTTGGCTACTTCTCTGGTAACAAGCATCCACAAATCACACATTACAAAGAGACTTACGAAGGCTTTGGTTTAGAGATGATGCATCGTCTCGCCTCACTGATGGTGTCCATAATCACCAAATCAACAGTTTTGTACAAGACAGCATCTATTGAAACACAGCATTAACTATTCTTTCTCTCTCCAGGGACATCCACCCATGAGACTTTGCGATAGTTAAAAAAAAAAACAGATAACAAAAGCGGACGCTGTGTTACCGATCACAGGAATCCGTTTGGAGATTTCTCTGTACATTTCAAGATATTAAAGAAATTGTGTTTTTTTTTATTGCACCTTTTAAATCATCCTCTTTTTCCACTTATATAAAAATTTTTAATTTTGCTTTGGTGTTGAAAGACTGGTTAAAGTAAAGCTTGATAAGCCCAGTGTCGTTGGTACTCTTTTTCAGACTACTGGAATGTAAGTTAAAGACATTATGAGAGCACACTCTGGTGATAAATAACAGCCCATCATCCTTTCAATCAATATGCTGTATAAGATTACAGCATACCAGAATAGGTGACCATGGCTGGCGTTTTGCACAATTTCTTTTTCCTTTTTTTTTTGGAATTGGAAAACAGCACATGTCAAGTTCTTCACATGACTGTGGCCTAGAATTTGGAGCTTTTGTGCTTAAAGCTCTACTTGAAGTCCACCTCCCCTACTAACATGAATCTCCTTCAAACAGGAAAGAAATCCAAAGGAGGGAATGACTCCAGATGAGGTAGTAAATGTTTTCATGTGTGTTTTTTCTTTATGTAAGTCCTCAGGTCACACAAGATGAAGGAAAAGTGCTGAAGAACATTTTACTTCTCTACGCTTCCATCTCTCACCATGTTTCTCTACCATATGGAAGCTTGCCTGCGGGTCGATTTCTCTGTTTATCTTCGAACCAGTTCTCCCTCGTCGTTCTCCTCTGCAAACACAGAATCAGACTCAGAGCTGCCGTCAGCACTATCCGTGGGAAGTTTCAGCTGGGGAAATATCTCGAACAGGGGCCTCGCAGGGAGCCCAGGAGTGTTGCCAGCTTCATCTACAGCACTGCTGTCGCTGTGGGAGCCTTGGCCGTTTTCTGCATCGGCCTCAATCACGTCGTGGAACGCGAGGAAGTCCGAAGGGTATGACCATGAGTTTGGCTTGGCGGATGTGACGTTGGCCTACAAGAAAAACACCAATGAGAGTAAATCTTTAGGGAAAGAACAATCAAAGCTTGACTACAGCAACGATTGGGACCTGCTAAGAATTGTACACAAGTCACTACAAGCGAGCGATTGTTCACGACCTAATGTATGTACACCATTGTTTACAAACTGGTCAGTGTATCTGCACTACTGGCAATGTGCTCATACATTGTTTGTGAAGCCAGCATGTTTTCAATGAGTTGGATACAAAAACATAGGAAAAGGCAATGAACACAATGAATAGATAGCTTTACTAGGACAATACAGCAATGTGGTTGGCCTCTTCTGACTTAAGTTTCAAATTTTGTGGTTATTGTTTCGGAAATGGAAACACTGTAGCTGTAACTCGAACATAACTTGTGAGCCTTTGCAAATGGGTAGAGTGTACGTTAAATAGGTAAGCTATCTCTTTATCACCGCAGGCTGCAGGTGGGTGGGCACAGGGTGGACAGGGCTAACTTTGCCTTTAAGTTTACATTTCACATAACTGTCGAGAATCTTTCCTTCATGTCATGACACATTCGCTTTCGTTTTTATTCAAGTCTTGTCAGGATGCTGCTGCATCCCTCGAGCCGTTTCCCGTAAACGAAAGGGAAAGAAACAGAGGATCTGGCAGGAAGAGAGCCCTTTTTGCTCCCAGTGTATTTGATTCTTGACATCATGACACTTCCTTGTAACATGATGTTCGTTAACATTCCTAGAAGCCGACACATTTCCTTGATGACAAATTTAATTCCCGATAGCTCCTCGACACGACGACGTACAAACCCGGAAGTTGGATAATTGCTGGGTGAATTCACACATCCTCTTTCCCTCTCATTCAGTCACTGTTACGGAGAGTGGATCATACTGCTTGGTATCTGTTGTCACCTTTGATACCCACCTTGCATAAACAATCCCTTACTTTTGTGAAAGGTATGATTGTCATTATCCATTTTCACAAAGGGCACAGTAACTTCTGTGATATGGACAGAGATGAAGGTAACTCCATTCGGGTTTCCTTCCCCCCCCCCTCGAAAAAAATGCCTTTCCAAAGTTTCCATTCCCATGTTCTCTCACCTTTTTTCTTAATGTTTTAAAGTGCCCTGAAAAATATATATTCACATGTTGATAAATCCTTCCTTGTGTACCCTAAATTTTTCCACTTTTTTTTTTAAACTGTTGTGGTCTATTCTTTATCAACCAAGTTAAAATATCTGTGCTTACTTGTCTCCTAGGGTGCGCGCTGCTCTTCCTCCTGGAGGGCTGGTGCCTTTCTGCGCTTTCTCTTGGGACTGTGGGAAATTCCATTGACTTGATCAGAGCAATCTGGTGAGAGGAAATACAGAATAACAAAACTTTGCTTTTGTGACAGGTAGAGTGCTATGAGAACAAAAAATGGCTTTTAATTAAGGCAGGATCAAGAAGTGCTCTTCTTCCATTACATCCTCAAAAGTACACCAACGGTCAATAGAGTACTTCTATACTGTACCCCCTACAGCTGTAAAAAAAAAAAACTATAAACACTACTGTACCACGGTCTATCTGTCCGAAAATGAAAAAACAAAAAATCGTCAGAGTTGAAGAAGGTTTAAATTTTAGCAGAGCTGGGTCCTGTGGTAAATGTACAGGACTAACCAGAAAGTAAAAGAGTAGCCGAAGAAAAGCAAACCAGCCTTCTTAAGTTTGTAACGTGATTGACACTCTACGTGGTGAAATGTCCAAGGCTTCTTTATTTTTACTTTTCATGAAACAGCACAACCTGCTGTAAATACCAGTCCAGTGGGTTGAAGCAAACACTGGTGAATCAGACTTGCAGAAGACACTTTCGAGAGTTTCAATATCTAAATAGTATAAATGCTCTCCACCGAATGGGGGAAAGCTAAGCAAAATAGTTTACCTTTTCTTGATATTCCTGTAGGAGAAGGTCTGTCTCCAGTGACTTCTTTCTCAGCATGTGAGCTTCTTGTTTGTACTTGTCCTTCTCTCTCTTTTCGCACTTGAAGTCCTCAATGCACACTGCCAACTGAGAAACCAAAAAAGTAGGGAAACAAAATGGTCAATTTGCGGGTTCAGATACGTACGAAAAATGTAGTCAAACACGTGAGCGAAAAATACCGACAAACATGTGAGCAAAAGGAAAAAAAAAAAAGAAAAAAGGAGGGTAGGAGCGGGCCCGAAGGAATGTGAATGACTGTAGAAGCAAACCAAGAATGTTTAAGGATACATGCTAGGTGTTGAAAATAGACTATTGCAAGAATGTGGGCCATGAAGCATTTTATACTCCTCTTCTCCAGTCAATTTTACCGTACATATTGTACGTCTTTGGTTTTGCTAAACAGGTCCTATAATACTTCCACTAGATACGTTAGTCTGATCCATGGAGGAGCTCAGCAAGAACAATGTCAATTCTGTGTTTGACTCAACGTTACAAAATGATGATGCAAGTTACTAAATTTAACTTTAATGTTTCAGTGCTAATACTAATTTCAGCTCATGCTTGAACATGGGACTAAACGACTCTTCTTTTCCACAGTTTTGCGAGCAAATCAAACAACAGAACAGGAACAAATAAACAGTAATGAGTACATTTCTCTCTCTACAGCCCACAGCAAAATTGATGTCTGTGGAGGTAAATACAACAAAATAGGCCAGAAAATGTTCAAAGTACAGTATTCTCATAAAATCCATAATAAAGCAAGATATCCGCAAAGTTCTTTCAATCTACAAAAAGTCTTTGCCTTCAGTTATGGATCATTTGAAATCACTTCAAAATTTTTAAAGACCAACAAAGCCTATACCTGGAAGCAATGTAGGCAACAAAAATGAGCTAAAACAATTGTACAACTTTTACATCATCAGGCCACAATGGTAATTATACTACACGAGGTTGTCTTGAAAATAATTCATTGTTGAATGCTTTACAATTTCAATATTTTATGGACCAAGTGGGTCTTGTTATTACTGGAAAATTGCCTCATACAAACTACTTTGTACTAAATTCTCTGATGTACAGAGCAAAGTATAATGCTAACTCATGAATGTTGATTCTTGATGAGAAGAATGGCTTCATTTAATTTCTCAATAAAGTGTCAGCTAAACTTAATAATTAGGACATACATTAGACTGCAACAAGCCTACAGTACCTGCTGCTGTAGAAGTTTCACGCTTTCTGAGCTCACATCCTGTCTGCTGCTCCTATGCTTCAGGGATTGGACTTCACTTTCAAGTTCTGTGACTCTCATCAGCAAAGTCCTCTCCCTTGCTTCTTTCTCTTCCAAGTCGTCCAAGAGCTTGCTGAAGTTGCTTATCGTGTTCTGGTGGTCTCTGATCGTTTTCTCGAATTCCTTTTCCCGAGCCTTTGTCTCGCTGAGTTCCTTCTCTTTAATGTGCAGCTTCTTTTTTGTTTTTTCCAGATCACGACGCAGTCCGTCCACGTATTTCTCCCGTTCGTCATTGTACTTTTGCCATTTGTCATTCATGATAGTGACCTCTTTCAATTTTTCCGACAACCGTTTCATAACCATTCCACTGCTGTCTCCACTGGTTGTGTCAGGAAAAGGAACGCTATCGGCTGATATTCTGTCATTCTTCTCCACACCAGGAAGAGTTAGTGACTCAGACATTTTCTGCACTGAAAATAAAAAACGTACAAAATTAATGATGCACACCCGTTGAATTTAACACTTTCTCTTTCTCCTTCATATGTTCTCACAAACATTTTATTTTGCCTGGGTGTTACCAGTGGAAAGCAGCGAAGTTTTTCCTTTGCATGTAGTCCCAATTCTTCTTTTTTTGATTTCCAAAAGTAAAATTTCTCTTCTTTTGCAAATAAAAGTTTCCCTTTCAGTAAACAGTGACTGTCAGACTGCAGATTGCATGATTCATTTCAATAGGTCTTGTTCAGTTACGACTATCAGAAATCAAAACCGTGGCATGGAGTTGAGCCGAGGAATCATCTCAACTCTGGTCACAACAAAATTGTGAGCAAGTATTATTTTAATCCTATAGTAGCCTAGCAGCTGTCAGTGTTTACTGCACACCAAACATTCCCATTCACAATTACTGGCTATTTTCAGTGACTGTAACACAAAAAAGAGACCACAATGTTTGATAAACTGTGCGTAGATAATCCTCCTCCAACATTAAAGAGCATATTTGCCAATAGCCAGATAAATTGAAAATTCTATATAGATCACTTTGGAAACACTTGGCATGATGTCTGAGCAGAATTAAGTAACCTAAGAATGTATATCACTGCAAAATAACCTTGATCGAAGAACCAACCGAATTGTCCATATCATTTAACCGTAAGCCAAAAATAACACGGCTATATTTTTGGCTTGCGGATAGCAAAATTCTCCACTGGTTTTACTCTTTGATTGATGGCAAATTCGAAAACTGCAGAGTAGCTCATACTGCACAGCATACACAGGGATTCATTGTCTTGATCACACACATCGAGGAATTTTTTACAGCGCTGTAAGAACTAGATATAAGGGGTTGGGAGAATTTAAACTGTCTAGGGTGATGAGTCTTTGTCTTTTAAGCATACAAGCAGTTGTTCCCATTCTTTTTCATTTCTCTTAAGTTCCCTTAACTTCAGTTTTGGGTGACTGAATTTTCCTTTTAAACATTCCTCAACCCGGTCCAGCAGCTGACCTTCAATCCTGTACAGAATGTCAGTTGCACTGTGGTATGTTTACCTCAAATGGGTGTTTATGTAACTTGGACACAGTGAGGTGCAGTGATTGCGCCCGAGTTACGGCACCTGTGCTTTACACACTGTATGTGTAGTGGAACTGGAACGAGTCCTTACTTAATAATTGGTAACTAAGCTAAGCCAAGCCAAAGCAAGCCAACATTCTCGAAGATTCGATATTACTCACCAAAGCCCTACATTGAAAACTTCATTTTTGACATCAAAATGACACAAAATAAATCGCATAAACGCTCTACATACCTTCCTTAGAACAGGTCGATGATAAGCAACCAGAGAAATAAAACTTTTATGAAATCAAGTCCACGGATACACTGATCGAAGTCGGTGCGGTTACTATATACGTTCACTGATCGGTTTGTTGATATTCGAACACCAGTTTCCAATTATGCAATAAAGCTGACTGTTGACGTTCAACTGTTAAGTTTCCCTATATATACAAAGTACAGTAACGCAGCTAGCTGTACGTTAACAGCTAAAGTGATGTCATTTCTATTTTGAGCATAGAGTTCGGAATTCCAATAGCATAGGCTTTTGATGATTAGTTGAGCGTGTGAGCGAAGTTTCGCGAGACTGTGAGTAGCTTCGAGCACTGACAAGTTTCGGAAGATACTTTCCTGAGTGAACCGGTGTTATCTACCCCCCTCAATTTGACATCTGGTATCCCAAGTTAATGGGCTCATCTATTTGCTATCGTTCATTTCGTGACGAGTTTAAAAGAAAACGGTTGCATGTCACTACTTGCAAATAGCCCCGTTCGTTCGTGGGTGTCATGATCAGTGCGGTTGGACAGAAGGATTCATACTGGAGAGCTCCTGATACAAAGGCTTTAATACCCTGGCAAGCACTTTTTAGTGACCTGAAACTAACCTGAACTGCAGGTTTAAAGGGTCATTTGGTCATGGAAAATTTCTTCCAAAGGAGTGCTGCACCAGCAGGATCATTCAGTTTACTCAAAATTAATATTTCAACGATAGTGCTTGCTTTTATGTCTCTGGTTTTCCCGGTGTTCGACCGATTATTGGTACACTGCATAGGCCTACTCACGAGTGTGCTCGTGGCGAGCCTGTCTCTGTACTACTGGATCAGGACCTTTTCCACAATGATCATTGCTGTTGTAAGAGAAGACAGGGTACAAATATCTCCCAAACTAAGCACCGACTTATCACATTGCCATTTTTGAATTAGGCCTCCTCAGATAAGGTATAAGATGAACATTTTGAACAAGCAAAATGGAGAAAAAAAGACATGACTTACAAAATAGGAATTCCTAGAGCTATATTCAGTACAAATCTATCACCGAACATAACACAATTTTGCATCTAGTCCATCTTACATCAGCAAAATCCCTTCCAGTTACAGCCGACCCCCTAACCGTAATCAGCCATCAGTCCATCATATCAAATATCACCGTGACACTCACAAACAAGTTCAGACCAGCTTACACCCCCCCCCCCCTTCCACTTTTTCAAGATCAAGCAGACGTACATGTGATGTTGAAAAGTTATATTGAAATTTTCATATCTAAACAAAAAATCCTAGGTACACCACTGATTGGCTGTACTTCTTACAGCTGTAAAGAAAAACTACCATAACGTGGCCCACCGGTATTTGTCCGAAAATAACTAACTTTCTAAAACAAATGCTGTTACGTAGGAGTTCCCATACGGCGGGACCTCGCATGAAGGTCCCACCATATTGACCACAGGGCCCGGTTCTGCTAACTTTTTAGCGAAAAATAATAATAAATCAATCAATTTTCGTGCTACTGTTATTGACACTTTAAATAGTGGAATTCCACCCGAGAGAAAAAAGACCCTCAAAAAAAAAAAAAAAGGAAAAAAAAAAGGTCATAATTCGAAATAGAACTTGAAACATTTGGAAAGACAACCAGGTGACATGATCAGATGACGTCACTTGGTGTAATAAATGAAATTACATAAAGTCAGTATAAGTGCACGTGACTCAGTTGCCACCTCCCCCAAAGAAAATCTTCATTCGATTTACCTTGAATTACCTTAAAGAGCGTTGTGGTCCATTGAGCCCGTACAGAACACCGACGAAGTTTTCCATGAAAAAAGAAAATCGACTTTTTTAAAAACATCTCAATTTTGCAATTGAAAACAGGACAATCTAGACCGCTGATTTACTTGATTAGGTCATGTTGCGTAAAACACATCCAAAACATCACATCCCATGACAATCTATAGATTGAAGGGAAAAAAATGCTTAAAGGTGTGTCTTACAAAACAACAATCGCACATTCTTTTGACGCAACACCAAGTGTCCTTATTCTCTTTTCGAAACACTGAAAAGATTGTGAGGCGAGGGGGGGGGGGGGAAGGGGGAGTAGGCGCCACGAGAAAACGGTATAAACAGGCCCATGCAGATAAAGTGTCAACTGAAATTGTTACGATGTATTTTCTGGGCACAAAGAAAAAGCAAACAGCAGACAAAATAGCAAGAACACCAAATCCTGCACAAACTGTGAGGTATTATCAGTAGAGGTAGTACCGTATCGTTCCGGGAAGCAATTCCTTTTCAATCATTACTTAATTTAAGTCATTCACCAAGTGCCTTCAAACCAGATAGAATTCGAAGTTTACGGACGTTTCGTAGATCTGGACTGAAATCGCCATTTTCTCCAGTCACATTCCTTGAAAAAAATGACATGTAGTCCGAATGTTACCTTATATGGTTCTTCTGTTTTTGTAAAGAAAGGTAACTTACTCAAACAGTGGCTTCACAGATTTTGCTTTGAGCTACCGGTCGGAACGGGATTTACTTAGTGGGAAAGGAAGGGGTGTCAATTGGGCTCAAAATCGATGTGGATAGCCCCCATGAATTATAGCTCTCTACAAGATTACAGTGACGCATGTCTTTCCACGACCCACCCCCACGTCACAACCACACCTCCCACGTCTACCCCTCCGACTTTAAATGAACTCCATATAATTCCTCCTCAGTTCAATGACGAAATAAGGCAATCAACAATGTGGCATTTCCTCTCTGTCGAAGGGTGCATGGCTAACTCTGGGTTCAGTCTGATACGTATGCTCCCTCCCCACCCCCCAAAAAACAATAGTGTGGTGGTCCCCTCTTGTGTGGGAGGAGGACCTGGCATGTGAGCCACTGACTCGTGCTCAAATCCGGCCCCGTAACAGACCAGAAACATCTGCATCTCAGTTCACTTTATAGAAAAAAAAGGTTCTCGAAAAGCAAAGGGTTTTTCCCGTTGGACAGTGAAAAGTTTTGGTCAAGGTTCTCATTACTTGCTCTGCATTCATGTCGATATCAACTAGGGTCTCATTCAAAAGAAGTACAGTAGTAAGTAACCAGGCTGGCCCTTGAACTGGGCACTTCTACCATCAAATGATCCACAGGGTACCACGTGATCGAGGACGGGTCACTCAGCATGTGTGTTGTTAATCAGGTCCAATGCGCTCACATGCTTTCACTATTTGCTGACGTATTGCAAACTATTTAACGTTATGACGGTAACATGAGCAAATTTCAACATTATATTAAGGTTTTGAGACTCGTAAAGTTGTATCAGATATCGATACAATGCCGGAACGTATACATATCCATGATAATCACATGTGTAGAAAACTTCCATATGTTCATCGTTCCGAGAAGCCCACCTACGTAACTTCCGCCCTATACGGCAAACTGCAGAGGTTATTGTGTACAGACTTGTTTCGACTTCCGTATTCGAAAGTAAGCGAAGCATTGACATTAGGACTATTGCTGGAAGTGTTGTGTACTGGAAGTCACACTCGGTCTAGTATTCACCGGTTTTGTGACCAGTTTTGAGACAAAACAGGACCCCCCCAAAAACATGCTAGATGAGGTGAATTCATCAGACACGGCGTCGACGAAGTCAACCTCATCCGACTACATGTTGAATATACGGTAGATCCAAATACACAGTCAGAAGATATGTTACGAAATGAATCCTCATACGAGATGCAAGTTAAAACTGAGAGAGAAATGCAATATAGAAGAAGGGGGGTTTTGAGAGTATTTTAATCCAATTGATTAGGTGGATACTGTACGATACCCTGTATACTTTTTACGTATGGGTATGTTAATCGCACAGGTGATTACCCAATGCATTTCCAGTGTTTTAGGTACACGTCAATAAATCGTTTGATGGAGCAAGTTGCCATATGCAAAATCACGTCGTGACACACCGTTTCAATCAACCATTAATTGTACGATAACTCATGGTTATTACCCGCCCCCTCCCGACCCTTCTCGCCATCTTGCAATACGAAAAGCCGAAACTTGTTCTTCCAACTTTTCTTTACAATTGAACACTGCAATGTAAAACTGCAATTGCGATCCATTTTCATGACCTATAACGATTCTAAACGAGAGATGACCTTAAAAACGCCAACGCTGCAGCCTCGTGGTTCTTATACGACGCTGTGTAAGTACCGTCAACAATAATTTGCTAGTCTCATTTCTGAGAACTTTTGGAAGTACGTGTTTTTGATATGGTTTCATTTTCCTTGATATATACATGCAGGCGCGGTATAACATGCGATTAATTTTTTTCTGTTTGTCACAACAAATTAAAACGTAAGTTGGATAACATATGAATTTGCTGACTACTGGAGATCTATTTTCCTTGAAAATCCCAAATCCCAGTGGGGGGGGGGGGGAGCGGACACAGGGGAAACAAGGTTTTCCAAGAGGACACACGTGTTCTCCTGCCTGCTTCCCCCTCCCCCCTTGACGACCTCACTGTTGATATGGCGAAGGGGAAATTTACATGGCTGAATGTCCTCAGATGGTGCATTTTTGATGCAACAATATTGTACAGTCTGTTGTAAGTTGTGACATCATAAAAAAGTGTTTCACGACTGGTCATATGGGACTACAAAATAAATACAAAAAAAATAAACAGGCTAGATTCACAATCACAAACTGTATTTTCGTTTACGAGTTTAAATGCAAATTTGATCACCATGAATGCAACCTGGGAGAGGATAAGTGTGAGATGATTGTAAAGAAGAGATGGAGGATTAGTAAGTTCGATATAATCAATCAATCAATCAATCAATCAATCAATCAGTCAATCAGTCAATCAGTCAATCAGTCAATCAGTCAATCAGTCAATCAGTCAATCAGTCAATCAGTCAATCAGTCAATCAGTCAATCAATTACAAGTCCTCTCTATCACTTCTACACAGTTTGTGAATATTTAACACACACCCGTCTTACAATGAAGAGAATGCCCTTGACGTTAACCTCCAAGAAACTTGTCTTTGAACTTTCGACCTATCACAGCCAGGCGATATCAATGGCCATTGATTGAACTCTTGCAACATCTAAGCAACTTCCCCGCTGAACGTAAGAGGTAAAATGTCACTGTTCTTGAATGAACAAACACTTGTGAATGCCCCGATGAACTTCACCGACGGATGCCCATAAGAAGTTCTGTTTTGTGTAGGCGTTTGTGTCAGGTTTTAACGTATAGCCATTGAGTTGCGACATGTCCTTGGTGAGCACACTGTACATTGCTGAAGTCATTGACATAGCTGCATGCAAAATGTCAGGCATACAAGCGACAATTTGCTGGGTTGGTCAACTTATTAAAAATTGAAGTGACAAGAGCTGGGTCGATGATTATTATGATGCTAATGATGTTGATACTACAACAAGGGATGATGATGTAACCTGGTTCACATGGCGATTTGCGACCCATGAAAGCCGGGGCATGATCCATTATGAGCTTAATCGCAGAAGTTGAGAGTCGACATTTTCAGTCGAAATTCGACATTTTCAGTCAAAACTCGACATTTTCAGTCAAAACTCTCACTCGAATTGTTTAATGTCGATGCCACGACTTTGGTTATGGCACTTTCTTGACTGACTTAAGTTTTGAACTTACTCTGCACACAGCGATAAGCTTGTTTAACATCTGCTAAACAAAATGGGTTGATAGCTAACCGATACACACACATATATATATAACCATACACACACACACACATATATATATATATATACACATATGTAGCAAAAAGTGCAGGCTAATCAGTATGGTTCACCCTGTTACCCTGTCCCTTGCTGACAACGACGGATAATAATGATATTGATGACGATGATGATAATGACTATCGTGATGTTAATGAGTTTGATATTAATAGCTATGGTATTAATAAATGAATAATTGATGATGATTATGATGAGGTGTATTCTTAAAGAAACAGAGTGCAATCAACAGCCTTACCCAATCCTTTCTATGCAAGAGAGGGTGATCGAAAAAAAAAACAATTACACATAAAAATTACGTTTTGTAATTTTGCAAAGATTAAACACAAAGAGTCATAGTGACAGCCGTTCAATTGTTTCAGATTATTCTGTTAACATCTTTATGAACTTTCGATTCGAACAATTAACTTTCAGTTCAGTCACTTAACTGTGAATATATAATATGGACAGGGATGTGCCAGTTTCTGACTTAATGTATGTGTGAATTTAAGCAGGGTGAACGCGGGAATTTTCTAGAGCGGAATGCTGCTGTGCGTATTTGCCGTAACACGGAAGTGATACACAATTCATGAGAAACGTTGCATATGCAAGCTACTAATTAAATAATACCCCTTCGGTTCCTCTTTTGTTTAATAACAAGGGATTTTTCATTTTTTTTTTCCACATTTAAGTTCAATTTGAGCGGCTTGTAATCATTTGAGGTAAAAGTTGGGATAAATCATTGGAATAAAATGAAACATTGCTTATGCCAGCTGGAATCGACAGACATAGTACGTGGTATACCACTCTCATTCCTTGCCAATGTCCATCTTGAAGTGATTAATTAAAATGACAAAGGCTTTTAATATATTTGTTCAAATCAGTACCCAATCGAGAAATAAAAGAAACTATATTTCATCATATGCCACCGTGTTGTTATATTCACGTGTCACAATATTAAGATTACGTGTATACTCATAGATATTATCAGACGTCAATACATTAATTAGAAAAAGAAGATAAAACAATCAATTGTTTACACCCTGATCAATGTACAAATGTTATTGTTTATACGAGCGTGTCGCATGTGACTCATTTATATGGAGATGCGTAAGTGCCGTTAATCCATCTTCATCTTGTTGCATATATGTATAATATGCAACAATGAATGTCCATGAAAATGCAATATAGTTTGGAATGTAATTTGTCATACATCCGATTTATAGAGCATTGAGACTATACATTTCTTATTACAAAATCTCGAAAAAAAGAATGAGTTGACATCGAACAAAGCCAGGAAGAGAAAAGTTGAATTGCCGAACGCGGTTTCTTCACCAAGTAAATTACGGGAACAACTAAATTAAGGAAAGATCCTGTAAGAGATGTTTCAACAAAACGAAAATAATAATGTCAAGAGTAAGAATATATGAATAGCTGACACTGAAGGAAATCGCGGAGAAATTGCCAAAATCAAATTTCACCACGACTGACTTCTTCACAGAGGCGGCTATCCTGAAGGAAGGGAGGGGGGGGGGCAGAAGTATGTCCGTTCATGGACATGGTTGGATTGTATGTGATACGATATATCCCCCCCCCCCCCCGGCGCCCGCTTAAACTATTGGAAAAGATGTGTTATGGTAATGCCCTATATTTAACTCCATATTAAGTGAGCTACCATCTTGACGTTACATGGCGATGGACCACCAACCATTTTGCAACTCCGAAGGTTCGACAGTTTAGCTGTTGACTCATCCATGCACGTACTAACAATTTCGACGGAAGGTTTCAACGAAACATGGACATTCCCTCTTAGGGATCCTAGTGGGATTCGGGGGCAGAGTAGAGGGGGGGGGGCTAGCCCTGGGAAACTCTGAGGTATTAGCATATCTATAGTAAGTCTCAGGATAAGGGTATATGTAGTGGCTCATAATGCATCAGCCGAGCATTCCGAATTATTTCAATTATTATGTATACTTCATTCCTGTGCTCTGAAGGCTCATTTTTGTTTCCAAGATGTCTTCGGGTGGAAACTTAAGTCTAAGGTAACCGCTTGGTACCGAGACTGCCAATGACCATAGTCATGCTGCTATATTTCGCATCCTATTCCTCCACCCTCCTGCTGGAATACTGGACCCTGCGTTGCATTAGAGTAACTCCGATCTTACCGCTCTGCCTTTGTAATGTTCCTTTCTGACCTTATGTGATATAAATGGTTCAAGTTACGTGGCATTAAAAACAGAATTTATTTTGACCGATGTTGCATAAAAAAAAAACAACGGAAAAAACTTGAGACATCTATAAAATACATTCTCGATGATCTTTTATAGCGGAATGAAAATGAAAAAGAAAGAATGAAATTAGACTTTTCTGTCTATTCTTTTTGCTATTTTTTTTTGTTGTTGCTATTTGTGGAAAGTTGAGGTAAGTCATACTTGTTTTTTGTGGAAATAATTGTGTAATGTAAAACGTGTAGCGTCTTGAGTTTACAAATGTTGTGTTGTTGAGCAAATTTGACCAAAGAGGGATTTTTTTTTTAAATGACTCGTAATAATTTGATAAGTTTGAGATCTCTATTTTTTATGGTTTATGGGTGGAAGGGAGGTTGAGGGTAAGCAAGCAATACCATGATACTCCATCAACCGTAGAAGAAAAATGGTATTTACATTTCACAGATTAAGTTTTCATCAAATTAATGTTAAATATCAACATGTTTACAATGTCTTAATTGTTGCGTGCGTTGTGACAGAAAGATGATAACTTAATCTGTGCAGCGTTTACACGCTTCCGTACTTCAACACACGCCACGTGACAATCTAGTATCGTGACCGGGTACGGTGTGTATAAAAATACATTATCGGGAATACCCTGATAGATATTGCGCAATCGAGATCTCGCAACACGATACGTTGTTGGAATAGAGCATAGTTTCTTTCGGATAACATATACAGAACAGGAAAGAAGGTGAAAATGAAGGAGAAACGGTGTAATACCACGACTTTCCCCGCATGTTGTATGAACGATTTGTTATGATACCGGATATTAATGACAAACGGAAAAAGAAACTCAAGAGAACTGAAAAAGTTAGAAGCACCTGATGACATACATCACGGGAGAGGAGAAGTACAGGTCCTGTTATACTGGAAAGGGGCATGTCGCGAGGGACTGCTGTGGATAATTATCGGTGTATTATGAGGTACACTAACCACACCCCTCCGATTTTGTTAAATAACGTTGACGGATGTTACAGAAATGTCAATCATTAAAAACATTTCACATCGATTAGGAAATAAAGGAAATGTTAAGAAATATTTAACAGTTTTCCCCTATTTCGGTGACGACATATTGCAAAGACGTTAAACTGTTTTGGAAGCATCTCACCATTACCTTAAAATGAAGAAGAAATATTCCAAGAAACTAAGAACCTGTAAGAAAAGCATTCTGCCGCTTGTGTTCCTTTCCAATATCATTTAGGACACTTTCCCCATTCTATTCTTGGTGGTAGAAAATTTACCGATAAATAGGAAGAAATTGACATTTCACACTCTGAATCAATATAAAGAATATATAAGTGCTGAAATATGCAAAACGTAATCACGGTGTATAATTAATTGTGAGAAGGCATCGCAGTGCAGGTTTCACCGTTAGAGTTCAAACCCCTCTTCCCGGCTTTGACAGACATCTACATCCAACTTTACAGGTGTAGGTGAAAAAAGGCGCAATCCTGTTATTGCTTTAGCTTGGACTGATAGAAGAATAACTTTACCTCCCTGAAATGTCGGAACAATTCATCGATGCCTTTTACAGTTACGTCATAATTAGTTCAGTGACTCATACCCTTGAGTCAAAACTTTAGTATTGGAAGCGATTATTTTATTTTTCTTGTAAAGAGGGGAGGGGAGTGGAGTGGAGGGGCAGTAAAGGTTGGTACCGGTAACTTCTGAAAATAAAGCTGACAGCTAAGTGGCAATCAACGTAACATTGGACGGGTAAATGCAAGCAATATTCTTCATGTCTGCAGTGATTGCGGGGAATTGTGCTCACGCTCAAATCACGAGTTTAAATGTACCGTCATCGCCATATCAGTGAGTGTGTATTTATTCATAAGAGTAGAACAAAAGAAAAGAAAAGGAAAGCTTATGACGTCACCCGTAGCCTCTTAGGGTTACACAATGTAAAATTTTAATAAAGCGCAGGTTATAACCTAAGTGTGAGCTCGAGAAGCTTAAGGAGCCAGATAAGATATAGAGACACAGTCAATGTCGTATCGTTGTCAAAGTTGGCATGCGTCCACAGTTAGTCTTTTTTCCTGTGTATCAACATGAACAATGTCTTGAAATGACATACAATTTCCGGCAGATGGAACTTTCCCCTTACGTCCTCTGTTAAATAGGTTGCGTACTATAGTCTACATGAATTATGACGTCTTATGTATTATTATCATACTTGGCAAAAGATTCAAGAAAGATGACAACCTATAAAAGGCACCTGTGGCTATGATCTTTTCATGAACACAAACCGTCATTCCCGGCCAAAAGTGACGTTTGGACTGACACCATAACTATGTTTTATCCTCTTCGTATATTGTGACACTTCTCAATGGAGAATAATGTCCTCTTTATTGGGTAAATTTGCTTCAAACGAAGCTAAGACATACATTCTGTATGCAAATGAGTAAAATGATTACCGTAGCACTTAACAGCGGATAAATCGAATTTGCTAGACACATTGGCGTAACCAGCGGAGAGTATGGCAGGGGGGGGGGGGAACTGTGTTCCACTGGAAAATGTCTTCCCCTACTCCCCCCATGATGGAATTGTAGGAATAAAAAAATATATTAACTGAAACTCGCAAGGCAATAGAGACTGGAAAGTGCCATTTCTCGCAATCTGACAGGCATGTTCATCAAAAACAATTTCTCTGTACGCCAGGCGACAACTGATGGTGGCGTTCCCCTGAGATAGTGTCATTGCTACTTTATCTCCACTTCAACGCTTTGCCCCCTTCAGCTCCCAAGAATGAAAAAGTCTGGTTACGCCACTGGCTAGGCAGGAATCCCAGTGGACATATGTAAGGGTGTTGGAGGGGAATTATAGAAATTTAAAACCATTTTCTCTCTACTCAAAAAGTTGTTCGTCGCAAATTTCAGCTGTTATGAATCCAATTTTCTTCATGGAACTTTTTCACGCGTGATGCATCTTTAATAGTTCAGAGACGGAACACAGAGAATTCATTTTTCTGTGTCATTTTCTGTAATATTTACACGTATTCTGCTTAAAGCAGGATGTGCTGTTATTCCTGCATTTTCCAAAGTACACCAAGGACTCCTTATACTTCTTATAGTTGCAGAAAGTTATAAAAACTCCTATACAGGTATATTTTTCCACGTACAGCCTAATTTCTAAAGGAAATGCTTTTGCGTAGGCGTTTCGTTGTAGCAGTGTTCACATGGAAGTGCCGCACATTTACCAAAGGATCCTGTTCCGCTACCTTTTTACCCGAAAAAACTAAATCACTCTTCTTTCTACTTTCTGATTAAAACTCTAATTAATGACATTTTTAATGAAAGAAACCTGGCACGGCATGTTATTATCCACATTGGTATCAAATGACAGAAAATGATAGAAGATCAACAGTAAAGGCTATTTTTATTCCTTCAAACAGCACATCCTACTTTAAATGATAAAATTAAGAGGACACTAACCTCCAATTTGCGTTGTGTCGATGTGTATATCGACCATTTCCACTTTAAAGGGGCAACCACTGTTTGTGAACTAAAGATAAGTCTCTTCCACCATACGGAGGCGTCGCGTTCTGCGTTAAACACAAATTATATAGTCAGTCACGAATCTTTCCGTCGGACCGTAACTAGTCCACTTTATATAGATTGACCAGCTACTATTTATACTAAGGTGGTTCATAAATAATTCAATACCTCTTTTTTTCGAAAACAGCCAATCGGGGGGCTAAAGAACAGTAAACAGCAGGCCATGTCGAATTCGTTAACTACAAACACAGGTAACTGCTATGGGCGAGTGACACTATTTCACGTCCAGCAAAACCGACCACACACGCCCTGTATATGTACTAGAAAGTTCGCTTATAACTTTGACATTTTTAATCCTAAATCTCGACAGGGAAAGAACCCGTTCTAAAGTTGCCCTTGTATGTTGACCTTGAAAAGTCATCAGCCCGTTGTCAAACTCGTGGGCAGCAAGTTGTTTCATCTGCTATTGTAGTCACATCGTGGAGCTATTACCCCTGTTCACATAAAGATTATTTTGAATGGCGTGTAAAGATTTGAACCATGTAGGCCTATCTTTGTCATCGAAGTAAAAAAAAAAAGACAGAAAGAAGACAGAAAGCCAAAAGGCTTAGTGATTCCTTGCCATATGCTATATCATAACAAATATGAATTACCCGCATGAAAAGTATGAGATAAATTACAGTTTGTTCTTCTTGAAGCATCACGTTGACAAACTTTTGACTGAAAATGACCTTTCACCATCTCTTAAAACAATAGGTGCAAAAATAGACAGAACTTATCTATTCAATATGTGCAATGCACTTGCTAAGTAAGAAATCCCTCAGTTACCCCTTTGGAGTTATATAAATTGTCTACATGATTTTGACTTGTGGTGACATCAAAGGACCTTTGACCTTAACCAAAAACAATAGGGCACAACTACTGAATATGAACAAAGGACATGCAAAGTATGAGATTTCTAACCATTTCTGTTTTTGAAATAATAGTTTACGTAATTTTGACTCTTTGACCTTTAACGTCCACCAAAAACAATATAAGGATCATATGAAATTCCCCACAGTTATCCTTCTTTTGAAATAGTGTTTACATGGTCTCCACACTATGATATCTGGTGACTTCAAATGACCTTTGACATTCACCAAACCCAAGAGGAATCATTCCTTAGTATGGCTAACCCATACACTTAATATGAGGTCAGTAGGATTGATTATATGCTTGAGATATTGTATTTAGAATGTTTTCACAGTTTGACCTCTGGTGACCTTAGATGACCTTTGACCTCCACCAAAACAAGAGGGATCATCTACTTAGTATTACCTTCCCACACAATAAGTATGAGATCAGTCAAGGTTACCCTTCTGGGGGTATTGTTTTACAAGGTTTTTGCAGTCTGACCTCTGGTGACCTTAAATGACGTTTGACCTCCACCAAAAACAATAGAGATCATCTACTTCGTACGGACAACCTACATATCACGTATGAGACTATTCAAGGTTACCCTTCTGGAGATATTGTGTTTACAAGGTTTTTCATTTTGACCTCTGGTGACCCCAAATAACCTTTGACGTCCACCAAAATCAATTGGGATCATCTACTCAGTATGACCAACCTACACACCAAATATGAGATCAGTCCCGTTACCCATCTGGAGATACTGTGTTTACAAGGTTTTCACACTTTGACCTCTGGTGACCTCAAATGACCTTTGACCTCCACCAAATACAATTGTGATCATCTACTTAGTATGGCCAACCCACACACCAAGTTTGACGTCAGTCAAGGTTACCCTTCTTAGGATATCGTGTTTACAAGCAGCGTCTTAGTTTGTAAGAAAACAAAACTAGACGAAATAATGTCACCTTTCTACTGTGAATGTGTTTTATACTAAAGCATTCCCGAGATCAATGAAAAATAACAGCATTATATGCACTTTAAAAGGAAATAGGGCGTTTACAAAGCGCCAACATGGCATTCAAAGAATATAGCTTTAATCACTGTTAAACCATTAATGGACATCAATTTACATCTCCAAAAAGTTTCACCTCAAAACGTTACATGTAAGATGAATTACGGCAGATGCGTCATTTGAGTTTTTGCAAGTTATGGGAGACAAAATTATTCTCCAGCAACAAATGACTGAATTTCTGTTCGTCAGAAAGTTATTTCTTCCAAAGGAGGCCACTGTCTCTGTTAGGTTAATTTAAGTCGATCCAACCATAATCCCTGTACTTTGCAAACCACCTTAGTGCAAGAAAAGTTTAGTTTTGGAAGATTTTAGTCCTTCGGCACCCCTTCACAATCCGCCACAGGGATACAACTAGTGAAAGAAAAAAAAAACAGAAAAAAAAAACAACAAAAAGAAACAAAAAAAAAAAAGAACAAACTTGATATCTTACTAGAACAGAGTCAAAACTTGCATTCTTCTCAAATGTACAGTTTTGACGCTGAAGGTGTATGCCTACATAGGCCTACATTCGGCGTTATTAAAGGTACATGAATTAATCTCTTTGAAACAAAAACAAAGAGAGAGAGAGAGAGAGAGAGAAAAAAAAATATCTCCATGTACTCTGACCGAGGGTAGAGAGGGGAAGAAGACGCTCCGTCGAGAGAAACGTCGTTGGCTATATTTATACAGTTTTCATCATTTACATCCTCCAGTTAATATCATGAAAATATTAAACTGGAGGCAGACGTAAACGGGAAGTAGGAATATGACAGGAAATAATGATCTTAGCCACTCGTGATCAACGGTGCACTTCTTACGAAAAGAAGAGGAAATATAGAGAAACAAATAATAATATAAACAATGAAAGAAAATCCACGAAGAACAATGCAATTAACTAAGCAAGGCGTTCTTATCAATTAAGCAACAACCTCTAGCAGAACTGCATGTAAAGAAACAGTGATCACATTGGCAAGAATTGAACCTACCATTGAAAAGTAAAAATGAAAATGATCTGATCTATGAGTGTAGCAATTCAGCTAATTTATATTATCGTAATCCAGTCTCATATACATCCACATTGGGATTGTTTATTTGCAGTAATTCATGTTAATTATACAAACATAGTCATATAGTTTATGTACCCATCCTACCTCCATTTTATAGGTTAGGCAAAAAGAAATCATAACAATTTGAAAGCAAATATAGTGCAGGGAGTCGGCAGTTTAATCCTACAGATAATGTACTTTCTTCACTTTAAGACGGAGATGTTGAAATATTAACCAAAAAGACCCATACATAGAACGTCGAGAACATTATCAGGACATGAAGTATACGTTCGTGTTACTATGGTGACGAAAAGTAGTGGTTTGTAATGTAGCTACACAAGGCAACCTACATGTTGCCTTATGTGGCTACATTAAGTGGGACAAGGGTATGGTACAGGCCTACATATATCCTTTCATTATGAACGGAAAATTATCCCCTTTATATTACTCCCCTCTCCAAAAATATCCCGAATCAATGTAAAATATAGTATGAAAGTGTCACGTGCAAAATGGGCCCTTCTGAAAAGGACAAGGCATTGACCATTCATGTTAGTATAATCGGAATATGTCAACAGGAGTATGTCACAATGCAAATTATGTTTGTAAGAGAACAAATGGGTTGTTTTTCTATCTCAGTTAAAGTTAAAGACAGGATTTTATTATTCTTTCAAATGTCAATTGATTTCCTCTTTCTTTTTCGTTTTCTAAATTTGAAGTTATTTCCGTTATGTGAAAGTAATTTTCCGTTTTGCAGAATAGAAGAAAGAATTCAGTCACAAAAAGACGATGAAACAGAAAGGTAACGTAGAAAACTGCTTAAATTTTCTGTGCATCGGGCTCTAGACTCTTGGATCACCGCACTATACCACATGACAAGATTATCCCGAGTGGAATGATGGGTAAATACTGAATTGCTACATTCGGTGGGACACAATGGACACAGTTTTTCAAACATTATTTTGTCTTCTCATTTGTTCTCGTTTTCGGTGTCGTGCTATGATTTTGTCTTGTTAGTTTGTTAGGGCGTATAAGCGTTACCACGTGAAAGTGATTACGTGTGTACGCAAAGTAAAAAAAGAACATTAAAATTTTCATGTCCAAAAGTTTAGCATATGTATTTAATTTGCACCATTTCGACAATTTGAAAAAAAAATGGTTTTCAGTGGATGGACTCTGCGGTATGCTTTCAAATTCTTCTCGGCATAACGACAAAAAGTGTAAAACACGATCATCAAGTGGTTGGCAATTTTCATTCAACTTAACCGTACGCCTTTTTGAACAAGCCAGTGATGAATATTTAATACTAGTAATGACAGCCAATCCCCACATGATATCATACATGATAAGGTTTCATCGAAGGAACAAACCCTAACCATTATGGTACGTCTCAACATCACCTCATGTTCTATCATGCAGAAAAGGGTGTTCTCGAGACATGATTTTAGCACATTACATGACTTCTGTGAAGACTAGGTTAGTAATGATTACTGGTAATGAATATTCATTCAGTCGGCTCGAAAGCGCCGATCAACAGCGCCGGGACTGGGTGATCGGTTTGTAGGTTCTTAGTAAATATAGCGCCTGAGTGTTAAAATTTTTCTGATACCGATCAATGAGCTACGACTGCGTGGTATGTTTCTGATACAAAGGTGTGAACTATATGAACTGTTGCATATTCATCATGACAAGTTCTGTCTCTTACTGTTTTTATACTGTAAAACTAATTATTTCCGTTAATGGAATGACCCATACCGATCTTGAACAACCTCGTATCATGTACATGTGAAATAAGAGAAAAAAACATAAAATCAAACATAATCTTCTCCTTTTGTTTTTTTTTTTTGTTAGGACACACGCAATTACTTTAAAAGTTAAGATAACTTAACAATACGTAAGGATAACTTATAACAAAATGTGCACATCACACGTATTCCCACTGAAAGACAACTTTTACCTAACCCCTACTTTTTACTTACATTAAGTTTTGCTGTTTTGTATATCCGCATGATGTAGAAAACCATTTTACAGATCCAGGGGCAAACCTATAAAAAGAATAATTGCTATAAACGAAGCTAGCATATCGCTTGTTACGAAAAAGGCTATTTCCCTTTTTATTGACAGTTGGAACGATTGCTACAGTGCAGGAAACAGTTTTAAGGAGGCTCATTGAGCTGGTTCATGAAATTCATGAAATTTTGTCTCAGCTATTGAATAGGCCTATCATTCATACGTTAATGTCGAATGGTCAAACTAAGAGATTATGAACATCTGACCCTCCCCCCCCACATGGAGCAGCAATGACATATGGGGTAATTAACAATTAAAATATTCTGCATGTTACCAGACACTTTTTACTCTATTGATCACAAAGGCAACACCTCTTCATAAGAAAGCTACAAATCCTCACGTATCGACAAGTAATGTTTGTCTTTGAATGTGTCATAAAATAAGCCATATAAACCGAATGAACCCCTCTAACCTGACTCGTTTTGCAATGTATCGATGAAATATGAAGTCGTTTCAACGATTGGAAGAAGCAACTAAACAAACAGCTACCCTCATGTTGACATTTCTGCCAAACACAAACGATGGCCCCGTCATGTCGTAAGTTACCGTTATAGCTATTTCTGGAATCAAAAGAGTTTGATTGACTGTAACATGAACACATAAATGTGTAAAATAGACATCGTACATTGATCGATGACCTCATAGCGATCAACACTATGTGAAGCACATTTAGACTGAAAATTATAAACTTCGAAGTAAGTATGAACGGCTGGAATAAGTCTAACGAAAAAAATAGTTAGACCTCATTGTGATAAATATTATTGTCACTTGATTGGATTTTCATCTATATCAAATAAAAAAAAACAACAAATAACAAAATATTTGTTTTAGCGAAGACAGTAAGTATCATTAAATCCATTAAACATCTCCTTTCACAACAAGATGGGAGATACATTGGCTCTCCTTTTAATCAATTTACAAATGTAAAGAAAAAAAAAATACTTAAGCTTTTCGTAGAAGGCACGGTATAGTGGCTAATGGCGATCAAATGCCATTCGAGTTAATTTTTTTTGACGAATTTACGACTAAGCACGAGATTATTTTGCGCGGGAAATAACATGGAATTAATAAGGATGCTCGTAATGATCGTCTTAGTTCTGGTGATCACACTTTTGTATCACATTCACATCTTTAACAAGAAGACAACAGCAAGATCGCATCCTCAGATTATGTTTCAAAGTTTCATTTGCTCCGTTGACAGCGAGTACCGATATTTTTTATTTATTGTCATCGATCTTGAGCAAGAAACTACATAAGCGTATTGCTGTCACCTAAGATTTTTTTTTTCATCTGTTTTAAGTTTTGCTTCTCCAGCGGTCAGAAAAAAATAATCACAAACGCTCCCTGCCAATCGAACCGCAGTGTTGTTTTCGAGATTTTCACATTTGTATTCATCATTTCCTTGTAGTAATAAGTCCCTAAAAATAACAATTTTTCCTCATTAAATACTCTGTGATCCTAGGTGTGCAGTTGCAGTATATGGAAGTGTACCTATGTAAAGTCAAACATTTAAAGACTATATTTGTCAGTAAGTTTAAAAAATCAAGTTCAAATGGTCCTACTCCTGGATGTTTACATGACATGTATATGAGTTGAGACAAACGTGTTGCAGCTTATCTCTCAATTCAAAATGGTAGATTGCGCAATAGTTTGGTGTCATTCTTATTCAAATTACGTTTATTGTTTTTCATTGTTTTTTCGAAAGTCATTACGCCATGTCACGAAATGTAATCACTGCCTTACTGTTATGAGGTCACGTGCAACAATACCATCTCCCTCTATACACAATGCGATGCAAGAAAAGAGTAAACTGTTCAAGCTTTTATTGATATTTTAATTTACGAGGGAAGTAAAAACTGTAGGTGATGTCAGTCGTACAAGAAGGACATCAAAATTATTGTGAAGGTGACTACCTCAAAGTAAGTGAGTATCTTTCAACATCTTGTTTCTCAGCAATGCAACAAGCTATGAAGTTGGGAGTTGCATGAATGGGATCTATTGTTCAAACCTCTAAAATATATTTTCTTGTAAATTCAAGACTTGAGGCGTTGCACATGCCCATTTGGATCCCCAGAAGAGAAAAATAATCGTGAAGACCTTTATTATGAATATTCAATGAGTATAAGACATACACTCCAATGTACAGCAATCTTAGTTACATTTCAGTTTCACACGATTGTTTTTTTTTAGATTGTTTAAAGTCAGGTGTCGCAGGTCTTGTTGTTAAATTTATTAAACTAACGTAAATCTAGCTTTGCTTACCTATTTGTACAGGAAATTTAAATAAAAAGGGGTTTGTATTCTTTTAGTTAAAACTATTCAGCAAAACGTTTGGTGAATGGGACTCACACAGGTACGATAAGCTTTGTACATCAGGTTAATGTATAGATAAAGAATTCAAGGGTAATGTATATTAATTTACCATGACATTTTTTAAGATATTACAGGGGAACAAGGTGCTTGTTTTACAGGAAGAAATAATTATTTTTTTTAAAACCACTATTTGTGGACACAAAATGATAGATCATTTCAAACTGAGCAAGGAGGGTGACCTTCTTTTTCCAAGGAATGAATTTCTCACAGAGAGAAATTCAGGTTTTTGTTGCTCAAAAAAAAAAATGTTCACTCAAATTTTCAAAAAGTCAAATGACGTAATCTTCCGTAACTCATCATATGCATGATGATGAGGAGATGAAACTACTGCAGAAGATTATTGGTGAGACTGAATAGTTTAACGATGATTGAAGTTAACTTCTTCGAATGCCACGTTCGTGCATCGTAAAAGCCTTATTTCCAACAGTGAAGGGGGGAGGGGCGGTGGTAGTACATTAAATGCTCCATTTATTTTCCACTTAGATTTATTTCCCGATCCTTATTTGTGCTTTTGAAAGCACTTAGGGACAAATTTGGAAGACTGATACTGGACGGCACTGCGTGGACGTGCTTCCTTGATGGCACCTACAATGTATAGTTATCGCTAGTAATACTTCCATATTCGGTTGAATTACTGTGTAAACTACTCACTGACAATAGAAACTTGCGTGGGTGTCATGGTGTAGCGTGCATACAATATTTACATAGGCATGTAGCCGTAGTGCGCAGTGGGTTGCTGGGTGTATGTAACGGTCATAAGCACAAGGTATTTCAGTACTCATCACTGGTATAGTATATTCCCCGAGCAGGAACTATCATACCAAGTGATCAGACGTGGGAGTCCCTTTCAACATTTCCGGAAAAGAGTTACACCCACCAAAGGTTCTCCCCGGGTCTCCCATTAGTAAGTGATGACCAGTTTAATGCTGGAAAAGAAAAAAAAAAGATAAGGCCGGACGAGCTGGTTCAACCATGGTTCAACTTAATAGCGAACACTGTGTGGGTTTAACCATAAAGGGGAGGGAGAGGATATAGGCTATCCCGGAGTCACAGTATTGCAAATGGGGGTGGGTGGTCATTCCGGGTTCAAAGTAACTGAGTAACCTGAATCACACCGTGCAAGTGGGTTTCATGTATGACTGAATAGCTGAAAATCCGCCCCTAACGAACCCAATTTGTAGAGTAATATGGACCTAGTCCTATCTGCGTGATAGGATTTACACATAGCTTTTTACTAAATCGCCCGCATGGATCGAACCTCGTCCACAATGCGGGCGCATGGGGTATTTTAACCTGTCAATGGCTAATCTATTAGCCTTTCAGGCACGTGAACACTGCTTCCAATGTACCACTCGTTGACATGTTTCGTCTTCGTAAAATGAAGACCAATTATCATAACTTAATTTAAATTGTCAGGAATGCCCCGTGTAACTCCATCTCGCCGAGTTCACCGTATAGTCCGGCAGGTAATTGACGACATCGCCACACTGGAGGTCACTTCTTAGGAATATTCTTACTCAAATAGATTCAAGATTTTTCTTTCTTGGAACGGGAGGGGGGGGGGGGGATTATTCACGTTTTAAATGTTAAAAATGCTTTTGCTAAAAAAACCTCCCAAAGTAAGGGGGGGGGGGGACTTCTCGAGCGTCAAACCGTTACTACTTTCTCTATTATTTTGGGAATCTTGCGTTTCAAAAACTTCTGCTTCCAAACAATACAGGCGAATGATAGTTTGTGTAAATCGTTTGCACATAATTTTTGTGACGGAAGGGGGGGGGGGGGCGCTAGCAGAATTTTTGGATAAAGTCCCCCATGCCACCGTAGCACAGCCCCTGCTCTCAAACGAAAATGTAATTTTGTCACAATCCTTCTTAAAGGCAGGGGCGTCAATCCCAACTGAAATGTGGGGAGTGGGGGGCATGTGTAAGTTTACTGACAGGTTTGAATGATTAAAGCTGCCCAAGCAGGGGTCTACACACTGCACTTGATGGCTTTGGGTATATTAGACAGGTCCAATATAGGTTTTCCCCTGGGGTCTGGGGTAACGTCCATTAACGTGATCAGAAGGAAAAGCCAGGAAGCTATGAGGTATTTGTAGAATTGTGAGCATTTGAATGAGGGATTCTGTGTCTTTGAAGGATTCTGCACCTTCGAATGGTACTGAAAGGGCAAAACTGGTCAGCCTGCATAGGCCTACTTGATCAATTCGACGTTTGACAGGCTGGGCCGCGCAGGGTCTAGTGACTGAAGGCACATATATTGTCAAAGTCTATAAAAGGACAATTCAGGGTGCGTGCCCAGGGGTTTAAATGGGGGACGGAGGTTGGCTTTTCAAACCTCCCAGATAGCAGAAATTGCATTCCCGACGTCCTAAGCTGTACATACCCAGCCTTGAAATGGGTATATCATGTCTGCAATTCCTCAATTCATGTAAAAAAAAAAATCAATCTATGAAACCGGTTCGGCAAATACGTATCATATGGAGGTTGAGGCAAAAGCCTTTTGAGCGCACTTTGGGCAGGACTATCATAGCGGAGTACCACCATCGGTTGGCGTACCTGAGAAAATTTGGGCTTTCCAACCCCCTAGATGATCGGAAATGGCACTTCCATGGGTGATCTGGGCTTCATGTACCCAGCCTCGAAAAAGGGCTCTCATGTCTGCAATTTCTCAGTTAATCACAAAAACAGCATTCTGTTCAAAACTAGTAATAGTATGGATTGCTCGTATCTAGAATATTTATGCTATCTTAATTTTCTGAACAGTTTTTACTTTCTAACGAGAACAGGTTTTTATGAGAATTTTTCAACAAGTGACCTTAAAGAAAATCTGGTGCAATGTTTTACATCCATTGCAGTCAGTTCGTCCCAGAGAAATTATGGTTTCAAAAAAGTTATTCCAATAATATTTACTCTCATTACAGGACAGGAGTTTATTAGTTTGCTACAACCGTCAATGATTGCATGACAAAGTAGAATTCGCTCCTGTACCGATAACTTTTGGAAATGACAGCCACATTGGAAAAGATGCCATACAATAGTATTTTGATAGATGGGGAAGCATTGGAACAGTGATGGTTGGTCTAGATCTGTGAGACGGTTGTTAGGGAAGACTTGTCCCCACCCCAAAATTTTAGATGCAATCTTAGTGCATTACTTGGCTTCTTGTGAAATCATAAAATGGGCTAGATTGAGATATAAAAAGTTGCAACTGGTATGCGAAACTTTCTGACTATCCTCACTCCTCGACTGAAATACGAGAAGTTCATATGAAATTCAAATTTAATGAAAATTTGTTTCAGTTACTAGGTAGCCTCACAATCTGGTACAATATGTGGCATCTTTTTACGTCATAAAATGTGCTAGACTGAAATATGAAAAATTCTCACTGGCTTGTTTAGATTTTTCGACTATCGTGGCTCTGACTTTTGTTTTGTTGATAGGGGGAGGGTGGGGTCGCGACGCCTCTGAGTGTATATCGACAATTCATTCAAAAACACGTTCACAAACATAATTTTTACTTAGGTTCCCTTTTTCGGATAATTTCAAACTTTGTTAGTGTATTTATGGGGATGGAACGTGCGCCATTCCCTTACCTTCTTTTGTCCAATGACATAACACGGAAAAGAAATCACTGCACGCGAATGTTGGCATTTGCAATGTGTAGATGAGTGTAACCGTGGTACACGAACGCCTAAACTGCATGGTCACGCACCCAGCGATTACAAAAGTAACTCACCAAACCTGTGGGCGATATTTGTTACACTGTCCCCCATTGAAAAAGTGAGCCAAAGCATTTCTTTTTAGGAGATGTGGACGGGCGACATTTGATATTATGTCCCCTCCTATCAAAATGTGGGGGACGTGTCCCCCCCTTCCCTCCCACCAGGATTGACTCTCATGCCCAAAGGTTACATAAAATTAAATAAGTGAAGAAAATTTAAATAAGATTTTCATAGTGCTTTGACCAGTATTCATAAAGTTGATTAAAAGGAAACCAACCTCGTTTTCCAAAAATAATATCAAGTGACATCTAGGCTAGTTTCCTGATTACGTAACTGACCTGCAGTTTGAGTAAACAAAATATAAAATTAACAACAACGAATGTGTGTGAAGAAACAGAGTATTATTCAAAAGGTTGCCAGTGCAGCTTCTGAAAGAGTGCTTGAGTCATTCAACAGATATTTCAAAAAAGTTGTCACACAGGGAAGCTGAATACTATCGATGCGTGAAATAGGCCACGGAAGATGGGTGAGGTGAGGAAAAAATCTCGTTTTCAAAATTTCCCCTCATGGTAGAAGCAAAAAGAAAGAAAAAGTGCATCGAAATAGTTAAGAATATCGCAGTAACCGGATCCAGCATGCAGGTGTCATTGTAAAACTGAATGCGGTAACCGGTTTCGTGCAAATCATCATGATGTTGGTGTATCCCCGAACTACTTGAGTTTGGTTACCGTTCAACGGAGAAACCTTGATAGTAAGAACGTTAATAGCAAGAATTATCCGAGTTAACGACCGGTAGAGGGGATCATTTCTATTTAAGAAAACAAAAGCGAAAGATAAGAGCGTTTACTGAAAAAAATTAAGGGAAAATACCCTGTCCATCTTTACAGAGAACCCCTTAAATCCTTATAGCCAACTGAATGACCACTGCAAGTTCTGTGAGTGACCCATTGAATACGTATTTCCTGATACAGGACAATTGAAGACCGTGTTACAAGCCCTAACTCAAGAACAGGTTAACATCAGCTGGTCGTTTTAGGGGAAACGGCAGACTGAGGTTAATTAAAGGGAAATGGGGCGTTTAGGATACACCAACACAGCATATAAAGAAAGTAGCTTTCATCATTCAGTCTCACCAATAAACATCTGTAAAAGCTTCATCTCCTCAAAAAATAAATGCCTGTCATGAGTAACGGAAGATGCATCATTTGGATTTTGAAAAAGTTTGGGTGAACAAATTATTGTTGAACAACAAATGAAGGAATTTGTGAGGAACGTATTTCTTGAGAAAAGAAGGCTACTGTCATTCATTATTTTGAATAAACTTTCGTTCTGTGTCCATTCTGTGAACATCGGTTTTAAAAAATATGGTTGTTTTCTGTAAAACAAACGTCTTATTTTCATTCAAGTTGGCCTCACTGGATGAACACCGTAGTAATACACTAAATCACCATAATTATTCATTTACAGCGTATGTCATTCTCTGATCGTCGTTACACACGTGTGTCGTAATAAAACAAAGCAGGGCGACGGAGACAAACATCATTACACGGAAAGAGAAACTCTCAAAATTTGGTCATAGTGTCTCTGGGCATACACTATCTTTCACATGCACACATACATAGTTTAATGAAGTTAGTTGCATTCTAAATCACAGATGATATTTAACTTTGCCCCCCCCCATCCCCCCCCCAAAAAATGACGAAATAGTGTGAACAAAACTGATTAGGAATTTTTGCTGATCAGTGTTTGAATTGATATAGCAGTCAACCGATTTTGAGAAACCGAAGAGGGAGTAGCTTAACTCATTCAAATATGTGATCCATAGCAGCTCAAATAACCCATTTGAACATACTGATATACCTGCTGCGAAGATCATGCAGCTGCCTATGAGTCGTTATGGCGTGTGCAGCTTGCTGACCAGTCAGTAAAGGAAGTTTCAAACAAACCAACCACAACTTGACAGTTATGGACGTTAATTGTCGGTTTAAATGGATTTTGTCATACGTCTTATATCTTCTTTAAGTGCAAAGTCACGCCTTGGAATTCAAGCAATTCGAGAAAGGATTCAACTTTCCAACTAGGACCAATGAAAAAAGCGATTCGCAACTATTGCGAATTCAAGTGTTCATGAAATTAAATCGTGACTGAGCGGGCTTTCAAATTGTTTTGCTGACATGGTTTACTTCGTCACTTGTTGTCCCAAGCATGGAAAAGTAAAGCGCATTGACGATTACACGTTACAATCAGGGTTGATTTCTAAATGGTCAAAAGTGGTTGATCACAAAGCGGTTTAAAAATGGATTCTGGTCAATGCGAATGAGTATTTTATCGTGAGATGGCACGGGATTCAGCTATGGGTTACGTCTGTAGCTTTGTTTATGTATAGTGTAAATCAGGGATGGGCAACCTCTTTGATTGAACGGGCCAGATACGAAGAAGGAAAAGTTGTCATTGCCGCACTTGACCAACAACCTGCTGCTGATTTCAAATCTTCACGTCTGAGTGGACTTTCAAAAAATATAAATCTCAGTTCACAAAAACATGATATTGATTTAGTATTGTTGATAAATAATGGGGAAATGCAGGTCTACTTGGCAGCATTCAACAAGATGTCTGGTACTTTTTTCTCTTTCTTGAAACAACTAGAGGGCCGTAAAAAAATCAAGGGGGGGGGGGGTGGTCGTTGCATAGGGGGCCGCGGGCCGTAGGTCACCCATCCCTGGTATAAATAGAATGTAAAATTGAGATATATTTCTCTGTTCATCTCAATTCATATTTTTAGAACTTAAAATAAAATGAAACTGATGAAAAAATCGCAACAATATTGGACGGACCATAACTTAAGCTTGCCTCTGCCACCGGTTCTATTGAGAGCTGTGGCTGGTAGGTAAATAGGTGACATAATCCCACATTGTTCATCTTGAGTCTTCGAAGTCCCACTTTGTGGGCTCTTGTGGCAAGAATTACACATGCACCTATACGTAGCAATGGCACCATGAAAATGCCATCAACATGATATGCTGTAAAGTTCATTGGAACTGACCACACCACCAGTCTATACTTACGTTCAGTGATTTTGAGGTCACGGTGTTTTCTGATTAGCCTTCATACTCTGTGAAAAGTCTTGAATTGTTCCTGCAGTGACCTGCATTGACATAAATTTGGCGTTTATTAGGTATGCGGGGTACAGGGAGGTATCAGCTATTGCTGATGGAGCACATGACAGATAGCATTTTAAGAGACTTTCTTTTCGTGAAATTAAGTTTATTCGACTATCACGGAGATTTATAGAAGCAATTATGATAATCATGTTTAGAACATTTTATCTTATTTTATTTGTATTAACGATATTCATCTATCACATGTTCAATTAGTCAAAGCAATTCTAAATTACTATTTCTAAAGGTACTGCTTATATTAAAAAATATCTTGACACTAGGATCTCCGACAAAATATTATCATGAGTACGTAGCTCAACAATGATAACCTACATGAGAGGTGTAGAGTCAAGAGAATAGGTGGCTATTCAGAGGAATAAATGTAGGTAGCAGCTGATCTAGGAACTAAGCAAAACATAGGAACTTTTACAGGCAGAACTAGTAGAGTTAAATTTAAACGCGATGGTCTTTTGCATATTCAGCAAAATTTCATTTTATGAAAAAAATCAGCACAGTCCGGGTTACCATCATTAAGTTTGCGGTTGAAGTGAAGTATTTTAAAGGGAAATAAGTAGTTCGGTTAACAGAAAAACATTCTTATTTTCAAAGCATTGTCTGTAAACACAGGATGATAGATCATTCAAAACAAGGAAGGACAGTAGCCTTCTGTTCGATAGATAAGTCTCTCACAGATAGAAATGCAGTTATTTGTGGCTCAACAATAATTTTTTTCACCCAAACTCTCCAAAATTCAAACGACGCATCTTCCTTTACTCATCGCATACATAATGTTTTGAGGAGATGAAGCTTTGGTAGGTGTTTATTGATGAGACTGAATGGTTTAACAATCTTTAAACCTATTTGTTTTGTATGTCATCAGTGGCGGCGCTACGGGGGGGGGGGGGGGGGGCATGAGGGGGCAATTGCCCCCCAGATTTTTTCCTTGCCCCCCAGTTGCCCCCCAGTTGCTCTCACCCTTCCTAATCAGATCTTGTACTCATCCAAAATTAATTTAATCACAAAACTATGTATTGGCATTGGACTGAATAAGAACAGCTTCCGGAGAACCATTATTGATAAATGACTAATTTATGTTACACAGGCTGCCACTTTAATATCATGCCCATAGCCACTTCAACAGTAGGCCAGCCTGGTCAGACCAATTTTCTCTGGAATGTTTACCGTCCAGCATAAGGGAAGGGCGGGTAGGTGGTTGTTTTCCTAAATATAGGAATGTCGTTGTTTTCCTAAACATAGGAATTGAATGGAAGTGTATGTAGCCTATGTGTGTGTGTGGGTGTGTGTATGTACTCGGTGGCACCGCGTAAAATGTGAAATAGTACCCCCAAAGAAAAAAGTTGGGAACCTTGGAGTACGGTCAACCAAAAAAATGAATAATATAAAAATAAATAATATACCTCTCTTCGAACTTAATTTTCCACCCAGAGATATGCTTAAACCTCAGAGCTTCCGGGGGCTTCGCCCCCTGGACCCCACCAGGGGCTCTAAGGCGGGCCCCTGGACCCCACCCGCAAGGCCTCGGGCTTCGCGCTCGATTTCGCACTGCGCGCGAAAATCTTTGCCCCCCAACATTTTCTTCTGCCCTCAATTTGCCCCCCCAAGTCTGACTTTCTGGCGCCGCCACTGTATGTCATGTTGGTGTATTCTAAACGCCCAATTTCCCTTTAAATGCAAAATAAAGAAATTAATTGGCTTAAACGTAGAGACAGGTTTGCAGAAGAAAAAAATCTCTCTTGGTCATCAAAAATTGTCTCCGAAAGATGTTTGCAAAGTCTACAGGATCACTGAAAGTTACATCGCATGACCAGAAGACCAAAAAAGAAAAAAAAAATGGAGGTTCAATATTGATTCTACCTCTAGCCTATCTTGCAAATAGTGCAAAGAGATGAATCCGTTTCGTTATTCATTAAATCGAAGAGACCCCTTGTGCGCAAGATAAACCATGCAAAAAGCTAAAATGAAAATATCGAAATCTATATTGTGGGCCGTCTCCCATCGTCAGAGTTGCAGCTCCAGATAGAATCAAAGATAATTACTCATCGAACATTACTGAAAAAATCAGATAGTGGGGTAGGAAAAGAAATACAAGATGACTTACGGATAAACCTCAACAATAACTTTTTTCCAACTAGCGTGAGGTCACGATGACTTCAAATTTTCAGTTGATTGGCTAAAAGTCAGGACAACTTTGAAATGAATTGAAGTCGAAAGAGATCATCTCTATTATGTGTGAAATAAACACTTAAAAAAGTAGTTAGGTCCTACCTCATAGTAGGTCCCTTAGTATAGGTCGCACGTGTAATATAAGACTGGTCCCATGAACAAAATTGAGGTTTTCATTTATATGTGGGTCAAGGAGGTAAAACGTATTGTGAAATCAATTTTTAGACTAGAGGCTGTTCTGAAACTTTCAAGGGTTTAATTGGTTCGGTTGTGCTGGTACGAGAGCCATCCAGAAAAAAGGGCATGATAAGAGTCAAGTCGAGAAAGAAAAATCACAAAGCGTTTGCAAGATTTAGACAATTAGTCAAGCATTTGTACCTGAGTCATGTTTTGTACCTTCAGGTTTGTCCCAACCTTTTTGAAGATTGGAAATAAGTTCAATTACTAGAGCGACCCCGAAATACATCGAATATGAAGGGAAGAACCTGGCGGAGAGAAAGAGATAGGAAGAGGCTGGCCAATCACAAGACAAACAAGATAATGGTTGAGGAAGGCGTACACACCTCCCAAAGGAAAAATATTGTGTTTGTCTCGACCAACAATATATTCCTACCAATATTTCTGGACACATTATTCGAAATGTGGCGGGCCATACACGGTAGCCTTCTTCTTAAGAAAAGGCTCCCCACACTTGAAATATAACAATCAGTTATTCGTACCTTTGGTCATAAATAATTTGTTTACCCAAACTTTCAAAAATCCAAATGATTTTTTTTTTCGTATACTTACATATGGTTTTGGCTATATGCGGCTCTTGCTGTTTTTTTTTTTATTTCTGAGACAGAATTTTTAATGAAACGAATAAAAATATTTGTCTTCGTGAGGCCAGGTTAGTGCATTTCAGTAAAAGCACTATTTCTCTTTAAAAGAATTATGAAAATTTGTGAGATCTGTATACCCCTTTCCCAGACTGAAAAGGAAGTAGTTTTTGAAAGGGAATAAAAAAAAAACCTCTTCCGGATGAACTGTTTGTATGATTGATAATCCTGACATGCTGATAAGAGATACAACCCGGACTTTTATATACCTTTGGATCACATCTCGTCTAACTGCGGTCATGATTTCAAGAGGTAGAAATGTCATCGCTGATATATGAGACGGCCACGATCATTTTGGCAGTGTTCCAGGCAGACGTTTTCCTGGAAGAGAGTGACAGGTACATGTGTATCTATGTGTGTCAAGTACAAGATTTTGTTAGCCTACTTTTAGGAAGCGCTACTTTCCATGAAGCAATGACGTAATTAACGTATGTGTTGAGGGAATTAAGTTAATGATATTTCAGGGTCATTAACATCAGATCCTTGTCCTCACTGGAAACATTGTTTTCCATACAGTTAAATTTATGTGCAATCACTTTACATGGAATAGTGTGGATCGCTGTCGATAAAAAAAAAACTTGCTCACCTTTCCATAACTTTCAAGAGCAGGCACTATCAAATTTAAAGTGATAGCTAAGAAGAAGAAGAAAAAACTTTGTAGGAGGAATGTTGTTGATTGAAGGCCACCAATGTCTACCTGCAGAGTCCAGGTAAATAAACATTGATAACCTTCGACCAAACACCATTCCATGTTCACGCTATAGGAGGACATAGCCACAACATGAGAAAAATTCAAGTATTTAAAGTTTTTTCCCTACTGAGACACTCTCTTACAAAAGTTGTCATTGGCAGATCAGTTTTTACCACAAATCTGTTAAACAGGTATGCTTGTATTCGATTTGGAGGGAGGAAGGGCAATAAGTTATGTAAGATGTATTTTACAACTCCCTCTCTCTCCTCCTTTAAATTCTGATTAAACGTATCACAGTCTCACAATGTGAGCGAGTAACACGAAGGAACGTAGGGTCAGAGAGGGGTAAGGATTTTGAAGTCAAGGATTGCTACTGCCCCAAGGTCACACAGTAAATCTGACTTCTGCATCGATTTTGACATTTTTATGAGCCTTATACTCAGGTTTAGAAAATAAACGCAGTGTAGTACCTGCTACAGTTTCAGTTAGGACTCGGAAGGTCTTCCCTGCTGCCTGACAAAGCATTGAAAGTCGTCGAGAAAATTAAAAAAAAAATAATCCAATGCCTTCCGATGGGTATGGCAATTTAACATTTAGGTTGAACGTCACAACGTGAAAAACAATCAATATCTGGCTTTTTTTTAAGGAAAATTATGGAAACTTCTCAAATACTTGTCCAAAAATTTGCCTCCTAGCTTTTCAGCTCATGAGTTCGATGTTAAGAAAGGGACTTAATGTAGTCCCATATTTAAGTTTAACAGTTGTCTTGAGTTTTATGCCCAGCTGCTCTTAAAAATGTCAACGGTGCAATTTTTTGTTCCAAAGCATGGTACCTGTGCAATTGTTTAAGGATTAGATGACTTACATGATGTTGTGCTGCAAATGATATTAAACTTGGACTGCCGAATAAAGTCAAGAAATGCGTTTGATCCCACTACACTCATCTGCACTCGATTTCCTAAAATTATTTGTATAATTTATTAAAATTTCCGTTGTATCCACTTTTTAATAACAGCTCTCTGGTATGAACGACTAAAGGTGAACCCGGTAGAAGGTTTGTATACCTGGTAAAGACTTAAGGAAGTACAATAGACAAGGGTAGTGAGTGCCTTTTGTAAATAGAACCTTTGCCATACCACGCTCAGCTGCTGTATTTTGACGACTGCAGCGCAAACATTGCCTTGAACAATACAAGCTATCAATTGACGTCATAAAAGTTTGACGTCACTCGGCCCAGTCTGGCGTGTGGTATGTTTGCTTACTAAGATCTCTGCCATGTGAAATATGTGTATTGTCTCTAGAAAACGTGATCGTGGAAGTTTTTCTTCCGGTTTTCCAAACTGCTGAAGTCGGGGTGTTACACCTCATTGTTTCGCACAAGTAGGCTATTTGACATTATAGTTATGTTTTGCGATCTTGCACTAGGAACTCATCGGTGCCTATTGTAAACTGCGAAAGGCGAATTAGGGAGAGGTTTCAGGGTCGAAAGAGACACCGGTAGGACCTTTCAAAGAAGCCCATGTGTACTATTTTAAGGAAGTGGGTGCAAATTAAACGACCTGTAGTTATCAATGCATGATGACAAAATTTGAAGGAATGGTAAGAGAGGGGAGGTGGGGTGGGGGGGGGGTCGAGGGGGAGGGGGATCGGATCCAAATCGCATCCAAGATTTCATCTCATATTTATTATACATATAAAATTGTCTGAATGTAAGGAAAGGAACACATGAATATTGCCCGTCTTTATTAAAGATGTTCACAGATGATGGAATGGGATTAATAGTATAAATCCTACTTTAATCAGTGTTATACGACTATACGTCAAGGAAAAGAGGGAACTTAGAGGGGAGGGAAAGGGGTAGTGGTTGGGAATGAGGTGCACCCTAAGAAAAAAAGAAATACGGTTCTTGACGAGAAAAGGGCTCTCCTTGCTGGCCAAGAGATTCCTGACAGAACCTTTACTTTTAACGAAATTTCTGTAAATTATTCTCGAATAACCCTTCTTAATGCAGTATTCATGGACCATGTGTGGAGAAATAACTGTGCATGCATATCTACCAAAGAGATTAATTAAACATGACAACTTCTGAGTGGAATATTGTGGTCAAATCAAGTTTTTGTCTCCCCCCTCTATACAGGTATTATTTATTTCTCACACTTTTCTCTCACACAGTTTGACGAAAACTATGTCAACTCGTCAGCGTTTTCGAGGGTCCTATTGAGGCAACGTGGGCAGCCCATCTGCCAGGTGGAAGCGGAGGCAGCAAGGTACCTTTTCTTTGTAAAAAAGTACAAAAAAAAAAAAGTAGAAAAAAAGTACAAGGTAAACACGACGATTTTGGCCACCAACTGTTACTTAAAAAAATAATATTTAGGATCGTGATTTTGTGTACTTTCTGTTCAGAGAAAAAAGGGGGAACGATCTGCCGTATTGTTTTTTTTTCTGAAAAAAAAAAAAACAACCATTGCGGGAACAATTTAGAAATTTGGTTATATCAGCACCAATGATACTTTGTTTGTTAATCTTGTAACTTTACTTTTTTTTGTATGAACGTATTACCAACGTGAGAACGAAACTAGAACTTCTTTGTTGATATGGTTAAAATGTCATATTTATAGATGTTAAATACATATGATGCATTAAATTTTCACCGTTTTAAAAGTTAGACCTAAAGTTTGCTTTCAATTGGTTTATTACAATAATTGCGTCAGGCTTAGACGTAAAAAACTTTACAAATCGACGTCGGGTATGGCTTCTTGGTTTACATCTTGATTTCAGTATCGTTTAGCATCATTTTCTATATTATTTTAATGAGCTGCTTCAATTATTACTATTTTGCCTGTTCTAAAATGACTATTCTTTAGATAATATTTTTTTTTTACGACCTGGAGATTAAAGCTTCAGTTGCTAATTGAGAATAAAAAGTAGTAATAAAATACGCAACAAAAAAAAATATATTGTATATAGCCTGATGATACTGTCCGATATTTTCTCCAGGGAGTCTACGTCTACAAGATTTTGTTTAATTTTGTTTACTCTATATCTCCAGGTGTAACCGGAACAGTTAGTGTGTACAGCTGTTCGATCGTTTGACAGGTAAGCACATGGAAAGGCACCTTGATACCATCTCGCACACGCCCACAGTACAAAAGAACGGCATTGAAACTTGCCATATCATTTTTTTTTTGTTTTCTTCGAGTTTATTTAGTTTCTAAGAACACCCATGTCGATGACTTCCTATTGGGAGTGGAATGCGGCACTAGACCTCGTTCGTAACGCTTAGTACGTGTGTGTGACCTTGCTGTGAATGTCTAGATATTGATATTAAGATCGGTCGCGGGGGACATGAGCTAGGTACGGTATGCCAGGAATTATCCCATGTATCGTATGAGCCTACAGAAAATGTTGGGTTTAAACAGGAACAGGGATGGCTCTATCATTCAAAAAAGGGAAGTGGTGCGACATATATGACGTCAAGTGATGGGATGACAATACATCAATGGAAAACAGAATTCATTCTTAAGTTCACAGGGTTAGTACCTCGTCTTTGTCCTACGTGGTGTGATTCCAGTGATGTTCTACACACGGTACGGAAGTGAAAGGTCATTTAATTAACAATCGATTTCATTAATTCAGAATCCGCCGGTAGTGTCCCATTCTCAAATTACAAACATAACGGGAGGGATGATATCCTAGCTTTAGGGTAAAAAAGAAAAAAAAAAAACAGAAGTCGAATGATGTTGAGATTCCTTGTAAATATTCATGTAAGACAAAAGACAATACATACCAATTTTGAAGCTCACATACCTTACTCTTTGCGAGATACCATGTCTACAAAATATGATCTCTTCTGATCTTTCATGTGACCTTTAAACTCTATAAGAGACGACACAGCTCAGTCTCAGTCAAGGTCTACCGATGTTAACAGCTTGAAGATCCAGCAACATTCAGTTGTAGAAAAGGGCTCCTTAACTTGGTTTCCATACTTCAACTTCTGGTGACCTAAAATGACCTTTGACCTCCATGAAAAATGGTAGCGATCATCTACTTACAATGTACTATCAACACACAAAATCTGAAGTTCCAGCAACATTTAGTTGCTTTCAGTATCTTTCTTCATAAGTCTCCAGCCTCTCGTGACCTCAAATGACCTTTGACCACTGTGAAAAAACAATAGGGATTATCTACTTACAATGAACAACCAACATCATCAAGTATTACGTTTCAGCAACTTTCCCTTTTTGAAAAACCCGTGTTTACAAGGTTTTTAAACTATGAACTCTATTGATCTCACATGACCTTTGACCTCCTTAAAAATTACTACCTGCCCATTAATGGCTAAAGATGTGACTAGTATGTAATTCCAGCAACATTCAATTGCTGAGATATTTCTCGCAGGTTTTCATACTTTAAAACTCTGGTGACCTCAAATGACCTTACGCCCCCATCAAAAACAATAGGGATCCTCTACTCACATTGGACTACCTACACACACACTTTGGATTTCAGGCATCTTTCCCCTCCTTGAACCGTCCTGTTTACAAGCCAAGGTGTCACACACGCACACCTACGGACACACGCCATTATGACTGCATAGATTCCTTGCCTGCCTTCGGCAAGCAATCAAAAAACATATTTCATGTGTATAGCAACAAACACAAATATTGGTTATATCTCCCTTTCAAGAATAATAGTTCTTGTCTAAAGATGAGGAATTCGCTCCAGTCTCTAAGAAAAAAAAAAGACATTGCAAATGAGATCCCTGAAATGCGATAGTCCGAATTCTCGTCACCTTGGACATAACAAAATGATCACAAGACTTGGTGGCTCTTTGTGACAAACTTCAGCTGACTACAGAAAACGCAAAATGAAGGCAAAAGATCAATTTCCATTTTTGAAGTTTATACTATGTCTTTATTTTATAACCAGTATATACTCTGCAGTAAACGTCAAGATGAAACAAATAAAAAGACCAAACATAATTCCAGCCATAAAATCGCAACTTTTGGTTGAATGGGATCCATAATTACATTGACTGGTACAAGGTTCCTTGGAAATGAAATACTATAAATATGAACTGCTATAATTTTCATTTAAGAAGAAAGCGATACATTTATCAATACAAAATAAACGTATTCGATACAACCGAGTTTCGATCAAAGAAATACCATAAGTGTGTACTGCTGTAATTTTTACCCAGTGGTTGGCAATAAATAATAATTCAAAGTAAGTAGGCATATTCGATGAACACATTTTCGATAAATGAAATACTATAAACTGTGTACTGCTGCAAGTTTTGTAACCAGGTGATGGCAATAAATAATAAAAAGTAAACATATAAATAAACATCTGCGATAGACACATTTGCGATAAATAAATGTATTGTAAACTGAAATACGAAAATGTAAGTTAAAAGATATTAAACATAAATTAAAAGATACTAAAAATATAAAATGCGGCGCAAGTTACCCTCTACCAGCTACGATATAGATTTGCAAAATTTTTTCGCAGACATCATTTTAAAGGGCAGGTGGCCTTAATAAATTTCCTGCAAAAAAGTATATAGCAATATATCAGGCAAATATCTCTTTTGGTAAGATTTTTCTTTTTTTTTTCTGACATACAGTGATTCACACACCATCATATAAATCAAGATATGAAATATAGGTTCAAAAGATACAAGACACAAGGTACATTAACTTGTGTAAAGGAAATATTACGTGTAAAGATGTTCAAATGTATGAACTATATGGGCACAGAAAAAGGGTTACCGAAGCAGAGGCGGTTGGACAGGAAAAGAGAAAATGCAGAGAGACAGGGAAAGAAAGATATGGAGATGGAGAAAAGAGGAGGAAACAAGGAGAGAAAGGAAGAAATAAAACAACATGAAATGAAAACAACTGTTTCCATTTGATCAACAAACTGTGAGAAAACTATTTGAAACATGCAAGAGAAAACAACAAGGGCCTCTCAGAGGTAAGTTGCGATAAAGGCTTTTCATTGCTTCCCTGAGAAAAAATCTACATTTTTTTTGTAAAAATATTGATGTATGTCTGAGCGACTTCTACTTATTTTATTTATACATGGAATATCCAAACTAGACTTACCTTACTTACGATGGTTTTTTTTTACATTCCACAATGATGAAAAATAGTCCCTAGGGTAACAGTCAGTGCAAAATAAATACTGAGTTGATTTACACGAAAAAGGGATGTGGAAGCTAACAGTAACTACATTCTGGTGGTTTAAGTTCAAAGACTACGAAAATATATCACAAAACATTCTACATTACAAGATGTTAGTCACATCCTGCAGCGACATTTGCTTTTTTTCTCACGGAGTGACTCAAATTAAGCAGGAAATTGAAAATCTGGTTTTCTCTAATAGTAACATTTGCAAGTTCCGTCATGTTACGTTTCATGTTCTGGCGTACTTGACCACTTCCCATGATACACCATTATGCACTCAATTCTCGCAATGAGTCCACAGCAGTCAATTTTTTGGAAAACAACGGATAAAAAAAAAGCCATAAATTGTTGGAAAACATTCCTCAAAAGGCACACTGAATTTTGCTTTCTACTAATAATTCAAATACAAGATGTTATTTGAAAAATATTGACATGCCCTTCGCAAATATCTTTTAAGTCCAATTTACCTTATCGTGACATCCACAATACTGATGACCAATGGCATTAGAAGGTGAATATTTTCAAAATGGTGATTGGACAGGTTCCTCTGCACAGAAATGGCACACTTTTCATAAAGGTTTAAATGTTCTTGTATACAAAAAATTGCAAAAAAAATAAAAAATATTGCTTGCTTGTCTTACAGCAAAAAAAGAAAAAAAAATCACATCTTTAAAACTAAAACTTAAGAACACATAAATGACTGATTATTCAGACTAACACAGATCAGTGTCTTAAATTTCAAGAAATAAGTTTCTCACTGATAAAAAATTAGTTAGTTGTTGATCAAGAGTAGTTTGTTAACCAAAACTTGAAATAAACTTAAATGATGCATCTTTTGTAAGGTGCCTTATACATAATGGTTTGGGTAGATGAAGCTACTGTTGATGTTTATTGGTGAAACTGAATGATTTAACAATGATTAAAGCTATTGTCTTGGTATGCAAAGAACCATGGTGCATTTCATGAAATATTTACCTCCAAGCAGACTGTGAGGTATAAAGGTAATAGGATACTTTGTAACATTGTAACATAAAGCTTAGCAGTTGTATACTGCTTCTTTCTTTTGCTGTGTAGCTTACATATAGGAAATGAAGAGTAAGGAGAAGGCGGGGTGGGGGGGGGGGAGGGCAAGGGGGTCAAGATAGAGAACAAACGAGACAAGGCTATTCCAATTTCAAAGGCATTTACCAAAAAAAACATGAGTACTATTACAATACTGATACAGAATATAACATCATGATACAGCTTTATAACTTCTTATGAAACTGTTCTAATTGTTTACAAGGTTTTTATATTTGCTTCCCTGTCAACCTCAAATGACCCTTGATCTCCACCAAAACAAGAGGCTGCTTGCGCACAGTGTGGCACACCTGCGAGCAAAATATAATTTTCATCCAAGCGTCTCTTCTTCAGATATGGTGCCCCCGAGCAGGTTTCACTGACAGACATACAGAAGCACACACATCCACCCACACGCCAGCATGACTGCCAAGTTATCGATCCTCCTTGAAAGCAGAAACTATGACTAATTTATCTGTGTTTTCTGCAATGTCCGGCAATTAGGAACTGCACAAAGACTGATGCCCTTATTTAGATACACGACATCAAGCTGATGATTGATGAAGGAAGACAATGAGGCACTTCTCCTTCCTGACAGGAAAATGGTTGACCTAATATTATGTACCATCCAATGCATTATAAACACAAATGAAAAGGCCTGGTGGGTGGAAGGACTTCGCCCACTCCAAATCACAGGCTCTGAGGCATCAGTTTTTGTAGGTTTGGAGTGGAACATTTCCACAATTGGAGACTATCAAACACGAGATCCATCCCACAATGGCAGATTTGCATATCTCGATGATCTTTCGCTACTTTTTATAAAACAAGAGAAAAAGAAGTAGACACTAATGATTTACAACAAATCTTCATTTCAGCACATACATATTGTTCTGTTTCTCTTGTAAAGAGGGGGGGAGGGAAGTGACTCTTTTTTCTTATGAGAGGGGTTGGGCTTTTTGGGGGATCCGCTTTTCATGCATCAAGGAAACGGTTTGTTCTTTAAGAAATTATATTTTAACATCACCTCAGCTGACGCACATTGACATGTGACTTCCATGAAAACAAGTTTGGGATTACTATCTTATTATGGGCTACCCTTCACCTAATTTACTGTCCTATGTCAAGGCACTATTTCTTTCGTTACATGTCTGTGGGGATCACTATCCTTAAAATGGGTTACCGTCTTCCACCTACTTTGCTTTCGCATCTCAACGCACTTTTTCTTTTGTTAGTCAAACTTTGACTGCTGTTTACCCATTACCAACAATACAAGTCCTGACTGGTTACCTTCTCACCGAGGGTCATGAGGTTTCTTTTGTAAAAGTTCATGCAACATCTGAGCATAAAGCATTTACGGTGTTATCATATTTTTATCTCGGTTAGTCTTAAAAGACCTTTTTCCTTCATAGACAGCAATCAACTACTCATCAATAAATATATTCAGAACAATTTTCAAGTCCATGCAAGTACTTCTTCTACCTTTGAAACAGAAAGTCATAGCACATGGACACACAAAGCTAGTACCACTGAATACAATCCTTCAGCCTGCAGGGAGGAATCATCACAATCAATGTCAAAAGTACTGAGAGGCGTTTTATACCTCCAACTCGTAATTTGATATGAGCTCTTATGGCAGTCTATCTCAGGGCATCAGTCAATATTGGTCGACATCTGTTCAGCTCTGAAGTACGGTTGTCTTGGATGACCCTCTTGCAGGGCGTCAGTCCATGATGGTCCAGATCTGAAGTACTGTTGCCTATCTCTTTCAGGGCATTGGTCCTGATTGGTTCTATACCTGAAGTATGACTATCTACCCTTTGAGGGGTGTCAGTCCAAATCGGTCCAGATCTGAAGCATGGCCCCCAGTCCCGGATGTTCCTTCAGCCTCTGAATCAAAAAAGAACAAATCAATGTCCTGATGTGACACACCTAGGCTGGATGTTATTTTTCATGATTGTGGTCTCACCCATGTTTGGTTTTTTGTGTTAGTAATCTTCTCAAGACCACTTTGTCATTGTGCACACTATACAACGAAGGTGAAGAATGTATGGCAAACACTGATTTAATAAAAGCACACATTGATTGTGGTGATTAAACAGCATCACTTTATTGCATATTTGCTAAGGGGTACTTTAATTGGTACAAAGTTCAAGTTTTAAAATCTCTCACCAGTTGTTCTCTGGTTTTTGCATGTCAGTTTAAAAATAGTCTTTCTTGTTGGAAACACTGCCCTCAAATGTGTTTGGAATACTGCCCTCATTTGTAATCTAAAAATCAGCAACAGCCTTGTTGTCTGCTACATCTGATGACTTATCAATAGCTTTCGTAGATTTAATTTAATATGCGATATTTCATGTACGACATGATTTAGACCAGTCAATGGTGCAAGTAACTATGTACAAGTAACTATGTGCAAGCTTAACAGGTAATAACAGTGAATACGAAGACCTAGTACTGGTTTTGTATTAAAAGTCACGGCAGACATGATGCAGGGGGGGGGAGGGGAGGCATCACCAATGGTATGACAGCCAAAATCACCCGACAGGCCTCCTTGGTTTCCCATAGTTTTCACAACTGTTAACCACAAAAAGAGTGACTTCACTGTACAAAAACCATTTCATTCCTCATCATCTATTATTAGTTTGTTTGTACAACTCACCATAAACCACAACAGACAGACAAATAACAAACTAGACTAATCGTATTACAACCAGTACAACCATCTGACAGAAAAGTATGCTGTAATTCCTGATCATCTATTATTAGTTTGCACAACTCACTATTTCACACAGCAGAAAGCCAAATGTCAAGGCACCACTAATGGTATTACAACCACTACATTCATCTGACATTAAGGTACGTGGCCATTCCTCTATCAGCTATTACTAGTAATGCACAATTGACCACAACAGTAAACAAACACTTGAGGTTCCACAAATGGTGTACCGCTCCAGCCTTCTGATACAGTATGTGGTCATTCCTCTTCATCTATTATTAGTTTGTGAAACTCAAGATTTAGCAAAACAGTACACAAATAAAAAGGTACCCTTAATGGAATAGCAACAACTTCAACCATATGACAAGGAATGTGGTCATTCCATATCATCTATTTTTAGTGTATTTATCTAATTACTAAGCACACCAGTGAACACATAACAAGGTACCATAAAATATGGTAGGTGCCATAAAATTAACTTCAACAACACTATTAAATCAGGCAAAAGAGTAAGCATGGAATAAGAAAGAGCTTCAGGCCTCTCTGACAAGTAATATGATGATACTTGTGGAGGTATTATTCAGGGGTATGAGGATGGAATCATTAAATAAGAGATCAAGAAAAAAAAAGCTGGAACCCCTCACATGCAATTTCAAGAGTCACAAAGGTTGATCAACAACCTGACAGGTTTAATTGTTGGTTATAACATTTATGGATAGGTGTAAATATTTGCAGGTTCAACAAAGCTCACAAAGTTACCAGTGACAATGACATTAAGAAAACTACTATGATACAATGTTAAACCTCTCATCGGCAATGATATTGAGAACACTACCATGATACAGTACAATGTTAAACCTCTCATTGGCAACGATATTGAGAACACTAACATGATACAATGTTAAACCTCTCATTGGCAATGATATTAAGAACACTACCATGATACAGTTTAATGTTAAAACCTCTCATTGGCAATGATATTGAGAACACTAACATGATACAATGTTAAACCTCTCATTGGCAATGATATTGAGAACACTACCATGATACAATGTTAAACCACTCATTGGCAATGACATTAAGAAAACTACTATGATACAATGTTAAACCTCTCATCGGCAATGATATTGAGAACACTACCATGATACAGTTTAATGTTAAACCTCTCACTAGCAACGATATTGAGAATACTACCATGATACAATGTTAAACCTCTCATTGGCAATGATATTGAGAATACTAACATGATACAATGTTAAACCTCTCATTGGCAATGATATTGAGAACACTACCATGATACAATGTTAAACCACTCATTGGCAATGACATTAAGAAAACTACTATGATACAATGTTAAACCTCTCATCGGCAATGATATTGAGAACACTACCATGATACAGTACAATGTTAAACCTCTCATTGGCAACAATATTGAGAACACTAACATGATACAATGTTAAACCTCTCATCGGTAATGATATTGAGAACACTACCATGATACAGTACAATGTTAAACCTCTCATTGGCAACGATATTGAGAACACTAACATGATACAATGTTAAACCTCTCATTGGCAATGATATTAAGAACACTACCATGATACAGTTTAATGTTAAACCTCTCACTGGCAATGATATTGAGAACACTAACATGATACAATGTTAAACCTCTCATTGGCAATGATATTGAGAACACTACCATGATACAATGTTAAACCTCTCATTGGCAACGATATTGAGAACACTACCATGATACAATGTTAAACCTCTCATTGGCAACGATATTGAGAACACTAACATGATACAATGTTAAACCTCTCATTGGCAATGATATTGAGAACACTACCATGATACAATGTTAAACCTCTCAATGATGAGTATGATCAGCTACAAGAAATGGTAGTTCACTATTGCTGATGGAAGAAACATGTACTTCATATTAAAAGGACTGCTGAAGCTGGATGACCATACAAATATGAAGCAGTGGCTAGGAAATGTGGATACGTTGGTGTATGATTAAAGAGATACAATGATCAACAAATGGATGATGGATGGAGTGGATGAACAATAATACAGATGAAAGGAAAAACAGGCATGGGGATGAACATGTGGATGAATGGACCAATGGATAGACATGAGGGAGGACAAAAGGAAGGATGAAAAGAGAATATGAAAATGGAATATGGATGAACAAGTGCATGGATGAACAAACAGGTAGGTGGATAGAAGGATGGACATATGTAATGACTGATCATGGATGACGGCTGAATCACTGCAAAGAAGGGTGAATGAATAGGAAGAAATATCTTGATGTGTGGATGGACTAGGTGAAATGAGTGGATGGGAAAATAAACTAATGGATGGATAGCTGCAAAGACCAATGCAAGGATTAATGGAGAGGTAGATACATATACATGGCTGGAATATGCATCAGAGTCACTTAACTTTTGCTGGTACAATCTAACATTGCATTAAACTTTTAGACTGACTATGCTACAGAAATCATTTCAGGTGATACTCACCTGAAGGTCAGATATGCTGTTGTCAATCTTTGATCTGGCCTGGTTGGTCTTATCCCGACCCAGGTAAGCATCTGATCGATGAACGTAAACACGGATGGATTTCAGTTGTGGGCAAGAAACTGCCGATAGTAGGAAAAGATTATAAACAGGTGAGGTAAACCACAAAGTATGTTCATATATGTAATGGTTACCTGAGAAACACGTCTTAGTGAGATCTTTTGACTTAGAGTGCTGCCGTAATGCACTGTTACAGTAAAACACTGCTACATTCTTTCTCTTATTCTCCTTTGAGTCTACTTCTAGCATGATCACAACATGTTACACCGTTCCACTAATTTGCAGGGGTATCAACCGTCACTAGATGTCACCAAAGACAAAATACCACAGGGAGGAATTCTCTCTACTCTATGTGTGACAGCTAGAAGTGCTGATGATTAGAATTTCTCGTCAAAACAAAACATTTTGCACCACATATGACACATTTATGATGCGATAAATGTAACACACTCCAAGTGCACCATGAAGAACACTGAAAACAATAGAGCAGAATGGAAAAGAATACACAAGAATTGAGCAGAACGAAACAGACCTTTACAGGAGAGAGAAGAAATAGGAAAGTACGAATGATGAAACAGAAAGCTAATACCTGCAAAGAACCAATGCTCAAACGAGTGTTTGAGTGCTAACAAGGGAAGGGGGAAAACGAACAATATGTACCCCGACTCCTCCCATGCAATCGGGGTATATCTTGTGACCATATCCGTTTGTTGTTTGATTGCCGTTTTCATTCTTGTGTGATTCTGCTCCATTCTCATTTATACATAAACTTTGCAAAAGATGGCTGCAGCACCAGCCTTTTCACAATTACCGTTGTTGAGATTACAGTAACATTCGATCAAGGAGTTGAACAGGTGAAACAAACAACAGAGGAGGCTGTTTTTCATAACAGAGGTGTTCATGGAACTTGGTGTTGAGGGGTTTCAATAGAAAAAATCCTCCAACTTGCTTAGTCTTCATTTACATAAAACGAAGTACCTGCGTGTTCCGGGACGTAGCACACCATGTAGCAATGGTGACAGTATTTTAAATTGCTTTGTTGGTCATTTTGTTGATCCCCGTGGTTGGTAACACTTGTCAAAAGTAGACAGACTTGCAGGTAACTAAAAACTGCCACTACATGGAGCCTTGGCTAGGTGATGGCTGAAGGAAGGACTGACTCACCATAAAAATGTAAAATGGCCCGAGGAGTCACGACGGTGTTGGTGAACAACATGGTATGAAGTTCTCTGAGGCCTGCTCTACACATCTTCTTGGCTGCATCTTCATTTACCTTCTGCGCTCTCGACAACTCTAAGATTTGCAAGAGTGGACAATTCTTCACTGTACAGGATGAAAACAAACAACAAGTAGACGTTGAGTCGATTCTTCGTCCAAATGTTCCTCTATATTACGGAAAGGGATTCACTTAATTTTCAAAATGGAATGTTTGCTTAAATATTACATCTGAACTGTTCCATTTAGACATACAGACATACACAGCTTAGAAACAAAGGTGAGACATAGCTGATATCTCTGCGAGAAAAACGTCTACGTATACCTTGTCAAATTCTTGGCTTAAGTTATTAAACAATCACTAACAAATCACTAACAAAGCATTACTCAAATATTTAATCTGAACTCATGGTGCAGACTCACTTAAAGTGTGTGGTACATAGCCCCAAACTCTTAACTCTTGCAGTACTACAGCTCCAAAAGGTTGTTAGTGTTTTAAATCAACCAAACTGTTTTAATAGCAAAGCTTACAGTTGCTTTAAATGTCTTTCTTTCTTTTTTTTTTGTGATATTTTTGTCCTTCTGTCCCAGAGTTGGCTAACAGGTGCCAACTAGTATGTTATTATTTCCAGCATCATTATGAGGAATCAAGTAATAATCAGACCCGACAGCAGCCTCAGCTGACCTTCACCACTCTCTGGTAAAACATCAGATCGGTGAAATGTAGATGCCGATGAGTACCGATGTTCAACAACTTGAAAATAGATTGCACCTGGGGAGGTATTATTCAGTGAAGTATGATAGGAATTGAGAAAGGCCCCATGAAGACTATTCTCCATATGAAAAGGTAGAAAAACACCAGTAAAATTTTGCAATGACTTTCCAGTCATGATAAAAAGCACTCCAGAGCATCCTTGATAGCAAAAACATCAGATTGGACATCTGCCAATGTTGTGATAAAATCATCCACCATTGGATGCGCAGCAGTGAAAACCCCTAATCATTATCACTTTCCAATTTACTCCTGTATAAGTAAGCATTGTTTATCAAACAAAGAATAATAAAAACAGTGACATCAATAAGCTGTTTGTATTCCTCTTTGGCAGGTTTGCGCAGCTGGTTCCTGTGACCTATCAGCAACTTCATGAAAGTCAATAATCTACTGAAAGTCAGGGAATAAAAATCCTTTTTGAATGACCCCATATTTGGCTTGCTCAGTTACATCAAACACCAACTGGGGTGCAATCTCCACACGTAGGAGGTAAGCCACGTTTCATGGCTCTGGTTTTCACCTTCTTGCAAAGAAATTTGCCAACAATGCATCACTACCAATCATAAAGGCTAGACAGCTCAATTTGTAGAGGGCAGTATTTATATATTCTTGAGGCTGCTGACTCAATTCCTAGACTTAAATTTCTTTGCACGTTACTGTACTTTATTATAATCTATGCAATTATGGTCAGTTTTCACTTTATCAATTTATTCATGAGTCTGAGACATCGTTAATCTGAACATTGCAACATTTGAGTCATTTTTTTTTTTCTGCTTCAGTGCCTTACCAGATCCTACTTACACATTTCTCATTTCACAATGGTGTTGCCCACTCCCAAAAAAGACAGTTGCATTCTCTTTGGTCCATACCTCCTAATCTGTGGCAGAGGTGTGCACAGGATTCGATGTGTGTGGGGGCCAGATTTTGTGGAGTATGCATTTTTCCTTACTGACATGGGATAAGGGTTTAAGGGGAGGGGGTGTCCCCTTCCATTTTGCCTTTTCGCTTTGGAAAAATTTTATGGATGAAATAATACTGAGATGCAAAATTGTGCTATTTGTGACTAGTTTCACTATGAAAAATGGTAGAACGTATTCTAGTTTCACAAATTTTGTGTTCTGGAAAGTAGATCGTTCACCTCAGATTATGCAAATCACCCGGATTTTTCAATGAATAGCTGCGTAGGTGGGGGACGTTTGCGAATCAGTTCCTCTACTGTTAAGTCACTCAAAACTGCCCTTCATCATCACATTGCAGTTCATTTACTATGTAGGTCACTTTCTAATTCCTTTGTATGGAGGTTGAGCATTCACAATTGTTTATGTAGCTATTGAGGGAGGTTGGTTTTTTTCTGCTTGCATGTGTCATTTCTTATTCTTTTTCTTGCTGTGTTTGTTATTTTTAATTTGTCCTTTTGTTAGTTTATTTTCCCTCTTTTACTTACAGGAGTCTGTTCTTGGGATGCCTACAGTGATCCACAGGACATATCTGAAATTATATTAATTAACACTGATATTTGTAGCTTGTGAAGGAACCAACACATGCATAAATTATTATGTCCAATGGGAGTAATCATAACCCCCTATAAGCCTATTTCTTCTGGGCAGCTTTTCAAGACTTTCTTTCCCAAAACAACAAAACAGTTTGCAATGCCTTCCGATGTGTTCATGTTTTGCATAAATTTTAAGCTTGATAGTCACAGAGCAGTCTACAATGACAGCACCTTGCATAATCCTACCTATTGAAAGAAGTCCAGATCTGGTGAAGTTTTTCCCACTTATGCTTATCGCTTGCAACTGGTACCAGGTGCATCCGATAAAATCCAGGGTGCTGTTGGTCAGGTTTTGGCTCCCCTCTCTGTCCAAGCAACCAAGTAAAGAAAGGGAAAGAAGAAAAAGTCGACCATCAACTAAGCGCACTGCCAAGATGGACAAAATGTGAGCAATTCTTTGTTAATCACTGACAGAAACACAGCTGAAAAAATTAATTGATCAAATTCCAGTAGGGATGGCCTGTTTAGCGATGCTTTATTAAAAGATATCAATTTTTAAATTATATAAACAGATATGCAAATGACTACACCTCCTGCATTTCACATGTTTAAATAAGCTGAGTATCATTCACACAAAGGTCTTCAAAATAATTCCTTGCAACTTGCTGCCGCATATCCAAGCAATACTTGAACTGATATTCATACTCATATTCATACTCCCTATGATCACTATTTGGAAAGTTTTCTTGACAATTCTCCTAACACTCAAAGTGGTCACCACGATACGCTTGCACATTCAGCTATTTTTCACTCCCCCTTATTCACTTCAGCAATCGTGTCACATCCTTACAACCCTATGATCCCCTTACCCTCCCCTTCGTGGCCAAAAATGACCTGGCACTTAGATGTACACACTATGATGAAGTGACAATGCTCTGGGATGAAACTAGTTCAAAAGGCACTTAATTTTAATTCATTTTATTTAATTTTACAGAGTTTTATAGTGGGGGGAAAATATGAGATTATAAGCACATCCTTGGATGACACAACAAAAGAGTGGTCAGAACTGAGAACTAAAACTAGGTAGTAACAGATTTAGAAAACATTGTAACATATTAAACCAATTTTTCCTTCGCTGTTTTCATATCCATCGTCCAAAATCCTGAAATGAGCAATGACTCATAAAAGTACCACCCGAGGGACTGATCAACAATAAAGTCAAGAATTAAAACCAAGGTGTGGGACAATATATTTGTCCCAAGCAAAATCAGTAAATCTGATTTGATATCTTTTCTTGTAAATACATTCGGAGAGTCAAACTTTGGAAAACATGTTTCTGTGCCCCCCCCCCAATAAAATAAGTACATATATTTGGCCCAAAGATTATAACACTGACTGACACATGTGGAGATTTACCAAATGTAAACACTGGTCTAGATCCAAAGAAAAGTAAAAATTTTTTTTAAAAAATATTCATATGAAAATTTATGCATGTAATGTCAACACATATTCATACCTATCTGTATATGACTCGATTTCACATGAAATAAGTACGAATGCTTTGACCTGGGTGACCTCTTTGAAAGCTTTACTACTTCAGTTACTCTCCCTTCAGCAAATGTCAAGTCCAGGGTTTTTCCCCTCTGCATTTGCTGCAACAATGTTTGTATTAATCTGAACGAGGCATTCAAACACTCCAACCATGGCTAATACTGCCCTGGTATTTTCCCTCCGAACGAAATGGGACTATTGAAATCCGTACAGCTATTCAAACCTTCAATTACAGCTCTCCAAAATCCAGTCCTAGGTAATTCCCCCCCTCATGGAGGCAGACACCAAGTACATCATGTGACGACTTTATGGCAAGAGTGTGACCAGACGGATGTGTTGTGACTGAGGGTCACGGATTAATGTCGAAAGAATTTAAATCCATCTCTGTTTTGGAATCTGCTTGGGTCTGTCGTGTTTTCACAATTGGGCATTAGGGGAATTGTTTTAGGGGTCAAAAAATCGAAAACTGAGATTATTTTATGTACATTTTTAAGTTGAGCTATTCCTCTCTTAGCTTTTGATGTGAGATCAATGTCACTGACAGCTGTTTTGTGATATCAGCAAATGATATCATTATGAGCCTTTACACCTGATATTGTTTGTGAAATGACCTAAACTATATCATGTGTGCACCCAAGGGAAAAATGTTGTTGCTCAAATTTTATGAGCTGGATTTGATTTACATGAAACCAAGTGTCATTTCAGAATCAAGGTTAGACTAAGGTTGTACAATGTGACTACTCTACATAATCCATAGTTTAACACAATTTTACTCAGATGTGCTTTGGTGCCAACTTACCCCTATGATGTTGTGATATTGTCTGGCAATTAAGAGAAAAGTGCTCCTGATATTGTTTTTGAAAATTTCATATTGTAACAACACTAGTCACTGATAAAATCTGAAACAGACACACAGAAGTATAAAAATTCAAGATACTGACAGAACCTGACTTGTGCCTTTATTAGTGCTTTCTTTGGTAATCTGGGAATCCCCCTCCATTTGCCTGACATTTACTTCATGGTTACAGAAGTACCATCCAGTTCCTTCACAAAGTAACAACAACACTTCTTCAGGACATTTTTGGATGCTATCTGTCTTATCTGATAGGCAATAAAGTTTAATTCAATGGAACTGTGAAGTAATATGTATCTTGTTTAATTTGAAACAAAAATATCATGTCATAATTTGTCTATATATATATATGTATCTATATATATCTATCTATATCTATAAATATGTATATGATAACACTGAAAATAGCGATGAGTTCAAACTCATTGCTATAGACAGATAAACAACTTGTAGCAGAGTCAAAGGTACTCAGTTGCAAATTGAACTCTGATATTTAACATGGAAGACATAAGTTCATGTGAAAATTATTTAATTTTAGAGGTAAAGTGCTGATTGAGTACACTCTATTACCATTTGAATCAACTGATTCAGCATTGTTGACTCCACTACATGAAAACATTTTTTTTGTTTGAAATGCCTGCTGTGAAGGCCATGCAAAAGCTCTGTATTTTGCTATCACTGTGCTTAAACCATTTGAACTGGTGTGGAGGCAGGTACTGCCAGCTGTGTCCCTCCTTCATAGCCTCTGACAAAGTGACCATTACCAGTAATGGTAGGACATTTACTTGCCGTAATTGAGGTACGGATTGTAATAACAAATGGGCTGTGTACCTAATCTAGTGTGTTGTGTGTGGGGAAACAACATGTGGGCCAATCCAACAACATAAGGTTATGCATGAATGGTCATAAATCTGATTTTCAAAAGTTTGTTAACATGGATTCCTCTAATGTATATGTATGTGTGTGCATGGTGTAGAGGGCAGTAGAGTTTATATGACAACAAGATATGCAGTCTGCAAAAGGAAAAGGTGTGCTTCATTTAGGACTGCAGATAACACAGATGATAAATTTGGGACCACAAGATCAGGCTTTAAATGTAGCAGTTGACATGCAAAGTATGTATGTCATGTTAAATATTCAATAAACTGGAACACTGACAGACAACGAAACCTCCTCCACCGAATACCTTGATTTTTCATTTGTAAATCAAGCTACATCAGCTTACATTGCAAGTGCCTTGCAGTTGCCGATTTGGTTGCTACAAATCGCTCTGCTAATTCGGTTGCTACTAATCCTTCCACCAATTTGGTTGCTACTAACAGTTCTGCCAATGTGATTGCTATTAATAGGTCTGCCAAATGTGGTTGCTATTAATAGTTCTGCCAATTTGATTGCTATCAATATGTCTGCAAATTTGATTGCTATTAATAGTTCTGGCAAATTTGATTGCTGTTAATAGATTCTGGTATTGTTCCTTGTTGTAATTTAATGATGTTTCTTTGGTTCCTTCACATTCCTTTCAAATACTGTGCTACATTGACCTTCTGTCAAACAACTGCTGGCAGCATTCTTAAACCAGTGTTCAACACAAACACTCCAAGGCCAATTTTGTTTTTATAATGTTTAATATGATAGCATTCGCTGTCTGCCTTTGGTTCAGTTGCTTAAATGAAAGTAAGAATGTTTTTCAGACCTTTAGAGCAATGTGTATGTTACATTTAAAGCAAAAATTTGTAAAAAAAACTAAAGAAATAACAGCAGTCATTCTAGTTGATTTGACAGTCACTGGGTAGACAAAAATTTCACAACTTTGGCTGCCAAATAAACAGAAGAATACAGAATAACAGGAAAATATGGACATTTCTGTGTGGTTCTCTGTCATTTTCCGGATCAAAGAGGCAGGAATTTAAAGTTGTTCAAGCAAATGCTGTCAAAGATATGGAAAGCAAATACTTCTCAACAATCAATGAAAAGAAGGTGTATAAATTAATCAAAGTGGTTCGTACCTTTTAGTCTCTGGGACAATCTGGAGTGACGTTAGTTGCTTGCACCCTTTACCCAATGACCTCATGACCTCTGATTTTATTGCAAAGTCGTCCAACTTCAAACTTCTCAGATTAGGACAGTGTTGACCGAGTTTCACAAAACTCCTGCAAAGGGAAAAAAAGAAAGCAAAAGAAGTGAAAATCAACACCAAATGGTGTGGTTTAGATCTGAGAGTTGTACAGAGAATCGTCAGCATACATGAGTAATTACCTCATATGTGTAAATATCCTGCTATGATGACTGAACTTACAATTTCTATTGTTAAAGCTCTTGAATATTCATACTGCACCAGCCAATCATTTGACAGTTTAATGTTAGCTTGCAGGATTGTGCAAATGTGGGCCCTTCACACTACCAAATGTACCCAAACTAGTAAATGGAACTGAGTAAACAAAGTGGGCTTTGTGAAAACAGGAGAGAAAAAAGAGAAATACCATTTTCTTTTCAACAACATTCAATGTTTAACTGCAAAAGCACCTCAACTAAACAACTTCTTAATCCCATCCTTCTTTTGTCTTTCCATTTCTGTTTCACAACATCCAAGAAAACTGTTGTACATGAAAATAAAAGTCTTTCATATTTTTTGAATCATCTTTCTCCAAGAAAAAGTTACAAATCATACTACACAAAACCAAAGTTGAATGATTTTTGGGGAGGGGGTCAAGAAGTTGCTGAGGCTGCTCAATCCTCAATCGACTGTTGAGAGGTCAGTATCAATTCAGACCTGAGGTCCACACTCTCTGTGAGCATGGACACTTTGCAAGGCTTTCAAGATAAATACAAAGTTATCTTCAAAATATAACACTAACTTGAGCGTACACTGAATGACAGTGTTCTGTCTAGCATCTCTGAGGGTGCAGGAACATTTTTTCCATATTAGAGTAAAAGAGCAGCAAAAGCTTCATTAGGGTAGCTCTCAATATTTAAAATCAGGGTTCATTTTCAAAAAACTTTAAAAAACATTATCTTATCATCACATTTACCGGATTTACCGGAGCCCACCGGCATCAAATGTCGAAGGGGTCGTAAGAACTGGGGCAGACAGCCATCTCTGGCTTATGTAGAGCCCCCTTCTTTCCTGGAAAATAGGATCGATGATGTTTTTAAATCCGTTGACTGTTGTGGCAGTGACAGCCTCCCGTGGCAGATTGTTCCATTCAGTAATAACCCGCTGACTGAAAAAATACTTCCTAATGTCTAGTCTACAGTGGTGCTTCTAGACCTTAAGCTGATGACCTCTTGTTTTACTAACATCCGACAATTTAAAAAAAGTAGCCTGATTAACATTTTCCGGACCCTTAACGATTTTAAAAACTTCAGTCAAGTCGGCTCTTAGTCTACGCATTTCAAGAGAAATCAAACCAGTTCTTTCAAGCCTTCCTTCATAACTGAGAGCAGACAAATCTGGAATCAATTTTGTAGCACGACATTGTAGCTTTTCAATGTTATCAATATCTTTCTGTAGATAAGGGCGCCATGCCTGACAACAGTATTCCAGATGTGATCTAACAGGAGATTTATACAATTTCAGTATGTTACTACTACTTTTACAATCATACGTTCTATTAATAATACCAAGGACGTTGTTGGCAGAGCTCACAGCCTTAGCACACTGTCTACTAGGGCTCAAAGAGTTATCCATAATAACACCTAAATCCTTCTCATACTCAGTGGTTTCAACTTGAACACCACCAATAAAGTAACTAGCTTGAGCATTTGAATGACCGAGGTGAAGACACTTGCACTTCTGTGCATTAAATAGCATTTGCCAATCGCAAGACCATTTATACAATGTATCCAAGTCCTGTTGCAACTAAGTCACTTTACCCATGGAAAGAACATCATTAAAGACCTTAGTATCATCTGCAAACTTCAGTACTGAATTATTCAAACTGGCATCCAGATCATTAATATACAATATGAAAAGAATAGGACCCAACACAGATCCCTGCTGTACGCCACTAGTCACTGGAAGCCAATCGCAAAAATGACCACTTAATACAACTCTTTGCCACCTATTATCCAGCCTGTTTTCAATCCAGTCAGCCACTACTGAACCAATACCATGAGCTTTAACCTTTAAAATAAGCCCGCTTGTGAGGAACTTTGTCGAAGGCTTTACTGAAATCTAAATAGACAACATCTACAGGATAACCTTCATCAACCTTTCGAGTAACAACTTCTAGAAAGCAGAGAAGGTTGGTAAGACAAGACCTTTGTGACCTAAAACCATGCTGAGAATCAACTATCATGTCATTACCCTCCAGATGGCTAACAATACTTTCCTTCATAATTGATTCCATCACTTTACTGACCTGGGAAGTCAAGCTGACTGCGGTCTATAACTACTAGGTTGCTTCTTAGGACCTTTTTTATACAAAGGAGTCACATTTGCTAGCTTTCAGTCCATAGGAATCTGACTACATTGCAAACTCTTGCTAAAAATAATGCTTAAAGGCATGGAAATGACTTTAGCAAGATTTTGTAACACAACCGGATAGATACCATCAGCACCAGGTGCTTTGTCAGGACGTAGATTCTGCAACTTCCGGAAAACCACCTCCTGAGAAACATTTAGATCATTTAGTGCATGAGTTACACCACTGAAACCATTGACAACTGGAAGATTATTGACATCTTCCGTAGTGAAAACCAACGAAAAATACTCATTTAACAATCTGGCATTGACATTATCATCCTCAACTGGATGACCATTTTCATCGATCAAAGGACCCATTACATCCTTAGTCTTGACCTTACTACGAACATAGCGGTAGAAGGCTTTGGGATCATTCGCCACATTCTGAGCCAACTTACTTTCAAAATTGCGCTTCACTAACCTTACAATTCTAGTAGCAGAATCAAGCGCACTTTTGTACCTTACATGATCATGATAGCTACCAGTCTGCTTGTAAGTTATCCAAGCTCTCTTTTTCTTCTTCCTTGCTACTTCCACATTGAATGACCACCAAAGTGGCTTAAGATCCTTCCTTCTCTTTTTCCTTGGAGTATACTTTACGACAACCTCATTTAACTTACTCTTAAAAATATTCCACATACTTTCAACACTAACATCACTAAAACATTGAAACCAGTTGACCGAGATCAGTTCCTTTCTCATTCTCTTGTAATTAGCTCTTCCGTAGTCATAATAAAATTCTTTCCATTTCTTCCTTTCGACATTGCAAACCAGGTCGAAGGTTAAAAAGTTATGGTCACTACTTGCAAACTGCTCATGGCAAGCAAAGTGTAACATGAAAGCTTCAAATTCAGTACAAACATTTTGCAATGATAGTTCCTGGAAAAGATGAAATTTTTCTTTTTCATTTGCTGAAAACTCACAAATACCAGGTAGGCTAAAATTTTGTTGACAAAATGTCAAAATTGAAGTGCTGTGACAAAGGGACTTCAGTGCAGGGGATAAAAAAAAAAAAACAGGGTCTTTAGTACAGGGGCTATAGTAGGCCTACCGATGCTACAGCACAAGGACTACAGTACTGAGCTACAGCAGAGTGGCTATAGCATGGTTGTATGGTACAAATGTTTGTTGAGCTTTTGCAAACTTCCACAAAACTTCTACCGATCTCTGTCTGACATTACCATCTGAATATTTCCACACATGAAAGTTTTTCAACCTTTTCATCCTGTTGAATTGGTCAAATATTATCCAAAATCCTGGTAATGTGGCAAATCAGTTCATTGTTCTCCAGACCCTCTCTTTCATTGTTGACAAAGCAATGTTTACATCAGGTGTTACAGTACACACTCCCTGACTGGCTGTAAAAAGTGTAACTTGACAACAGAAAGGCAAAAATTTAGTGATTCCGTGCCGTTATTATACTTGAATGTCCAAATGCCGTCCTAAGATACTGTGCCCAAGAGAAACTTAGTGAGACACCCCATCTCAATTCAAGCACTGGTCTTTTCTGTATACAGCATACCATGTGATGAGGCAAAAACTGACTCATCACAACTACTTGAAAGTAATGAAAGCAGTAAGACAGTCTTTAACAACTGTATATTAGCCTTTTTCTAGTTCTAGTGTAAAAGTTTGAAATTGAAATTTCACATTATTGAAATTTCACATTATTCACAGTTTTTTCTCCAATGTCCTTCCAGGTTTGTAATTTATTGCCAAGAATTCTGCAGCCAGCACATTTTATACATTGATACTACTGTTACAAGTTGTATCTCAGAAGTCAGTTAATTACAGCTGCCTTTCCCTTGCTGGATATATCAAAAAAATAACTACTATCTGATCCAATCTTGGAATGAAAAATCTCTCATAGGAAATCCAAACCAGCATGACAAATCACTTCTCTCTGAATGTGCAGGTCAACTGTTACATAAAGATCCCTCTGGGATAACTAATACCTGTCTCAGTGGCCTCAGAGGTCAATGGTCACTTTTCAAGCTAAAAAAAATTCTCTCTGTGTGGAAGAAATTCTAAGTAAAGCAAAATCAAACATCAATTGCTTGTCTTTGGGGAATTTTGTACTTATATCTATCAAAACAGCCCAGTAAATAGTAATACATTCATAACAAAAGGATTACAAAGGTGTGTATTGCTTTTTGTTGGGCACGGCATTAAAAGTCACAGAATTCACAGTTATAAGCCCCAAAAATACTAACTGAATTTTACAAAACATTTCAAAGTATTGCTGGTCTGTGAATGCCAGAAACACCACATATTTGTTTACCCACAAGAAGAGAAAATAATAAAGTATCATCTGAGTTCGAACACTTTGCACTTCCTAGTGACCCAAATAACCTTCAATTTCCACCAAAACCAAACCCAACATAGGTCTTTATGTACTGCACCTTATCACCACTTGTTAAGTGCAGGGCTACTTCTTCCACCCTTGGAAAGTAGTGTGTTCACAAGCTTTTCACTGTACCACCTCTGATATCTCCATATGACCTTTGACCTTAAAAAAAAGCACCTCCACAATTTTATTTACTTGGAAGGAAGTACACACCCTCCAAATTTAAAGCTCATGCAACATGTGATTCCTGAGATACTGCAAGCATTGGTTGTCTACATTCTACTTACTGGTGATGACCTTTGACCTGCTCCAAAAACATTCCCAGCCGAGACTTTCATATGTCCTCCCCACACACCTACTTCAATATGTCTTGAAATTTCCTTAAAAAACTAGAGCTTTAACAAATGTTAACAAACTCTTTACATTATGGCCTCAAGTTCATGCAACACATACTACCTAAGATACTGCAAACATACTTTGTCTATGTACTGGCTGCTGGTGACCTCATATGACCACACCAAAAACAATCCCAGCCAAGATCTTTATATGTCCTACCCACACACCAATCTTCACCAATCTTGTACCTTCCCTTCAAAAACTAGAGTGATAATGAGATTGCTGTTAAACACACACACATATGCACACACATAACAGAACCAAAATCGCGGTCGCATAGATTCATTGGCTGCCTTCGGCAAGGAATCAACAATGCATTCTCAGACAGTTAATATGATTGGTTGAACAACATTAAAACAATGGGTTTCATTTTCTCACTCTTCTCTAAAGTGTGCAACTTCTCCGAGCAGCATCCTCCAGATTCGTCAGTACTTATGATTAAGAGGCTGTTCTATGATAAAGCTAGGTCCTCCCCTGAGGTGGATCACAAAGTAGAGTTTCAAAGTCTTCTTGACTGAATGTCCCATAGTCCTGTAGTATAGTGGCTACAGTACACTGACATTAGTATTGGAAGTACAGTACACTTACAGGTCCCAATTTCCCTCCAAAGTAGAAGTTGCTTTGCCCCCAAATATCGACCAGTTCGTTCCCTTGAACTAACTGATGTCAAATGCCATTGTGATAGATTTTCACTACAATTTTCATGATACCGGAAACAGTTTATATGACAGCAAGACTCTTACAAAGACATTGTGGGTAAGTTGTGGGGGGAAAAAAAGGAGAAAACTTGAAACTAGTATACCGCCACCATTCATGTGATTTTGCGCTCAACATCCTGGGCTAGTTGAACTTCAGTAATTTCATGCTGTGGTTAACTGAAGATATTTGTTTTGAACAATAATTTTACAATCTGACTTAAATAAACTTATGATTTTACTAATCAAGCAAAATGTTTGATTGAAATTTTGAATAAAAGATAAAAGATGAGAAAACACATGGACAAGGCAAATGAACACAAGAGCCTGTAATGTCACTCAAACCAGTCACAACCAAAATTAACATAGTATGCCAATGACACAAGATCTAATGACTCATTTGAATTTTTTTCCACCCACCATAATGCAACCACCAGGTACTGGGGGGCAAACTGGTCTACACTTGGGGGTGGGGAAGTGAACTGGTAGGTCTTCTGAGGCAAACAAACTGATAAGCAGTTTGGCACAAACTAGTAGTTTGGGGCTGAGCTGGTAATTTGGGGGCAACCCGGTAACTTGGGGGGGAACTAGTTGGGGGTGAACTTCCAAGGGGGAGAAACATCCGGTTACCTACAGTAATATACTGCAGGGGTCTTAGTACAGGGATATTACTGGAGCTATAATGTAGCAGCTACAAAGATGTGGCTATATTGCAGGGGCTACGTATTGGAGATATATTACAGGGACTATAGTGCAGAGGTTCCAGTACAGGCGCTACAGAACTGAGACTGTATCACAGGGGCTCTCCGACATGGGTTATAGTGCATGGGTTATAGTGCATGGGTTAAAGTGCAGGGATTATTGCACTGGTGTTACAGTAGAGGGACTAGGGTACAGTGGGTGGGGTACAGTAATCACAGATACGGGGTAATTGTGCCATGTATGCTTCTTGGTATTGTTGAGGTACATATGAGGACATAATCCATCACCTCATGCAATAGTCACAGGAGAAATCTGCATGCTTCAAAGTATCAAAATGTTGATTTTCCATCAAATGAAATTTTCAAGTTGTGATGAAGGTAAACAAAGGTGTAAGAGACTTGTTACAACGCAACCTACTCTTAATATCATTGATGAACAATTTGCAAAAAAAAAAAATCAAAAACCCAAAACATATCCCTGTGAGAATCAGGAAGCGGTATGCAAATTTGCAAACAGAAAAGAAAATAAGTAACGCTTTTTAGGGCTCAATGACAACTCATCAAAATGGCAAAGTGTGATGCACTCTTCAGCTGCGAGACATTTAAAATTCTGCTCACCAAGAGAGGAAATGATTAAACCTGAACACATACTTCACATCAAAACTGCATGGATGTCTTTTTAAGCATTACGTCTTTTCATTTTGGCCATGAAAATAACAAAGTTCTGTCTAAATTAATGTGAGCGATGAATATTAATACGTGGTACAGACAATCAAGTTGGGTTACGATGTGTTCAGCTATGTAAATGCCTTTGCGCCTTTAACACATGTTCTGTGGATTCTCTCCCATATCCAAAAGCAATACACAATGACCATAGACAAAAATGCACTGTATGTCAATTTCCATAACCTGAATTATTGAAGGAGCAACATCCATGTCATATTTTACTTTTATTTTTCATATATGTGTGCATGGTTGTTGCAATATGAGTGCTGGCTAATTTTCTGAACTGGCAGACGTGCTGCACCCTACCCCCTTTGGAATCTACACAATTTTTTAATGATTTATATTTTTTCAAGTCCCTCCCCTTTTTTCATAACTACTTTTTTTTATTTACCCACGTGGAGTGTTTATGTACTATTGACCAATGGTGTCATTCATTGATATGATACAGCACTGAAATCAACAAGAAATGCATTCTGACCATAAGTATGCACAGTGTTCCACAGGTGTGATACAGCACAAGTATTCATGTCTGCAGTCTCCATGGGTAGGCCTGTCCAAGACCTCGTGACCACTGCTGCGTTATTAGCCTGATCACAAGGAGGAAGTGTATGACTTGAATGAATTTCCTCATACATCATTTCAAAGTAATTCATGGACTTGCAGTGATGGCACTGGCGCTGTAAACATGCTACAGTGTGGGCTGTCACGAGCTTCCCCAGTGCGGTAGGCCACTGCGAGTGTGTTAATGCTATGAATAGGCCTGCAGGTGAATTTACTCCTACGTAACTTGTCCATGTATTATGATTTCGGTGGTGCATTTCGTAATTCGAGGATCATGATGCTCAATATCAGATTCACATGATTATGAATCCTGGTTAAATGATACGTTGTGTCTTGAAAGCTGTGACCTTTATTAGCACTGCTTTCTGAAGCTGATAGGTTTTAGTGAAGGTTGAAAACCAGCAAATTTTAGGCTCTGTGCCTGTCGGCAAGAACTAGTGCCAGTTATGCCCAACCGGCACTGACCGGTGTGGCATCTTCCTTTATATGTATGTCACAATTTATGGAGAACCTGTGTGAGTTAGGAAAATATATTACATTTTTTCATGATCAATTCTAGCATATAAACATGATAAAGACCATCAAATTCATTACGAAAAACAGAACGGGACTTTGCTTAAAGCCCTGTCACCCATTAGTGGATCAGTTTAATGTACAGCACCACCTATCTTTTGTTTCTATCCAGTAGCAAAATGAACGCTCCGTTTGAGAAATCAGGAATGTGCGCCTGCAGGAATGTATTTGCAAACTGACATGTCTCCCACACCAGACCTGACTTTATCAAAATCAATCTGCTAACGTCACCAACGGACACTGACGAAAACAAAGCGAAACAAGTATGAACAGATGAATGACAAAGAACTGCGGGACATACGCCAGTTAAAACTACCATGTAACAGACATAAACCAAACTGATTGCTTCGGTGGTCTCCATCACAATCTATTACAAGTATTGTGCATGCACAAAACTTCCCACCAGACTGGGCATTACCTTTCAGACATCGCCGGACATGCAATAGGCTTACCAGACATGCACCCAATGTTGAACGTTCATCCGGCGGACATGTTCAGATCTAAAAATCAAGATCCGTTACTTAAATGAACGGGCGATCCGTCAGTGGGTGACAGGAACTTACAAATGGAAGGCGTGCTTTCACATCTGAGTGAAACAAAAGGTAGGAAACAAATATTAGAAATTAGGACTAGTTTCTTACCTCCTACTCAAGATTTGCTTGCAGCCTGAAATTTTGACAACTACTAAATTATCGTGGGATGAAGCTAACAACGACTCCAGACCATCATCCAAACAGCCTCTGAGAAGAAAATGATTGAAAAATGATATGTGAAAGTGTGAGAATTAATTTAAAATTAACTTTCATCGAACATTGTCATCTGCGTTTCTGAAGTAAAGCTTGATTTTTATTTTGCAGCAGTGTTTTTCAATTTCAAACTAAGCTAACCCACTACAGGTGAAGTGTGGTCTCATACTGGCACTAGTTATGGCAGGACTCAACGTCCCATTCAGTAAAGTGAATGATTTGACACGATATATGAATATCAGTGTTTTCCACAGGGGCTTGAGGGGGATGGGTGGCCTGCCCCCCCAGTGAAAATTACTGCTCCCTGAAACAGTGACCCCCTAAAAAGAATCCAGAACTCCTTGTAAAAATTCCACTTGACAGAAAACAAAAACGACAATAGGCAACTGCTATTGTAAACACAGCAAGAAATCATCCCTAAGTGGAACCATTTTGTATCATTTAGCACTTCAGTTGGTAAAACTTTCTGGAGGTGAGGTTGTGAGCCCCCTCGCTTCAAACTACTACTTGACAATTGCTTTGCTATTGCCTATGTGCCCCACACATGGTCTCCCAACTCTCTTGACAATCTGGAGAGAAAACTGAATATGTATACATATGGCAAAATAAAACCCTTTTGATAACTTTAGCATCAGAGGTACCATGTTTGTGAACAATAACATCAAAACAATTCTTTCTCTCACTAAAAAAATCATTTACATAGTGCCTACAGATGGTAAAGATGTAGCATTTCAGTATTGCATTTACTGCATTAACCAAGCTAAGTATTGTAAATTAAATGTGCAGTCCCATTTGCTCATTCAGTACGCCAACACATCAATTAACCATAAAATATCACACGTATCACACATCTGTCATGAATATTCATCAAACCAAGTCCCGATGTGGAAGGGTTTATAATTTGAAACATTCAACTTACACTGTGAGATCCAAAGACACAAAAAAGTTTTTCTAGGCTTTACAAAACAGGTATGTAATATAAAATATGGCTCCTTGATACTGACTTACTTCCATTGAGTTATCATGACCCTAGCTGCTTACTGTGAAATAACCACATCAGACAAGATACAAATATATTATTCTAAAAAACAGGCATCACCACATTCCTGCCACCTACAAACACCACATGACACTGACTGGATACATAACTGCACCACTGGTTGCAATGGGTGGGACTGTAGCACCTCTTGGGAGACCCACTAGCAACCACATTGAACATTCATGAGAAAAAAGTACAAAGACAACAAGTTCCTTCCACTCATTAAAATGAATTGACATAACAATGACCTACAATACTCACTTCCATATTGAGTCACCACATATTTTAATACTAGTGATGAAAAATTAGAAAATGACATATTTCAGATCTATTTGGAAGCACAAAACACATGAATATGCAACAAACATCGATAGATACAAATCAACATCTGGCATTATCTTATTAATATCAAAACCATGTCATTAATCTAAACACATCTCTGGCAACATCTCATTAATGTCGATGATGTAACCATCAATTATTTTGCCTGTGACTACACAATGACTATCATGAATATCATTCCACTTACCGCTATAGTAATAACTAGAACAGAACGGAAACACTACTGCATAGATGCAGAAACACACACAAAGGCGTATAAAACACAGGCTGAGTTGCTTATGAGCTATGGCAACACAGAGAACATGATGCCACAGTGAGAATGGAAGCTTCACTCATTAAGATGCCATTTTCATCCTGTTTCTATCTTGTTTATTACTGACTAATAATACCATCCTGTCTTCACCTGGTTCTTTTCTGGTAGGCCTCTTTTGCTTCTCCTGGCATCCTCCTTGAGGATGGTTTTATCCTCGAGAGTTTCAAGACTCGCAACTCTGAACACCAGGAGGAGACTGTCTTCAAAAACTATTGAAAACAAGACAAAAGAATGGTATCATCAAAAGGGTACTGTCATTCCCATTGTCTAAAACAGAAATCATCAAGAACACAGTGATGGCCGGCCGGGGTGCACTGTTTTTGCAAGAAGTGCACATCACTGCTGCTTTTATCAGTCGCAGATATTTTTGAGTGAGGTGTACATCTTATCAAAGGGAGGACACTGCATTGAGATATGATCCACAGGATGTTCAAATTGATGGCTGATAACCCAACAAGAGAGCTGACAAACTTCTTGTACATGCACCAGAATGCTCTTCGAACTTTTTTCACATTTGAAATTTTAAAGATCGCAAGATCTTCACAATTTCAGATTCCTTAATACCACACAATGGCCTTGAAATTAATCTTTAGCAACTATATTGTTGTACCCATTGTCATATGTACACATATGTACTTTTATGTCCATCGGTCAAAGTTCAGTGAGGAAGGTAGGTTAAAAAATAGAAATATATTTATACAGGCTTTTAGAGTTGATACAGTTTATTTTGTGACAAGTTTGAAGGAAACCATTACATGCCAATGGACCTAAAATAAACTCATTAGTCATGCATCTATTCCTACAGATACTGAAAATGTGAGAGATTGTAGTTTTCATGGACAGTGGTTGCCTATGGTTACTACCTTATAATGGTGAACTGTGACTGGTCACAGATATGCAATGAGTGATTTTAATTATTACCCTACCATTGTGTCAGATAGTCAGAATCTCTTGGTTTGTATCAGCAACATATGACTAACGCTGAACAGGCGTGACAAAATATCATGAATTTTGTGAATCAGCTCAGTGAGTCCCTTTAAGGTGAAACTTGGGGGATATGTTGGGCAGATCATGAGAATAAGGAATTGAGTCCTGGGGACCATAGTGAAATGGAGGACACCCTCAGTATTGTAAATGTTCCTTTTGACTTCCAAAATAGCTTTCAAGTTTGAGTGTCTTTCCTGTCCAGAATATGTTGCTAATTCACTAAGCCTCCATGTACTTATGTTGCACCTTCTCCACATTAAAATAAACAGATCACTTTGGGTTATACACCTGTGTTCCAAATTAGAGCATACTGGGCCATCTTGGTTGATACTGTACATCCCTGTTCCAAATATCATAACATTGGGTAACTTTTAGTGGTTCACCTCTGCTAAAAATCATACTGGGCAATGACTTTGGTTACTACATCCCTGTACCAAAATTTGTCATAGTAGGTCACTTCACTCCTGCACCAAAATCTATCTCACTATGTCACATTTGGATGCTTTAGAAACCCACTGCGTCAAATTAAATCATGTTGGGTCACTTTGGGTGGAACACACTTCTTCCAGACTTCTATAGTGTTGGGCCACTTTGCTCATACATCATGTCCACATTACATCATGTTGGGCCAAACTGACCCCTACTCCAAAAACCATAACGTTGGGCAGAAGCTTTGGGTAGCACACCCCTGTTCTACATCACACAATATTGTGCCACTTTTGGTGGAACACTCTTGCTCCAAACTCAATCATGTTGCACAATGTACTGTGGCTGGTAACATCCCTCCTCCAAATTACACATTGTCGATCACTTTGGCAGGTACATCTCTGCTTCAAATATCTTGACATGGAGATACTTCGGGTGTGCACTCCGAATTACACGGTATTGGGCAAATGTGGGTGACACTGGTGGCAGCGTGGCTTGGAAACACATACATTGGCCACCTTTACATAAATGCTTTTCAGAAACACGGTTACTGAGTAACTTCCAGCATCCCTCTTCCTCCACCCCCCTCTCCCCCTCCAGGTCACTGTCAAAAGATCCTCATGAAGAAATAACTGTGCAATATTCCTGAGAAAAATGTTAATTGGTTTAATTACATCACATTTTTATGGAGACTAACTTTTGATGATATCCTGCGATTATCCAAGTCAAGGTGGTGCCAAAGGGAGGGATGTCGAACAAGATTCTTCCACTCCTTGCAGACGAGGGAACAGTTCAACTTGGACTGAATATCCAGAAATGCCAAGATGTACCGTAGAATGAGCTGCCGTTGTGATACTGGAATGTCACTGAGGTAACAATGCCCTTCAGATAAAAACAAACAACAAAAAAAAGGTAAAATGTTTCATTTCAACAATCTGAGAACCTTTTTCACAAGTGAGCAAACACTCTCAAAATTCTGTTTCCAACTTATGTTATTCCACTAAAGGTGACTACATCTGACAGAGATTATAAAAGTTAGACATGAAATGGAAACAAGCTTGATTTAATGTCAATCACCCTCCTCCATAGCTCTTATTTTGCACTGGCCAGTGCTGTTTTACAATATCTGAATAAAAATTAAAATTAAACATACTTGAAGAGAATAAAATGTTTTCTGTTGGTGATAAAAAATTTGAAAATCAGAAAAAAAAAGACACACACACACACACACACACAAATTTTCTTCAACTAGTGTCCAGTGCATGTGGGAAACAGGTTAAGGGAGGGTGTACGTAAATGAGTTCACCATTTCGTAACTATACAAGAGCTCAAGCAGGTCTTTGAATTTATAGCATCATGAGCCAATCTAGTGGGGGAGGGGGGAACAGATAGCTCCTGATCAACCCTGGGTTACTGCCTTCAAAATCTAGTCTCCATGACTACAATTAAACATGCCTGGCAACTTAAGTCATTATAATTGTGTTTCTCTGAATTTTGGTTGCCACTCAGTGATTCCATAAATGATTTTGCTCCCAAGTTGAAAGATTCATCCAGTGATCCCCACTCAACATATATCAAACAAAAAAAAGTTGACATTGGTATCCTAAGTATCTTGCATTTACTTGTCTGCTTGGAAGCACTTTTATGACAGATAGATTAATAGCTATTGATTATTTTCAGATTAATAACTACTGACCTTCGTCTGAACATGCAGAATGCTAATGTAGTCACTTCATGTACATCTAATGATTGGTGAATTTTCTAAGCCTTTGAAAATGAGAACACCATATTTGGTGAATCTGAGAGAGGTCTAACATTGGCCACCAGACTACCAGAGTCATCAGAATGTGGTTGCAGATGAGATTCTGGGAGACAAAATTATCCAGGATCGATACTAGCGTGAAAACAGGTTTTACTTTATTACACTAGCAATTGCCATCGGGATTTGTGAAATACATCTTACAAAACTTTTTGCACTTTCTTTCTACAAATCGAGTAGGAGCCTACTTTTTACCTATATACCTCTCCCTAACTTTGAAGCAGGAATGTTGTTGGTTGAAGGCCATCAGTGTCTACCTGCAGAGTCCAGGCAAACATTGATGACCTTTGACCAAACAACATTCCATGTTCAAGCCAGAGGGGAAGCATAAAAGACATACTCATGAATATTATCTTGTTGGTCACAACATAAGGAAAATTAGAAAATAACCTTTTTTTCCCTCTCTACTGGGGCACTCTCTAAAAGAATTTGTCATTGGCATGTCATTTTTTACCACAAATCTGTTTAATACATATGCTGCTACTCGATTTGGAGAGAGAACAAGATGTATTTCATGAGATGCTTCTTTAAACATCATGAACAATATTACATACCAGAGATTTCATTTTCAGAGGTCAGGTCTGACAGAGATGACACTGAAATGGTACTGGTGTCTTCAGTGCTAAAGGAATGAGTCATCTCTGACCTTGGTGTTCGAAAACTTCCCTGTGATTGACAGAGAGAAGAAAATGTCAGCAAATGATCCCTCAGTTTATTAAGGAGTACATTTTTCAAACATGTTTCAACATTTTGGTACTGTTCAACATTTATAACCCTGGGAGGTACAGAAGGAGCATTAATGGTTTAAAAGTACACATTGTAATGATTCAAGCTTGTACGGAACCTTTCCAGGACTACCATTTCATGTCATCAAATGGGCAAATTTATGAAAAAGTTTATATTTAACCACCAACTGCATAACTGTTGCTACCACGGTACTGAAATGATAAAATCAGAGTACATCAATAGTAATGAGACCTGGTCAGGCAGTGAGAGGAAATTAACACAAAATTAAACATGAAAACAAAGGATCATTTGGAAGACTGCAGTGTTGTTCTGATGAGGCACTGATGAGGTTCTGATGAGGTACTGTACTGTCAGTATGAGCAGCAGCAGCTAGTGAAAAACTGGCATCCTGTACAGAAGTTGTGTACTAACATTACAACATTTGCCAGCAAGCAGTAGATTATTGGACTGCATTGGTATTGCCAGCTCCCTTTATCTCTGATGCTTCATCTTCAAGCTCACTTCATGAAACTTCTTTTTTTTTTTCATTTTTTCTGTCCTTGATGACAGAAATGAGGCATATTTGCTGAGTGAGTAATAACAACGCAAACCAAGGATGCACTGTTTCGGTGGTAATGTTCTGCGTAAAGCATCAACGTAGACTTTGTCAATGTGTGTATAGACTTTCTAGCCATCCAGTAAACTTTAATGACAAGGTGCCATAACCATACGTGCACGAACCCTATAAACTGTGGACCACACTTAACCTTCGATATTTCAGTGAAATAAACTGATGTAAGAGAGAGATTCCCAAAATGACACAGGTTAAAGAAACAGCAGACTTTTGGTACAATTTCCAATGTGATATAGCAACATACTTTGAGAAAATGCTCTTCCAAGGTGAGAGCTTTGCACCTTCACAATTTTGCTGACTGACCTGAAATGACAGCTGTACTTCACCAAGACAAATTGTAAAGGTGCTTTCACACCGTGAGCAAAGCAAAGCATTTCTTAAACATCTTTTTTTAAAACCATAGGAAAATGCTTGATGATTTCACACCGTGTGTGAGGAAGGCAAAGAGCGTGCATGAGCAGTTTGCAAGTGTCCCACTTATATGGTGATGACCCACTTAATTTCCTTGAGAAGACGGGCAACATGCTTCATGCAAATATGTGCATTTACTATTGCTGTGTTGCAATCTGAAAAACTAAAATCAAACACTCCATTCACTTGCTTGTATTCACTGGTAAATGAACAGCCAGTATGTGTGTGACCACTCGGGCATCGGACGCTCGACAGGCCAACGCAAGGAATGCTTTCGCTGTGAAAGCATCTTTATACCTCAAGTTAATCAAAAAAGGTAGGTACCGCACATAAGATTTGATGAGGCATTTCTTCTTGACAAACCTGTACATATACAATGTTTACAAAGGTTCGTCAGTGCTGGCCTGTGGAATTCAAAGAAACAATCATAGCCTGTGGTACAGTATATCAATAGTTTGATGTAAGACTAACAGAAACTCCTCTACACCTGCTGCAGATCTAAAATGGCTGTCAGTCAAAATGAGAAACATCTACATGTTTTGTTTTCTTGTTTTTTATTGTTGCTCCTTTTGCAGTTGCTCTTACATGACTACATCATTTTTTTTGTAATGTTTCCAAGGTGATTTCCCTCACAAGCTTTTGCAACCTTTCTGTAATCACTCCCCAGTTTCTTCTTGTTGTAACAACTGCTTATGCTGTTATAAATTGTGTGTACCTATTCCAGTTGTTGAAAGGGTGTATGAAACTGATACTACACTTCAGTACCGTAGCACAATCTTCAGCATGCTATTTTATGCTCTAATTCAAAGAAAGAAAGGTTTCACCAAATGGCTGTGCAGTATGTTTTATCTTCCTTTTTGAGATATTTGTCCGTAAGGATTTCTTATATTCTGATTCACGGGGAATATAGTCAGTTGATTTGATATGTGCATATGGACCGGACAGGAAGTAGGGACAGGGTAATGCATTGTTCAACATCTTCATACATTTTGCTGAAGTTTTCCTGTTGTCTGGTTTACCGTTAACCTGTTCAACTTCTACACTCCTGCCAAAACATGTTATGCCATGGCATTTCCTTGAGCATGTGCAAAGCACCTACTGGTAACCATGAAATGAAATAAATGCATTACATAAACATACTTTGCAGTTGTCATTTAAAGTGGAGTCAGTCTGCAGAAAGTGCTTCTGATACAGCAAAATGTGGTTGGTGGAGGGTGGGGGAGGTATTTGCAAATGACCAACTTACAACTAGTTCGCTTTGCGTAATTCAATAGTACTGTGACATGACATATAACCTTCGACAATGCCCAATAAAGTTGAAGGCCAATCCAAATCTAGACTGACATCATCTTCTTTTACTATAAAATACAGCAAAATAGCGCTGGAGTAGTAGGAGTTTACAAGCTTCATATCAAATGCTATCTTGTCAATCGTTATCTTTATTGAGTATTTCTTGATGATTCATTATTCTCAACAAAGCCCTTAAAAGATGTATTTTTATCCTGCCTCACCTACCTCCTTCTGCAGTAGACATACTACTTGCTCTTCCGGGAATGTTGTGAACTATATAGACTAGGAATCACCAACGTGGACAAAAGTGCACATGCATACACAATCACCGCTACCTCGGTTACATGCAAAAACTAACAGCAACAACAACAATATACAAGTGCACTCACCACGTTGGTATCTTCTTCTTTCCTGGATAATTCCTGTTGAAACATCAACCTCTCTAGATGAGCAGACGCACTGCCTCTCAGCGAATTCAATCTTGACAAATTACTAACGCTCTCTTTCCTTTCACTTCTGTGACTCGGTTTGGCCTGGGGGCTTTGCACGGATTCCATCGCCATCGCAAAGGGGTGCCTTCTGCTACCAGCCGGCCCCAGAGGGTACCTTTCCCCATTTTCTGACACATGAAGGTGGAGGGGACTATTCTTGAAAGACAGAGGAGAGCTGCTCGTTTCCCCGGTGGATGACGCCCGAGGTCTGCGGTTCTTATCCCTTTGCTTGATCTGATTCAAAGTTTTCATCAGGTCTACCGATGGGCTTCTCCGTTGCTTCCTTTGCTCATGCAGAGGTGTCACTGTTGCTTTGACAGGATCACTGGAAAAATCCCTGAGATGCCAAAGAAACCACAAAATGTTAAAGTTACATTCATTGAAACAATACATTGGACTCTCTTCCAAATTAATTCTTTCAAATGGTGGTGACATCAAACTTCTTCTAAGTCCAATTTACTTGTTTCATGTAGCAATATTACTATGGGTTACTGAGTACGATCAACCCTTTCACTGTACCTTTACATCCATAACTATTAGTCAACTTTAGCACAGTAATTACTGGTGAGAAAGTGCAAGAGACAGACCTGTAAGTGAGGAGGGGGGGGGGGGGGAAGTTCACAGTCCATAAAAAAAAGTTTTCACACTTATGCCACCACATTTTTTCTCTGCCATAATGTCTGTTTAGCGACACAACAAACTAAAACAAAACATCATAACAATTTACCCACACCATGTTTATTTTCAGTCAAAATGGAGACTGAAATATTTTTAAAACTGCAGCAATTACATCCACTGAGTAAAACCTTTCCACGTTCCATGCTTTATTTCCAGTTCTTAGTCTCTGTTTGAGTGGATTGAGTTAAAACAAAATATTGTGCTTTTTTTTACAGCAAAAAAATCATATTTTGAAAGTCACTATTTATCCATACAGAATGAAAGACTCTGAATGAAAGGCAGGGTGAATGAAAGTCAGGGTGGCAGCTTTCTCCAGAAGAAATAAATTTCTCTCAGACAGAAATTGAGTTTAATAGTTGTTGCTCAAGACTAATTTGCCCACCCAAACTTCCAACATTCAAATGATTCATCTTCTTTAACTCATCTTACGCACACTGTTTTGAGGAGATGATGCTATTGTTGATTGTTATTGGTGGGACTGGTTCAATGATGATCATAGCTGTTTTCTTTGTATGCCATGTTTTGTGTATTTTAAGTGCAGTATTTCCCTATTAAGTGAATCATGCAGTGTTATGGTAACAGGATAAATGCAGTCAAAGAAGTCATATTTGACTTCCTATAGGCTTTCAGATTCTTTCACTTCATGCAAGGGTACTCTCTAACACGGACAAGGTATTTTTTAACATAAACTGCAATGATGTTCCTATTTCCAGTGGATTTAATGCAATTGCAATGTTAACATGCATAAGACACTGCCACACTTTAGACAGCAAAACAACACAGACATTCAGGGTAGAAAGTCACTCGAAAAACAATGTAACAGAAACTAGACACAATAATGATTTAATGATTTTAGAGGTAAGGTCTGATGCATTGACTACAATGAAACATTCATCACATTGTTAGATCGCAAATTAGTGAAGTATGATGTGATACATGTAGCTATCAAGGTGCAAAAGCTTTCAGAACAAGGAAATGGTAAACGCACCATCTGCATGCTAACAGACAATATCTAAATTACAGGAACACATTCAAACATCAACACATTATTGTTACTGTAGGCAAAAGGCTGCAACCACCCACTACGATAGGATTGACCAAAACTACGGCCTGACCTTGATTCTCAGATTCTGCAAAGGATATGCAAGTGATGAATGGAAAACAGAATCCACCTTCAAGTATTATTGATTCAAATGGCAGAGAGCTTATGTAATCATTGGGCGTTGACTTGTACTTTTATGGAAACTAGAGGAACAGTTTGTAAGTCTACTATGGTCATCAATAGGAAACATAAATTGACACTTACGATGTACAGTATTAACTATTAAGGAGTGGTACAAGTAGCAGCTAATACTGCACCTCAACGGGTAATTGTCGAAATTGACGCCATACTGTGTAAGGTAAATGTTCCTTCAAACTGACAAGAGCATACAGTACTTGGGCACAATTTATTGCGTTAGCATAACGTCCAATATTCATTTTCAAATTACTTAAGCCACCATCTTAGAACTCTACTGATGCAGCTACAAAGATTCGAATGCTCTGCTCTTCATGCTGGTTAACTTCAAGACATTTCACATGCTAGAAAGTTTGACCAACCTTTCTACATACAAATATGTACATTCTGGAAGAAACTAAAACTTTGTGCTCATCTATATTTAGTATCATGTTATTGAGTGGGTGCTCTCTAGAAGATTTCTGGGTGACAAGTTCTAGCAAGTGGTTTTGTATATACCATCATCAATTGAGAGATTTTGAAGAATGCTCCCACCGATCTCAGAAGATATTGCCACCAGTTCCCTGTATGTAGTGACTGTGTAATTTTGCCTATGCAATAAGTCAACAGTGACAGTCATATTCACCACGGAAGTCAGCCTATAGCCTACACTTGTGTGCATTCCTACTCTTATCATTCCTATAATCTGGAACACTGTTTATTGATCACCTCAATCTCTGAGGCACGAGTTACGGTTAGCGGACGTTAATAGCCAGTTGCATTCTACACCAATGTTGTATCCAGCCATTCCAGCACTGTGTTTGCCTACCGTGGTTGCCTAGGACTCCATGTACTTGAGATACAAGCTGTATTACCTATTACCACTACTAAGTATTACCCTAATAGTTAAGTCTAATTGTTAGTTAAGCCCTAATTAATTGAACACCATATCACTGTAGCATAATCAAACTTGAACATTGCAATCTGAAGCTTAAGTCCCAACAAGTACTTATATTCTAAATGAAACTTAAAGCAACACTCTTGTTTCATCTGTCCTCTGCTAAGGTACATGTTTATTGGCATTCTTTTTTGTCGCCACTCCATGACAATTGCTTTTTATTTGTTGTTGCATTCTCTCTCTTTTTTATTTAAAAAGAAAAATGCAAAGTTAGCTACAAATAATACTTCTTCTGATTCACTGTTATGCATTGTGGTATTCGGGAGGTAACATGAACAATTAGCAACCAGATGCAATATTAAGCGGAAACAAACAGACTATCACCTTAAATGACTCCTTGATGAGATGGGATACCCTAATGTACTACGTAGACTTTCTGTTGTCTCTTCTGCCATCACCGTTCTTGTGATGAGGTTATCCATGTAACCTTCCAGTTTAGCTCTGGCAATTGACTGCTTCTCTGCTGCCTCTTTCAAAAATGTATTCAGATCAGAAATTACCCTAAATGATTCAAAAGAGAAGTAAAAGAAGGAAGAAAGGAAGAAAGAAAAAAAAAGAAGTCAAAGCAGGATTGCTTTACTTTAAACATGTTACCATATCTGAAGTGCGAATGATGTTAACACAATATGGAGGGGTTTAAATGTGGACCGACACCATACACCAAACACTGTAGTGTTTCAGTGGCCACTCTGTAAAATTTCACCTTAATCCCGAGCTGCCTTTATTTACCACATGTGGTAAAAAGCAGATATTGCATAAATTTTAATTTAATGATTTGAATGGTAGGGATGTACTTTTTTTCTGCTGTGTTGTTCTGTCTAAGGAAACTGTGGGTTTCTAGAGTTGAGATATGGGTACAGAGGCAGTCTTCTCAGATGACAACAGCTCTCATCCACAGGACACTGTTACTGTGAAAGTTGGGATTGTCAGGTGATTATATTGTATAAAAAGTATGGTATGACATCACCTGTGCTGCTTAAGGACATGATCTTGAACTGATTTGACATTCAATAACAGCTGAGCTGCTTCCACAAATCATGTTATACCTTAAAGCCCACTGTCTCTTTCTGCATTGTGTATTTATATACCATTTTTAGAACCCTACAACAATGATATTGTTTCATAGTTAATTTAAATATAGTCGACCAATACGTTGCACTTGTAACTTACATTTCTCGGTCTTCTAGCTTCTCCATCTCTTTTTTCAGCTTGAGGGTCAGTTCGGCAACCTGTTCTTTCTTCTCCCTAAGACTTCTTTCAAGTCTGACAATGTCTTGTTGGTGGATTTTGCAGCTGCATGTAGTGGCACCTTCACCTGCACTATCTTCCGATGGAACCACAAATTTACCCTCTGTTCTTGATGGACTAAGTACATGGGATCCATTTTGTATCCTCTGAAACTGTTGGTTGGTTCCAACATTGCTGGTGGGATCCTTCCAAGGTGACCCAGATGTAAATGTCTTTGATAAGGTGCTCAGTGCTTTCCTTTGAGACAATAGGTTTTGGTTGTGGAGACGTCTGGCATTGTTCAGTTGCAGAAACAACTCCTCAGCCTCCGGTGTGAATCCAGTGGGCCTATCTGTAACTGCACTTGAATTGAGAGTGGATTCTGCCTGTAATGTTATCTGAAGCTCAAGTGTGGAATGGTCGGTGAATAAGTGTGACCTGAGCTTTGCTTTGCTCAATTCAATGTGACACACAGGACAAATCATTGTGTCTCAAACAGGGCATGTCTTCTCTGTGCAAGATGGCAAGATGGCTTCCTAAGTATCATATGCAGTAATTATTGTTCCCATCATATCTTGCTCTGATAGTAACCTAAAGCAATAAAGCAAAATGAGAATGAAAGGAATCATGAACTGCCTTATCTGTTGATGAATGTATCAAAATGTGTCGTGTGTGTGGGTGTGCATGTATATATATATATGTATATATATATATATAAACGGTAAAAGAGGTATCACACCATAGCACAAAGTATAAAAGCAAAACAAGTTAGGTGCAGAACTAAATATATGTATATATTGTTGCTACCAGTCTCAACTCTCATGCATTTCAATGAGCTTGGTGCTCACATATAACACAAGTTATACTGTAGGACATAGCCTTATTAGTGGTGTATCCTGGATTTGGGGTTAAGTTTAGCACTGGCATACAGCAGACAGTGTCCCCACAGGAGACACTGTCGAAAAATAAAAGAGAGCAAAAAAAAAAACAGTGACAGGAGGAGGAAGAAGGATGAAAAGTTAATTCATGAGGTGGAGTGTGAAGGTTAGGGGGAGGTTACTTGTTAAATACTGACTTCACAAGTGTGATCTTGTTATGATATTCAAAACTTAGACAAAAGCAGCTTCTTGAAAGTTTCCCTTCATAATAAATATATGTGACTTGTATAATGCATTATGAAGCAATGGACTTGAAAATGAATGAAAGATGGCAAAGGCTCAATACCCAGACCTACACAAACTGGAATTCACTTTTTTCTCTAGTCCTCACGTTTCTTGATGAATCTCAGGGACTCTCTTTTCCACCCACTTATTTGTGTTCTGTTTAATAATTACTGTAAGTATGTCGTAAGTGGATATGATGTACTGACACAAAACTCCTCATATTGCCAGTTGGAGAACTATTTCAGCATGTGGGTGTAGGGAGCAAAATGTTTTGCATCTAAACCCTGTGGGAAAGCTAAAAATTTCAACACTGCCATCCCTTATACCCCTTCCACAGGACATTGATAAAAAATGGGGATGACGAGCACTTCGAATTTGCACCCTAACACCAAAAACCTGGCTACGCCCCTGCATGAGGGTTAGTGAGCTACTGTATTGTGACACTGAATTAAAGATGGTAGGGATTCTAAATTAGTAACCTATACTGTGGATTCTAAATTAGTACCAAAATGGAATATAGTAATAGGCCTGCCACATACATGTACAGTAAGTTAGGCGTACAACAGTGCAGAACTTTCACCTGCTTTTCACTTTGGACTTAAAATTATTTAAGAAGCCAAGACAACAGGATATTTGCTGTAAGTTAATAATGATAGTGTCACTGCATAATGGTAGCCTGATGATTTCCCAGCATAGCTTTGGCATGTGGGGTTTTCTGCAATTACTCTAAAATAAGATACTGGCATGGGGTTTGAAATGTCTGCAGTGAAAAATTATTCTCTTTAAAAGCCCATTCACTTGACAGTAGGGATTCAGCACATGTCCTTTCAAGTGATACTGTCTATTCATTATACGTCATGGCGTGAACGGACATGATCTGTTCGGTTACTTTTCATAGACCATAGACTTGACTGCGAGTGATACTAACTTAAACTAGGCCTGCTGTAGCATGGATGTATAAAATTTCACACATCTAACATAAAAAACCTTGGAATTTCTAGCTGTTGTGAATTCAAAATCCCTACAAATCACATATCTGGTTTTCGATAGTCTAAAATTCAATGTTACGAGTAATTTGATCCAATGTGATATGGATTGTACCTCGAAATTTTTAACCAACATTTACTTAAGTTAACGATATGATTTAAACCTGCCAAACTTCACACATCTTACTAACGTTAGCATGATAATCATTACATGAAGAGTGTCCTTGTAAACAAATCCTGTGCCTAAACCTACCAAACAAACCTGTGAACAAGCTAGCAACAAAAAAGGTCAGGTAAGCTTCCATTGAAGAGTAAAAATCATGATTTGAAAACTTTTGTAACATTCGGCGGAGACTGCAAATAGGATGTTCTAGGCCTGTCTCACTTATGCAAATGCAGTATTGTAAGTTGACGAACCAGGCAAGGGCGATTTAATAAACAGTGTCTCAGCTTTCTTTTCAGTCATTTCAAGGCATTGTAGTAAAAAAATTGTCTAGCTACTTAGGTCATCGAATTTCTATTCTTGAGTGCAATAAGTTACCACATCTGATATTTTTTAGTAAAGGGGTTGGTAAGCCTATAGAACCATGGCGTATAGCATTTATGCCTTACCTGATACCCTAACTTAAGGCTGAAGACCTAACTAAGCTAAGATTAGTCAGTGTCGCTGAACAGGTTATCAAGAGTAAATGACTATGATTGCCTATGAACAACTGTCATAGGTAAGTTACTGTACATATCGACAGGCAAGGAAGTCTATTAAAGTGTCTATAATGTAGTATCCAATAGTGGCAATAATGACTAATGTTAGCAAAGTGTCTACATCTAGCTAAATTTTGAACAAAAATATTTTTTTCCCTTGATCATAAAACTGCAGACTTACAATGGGCATTTATCGATCCAACCTTGTTACCTCCATTACTGGTAACCTTCTTGCTACAGCGGCCGTATAATATCTGAGTAGCACACACCAAGTACTAATAATATTTGTGGGGAAGGCCCGCTATAGTGGGAATTGAGGAAGAATTAGGCCCTACTGTGATGGGATCGATGCGTGCTAGCATGAGATAACCTTTATAAAAGGATCTGAAGTAAATATGTTTTTTTCGTAATCACAAACAACGAATAGATATCAACTAAACAAAATTCATTAAGCAGTATTAATTCTAAAGAGAATGGAATTGGTTTTATTTATTTTAAGACTAACAGTTAGTTGTTCATTCTTGAAGCAAATATACACAATAGTGCTCACTATCCAAAGTCGACACCGTTTTTATGCAGGAAAAATTCGTTTATCTTTTAACACAGTGCTCGCACGCATGGATGTCATCATATTGGGGCCTAATTATTGTGTGGGAATTGGATCTACGGTAAAGCAATATGGTAGCATACGTCTTAATACATTGCCCAACTGACTTGTTAACTCGTCCCTATATAGGTGATATTGTATACTAGATGTTATAGAGTTCTTTCTCTACACAGGAACCCTTACGAGGTGTACATTTACTCGACAATGCATTCTAAACCCCACCACAGTGAGGCCGTGTGGACGCAAAGAAATTCCAAAGTAAGCACCGCCTGCATAGCATTTACATCAAAGAACATAAAAAAGTATTTGCCGTTTCATTTTTCATTTCCATGGAAACATATACTCACAGCCAAATTTTCAGCAGTATTGCTGAATATCACTGGCAGGTTTCAAATCGTACCAAAATATTTACCAGAATGTCTTCGGTAAAACTCTCATTCAAAGAGACATTTTTTCTTACTCCTTATTTGTTAATTTAATAACAAGCAGTGTTTTGATAGATCTAGTTTGATGTGATCGACTCAAGTTTTCATCATCCTTTTTTTTAATTTGAATTTGAAAGGTGAGGATCAGGAAGCCCCACATGGGCTTATCAAGGACCCTGTACCATGTTGATCGTGGATGAACACCGGCGAGATACGCCTACACTTTTTGATAAGTGTCCAGAGGATATCGAGGCAGGGGTGAAACCAGACAATCGCCAATGCAAACCATGCAAACCCAAACCTGCTCCCGGGACCGCCAATTAACGTCCCCATCCGACGGACGAGAGCGTACCCCCCTGTCTTTAGCCACCTTCTGGCAGAGGTGGAGAACCTGCCCAGCTCACAGTGACGGCGCCAGAATGTCAGACTTGGGGGGGGGGGGGCAAACTGAGGGCAGAGGAAAATGTTGGGGGGCAAAGATTTTCGCGCTCAGCGCGAGGCCTCGCGGGTTGGGTCCAGGGGCCCGCCTTAGGGCCCCTGGTGGGCTCCAGGGGCAAATCCCCGGTTGGGGTCCAGGGGGCGAAGCCTCCGGAAGCTCTGAGGTTTTAGCATATCTCTGGGTGGAAAATTAAGTCCCAAGAGAGGTATATTATTTATTTTTATATTATTCATTTTTTCGGTTGACCGTACTCCAAGGTTCCCAACTTTTTTTCTTTGGGGGTACTATTTCACATTTACGCGGTGCCACCGAGTACACATACACACACACACACACTTCCATTCCATTCCTATATTTAGGAAAACAACCACCTACCCGCCCTTCCCTTATGCTGGACGGTAAACATTCTAGAGAAAATTGGTCTCGCCAGGCTGACCTACTGTTGAAGTGCCTACCGGCATGATATGAAAACTGGCAGCCTGTGTAACATAAATTAGGCATTTATGAATCATGGTTCCCCGGAAGCTGTTCTTATTCAGTCCAATGCCAATACATAGTTTTGTGATTAAATTAATTTTGGATGAGTACAAGATCTGATTGGGAAGGGTGAGAGCAACTGGGGGGAAACTTGGGGGGGCAATGAAACAATCTGGGGGGGGGGCAAATGCCCCCTCATGCCCCCCCCCCCCGTAGCGCCGCCACTGCCAGCTCAGCAGCCCATCAGGTGTACCAAGCAATCAAGAGGACATGTAAGACCTAAATCGGACAACAGGAACCAAATAACCCCCTCAGCACCACTTTAAACAGTCTTACTGAACAAGTCAAATTTCACAAGTCAAATTCCACTGGATTTGCTCCGGGGACCCTTTGATTGCAAGACGGACACTCTAACCACCGAGATAACTCTCCACCCTTAATACTGTTATACATAATACTGTTATGCACTGCCACGTTGAATTCGAACCTACTTCCAAGTAATTACTCACTTTTAACACAACTAAAAGGTATTAGAATGATAACTGCACATTTATTAACATTTCTGCCAAGTTACATTTATTTTAATTATGTTTTCATATTTTTAGCATTAAAGTATTTGGTAGATGATCGACTCATGATACCCGCGTGCTACTAACTCGAGCTGTCGGTTTCAGTCGCCAAGAAATGACACTTATATGGTAGCCCTGCACCTTACACCGTACCTCTTGAAGTTTTCAACCGAAACTTTTTAGGTCAGTAGTCCTTATGTGGGGGTACCTCATGGTATACAAATTACATTGATCAGGACTAGTACCCACTTGGGTCAGGGGTGAGAAGGGGTGTCCAAAGGTGTGCGTGTGTGTGTGTGTGTGTGTGTGTGTGTGTACAACAGAAAGTGTGTTACGATCTTCTCCTAGTCGGTACATCGGATGATCCTCAAAGTCGGTGGGTAAGTGGCCGGGTATGAGGTGCAGTGTCCGCCTGAACTTTGACGCCATAGATACAAGGTAAAAAGGTCACTGGTCATGAAAACGAAAAAACCCACATTTTTAGCATTATCGCAATGTGTAAGTATCTTAGGTTGTAAAACTTCCTGTAAAACTACCATATGTGGAAAGTAAACAATACGAGAAATTTTCTTAAATATTGATGACGTCATCAGGTCAAAGATTACGTGATCGAAGGTCAAGTAGACAAAAAAAATGCTCTAAAAAGTGTGCCTGATCTCCTCCTAGACGATAAGTCGGATGAACTTCAAATTAGATAGGTATAGGTGCCTGGGTTGGAGATGCAGTGTCCGCTCGACAGATGACGTCATAGGTCAAAGTCAAAGGCCATGGTTACCACAGCGCGTAACACAGTCTGTTAGGGGCTGCTAGTGCATGTTGTTAACGTGACTTTCACATCTTTGCCTTTTTCATGAATGTGACACGTTATTTCAACCAATGCAACTATGTTTTGGGCTGAATGATTATGTCTGGTAGCAATGTCATTTTCCACGCGTTAGTACCTTCACTCAAACAGTATAGTTTTACAGCGTAGTGTATATGCCTACTACACAGTTGTACAGGAACTAGAGTTGTTTACCCACTGTGAAGATAATACCGAAGCACACACAGCGCGCTTTTCAGGGCATTCAAAACATCCAGAGTGACGGCGCGTTCGGTTATCCGAGGAATACTGTGCACACATTTCTACGTAGTAACACTTTTGCGGCACAGGGTGTAAGCAAAACGAAGACCGAAGACGGAAGAACGAAGACGGAAGACTGAAGCTCATATACAAAAACGCATTTACAATTAATCATAGCCAAGCTCCCTGCTGTAATGATAGAGATGAAATGTATTTAAAAAGTTATTGCATTGTGACATCATAATATTGGTTAAAAGTATGTAAATTGTTCGTTGCGTGATTTCTAATGCGAAACGCGTGCTTGTTTTAAAAGTAATTTAAATGGGTTTCTGGAAAAAAAGAAGTAACAATTGGTTATTACGATTCTGAACCTCAGACAGTTAACACGATTTGGTCCCGGCTACGACCGGTGTTGTGAAATGCTGTGTGATGATAATAAGTTCAATACAGTTCTGTCCGACTGACGGCAAATTTAAAAGCGCTTGTTCGGCTGATTATTTCTCGACGTGTCGGCGTGTCTGTTCCAGGCAGGTCATCGTCTTCGAGGGAGTTGTTTTCACTTAACAACTTTTACACCTGCCTCGGTGAAATCTATGCGTTCCAACTATGAATACGTTTTTAAAAAAAAATATGTAGCGTTATTGCAGTGGCGGAGCTAGGGAATTCGGTCAGAGGGAACGATCAAGAATGGACTGTATGGGCCTTTAGAAGTAGTAAAAATGTACCAACGTTCGGTGGGGGGGGGGGGAGGGGGGGGAGAACGACACCGGACAATATGGAAGTGAGGCCACTGACAACCCCTTCCATTAGTATACATATATATGCATGTTTTATTTTGATTTGCACCCAATCAACTTTCGGGTGGTGACACGTCTCCGTTTTGAATATCCCGACCTGCAAATGAAGCTTTGAACGCTACTTTCCTTGCGACACTGCCTTAATTATTAGTTAATTGCCTACAAAACTGACTGATAACTAAGAGAGTACTACAAGAAATGTAGTGATCAAAGATAAATTTGTATATCATGATCTTCAAAAGGAAAACGTGCCACAAACCGAACCACGGAGGTCCGCAGACAAATTGAAGCGTATAAAAAGTTATGTGAAAGGAGGCAGGCACTGGTTGTGCGTCCATACAGTCCGGAGGGCGTTCCTCCCCCTCCCCCCTCCCGACAGACTCAAATCGCCTGTACGCGTCCTTGTTAGGTTTTATTCGAATTGGGGCATAGGTTATATATCAACTTTAGTACGTCCATACAAGCTACACCCGCCCCCTCTCACCTAACCCAATGGTTTCACCACTTCTATAAATCTAGTTTTTCAAAACGAAGACCAGACTTTTGTACCCTCATGCAAATTTGATAAAACCTACCGTACAATTGATGACTTTATTTGCAAACATTCTGAGTGAATTACCGACAAAATTAAACCAATAACGCAGGCAGTATCGCAAGAAAAGTATCGGTCAAAGCTACATTTGCAGATCGGGATATTTAAAACGAAGACGTGTCACAACCGGACCTCTGGTGGGGGCAAATCAAACTAAAACACAAACTGCAATAACGCTACATATTTTTTTGAAAACGAAGACAAATAACTTTTGAGAGAACTATGGGGCCTAGCTCCTGTGTGTGCGGAACTGCGACTAGCTTCGTTGTATTGATAGTTGGAACGCATAGATTTCACCGAGGCAGGGAGCTTGGCTATGCTTCTAAGATTAATTGTAAATGCGTCTGTGTATGAGCTTCAGTCTTCGGTCTTCAGTCTTCCGTCTTCGGTCTTCCGTCTTCGTTCTTCCGTCTTCGGTCTTCGTTTTGCTTACACCCATGCGGCACACTCTATTTCTACGAACATGTGTACGCACATGCAGGTATTTGTGCCGTTCGTTAGTACTTCAGTACTAAGCTCAGTTACTTGAATATCCAGTAGGCCTATTTCTATCCACAATGGACGATCTGAATCACTGATGAAAATAATGTACATCTCAGCGCACCCTGGGAGTTCATGAAATGATGCATGAATGACCATGCAAAACGACAGGGATGAGATTTACAAAGCCGTGGATTGCCTACTGGTCTGAACCTTCAGGTGTAGGAAGCAAGAAAAAAAATCTCCCAGGTAGATCCCGGCCAGTGTAGGATTTGAACTTAGTAATGCATTTTAAAATTATGATCTTATCAACAACCAAAATGTCCCCCAATACACGTGGAAAGTTTGCAAGACATGATTGTGAGGTAGCTTTTGTTCACCCTGATATATGTTGCATGCCTAGAGGGGGGGGGGGGGGCACGCTTATGGCTCTGGTGTAGGATTCCTATAGAAACGGTTGGGTAGTCTGGTTATTTGACGCCATTTTGCCTCAAACTGGGCAAATTTATTGATTCTGTGTGAGACATGACAACCAAGGGGGCCAGATGAGCCAGATTGATGTAGAGATCATCAAATCCATGTAACATATGACGGCAAAGCTTTAGATGAGATATCGTATTGAGCCTGGGCCAAACAAAAAAGGTTTCACAACAAATCATAGAGACAAGGCTGGGATTTCAACAATCAGGCATTCTATGTTTGCCATTTTCTTTACCTATAATCTAACTATCCTTTCATGCCATACATATCTGATTTCCATATAACAAATTCTCAACTAGTAAATTTAAAGGATTAATACTTGTAGTTACAAATACATTTACACCGGCTAAAGGATTTTCTGTGAGCTTTGTGTCATAGCAGAAGGAGATTTGGTTTTGTAAGGATCCATAGTTTTCTAGTGAACCGTGTGGGTGTGGACATGTGGTGCATCTGGAGGAAACCATATATGATGTCATAAAATTTTGAAAGCGTGAAAAAAAAATCATGTACTTCGAATAAAAATCGGGATTTCATCGTTGTTTACACTTAGATATATCATTTCGAAGCATAACCGATTACGTTTACCTTATTGGGAACAAACTAGAAAATTGTGTAAGAAATGAACAAATGATCGTTTTGTGTCCAGAACTTTGAGTATGCCCACTCCTTCTTTGCTTCGGCTCGGTCGCGCCACTGTATTTACCCCCGCACGTCTTGCACTCTCAACTTTTCTCCATGTTGCCAGCTCTGATACCTTCGGTACTATTCAGTGTTGTATAGAGATGGTCATTCTATCCCACCGTACGCAAAAGGTCGTACAAAGTTTTGCCTTCCGGTATTTACCCCAGACTATTTAACCTTTTCTTTATCCCCCTCAGACAGTCAGATTAGACAAGGCAATACTTAAAAAATAGAAAACGTAGACCCTGTTCTCAGAAAGGTTGCGCAATACTTTGCTGATTGGTAGATCACAAATGGCAAACGTCTACGTAGGTCAACCATTTGTCCTGTGATTGGTCAACCCTATCACATAGACCACGTGATCATAGAACCCCGCCAATTGCTACGACATGAGGTTAGGTGTCAGCAACGAGGCAGGACACTGGCTTTCTGGATATCGAAGTGCGAACACCGTCCGTCTCCGTGTATTATGTAGGCCTGTGTCACCAATGTAATTGTAAACTCTCTCTCTCCGTCCTTTCGTTTCTCTCTTCCAATCATCATCGTTAACTAATTAATCGAAGCCCCTAGCTTCGATTCTTGGATTTACTCAGCTCGTCGTGTGAATTTTTTTCTCATTTTCACCTGCGTTGGTGCCCACGAATAGTTGCGTTATACGTTCCTGAGCACACAAGTATATATTCAACAGGAAGGTGAACAGTGACGCCGACATTTCTATTGTTTTATTAAGTGCTAATGGCCATTTTAGCCTGCTTGCAAGACCCTTTGAATTTTATCATAGTATGTAACACTGTACCCTTTCGAAATATTACCGACTTTCACTCAGGGAAAATAGGGGATTTGATTGATTGCTTCAAGTCGTTTCCACCTACCCAGCATTCAGTTCATTGTAGCTTCAAATTGGTACTGACAGTGACATATGCGGCTAACGCGCAAGCTGCCCTGTAGTAGTGATGACCACCATACTACGACCAACGATATATTAGTGCGATCATCGCGTTCCTTCTTTTCACTTCGCTACTTGAAGAAGTATCTTCAGTTACCGCCAGAATCCGTTGCTGGCGGAGTTTATTAGGCCTAGCATTACCTGCATTACTCCCGCTTCGGTTTTCACAGAGTTTGTAGGTTAATATATATGCAGGCATTACTTGGCATTTGTGAATTCACTGTGGTAGTGTTTCGTGTGCGTTCTCGGAGCCATACCTATAGGTGGCTCTTATTGCGTGCCGTTATACCATCTAGGCCAGGCTTATTTGTTTGTATTACAGTTTGTCAATCTCATTTTCGATGTATCTCGTAGCCTAAGCCATACGTGTTACTGTGCGGATCTGAAATCATCATGGGTGCAGCATATATGTTCACAGTCCCAATGGGCTTCGAAGTACTTGCCTGCAAGTTCAATTCTTCTAGTTCAAATTGATTTGTGTGTGCCAGTCGAATCATCAATAAATGGAACTCTGATCAAATTAAAGGAAACTCTCCTTCTCTGGATTCTTGGTTCTGACGTCTCTCACGCTCTCTCTCTCGCTCTGTGTACTGTTACTAACGTAAGGTATCCGTCGCTGGGGCAGTCACATCACGACTGTGAACCCCTAAACCCCAACCTAATCTCACACTAAGTTAACAACCAAAAACAACCTTGCAGTTAGGCAGTGTTGGTTATACTGAGTATATTAATCAAAGAAAGGTATTTCTTAAAGTTGGAATATGAGATAAAAATTTCTCAATGAAAGTCAAATTCCGCGGAATAAGTCATAGCCACTATAAAAGAAAAAAGAAACATTGTTTTAAGTCCCGTTTTTGCATAAATGAATATTAATATCCATTCCAATTGATCTGCCTGATTTCAAGTAACGGTGATTGATTGATATGCTCTCTTGCAGAGTTTGTATTTTGCAGGGCCAACAAAAATGTCGAGAAAATTTTAAATTTCACATATCATTATCTGGAAGATGAATGCACAGCTTTCTTTCAGATTTTGTGGCAGGTGATCTTTTCCCATACTTTCTCTTTTCCGAAACACCGAAGAACAAGGTAGATGAGCAGCGGACTGTGAGTATGCAACTCATATTCCAGCTTTAGAGAGGGCGTGAGGACCTTTCCCCATCCTTCCAGTAGAACTAATTCTGGTGTTGTTGTAATTAACGTTTAACTTGTCGGTAACATCCAAACAACTTTGTACATGGTTCATTGACCAACAAGTGGTCTGCTTCATTCTTTTATATTTACTTTCGCTGACAATTTTTCATGCTCAGCTCTGCGCTTCCTCCTCCTTAGTTTAACCACTAGAACTCTTGTGCTGTATGGCATGCCTAACGTTTTTTTCACTTTTCTATTTGTTTTTGAAGTTAATCATTATTGTTTTCTTTGTTCGTGTCAGTATAGATGAGTGTAACTTATGCGTATGCTTGATCCTATATTCTTTATTCGTTTTATTACTTAAATATCGCTACATACAATGCAGAGTTTTAAGTGCCAACCCGTTTATGTACTGTGGTATGATCCCATGTATGCCGATGTTTTCATTTCAAACACTCAGTTCCATTGTCGGGAATATGTGTTTATTCTGAGGCTTTCACTTCGTACTGGATAAAATCAGTAGGTATTTTTTTTGTATTGTTCATTTTGAGAACTCCAGCTCTTACTGAATATTAAAAACTGTACACAACAAAGACTAAAATTGCTTTTTCTTTGTTTTGGTCACAAAGGGTTTCGTCTCATACACCATAATACTTAGATGGTGACAAGCCAATTTTGCAAGTCAAAAGACAAGTCACAAGCAAATGCTGACAAGACCAAGTAAGTGACAAGTCATTTGCCCCGGTACAGCTCTAAGTCAAGTCAAGCAGTAACAAGCCAAGCAATTTCGAACTAGTTTAGTTTAGTATTTGAGGGATGGAGAGTATGAATACTCATGAAGGGATCCTATTCCATGTTGATCGTGGATGAAGATCGGCGAATTTCGCCTACTCTTTTCGAACAGTGTTCAAAGGGTGACAAGGGATGGGTGAACCAACAATCCAATACAAAACTAAACCTGCTACCTGGACCGCCATTTAACGTCTGCACTTTACGAAGGAGAGTGTATCCCCCATTAACTAGCCACTTTCCCACAAGGATGGGAGGAGTGGAGGACCCACCCAGCCCATTAGCTGTACCGAGCAACCTGAAGTGGACAAGAATCGGACAACAGGAACCGCAACTGAAATCACCTAATAACCTCCCTCAGCACCACTGTCAACAGCTTTACTGAACAAGTAATTATGAGTCCCAGGAAAATTTCCAAGTGATTCCACCGGGATTTGATCACCTATAGTGTTTGCAATTCGGACACTCTAACCACCGAGCTAACCCTCCACCCTAAACTGAGCACAAGTCAAGTTACAATCACCATAAATATTGACAAGCAGGATCTGACTCAACGAAATGTTCGAGGGTTAGTGTCTACTTTGTCTACATATTCCATTCCAAAGGAAGCAAAAAGTTTGGCCCACCAATTAATCGATAACGACAATGACTTTCAGCAAAAATTTATGGGACTATCTAGAAGCAACGAAAGCAGCAGTATAGCTATAGTGTTCCAATAAAAAATGTTAAAAGCAATTGTATTAATTCCTTAGAGCTATTTGCACTAAACGCATTCAAACATGACTCTGTCGTCATTAAACGTTTAACTTCGATAAAGGTAAAGCAAAACCTGGTTTATCAACCGATAACCCAGGTTTCTCGAATTATTGGGCATTTGGCTTGCCATGGAAGTTTGTGGTGAACGAATTCACCATCTCCTCGAATTCACAGCAGAAGTCTCGTACTCTAAGGTTAAATAGCCTGGCTAGATCTGTGAATCCTCCAAGGTCTTCGATTTCTCTTTGCTAGTCTGCTAGATTTTAAAAGTGTAGACTAAACCTATTGAACTTTTCAATAGCTCGAGAAAATCTCTGCACACTCAATTGGGTTAGCTGGTAGTTTCAGTCAGCCGGGGCAAAAGAAAAAAAAAACTATTAGGATACCTGGATATAGATACCCGTTATTCTCATCGCTAAAACATAAGAAAGGGGAATGGGGGGGGGGGGGGAGGGCGGGGAGGAAAGGGGAATGGGGGGGGGGGAGGGCGTGGAGGAAGGGTGACGTGAGTGTCAGTCTATCTACTACAAGGAGCGCAGCCATCGGTTGGTACGGACATACAAGACAATTTTCGTCTTTACAAGCCCTATGGATGGTCGAAGAGGGCAAGTCCCTTGTGTTCTGAGTTGCATGTACCCAGTCTTGAAATAGAGATCTCATGTCTGCAATTTTTCAATTAATGAGAATAAAATGAATAAATCTATGAAAAAGAGTATGTCAGTAACACATATGATACAGGTTGAGATGATGCAAGAATCGTAATGAATTATCCTTTGTTAATCCATGGAAAATTAAGCACTGCTCGATCGGGGTAAGGTGTCGAGAATGACAGTCGTTTGGACAATGTTTTCAATACTTCAAAAATCAGGAAGATTTGATTAGATCATATTCAATGAGTTACAACGAAGGACTAGCTGCACTAACTGAAAGATGAAAGCGCAGTTAACGTTTAATTTGGTAGACTGCTAAAAAGGTCACTAGTAATCCAGTTGAGTTGGTCAGGGTAAACCTCTGAATGAAAGGTCCATTCCTGTGCACATGCCGCACTTATCATACACAAAGGATTTTACAAAGGAGAAATTCTTATGTAGGCCATACACTTCTCTGTAAAAGCGAGACAGAGTTCATCTAGAAAAGTGGTAAATTTCAAAGAAAAACCACTGCAGAACTATGAGGAAGAAGAATTTGCAACGGCCGTTACAGGCATTTCTTAAACCTACTTCTCGGTAGAGACAAATTTCTTGAGGAAATTGAGTTTTAGTATTTTGGTATTTGTACGTCATCTAACTCCCACTTCTAAGTTAATTTACGAGTCGTAAAGTGTAGGAAATGTTCAAAAAGCAGTGGAGTTTTTTTCTAAAGATGTTTTGTCTTAGTTTCAAAGGTCAAAAAGAAGATCACACGTATGAGGCCAATATTTCCCAACTATCCCCACCCCTACACTCTGTGTTTTCAACAAGTCTCCATCGCCCCCCCCCCCCCCCCACTATCCTCACCTTTCTCTTTTGTTTGCGTCCCAAAGTTTCTATACGCCAGTGTTTTGTAGACTCACTCCACAGCAGACAAGTAACTGGACCACTACGGAGGAGCAATGGAAATTAGCTCGGTTTTCGTTATCAGAGGTTAATGGTTATTGTTACAAGAAATTAGAAAGCGTTGGTGCCACGGACCGCAAATTGTGAAGTAACATTTTCAGATTTAATGTGTGACGTGATTAACTACCGTATGGTGGTTAATTAGACCGAGAAAAATACATAACGTATTTGCGTCTGCAATTATACTAATCTTGAAGTATGATCAGAGAATAGACATTACAAATACAAACGTTTTGCCTTTACATTTGGTCATATCCCATGTTCGAAAGGGTTTCACAAAGATTCTGTGGGAGTCATCGCATCAAAAACACTGACTGGATCGTACAATACCCATGTCCCCAGGCGTGCTCTCTCTCTTCGCCTCTAGTCCAGGGCCGTTTAATTTGGCCCACATTTGTTCCCAAGAATATTACTGGAGATATATGCTTAACTTCCAAAGAAACAAAGGTTCTTTGCTTTTAGTTTAAGTTGGATTTGTTGTTTGAAGACTATCTTGGAATAGTATCGCCCACCCATACTGTAAAAAACAATGTTGGCTGAAGGCTTTGAACCTTAAGTCAGTTCCCCGTTCCATGTATCCCATTTGTACAACAGTACCCCATATTGCAATTTCGCACGAGAGATGGCAGATCACGCAGATCTTCATTATCACCCGATTCCCATGGACTGATCAGTTCGTACCCAAACGGTGCAGTTGTGTTAGGTTTGGCGAGTCGGCAGATACTGTAATACTACGCCAAGGATGGTTCTAATAATTTGGACAACCACATTTTCCATTTGCACTCGTGGCGCAGTGGGGTTAGGGTACATTCTTAATGATTAGTTTACTAAGTGTTAAAACATGAGTCAAGTTCGGATCCATTGTATACTGATGTATCTTTCACAAATATTCTCTCTCCTCTGTAGCTCAAGGGAAAGGAAAATATAGTACGTGAAGGTAAAAAAAAGACAAAGAGAAAAAAACCTTCCGAAGAGAAAAAAGAGGAAACCACATACAGAGGGCTTGTAACGAACCGACCGAGACCAACACAAAATTTTCCTCTGTCCCGATCGACGTTCGTTTTACGACGGAGAATCACAAAACTCGCAGAAAGGAAACAAAATCACAGGTGATGTCGTTATCGATCAATGTTCTTTCCTTTATTACTAATCAAGATGAATCTAGATAAAATCTCCGTCGGAGTTGAAACACGGATAAGTCAATCGACTTACCCGCACCAATTCTATGAATCAAACTAAACTATATTTAAAATTCATCCCTTTTTATACCCCTTCCACACATTTGAATTAAAATACACGCAGCACCCACGCCACAACACATATTTGAATAATTGACGCACAAGTCTCTCATTGCTAGATAATTCTGCCATTGTTACGTAACAAGCTTCCCATTAACTCCGTTACAGGGCTATACACTTTTAAATAAGCATCCAAATCATTTAGCAGCCCCTCCCCCCCCCCCCAATAAAACAAGAAAACCATGGCCATTTTTCTCAGTACGCTGACGCCATCAAAGTGGTATAGGAAATTCGCATTAGAGATCCTTTGTTAAAAATCTCATACACTAATACTTCTTAGAAAATATTGTGTTAAAAGTTTAAACTATCCCAACAATTAAATGCCGCCCCACCAAGTCTACTAGGGAGTGCGTTTGCTATGTTATTTGTATTTCCTTGGGAAGCCGTCAATGCCACTTCAAGACGGCGACACCATTGGGAAAAGTCTTCCGTACCGTTTCCATGAAAGATGGGTGGTAGTTTAAGTTTTACATTATAATAGGTTAAAGAGTCGTCGCTATCCTTCGGCATGGTAAATATACTAACAATTAAGAATATGTACGGAATTAAAGAATTGGGTAGGAAGGGGAACGATATTAAATTAAAAAATAGACTTACCCCAACAAACTAACACATGAGTTTCCTTTGAAGACAAAAAAAAACATCCAGACAAAACAACAATACGATACACTACTATACAGAGCGTCCCGTACGTAATTTCAGTCAATATGATTTTAAGCTTATTTTATTCGCAAAAGTTATAGCACATTCTCCATCTCAGTCTTCATACTGTTAAAGGGAGTACCGTCATCCAGGCAGTTTTTTAAAGCGATACGTCACACCAGGGATACCAGTATCAGAGTTCCTTTTCCAGGTTCTATTTTATACTTGGACGTAAACCTGTGTCAGATTCTTGCTGTAGTGCACTACTGTATGTCTTCGCACTAGGATAGTAATGTTAAAACAGTACGTAGGCCAAGTTTCCGAACGAAGAAAAATTTAAGTAAGTACTGTTCCGAATAGCACGGTGGTCTCCGGTACAACCTTCTTCATTTAGAAGGATATGCAAGACATTATTACTAGGTTTATTTGAATTCACTGCAAACTTACTATATAGGAATATTTCGAAGTGTTCCCCAGACATAAGCGGGCTTTGTCCGTCTCCTCTTCCAAATATACATATGTATATAATATGTAATAGTCTGTAAAAGTTCAACAAAGTAAACTTTAAAACTTCTCTCTCGCAGAGATATATGAAACAATACAATAATATTAAAGTCGACGCTGGGATCGTGAAAGTATAGTTCAAAACACCGCTGCCACCAAATGTAACGGGCGCCGAGTTGGTCTCGGGAAATGAGAAGACAGAATAAATCCAACAACGTACAACTATATGTTCAGAAGGAATACATTTATTTAACGTGTCTCTCCAGTCGCCGACCAAACCCAAACTCAATGAAATACAACGCAGTGCAGCTTACCACTTCACCAAGACAGCATAACTCATTAACATAAATACAAACTTTAACACAACAAGATACAAGCATGCCCCAACACAGGTGGAACAGAAATCAACACAAATCAACAGCTGACAACATAGCTCAAGATAATACAAATAAATTCAATCAACAATACACATAAATACCTTCTTTACAATAATTCAGTAAGGCAGAACAGTAGCCATCTTTTCAAGAAATAATTTAGTTTCTCATGGAAATTCACTATTTGCTGCTCAAGAATACTTTCGCCAAAAATTTTAAGAAGTGTGCCAAATCATTTTTCGTTAATGAAATAACCTCAAAAACATACCATGCAAATAATGCGTATCGTACCTTATCACTTTTTAAGTTCATTTACCCCGAGTTTAGCAGTGGCCACAACAGTGGTTACTGCCACTTTAGCTGATTTACTTACACCTGGTGCCGCAAGAAATCCTGCTGCTGCACAGTCTAAGGCTATTTCAACTCCTCTCAAAATTCGTTGCTGTTCTGCCATCTTAATATCTGCATCTATCTTTGGAACAAACTCATTCCTGACCTTATCACGACTTGGACCTTTCGCATCTTGTTCGTATGTATCTAAAATCAGCTGCTTTTTCTCTTCATAAGAAACAAATATCTCAGTTTTATCAATAGACGGTTTCAAAATATCTCTGATCAACGTAGTCATCAAGTTTTCACAAGACTCAGTTGAAAGTTGTTCATTACGTTGATGAAAACTGTTTGTAATTTCATCTTGCACCCTATTGAGTTTTTCCTTGTATACTCGTTGCAGAGAATCTTCCAACCCATCACATCTTGCTTGGAAACGTTTCTGCACATTTTCCCATGCCGATCTGGATTTCTGATTTGCCTCATCACTATCCAGGGGTTCGTTTTCCAACAGCTGATCCACTTTTCGTTTATATTCCTTCCTCGCTTCGTCAAGAGCATTTTCTGAAATCAGAGATTTCGCTCGAATCAGCTGATCTTCCATTTCCTCTGAATATTGCCTCTCTATCTCGTTCCTCGCTGGTCCGACGGCTCTCTTTTTGAAATCGTCGAGGACAGATCTCTTGGCAGCAAGCACATCAGAAATACTCACCTCCTTCACATGTTTCCATATCAGGTCAAAGTGAATTCTTTTGCAAGATCTCATTATTTTATCACAGGCATCACGAGAACGAGACAAGTTTGTCTCCTCTAGCGAATGTAACCGTTTCTCTAGATCCTTTTCCAGTTTGCAAAGGACTTTGTAGAAGGTATCACAACCACGACATTTTTCTTCAAACTTTTCGATGCAATGTTTAGCAATACTTCGGTGTTTTATTCTTAATGAGTCAGTATCTAATGGTAAACGAGCATCAACTTCAACACGGATTTCTTTGTCATACATTTCCCAGATTTCATCTCGAATACTCAGTATCAGTGCAGGTTGCAAACTGCTTATCTTAGCTGACATTCTATCTTCTAAATCTCGTTTCACTTCATCGAGCATGATACCTTTGCCATGGTGTAGAAACTCCTTTATCACTTTGTCCTTCGCGTTCACGAGCTCCACGTAACTGTGTTTTTTAATGTTTGCGCACAACCTTCTCAAAATGCTGCTTCTCCAGCTTCACTGCGAGACTTTCACAATGACGGCGACTCGCTCTTTGATTTCTGTCCTGTAAGCCAATTAACTTTTCCTTAAGAGCTATCTCAAGTTTTCTTTTATAGCTCTTCGAACTTTCTTTGTCAAAGTTTGATGAAAGGAACTGGATAAAGTCCTGTCTAACTTCATTACCTGCTGTGTTATGAAATTTTTCGACATCTGCCGTGGAGACAGGAAAGGGTATTCTATTTGCCTGTTTGTCATACTTCTCCATACTCCTTTTAAAAATTTCATTCCACTTCAGTTCAAGGAGGGAGTCCCAAGCACTCTGTATGGGAAATTTTTCGCATTGGTGGTTGACCGCATTGACACATGACGACAAATACATTGCCAATTGCTTGCCAGCAAGCTGAACACGATTAATCTCTTTCACCTGTAAACATGATTGTATTTCTTCTTTCACTTCTTGAAGTTTTGTCAAAAAGATCCTGCTAATTCTATCTTCATATTTGGGTGATGACAAATTTTGAACTACCTGTGGGTCCACTGAAGGAGGTGGCAGCCCATATGAATTGAAGTACTTAAATGAGCTTCGTATAGCTGTCTTAATAGCATTTCTGCGACTCTTAGGTGAGTCCACATCAACGGAGAGGACTGATGATTCAATGAATGTCTTCCAGCTACATTCAGTACCGTCTATCTCAGGTTGGAGAAGGGCATCTCTTATTAGCCACATGAAGTACGGGGCAACGTCGATGGAATCTTCCGCACATTCTGAAGGAGGTGAATGGCCATAAAGAGATGTCCTGAACTGCCCAATGAAGCTAAGTTTATCCAAATCGTCACTACGAGGAACCCCATTGCTATTGTATATCAGGTATGAACTGATCAAGGCACAGATTGTGAACAACTTCCTATCCCATCTTTCGTTGCTACCATCATCGTCGACAGTTGAAGTTGATCCCAGACCCTCAGCGTCTAGGAGGACGAGACGGGCATTTACACTGTTAACCTTGATGAACTTCGGTGCTACAGCAATCCATATCCCTGTGGTCTTTGACGTTGTTGAGTGACCAGTCTCAAATTCAACACCATCTTGCATCTGTGAAAGAAAGTATGACTTGCCACTGCGAGATGGTCCTGTTATGCAAACGACCACAACCAAATCATCGTTAACACCCTCGAGGAGTGCGAGACCTTCATTGCATAATACAACGTCACCTCGTGGTGCTCCATGGACTACTTTTAGCTTTTTATTTTGTGGATCCCACTTAAAGTTGCTTGGCAGGCATAGCGGTATCGGTTGATGTTTTTCCATGTTCTTATGTCATTTCAGAGGACTAGACACCTGATAGACAAGGGAAGAAAATTGAAACAGTTTTACAAACATCTTTGTTGTAACATTTCATTGTGGTATTTCATGACACAGTAGGTGCTCATAAAGTAATCAGCTGGAATTTTTCAGCTGCAGTTAGCAGTATGGAAGAACACAACTCTACAGTTGCAGAGAGACTGTTGTATATTGTAAAACAACACTGAGCCACATATTTGTTCAATCACACAATAAGTAATAGGTAACGTGATAAAGTAACATGTTATATGTCCTTTGCGTTTTTCTTTATAACTTGAATCAGTAGGAATGGCTGACATCAGATTAAAGACAGGAGCTTTAATACTTGTTTGTCAATCATGCACAAACACTCACAAATCAAAGGTTTCTCTTGTCATCAACCATTCTCCAACCTCCTCCCCCCCCCCCCACCAACTTGAACATGAATGCCTGTGTGGGGTGTGTTTGAAAGCAAATCATACAAATATTTGACAATGCAATGTATTTGAAAAGTCTTCAAAGCTACCTATGTGTATGGCTCTTACTCCAAAATTAAAATCTCCATTGTCAACTGATATGATAGTTGAACATAATTTTGATGTTTCAGCAATCACTGAATCATGGTTGAGAGGTGATAAGTGTGATAACGAAGTTGCTCACATGCAAAGCTTTACACGGCATGGCACCATCATACATTACTGATCTATTGTCTGAATACCAGTCTACCCCTTCTCTTTGGTCGTCTTCTCAGTCCTTGCTCTGCCGCCCACCATCTGTGTGTACCTCCTACTATGGTGAACGGTCATTTTCTGTAGCAGCCCCAACCATATGGAACAACCTCCCTTTCAACATTCGTACTGCAACATCTCTGAACTCTTTCAAGAGACTGCTCAAAACACACCTGTTCAAAGACTGAACCTTTGTTAGGGGCTTTGCGATTGTACTTACATCAGGCGCTATATAAATCTTATTATTATTATTAATGACTTCATGCCTTGATGTTTGCAAATAGCGTTGCTGATAAAGTACGCTAAGTAAAGTAACAGTAAAGTAACCCCAAAATGTTACAGTTAGCAACTCTAGTAATCTACATTTGATGTTTAACATATACTGAGACCATTGATTGTTGGTATATATGTTGATATGATCACTTTATCTAACTGTACATTCCTCCCTGCAAAACATAAACGAACTGCACTTTGAACCCCTTCCTTATCTTACTGTATCTGGGCGTATTTGTACTTCGACAATGTATTATGATGACTAATTTTTCAATTATCTGAACATCTGTTAAATGCTGCCAAGCTGCATACGTGGTGAAATATCTCTTTAGGCAAATACAAATATGTATCTTGAACACTGATGAATAGTCAATGATTATTCATTGTTATCTACGTAGGGATGTTCAACAAAAGCAATATATAGGTTCTTTTTGTTACCATAAGGCATCAACAAAGGAATTATGAAATTTATCCAATCTTCCCATCTCATTGGCAAGTTATTGCACTAACAATGTTTCCAGAGTTTGACCTTCAGATGACATTTGACTCAAAAACCAGAGTTCTTGCTGTCACCATAAAACATGTACACACTAGGTATGAAATTATCCTAGCTTCCTACATTGAGATGTTAACAAGGCTTTCAGACTTTGACCCACGGTGAACGAAGATGACCTTTGACCCTCACTAAATTATTTGAGTCCTTTCTCTCAACGTGGGGCATCATCAGTGTCACAAACACATGCAAACACATGTTCACATATACATACACAAACCATTGTGAGTGAATCCAGGTTTCTCTGCCATTGCAACCAAACACAAAGAAACAATCATTCTGTGACACAATAAAATGAGGTGGATATTCATGAAAAAATACCAAAAATTTTATGACATTATGCCTGTATGTAAGTTGTTATTTCTAAATCTGTGCTTGCAGGTAAATTACCACCTGAAGAGCTGTACGTCTCTACAAAATCTCACAATAAATCACTAACATACTGTAATGACTCTCGTGCTGCTGTACACTATAACAGATGCAGTCGCAGGTCTCTCGTTGATGGTGATGTAGGAGTATAGCTACCAGTCACAGGGATAAGTTTCACCTACCAAATGACAGGATGGGCACATACCGAACAAAATCTTATTTACATGATGCTGTGCCTTAGGCACATGCACTGTACATACACTGTACATCATGGGCATCAAACTTTTGCAAACTTTTCAAAAACAAGTCAATTTGGCCAAACCATGTTGCTGCAGCCCTCCCAGGAGCCAAAGTGGTGCAAATAGGAGCATATGAGGTGACACATCAATTTTGCCGTGGTGGACCATATAGATCAGGCTTCCTCAAATAGCGGCCCGCGTGCCACTTGTGGCGCGCAACATGGTTTCGAGTGGGTCAAAAAATTACTGGGAGAATATTGAAAAATTTAACTTTTTCATTACTTTTCTGACAAGAATTATTCTGTCTCAAAAATTGGTAAATATATCTAGTACTTCCCACAGACTGATTTTCAAGTCCCTCTCCCCTTTTACCCCTCCCCCAGGACGGCGATCAGTGGCGCATTATATGACTTAATATTTTGTAATGTGGTGCTTCAGAAAATTTAATTGAGGAAGCCTGATATAGATATTATATAGTGAGCAGGGATGTCACCATGCCTGGCGGTGCCGGGCAGTGCTACCCAGCTCTCAAAATCTCTGCCCGGCACTCGTCGTCAATTTCAGCATCACCGCCCGGCACAAATTTCGTAACTTAACTGAATAAAATTGTTAGATTTTTTCAGAATTCTGAGTGATTATCCTTTTTTACCACAAAACGGCCAAGTAAGCTTAAACATTTCCGCACTGGTCGAAACCAAAGTACCTAATTCATATTTTATAATCAAGAGTGCACCATTTTACATCCAAGCACTCTCCAACCTGCAAAAATTTTTCAAAGGGGAGGTCCCCTTAGACTCCCCCCCCCCCCCCATGGCGGCGATCACAAATTACCCGGCTCTCAAAATGGTCTGGTGACAACCCTGATAGTGAGCAAATAAACCTAAGCTCATAAAAAGTCATAGCCACCACATCATTGTGACCTACAGTTTGATGAACACTAACATTACAAAGATCTTAGTTTCACCTTGTGAGTGGACATAGCCTATACTGACAAGAAGACATACCCATAAGAAAACTAACAGTAACCACTGAGCGAAATAATTTATTCAAAAATGGGCCCTACGTAATTTACAGCCACGTCACTGTGCAGCTACTAGCTAATGTAGGCTATCACATCAAGGGCAAAACGTCTCTTTATCTTTGGTGAACTACATTTTGTCCAAAATTGCAAAATAATAATCTGATTTTCACCTGCATGGAGGGTCTACAGTAAAAACAAAACATAGTTCCAATCCTATAGTTCAATAGTTACCGAATTGTAGGAACAAATGTCATGATTGATGGTGATTCTACATCCAATTGTGAAAACTAGAAGAACTAACGTTGGGCCTAGGCTACCATATGCAATGGACTCCAGGCTGGAAACACAAACGCAAGAGTCATATTATCATATAAAACATATCATAATTAAACACATATCAGCATCGATGCTTGATAAACAGTACAGTATTGGCGACATGTTTTTCAAAGAAATAAAGACCTACCTTTGCATATATTTTTGTACAAAAGCTGCAAAGCTTTTACCCTCTGTGAGTGATAATATCAGTTTGAATCTGTGACCATTAATGAAGTACTACCGTGCAGACGCATATTACTCAGGCACCAGCATCTAGCACCCTGCACAAGTTGAACGGGATGACTAGGCCTAAGTCATTCCCAACGCCTGCTTCATAGGTTGAGCCACAGACAGCAGGGTATCTTTCTGTGTTACAGACACTTGCCACCCTGCACGTACGCTGCAGACAGTCTTGGAAAAACCCGGCAGTTACAGAATCTTACTAAAAATACTTTCGGGCAAGTCTGCACGATATGATGGTGTTTTTGAGAAAGTACCCCATCAGCTGTTATACCGCTGTCAACCAACTATTATGGAGCGCCGAGCGTGCCAGAATTATGATGTCTTAAAGATACCGACATCTGTTATTTTTTGTTTCAATGACACCTTTGAAATCACGCGGTTGTAGGCTGGATGTTAGAAAGTATTTATATTCACAGAGAGTTGTGGATGAATGGAATGGCCTGAGTTTGTGGTGAACTTCAAGAGTGTTCATGCCTTTAAGAATACACGTGATACTAAATATTTTCGGCAGTGCGGGGATATTCTGGTTGCTCTCATATTGTTTTGGATTTCGGGATGTCTGCTTTTTCAGGGTCTTTCTATGAGGACATTGTTGTTCAGATTCGAATACAATGACAACTAGTACTCGAAAATAGCAGAGTAAGTACAACTTAGAAGGTAGTAAAGTACGGCAAGTGTCCCAATACACCAAACATGCACAGTATATAGAGACCAGAATACAAGATACAGTATGATACTGAATATAAACTGCATGTATTCACAAGCTAAAATCCACAGTATGTCCACTCATCAAGAGAGCCAAAAACAGATTAAAAACCAGTCCTCAAAATTGTGAGAAAAATAACTAGATCCTTGCAGCAGTGAAACTTTCAACTGATAAAAGATCAAAAGTTCAAGTCATTCACATACCAATTGTTCTTATCAGGAGCACTCTCTCTGCCACGGTTCTTCTGAGTTCAAAAGGTTACATTTACTACAGGTTAAAGCAATACAGCATGCATACAGAGATAACTATACAGTAGGGTGACAGTTGAGTGCCTTTTTCCAACAGACATATTGTCCTTTCTGACCTTTTACTTATTAAACTCAAATAAACCAAATCGTACAATATCTCAATTTTAATCGGCGTTTGTCAATTTTGTTGTGATCCTATTGGACAATAAACGTCATGCCAGGTTTCGTGTGACATACACATGCAAGCATTTAAAGCAGGGTGTGAAGACGTGTGAGAATACTTTTAATTGAAATGTGCTCTCTTTTTTGGTTTGCAATGAGGTCTCAAAAAGACTATACTGTAATCAATTGCTCACAATATGGCTCCTTGACAACAACCCTCTGTCTCCCAGACAGAAATTTAAGGAAGGGGAACAGACACTGGCCCCCTTCTATTCGGCATTATACCAGACCGTTGGAATACCATACGAATCTTCTGATTTCCTTGACTCCCTCCTCCCCAGCTCTGTTTGGCTCAAATTGGCTCTGTTGGGCCCTATTTGGCTCTGTTTCTCTTTTTGTTTGGTCTATCTTCTGATTATTAGATCTTCAAGTCCTTCCACTCGCCACCTACTTTCAAATAGCACCATTAAATTTTACATCTCTTTTAACGGAAATCAATGCAAATACCAATAGACTGAGAAGTTATACATGCAAATTACAGTATAGCACATATTTCAGCCAATCAAAATCCTGCCCAGTAAGCTACGTTCGTAACGATGCTGGCTGGTCAACTAGGAAAACCAACTACAGTAGCAAAAGCTTATACCAATAAATAGTTTGCAGCAACACTACTAATAGGGGTAACGTTATAGGTGTATACAGACGAGCTGAAGAGGGCACAAAAAGGTTACAAAGGCTGCTTTTGCAGTAAACAGATATCATGTACAAAGTATATACCCTAGCTCCGCCATTTCATGCAGTTGCAAATGTGTGCTAGTTCATGTGAGTATTTCTTTACTTTTAATGTTGTTAACATTCTCTCATATGGTCAGCAAGCTGGATAACATATTACTCTTGTGTAAGTTATCATATTCTTTTAGGAAATTACATATGGATCTACCTAATTTCTGATTTTCGATAAAAAGTTGGCATAGGCCTTCTTAGTGCTCAGCCAATGCCTGAAATAAGTTTCTTCCAAGGTCATCATCCATGATGGTCACCATGGATATATCCCTGCAACCCCTTGAAAGATTTTGATGTTTACTTTTCAACTTTTTCTGTCAAATGAAATTTGAGATTTACCCAAACTCCAGTTCTCATGAACTTTTATGAAGTGCATTCCTCATAGAATTCATTTAATGAGATCTCATAAAATCTCATGGGATCTCTCACAATCCTCATGAGATTTCAAAAATTCTCACGAGATATCATGAGAATTTTGTGAGAAACTTTTATAAGGATTTCTGGCTCTGTCCATGTCACAGTCACAATAAAACTTATCAATGTTACCTTTGAAGCTATTTACTGAAGTGGAATTTACAACCCAATCAGGCAGACCATTCCACTCATTGACAACTCTATGAGGGAAGCTAAACTTTCTCATCACGCCTATAGAGAAGCATTTCACCAGCTTCTTACAATGATGACCACGAACACGGGAATTAGGACAATTAGCACATTAGACAGAGAATTCCTACCAGATAGGAATTTGAAAACCTGCAACATATCTCCCCTGATCCTTCTTAACTCACTTTGAGTAGTAAGTCCTAGACATTTGAGCCTGTCATGATATAAGGGAGATGACGTACATCGGGAATAAGCCGAGTGGCCCTCCTCTGAACTTGCTCTGAAAGAAACTAATAGGGACTCCATGCATGCACAGCATAGTCAAGTTCCGGCCTAACCAACTGCTTATACAGATTCAACACAATATCTTCACTAAAATTACTAAAATTCCTCTTGATCAATTCGACGGCACCCTGTTCGCCGTGTTAATTCATATTCCACTCCTTGGGCCATTTACGGAAACATTGTGCATACACCAAACTTCGCGCACTGCGAAACTTCGCGCACCCCTAAAAAATAAGCCCTAAAATGCAATGACCTAAGTAGCTGGACAAATTTTTGACCATACCTTTGAAATGACTGACAGGAAAGCTGAGACACTGTTCATTTAATCGACCTTGCCTGGTTCGTCAACTTTACAGTGCTGCATTCGCAAAGGAGAGGTAGCTATCAAGGCATGTAACATCCAATTCTCAGCTTCCGACAAATGTTGCAAATTTTCAGATCATGATTTCGCCTCTTCAGTGGCATTTTTCCTGGCCATTTTCGTTGCTAGCTTGTTCGCAGGCATTTGCTGTAGGTTTAGGCACAGGATTTGTTTAAAAGGACGATCTTCATGTAATGATTGTTATGGTAACGTTAGTAAGGTGCGCGAAGTTTGGCAGGTTTTAATCATCGGTAACTCAAGCAAATGTTGGTTCAAATAACAGATTTCGAGGTTCAGTGTCTACCAGATTGGGTCAAATTATAGTACAATGAAGTTTCAGACTTGCTAAAACAAGAGTATTGGATTCATATGAGTTTTGAATTTCCAGAAGCTAGAAACTCCAAGTTTTTACGCTAGCTGCTAGAAGTTTCATACATCCATGCTTATACAGGAGTTACCGCACAGCCACCATCTTAAAACACAGAATTTAAAAAAAGGATTTAAAGGCAGTGAAATTGACTATGTGCCACGTTTGAAGTCAACAAGTGTGCTCAATATTCTAAATTTTAACCTTTAATAATAACAATTTTATATTTCATCATTTTGAAAAAGTGGAGGTGATTAATATTTCCCCTTCAGTAAAAAAGTGAGGGGAAGAGGTCGCCCGGTCTCCACTAATGATCCATTTCATGCCCATGACTAGCGGCAACAGAACACTTGCTCTTGCTCAGCTGCACAGTGACTTACCTCCTTTCCACTACGAACGAACCTCCGAAATAAACATGATTGATCAAAATCTCATACGTTCTGTCCAGAGCCGTATATGGAAAGAGTTTGGCCAACTGTGTAACCGGTTTGAATTGGTCGAGAGGGGACAACGCCCACTTCAGTCTGTAGTTGATCTTCATCACAGATCATACGCACACGTTATATATTTTGAGCGTGGTACGGCGACGACGTTAGCGAGCCTTGGCCGAACCAAGGGGAAGTCAACACACATAAAAAAAAAGCACACGCACATACGTATGTGTGTTTCACAGATCGAAAAACAAAATATAATAATACAAAAACGTGTGGTTTTCACAGACATAAAGGAAAGCACATAAATGTGTGCTTCTCACATATACTTTGCAGTGCCGCCTGTTTGGCAGAACAGTGTATGTCTCTTTTTTTAGTTGCTCGTCATTTGAACGGGTTTTTGGTCTTCGTTCTTCGTTTTAGAGGTCTTCGTTTTAGAGGTCTTCGGTCTTCGTTTTAGAGGTCTTCGTTTTAGAGACACCCGCTGTAAATGCCATTTCTAAAGCCTACTCACCGTATATAGCCTAAGCAGTGAAAACACGTTTTGTTCGGGTTTTTCTTTATTTTTTATACGTTTTTTCAAATTTTTGATTTTCCAGGAGGGGGGGGGGGCAAGCCCCATTGACCATGCCTGCAGACGCCCATGAATATACGGTACCGGTAATTGTGACCCTGTAGGCCTAATTATTCTAGACAGCCAGAATGAGGAAATCGACAATGTGGGATTCCCTCCGTTTCGTATACCTCTGACCGGTTTGGACTACTATTTAGCCCCCCACCCAGCTACCATAAAACCCCACAAAATGTCATTTTGTGGAAGCCCGTTTCTGTAGGGGACGTGAGTCCAGCAGTACCCATGCTTAAATCAGGCCCTCGGGAAAGTGATCCGAAAAAAGTCTTCAACCCCCCCCCCCCCCGGCTAAGAACACCTTGTGCTTATGTTTGTATGCCTAACGTTACTAGTCTTCTAACCTTATAACCCTAAACAGTGAAATATCCCTCGATGGGATAAAGCCTGCTATTAATGAAAACAATTAGACTAATCTAGGTCATCCGCCTGGGCTAGAACAATTAGGCCTAGCCTATGTGATGTGTTGCCTTTTGTACACGGAGCAACACAGTAGCCTATTTTATATGGAGCTCTATATCGGTTCACGTGGGCACGTGGGTGTTCTTCCGAGGTTTCAGATTTTGAACTACCAAGACACACATTCTGTGTGTTGTATGTTATACTTACATCGTTTACGAAGGCCTCGAAGACCATGAACTGGTTAAAATGGTTGTTACAGGCTTGCAAGAATAGTGAAAACGACGCAAAACTCAAAGCATGAAGGTTTCCTCAATAGAGGTCAGTGGAGAATTGCCGTCCATTCAACTGGAAGGCTGATTCCAAGAAAACACGGGGTCATACGATGGATCTCTACCATAAACAATACATTTGTTGTACTGTTTTTGCAATCTACTTAGGGCCTACAGTTTTCAAATGTTGGAATGATCGAATGTGAATGTTTTTACACTTTAGTAGGTGTTCCATTTTTTCATAGATTCAATATTTGGAAATCCAAGGCTGAAATGCTTCTTCTTTTTAGGAAGCACATTTCTTAATAGGCTTAGAGGCAGGGGTGCAAATCTCTGTTTGGGTGTGTGTGGGGGGGGGGGGGGGGAGGGGGGCAACATGCATGTAGTGTGCGCGTCGAATTTGAAACTGTGCACACGAAACCCACAATGGGTGGGGTTCAGGGGCCCGCCATGTCGGGGTCCAGGACATATCGATAAGGTCTTCGTTTTTCGGTCTTTGTTTTAGATATTTTAGTAATATTGCAAATCTCTAAAAGGAAGACCGGAAAACGAAGACTCGTATCTAAAACAAGAAATACACATAACGCATAGAAGATTCGGTTGAAATCTTTGTTTTTGAACCTTAAATTTCATAACGGGTCGGGATTTACGGTGTCACAAGTCTCGCATTTGAAGTTACGAATACATTTTACTAACGAACGACTTAATGTATTTCCTTGCTGGTATTAACATCAAGATGGGTTAAACTTAATTGAACTGCAAGAAAAATACTTATTTGGGCGCCGTCGATGATAGAAGTCGGTTAATTAATGCTTTGGTTGATATATCGATAGGGTCTTCGTTTTTCGGTCTTCGTTTTATAGATTTTAGTAATATTGCAAATCTCTAAAAGGAAGACCGGAAAACGAAGACCCGTATCTAAAACAAGAAATAAACATAACGCATAGAAAATAGGGTTAAAATCTTTGTTCGCGTACAGTTTTGAGCCTTAAATTTGATAAACGGGTCGGGATTTACATTGTATTGCTTCGAAGTTAAGAATCCATTTTACTAACGAACGGCTTGATGTATTCCCTTGCTGGTATTAACATCAAGATGGGTTAAACTTAATTAAACTGCAAGAAAAATACTTATTTGAGCGCCGTCGATAATAGAAGTCGGTCAAATAATGCGTTGGTTGACATATCGATAAGGTCTTCGTTTTTCGGTCTTCGTTTTATAGATTTTAGTGATATTGCAAATCTCTAAAAGGAAGACCGGAAAACGAAGACTCTCCCAGAAACGGGATACGTTTATTGACTCTGCGTTTGGCAGTTTGGCAGAACAGTGTATGTCTCTTTGTTTTAGTTGCTCGTCATTTGAACGGGTTTTTGGTCTTCGTTCTTCGTTTTAGAGGTCTTCGTTTTAGAGACACCCGCCTGTTGATGCAGAAAACGGCTCATTTTTGTTTGAGATTTCATCGTGAATGATTGTTGATCAATGTGATATCTGAAAACAAATGTTTAACAAAGCAGACGTATAAAAAATCACTTAAGAAACGAAAGCGTTACGGCGATATTTGTGTGCAACTTTCGAAAATGTCGTGTTGTGCTGCATGGAGATGCAGCAAAAGTTAGGTTAAGCTTTAGAACTTAACCATTGTCAAATTTACTAACTAGAGAACATTACTCTTAAAATCGACACAGCTATATATAGTCAAAGGGTATATAGGTAGGCCTACTTGCTTTCATCTAAACGACTGTCTTGCAAACTTAGTGGCTGCAGGTTGAGGGTAGACCTAATCTAGGCAGCATATGATTTATAAGTATGCCAACTTTTTGTCCCAACTGTTACAGATTACGCCCGTGTAGTCATGAAAACACCACACATTCAGAAAAGAATCAATTAGGCTTAGTCTATGCCTAGATGGCTAGACCTCCAAAGTATGAGATAAAGAAATTTGTACGATAGAACCAACGTACAAAATGTACTAATGCGGAGGAAACAGTACTTCTGTGATTTCTACTCACATATGAATACAATAAATAGGATGCAATGGCAACGGAGATACACCAAGGAATAACCGCGTAATTATGTACATACAAAGAACAGAAAACAACCCTACAATGGCATATGCAGTAGAGTTCTGTGAAACAAACACGTGTTTACACCATTCCTAAACAATAGGGCTAGTCCACTTATAAGACTGTACTATTGAAAAACGAAAAACAACTTAGTTATGTTAATCCAAACTGCAGCAAAGACTGACATCAGGTATTAAATTATTTTCATGAATAAAAATTCATCTAGGATGGTTTACCCTATTTCTAAGTCCTCCTACAACTTGAAGACTATGGTTCACTTCATTATTTATCTTTTATATCATATATCCTGGGGTCAATAAAAGTAAATTCAAAAGTGTCTCCCTTTATATTTTGGATATAAATCTGGATCTGAAATGTGTTTATTAAAATAAAAAAAACTGTAAAATAAAATCATGCTCTTTTGAAGCAAGTTTTCTGTGCAATGAAGGGCCATGCCAGTGAGGATGGGGTAACAGCAGGTGTCAGAAGTACAGTCAGAAGTGCACACCACCACCCCCTCCCTTCTCAAAAAGAAAACCTTAAAAAAACACTGGTATATTCCAGATTAGCAAGTTATCGTCATAGTGGCAGTAACTCAGGCACTACATTCCTACATTACTTTCAAACCTATATTTGCACTTGACATCAAAATGACAGTTTTTTTTTTAATTTGTCAGAATTTGTTTGTCAGAACCTAAAGATTAGTAAAGCCATGGGTCCTGACAACATTCACCCATGGGTCCTTAGGGAGCTCGCGACTGATCTGGCACCAATGATCAGTCACCTTTTCCAGCAGTCAATTACCAGTGGTCACATTCCCACGGACTGGAAAAGAGCAAATGTCTGTTCAATTTTTAAGAAAAATGATACTTCGCTCCCATCCAACTATCGCCCTGTCTCTCTGACTTGTATTTGCTGTAAATTGTTGGAGCATATTATCTGTTCAAACCTGATGTATCACTATGAAGAGAATAAAATCCTTTCCACTAAGCAGCATGCTTTCAGAAAGAATTACAGTTGTGATACGCAGTTGGTGTCTGTTATTGACGATTGGGCCGCTGCCTTGGATAAAAATAAACAGGTTGATGTCTTTATTTTAGATTTTGAAAAGGCCTTCGATACAGTTCCTCATGAACTCCTCAAGACGAAGTTATATTCCTTAGGGCCGTTTCTGGTCAAGTCATTAATTGGGTGGATAACTTTCTTTCTGATCGCTCACAATCTGTTGTTGTAAATGGTACTAAATCTGATTCTGCTCCGGTTCTTTCTGGTGTTCCTCAGGGGTCTGTTCTGGGACCAGTCCTCTTCCTGTCATATATATATGATATTGTGGATGCTGCTTCGTCTGAAGTTAGGTTATTTGCTGACGATTGTGTTTGTTATAGGGTCATTGAAAATCATAATGACTGTAAAGAGCTACAGAGAGACATTTCTTACCTGGGCCAATGGGTCAAAACCTGGGGTATGAGATTTCATCCTGGAAAGTGTAATGTTATGTCTGTTACTAGGAAACACAATCCAAGAGTCTTTAAGTATACCCTCAATGGGGTTGATCTGACGAGGGCAGATTCTATTAGTACTTGGGGGTGACCATAATCAAGAATCTCAATAGGGGAAATCATATACAATCTGTTTGTAATAGAGGGAACAAGGTTCTCGGTTTGTTACGTAGGAACCTCTCTTTTTGTTCTAAGGAAGTTAAATTGGCTGCCTATAAAGGTTTACTTAGGCCTTTGTTGGAGTATGCTTGTTCCGTTTGGGATCCTTATCAGGCGTCTCTTAAGGATAAACTTGAAGGAGTACAAAGGAGATCTGTTCGTTTTATTGCCAACGAGTACTCCCGTGAAGGTGGTTCGATGACTACCCTTTTGAAAGATCTTGGTCTCGACACTTTATCTGATCGCCGTAGGCGTTGTAGGCTTCAAATCCTCGCTAAAGGTTTCCATGGTCAAGCTAATATCCCTCTGTCTGGCCTTTGTAAACCCACTCGCATTACTCGCGACGTGCATGCTTTACACTACCGCACCCGCTCTGCTAGGACTAATTGCTACAAATACAGTTTTATACCAAACATTATTAGGGATTGGAATGATCTTCCTGGCTGTCTCATTGAGAGGGCTGTTGGTCACCATAAGCCTGTGGAGTTTATTATTAATTCACTGAGGGTTTGACCGACCTCACGACGCGTACGTGGTGTACTAATGTCCTCGGATGTTTCACCATTTTTCAAAAGAAGGAAGAAGAAGAACTTCAGACAGTTTTACGCCACTTGCAGTTGCACTGGCGTACTGTAGGCTAGTAATTGTTCAACTTCAAATCCTACCACGACTTCACACAAAACATAAATCCGTAATTCGTTAATGGAATGCCAGTCTTACATTAATCTGAGAAATATAGTACTTTAGCTGAGTTTTTTGTGAATCAGTTATTTAATCCCACAAAGATTTGCCTGCGTTCTACGCAAGTAACGTTTACGTTCCCGCAATCCGCACACTGTGTACACACGATAGTTCGTACTTCGCGCAACTAGTACTACCTACTTCGCGCAAGTGGTACTACCTGTGGACCTATTTTGCTCACTTCTGACGTCACAACATACCATTTGGCCAAACTCTCTCTAGATATGGCGCTGGTTCAGTCCACTGAACTAAAAAACAATGGAAGGCTCATTGGCCGGAAATAATATCGCCGCCGGCGACATGCGGCACGTGACCGCGGCCATTTTGCAAAGCCCAAGAACACGTCGATATCGATTTTTAGTTCAGTGATATCGACACACTGAACTTCAGGTCAGTGCAGCGCAGCAACACTATAGTTATCTGTCACTTCCACTAACTTTGCGAAGTACTTAATTTTCACAGAATGATTGGCTCTTAGTTTGGCCACAGAATTTAACGAGAATGCCTGCTTGTGTAGCGGTAAATTGTACGAATCGTTCCGATCAACGTACAGGGAAAACTTTTCACAAGTAAGTGTACAAAATAACTAGAGTTCCGATCACGCCAACATATCGCCATGTATTGCGTCCTATCCTAACAACAGATTGTAGTGACCACAGGCTATCGGTAACACTATGGATGGAAATTGAATAAGAAATCTGACAAATCTAACTTCTTTGCGCAAGTTTCATTGTTTGTAGGCTAACATGTTCTCCTTAATTTGTCCTCCACTAAGACCAGTATCCAATCAAATTTTTCGGATTGCTTAAACCTAGGCTAGGCCCTAAAGTTAAGCCTAGGCCTACACTAATTCAGTACACTGGTCTCAATAGTCACGGTCCAATTAGTTAAGAAACTGGCCCGTTAGTTGAAAACCAGTATGGAAATGGAGCCACCGGACGTTCATTGTTTGCATCGTTCATGTACGCTACACCTTTTATTAAATAGGCCTAGTAATGCTTCAAAATTAGGCCAAATCACTTTTATTACACGTTGGGAAGCAGGAATGTGCATCAGGTCAGAAATTGGAATTAAATTGTATGCGAAGTTGTAGGCCCCTAGACCTACACCAAAATCATTATGTGTGCACACCGGACATGTCCGGCATACAACCTCTAGTTTCCAATCTGGTTTCCACTTGATGTGATCCTTTGTTTGCATGTTGTTTAGACTAGGCATATGAGTTGCATATTTTGTGAAGGATTGTTTTGATGAAGGATTATGAAATATGAACGACCATGCTCGAATCACCCAGGGAGCTGTTTTGCTAGCCCAGGTCTGATCGTGATTTTGGAAAAAATTTACAAATTCTTGACAAAAAGTTATCTAGCCACATCTAAATTTAGGCAAAAATCTTGTCAGATGGAAATTGGGGCAAGCATGAAAGATTGTCATCCTTGTCATCTTATGTTTGAATCGATGGTAGGTCAAATCCCATTTTCTAAAGGTGGCACTGATGAGTGACAATTAACTTTAGGGTACAGTAACATTGTGTCACGTTGTCTAGAGTGTGACTCCATTCAAATATGCATATTCCAAAAGCACATTACGGCACTCCTCAAAAATCGTATGAGTTGAGAACTTGACACTAGTGGTTTGTGATTATTAAAGTTTATTATGCTTGCATTCAGTCTGGTATTTACTGTAGTGGGACCAGATTGTTTACAAGAAAATTAATTGGCATTTGTTGACTGTGACAATGGATCAACCGTGATCATTACTTACCAAAGGAACATTTTTAACTACACCAAGGATATGTTTGTATTTATTCCATCTAGGTGTCCCCTCAAGAATCCATCCTGTCTCAAAGAATGGCTTGTGAAGATGAGAAGGGACAGATGGACACCTACAAAATACTCTGTGATCTGCTCAGACCACTTTGAGCAACAGTGCTTCGACCGTACTGGCCAAACAACAAGACTGCGTGCAACTGCTGTACCAACTTTGTTTAGTTTTCCGGCACATCTTGTCAAGGTAAGTACTTTGATATCTTGGCTGGTCACAGTCATGTCAGCTTATAACAAGAATATTCGAGTCTACAATCTTGGAAAAATTATTTTTGACTCTTGCCGGGTGGTGCATATAGAGTATTAGGCATCTATGTTGGGGTTTTATCATCAAAAGCCTAAAAAGTATGTTTTGGCAGCAACAATTTGTAGTTTGCTGGTATCAAACTTTTTGCACCACCAACCCCATGCCACCCACCCCTGTAAATGTAGTATTGTAGAATTTCACCAATATCTTGCAAATTATCTCCAACACTGCAAAGGGAGCAGAGGTGTCCAAGTAATCTTTTCCAAGATTGTACACCTATAGTCACTATATAAGTCAGCCCAGTGATGCTTGGAACCTGCCTTCCCCCTCCCCCACATCCTCTCGCACCACAATCGTTTCACTGCAATTTTTAATGAAATCTTCTCAAACTAAGTTTTAGCTAATTATTGATTAAGCATTGTGTTTACGTCACTTCAGGTGAACTGTGCAGTTACTCACTTTAAGAATTGTTACAGTGTGCTTTCACATTATCATACTTTTTCAGATTGTGAGATCTCATAAGCCTCCTCTGGAAAGGACATGTGAAACCCTGGACCCAGAAGGAAGTCGCTCCGAGTTCAGCAGCACTGAGCCCACTGATCTCATCAATCTCAAGCCCAACATCAATGCAGACCAACTTTCGAGTGTAGATGCGACTCAAATGCACACCCCGAGGATCGTCCCCTTGCCAACACATGACCATACCTACTGTACTGGCGAGAGTCCAAGGAGTGTCAAACGTAAGTTGGACACCATGTTTGATCGTGCTTCATCTATACAGAAGAGGCTTAAAAATTCTCAGGCAAAGGCAAGGCGACTGCATAGGAAAGTCAGATCTCTACAAGATGTTGTAAAGGCCCTTGAAGATAAACATCTACTCACTGAGGGTGGACTGGAAATGCTGAGAAAGACATGCGAGGTTCCTGAAATGTTGATGGAAAGGCTTGTCAAAGAGCTGAATTCTGGTAAAGCTTCAAGGGAAAAGTATCCGCCAGCATTGCGATCTTTCGCTCTCACTCTCAATTTTTACTCTGCCAAGGCCTACAGGTTTGTGCGTAAGACCTTTGACCTCTGCCTGCCACATCCATCAGTTCTCCGGAAGTGGTACTGTACAGTAGATGGCAAACCAGGTTTCACAGATGAGTCATTCAAGTCATTGGAAATGAAGGCCAGGGAAGCCAGAAAGAATGGTAAGGAACTTGTCATGTCACTCATGCTGGATGAGATGGCCATTAGGAAGCATATACAGTGGGATGGGAAGCAGTTCCATGGGTATGTGGACATTGGGACAGAGAATGTGGATGACACTAATCCTGTTGCATCTGATGCCCTGGTATTCATGGTAGTTGCATTGAATGCAAGCTGGAAGCTGCCAGTTGGGTACTTCTTCATTAACGGATTGTCTGGGTCAGAGAGGGCTAATCTTGTTGAACAGTGTTTGAGTAAACTTGCTGATATTGGAGTTTGGGTCACTGCCCTCACATGTGATGGCCCATCGTGTCACATTACTATGTTGGAGACCCTTGGAGCATCCATGACAATTCCAGATCAGAAACCTTCCTTCCCCCACCCATCAGACCCATCCCGTCAGGTGAGTGTATTCCTTGATGTGTGTCATATGCTCAAATTAATGAGGAATACTTTAGCTTCCTATGGTATATTGAAAGATGCTGATGGTGCCTCCATTAAGTGGGAATATGTGAAAGAGTTACATAAAGTTCAGGAAGAGGAAGGGCTGAGATTGGGAAATAGGCTAGGCAATGCACATATCCAGTGGCAGAAGCAGAAGATGAATCTTGCTGCCCAGACACTCAGTCAGAGTGTAGTACATGCCCTTGAATTTTTGTGTGAAAAAGGGGTGCCACACTCCAGGGTTGTGAAGCCACAGTAAGCTTCATCAGGCTTGTGGACAATCTATTTGATATACTAAACTCCCGTACACCCTTTGCCCGTCACTTCAAAGCCCCCCTTCGCTCTGCAAATGAACAAGTTTGGAGACCTTTCCTAGGGAAGCTTGGCATATGCCTACATTGAGTCGGTGACAGATGCTCAGGGTAGAAAAATGTATACCACCAATCGAAAGACTACATTCACTGGTTTTCTTGCTGCATTGAAAGTGCTATTTACATGTATGATACATTAGTTGCTAGTGAATCACCAAAATTAAAGTACTTGCTTACATATAAGATGACCCAGGACCACATAGAGCTCTTCTTCTGTGCTGTGAGGTCCTCACTTGCGTGTAATAACAACCCCACAGCCGGTCAGTACTTCACCTCTTCCTACAAGAAACTGCTCATTAGACATGAAGTTGAAGGTATTGGTGGTAACTGCGAAGCCCAAGATCCGACTTGTATACTACATGTGGCGAGTAGTGTCACCCCAGTAGGCAACAGTAGTGAAAGTGAGAGGGACATGCTTCTGGTTAGAAAGTATGACCTTACAATAAGAGGACCTGATGATTCTGACCATGACTATGCTGACATTCCAAATGTACATCACTTGTCCCAATATAATAAGGCTGTCATGCAGTATGTCGCTGGGTATGTGGTTCGGATGGCAAGGAAACGGGTATCGTGTGATGAGTGTATTGGTGCCTTAACAACTGGTGAGGTAGTTAAAGGCAGCCTGTTGGAGAAGAAGAATCGAGGTGGTTTGATTCGAGCATCTGCAGATGTAGTTCATGTGTGTGAAGTGACAGAGGTATGCCTGCGACGACTCCTTCACACAACCTCAGGAGATTTGCCACAACAGAAGGGAGTTGTGCATGCATTGTGCACTGCTGTTTTGACAGAAGTCAATCTGCTCAGCACCTTCAGTGGCCGTCTCTCTGATCATATCTTTGATTGCCCTCCTGATCACAATCATGTATATTTGCTAATTAAATGCCTAGCATCATGCCATGTGAAGATCCGCATGCACCATTTGACAAGATGTTTTAATGAGAAAGTGTCTGGACCTGCCATTCGTAAGAAATTGTCAAAACTAGTCCTGTTCAAACATCAGTGATGGGGGTGGTGTGGCCAAGTGGTTAGAGCATGAGTCTCAGGACCCAGAGCTTGTGGGTTCAAGTTCATGTGCTGTCACTTTATTGCATCATAGAGCAGGACACTTTATCCCAATCAGTTTAGTGTGTGAAATAACACATTGGGGGTGTTAAATTTGGTAAAAGACAGCTTGATATTTCTTTGCATGTTTGTGTGAATAGTTGTTACTACAAATATGCAAAATGAGCAGATGCTTGAAATGGCATTTTACATTCCACCCGTAAGCATTGTTTACCTGAAAAGACCTGTAGCTTCTTTTATATTTATAATAGCTATGTGTTCATTGCAAGGGCCTGTTTGCCCTTTAAATTCGCATACATGGAAAGAATTTTGCATTTTGATGTGCATAGACCATACAGTAAATATCAGAGATGGCCTTTTTATTTGTGAGCTTTTAAATTTGTACTTGTTTGTTAGTTAGTTACTGTAGGTGATAATCTCAGTTCCCTTAAATGAGATTTGGCAGTGCAAAGCATGCATATTACGTTTGAAGTATAAAAACAGTGGGCAAATGGGTGACAACACGAGATTGTACACTGTGTTGTGCCCTTTATCTTATATATATTGCCCATCTGTGTTGGGGTGGACTCAGGGGAAGGGGCAGGGTGATGTCATTTAATCTGGTAAAGTGAAAGACTAGGGAAAAAGAGTTTACACATGATTAACATTATTCAAATTATGCACATTTATCTACATATTCATTATCTTAAAGTAATTCTCATGTTTACATGCAGTAACACTATCTGAATTGCTTAGCATGGAAAGTTGGAGACCATTTTCTGGTGTGGGCAATGTGGAAATAGTAATATAATTATCTCCTCAGTTGGAAAAAAAATAGATCTGAGATACTGGTGAAAAAATATCAATAATATTATGTCAATTCAGTTTCTTGTGTTCTATTTTGTTCATAAATTTGTTTTGTGCGAAGCAGCATGTTGATTTATTCCTTGACTTGTCAAATCCAGGAATGTATCTGTCAACATATGTGTGTATGTGTCTGTATGTATGCATGTTTGTATATGTGTTTGTGACTTCTAAATAAGTAACAAACAATTTGTCTGATCTGAGTGAAACTTGGTGTGCATGTTCTCCATATATGGTTTTAACCAACTTGAAGTGCCTCAGCCTGTGGGGCACTCAACTAACTTAACTGGAGCACTAGGGGATTTTGATGTATTGTTCGTCCTTTCACAGTTACGGATCCAAGATCTAAGGATCCTGGGTTTGGACCATTGCGTTGGAAGAGTGTAGGAGCCTTTGAATTTGGTGCTGAGCCAAGGGCCTTTTGGTCACATCTCCAAACAGTCATCTGCCCAACATCTGGACCCTTTCCCCCCTGACTGTCCCCTCAGATAAGCTCAACAAATCATCAGATTCTGCCCAATAGACTGGAGGCTTTACACAGACACCCAGATTGAAAATACATGGCTCTTTGTAACTGTTATCACAACTGACATATATGAACAATGGGGATACAGTGCCCTGTAGTAGGACACTGATTGCGGGGCTCAATCTCGCACCACTTGGTCACAAAACCCTACTTTCAATCCGGCCTTTTGGACTCCTAATTCATCATCCTGACCTTGGCCATCCTGACCTTGGCCCTCATCTATTTGGTTCGGGGATATACCTAAATTTTGTCATTTACCACCCCTTTACTCCCAAATTTTGGCACATGGAGGCGATTTTCGACATAGCAAGGAATTTTCCGGTGGGGGCCTTGGAGGTCAAACATGTCATGGGGGATCAAAAGGAAGGCACCTGAAAGTATTGTGTACTGGCATAGCAACCTGACATTTTGTGTGTGTGTGTGTGTGGGGGGGGGGGGGGTGTAGGTTCATCTTGGGGGCGGACATGCACAACAGTCGCTGAGTTTTAGGGTCTCTCAGTCCCCTTGCCTGCGCCCATGCTCTCAGGTCCCCTTCCCCACGTTGGTCAGGTTAATGTGGCCACTGGGAATTAGTTCCGCGAGGGGTTCATCGGGGCTCGCAAGTGGTTTCCCTTCTCTCCCCAGACTTCCCCAGCATGCCAGGTGATGCTGGCCATACAGGTGTATCACTGCCCGATTGCTGGCCTAAGCATTTCTCCTTTTTTTGCAAATCCTCCAAAATTTTCTCTGAACATTCAGAAGAATATTCAACCTATGTGTAAGTCGTGGATACTCGCGAATAAATGTAATTGACTAATAACATATGCTATCTCAATGCTTTTCCATGCCCCACTACACACATTCGCTATGCCTTATGTACAGTAGTGGCGTGGCAACCACCGAGCAACGTGAAGGGCTTAGCAAGATGGCGACACTGTGGGAATTCTGGCCACACCCCGCTGAGTGTGTTTTGATTGGCTATGAGCCTTCCATTGTTTTTTAGTTCAGTGGTTCAGTCAGATCCACGGCATTGTCACGTGGCTTACTCAGCTTGCTGTTGCGCAATGCGGCAATGGTCACTGAGTGATTACAGTATATCGTTGCTGCTGTTTAGCTTACAGTATAAGAATCGTACTATTACCCAAAACAAAAGAGGTAAGTATAAGGAACTGGAAAGGAATATTAGGCAAACGGTTATGTTATCTGCAATTTCAAGCTGTTTTTTGCTTATATGTGTTATAAAGTAGTCGTCTTCGGGTCGCATGCTGCAACATGCCTAAATTATAAGTTAGGTCTTCTGTTTCTCGTTAGGCTAGCGTGGCGTTAGTATATTGTGGAATGCATGAAGCTTACAGTACAAACTACAAGTACAATGTAAACACAAACTAGTAATTCCTTAACCAGCCCCTTCCACACATTGGGACGCGACTTCGTCATTTTGTGAGACGGGACTATCTTGTCACTGATAGCAAGTGAGGAATAGGCCTAGCTAGTTCTAAGAGCGAGTAAATCGTACACACTATCCACTATACACACAACTAGTCCCTGCAGAAAGAAGAAAGCATGATTTACCGTACATGTTTTGTCCTGTGATTACTTAGGCCTAACGTTAGTAATCCACATACAGTAGTACTTAACTGCAGCGTGGCCAACATCATACAGCGCAGGTATCTCTTAGTCTTACAGTGTTCCCTTTAATCTTGTAATCTCATTTTTGCTGAGGTGAGTGAATTTCGAAGTCGCCTCTTGAAGTTACATTACATTGCCTGTAAAAAGAAGTCTGAAGGTCAGTCTATTGTACCCTTTGACCATCTTAAAGAAAAATAGGCATTTGTTTTACAGAAAAAAAAATCGTATGTTTAAACCAGCATTTGTGATAGAATTATCCAAAGTAATTGGCTTTCATTTTAAGAAATATGCTTCATACAGACAGAAATTCAGTTACTATTTGTATAAGAATAATTTGTTTCCACAAACTTCCAGAAGTTCAATTGATGCATGTATTGTACAGGTGCAAACTACTGGTGCAATCAAAATTATTCCTGATTTTTATTTTGTTGATGCTCTGGTGTTACAGTACAGTATGTACAATTTGCAGTCACAACTCACAAGACTGCAAATTTTGTTTAACTTAATAAACAGATAGGGCTTAACCATTGTATGTAGGATATGAAATTTAAAGACTATATCGCCTGTGGCTTGCAGTGGGGTTGTTTTTTCTAAACTCTATCTACACTGGGTGTTTGTTTTCAGTGATAAAGTTGGGGATAGATTTGCTGACATAATACCGAAAAATTTTGGCAAATATTTATTTGAAACTGGCTTCAAATACAGTAGAGCATTGACCTCATGCTGCCAAACTGTTGTTTTAGGTTACTGTATACCAAGACAATGTCTGCAATGACAGATGCCCAAATTTTGTCAAGACTGATCTATACAAAATGCTGAGCAAGTAACTTTAGTAGTTTGTAAGTACAGTGCTAACGCTACTGCTGTATGTAACATCAGATAGTGACAATGTGTGAGTACATTACTATACATGTTACCATACCCTCTGATGTTCGTACCCTGTACAGTGACTGTTGTTTAGCTGTTGTGTAGCCCTTCTGAGGTTGAGTCTTACATTGTTTTGCCCTTTTTCCTTTCTCGTCCTTCCAGTTGTAAATTGCTTTGAAAATGGCGAGTCGAAGGAAGAGAGGCTCAAAAAGAAACAACTATAGGTACAATGTTAATCGTAAGAAACTATGGAGAAAGGCCAAAAAGGTTCCCAAAATAGAATGGTAAGTACTGTATCTTATTGTGAGAACTATTAGCGATTTGAGGAAGTTTCCTTACAGTTATTGTCTTCAGTTAAAGGGCAAATCAGAGTTTATTTTCACAATTTGTTTCATTACAATTCACCACCTGGTGTCCTACAATGACTTAAAACTAACAAATATGATCAAGATTATCTCAAAACATGTGGACAATTTTGAGAAACGAGTCAAATTCGGTAATGGTATACAGGAGGCTGTCTTGTCTTGTACATGAACGTTTATTTTTTTTACCCGACAAATACTACGAGTTCTCATTCAACAGTAATTAACGCAATAAGTACCGTTACTTCTGCCTTCAAACACCTCCCCAACATCTCTATATTTTGGTGAACAATCAGTTTAGAGAGAAAAATCCACTAAAGGTGAATTTTCTGTCAAACCCTTTAAGCATTTTAAGTGAAGCATATACAGTATGCACTCATTGTACAGTATTCCAGTTTCTGAGCTGCAGTGCTGGCTGTATTCCTGTTTCATTAAATGCATCAGAAGAAGAGTGGATTCAGTTGTCCCCAGTTTTGAGGGCACATGTGCACATCCTCATAATTGGAATATAAACACACAAAGCATCATACCCACAACACGTGCCAAGAAACTGAGTTGAGAAAATATTGTATCCTCTCTTTTAAAGCAACTTACATACAGACATACTGTCTTCTGTGTCTTGGAGGGTTTGGAAACTGTCTTTTTCGTCTAAAAGTTTGTGTTACAAGCCTTTGAAAAGTGTATTAACAGTGTATTTTACACTAGTTAATGGTGAGTGCAGTTTGTTTATCTTCCATGTATCCCACAATCCCTTGCATGAATTGAGATTGCGAAAAGGCTTATACTGTAGAGGACTTTCAGAATTTGAATTTGACTCTTGTGTTCTGTGAAGTCTTCTAGTAGGAGCATTTGTCAAGTGGTCTCATATGTGCACTCATCTTACTAGTAGCAAGTGTTCATAATGAAAGCACAATTGAACAATATACACTTTGCTAGCTGTGTGAGTAATGTGTACACATTGATGAGACTCTTTCATTACACCAAGCAATAATTATAAACATGTGGTGTGTCTTGCATACCACAGTTTGGGTATGTCATTGTTGAGTGCTTATAATTAAGTTAATACTGTATGTACAGTATGTCTCCCATCATGTTAGAAACCCTGTATACACTATACAGTTTATTATCCATGTGTACACTCTAAGCAGTCTAGTATCCCTTCACTTGCTGACAGTAATTACTATACCTATGTATGGTGACCAAAGACGTTATTTTCCTTACAAAAAGTTCCAATTTTTTTCCTTCTCAAATATGAAAGTCTAGTCAGCAAACTATATTAGACTCGATATCTACTTTGCAACTAAACTGTAAGGAATAACGTGGTCTCATGGCCAGAATGAAGTGATTGCAACAAATCCAGTCAGGATTGCTTGTGAACAAAGATTTCTGTACAGCAAATGATTTCCATCCCTTTCACACTGTGTGTTACATGTAGCTAGATCTGTGAAAACAGACAATTACAGTGGAAGCAGTGTTTACACAAGTAAGTACTGTAATGCAAACCAATTTACATATTTGTGCCTTTGCAGGTAAGTGAGGTAACTGGCATCTTTATATTCGAACATATGTAACTGTATGTAGAAAGAACACTTTACTACTTCATATATAAAGAACTTTGCTGTAGGTTAGAAAACATACTATTGGACAGGAAGGAGTTTTCAGTGCATGGAAGAAAGGTACAGCCTTTTGTCTTGTTTATGAAAACATGTAAAACAAACTCTAATTCTACAGTATTTTGTCATTTACTTCTCAATGTAGAATTTCGTTCTCTGAATTTCAAGTCCTCAGCTCAAGCAAGCATGGTCAGAGAAAAAAAGCATCGCAAGAAACTTTGCGGAGATGGGTTTGTCCCATAATGCCAACAAAACTTTGAAAATAAAGAAAACACAGGTAAGATCTCAGCTGGTAATGTTCAACAAATATCTCATTTGTTAGTAGTTTCGTCCTTGTGATCATCCTCTCGGAAGGTGCAACCGTCACTACATTACACAGTGGTGTCGTGTCGAAATTCACTGCATTGTCTGTGCGTTATGGTCGTTCACAGTTGGTTATGGACTTAAGTGTCAGAACATGAAGTGGGAATTTTGTCACAGGAAGATAGCATAACAACTTTCTTACCAGTCAGGTAAAGTGAAAGCTGAACGTTGAGATGTAAATATGATAGTTCTACCCTAATGTCCCTTTGAAACCTTTAAGACTTTTGGCCAACATTTCAAATCATTTTTCTATTTGTGCCTTTGTATTGTTTAATATTGACAAAGCAAAGCAGTGAATATAGATGGAGGAATTTTCAGTGATCCGGTAATTTATATTGCATTCAGTAGATTGTTTTTGTTTTCGATGATAATCGTAACCTTTGCACAGTAATCATTCATACGTGTGTGTGTATTTGTGTGTGTTTGTGTGACACCATGCTTGCAAACACTAAACAATATTTCAATGTAACTTGGATCTGTGTCGTACTTGTTATGTCTACTGTATGTATGTGTGTGTGTGTGTGCATACTGCTTTTATGTCTGTGACACATGCTATCTCAAGCCGAGAAGCGTGGGTTGGATACATCATATTTGGTACATACGTGTACCCACAAGAAAGGTATCGTTTTTTGTGGAGGTCAAAGGTCATTAAAGGTCAACAGGGTGACATAGTGTAAACCTTGTAATCTCAATATCTGAAGATCAGAAGCTTTCAGGGAAAGACTTTGTTTTTGTATATAGATATTCCACATTAAGTGCAAGAATTCCTGTTGTTTTTGGTGGCATTGTAAACATGGTAACTCAAGAAGAGACTGGCCTAGACAGATCTCATATTCAGTATGTACTTGTACCCTTTTGAGTAACTACTGCACACGGCTATTGTATGTTGCAGGGGATCAAAGGTCCTTTGTGGTCAAGAGGGGTCAGATAGTGAAATCCTTCTAAACATGTTATCTCAAGGGAGGGAGGCTTGTCCTGATGTCATATTTGTAATGAAGAGAATAGTGGCGAGTGTGATATTGATTGCAAATGCATAGATTATGTTTGGTGGCTCAGACCAGTTTAGGTTTAAGCAAGGGTTTATCTTTTAACACCATTGTGCCATATGGAATTCCATTGACCAGGAGTCTGAACATACCTCTCATTTGGTATGTATGTGTCCATGTTGACTTATGATAGACCTATCTATCAATCATTATCGTAAAGTAAAGATATTGCTGTTTATAGTTGTAACATTGCAATTCTGACTTGAATAAATTACTGAAACCTTAATGACCAAGCACTTTGTACATCCTCACCAATATGTAGTATGCTAGATTCGAGACTACTAGTTACTAAATCGTTGAAACTACAGCCCCTTTGGGCTTTCTGGTTCTTTTCTGAGCCCCATCCTGAAGTGTGTACATTGCCTCTGATCAGTGTTTTGATCACATTCTTCTCTTACTTGGCAGAACTTTATAAACCGAGCCATGAGTGAAGACCAGGCAGAACCGAAGCAGCCGAAACCAGCACCAACTAAGGCATATGTAGCAAACAGTGAGTAGTAGATAGGGAGCCATTCACTCTACCAACTTGCAAGTAGACATCTGACCCATTGGCTGGTGTATAATCAGTGTTGAAGTTTGGGTGAACAAATCTACTCGGGATCTTTCGGTGCCCAAGTCATGTCGTCTTTTGTTTCAGTGCAGCCTGTTGAAAGCTAATCCAACTTGTTGTACTTGACCACTTTCAATGTTTTTTTTTTTTCTCTAAAGTGTCAAAATAACCCTGAATACTGCACTCAGCACTTTGTATTTTTGTTTGCAAAAGTATGATGGTAGTCAACGATGCGATGAGCGCTTTTTTGACGACAGAAATTTCAACCACGAAAATCCAAAATCGACAGAAGGTACACTGTGAATTTGACCTTACTCCTACAGAGTTGAACATGTACAAGATATTCTATTCTTCTGACAATTGAGAGATTTGTTTGCCAAACTGAAACGAATCGCCCAGATAATCCCCATACTAGTGCTACAAATGAGAAATAATTAAAAGCGATCATACAGGTATACAGCCTCTGGAAATAACATCCACTTGGTCCATCGAAGTACCGAAATTGTAACAGTTGATAAATAATGTTTGGGTCACTTTCGAACAGCCTTGGACATACTTCATAATTATGGCACATGATGTCGTTAAAGTTGCAGCAGTGGTTTTGTTTACTCAGTGTTACTGTGCAACATTTTTGTCATAGCTTTTGAGAGCCTATTAAAGACTTTTTTTTGCAGTTTCAATCAATCCAGTATTTATACACGAAGACTCTTAGCAGACTAAGAGTTAATTGACATGTTGTTTAGTATTAGTGTGGAGTTTGCATGGATGTTTTGAAGATTGCATGGCCTCTCCTTTGAACTCAAACTTAGCTCCCTACTGGTGCAGTGATCTTTTCACTTTTGTACGTTTGTGACACATTTGAAGATGGAGATCAGCAGAGCAGTATGTAAAGCTGTTCTCCACAAACTAGGTATTCCTCTGAAAATTTGACAGCAAAAATGTATACAAAATGTAGGAAGAAGTAACTTGCAGAAGGTAGGATGTGAATGGTAAGTCATAGAAGAGAGTCTGGCATTGGAGAAATGAAGTGTATGAATGTCAGCATTTCTTTTGCCTCGTCAGAGTTGGCAGTAGCAGCGTCTTTTAAAGCAGAGAGAGTTTATACCCTGTCAAACCAACTTCAACAGTTTTGCATGAGGATGATGGACAAGTACGGAGAAGACTATGCTGTGAGTGGTTTTTTCCTTCATCTTCACTGTCAAGTACTTCCTCCTTGTTGTTGCATGTTGCTCCTTGTGCATCAGAAAGGATCCTTTATCCTCCCCCCCTTGATGTACCTCTATCTGTCTGCTCTATTTGGGCCTATTATCTGATTGTTTTTGGATGAAATTGGAGGAGGTACTTGTGAGAAGGTGTGTCCCAAGTGGTAACTTTACCATGCAGTGATTAAACAAAAGGAAAGAAGTTTCCATTAATTGAGTGAGTCATACCATGCAAGGTGTCTTTAAAAAGGAGTAAATCTATTGTGAAATAATCCTTGCCTTCATAATGATTAAATGTCCCTGGATAGGTATTGTGAAAATGACGGTAAATTTATACAGTCAATATGAACATGCTCTATATTAGAGGATCACATATTAGGTATTTATGTATCAGTACCTTTCCTGCAATGCCAGTTTCTTGGTGGACTCACAGATTTTAACACTGAACATGATCAAACAACTGTTTATTCTGGCCTGGAAGTACTTTGTAACTTTCAGAATAGCAAAATCTGTCATCTTTGTAGGCTACAATACGTGTGTGTTATATCTACTGGTAATATCGTGATATATGAGACAGTATTGTTAATATGCAGAGAAAGTGCTTGTTATGCAAATGAGCAATGCTTGGTTTGTAAAAGAAGCGGAAAAAGTGCGTGTTTGTTTTCTCTAATCAAGGTGAATTCACTCATCTTTATCAAATGTTGAACCTCATAAAGTCTTGAAAATAATCTTGAAAGTATATATGTCTGGATGTAATGTTGTAATACATGCTGTATTAATTGTACCAGCTGATGCACCCTATCCAGTCCCTCAGACTGCAGCAACACCATGCAGCTGCTCATACAGTCGCTGTCCATTATGCTAGTATCCAAATTAGATGTTGTCTGGTGTCCAAGAGTGCAAGAATATGCCTGGCAACCAGAAAATGTCGAGTCATGCATATCTGGACCCCTGGTGTATACCCAGAATGTAACCATTGTACCAGAAGTGCATTACCTCTAGGGGTTAGATTGGAAGGAAGTGTAATATCTTCCAAGCCGTATGTGACGATATTTTACCTTGTGGGATAATTGCCAGGCATGTAATTATGTCAGTGTCATGGCAATTTAAGTTCCCAATTAAATTACATTGGTACCTACTCTGGTCTGCCAGTGAAATTCTTAATCTGCTTGTAGGTATAAAATCTTTTCCTGTTGTGATTTTAGGCCATGGCCAGAGATCCAAGGAATTACTACCAGAGAACACCAAAACAAATTAAAGGTACAATAGAATTGTTTAAGCAAGTCCCAGGGGCATACGAGGCCTACCTGGAGAAGAAAAGGCAGAAGGGCGAAACAGAGAAGGTAGAGGAAATGGAACAAGAGGCAGTGGACAACGTGATGGTTCTAGAGTTGGATGAGGATGGAGTGGCATAGACTTCATGGCAGTTAACAGAAATTCAGCATGGCAATTGCAGCAGTGGGGACTGAGCTGTTTAATTGCCTTCAGCAGGACAGATGGTATCTGGGGTTTATTCTGTTGAATGTTGAATTTTTTGTGACAAGTAGACTTGTGTCTCACTTCCAGCTCAGGATGAAGAGTTTCAGCGACCTGGCCAAAGGCAAATGAGCAGAGACTTATCAGAGGCTCATCACTGGTGTGGATCACATACTTAGTAATTGCTTGTCAAAGCTAGAAATTTATACTGTTTACATTGAATCGTCTAGTTGACAACCAAAATGCTGTCCTTTTCACAATCAAGATTGCCTTTACAAAAAATTATATCATTAAGTTAGTCAATTATCCTAAAATTGCCTGGTTTCTTTATGACAGACAGAACACATTTGTGTAACGCAAGGTCAATTGCTAGTGTTTCATATAAGTGTATTAAAGTGAAATCTGCATTTGAATAAGGGCCTACCTTCACAGCTAATTCTGAATCGTAAAATATTGATTGCTTATGGTATCTAAGGGAAGCCTTACAAATCTAACCTACGATCATCTTAGGTCCACAAAGTTTCACTCTTCTGATCATTATGCAGCCTGCATATCCCACATGCTTGAGTGCACACAGCCTCTGAGTCCAGGAGATATGTGCACTGAAGCATGACTCATTACTGTGTGGTTGCTATCCTTATTACAATGGGTGGCAACAGTTCACTCTAAGCAGGATCTTTGGTTAGATTTGTGAGGCTTCCCTCATTGCCGTGCATTGTTCTGTATGTGTGTAATAACGTCTCGCATCTCACAGGGTTGGGCCTTGTAGCATTGCCGACTGTTTTCAGCATAATGTGACATATGTACTTTATTAGTAACATTTTCATCTGATAAAATCATGGTCATCATGGCCACTCGTGCACTTTTCCTCGTCCTCCATAAAGGAAGCTTGAATGATCCCTGACGGAGGTAGAGATTTGAGTCCCACTAGTTTCATACTTCTAATACCAGCACTGCACCATGTACACCAGCAAGCACAAAAGTCATGAACTGTCAAAGACTCTCGGTAATCAAAGTTGTGGGAAGAAGTCACTGTTCCCAGAAGAAACTAAGGGGACGTCCTAATGAACGATATTCCAAATTAATTTTGAGAATTTTGTTGTACATATGGTCGGAGGTCCTTGGATCCTCATGGCTCCCTGACATGGCTCCACCCTGTTTAATCACTTCCTTTACAGCTGTGCCACTTAGCAATAACCATGACCACCTTCACTCCCTCATGTTGGTGTTGTCCATAACACTTCTGCAGTGTTTGTTTGATATATGAACAGGTTCCTGGGAAGTTTAGTTTTGTAACTACCATTAAAAATCATCCCACTGCATTCAAAGAGGATTACACTGACCAGGAAGTAGCTGTATATTATCTATTGAAGTTTGGTGGTGTGAGGGGACAAGAGTATGGTCATTGGATCAAGTAAGTTATATACTGTCAACATCATATCTGAGATATTTTGTATTCTTCACAATGACAAGACCATGGTCACTATTCATTGGCACAGGTAACAAATTTTGTGAGTGGTTTGTACGTCATGTATGATGCGTTTTAACTTTATTACTAGCAGTGCATGTAACCTTTGAAATGTAAACCCTGTAATACTGTTCATAATTAGTTCATATATGATATGAGTTTGAAATGCTCAAGCAAGAAATCTCCAAAGGCTCCTTATCGAAAGGTATTTTAAATCAGAGATACCAGAAGTAAATGTCACAAAGCTTGCTAAATAAAATTCAAATGGTCCAATTCCCGTCTTGACAAGACATTCCTAAGCAGAGGCATGAAATGTTGCAGTTTATTCACTGAAGTTAAAATGGTGGATTGCACAAAACAATGTCATTCTTGTACTACGTAGTTACCCTCTTTGATTTTCTTTTTTTTTTTCAAATGTCATTTCACCATGTCATCATATGTGGTCCTGTCTTACTGCTATGGGGTGACTCGATTCTTCAAGTCCATTCCATACGAGATGCTTTGTAAGAAAGCATTAACCTTTTCAAGGTTACGTTGACATTTTAATGGAAAAAAATGCTGGTGATGTGAGTTGTTCAAGAAGGATGCCATAAGGTATTGCACAACTGACCATTTCAAATTAAGTGAATATCTTTTCTACATTTTATATTTCAGCAATGGAGTGAGCTGTGTGGATGTGAGTCAGATGAATAGGATTGACTTTCCAGCCTCTAAAATATATTTTTCTTCAGGAGTTAAATCACACATTTTTTAAGTAGAATTGGATTTTCGTTATCAACTGATGTAAATTCTTTCTCTATTTTATTGAAAGCAGTGGCAACATAAACTCTTTCCACGTTTCTCTATGTTTGTGTTTTCTTATTCTTTTTTGGTGTTTTTAAGCATGTCTGCGAAGAATGTTGGTCAGACCAATAACGCAAACTTTGGAAATTTTCAAGAAAGTTAGTTATAAAACCAATACAACCCATATGTCCGATAGCTCCTGAGCAAAACTCTTTTTCTTTGGAAGAAATTTTTATGTAGTGAGAAAATGAGGTCCATGAGTGAGAGGTCTCAATTGTTTTTTGTGGAATATGCGTTGCAACTTTCCTGAATAGTTAATGTTGTTAGCTGTGAATTAGAAATTTCAAGTCAATAAAAAAGGTTGTGTGAACATGCTTGCTAAATCAAGGAGAGGTATTCTAAAAAAATCTGAAAAGACTGATTGCGGTAGAGGATATACACGAGGTTACTGAATAGGGCAACACCACTTCATTGCCATCTTCTGTGAGTTCTCTCAGTCTGCTTTTTTCCCTCCTTCATCTGTCACAACCTCAAAATCGTCGATGATCTTCATCATCATTTACTGTATCGCTTTGTATTTTCTTGTGTAGATGGATGGGCATGTGCTGTGATGTTCTCTAGAACCTGAGCATCCAAACACCGACCCATAACGTTGACGTTACGGTCTCCGTCCTCAGCAATCATGGAGTTTTAAGTGGATGTGGGCTTCCACCTTAGAGAGGATAATAATGATGATAGCATTGATGGTCAACTTAGAGAACTTAACCACAATGGCCTGTTCCGTCTGCACACAGTTTCCTTAGTCAATATGGTATCTTTACATTGTCTGTAGCACTGATAATTCAGCTGTATAGTCTCTCATTCTCTTTCCGACGTTGTCCTCCCCCCCCCCCCCTCCGGCCTGTAATCTACCTGACCAATTAGCTAGTAGAACAAGCTTGTGATATTGAGGCTCAGAAACCATGCCTACCCCTCATGCACTGTTGTGTTATTTCAAACCTTCCCCCCCCCCCCCCTCGCTGTCTGCATAGTTGTCATCCAGCGTGCCATCAACTGCCGGGGACGTACTTCAGTTTGACGCATTTTTGGTTTCGATAAAATCATAACCCTTGTAATAATTCAGGTCTATGTATGTGTTTATGTGTATGCTGGTGATGCCTACCTTGTAAGCATGGTATCTCAAGAAGCTAAGCTTGTACAGATATCATATTTGGTATGTGGTTGTAGCATATTGAATTCAAGAAGGCTATTGCTTTTGGTGGAGGTCAAAGATCATTGTGGGCAATAGAGGTCAAATAGTGAAAACTTTGTAAACATGATGCCTCGAGAAGAGAAGCTTGACCTTACGTTTGGTTTGTGGGTGCACCTTTTTGAGTACAAAAAGCTTATTGTTTTTGGTGGCAGTCAAAGGTCGTTTGGGGTCAACAGGGGTTAAATAGTGAAAAGTTGTAAACACAATATCTCAAGAACGGAAGCTTGTGCAGACCTTATATATGTTATGTTGGTGCACCTTATTGAGTACAAGAAACCTATTGTCTTTGGTGAAGGTCAAAGATCATTTGGGGGTCAACAGGGGTCAAACAGTAAAAACCTTGCAAACATGGTATCTCAAGAAGGGAAGCTTTTTCAAGTCTCATATTCAGTATGTGGGTGTACCTTATTGAATACAAAAAAGCCTACTGCTATTGGTGGAATTCAAAGGTCATTTCGGGTCAACAGGTGTCAAGCAGAGAAACATGGTTAACATAATATCTCAAGAAGGGAAACTTGTACAGATCTCATATTTGGTATGTGGGTGTTCCTTGTTGTGTACAAGAAGGAGGTTTCGCTGGAGGTTTGTAATCTTACAGGCCTACTGAGGTGTAGCGCCAGGTCAGAAAGAATAACAGGTTGAGCCTCACGTCATGCATGTCTCACAAACTAAAGACTGACACAAGTAGGGCCGCCGATTTGTTATTGAAGTGTGCGTGTGGGGGAGGGGATATCTGGCCTGGACCTCTCCTAAAAATGGCGTACGTTTTGCGAGGAGGAACAAGTGGGGGGGGGGGGGAGTCAGTGCCCACAGGACCTTCTGATTGGTTTGTTTTTCTTTCTGTATGTACCCTCCCTTTAGGGATCTCATCTCTGCAATTATGTAGTAATTTCCAAATAACCTAAATAGTAATACATATGCTATCTGGTGAGATGATACAAGAATCATAATTGAATTACGTATCCTCAATTTTTTTTTCATTTCTGAAGCTGTCGTCACTGGCTTAAGCAGACTTTGAGTAAAGGGTTGATGGAGGGGAAGTAGTATACTGACTGCATGAGAATCGCACGTTTCTTTACTTTGTTGAACACCTCCAGGAAGAATAGGGGGCTTTGTTTAGAAGAAAAATAGAATTTTTTTATTTTTAAATTTGTAATTTTTTTTTATTTTTCATCTCTCAAAAAGGGGAGGACAAATGTGTTATTGTCCCACCTTTCCAAAGTGGGGGACATTTCTACCGCCCCCACCCCCATGGTCACAAGTAATTAAGACACTCCCACGTTGTGGTGCGTCGCCATATCCTGTATCACAAATGTATGATTGACGAGAAATCACGTACGGACAGTGAACGGACGCAGACATTTTGCGATACTGATCAGGGTTGTAGCTTTATGCACGCTCCGTTTTTTTTTTCCACTGTGAACTGCTCAAAAATAAATAATTGCTGGACTGGTTCCTATGGTTAAACGGATAGTACTCAAAGAGCAAATAAGATCGTCTGATTCATTCGTAAACGGAGACGGAGTTAATACGTGACGGCGCTCAGTTCATATTGCAAACTAAATTGTCCTAGTGTTACGGTTGATTAACTCATTCACAAAATGCAAGTAGTTATTGATTGACCCTTATAATTCAGAACAGTAGCCACTCAACAACGTAGTATCACTTGACTGGGTACAAACTTTATCATATAAAAGACAGAACTGTGAACTGTTCAATACTGTGGGTTGTCGTTTTTGGAATGAAGGGTGACCGTGACGACATGCCGGTTAATTATTTTCTTCTCAACTTACTTTGACATATCGCACAATTACTAATGCTGAAGCGAGGTACAGTAGACCTATTAAATGGTATGGCGTAATGCTTGCGAATGTGAAGTACAGAAACAGTAACATTTGTAAATCATTGGGAGGAGAATGCTCATCTGGTATACGACAAAAAGAAAATCATCCTTAAAAACAACGATAACCATATCATACAAAAAAAAAAGGAAAAAAAAGAAACCTTAAGAAAACAATTACATATTGCATTTATATAGTTTTACGAAAAAAGTAAAACCGATAGAGCACCAGTCTGTCCTAAGACAAAGACATAGCAACTTACTGAATATATACAAAACCCCTTAAATGCAAGTGTAGGGGGGAGGGTGGGGGGTTGAGGGCTCAGAGGGTGCAAAGGGTGATATGAGCTGTATCAAGTAGCACTAATTTTGTGTAACCGCGGTCAGAGAGACATACCAGGGAATTTGCTGTTCGGCAACTCCCTGGAGATAAAACACCATGGAACCGACAGATTGCAAGTAACTCAGTGTTTACAGATCAGGAGTGTTCATTTATTATTTCTTTGGTTTCAAAATCTTGCTATTATTCATCTCCTTCTCTCTCTCTTTCCTTCTTTCTCTTTCTTTCCTTCCGTGAAAACTACAACAAAAAAAGTTCATTAATTACGGTACATTTATTCAATATGCACAATGACTATAAGTCTACGAAATGTGCCAAACAAAGAACCAACACGATTCATAAGAAATATACTAGCCTCCATGCATGAGTCTCCAAAAATTATGATACTGAATGCCTCGACGTTGGCAATAATGAGTTAGAATCAAGTTAGTGCCAACGCCAATGCAAATTGGCGTTGGCGTCTAAACTTGCCTTCAATAAGAGGTTGTTAACCACATAGATGGCGTGCCCATTTTACATGGTTAAAGTTAAGAAATCTAGGAATTCTGAGCAACCGGTTGTGCGAACACTGAACAACATGTCGACAATGGATTTATTTACCCTGACAATCACGTGACGTCGGCGTACAGTTAGTGGCAAATACATGAGACAAGCACAACTGCTGTTACAGCTTTTTTTATATGCAGATATCTGCAAGAATGTAGATATCCACAAAAAAAAATGGACAAATAATTAATATAAACTACCGTTCACCTTTATTTTTTGGAAGAAAAAGCTTTTGAAACACGAGATCTGAAAAAAAATGAATACCTTTAACGAGGCTCGAAAAGTGCATTTTCTGAAAGGTTTTCTTGGTAGAAAAAACTAGGTACGCTACGCACCAGATGATGGTGGCGTTTCTCTCACATGGTAAATCGTGAATTCACTCCCCCCCCCCCCTTTCTTTCCTTCCGTGAAAACTACAACAAATAAAAAGTTCATTAATTACATCTATTCAATATGCACAATGACTAAGTCTACGAAATGTACCAACAAAGAACTAACTCCCTTCATAAGAAATATACTAACCTCCCTGCATTAGTCTCCAAAAATTATACAGAATCCCTCGATGTCGGCAAGAATGAGTTAGAATCAAGTTAGTGCCAATGCAAACTGGCGATGACGTCTAAATTTGCCACCCCCCCCAAAAAAAAAAAGGTAAAATAGTATGTCACTAGAACCGTGCCTGCAACGAGCGGTATAGTATGAAAATCATGTACATACTGGATCAACAAAGGCTTCGACTGATCTGATCTATTATTTTACAATACTTTACTGAACAGAGTCGTTGAGGATAAGGTCAAGGGTTGCGTTCTGTCAACATTTTTCAAAAGCATTATAAATACAGTCACGGTTTCCTAGGAATTAGTAATACTGAGTTGCTTTCTACATCAAGCTATATCAATTTATTCAAACACATTCTATTTGCAGCATGAAGTGTTTTCATCATTCACAAGGCCGGTTACAGACAATGAAACATTTCACTCCGGTTTGATTCGGTGCTTAAACATTTCTTCGTACCCCGGCACCAAAGTCTCTGCTAGCTTCATAATATCTGGCGTCAGGTCTGCCTTTTTGGGGACAGGGTGAGTATTAGGGTTGAACCGTGAACTTTTAAAGGCCTTATCGAAGACGCCCGTCATTTTACCGATCAAGACCTGTTCCAGAGCCCCCTTCCAGGTCTGTAGTATGTCTTCGTTCTCGTCCCATGTCAGATATCTCTCGTGGAACGGAATTCCTAAAGCTTCTAAATATTTCGGGATGATTTTATCGGGATGGTTCATGATGTCTTCCGCGTCGATGATGATCGGTTTAGGTTCTCTTCCGGTCTCCTGGACCGCCTTCCACACATCATGCATTGCGTCTGTTTGGAAGTACGAGGACAACATGGGGGAAGCTTTGAACATATCCAACTCGGCTGGGTCACCTTGGTATTTGGTCAAGCGCACCACCATATTTTTTTGTGACAAGAGAAATCTGTGAGGGTGCCGTATAAGAAACGTATGCCGGGTTGGGACCTGTAATTGTGAAAAGAAAATATCCAGTATGACGAGGACAACTTCTTCTACCGCGTTTCTCAAAATAGACGACGAAATAATCAATTGTTCTATCACGATGCGCTATCACTACATATATTATCAACGTGAGCTATGTATGCTAAAAAAAATAGCCACCTTCACTGCTACTCTCAAAATGAATCAATCTATCGGTGCAGTCACAGCTCTGCTGTGACCACTTTCCACTCAAATAATATGCTGATGCAACACAAAGAGCCACATGTTTCTGATACATCCCAATCAACAACAGCGTTACGATGATGTTCAAGAGGAAATTATTCACTATCGACTATTCACCATTTGTACATGTAACATGAGCCGACAATGGTAGCCTCCATCCCCTCCGCCCCTCCCCCACCCCTCCACGCACAGAGAAAATAACTGTAAGTTATGGATAAGAAGAAAGTCAAAGGAGTTTGTAATTCGTTGCCGATACTTATGAAATGCAAAGGGCAACCCACATTCCAGGTTTGACGTCCAGACACTTTACGCTTCTTGAGACACCATGTCTACAAAGCTTTCAATCTGTGAACTCTGCTGACCACCATAAAGTGACTGATATCATCCACTTATCATTCGCTTTCACCTCCGGTGACCTCAAATGACCTTTGAACACCGTGAAAAATCACAAGGGATAATCTACTCACAATGGACGACTTTCTCTCATTGAGATACCATGTTTACAAAGTTAGATACTAACAGTGTGAAAATTTGCAACTGAACTACATTTGTTGTTTCTGTTGCAAATTCCCATAAAATACGCTCGAATCCTCGTAAGCGTTCACTGTAAACCGGTTATATCTTAGAAACACATTGCTGATCGGTCCCGATTCGGTTTGATTGTTTTCTTTGGAGTAAAGTCGAAAAAAATGTCGGTACGGTAATATCGTAAATATTGGAAATAGTCGTGAAATATCGAAACTAATCGTGAAAGAATTAAAGTCATCTTGAAATAACTGTCGGAACATCTGTCAAAATCGAAGAGAAATGTACTGCCTAAAAATTCCCCGCAAACGGTTGTCACCATCTTTAACCAACAGCTAAATGTGAGGCAGGGCTTCAGTTTTGATCGCGCGCCTATGAATTCCACTGTGTTTTGTCCATACCAGAAAAATGGTCAGATTTGGACTAAAGAGAGTGGGAAGACGGGACTAAGAAATAACATTTCTTCATTTTGAGTAATGTAAGTTCCGAATACTTCTGCACTGGACAGCTTTGTCCGACAAAGAACCGAAATGACTGATTCCAGAAGTCCATAATAAAGAAAACGTTTTAAAAGAAATAATAAAGAAATAACGAAAAATACTCACATTTGGCAAGTCGTCAATGTGACCTGCTATAGCTGACGCCATGTCTTTGATCAGAATGTACTTTTTGCCAGGCTCTTCCTGCTCCAATTGACTTTTAACAAATTGATAACTGAAATGAAAACGTTACAACCGCGATGAGGGAATTAATTGGCACGGTATGAAATACATTTGAACAGGACAGAACACGACTATCAATGAATCTAAGACATTTCGTCAAGTACAGTCAGCCAATCATGAACCCTGACACACCCTCCGGCTCAGTTCTCTAGCTAGCTGTCATCATTGTCTATTGCTATCTCCGTCGCATAAGTATCAAGGATTGGTATAAGGCCTATGCATTGACCTGTGAGTGACGCTCACTCTGTCATTGGATGCTGATCGCTCCACATCATGTTTTAGTATCTCCCCAGGAGAATTTTGTTTATCTTTAAGGGACTCCGTTCTGTGATGTCATGTGATTTACCTTATCAGACTTGTTCATGAATTTTAATACTTCAAAAATATACATTTAATATTTTATATATGTATCGTACATATCATAGCGGGGCAGCAGATTCTGCGTTTAAGAATATCGCGATGTGTTGTTACATTAATTCATAATATCAATGAAATATAGCCGGTATTAGGTAGGATACTTGCTATCATTGCCGATTTTACGATGACGATATTGCTCTTTCCATTTTAAGATGGAATTTGGGTTAAAAATTTGTCTGTGGGATTCGAATTCCGTGAAATACATCACAGCTACATTACGCCCTATTTTTGCATATAGATGAATATTTATATCCATTCCCACTTGGTCTGTTCGATTTCAAATAACGGTGATTGACTGCTATACCTTCGTGGAAAGTCTGAATTTTGTAGGGCCAACAAAAATGTCGAGACAATTTTCGTGTTCAAATATCTGGAAGTAAGTGCATAGTTCTGTTTTAGGTTTTGTGACATGTAATCTTTTTCTTTACTTTCTCTTCCCTGGGAACACTGACGAAGAACAAAGGTAGTTGACCAGGCGATCACCGTTACAACTCACATTCCAGCTTTAATGTCGTTTTTCCGACCAATAAAGACTACTTCGCTGCACGAGGAAATTGAATTTTTACGACTTAAAAATTAAAAGTGCGTATTGGATGGAAAGTTAACACATTGGCTCTTGCATATCAGAGAAGTTTGCACTGGGGCATGAACAAGACTCGCACTGTTGCAAGAATGACGTCACCCAGCCGATCACAACTACATGATAATTCACAAACTTTCTGTAAAGACTATATATCGAGCAGCATTATTGACCAAGGCTGGACCAGGCAGATATGGCAGATCCATCTCTCGGTGAAGTACTTTTTACCGATTGGTGTATATTTTGCCTATCATATATAGAGTCATTGTGCGTCTATTTATTTCAGTGTGGCCTTTATTACGACGTAAACTGTCGGATAACAGGTAACTGATCGCGGCTAACTGATCACGGGTAACTGATGTCGATGACATTAACTCGAAGCATCAGTGGCCGCGCCAGAATGTCAGACTTGGGGGGGGGGCAAACTGAGGGCAGAGGAAAATGTTGGGGGGCAAAGATTTTCGTGCGCAGCGCGAAACCGAGCGCGAAGCGCGAGACCTTGCGGGTGGGGTCCAGGGTGGTGTTGTTCAGTACAACCGTGTGTGTGTGTGTGTGTGTGCGCGTGTGTGTGTGTGCGTGTGTGTGTGTGTGGGGGGGGGTATGGTAGCGGAGTACCAATATATAACTGAAGTATCCCAGTGGGTCACATGACATTTACCTCAGTCTGCACTGACAGTGATTCATCGCCATTGTTCCCTTTACCCTACATCATTCCCCCTACCATTACTCTCCACCATCACCTCTACCCCTCCCCTCTTCTCTACCAGTCCTGAACCGCCCCCCCCCCCCCACTTCTTCGTATTTACAAACAATCGTGTACCTTACCTGTTGAAGAGAGATATCGGTAAAAACTTGCTGTTGGAATATTCGTTGGTTGATTTGCCAATGTTTAACATCGTTTCTTTGTATTGCGTCATCGTAGTGGCCATCGTGCTCTGTTCTTTGCCGAGTTCGTCCATGAAGTCGAGCATCTGAACGACGGTGTAGGGTTCATGCCACGTCTGTACGCCATCTACGAAGCTCAAACACTTCTCTACAGCTGTCGATATCGATCGAGGCCACGACCACAAAAATATTCGAGTTAGTCTATCAGCATCTTGCTTGTCTGCCATTTTAACTTCTTATCAGTGCAGGGAGGGGGAGGGGTGAGAGCAGATTAATACTCAAAGTCTGCAATTTGAAAAGATTTCAAGAACTTGCTTTTACCAATAGAATTTTTACTTTTCCGTTGCCCAAAATAAGTTTGATTGATCAAGATTATCGACCGGCTGTAAATGGTATGATACATGAGCTTCGTGTGATATGACACAAGCTGTAGGCTATGCATCAAACATTAAACGCCAAAACAAACTAAACATCAACAGACAGAAGTGAAAGTTTCACAAATGAAAAAAATTCTCCTAGGTACTGTACATTGATTTTCACGCATGTGCAGTTACTAATGTGAAGCAAATAAAACAATAAAAAAGTCTCCTAAACTTGCATCATCAGGCCATGAAACATACAATAGTAGCAAAGCGTCACACCAACAAAGTCAGTCAACATTAATTAGGTCAATTTCCTGGAAATTGCCTATGAAAGAGTTTAGCCTGATGTTTCATCAACTGCAAACAGTAGAGAATGGTTTCTATCCCTGTTTTGTAGGCCTACATTATGTTATGAGTGTGTGTTTAATCCCTAGCGTTAACTACACTTTGTACCTCTGATTAAGCATAGCAAGTGCGGTTGTCCAGACTACTTCCTTCTTTTCGAAATTGAATAACATATTTAGTCTTACCCTGAGCCTGTGGAACCCGTGCGTTAAGCTTCACCTCTTGCTCCTGTTGTGTATGTATTTCATACGCGGATGCCACTATTCTACCAACGCTGACCTGCCATCATTCATATATGGTAGTTGTATATCTTCCTTTAATAAATATCACTGTCAATATACAAGCACCGTGATGTTGTACAAAGGTCACATCATTATGTAGCCCAATCGCACGTCCGCTTTTTGTATGAATTGGTAAACGTCATCTCCAAGTGAATGTGTAGACACTTGCGTTGGTGAGTGATAGTACCTGCATTGTACCACAGTCTGGACTCTACCAGGGAGACTTCATTTTGGTTCTTTCGCATTTATGATGGTGTGTTTGTTTGTATGAGTGTAAATGTAGGTGTGTGTCATGATGTTCGCTACTCTTAAGTACCTTTATCGCAATCACGAATGAAGGACCACTTCACTACATCTCTAGAAGGAAAAAAGGAGGAGAAATCGCATCATTTACTCTGAATTCCATTGGCTACAAGGATCCTACTGTTTTCGGTGGAGGTAAAGATCATGGGGGGGGGTCAACATGAGTCAAATAGTAAATACAAGGCTTCTTGAGGCACGTCGTCATAAGAAGCGTTGGCTTGAACAGCTCTGATATTTGGTACGCACTTGTACCACATTGAGTTCCAGTACCCACTGTTTGAGTGGAGGGCAAAGGTCATTTGGGGTCAACAGTGGGAAGCTTAACACCCTGTTAATTAACGTGATAAGTAAAGCTTGGACAGATGTTGTTTTACCAAAATAAGCAAATAGGTATAAAAAAAAATATGCTTCCCAGACGCTAGGAAGTCCCATCTAAGCGCATCTAGAATTCAAAGTTTCGTGGAGCAGGACCCCTAACCAACCCCACCGTGACTCGTCGCGACTTCACGCCTCCTGCGCTGCCTGAGGACCAAAATCCTGGATCCGCGCCACGTCAATGTCTATTTCCTACCTCAAGATATTGCCGAAATAGATTTGTCTAGTCAAGAAAGATTTCCAGTTGCCTCACGGTTACAAAAATGCCATGTAACAACGTTGGCAAATTATTGCAAGAAGTCTTTGCTTTTCTTTGAAATTGAAGTACTCATTTAACCTTGAATTTCAGACTATAGTCGGTGAAAATTCAAATTGGGTATATTGTAGATTTATCTTAAAATAGTTTAGAAATTAAGGTTACATCATATAAACGGATTTCTAAAGTGCAACGAACCATTCTAAAATGGGCATGTTGTTGAGATATTATTTTCACCAGTAAGAGAGAAAACTATTCCTAATTTTTATGGAAACAATTTAGAGCAATTGCCTTGAAAGGCCAATACTTTAATACTATTTGGTGCCGCACAACGGTCATTTGGAACCAAAGGAGTCCGAGCGAAACAACCGTGTAAACAGTTGACGTAACTGTGCTGTCCTTACAAGGTCGCAAGGTCTCGTTCCCCCCCTTGAAATTATCTTTTTATTTCGTAATGTATCATAACTACCTTCGGTTGGCATTTTTATTATTTTGACTTTGTAACCTTCTAAAAACTTTTGAGATGTGGCTGTGGTCAACCAAGTAAATGTGAACATTTTCTTCTGATTTGACCAGGTAGCAACAACATATGCAAACTCAGCAAATCGGCCCCATGCACACACACACAGCGTTGTTTTCCATTCATTCCGAGGACCTCATTGTGCTTTCTCTTGTTTTTTTCTTCCTCAACCCTAACCTTAACAATAGACTCTCTACTGTTAAGCTTGAGAGAGCCGGAGAAATCTATTGAATTTTCTAGAGAGGACCTAAAATCTATTGTTTCGGTCCTCGACCCCCCCCCCCCCGAAAACAAGGGCACACACAGACAAACACACTATGCATACCCAAGCCCACGTACACCCGCCCTGCCCTCAGAGAGTCACACTCAAAACTATGCTCTCAAATGAGGAGTCTCCATGAAAATTCAACAGTAACTTTGACTCTATAGCCCCATTGCATTAGTACATGATTTTTTGGAGGACCCCCCAAAAGTCCTCACAAGAGGAGTGAGGTCCTCGTTTGACCGAGAATCATCACAATCAAGTCCTCATCATGACACAAGAAACAAAGATATACGTTTGTACGTGAGTCATGGAGTGGTCACCGACTGCACTGTAACTTCGAACTTAACCGTCCATATCACCTACTGTAAGTACATTTATTGTGATACTTTCCTTAAATTTTATCTAGCTGCGTTTCCTTCAGAGAAAAAAATTCATGTATATCATGTACAAGACAATAATAAGCAAACAATAGCTGTATATTGCGCAATCATTGATTACGATTCATTTTTCGTGTTTACACTGGCTTTAGTTACTGAGACACCACATATATTCCCTATCGTAAACGAAAGAAACTAGAAGCACCTTCACTCCAAGTACACTTTTTCTTTCAACGTTATCAAAGATGTAATGAAGGAAATTGGTTGAGAAGTATATAGTTTCGGAATAGTTCTACATTTGTAAAACCAAATAAAAGAGCAAATCAACACATAAATGTACTTTAAATCCATTGTTATCACGAGTGTTTGAAAACGTTAAACTTAATGAAGTCAGAGTGAATATATTAAAATAAAAATAAATTTACGTGTAATTATAGTTAATAAAGCAAACATATGTTATTAGATTCTACAGTAGACTTTTGCAAACTTATGTACATACAAAAACTGTAAAAAAAACATACTTTTATGTTATTTTATGATTACAGTGTAGCTGTAAAAAAAATTTTTTGGTTGGAAAAAATTAGCATAAAAATTTTGTAAATTTACAGAAAAGTTTTTATCAGTGGAGGAATGATTGAGAGGAGATCGGGACTTCGGAAGATAATTTTTGAACTTAATAGAAAGTTGGCTTTTGCGATTTTTAACAGTGAGTAGCTTAATGGTTGAATAGCTACTGGGGTGCTAAAAACAAACTCAAATAGGATGTTCTACACAAAAATCGCCCCCACCCCCCTCTCTCTCTCTCAAAAAAAAAAAACAGAAAAAAAGTGGTCTAGAGTATTTCGATTACTTCCTGTGTCCATGACAGTTACTCTACAAGAGAGATATCATGGAGCTACTGTAATAGCTCTCTGACTACAAAAACATGCACATAACACAATGTACAAATCAAGTTTAAAAAACTCATTTAAACGAACATGATCAATACCTCAGTATAATTACAATCACATTCAGTACAAGTTTAGGGAAGAAATATAGCCGTTGATATTTTGAGTACAAAGAAGCGAAATATTTGGCTCTTAAAGTCATTGTCTCACAGAAAAGGACGTCATGATATTGATCTAAACCTATAGAAGCATATAACTTAACATACTTCCTTCAAATTCAGTAACTACGTTTGTTACACGCATGACTGAAAGCCTAGAGGTGGACAAAAGTGAGGCTCTACGATTTTACTCCTATAGACGAAGAGATGGCTATGTTACCACAGACAAACAATTTTCTGCGAATGTGGTGCCCTGTTGGACAATTCCACAAGAAACAGCAAAAATAAGTGAAAAAAACTTGAAAAATAAAGACACAAAAATAAATATTCCCTGTAGACGAATAAATTTTTTCTTACTCCGGTTTGATGCGATGCTTAAACATTTCTTCGTAACCCGGTATCAAGCCGTCTGCTACTCTCAAGATATCTGGCGTCAGGTCTTCCTTTTTGGGGACAGGGTGAGTGTGAGGGTGGAAACGTGAACTTTTAAAGGCCTTGTCGAAGACGCCCGTCATTTTACCCATCAAGACCTGTTCCAGAGCCCCCTTCCAGGTCTGTAGTATCTCTTCGCTCTCGTCCCACGTCAGATATTTCTCGTGAAACGGAATTCCTAACGCTTCTAAATATTTCGGGATGATTTTATCGGGATGGTTCATGATGTCTTCCGCGTCGATGATGATCGGTTTGGGTTCTCTTCCGGTCTCCTGGACCTTCTTCCACAATCGAAACATGTGGTCCGTTTCGAAGTATGACGTCATTACAACGGATCCGCTGGAAAAGTTAAACTCAGCGGGGTTTCCTTGGTAGTTGGTGATGCGCATTGCCATATTTCTTTGTGATAGCAGAAACCTGTGAGGGTGTCGGATGAGAAACGTGTGCCGAGTTGGGACCTTCCAAGAGGAAGAAAGAAAGAGTGAAAGGCAGGCGGGTGAGAGAACACAGGGAACACTTGCATGAACTACAGTTATTATATAGCAAGTCGCTTAATATAACAGCTTTCTGGGATGTAGTAAGTGGAGTGTGTACTGTCCCTCTTGTTAGCATATTCTTGGATGGATTCCATGACATCTAGTCACATTCTTCTCTCTTGACGACAATATCTCAAATTTAGATAATCGTTTTATTCAATAACATAACGTTCATCTGTTTTTCAGTAACCTCCGACTTGTCCTCGGTAACTATACAGATTTCAAGTATAGCTAATCTGCGATTTTCTTTACCTTATAGTATACAAATAACATGTTTCTCACAAACAACCTAATTGACAGAGGGGTAATTGTCAGGGTAAAAGGAGGAAAATGGAGAAAGAAAATAAACATTATGAACGAATAAAAGGCAATTTACCGGCAAAAATGACACCAAAACGGTTGAACGTTTTCTCTAAATTGCTTTAAATTTCCATATAGAGCAACAACTGACATTGTAAAAATTGACATGGTAATATATGAAAAGTTTGCCTTTTTAATTTTATGGAGTGGATTATCTTATCCTTTTCATGACAGAAAGCAAATTTTTTTCACTTAACCAATATACTGAGTGATGAATTTGCTTTACGAAACTGCAGAAAGGCAAAATTGAAATTTGATGGGAGATTTTTCACTTTCAGCACGTCAATATGTCAGGTTCAGGGGTTGCCAAACGACAACTCGGGACCAGATCCGACTTGCCAGACGATCCAGTCCAACCCACCGAAAATATCAATTTAAGGCGATATATTACAAGATTGAATACCTTAAACCTTTTGTTAAGTTTCACATTTTATTTCAATTTCTTATTAAAGCAAATGGCTCAACACTTGGCATCTGAGGACACCTTATTTTGCAAAATTTTCGGTATGCCTATACTCTACAACCAATGGGCCCGCTCCCCGCGTATTTGCCTTATTTTAATTGTTTATTTAAAATGGTTATCTAGACCTCATCATTTTTCACCTGAGACCATCTTACTTTGAACATTTTTTTCGGTACGCTATGGGGTCAGCCTATGATGTCACTCTGCTTAGATAATACACTGCATGAATTATGACTGCATCAATTGAAGGTCCCGAAAAGTTAGAGTGGTATCTCCTTCAATATCTGCAGGTTCCACTCTAAAACCTTGCAAACCTTGCACACGTAACGTATTCTATAAGTATGACATTTTGACCCAAATAACATGGAATCCATGTAGAGCAAGTTTTGCGTACAATATGAACTACCGGTATGCTTTTAGAGCGGATCCTCGGGAAAATAAAAGCGGACACCGCCCTGACTTTTCGGGCGCGTGGACCTTTGCATATCTCCATAGGCCCTAAACAACATTCCATCCTCTTTGAAGTTTACAAGGTAATCAGGGAGCGAACAACGATTCTAAAGGAACATTTCCAAATTAGTGGACGGTGCACTCTGCAAAGGAAGAAACGTAAATGGATCTGAAACTTACATCCGGCAGTTGGTCCATTCGATCTACTATAGCGGGCGCCATGTCTTTGATCAAAATATACTTCTTGCCAGGCTCTTCCTGCTCCAACTGATTCTTAATGAATTGATAGCTGAAAAGGAGTGAAAGAAGTCAAAGAAATACCCACATTGAGACTGTAAACGATTGTATTTGCCGAACGTTATCATTTTAGATTTTCGGTTGTCCATTTCCTTTTAACGGTACCACTTATAGGCATGTGGCACGTAAACCATGGAGTTGTTCTAAGTAATCTTTCAGGTTGTAGGCCTGAAATCGATGTGTAATTGTACAGAGGGAACTCAGTTCCTCCAGTTGGAGGGCTAAATGTCTTAAAATTCCTAGCTGAAAAAACATCTTTGAATGAATATTTTACTGACAAGTAAAAGGGGTTCTGAAATGAAAAAGAACAATTTTCATCACAGTTATTCGAAACCTCATGACAATTTCTTGTTCCTAACTCAAGATATTGCTGTTCAATGAAAGACTTCTCTTGTCAAGGAAGATTTCGGTTGTTTCACGGTTACAAACATGACACGCCAGTGGCAAGTTATTGCAAGAAGTCTTTGTTGTTTTTCGAAACTGATGTCCTTATTTAGGCCGAGCCTTGAAAATTAACTTCAGTGCAAGTTTAGGTTTGGTATAGCCTATTGTAGATCAACTTTCAAATACTTTAAAAATGAAGGTCACATCTCTTAAGCTATCGCTCTTAAGTTACTCTCAAGAAAGTCAAAATTATGTAAAAATAGCAACGAATATTTCAGTAGTTGTGCCTTTGTGACGTCAGAGAATTTTTATAATGGATGTACCATTTCAGAGTAGGTATTTATTGAAGCATCCACAACTTCCTAACGGATGTATTCTATTAAGATATTGTCAGCAACAACAAAGAGGAAAATATTCATTATTTTCGCAAAATATTATTTTACTTCCGTGACCGATCACTTTAAGAGCCTTGGGTGAATGTTCTAAACAGGGCGCTCTGAAGATCTTATCGTGTATTAAGTGTACTACTGGGTCAAAAAGGGCATTGCATCTATTTGAAAGAGACGGGGGAGGGGGAAACTACCCCCTCTAGCCCAACTCGTCCTCCGTATGTAAAATCATGGAGCTCCTTCGAGTTTAGTGGCAGAGAACCCAATTTAGTGCGATACACTTAAGCACATTACCTGAAGAGAGACAACGGCATAAATTTGCTGTTGGAGAATTCATTTTTCTGCTTGCCTATATTCATTATCATGTCCTTGTACTGGGTCATCCCCGCTGCGAACGGACTTGTTTCCTTCTGTTTCAGGGCAAGATCGAACAAGTCAAGGATGTGCACAATGGTGTAGGGTTCATGCCACGTCTGGACGCCCTCTACAAAGCTCAGACACTTTTCTACGGCGGTGGATATCGATCGAGGCCACGACCATAGAAAGATCCTAGTTTGCTTCTTTTCTTGCTTATCTGCCATCTTGCGTGCTCCTCAGCTTTGAAAGTCCCACTTCAGCTTCTGTATATAAGTTGATAAACAGTTAAGCGATTGCGTGTTTATGGAAAACAGAAGGAAAAAAAGGATGGTCTTTAGGTGTTTCTTTTATTTTTTATCTTTCAATGTACATATGAAATTGTTCATCGACGTAATATTAAAAGTAACGGAAACCGCGTAAAAGCAGTGAAAAAGTTAAGAAACTTCTTACCATTGTAACAAACCTCACCTTTCTAATGAATATGCAACATCACACTTTTCACTCAAAAACATACTTCTCAAGTCGTGGCACCTTGATCGTCATAGGGAAATTCATTATTTAATGGATTGAAACACTGTAATTTATTTACATGTAATCACAAAATGATCACCTCATAATGGCCTCAGTAATCCTAAGTTGTTTTGACTTACTGAATATTCAGTACTAGGAGTGTTCCCATTGACTTGTCCAAAGAATCGCACGGTTAATTTGAATCAAAATTTTCAATTCATTATCGGATTTTACACTTTTTGTCGTTTTTCTATGAGAATTCGAAATCATATGGTTCCTACTTAATACCTGATTATTTCCCAAATTTTCTGCATGGTGCAATTTAAAGACGCACTTAACTTTTCAACATGAAATTTTGTTTATTATTATCTTTTTTCAGTTTTTGCCTACGCACGCAATTACTTTAAACATGGCTACTTACTATCAGACAGTTTTAGTCAGTAGTCATCACGTAGCGATTGAGGTTTACGCTATTCATTACTTGCGTATGTTTTTGTCCCTTAAAGAGCTGCACTCACCGTCAATGCACTGATGCAGGCCTATACTAATGATGGGATCCTGTAGGCCACTGTATGTATCTACAGACTGCTCCTTTAAGACAAGACGATGGACAAATATCACAGGGTAGATAAATGGGTCAACTCATCATTGTCGTTTCGGCATCGTTAACTGTCATGGAAAATATTTGTCAAAGATGCATTTCTACAAAAAAATTGTACCACACTGCAGAATATGCTAATAGGAAGTGCCGTTGCAAAGGCATGGTGACCATCGTTTTTGCTTTCTTAGTTTTTGGAGATGGATCCTCTGCCACCCGGTCCACCCTGTAAGTCATAGGCCTGTGGGCCTAGGTAAAACAATATTTCTTGTTATGTTGCCAGTGTTTATTGCTAGCCGTAACCGTACAGTGACCATGATCGCAAATACCACAACCTAATTGTGTTGGTTATATACTCTTGCAATCATCGCAAACCTGCATACATTAACTGAGGTAAAGAAATCCGTCAGTCAACCGAGTTCCATCGGTTTTTAAATCAACAACTTTTTTGAAGATGAAACAAAACAACTTACTTATTTTTCAATAAGTGCCATACCAGGTAGACTACCGTTTTTAAGTTTGATTCATAATGCAAAGATCTTAAACATAACCTTGTCTGGCAGGCAACAGGCCTATAGATACCCTTTCCCCTCTTAGTCCCCTTCCCATAGTAATACAGTGTCTTAAATTTCAGACCCGTAATCAGGTTCTTGGCAATCAATGCAATTGGACACTGATAAAAAGTACGCTACGGCACGAAGGCTATTACAGGCGAACAAATACTGTACACATATAATTACCTGCAATCTGGACGTTCAGACCGTCTCGTTAGCGCTCTCTGTCACGGAATGATATAAAGTGCTTTTATATTCGATCAGCCAACACACGACCTCAGAATACCAAGCGAGTCCTTTAATTTATGTCATACAGGGTTTTACTACAGTGTTTACGTTATAGAGATAGCTACTGCAGCGGTGAACTTGAACACGGGCAAAGTTCGCTTGAATGCACAGTATCACTGTTCAATGCATCGCGAGTCGCCCTGGTAATTCAATGTATCTACAGGATGGTCATATCCAAAGACTGGGGATAATTATTAATTTGGAATTCCATGGTCGAATATATAATGAACTTGACGTTGAAAATGAAAGGAAACTCATACATGGTGTACGGGTATCCGCAGATATGTTCAAATGACAACATGTGATACGGTACAGCCCGATCCCGAATGTCCCCGTTCACTTGTAGTAAATTATGAATTAGCAAAACTAAGGAAAGAAAACAAAAACAAAAGAGGTGACCGATGTTTTCGAAATCAACATTTTAATCAACAGCGTGTGTTCATATCCAATTTATTTAAAAGTGGAAGTCAAACACATGATCAACAAAGATGGACAAGTCAGTGAAGACCTACTAGTGTACTTAAAGCGGCACCTTGAGTTGATTTCGATGAATTTGTGCCGACTTTAAGGATACAATCACTAACGCCAAAATTTTAGCCTATTTATAGTTTCACATCAAATAGTTCCTTAAACTTTCAACTTGAAAACGATTCTAAATATGGGATGTTAAATTTTACAATGGTAGGGAAATATGTTTACAACATTAATTGTACGAACATGAGTCTTTTTTTTTTTCAGATGATAAACCCGCAGCCGCAGTCATATGAGATACCAACCGCACTGACTGTAGTATTAAGTTATAAGGCAGACAAGCATACCTGTCGGTATACAATCATACGCACTAGTCATATACCGATATCAATGGTCGCCGTACCTAGACTGATTTTGTTCTCCTTTTTCATTCTAAAACTTAGTTATTCCAGTACAGGAACTACAACAGGTAACAATGGATAAAATTTTTCAATGGGAATATTAAAACTACACTCACGTTCACACACAATAGGGGCTCATTGATCACGCTCGAACAAACACGTCAACAATATTGAGGCACAATTTCACTACGTTATTGAAAATTTTCAATACAGCGTTAACCTGATGCCATTGTGTTATCCAAAGGCAATGGAGGTCTCCATGCAGCCTAAGTTTGAAAATACAATTGAAAGTGAAAAAAAAAAATGACGAATTAAACACGGCAGTTTTTGAACGGCAATTCGGACGTATGATTCTTTTGTCTGGTTCTTCTTTGTTTTTAGAGAAAGACAACTTTAAATGTTGTATTGTCCCCATCATGACATTTTCCAAGTTGTTAAAGGCACCCCCCCGGGGGGGGGGTTGCCAAGTCTGCGCGTGTTTCTGAGCTTTTACGTATAAGGTACTCTTTTTGCAGAATTGAATTAGTAATGGGACAAGTTACTTTTGTACATAATTTTACAGCGATGACCAGGTCGTCCTGCTCGGCCTAGATCTGCGGACTTGCTCGTAGGTACATTATGTCTCTGCCGTGATACTTCTGTGGATCCAAACAACGTATTTGGGATATATCAGAATGTGTTAATTCAGGGGTCGCTTTGACGATAGTTGGACCAGATAGGTGTCATTACACTGTAAAATAATGTCTCAAAATTTACAGAAAATCAAGCAAAGGAATATAAAAGGAATACAACTAGAAAGCCAAAAGGCTTAGTGATTCCTTGCCTCATGATATATATTTTAACAAACATGAATCGCCCACATGACAAGCATGAGATCCCACACAGTTATCCTACTTGAGATACCATCTTAGTAAGGTCAAAACCTTTTGAAATCTCGTGACCCAAAATGCCCTTTCACCTCCACTTAAGACAATAGGGATCACCTACCCTATATGGCCATCAACATGCTAAATATGAACAATTCACAAACTAAGTATAAGATCCCTCTTATTTATCACCCTTAAAATATCATGCATACAAGGTTTTGACCTTTTGTCACCCCAAATAACCTTTGACCTACACAAACATGAGAAAACTCCCAAACGGATATGATGCTGCAGGGGAACAAATTATATTTTGTCGTGTCTAATAACTTGATAAAAAGGTAAACATGTTTATTTAATCAAAATTATAGCACTTTATTTTGTCGAGTTACAGCTATTGGTGGCAGCTCTTTCATATTTGATTTTTTGGCATGATGCCCTTCCCAATGGCTATGAGGTCCTTGAAAATTAGCAAAAACTGATATTCCTATTAAACAAGAATCTAGCATGACTTGCAATTTTGCCTTTAGTCTACTTAAAGACACAACACACAGTACAAGTTTCCCTGGTTTGATACACAGTAGTCATTTGTTTAAAGCTTACCTGAACTACTGTAAAGTGAAATAGGGCGTTTAGAATACACCAACATGGCATACAAAGAAATTCGCCTTAACCATTGTTAAACCATTCAGTCTCATCAATAAATATCTGTCAAAGCTTCATCTCCTCAAAACATTATGCATGTGATGAGTAACGGATGCATCATTTGAATTTTAAAAATTTTGGGTGAACAAATTATTGTTGAGCAACAAATAGCTAAATTTCTGATCTGTGAGAATCTTATTCCTTGAAAATAAGGCTACTGTAATTCGTTATTTTGAATAATCTATCATTCTATGTCCACAAATAATGGTTATAAAAATATGGTTGTTTTCCGTAAAACAAACGCCCTATTTCCCTTTAAGGGCTAAACAGAGGCACTGTTTATACAGTAAATGGTTAAGTCCATTGAACACCTGGCTCAACAGACTGTATGATTTATTCTGGACATTGTGGTTTCTACTGGCAGTCAACTGTGATAAATTATGTCAGATAACAGTGACCAATTTGAACAGAGGGGGGTCAGTTACAATTTGATTCATTCAATTAAGCAATCACAGTTCATGCACGCTCAAGGGTATTTGATCCAAATGATCAGTAATTTAGTTCTTTTTATAAAGCTAATAACCCGTGGTATATTTAATCAATTCCAATTTACAATTCATGCATGCTCACATGTCCTTATGAGGATAGTGGCAAAAGGTTTGCAAAGTAATAATCTTTGATACCAAATTTAATGTTGTCTTCATCTTTTCTTCATGGTTATCGAAGAGACTATGTTGGTATGTCCTAAAAGAAGTTCTCAAATCAACAAGAGGATTCTACATTACAAGTATAAAATTCACTAGAAGTTCGGTTCTTTAAATATCGTAGATTCAAGTTTTTCACATTTTGACCTCCCATGACCCCAAATGACCTTTCACCTCTGCCAAAAAAAATAGGGATCATCTACTGGATATGGGCAATCCACACGCTAACTATGAGATCTCTCACATTTACCGTTCTGGAGATATCGTGTTTACAAGCAATTTTCAAGGTATTTACCTTTTGACCTCTAGTGACCCTTGTACTCAATAAGATACACCTACCCACTTTATATGACATCTACACAAGCTTCTCTTCTTGAGATATCGTGTTTACATGGTTTTCACAATTTGACCCCTGTTGACCCCAAATGACCTTTGACCTCCACTGAAAACGATAGGGTTCCTTTACTCAACATGGTGCAACTACATACTAAACATGAGATTTCTACAAGCTTCCTTTCTTGAGATATCGTGTTTACAAGGTTTTCACAATTTGACCCCTGTTGACCCCAAATGACCTTTGACCTCCACCAAAAACAATAGGGATCATCTACTCAATAAGGGCAACCTTCATGCCAAATATGAGATCACTCAGAGTTACGCTTCTGGAGATATCGTGTTTACAAGCAATTTTCAAGGTATTTACCTTTTGACCTCTAGTGACCCCAAATGACCTTTGACCTCCACCAAAAACAATAGGGATCATCTGCTCAATATGGGCAATCTACATGCCAAGTATGAGATCACTCAGAGTTACGCTTCTTGAGATATCGTGTTTACAAGCAGGCGTCACACACGCACATACATACACACACACACACACACACGACATCACCATCGCATAGATTCCTCTGCCTTCGGCAAGGAATCAAAAATGTTCTGGCAAATATTAGTCAGAAATGTCTGTATTTCTTATTTATTTTATTGCTTTATTTTCTGCAAATTTCCAGATATTTTAAATAGTGTAGGAGATACAACGCTTTGAAGTCATGTGTACAGCCGCCAAGTTTACCCATGCAGTTTCCTATCTTTTGTATCGTATACTTAAATTTCTATGGGACTTAAAGATGATTAGAAGATAAACGCAATATGATATCTGTCGCCTGCTACAGTTACGGCATGAGTAAGGAGATTTCTGTACTGCAATAGCATTGCCAGTCGTCAAGAGAAAAATAATTTTTCTGCCTAGATGCCGCGTATGACAGTACAACATCTAGGTTGTATGTGAGAACACGACAAGTAATCTATGTCTGTCTATTTCAGGAAGCTTCACATCTAGTTGACAATATATTAGACTTCTGCCTCTTCAGTTCATTTGCACGCGATAACTTGTTAACAACAGGGACAAATGTACTCATTTATGTCAATTAAACAGTCGTTTCAAGTTTTGCACCACCTTCTATGAAAATGTTAGGGGCTAAACACCTGGCTTCAAAGCATTGTTCTAAGCGACCTAATTGTCTAAGGATTAGTTGACTAAAAGACGTTGCTAGGTAAGAGATATTGAACTGGATTCGCTCAATAAAGGAATGACATATCTTTAAGCCAATTAAGCAGCTTATCTTCACTGGATTTGGTGGATCTTAAAGTACTGGCAGTCATTAAATTTTCTGTCCAATCTCCTTCTAAACACCTCCTTGGTTGGACAAACCAGGGAGGTGCTAGAGAGCTGCCTGGATAAACCAGGAAGGTGCAAATCGTGTCTTACTGTATGTCGACTTGTATGTGAACAGAGAGGCACATGCCCATTCACCAAAGAAGATACAATGAATACAAACGACAATTGCTGGTCAGTACTGGTCTGCTTGTATTAACGCCTTTCACTCACTGTACATATTGTATTCATATTACGTAACTCCAGTAACCGCGCTGACTATACACAAATACATAATGCGCACCATCTTGTGCATATTGCGGAAACCTAATCAAGTGTTGTGGTATGAGAGCAATGTGATTGTAACTGGGTAAAAACAAAATCGTTTCTATTCCTACAACAACTTAGTGATGCAAAGGATAAAAACTTGTAAGCTTATTTTATGACAGTGGATCATGGGGGTAAAAGAAATAATTAGATGTAGCTGCGTAGGACTGCAGTTTATTACAGTAACTCTGTTTCAATAATTAAAAAAATACAACGAGCCCATTGAACCTAACCACTTAAAATGTTTTTGTTTTCTTTATAAACTTCTAACATATTTAGTCGCACATAAAAAGTATCAGAGCGATCTTTGGTGTTTCCTTTCTAAGAATCCAGTGAGGATGAAATCATCGTTTAGGTTCTTTGGCTTTGACCAATTTCAAACTTTCCGACGGTTGCATTTTTTGTGACGCAAAGCACTAAAAAACTTCAATAACTTGCTTTCTTAAAGGGAAAAAAATAACAAACGAACATGAGCACAACATAAAATATTACCGATAGTAAAATTGGATAATAATAATAATAAAAAAGAAGGGAGGGAGAAAAAAAATTACCCACATGTGCATCTCATATATAGCTTCAGCTTACAATATATTTCCATCTAATGCATGGGGACTTTCCCTGTGGTCTCAACAGCAGATTGGTTACCAATTCTCTCAATTAAAAGATAAACCATAAGTAGGGGTAAAGCAGCTATATAGTCCCTTATCGTCTTTATGTAGTCGATCTCACTATGATTTATCAGTTTGTTTTGACTTATAGAATGTACAAATATCAATAAAGTCACACGTACTTATATATATTTATATAACGATTTCTAAACAATGAGAGTACAAATAATTAAAATCATTACTGATGCAATTATTGAGGTACGTAGTCTTTTTTTGTAACATATAGATTTGAATCAAGGGTAAATTTACTTCCTTTCCTTCTACTCATTTATTCATTCCGGTTTAATTCGTTTCTCGTACATTTCTTGATAACCAGGGAGAACATGCTTCACCACTCTCTTGATATCCGGAGTCAAATCTGCTTCGGTCGGTGTGACGTGGGTGTTCGGTTTGAAGCACGAACTCTTGAAAGCCTTATCGAACGCACCCATCCTCTTCCCAAGGACGACCTGCTCTAACGCGCCCTTCCAGGTCTTCAGCGACTCTTCGCTCTCCTCCCAAGTGAGATACTTATCGTGGTAGGGAATACCGAGGGCCTCCAAGTACTTCGGGAGGATTTTCTCCGGATAGTTCATGACGTCCTCGGCATCGATGACCACCGGGTTCGGGTCCACTCCGGTCTTCTGTACGTGCTTCCATAAGATGTGCATCGCATCACGGTCGTAGAGTCCCTCCGGCATCACCGGGGAGCTAGTGAACATGTCGAATGAATCAAGGTCACCTTGGAAGTTAGTCAAACGCATAAACATCTTTCGTTGTGATAGCAAGAACCGATGTGGATGGCGTATGATGAACGTATGGCGAGTCGGTACCTTCAGAGGGAAGAAAGAAAAAAGAATCAGGTTTGTTATGCTGTACATTTTCAAAACTACAAGGACATTTTCTCATGGTACGGTGGGCTCGAAATAAATATGAAAACACTTGATTATTCCCACGCTCGATAACTGTTTTAAGTTAATTGCTTGTCATGACTTAACACATTGTCTAACATATACCCCACTTTTAATAACACATATCTTATTCATGGGAAATAAATCTCCATAGGAGCGTGGAGTGAAGAGTACGGGGGACAAAAGGGGACATGCTAGATGTGGAATTACCGACTTAGGATCATTTGTCATCTCGGAAAAAAAAATTGCAAATTGTCGGGATACCGACTCACAAATTACGTGTTTCTCGACTAACTTTTGCAAAGTTTCGAGTTACCGACTTAGGCTAACTCGACATCTCGAAAAAGTTTGCAAAGGTCGAGATATCGAGTTACTAATAACTTGTTATCTTGACATCGTTTTGTAAATTGTCGAGTTACCGTGTAAGTCGACAATGTGCCAAATTTTTCCTAGATGTCGAGTTAGCGTAAGTTGACAACTCGACAATTGCAAAGTTTTGTCGAGATGACAATTTGCAAAATTCTTAGGAGATGTCCACTTAGCGTAAGTCGGTAACTCGACAATTTGCAAAATTTTGTCGATACAACAAGTTATTCTAACACAATAACTGTGCATCTCACATGTCACCTTATATTCGCCGTTTTTGAGGCATGGAATGCTCTTTTTGTGGACTGATACGGTCGAGCAGTTTGTATAAATTATTGTTTTATCAGTCACGGTAGGTGTTTAACGTTGTTATAGCAACATAAATGTAGTGTTCATTTATTTTTTTACACGTAAGCTTGAAATTCGACACTCCCATTCGGCATTATTATGATGACCTACTTGCTGGTAGTACGTCCACTATACACACACATGGATTCCCCTTATTGTGGATTAATGGGTCCAACCCAGCCAGCAATATCTGCCTGACCGTCGCTGGCCAAGTGGCCGACGGAGGGCCACCCGAGGGTCCGATGGCTGAACAATATCTTGCATGTTGCGTCATTGATTTTTAAGTAGTCAGCATCGCGGCGATCGGCGAATCGCCCTTTAGCCACCGGACGTTTCTCCGGCAGACCGACGGAGTGGCCGACGGAGTGGCCGTCAGAGGTCGGTCGGCCAAATTTTGCTATCAGGGCGACTAATTTCTTGTCAAGTGCCTTAGGGAATAGGAAATTGGACTGATAAGTGACAAGCACAGTTTTGGAAAAGCGTGTGTGATATGAAAGACTGCCTATGTTACAATTTCTTGTAACAATACAGGAAATGTATTGTTATAAGAAATACATTTGTGAGCCGAGCAAAAAAATGTAGGGTAGAAAAGAGAGTGTTTGTTCGAATGACGACGACTGTTGGGTGATGTTTGTATTGACTTTGTATGGTAACGAGCATAAGACAGCTCGAAATATAGGGCCGCTTTCGTAATGGCGACCGACGTTCCATGCAAGCGCAGAGAATTTCGAAAGTTCTCACTGTAATCCTTACATACTGCTCCATGGACAGCCAATCCTCACATGGTATTCATATACACGATAATGTTTCATCGATAGAACAAACCCTAACCATGTTTTCTTGAGACAAGATTTTAGCACCTTACAGTCTATGTGGACTCATGCAAAACTTCATTGACATGTTAGATTTATCGAACTATTATGACTATTATTAAGATATGCTTAGTCACCGTATCAAAGGTCGATCGTAATGAAACGAAGCAATTTAAGCTATGAAAAAGGTTATGAGTATGTCTACTAATGTAAATTTGTCACATCTTAATTCAGTTGAACTTCATTCTGTAGCCAGGGAGTCGTTGCTAGAACTGCTGTAATTGCATTTGCATGCACGACCTCCATTTCGAATCTTTCCACATGCATAAGCGTTTGTAATTAGGGCGCACATGTTCGTAACTTCACTTTTGCTCAAGTGGCATATCTCCCCGTCACAAAATTCACGTTCATGGTCGAATATTTTCGTATTAGCTCGGCTATTTCATTAACTATTGACGTTGTGGATATGTCGACACGATTGTGATATCGTATATCAAACATTAAATTTACCTCTCAGAGTCAACGCAAACTGTTTTTATAGTTCTGGCAAAAATTCGCATCCTTCAAAATTAACTCCTCAGAGGAAATGAATTAGTCATGTCATATTCTGACAACGACCCGACACCACAGCATGCATCGTACCGACATTAAATTTTTCTATTCCTTTTTTCCCTTTGTCTGCAGCCATGTTTACAGTTTCCCTCAAGTGAGCAACTCAGTATAAATGACAAAAAAAACCCCAAAATTTCACATATTTTTAATGACGACTGCTTGTTACACGGGTTTTCATTACACAGGGATCATTATCTATATATGGTCAGATCATTGCATGGGTTTTCATTACACTGGTTTTTATTGGTTACATGGTAACCTTACGTCAGGTAACTGATCCATGTGATCAAGCACGGCCGCCGCCATATCCTTCACCAAAATGTACTTCTTTCCTGGTTCCTCTTCTTCAAGTTTCGCCTTCACAAAGGGAAACCTGCAGAAAGTGGGAATGACGGAAAGTAGACTACAAGTTTCCATAGCAACTACCTGACGACATTAACGCATAATCTCTACACGAAGATACATTTGTCATAATGGAGGTCATTACTAAGCACCCAGTTCAGCTTGTTCCTTCAACAATGAATGTCACCTACACCAACAAATGACGTAAAGTAGGCTACGTGGATTTTGACTCTATAACTGCAATCTTGGAATCAAGAAAAGCGGTTCGGTGATTCAATATCTGCCGATACTTGCGTCAAGGTTTAAGTAACTTCATGACCTGAAAGCAAAGGGCCGACTTTTACCAACACATGAAGTAGACGTGACTCAAATGACGTTATTATATTTGACTTTAAATTTTGACTTCATGCACAAATTAAGTGTTGATGTTTTATTAATTTAAGGATCGCCATAGCAAAGGTTTGAAACATTCGAGGTAGTAATCCGAATTAAAAATATCTGAGATCCGACCTTTTATTGCAAAAGCAGTCATTGGAAGTTGCAGTTAGCAATTTCCGCTGAATTTACAAAGTTAAACTTTGACCTATACAAACCGAGGTGTAATACGAGTTTAGGCGTCTTCAGTGGCGCGAGGACTACCTCGTGTCCCCGTCGAATAAGATTCAAAATATAAAGTTGCTTGCTATGATAATACATGTAGTCTATACTTACGTGAAATTTTCAATGGGCATAAATTTACCACCAGTAAACTCGTTGGGCTTTCCCTTCAAGTCCTGCACTACCGCGGCGTATTTTTGAAGCATTTCTCCGAGGGCTCCTCCTCCCTCCTGAATTCCTTTCGCTATCAACTCGGAATTGAGGCAGACGGTGTACGGTTCGTGCCACGTCTGCACTCCCTCGACGAAGCTTAGGCACTTTTCCATCGCCGTGGATATCGACCGTGGCCAACACCATAGAAAAATACGCGTTTGTTTCTCAGTCATTGTGATGTGGGTAGACTTGTGTCTTGAACTCGTGACGTAGTTGCTTTGATAAAAAAAAAAACGAGGGGCACATTTAAATATCTGGATCATTTTGTTTTAGCACCTGGTGGAAGGACACTGTGATATGTCTGGAATTATGAATGTTTTAATTTTTTCATTGTTCAGTTAATCTTGTGATGACAATCTCAACCCATAAAATTAGTTGAAGAATCAAAATGAGACGAGACTTAACTGTGTGCCATACTTTCTCAACATTATAATCTAATTCTCCCGCACATTCGACATTTTCTTCTCGTGACCCTCCCTCGACCGTCCCCCCCCCCCTTATTCACGTTTATTACATGTTATACTCTTTGACGAATCCTCAAAAAAGTATGCATGCAATGAAGTCAAAATCCGTGACGTCATCAACTTGGAATTTCTATCGTCGAATACCTTGACAGACACTACAGGAGACTGACGGAGTCTGAATTCAACTTAGAGATCACTTTTCACTGAGAATTATAAACTTCATTGGTTTTGAAAGTAGGTTTGTTCATGATACTTACAAACCGACTTAAGGATGGTCCAGTCACAAATTTAGCTTTGATATGTTTAAGAATAAGTTAATCTAACCATTCTGGTGAAACTTCCATTCAGTTGCTTTGCGTGGTTCTCGAGATAGTTGAAGTTACCCACTTTTCTACCAACTGTGGACACGAGTGACATCATCTCATCACATTGCTTAAGTCTTTTTTGGTTTCTTCAGTATTGAATTTATTATTTTGACCTTGAAATCAATAGATGGTCAGAAGAAGTACTGGTTATGTGAGTGTCGCAAAAATCTCATATCCTTCATACATTTACATTATGATAACACTAGATATTGACGTATTCAATTCGGTGTAAATTTTAAACCAAACGCATAAAATGCTTTATCAATGTGGGGGGGGGGTGACGTCACTCCTGTTTGCTTCAAGTCAACATTCGTGACAAATGGCAACTTCAACTGCTCATATCTCCGAAACCACACATGGGAATTGAATGGAAGTTTCACTGTAAATGGTCAGATTTAATTACTCTCCAACATATAAAAGCTTAATTATTGGCTGGACTATCCTTGTAAATTAACTCATCTCAAAACTGCGATCCAGTTTCTGGCGAATGATTGTAAACATGTGATCAATTAGGAAGACTGAAATAAACGGAAATCCGTAGTAACGATGCATTGTCACCCTGCATTCTCACCCATTGCCAGCTGAGACTGTTGGGACGTTCCATTACAACGCCGTGGATAATTCAGATCCTAATTAGTTGACTTTCATAATAATTACGGTATGTTTTGCTTTCTCCACTTGATAACTGTCGTAACTTTAGGCTTAATCACTCTGTATCTTTTTCATGTCTGCATTTACTTAGTCTAACATGATTATGGTCAAACGCTCATTATCAAGGCCCCTATAGTCAGCCTGGTAGTGAGGGTGGGTGGGGAGGGGTCCGGGGGGTGAAAAGATTTTCAGAGGGGCCCAAATGTGTAATGGCAAACGTTGAACTCTCGGGGGAGGAGTGAAATTTCATTCATGAGCTTTCCCCTTACCCCTTTCTTGACTACGGGCTGATATTATCTTCAGAATGTCCCGGGGCCTAAACCCGGTCTCTTATTTTGCATAGCAGACTACGTGCATTGTATTTTTCAACCTCGCTGGCACTTGCGAAGTGAATGCAAAACACTCAGTGTTGGTAAGGCGACTAAGGCCCAGTGTCGTTTTCATCAGAAATCTCAGGTTGTTCGGTAACAACCGTGGGGCCGTATAGTACAGCTCCCTGGTAACACCATGGGGCCGCAATTCCGGCAGTGAAAGCTCAGCGGTAACTTTATCGGATCCTTGTTTGGAACTATATCCCAGTTATTAGAGTAACTAGCTGCCTGATCTCTCACCGTGTGGCAGGTCGATTACAGTGCGACTACCTCTCTCGTCACTTCTTTCAACTTAGTTTGTATTTCTACGTAAACTGACTTGAACTGGCAAGTAGCTACTACTATAGTACTGTTCTTAACTGTTATACAAGTGTACATAACATGTACACTACATTACGCCACACTAATTGTAATATGATACTGAATGTAAGCCGATTTAACGTCTACTTACCGTTCTGGGGTTGAGTGTTTAGCAGTGAAATGAGGTTCACCTGCTCACCTTCTGCTTATGGACAGCGCGACGCTGATGAGCTTACTTCTCAGTTCCCACCGTGTGAGTTCAGTGTTCGTACAATCTCATAACAGTACAGTATTGCTTACCATACTTTATGTTGCTGCGCGAGTGAGAGCACGTATGCATGGCGATATTGCAGAATTTAGGTCAACTCCATGCAGATCTTATCGCCACACTAACTGTGTGCAAAATTGGGCGTACTGTTGACTGTAAATTACTGGCTGCACAATGTCTGTTATTCACGTATACACGATTTATCGTATAATCTTGAAGATTTCATTCCTTTCAATTTCAATGACCAATTCAATGGAAGAAACCGTAAGGTCGCTGATATCGAGGCCTGCTGCTTTCTATGTGGGAATGGATAATAGTGGGGGGGGGGGGGGAGGGGGTGACAGACGGAGTTGGGTAGGGGGATGGGGTTGGTGGGATGGGTGGAAATGGATTGGCACCGTCGGAGATTTTGGTGTGAACGTAGAGGTAGCGTATGGGATGAGCAGCCTCTCTCGTCTCCTTCCCAGCGAGTGTTTGTATGTATACGGTGGTTTTACAAATGCAGTCAGAGCTGAGTGATGCTACAGTAATTCACATCCGTGTCGAGAAACTGCAGCTCCCGTTGGTGTGAATGATGACTTCTTCGCACCCTTCCTATGTACGAAATGCAGTCGGCGGTGGCAGCACCAAGAGAGGGGGGGGGGGGCATTCCCTGTTTATATTCCTAATTTACCTTTCTGTTCTAGTAAGTCCATGAAACTTTATTTTCCAGGGACTGCACCGCCAGGTAACAATCCAACATGGGCCCCTTAAGGGCCCCATATCGACGAACATATGGGACCTATATGTCTTTACACCCAAGACCTGTGAGGGACCCATATGGGTCAGCCCAGATAATCCATATGACTCATATGGCGTAGTTCTGGGGTCCACATGGGATATTGTCCCATATGGACACCATAACTATCCCATATGAGTCATGGTTACCTGGGTTGGCCCGTATGGCCCCTTACATACCTTGGGTGCAAAATCATGTGGGCCCCATATGGATTCACCTATATGGGGCCCATGTGTTACCTGGGCCAAATGTTACCTGGACCCTTAACAGACTTTGACACTGGACCTCACAAGGGAGCTTTCATATTTGAAGTAGGGTTATACTATCATACTTCCTAAGATTTTTTACCTAGAGATATGCTGAAACGTCAGAGCTTCAGGGGGCTTTGCCCCCTGGACCCCCATCAGAGGTTTTTCTTTGAATCCCATGACGGGTCCTAAGTCACCATCTTGTCAACTTAGAGGACTTACGCGAAGTACGGTGGTTAAAAATCTTTGCCTTTAATGTTGCGTTTTGAACAAAAATTTCCTTTTCCTGAGATTGAATTTTTCAAACAGAGATATGCTAAAACGTTAGAGCTAAGCGGGGAATTGCCCACCGGGGATTTGCCCCTGAAACCCACGAGGGGTCCTAAGTCGCTATATTGTCAACTTAGAGGAATAGCCGAAATAGTCAAAATCGTTTGGTATCTCTGCGTGTAATGATGCACTTTGGATTGAATTTTCCCCCACTCTGAGATATGCTAAACCTTAGAGCTTTCGCCGGCTTCACCCTCTGGATCCACACCAGGGATTTGCCCCTGGACCCCACGAGGGGCGCTAAGACTGGCCCCTGGACCCCTCTTGCTAAGCTCGCGCTTAGCGAGCTTCGTGGGTGAGGTTCGGGATGGCGTGCTGCCACTGACGTAATGGGAAAAGTAAAATTATTGAAAGCAGTTGAAAGCATTTGCGTGGCTGAAAAGTTCAGTGCAGGCCTACTATTTGATCTTTTTGATAGTTACACCATTTTACAATATAGTTTTCCGTCTGAAGTAATTTGACATGCCTAAACCTACTGTGTGATGATTCTAGCCGACTTTGGTCTACCAAACATTTATCGATGACGTCCATACATCAAGTGTGAACTGAAGATCCATTTGGACTTCACTATTTGAGCCTCTAATATTTTGCTACACATGTAAATCAAAACATGTACTATCTAAGTTCTTAAGCCCGGTGGGCGGGGGGGGGGGGGTGTACTGACACTCGGGATTGCCTGCGTAGAGACTTTCTGTCTGCCGTCCCTATATGTGGTTCCACACATAAGCTGAACGAGAGAGAGAGAGAAAGAAGAAAACTCGACTGTTACGAGGGGGTATCGGAAAACCGGACACCGTCGGAAGGTCCACACAATGTCATGTAGAGGGCCCGCATTATCATTCAGAAATTTCAATGAAAATCGGAAAATTCGGAAATCCAGGGAAACAGTAAATTAGGCGAAGAAAATAGGAAATCATGCACTTAACTAGTATTCTTCATTATCTGTATTTCTCCAATTTTACAGACGGCACTGACTGGTGAGAAATGCCTACTTATTTCCAGAACGTTCACATGCAACTTTTATGTTTTGTTGTTAAACATAATAGGACAAAAGGTTGAATGTTGTTACTTGTTAAAGTCTTGAAGTATAAATACTGTACTATATTATAATAATTCTATGTAAGCATGACATGACCTGTTTTTACTTGAATTAAATTTTAGACTTTGAAAAATTTGTTAGTATGAAGACTGGTTTTGAGTTGATAACCATGTGGGAATGATAAGGGACAAGTTAAGGTTATTGTAAGTATAATGTCAATGAGGGAAAGTTGATTCACGTTGGGAAGGAGGGGCCCATTTCGCTCGAGCGCCCAGTTCTTTGTCAGTCGGCCCTTTTCAGTCCTGTTCCCGAGGCTTCGTTTTAGCAAATAGAAAAATTACATGAACATTCAGATATACATACATTAATTGTAAAACAAATACAGATTTACAAAATTTCTTCATGTAGTAGCCAAACACTTGTTTGTTATATCATGAATTACCCAGATTCTTAGCTTTATGTAAAAGGTGTAAATTTCAAAGCCCAGTCGGGCGGCAACCACATAGGGGCGGCAGTCAAAGAGGCGCTACGTAGGCTAGTATGCAACTGGCCCCATGGCGTTGGCATTAACTCTCCCACATCGAGTACTACTTTCGTAGTATACGATGGACATGCTGAGTGTCATGTTCAGCCAGTAAATGAACAAATGTAAATAATTGGGTGGAGCATCACTGCATCATCTGGACCCCTTATATAGCCCGTGCATGCTTTTGCAATCGACACATTTATCTTCGACACTGACCGATCAAAGTCGGTGGGTAAAATGGCAAACTCCAACTAACTCGCTGAATAGCTGCAGACGGGCCTGGATAGCCTCACATATTTGGCGCCAGTTAAAAGTTAATTGGGTCATTCACTAAATGAATTTAAACATTGCGGAAATCATCCGAAGAAATGGTGATATTAAAGGCGATTTTATGTAAAAAAGCAAGCAAATGTGTGTAGCAATCTCTTTTGTTTTGTGATTGCTAAATCAGGCATTTAAACTGAGGCTGAAACTAGTCTCCTAAATAATTGCGTCCTGAGTTTTTCCCCCTTTTTTTGAGAATTTGATTGTACAATCTCTGCCGATTTTGACTATCCAAGCTAAGCTGTAACGAATATGACAAATTAGCACTGTTGAACGGCCAGAGAAACGTACAATACAGCTATGAAATAATAATCGCGAGAGGTTGAGCCATTTTACTTCACTGACTTTATAATTTCATTAACTGAACATGAATAATTATGAAAATGTTGTGCTACCATCCAAAATTAAAAAAAAAATCCTTTCAAATAATGAAAAGAGAAATTTCTCAATTGAAAAGACCTTTTGTTGTCTGTTTTACTTTATAGCTTCTTCAGAAGCGTGCCATGTAACTTCTCTGAAAAGATGTTTCTTTGTGTTTATCTTTTCCCTGATATCCGTCCGAGATTAGTTTACTCCGGTTTTATGCGTTTCTCGTACATCTCCTGGTAGCCCGGCATGAGGAATTCCGCTATGTTCACTAGGGTTGGGTTAAGGTCTTTTTTAGATGGTAAAGGACGGGTGTTCGGTATGAAGCGAGAGCTTTTGAACGCCTTGTCAAAAATTCCCATACGTTTACCTATGACGACATTCTCGGTGCATCCCCTCCAAGTCTTTAGGGACTCTACGCTTGCATCCCAGGTAAGGTACTTCTCGTGGAACGGGATGCCAAGAGCATCTAGGTACTTTGGGAGGATTTTATCGGGGTGGTTGACAAGATCTTCGGCGTCAATGATGATCGGATTTGGGTCTCTCCCCGTTTCTCGAACATGTCTCCACAAGAAATTCATTGCGTCTTTGGTATAGTAAGACCCTGTCAGCATGTCGAAGTCAGCAGGATCATCCTGGTAGTTGGTTAGAGTGATAAACATTTGCCTTTGTGAGAGGAGAAACCGATGAGGATGCCGAATAAGGAAAGTATGACGACTGGGAACCTAAAAAAATAGAAAAGAGAGGACAACACCGGTATGAACATGTAAAACGCATCACATAGAATTAGAAGTATATTGACTAGCCTTGCAATCCACCCGTGTGATCAGCAACACTTGACAATTACGTGGGCCTTTGCTCGCCAGCCCCACATATCTTTGGCGAACATTTTCATTTTTATCCAAATAAGTTTTTCTTCTGTGATTTCGGCTGTGGGATTGACAGCACGTACAAGAGGCTTCTGCTAAACAATATTCTTCTTAATAGTAATTGATGCAGCAGTGTCATCTCCTTTGAATAGCGCCCGCATAACCATGTGGGGTGGGGGGGGGGGGAGTGTGAACGTGCAACGCCCGTCGGTTTCAAGGCGTCAGAGGCAACGCTTCTGGGTTTAATTAAATTAAGGGTATAGTGCAAATATTTTTATTTCAGATTGGGCAACAATTTAGAATATTTTAACCCTTCATGTGTATCAGGTGTAAGTATTAACTTTAAAAATGTTTTTCTTTTTTGACAAATGTTGAAGCCATTCAGAAAGAGACCCCCCACGCCCATGCTGATGCATGATGTGTATACGACTAGATGGTATAGGTATACTCTTTTGTTTTTAGTACTTGATTTCAGAAGTATTCTTTTCTTACATCTGGTAGCTTGTCAATGTGATCCATGATTCCAAAAATAATTTCTTTACTCATAATGTACTTCTTCCCGTCTGCTGTCTCCTCTTCCTCCAGCATTTTCTTGATGTTGGGATATCTGTTAAAATGAAACAGGTTGAAGTTAGGAGGATGAGGTTAGTACCGAATGTTCGTATTCGTTGTTGTTTACACCCAGTACGACATTTTGAAGTATAAGTGCTGCGATGCTGGCGAGCGGGAGGGGACCTATCCTATGAGTGAAAACGGGTGCAACATATATCCCAAATAAATATCTGGGCAAACAATATTTTCTTGCCTACACGTCACTTTATAATAAGTTATCGTAAGTTCTACAAAGTGCTAGAAATAAATATTTTGAAAATTATTAAACATTCTCCCAAAAGTAGGTAACTGCTAAACACATTATCAATTCAACGGTTAGCCATACATAGCAGCAATTACATTTAAGGCACCTCGTGATCACAAAACATTTCTCAAAGGTGTACCCGACTCCTGCATTGCTCCCCAGGACGGGGCCATGATCTTACATTTCAATGCATCAAATTCCAACCACCCGCCACTCCACACCCACACTCCAAACGAATTAGCAACTCTTATTTTCAATAGGATACATACGCTGTCAGATCGACGCAAATACGTTTTATTGAAAGATCCCTGTGATTGGCCAACCTCTAATCCTTCTTTTGTAGACTATGACTTAATTGGTGCAAACATTCTGTGGCACCGTATAGTGATTACAGTGGAATACATTTCCACTAAGCCGGTTTGGATTTCCTTCTTCTCATTTAAATCCCAACCATCAGTTGTATTCTACACCCCTCACGTTGAAAAAACCATCCTTTCATCTTGTAGGCAAGTGCATTTAAGAATTTCAAAGTTGGCGGAATTATTTTGCCAAAGTGCCAGTTGAAACCGTGAGGGGGTATCCCATATACTAATCATAAAACCTTAACCATTATTCACAAAATGAATTATATGAATGATAACTAGAGGTTGTTCGGATGGAGTTTACGTTTGTGAGAGTAAAACTAGGAAATAAGACAAGTTAAGGGAAAAACAATCGTAATGGCTGATGCACTATAAAAATTACTTGAAAATCAGTTATCACCAGTTTGTTGAAAATCTGAAGTTCTGAAATATATTTTCAAGGACCGTGGGAGACAATGCCTAAGATATGGCTATTTCAAGGATCATTCACATTTGTAATAATTACCAGGGCAGTATATCAGGTAAAAGTCAGATATGTTAGAAAATCTTCACTTTACCCCAACTTTCTTTTTAATAGGACCTAGGTTAAGTCTAGTATTAAGGTGCTGTAGTTTTAGAATTTTCCTTCCTGACATCGAGATGCTACGGCGTTACTTATATAGCGAAGCCTTTTAACTCTTCTAGAATTTTTCTAATCATGGACAGAAACCACAATCTGTGAGAATAATTCGTTCTAGAAATTCCCTCGACTGTGATCTGCTATATTTGCTGATGACATCTTGGTATTTCCAGAAGAGATAAAATATTCTAGCTCAACTCACTAGTATTTATATACACTCATCGGCAGAGATGGATTCGATTTTTCTATCCCTGAGACCTGAATACGAGACGCCGTCTCCCTGATTATTCTAGACTGTATACTAACGTACGTCTCAATGTTAGTATCCTCGGGTCTATGTTTTTCATTTTCCATACACTGCTTTCTCAACCTTCCTAAGCCTAACTATCTGACTGTCTGAAGTGATACTACGCTGCCTGTCGCTAACGCTGTTTTGCAAGCCTAGTCATCTGATGCTAATTGTAGACTGTGTTTCATAGCCTTATGCATTCACTTTGATCGTCTTGGCTGTTTTGTAGCTACTAGCTAACTGTTATTACGAAGCCCCAGAGTCGAAGTCCAGTCTAGAGCTCTCCCCAGTTACCACATTACCAGGTACCGCCCTAATTGCAGTTTGTCTAAGTCTAATTGTTAAGCCTACATTAAATGAACATCGAGATCAAGATAGTGCATTTTACGTATGAGGTGTCTGAACAAAAAATAAACCTTAAAGCAACACTCTCATTCCTCAAAATTGGGGCTTCACAAGTCCCCTTACCCGATGGCCAGAAACGGTTTTAAGCTGCATGTAACCAGCCATCAAAAAGAGATATAATGCTTGCAATTTCTGAAATATTGGTAATACATATTTGGTTGGTTTCGATGATTTAAGAATCCTGAAAAAATATGCATCCTCTTTGATTTGTTCCTTAGCCCCAACTTGGTATTTGGTGTTATCACCAATGCCCAGCACCAATTCGTCCCCCCCCCCCCATGCAACTGGTTTTGGGAGTGAGTCGTTCGTGGGGACTGGGCTCATGTGAAGTCATATCTTATACATAGCTATAGAATTGTGGGAAGACTGTCTAAACGGAGTGCCACCACCAATTTGGGAGAAACGTACCACAAAACGTTTGAATAGAAATACTGTCTAGGTCGTTGGAAATCGTTTTCCCATGCTCCACATTATTTCCATGAGTAAAAGCCTAACAATCCGATATGATGCGCTTTGTAAGCGACCAAATGTTCATGTTACGAGATTCCAAACATGTAAAATCTTGGTTATCAGTGTATTTCATAATTATGAGCCGACTTGATTGTTAAACATTAGATTAACCTAGTGTGTAGGTTATGATGTGTTCAAAAAATTCATAGACTCATCTGAAGAAGAGAAGGTGAAGAAAATGTTTTTCGCTTCCCAACATGGCCTATCGTATACTCGTACATTGCAGGTAATATCAGTATAGCAACGTCCCTGATAGTATCTCCGTGACTACGTAGTGCGCCACCTCTTAAAAAAAAAAGAAAGATTTCGAAGGCGCGCCCCACATTTTGGATACAAAAATTATGTTTTCCTCTTTTATATTGCTTTATTTTAGTTTAAAACTTCAGTATTGTCAAACTCTCAAAAAACACTGAGACATTCGATCAAAATAATAAATAATTCTGTGTATTTCTTATTTCAGTTTTGCCCTGCAAAATCGATACTTTTTGCCCTGCGATAGTCACATTTTTGTGGGTGGGGGGGGGGGGGAGGCGTGCTGAACCACCCCAAACCCCCTTAAACTACGTCTTTGTGGTGCTCTACTAAAAAAACTAATCTGCTCATGTACTAAAGTGATTTCCAAATACATAAATTAACCTTCCATCCGAATGCGTATGAAAATCTCACACACGATCGTACATTTGGGTACTCACGTAAAATTGACTGCGGATGAGAGACGCCCACCGGAAAATTCATGGGGTTGGTTCTCGATTGACTTCATCATCCTTGCAAACTGTTCGTAAATGGCAGCTACGGCTTTTCCATGTTTTGCGAGATCGGGCTTCGACTTCATTTCATTGTTGAAAGCAGCCATGTATGGTTCGTGCCAGATCTGAACACCATCGACAAAACTCAAACATTTTTCAAAAGCTGTCGAAATGGACCTTGGCCAACACCATATAAAGATTCTGGTTTGTTTCTCTGGTTGCGAAGCCATCGTTAATTCAAAGTGATGAACGATGTGAAAACAGTCGCAAGTGATGTAATCACTGACAGTCTACCGGTGATATACGATGGTTCCGTTACTTTATTGGTGAATGATGCCTCAATTAACGGCCTTACTGTTGGTGAATTATCACGCATTGGCCATCTTAACCTGTCCTGGCAATGTACCTTTCAACTTGTGAAACTTTGCGGGCCTGTACTCTGAAAGGACACACGAAAGGACACGCTCCTCTTTCTTGGGATCAACGTTCGGCTCATCAATTTAAACATTGAAATATGTCAAGTGAAACATCTATTCCGTTCCGATTCGACGGTCCTATAGACCTGTAAACTAAATTTATCATAAGTATATCGAATTACAGACAGATATTATTATAACATCATCTTCAACACTGTAAACATCTAGTGACACCTGGGTCACTAAAAGGATCCATTATTTTGTTAAGGAAAAGGATCTAACACTGATGATAGACCCTTCCAATTGTCCAATTGACTTACACATTAAATTGTAAAAGTAAGGTGGTTTCTGAAGCCTCGTAGAAGTTTTCTCTCCCCGTATGAGCTATACCAAACTATAAAAAGTTGACATTTTGATCAAAGTATGTCACTTTCAATTTTCCTTACCTTAAGGTTAGATTTTGAACTCGATATCAACAAACTTTTCGACATGAGTGAGCAAATGTTTTCTTCCGCCGGCCTTAATTAAGCATAAAAGTGGCATAACATCGTCAAAATTACATCATATGCCTCGAATTTCATTCGAAATACACTTTAAAGCTGGAACATGAGTTGAAAATTTATCATATTTTGCCATTGAAAGTCAAGTATGTGATAGCCACTATTGAAAACCATTGTTTAAGCCCCATTTTTATATATGAATTTTCATCTCAATTCCCATTGGTCTGTTTGATTTCAAAGTAACAGAGATCGACGGCTATAGGAGAGTCCTGAATTTTGTAGGGCCAACAAAAAATGTTGAGATAATTTTCATACTCAAATATCTGGAAGATGAATAAAAAGATTCTGTTTCAGATTTTGTGACAGGTGATATTTTAACCTACTTTCTATTCCCTGAAGCAGCGACGAAGAACAAAGACAGATGACCAACTTACTTGGTAGAATATCGAAAAAGATCAGTTTGTAGGGATTTCTACGGATCAACTATCCCAACTGCCAGAGGCACCATATGCACTGATGGTATGTGACTGTGAATCTGTTACATGCAATGCCGTAATGAGGCAGCCATGGGCAGAGTTGTAACGAGTCATAACTCTATAGGCACTAATTTTCAAAAGAGAAATGACTCGAAGGATTGTATGTGATTTTCCTCATAGAAATGTATACTACAGTGACTCGAGTCACATTAAAAGTAGTAAATGACTCGACTGCAAAATTGGATGACTTAATGGCTACAACTCAGCCTATGGGTGGAGTCACAAGTGAAATCAAATGTGGCTGAGTTACCAGTCATTTCCTAAATTGTCAAGTAGGACTCTTTGTGAAGTAACGTCAAGTCAAGGTCTAATATATTTGTCGGAGAAAACTCGAGTCAATCTCATGGTTTAACAAGTCATCTCGAGTCACCATCTTTTATGGTAACCCATGTGGTAACATTCAGATCAACAATGCTCTCACGTAAGTTTGTTTAAGTCTTTTGATATTGTTTAGTAGCTCTTGCCAAATGCTTGCAAGTTGTGCAAGTTAAGTCTCTCTCCTTCTAATGACAACAGAGGACAAAAGACGTTACTTACAATTTGCTACAGCATTCGGAAATTTTCACAAATAAGAACGCAATGTCAAGCAAAATTGATAAAGAATATGAGGGATTGTCACCTGGATTGTCTGCTGGGTTCAGATTTTAATTTCATTTCATTCATTTTGTTCTTTACGATGTGTTTTGATGATTGAAAAATCAAGAAGAGTAAAAACAGAGTGGACATAAGAAACATCAAGATATCATGACAGGAAGCACTCAGAAACCAGAGAGGGCTTGTCCAATAGAGTACTCCCCAGAAAGGACAAAAAAACTAGACTATTCATTCAGTGAACCGGACTGTCAGCAGGACTTTAAGTGAAGGGGGAAGGGGAGGGGAGAGCTCGATTTGGATGGAAAAGGCGCTCGCCATGATTCTTGAATCATGACGACATGACTGGACACTTAATCTAAGCTGAGGGCCGCCATCATTGGCCCATAGACCACATGAAAGTTTTCGATAAAGGTATGCTGCTAAGAACGCCGTAAAACGCATTTCAAATCCATTGAGGTAAAATTGCACCCATCCTAATTTTGAGATATTTTGTGTTAAAATTTTCACCGTCGGTAATATGATTCTCTCAAAGTATTTTACATTTTAATATAATTTTGTTAGTAAACAAATACCTTTGGATATTGATGATTCTTTGCTGTTAGCTTTTCCTCTTCCCTCCATTCAATGTTGGAGCAAAGTGCATTAAAACCCCCAAGATTTACAGCAGTTTGTATTCACAGTGGTGGACTGAAAGTATCACAGTGAACTCACTTTTGATACAATCAGTTGGCGCGTATCAGTCGTGCGGGAAAAGATTGACAACAGCCTACTTGCCAGTTCCGGGGAAAATAAAATGGTTCTTCACAAGGACAATTTTGCGATATCACTCAAGTAGTTGCGTCTCCAAGTCTAATGATTTTGGGGCACATGTTGTCATACGTCTATGATAGGATATATCAGTCTCGCGTCCAGTGCCTTCAGCAGGACCTCAGTTCTTGCCTGAGGGAGTTGTCCTTTTTCTCGAACTGCGAACAATTAGCAGGTTCTGCGTCGTTTTACTACCTCAGAAATTGTTCACCTGCCCATACCCCAAATTTTAATTGCCTTTTTACATGCATATAGGTACGTGCACGATAGACAACCTGCATGGTTCTGTGCTCCGCGCAACGCAAGCCAAAATGGTCGACACAGACAACACCAGGCCGAAGGTGGGAAGAGGGGGGGGGGGGTTGGTTGGGGAGACGACATCAGCAGCATAGCCACAGCGGTAAGGGGAAAGATACCCCCCGCCACACACACACCTTTCTGCCTGCACGAAATTCTTGCCTCCATTGATAACTAGGATAAAAGTAAGTATAGTACAAACTAAGACGTTAATCGCGATGAAATTCTCGTCATTGTTTGCCAAAATTATGGAGGTGTTTATATGTCACTGGCTGTGGCACGTTATAACCACAAATGAACAAACAGAAAACGATTTAAAACGTAATACAATTAAATTATCAGACATTTTGACAAATTCAGACAAATTTAAACATACTCTTCCACAATCCCTTAACATATCCAAACATAAAATACCATCCAAGCAATGTCTTACTGTAACTTACAAGAACGTTACAAGGATTGTGCGTCGCGAAGCGAGGTGACGACAGTTGACCGATTCGACAGCAGTGGCAGAGGCGACTGAGGCGGTGGGGGTAACTGGGTTTAACCTGTCAATGGATCACGAATAATCAAAGGACAGTTTAGAAAATTTTGTTGTTTTACAAGTAAATGATTTAGCTCACGGTATATTGGCTAACTAACGTAATGACAAAAAATATAATTACCATCAAATTCAGATATGCCTAAATTTTATACAGATATGTTACTAATCACAACTGTGTTTAGATTACACTAAAATTCGACCGGAGGACAAACCCTTACAAAAACAAGTTAATAATTTACCCCCCCCCCCAAGATAAGATGTAACTTACTCGACTCAAAGTAGCAGGAGTATCAGAGGATGAAGGCAACCAAGAAGGCAAGGGAAGTAAAAGAGAATGAGAACCCAAAGACAATTGAGAGAGAAAGGAAGAAAAGATTCAGCCATAAATGAAAACCCTCTATTAACAAATAGAAACTTATAGTCGAGGGCTCTATACTTCATTTAAAAAAAAAAAAGAGAGAAAGGTAACCATAACGCACAAATGCATTGTGATTGAGATGATTTCATTTTGCGGGTTATTTTTGTTAATGAATGTGATACATTGCCTAATGTTTTTGTAATATTAGAGTACTTGATCGTATCACCAATTGAGCCGTAAAAGGACATCCGATGACCTAAGTTGATGACTTGACATGAACAACTGCATACTGTAGAGATAAATCAGTGTGTTTCCCCGTCTTGAGATGTCATGAGCATGTGTTTTACAAATTGACCTCTATTGCTAAAATGACCTCCACCAAACAGAACAGGTTTGGGGTCACTATGGAGCATTACTGTACCACACAACACTGTGAGACTTTAGGCCGGGATTTTGGACCCAAGGCAGAGCTCAGGGAATCAGGGAGGACTTTGACCAAGGTCCTAGAGGGATTTCTGAACTAAAGGGAGATCGGGAATCCTAGATACAGTAACTTCCATGGTTTGTTACGGATTTGGGGCAGGGAATTTGGACTCAAGGCAGAGCTCACGGAGTCTGGGAGGACTTAGACGCCGGTTACGCACGGAGATTTGACGTCGGCTTCGCACGTGCACTAACGCAAGTGACGCACGGACTGACGCCCGTTACGCACCATAATTGATTTATTGCAAAACAATGCTGAAATTACTGACTGAGTTCACTTTTGACACAATATTTTAATAAACGCCTCGAGTAAGCTGTTTCCCGAAATTGAAATATTCAGCTCTCTGATCTCTTTTTGTGTGGACTTAACAACTTGAACAAATCAGTACCTTCTCCAACTTTGGTCTCCAGATCCCGACGAACCCTAGGCGACGTTACATACCAGATCAAAGCTTTGCATGTTGAAATATCGTGTTTACCAAAGTTCTCACAATCTGATGCCTCTTGGCAGCAAGGGACATTTGACCTCTACAATAACAATAGACTTCTCGCTCTCAAGTTGTTGTACAATGCAACATGTGCAAGCTTTCCTCTTTCTCTACTCACAGTGGACATCATCCACATCGAGTTTGAAGTTCCAGCGACTTTTCCTTGAGATACCATATTTTTACTATGTTTATGTTTTCCAAAATAATGGCCTTTATTGCTTTCATGTGACCGACATCCCCTTACATTGACAGATCATTTACTAATCAAGAGTTACCAATGTTTACAGTTTGACGTTCTAGCAACTTTCAGCTTCAACTGCTGAGGTGTCATTCCTAAAGCTTGTGTGATATGCATCTATAAAAGAGCAATCTTCATGCAGAAGTTGCAAAGTAAACCACTGAGTGAAAATCGTTAGAGTATTGTTTATATCTATTATCGCTTTTGGGATACGACTTTTCAAAGTTTGAGAAAATTGCAAAACAGATCACGTGGAGTGTTGCATAAAGTCATTATTTCTTTTGTTAACCCTATATATTTTGCCTCTTAATTACTGAGTTTCACATTGGTAAGTGATATGGATATTTTTGAAGGGGAAAATACATGCTTCCAAAATAAAGCCCTCTGGGCATATAAAATTCTCAAATGTCCTTGAAATAAAGGTTACATAAACAAAGGATTAACATGAGACATATGGCAGGAGTCCATTTCTTGACGTCACAAAGTCGCATTGTTACAGCTGTGAGACACTAATTTTCCTGCAAATGTGTCAGTCTTTGATTGATTTTTATGAAATTTGTGGCTATTTATAACATTTTAAAATGCAAACAGTTCTCCAAAATTTCATTATCATGTCACACAACCTTCTAATAGGTTACTTCCTTAATAAGTTTTCAGACTTTCCATCTGGTGATCTCAAATGACTTTTGACCTAGCTGAAAAAGGAGTAGGAATCATCTGCTTACAATGGACGACCTACACACCAACTTTCAGGCTTAAGAATCTGTGGTTTCTTTTAGTATAACAAGTTTAAAAGCTAAGGCTGCATGTACATACACATAACCTGGCTGCGTAGGTTCCATTGCTGACATAATTAACCAAAAAGGAACTGAGTGCTAGCATCAGGATATCTGTTGGGAAAATGATCGAAATTTGGGCTATTTATTGTTGACTGAATCTGATTTTACGTGTTCTTCCAGAAAGCAAGTCCGGTTGGCAGTAGATTTATTAGCTGTTGAATTGGGAGTGGCTCTACAGTTGATCTATGGCACCTTTTTCCTCTTTATTCTTTTAGCCGCACTTGCAGTGGAGATTTTTGGCTGGTATTTATGAGGCTCTCAAATTCAGGATTAGCTTGTACGAAGACAGATTGTCATTTATGGTGAAAACAAAGACACAATAAACTTGCTGAAATTCGTAAGCAGAGAAAGGAGGACCATTGTTATCTAACAAGAAATTTCCGTGACCCAAAATGAAAATCTTACAAAAATCTTATCCAACTCAGGAGAAACAAGTTTAAGAGAAGTAAAATGCATTATTTTACCACACGATATCTACACAGCATATCAAAATAAAAGTAGTAGATATTATGTATACCTGTTAGAAAGAGCCAATAAAGTCAGTGCAAGTATACATATTGCCATGTACTGGAGAGATTTGGTGAATTTGACACTTGGAGTGGTTCCATTATGGCTTTTATACCTACCATTCCTTATTCACTATCTCAGATACCTGGAAATGATGCAAGGAAACCACATTTTCTTTTACCTAACAGTTATTTCATTTTAAAAAAGATTCTTCGTTGCAGATCTTGAGCAAGTTACAACAGATGTCATCGTAACACTCAAGAAATTACACTTCTGGTAGCTCTTAGCATTGTATATTCATGCTCACCATTTACTTCTGTCTCACATGAAATGAAAACTACAAATCAACAGTCATATGTTTGTACGTGGTATCAACTATCGTTTTGAAGTGCTTTAATAACCTTTTTCAGCCTTCAGCTTGTATATACTGAATTCCTCGGTGGGGCCAAGTAGTTTTGAATCTAAGTTGTTAAAGACATAAGTTCTAGTCCCTAATGGCAAGTCAGTAGTACTCTTTTTACCATATAGGAGAAGATGGAAATCCCAACGAGTCCTGTTTCACAAAACAGTAGTGGTCAAATGAAGCCGATGGCTCAACCTAACACACACACACGAATCTTCAATCAACCAACGAATGGTTGGTATAGCCCCTACCTTGAAATTTAACTGAATTGCTGGGATTCGAGGAAAACAATCAAACAGCTTAGAACCACTGAAATGTTAGTATTGCTAAGACCGTAGTAATGTAATATCACATGCACGGCGCTTCTTTTGTACACAGCTGACTCACCTTCTGTTGTTCCTCGCCGATTTCTACCTCACACTAGGGTCTTGTACATTTGTTCAAAACTGTCTGAACTTTGTCTTTATTTTATGGCCGCTTTGCTTCGAAAAAGCGGTAAAAAAAAGAAGAAAGTTACAAAAGTCTTGATCAAGACTACTGAAATGTCAGTTGTATCACATACCAATCGTACACTCTCGAAATCAACATTGAAGAAATACAGGCTTTATACAATATCTCTCTGCGTTTGCGTTTACAACAACATGCAATACAAATATAGACAGTTCATTAGGACAATATTCAATGCAAATATTGACGGTTCATTACTTGCAGTGATGGATTGCACAGGGCATGTTTACGTAAAGGAAGAATATTGTAGATTAAAAATTCTAAAAGAGTTTGTAATAACGACAAGAGGTATTTCACTATCAAAAACAAGATTTCTTGTTAACACGATACAGCCAACATATTATAACAAAAGGGTAATAATAATTGGCAGTATGTGAGACATTTGTGTTCGTAAAGTTGCTTAGTGTAAAATACCATAAATGTAAAACTACAATAATTTTTATTATATATAAATATAATATATAGCTATAAACCAGTTTATAATTGATCAGGCTATTTACTAAGGTAATGAGAGATCTTCTTACACAAGATTGTTATGTTCGAACACGTGGGCCAATACTTCAATCAACTTCTTTGCACATTCCTAATGTTACAAAATGTAACACGATAATAAAGAACTGGGCATAATTTTCTTAGTAAAGCAAATGAATCCACACGACAAGATTGAGTTTCGTTGTAAAATCATTCATTTGAGAACGAAAATGCGGTGTGATACCGGATTTATTGTTCAGAGAGGTTTTTGGTGACTTTACATGAGACTATGATTATTACAGATAAATAACTAAAGGAAAGCTCACGAGCTTCATGAGAAGTACCTTTGTCCCTTCCAGAAGACAAATAATACTAATAATCGCACATTACGTATTATTGTCATTTTTCAAAGATGACTCTTGCGAAAGATGAAATCCAACTTCCTTGAAAGATCTCCGCGTTGTTTCAAACTTCCATCTGGTTTTCGAGTTAGTTTACTCCGGTTTTATGCGGTTCTCGTACATCTCTTGGTAGCCTGGCATGAGGAATTCCCCAAATGTTACTAGGTCACGTGTTAGGTCTTCTTTAGTCGGTTCAGGATGGGTATTTGGCATGAAACAAGAACTTTTAAACGCCTTGTCGAAAATTCCCATACGTTTGCCTATCACGACCTGTTCGGTGCACCCCTTCCAAGTCTTCAGGGACTCTTCACTTGCATCCCAGGTAAGGTACTTTTCTTTGAATGGGATGCCAAGAGCCTGCAGATACTTCGGGAGGATTTTATCGGCGTGGTTCAAGACTTCTTCTGCGTCGATGATAATCGGATTTGGGTCTTTCCCAGTTTCTTGAACATGCTTCCATAACCAATGCATTGAGTCTGTGGTGTAAAATGACTCTTTCAGCATAGGACTCGCGTTGAACATATTGAAGTCGGCAGGGTCACCTTGGTAGTTGGTCATATGGAGGAACATTTTCCTCTGGGAGAGAAGAAACCGATGCGGATGTCGAATGAGAAACGTATGTCGACTAGGAACCTGACAAATAAAAAAAAAGACAAAAACAAAAACAAAAAACGGGACAGCATTACGATGCTAAAGTATATAAACGGAAGAGAAATATAATCAGAATGCTGAGACATACAAACATCAACAGTATCCTACAAATGCATTTGCACGATGACCTCAGGATTTTAAGAGTCAATGATATTTATAATTTTTCATTTCCTCATTTTTTTTTTTGCTTTGCTCATACGTATGCAATAAACTACCACATGTACTTATTGCAGTTGTTTATCCTCATCCGACTTATACGTTAATGCAAGATCTAACACTCTCTTTTCAGTTAGTAAATCTAATTCGGAAAGTGCGGAAAGCTCCTGTTGAACAACTACGGTTATACGTCTTGGCAAGAAGAACATTATAACATCAAGACAACGCTACCTTTAGAAACAAACTTAAAAGTCACATTGTTACTAAATATGCCGACTGATCATTGTCATCCTCTTAGTTTTTTCTTTTTCTTCATTTTCTACGTTCTTTGCAAGGTCGCTAGCTGTGTTAAACTCACCAGTTTGTTCTAGTGTCTTGTTTATACTAAATTACTATATGTATATAAGCCTGAAAACAACTATCTTCGATAGGTGATCCAAAAACGTAAATGTAATGAGATTGCTCATCATAACACGGTGATAATATGTGGAGAACCGTTCAAAGTCATTGCCCTCGGAAAAAAAATCGTGACCACCATGGAGCTCATTAGACTGTTGTGCTTTGAAGTAAGAATTTCAAGAGGTTTGTTTTTAAAATCAAAATGTTATTTTCTCACTTGCAAAATAAATTTATAAGATTACTTAATTAAACTATCTTGTCCACTATAGAAAACCTAAAAACGACCAAGCCGGATTGGGGGACAAAGTAAGCAGATTTTCTCACGATGTGAGCTTTAAGTAGTCCTTCCCTGTCTGCAGACAGAAACACCTGTAAAATGTATTCAGCAATGTTATTCACTATACCGGTACTATGCACATCTGGCTCATGAATAAGTAAACTCATCGATTTTCAAAAGTTCGGGATGGGATCATCACGAACAGTAAGCGTGCGCCTAACAATACCGTACTCACCCCATGGGTTACAGCGACAACATCAGCAACGAGATGCATTTATATTGTAAGATAATGTCATTTTATATTGGGGAAATGTAGCAGAATTTCTCAATAACTTCTATTGCTACGATTTGTACGTTTCTTGACTGATGCATTTGGTTCCTGCTTCTGAAATGTCAGACTAACCCACCAAGGATCGATTTATGAGCATGCATGCATTTATTTCCATTTGTTGCAAGATTCCATTCTTACATCTGGTAGATTATCGATGTGTTCCAAGACAGCCATAGCCATGTCTTTAATCAAAATGTATTTCTTCCCTTCTGCTGTCTCCTCTTCCTCCAGCATTGTTTTGATGTTGGGATACCTGTAAAGAAGTGAAAATTTGCGGATGAAGCTGCTACAGGTGTGACAGGTTTTGAGGATGGATGGGAGCAGGGGACTAGAAGTTAGAGTTAGGTGTGTGGTGTTTTAAGGAAATGGAAGATAAGAATCCATCCTCAGGGTTAAGTTTAATAGGAATTGCATCCTTGCTTCTCAGGAGCAGGAGAATTACTCGGAGTAACAATTTCATTGAAACTGAGAGTGAAACTCTAGAGTTTTTATTAGTAGGGTGAGAGTGTATGCCTATGATAAAAGAGAGCACGCGATCTAGTGCGTAGTCCACATCAACTTTTCAACCCTTGTAGGTCTCAAAGCAAGATGTGCTGATTGATGAAAATAAAATTTGCTTTTCCTGTTGATTTTCATCTTTCTCTTCCATTTGATACCATCCTAGAAAAAGGAACATCTACGGCACGTTTCTTTCAGACGAAATTTTACTATTTGCATGGAAAATTCAAAGTAGCCGTACCCTTTCAACAGAAAATGAGCGCACATTTGCTTGATTTCTTCTCACTTTCAACTTCAAAACATACATGTAAATCAGGTGTTCATTTTGCGTGACTTTCGGTTTCCACAAGCAGATGAAAAGTACCGCTCTGACAAGGTGCTCTATCTTCAGTTTCTTCCAAATGTGTATAGGAGCAACATATCAATCAGTGTAAGTAGCCAATTGGATTGTGTTCAGCTCCAATGGTTATGCGATTTTATACGTGACGTTGTTGAGAGACCATGCATAAAGAGATATCAACTATATTCCGATGATTCCGTATAAATTCGCCTTCCAAACGTCCCACGTATATGTAACACCGCGTCACTGGTATTTCACTGTCTAAGCTCTCTTCCACTGCTCTTGAAATTTCGACCGTAGGACGTAATTCGTTGTTAAAATATAACCAGGTTATTTCAGACTGCCCGCTACACCTTTTTCTGAGAGCGTTACAAGAACTAAATTGGGTAATCAGTTTCCAAACCGAATTTAAGGAAATAAAGCGGATATTCCACAGAAAACAATGATATTCTTAAAACATTTTTCTATAGACACAGAATGATAGACTGAAAGAGAAGGAAAGAAAGGCAACCTTTTCTTCAAGAGATAAGATTATCACGGATATATCTTCAGCTATTAGTTGTTAAAGAATAATGTGATCACGTGAACTTTTAAAACTTCAAATGATGCATCTTCCGTAGCTCAACTGATGCATAATGTTTCCAGATGTTTATTAGGTGAAACTAAATCTGTTGGCAATGACTGAAACTTTTTTCCTTTTTATACCAAGTGTACATGATTTTAAACACTTTATTTTTCTTTAATCCTACCTCCATGTACTTACATCCACATAGAGTACTTACGTAAAATTGACTGCGGATGAGAAACGCCCACCGGAAAATTCATGGGGTTGGTTCTCGATTGACTTCACCATCGTGGCATACTGTTCATAAATGGCAGCTATGGCACCGCCATGTTGTGTGAGATCGGGCTTCGACATAATTTCATTGTTGAAAGCAACGGTGTATGGTTCGTGCCAGATCTGTACGCCATCGACAAAACTCAAGCATTTTTCTAAAGCTGTCGAAATGGATCTTGGCCAACACCATATAAAGATTCTGGTTTGTTTCTCTGGTTTCGACGCCATCGTTAAATCTAATTAAGTAAGCGAGAAGAAACGTAAATGTTGCAGGTGGAGTAATAGCGTAAAACACCCTCAATGATCATTCCGGTAAAACTCCATCTCTCTCAATCTTTCTGCACTGAGTGTTATACTTTCAACGGAAAGATTTTTTCTTCAAGCAAGTAAGTAACATGCGACGATGTGCGGCTGCGAAAATTGGAGAACTTCAGCCAGAGAAGACTGACAAGTTCACAACTTACCTTGGTTTGTTTTTCTTTACTTACGGTATATGTCTGCACTAATCATTTTTCCGCACTATCATGAAATGTCCCAACTGTCCGTGTGCATTCAAGAGTCATTGTCCGTGATCGCGCAGCATGTTACCTCAACAGTTTTTGTCTTATTTTAGCCTCCTTGTCACTCATGGGTAACATGTTATCTCAGCACTTTCTGCATTTTTCTTCGTAGTTGGCCCATCACTTTACAAGGAATCTGCCTAATGGTCTGCAACCTCTTCCACATAAAGTGACATGTTAGTGTAATGATGTGTGCCTGCGACTTTCATTGACCGGTGCTGTGGCCGAGTGGACTAAGGTGGTTTCGAACAAATGGAGCCTAGCAAAATCGAGGTTCGGGTTCGATCCCTCGCCGGGTCACGGTAAGATGGGATGTCATCAAGTTGCCAATTACCATTGACCTTGTGAAAAAAAAACCACCCCAGATTTCAGTTTAAAGTTTGCTCCCAAGTTGAATTATATGAACCATGTCATTATTAATTCCTGCCTTATCTTTGACTGCCCTCATCGCCCAGGAGTAACATGTTTTCTCAATTCTCGCATTTGTCACTGAAGACGTCACAGCTAATGAGTATTGCACCTCAGTAATATCGCCTACGTCATGAAGTCTCATCCTCATCAAGTACAGCAATAAATTACAGCAGTGATGCATTCCTTTTACCTACGATTTACGTTCACATTCTTCTGTTGAGTGCGTCCATGTACCGTGGACATTATTTTGTAAATTTTATGCGGTTCGGATCAAACGTTACATAATCAACTAAAACCACACTTACCTTCACTGTTGAAAATATCTGTAACTTTACAGAAAATAGAAAAAAAAAAGGAAGTACAGATATTTCTGGCAAATATTTGCCAGAACATTTCTGTTTTCCTTTTATATTTCTTTGTTTGATTTTCTGTACATTTACAGACATATTACAGACAATTTACAGCGTACCTTAAAGAATGTTGCGATACACTTCAGAAAACTTAGAGCATGAAGTGTGTTTCCGTTTTTCAGGGCGTTCTATACAAGTTTTTGACCGTCTAATTGTTTCATCAGGGCCATTGCCCTCGGGAGCGGGAATGGGTGGAGTACGGTGGGGTAGAGGTGGTACGTGCCATTGACAAGAAATCTAGATATTTGCTCTTTTGAGCATCAAGTGCCGGTCTTGAAATTACATTACACGTTGCAATATCTTTCAGCGTGCAGAAAATGGAGAAAATGACACGCGCACATGATGATGCAGCAGAGAGAAGTAAGTTTTAAAGTCATGTGCACTTACAAATGATACTACTACGGGGGTCTGCATTTTCCTCAGCCACGAAGTTATTGAAATCAGCTTTAATTGAAAACCTGTATACCAGGTAGAATTTAAGCGGCAACTCCCCTGTTTCACGGTTTTATTAAGGGATCTCAACCTACTTACAATATAAACATTTAAGGCATAGCGGATACTGATAACTCAGTAACAGGTATCATAAGCTGTGGTCCGGAAGCTCGACGTCTTCTCAAGATTTCGATAATTATGATCAAAAAGAGAAATCCTATGCCAGTCGTAGCTGGAGAAAGGTTTCCACTCTCACACGTCAATTGCAAACAAAAGTATCATCGTTTTTAACAGACCCACCGGGTGCCCTCATCCCAGTGTTTAGCTCTTCAAAGCGAAAAGGTATTCTTCGCCAATTCTTAGACAACATCTCTCCCAAATTGGGAGAGAGTTGTTCGCTTAACCACACGACCTCCCGAACCACATTCAGGAATCCATGAATGACTCAACTGAAGAGAGACTGCAGAGATGATGATGCAAAGTCTACCCTCCACATGCAAGTACCGATACCTACCTTGCTACAATGTCCAATAGGCGTCACGCTATGGCCCGCTAGACATTGTAAGTGGACATACATTGACCAGTTTAACCATCGTTTTGTCAACTGACGTACCGTTTGAGAAATTCGACAGTTGGGTTGTCAACTTGAAGTGCAACCTTGTTTGGGGGCCAATGTTTATGCCATTAACTTACTGGTGGATGAAGCAAATTGAGAGAACAGCCACGATTTCTGTCGGCTCACGTTCAGTTACCGGTAACCTGAATTTCTGATCGTTACAAAGAATGATGAGTATACATCGTCATAATGTCACCGTGATTTTACTTCGACATTTAATATTTACAACTAGTGAATTGACAAAAGAATCTTAGCATTAAAAAAAGTAGCAACTATCGAAGAGAGTCTCGAGCCTCCTTGCACAGAAATATATACTGGCTATGGCTATTGTTGGTGACACATACCTTACTACCTTAGTGGACGTCTACCACAGGAAGTGCGAACAGCTTCAGGGAAGTCCGTGGCAGTGTTGTGTATACGAAACCAAATTATGCACAGTGTTATTACGCACGTAAGTTCAGGTGGTTCACACCAAGTATGAATTGGTTGATATGAACGCCAATACTCGGCACAGTCCAACGGCCAGTCCATATACTTCCTCACGCCTCGCTACCGACGGTAATATTGACACAAATTTTTGGAATTATAGAACTTCCATACTTGAACTGCAGGGCACGCCGATGCTTGACAGAAGCCTGAAGTTGTTTCGTCACGTGTCAATTTATAACCGTAAATAAACTGTGTGTATTATCTCTTGGCTGCAGTCTGTTTCGCTGGAGCCGAGGCGGCAATGAGGGTAAAAACTTACGACCAGATAATCTCATGCGTGGTCATTAAATTGCGTGGTACAATATTACATCAAAATGTAATTTAATAAGCTTAACTTTGATAAAACAAAATGGTCAGAAATTGCTATCAAGATGATACCATAAGAGTTTTCTACACCGTAGTGTTCCTCGACAGGAGCGATGGATTAATCGAATCCCATAGCTTCGATTCTTGGATTGGTTTTTATTATCATTTTCATCTGTGTTGGTGTCTACGAATAGGTCCGTTATACGTTCTTGTGCGCACACGAAAAGGGCAAATTCACTGTGAGGGTGAACAGTGCCGCAGACATTTCTATTGTTTTATTAAATGCTAAACGCCATTTTACAGTGCTTGTAAGATCCTTTGCAGTTTATCATAGTGTGTAAGACCGAGTACCTTTCGAATTATCAAAGGCCAAATGTATGCGCTCGTCGTATGGCTATACAATAATGTGACCTAATGTAAAATGTGCTGTTTACTGATCTGAGGTTATATATTTGGTCAAAAACTAATTACCAATCGTACAAGGTTCCTCCGTCTACAGCAGTGGTTTTTGATTAACTTTAAAGAACCCTTATACTTGAAATTAAATCCTTTGTGGTGATTTTAAAGTGAAGAATAAAACGTAGGCTACTTCCCGGCATACACGTAGGCATCTGCAGACTGTAAAATGGGAGAGTATTACAGGGAGCATTTAGGGAGCGTTTATTTTACAGTCATATAAAATGATAGTTTTAATACCAATATTTGTGAACGCAGTATGATAGTTTATTCAAAGGATAGGCGGTGGCCATCCTTTATAGAAATATCATTGTATCACTGTATGTCTACTCATACGTGATACTAGGGTGACAAAAATCAGCTTATGTAAGTACCAATTTACGTTTTTCGAAAGGGCGCCACTGCTTTCTCGTTTCGACGAAGGGTTTCATCCAACTTTGTTTCAATTTCTGTCATAGAAGTAACAAAGTTAATATACATATAGACCTATACATACAAAACAAGATATAACGTGATAGAAGAAAGAGACTGGGGGACAGCACCAAGCAGCTCCAGAGAGCTTGCAAGCATTCCCACTCCTTTGAACGAAAAAAGAGAAGTAAACGGAATGTAAACGAAGAAGAATAAAGAACACAACAACAACAATACACAGTACCTCAGTGAGTGACTAGATCATAAACATGTACATATACATAGAAATACAACTGTGTATATATATATATGTGTGTGTGTGTGTGTGTGTGCGTGTGTGTACAGACAGGGGTGGACAGAGGCACATAAATTGCCTTATTGTAAGGCAGGAAACTACTGAAATAATAGTGACGTCAAAATCACCCATTATGAAACGGATAGTGTCATAATCCTCAGTCGTGCTCATATCGTCTCAATTGGCGGATGTAGTAATGCAAAGGTCAGCGATACTTTTAAAGACATAGCAAAAAAAAAAAAGAACCAGTTACAGTTCAGTGATTAACATTTACACTCCGGAGCACATTCTCACTTTGACATGCAAACATTGACAACTGTACCGTTAGAGTTTTTGAGTCAAGTTTTGTCCACTTATCGTGACATGCAGTGTTTCTGCAAACATATACAGCTTTCTGTCCAGACACAAGGATGTTGAAGTACCAACATCAAGAACCATCTCTTTCCCATGCATGGGGTAGACATGTACATGCATAGTACATTTCAATTGCAGGTGACACAATAGTCCTACAGAGTGCCAGCATTAAGTCATCTTTAGTCAAGATCGTAAGCCGTAGGGGTGTTCGTAAGCCAGTAGAATGCTGTAACTAGAAAAAAAAACCTCTTCGTCTTCCAGCAAAGGAGTGGATTTGCAGATGTGACCCCTTGGCTCCACATGACATGCAGGGCCATACACGTGAATAGGACAAACACTTATCTGGCTGTTAAAGATGGTTCCATTTCTTGATAACATCACTATTTCTGGAAGTCTTTGACATGTTAGTTTGAGGAAAATCTAGTTGAAAGTTTCCGTGAACAAATTATTTTAAGTAACAAATAATTGAATTAGCATATACGTGAGACGAACCAAGATGAATCAGAGTTTTAAAGCGGATCCTCCGAAAAACGGAGGCTGACACCGGCCTCCCTTTGCGGGCTCTCTGTCCTTTTGGACATAATTTTTACTGTTAAAAAAACGCCGCACCACAGATCCTCAGCATGAAGCAGAATTTCGACACCAATTAGTATTCCACTTGGTGGTTGAATTTTTTTCCCGCTCAGAACTGTTTGAACATGCACAATTAATGACGAAGAAAAAAGTACATTTTCTGACAGTTTATTGTCTTTTTCAAGTAAATGACAGGTTAATAACACTGGATCGCGCATTAACTGCAAGTTACTACATGATCGAGGTTAATGCAAGCCATGCATGAGGGCATGATAGGATTATCCGCCGATTGTTTCACAATAGGTCAACAATGATCTTGGGCAATAGACAAAGTACCACCATTGTTTTTTGAAAGACAGACAACAAAACATTGTCGATGTATTCATCAATAGGTGATTTTACTCTAAAATTGACCCTGTTTTATCAGTAGGATAATGCACAGTCACCTGACTGAGATGGGCCAGTAGGAGTTTAGGATTCCTCCCAATTATACATGAACTCTTGTTACAGATTATGAATCTGCCACACACTGTCATATTTTAGGTTGTATTGTGATTATTACAAAGTAAAATCGATTCGTTCCTATAAATATATTAGGCTACGTTAAGTCAATGCAGGTGTCATAAAGGGGCCATGAATTTTCACAGTGTAACTCTGTGTGGCAACTTCATATGGAACACCTCTTCCAAAGTCTATATATTATGTAACAGGAATGGCTTGGTTTTTCAAAGATACGTCTCTGACATTTTTTCTGACATTGTTTCCACCGCAAAGACGTTGCCATGATCATAATTATGATGCGATGAATAATTTTTAGCACAATGGCAACCTAAAATGTGTTATTCTAAGCTTGTCGTCTGAAAGGCATCAGCCAAGAAGGAATAGTGACACTTTAAACAAGTTATAAGAAGTTTCTTCTGAAAGCTAAAAGCAGCACGGTATGCATGCCGTGAATGGTGAACAAATATAAAATCGGAAGTCATCTTATCACTGAACATATCTAGGACGATACATGTACATGAAAAATAAATGAGTCATAAATTTATACATTTGTAATACTATGTATTTTTATACATTTGTACTATGCACTAAACTGTAAATTTATACATTTGTATAAACTAAACTCTGTAGGCTATAATCACACAACAAATACTTTCTCTATAACGCTCTCTCACACTTAGAGGACAAAAACAAACGCTGTATTTTCTGTCGGTCTGTCTGTCCTGTCTGTCTGTCTAGGGTTTCATTTACGCCAATCCATTGATTGGTCACCTCGCGTCAATTGATCAGTTGGACATGCAAATGTTTGTATACCAGGCCTAAAGAGGTTCTACAAACATAATGCCAAACGATAGCTTCAGCGTCCATAGCTACGTATAGTTTGAAGAAAAGGTCTACAGGCAATATCTGCATGTGATTGGTCATCAAATACCGCGAAAATCACACAGGGTGACGTAACTAAAACAAAAGGAATGAATAATAGTATAGTATAATTGAGAGAAGGGAAACATTTTTTTTTTTGTCTTCTGTCAAACGCATTTGTGTATCCGGTAACTTTTAAAAGATTTTCGATGACAAACTTTTATTAGGCTCAAATAAACGAAGCACTCGAGTTGTTTGCTTAGCGATGTTAAAGGGTTTTGATTTATCAGTTTTCAGTCACATCGCTGCATTTCTCTACACTGTGAGGATGTGAGTCTGCGTCAGACGTCGCCGGCCCACAATGGGTGGTTTTGTTTTGTTTTTTTTTTTCATCCCATTGAGGATTCACACACATGCCATTGCAGGTACCGGAGTCATGTCCCTTCGAATTCTAGTTATGTCCTCCTACTTGAGATCAGAGAAAGATGAATACCCAGCAAGGATGGGAGCTTGATTCAGTAATACTCAGGGTTAGCTGCACGAGACACGCGTATGGTAAAAAATACTGGGTTGAAATTTACGAATCCTTTTAATGTAAGTTAATAGAGACGATCTCAAAAGCTTCTATGACTTCGAAACTCTGTAACAAACGTTCCACACTAGACCTGCCAAGCATCTTGAACTTGAGGAAGCTATTGACATGTACATGCCGAATTGAAGCCACTTAAAAGTCCAGTTTCTAAAACCACACTATTCCTTTATTTTAGTGAAGTAAAACTTGTTGGAAAACCTAATCGGCTTAGGTCATTTTATCATACTCATTTTATCACGCTGTGATCCTTCCGTCATCACATCATGTCGATTAAACATCCTTCTATAGCTAGAGGCGTTAGTAGCTGTCATTTCCATTGTCAAATATGTGTAATTGAAACTGGAAAAGGTCTGTTGGGTATTTTACAGCAGTCAATACTGTTATGATAATTAAGGCATGCATGATTTAAGAAAAATTGTCACCGTTCACGTGACTGTGTGAACTTGTTGAAAGTACGTTAATGCCCAACCGATGCAATGGGGATTTGTCGTTTGGGGTTTTTTTTACCTTTGTTTGCAACCGTGTACTTTTACTTTTTCGTTATCTTCTCAATTGTGATTTTTCAGTTTTCATTTAGGCCTATCTTATATTTGTGTGCACTGCCTAATATTTATGAATAGGGCACTTTGTAAAGTTTGAAAAATGTCATGATTAAGATATAAATGGATTGAGTACATTAAATGTATCATCCATGTGAGATGAAACTACGTGGTATATGTTCCTAGAACACGACCCGCTCTCCACCGTCAGCAAGATCATTGCATGCAGGTGTAAGACAGCTTGAACACCTACAAGGACACACGAACGACCACACAGCCCTTTAAAAAGTGTCCCTGCATTTAACTGAAATAAGGCAAACAATGACGTTTGCAGTTTTGGGTCTGTAATTTGGGGCTGGCTATACACGCGCGTTCAGACGGCCATGCAAAACAGCTGCCAGTTCATTCATTGATAACTTTTGTTGTGGTTTTAAGATCGATGTGAATTTATCCCGGCCCTCATCCAGGTTGGTTGGAGTGCAAGATCATTCATGTGTGAGAACTGTGCCTGGGAACTTCTATTTACACACGGCCAGGTACGCCTGCGTGTTTTATTAGAGATTTCAAACTTCTTATTGTGAAGCCCTTGTACTCTCTATATTGGGTTTATAAGCCAGCCCTGTGTTCATGGTTACAAGCCGGAAGCAAGCGTCAATTGATCAGAAGAACACATTTTTTTTTATTTATGAATGCAATAACTTTTGGTCAGTTTGTAGTTCTCGATCTACCTGTAATATAGTTCTGATGAAATGGAGTTAATGACGCCTTTAGTCAGACTAACCAATTGCGAAGGGGGGGGGGGGGGGGTATCAAAATGTAATGTTGCCGTTTCGCCTACCTGTGGCGGGTGCCTCTTTCTCTTTTGAAAATTTGTTGTCCTTTTCAAGGGATAGATGAAAAACGGTGCGAAAATTTCCTTCTATTCTTCCTAGTCTCCATTAGTTAATCCCTTTTTTGAGAGACGTTCTTCTCCACTGAGCCACTGAGTTGTTCGAGAACATCTCCATCGATTTACTAGATACTAGTCTTGTCATCCGCAAACGGGCAAGATTCATGTAGTTGTTGTTTTCAGTCTACAGGGGATGGTGACTAAGTTTCGAGAATGATCTGTTTCGAAAGTTAATCGTGATTTGGTCGTCACTGAAAAAGGAATTCTTCAATTTCCTACACGCCTGCAACGCTTTGTATCGATTACAGAATAGATGCTGCAGTACGATACTGCCTTATTTTCCAACAGATGCAGTTCTGAAATGGTAACGTTCCCCGATCAGTTCTCCATGCCGAACAAAAATAGCGTCCTCACATTTTCTGAGATTTTTCTTAATGACACTCACTGCAATACACTTCATTGTGGCGTTCTTTCTCCTTTCTTTGCCATAAATGTGAATCTCAAGAGTCATGACGATGAATTTTATTTATTTGTATGTTTCTGTTCCACAAATATGTACTTAACATACATCTGGTAACTGGCGACAAGACGTTTGCAGTTTTACTTTGGTTTTCGTTTGTGGCTATACACATGTTCAGACGGTCAGGTGACACAGCTGCTGGTTCATTGATAACTTTTTGTGTGATTTCTAGGTCAATATTAATAGATTCTACCTCCACCAAGTTGGTTGAAATAAAATGATCAGTCATGCGTGAGAACGGTGTCTGTGAACTTCTATTCACTCACTCCAGGTACGTCCCATGTGTTTCATTAGAAATTTTCTACTTGCTATTGTATCGCGCTTACGCTGTGTATCTTTTTCCCTATGTTCGTGGTTACTTGTCGAAAGCAGACTTCATGTGACCGTTTGCTAGTCCTTAGCCAGACAAACACGAGGTTTTTTTTTTTAAGTCATGCATACAGTCAGCTATGGCTCAGCTTGCAGAGGCCCAAAATTGCGGCTCCTGTACCTACTATAATATAGTTCGGATGCAATGTTCGTATGCAGTTGCAGATCCAGTTCTGATGTGAATACTGGGTAACATTCCTGATCAGTTCACGTCGAACAAAAGAGCGCCCTCACATTTTCTCAAATTTACCAATAAAACTCACTTCAATTCACTCTACTATAACATTCTTTATTGTTTCCATGCCATAAATCGAATCTGGTATGAGTCATGATGCATTCCATTTGTCTCTATTTTTCTGTTTCTTAACAATGTTCGTTGCTTACATACTCTCTCCTGGGGTGTTCGTTACAGATTTTCAGAACAGACGAGAGACGTCACGCGCGGAACCCCCTACGCGATTGCTGGTTTTCGCAACTGAGATACTAATGATGCAAAAGGGTGCCACTAGGAGAAAATATCGCTCTGAATTTGAATTAAAAGTAGCCTATTGTCAACGTTTTAGAGAGCCAGTGGAGTTTTCAAGGGGGGGGGGGGGGATTTTGTTTCCGATAGTGGTCGCTTTTTCTGGTGGTCAACTGCAATTTTCACTCGAGGGGTGGAGTGGCCCCACTAAACCCTCTCCCGGAGACCACTGATCGGTGTTATAACATCCAACATGTTTACACATTACTTATACTGCATGCACTTGCTTAAATTATATCTGGAGTAGAGAAAGATGAAGTGTAAGGTGACGAGACCTTCATCAAGTTGAACGAAGGTCATCGGAGGCAATATTGACGTCATTAATAATAACGATCAGTAACGATTATTTAATCAGAGGTTAAGTTGAGCGGTGTCACGTTAGACGATATCATCCCCCTTCTCTCCCTTGTTCTCCCTTCGCCTCTCTAAACTTCTCTAAATATATCATGAAAAATCGGTGTTAACAATCAAAGTCTCCAAACATTTTTTTTTTTTTTGTACTTATGGTCGTTTGAAACTAAAAGGAATCGGAATCTCTTAATTTTGCAAAGAAAGAGTTTTCAAAGAGTTTAAAAAAAAAAAATTGGAAGTTAAGCCTATTCCCGTATACCGTGCGTCCCTTTGTCTCTATTGTTTACCATCGATTTAGTATCAATTTCGTACGGTACACTTCAAATTTCAGTTGTCTTGACATGACCTACTGCACACTTCTTTTGCATCTAACGAAGAGCAAGGTGACTTGTTGGTAAAGTTGAGTGACGGTCACCGGCATCAAGAAATCACTGACGTCATCAATAACAACAATTCGTAAATTTCCAGGTAAAATTCAAAGGTGTCACGTAAGACGATTGTTCACTCACTCCCCCCCCCCCTTCTCTCCCTTTCTCAACCTTCCCCTCTCTATAGTTCTCTAAATATGTCATGAGATTCTGTGTTAACGATCAAAGCGTCCTTACATTTTCTGTGCTTGTGATCCTTTGAAAATAAATTGAATCGACACCGCTCATTTGTAAGATTTTGAAGAGTTTTCAAATTTCCTCGTTGTGTAAGTAGAGCCTGTCCCAGAGTGACGTGCCCCTTTATTTCTATTATTTACCCTCGATTGGGTACTATCTATCCCGTATGGTACCAATCCCTCATCTTCTCCACCTAATTTGGAAATAAGTAGTAGATCAACCAGTAATTGCATATTTTCATATGATACCTGTATTTCAGTTGTCTTGACATTAACTGCTATCGCATTGATACTATGTAATACCTAATAACTAAAGTATTACAATTTAACCTTGTCACCGATGTATGAGGTAAATATGTTAACATATATAATACTATACACATCTATTCGAGGATTTTTTTATTTCATAGATTCTTTCAGAGGGGTTACTATTTCAGACAGGTGGGGAGTATGGTCTTGAACTTAATTGTTCGTTGTGCACGTTGGATAATTTTGACAAGGCCACGACACTCAGGCTACCACTGCATAACCAAGAAAACCTGATTCACTGCACGTGTGAACGAAACTGTTTAACATGATCACAGTGTGTAAGTGAACCAAAGTGTTTAATACGATTACATTGTATAGGTGAACGAAACTGGTTAACATGATTACACTAAATGGGTGAATAAAACTGTTTAACGTGATTACACTACATAGGTGAACGAAGCTGTTTAACATGATTGCACTGTAAAGGTGAACGAACTGTCACACATAGGCCCACCCTAAATTGGTGAACCAATCTGTTTAACATGATTTTTTATGTAGGTGAACGAAACTGTTTACATTCAACATGTGAACGGAATTATTTAAAAACTGATTGTGCTATACAGTGTGTACGAACAAAATTACTACAGTGATTACACTATACAGGTGACCAAATCGTTAAACACGATTTCACGAAAGTGAACGGAGCTGCTAAAGCTTAAATGCAATATGTTGGTCAACGAAAGTTAAACGTGATTACAGTACATAACGTGTACGAAAACTGTCAAACGTTTTTACACTTTATAGGTGAAGAAACAGCTGATGAAGAGTAAAAAAAATGAACCAAAATGCTAAAGTGTACTGAACTACGAAAGAATAAAATTCACTGACGAAAATTGATAACACAAGAAACAGCGCTACTGCCAGAATATATCTATTCTATGCATGTCCATATCGAACGGCGGAGGTATTCCATCAGATGAGTAAGAATCTCGGTGAAAAATGACACGGTCATGGTACATGCCGTCACGGGACCAGATGCGCTGCCGACATATCCAGATCATTTTGTCTCGTAGTATGCCTTGATCTGTTCTGTGGCTGCTATTTTTTCGTGATGTGCTTTCAACTTTGGAAACTTGGATAGGTCAAGTTTGCGCTTACTACACTTCGATTCTATGGTAATCGCAGACTGCTTCAGAACTGAAAAGATGACGATGTCTGCGATTGTCAGCTGAAATATAGAAACGGATAAATTGGTTGAAAAGTTTCGTCTGAGAGCAGAATGGGCATCACTTCCTTTTTTCCGGGGGGGGGGGCTATTGGGGGGCTATTCATGTTTAATAATCTAAGTTAAGCACCACCAGCAGTTGGCATAGCGTACCAAGAAAGTTTTTGCCAAGGAAGCCCACAAGATAATACCAGATTGCAGGAAACTGATCTTCCTGAGCCTATGTCTTTGAAGTGACTGATAGTTTATATCGATCATCCCCCCATTTTTGTGTTTTTTTTTTGTGGGGGAGGCTATTGAAACTGTCATCATGTACCAGAAGCAACTAAAAATAATATATGAGTCGGATGTCCCTCAGTCCAGTCCCGTAATATAACTTGAAAGGAAAATGCATCCATTGACTCCCATATATGATGAAATAAAAAAAATGCAGTAGGAGTAGTTCATACTGTGCCATTGTTTCATTACGGTATTGTTATTTCATCTTTACCGTACAAAGAAGAAGATACCAAGAGGAATAAAGACTGATAGAGACAAAGCAAAGATGAAGATGTGACTTACCTTTTCCCCTACGAGGAAGCCACTCTTACTCTTACCGAGGATGACTTCCAGGTAGTTTCCTCTGGTTTCGAAATCTTTGCAGAAAGCTTCAGCAGGGGTATCAGGCTTTGAAAAGAAGAGATAAGGTGACAAATTAGACAGTCATGAGCATGCTATCATCTTAATGAGTCACTTCCACTGATTTTAAGGAAAGGGGATTGGGGATATGGAAGAAGAAGCAATGTGATAGAAATGTAAAGTGATGAGTGATGTCTTAAATTTTTATCTCAGAAGTTTCCGAAAGCGTGGACAAAAGGTTGTTGCACTGTCTACCAATATATGTTAAAGTAGATATGCGATATTGAGCAAAGAGCATTATAACTATATAAAGAGCCCATGCGGATATCGTGTGCCTACGTCAAGCTATATTGCTGTTTGAAGAGAGACTTTTCTAGTCAAGAAAGATTTCACTGTTGTCTCAAGGTTACAAAATGCTATGTAATGACGGGCAAATCATTGCAACAAATCTTTGCTTTTCTTTGAAATGTAACCGTTTATATAACATTGAACTTTGATACTAGGGAAAAAGAAAATAATACATTAATCGTATAGGTTCACGTTAACATTTTCTAGAGATTCAGGTCGCATCTCCTACATTATCATAATATTTCCTTTAAGACAATCTATATCATACAAAAATACAAAGAGTATTACGTAGTTGTCCCTGTGTGACGTCACAGATTTCCAAAAGTGAAAAACACATTGTAATAGAGATATTTCTTCAAAAATCCACAACTTCCCAAGTTGGAACCCCCTTTTGAGAGATACTTTTCAACAGTGCAGAGATAAAATATATATTTTGCATGGAATATCAATTTTCTTCAGGAACCAATAAATTTAAGACGAACTTTGTGTCACATCATGATTATAAATAAAAATCAAAAACAAAAGAGTTTCAGTCTGATCAACTTGGCCCAGTGATTTGATTCTTCGGAGAGTTCGATCGGGATTTAAGATGATCGTTAATACCCTTACCCCCACCACCCCATCCCAAACACATCGCCTCAAACACCCCACCCAGACATAACCACCGCAATTACTCCAGCCAACGCCCAACCTCAATACCCTATCACCCTATAAATACCCCAAACTACCACACCCATGACCAATGGCGGAATGGTATATAGTCAACTAGCGTTAAGTCTAGTCAGTTGCTTGAGACGTAACTCAGTGAATCGAGAGCACCACGACAAAACTGAAAAGCATAAGATCCCTCCTGTTTGCCCATCGTGATAGTTTCCCCAAATTTAGAGATATTTTAATTTTCCAGAGAGGAAATCTAGTTTTTCAACACCTGCGGATGCTTCCGGTTTTATTTGCAGAAACTGCGAAATTGAGTCCTACACTGCCCCTTAAAGTTTATTTTTAAAGTCAATTAACTGCCGTTTCTGAGAACTTACTGTCGGAGAGAACATGATCGGAATGTACCCTTTAAGAAAGTCCGTGTACAGATCCACTATAGTGTCAACCTGCACCATCTCCCAGTCATTCTGCCCGTAAAGATCTAAGCAAATTTAAAAAAATCACAAAACAAAAACAATCAAAAAGGTTGACATCGTTCGTTACAATGATAATGATGTGCAAACTGCAATACACTTCTTCTGAATACGTAGCGTGCAGCATTGCAATGCAGCCATGGACTAGGTGTCCAATGAAAGCGTCCGTACCACTAGTCCTGGCCGATCCGTCACTACTTAACCTTCCGCGGTCCAGCTGAAGAAAAAAAAAAAATTAAAAACCCCTGGGCCAGAATTTCGTCCAGTAGAAAGTCAAATAAAGGGAATTCTTCACTGTGACATTGTTTTTCCCGTCTGGGCACGTCCACTTTTATTCCTTCAAACCCAACGACTTTCCTATATGTCAACTGTGTTCATATTCTAATGTACTGATGTGAGAAAAAAAATTTCTCAAAAATCATGTTCCTTCAAGCCCGTCTGCCCACCTGTCAGCCCGGGGAAAAACATTTCGTATGCAAATTCTTCACCACCGACACCCCTGCCCACTTACCAACATAAAACTCCATCTAGGACAGTTTGATGCAGTTGACACTGGTCGCTTTAGTGCATACTGTAGAAGCTACCGAGCACTGGTCTGAACCAATAAAACTCCATGCCACTGGCTTGGCCACAGGTTTGATTGGCGTCGGCCCAAGTACAAAGAAACATTTGCTCGCGACCAGACTCACTTGCAATAGATTTTAGGAGTTACAATGAAATCGGGCGTATCAAACATGTCTCAAGTTTGAAGTCGTTGAGTCTGACGTGAGTGGCGTGGGGCCAATGTGGGGTTAGCATCGACTCGACTGCGACCAGAGAGGCGTTGGAAATCATGGGACCGTAAGGATGTAACAATGCCACCCCCCGCCCTTTTATGTGGATTGAGGGAGAAGAGATTCATCTTGTTCAGTTTGAGTCTGGTCGTTTCAATCTGTGGCTAGCGTGCGACCTTACTGAAACACGATGTTACTGTTTAAGACTCGTTAAGTACGAGTAGCAAGGAGTTTCGTCGGGTTCCATTCGGGTCGGTGCAATGTGCGGAAGTCCCGTGAGGAAGGACAGGGATACAGAATATTTGTTATCACTTTATAGTGGGGATAGCAATGCATGGCTTGTGTATGGCGAGATTGTTGTAGTGAATAATTCCTTGCAATCATACCCAAAGGAAGGAGTGTGTTCAGTTGAAAAGTTTTGTACAAATTGTTGAAGCGTTCTACAGTTGAGTGAACTCGTGTAAATGCATCCTGTAAAATGCTTGAATTCATTGTGAATGGATTCGTGTTGTGTATGCGTGCTGTACACAATTACGTTTTTACTGGTACTCATAAAGCATTTCAAAAATCTCTACTGAAAACGGAACGCTCACCATTTCACGCCTTTTGTCCCATATAATCAAAAGGCGAGCCTTGAAGGAAGGAAGACAGTGCAAAAATACAATGTCAACAACTATTAGCTTGAGACAGCTGCCATACCCCCCCCCCCCCCCCACCTGCCCGGACACACACTCGCTCACAAATGTCTGAAAAGAGGATATATGTGGCATACTTGTGGAAGGGTTCACACTCGTTTCTGTGTACGTCCTAATGAGCCATAGATATCGATGCCCCAAAAGATGACTAATAGGCCTAACACCTGCACATGACACCTGGAACTTTGAGCTAGGAAATTCATGATCAGGAACAGCACATTTTGCCTTTGTTTAATATTTAGTAACGGTCACCAGATTCGTCACCAGATGAAGACTGGAGTTATACCAATTGAATGAATACCCTATGAATTCACTGTATTGCAAAATAAGCCAACAAATCTTTGCAACTTTGTTAATAAATGCGCACGTGATTGTTCCGATGTCATCCTAATGAACCATCGTCTTGATCTTGAAAGGGACGTTTCGGTTCAGAACGGTAGAGCAACAGAACGGAGCATTCGAAAGCACACGCTCACACGTCACGTCACGTACTGACGTTTAAGGCGTTTCGTTTTTGAAGACGACGGTGTGTTAGAGTGACATCATAACAATAACGGGCATGCATTTACAAAGTTGCAAAGCTATGTTAGCTTCCACTCTCATCATTTTGCTGTAACAAAGGTGAATGGTGAATATTCATGAACGAGAGGATATTACTATGGTAACGTAACGTCCTCTTTCAAGACGGAACGTTACATTGGTCGACGACGGTTCTGAAAATCGACAGGACTGAGGAATGCTGGCTTGTGCTCATGCGCAGTCCAAATTTTTGTTTGCGAGTTCCGTCCTCTTTGTCAATCGTCCCGAAATCGAAAAGCCCCGTATGTCCCCCTCCCCCCCCCAAAAAAAACGCCTTTAATATCAGGACGCAACGCAGTGTGCCCGTGCTTTTAACTCTCCGCCCTGTTGCTCTACTGTCCTAAATCAACGAGTCAGATATCCCGGGAGGGTTTAACCATGGAGTTACTGTGTGGCTGTGTGATAGCTGTGTAATTGTAATTTGCTTTAAAAGGTAGGGATTTCGAAGTTTATTTTGTAAAGCGTCCGTTAGGGTTAGGGTCTCTGAATTGCTCAGCTGTATTCACGCCATACATTGCCCTACTTAAACGTGATAGGTCATCTCGATAATAGCTCAAATGACGTCAGCGTTTTCTCGATAACTCTCTGGAAACGTCACTGATTCACTTGTGTATTTACATTTACTTTGCAATCGTATAAAGAGTATTGTTCATTGTGATTCAGTTTCGTGATTATGCAATTAGGGATTAAGAAATTGAAATGCAACTGCTTAGCAGCTACTCAGGGAAAAATCTGGGTAGGGGATGAGATGCAGAGATACAATGCAGTAGCAGCGGAAACGGGAGAGGAGGGGGTGGGGGACAATGAAGACGTGTTGAACGTGTTAAGCCCACCGAAATAGTACTCCGAGAGTAAATGAGAGATACCTAAGTTATTTGCATTCGAATTAGTTATCATTATTCTGTGGAATCATAATTTACCTTGATCTTTTTATCATCTGAACGAATCTGATCTGCATTTGTTAGTTTCTCATCAATTCAGAAATTGTGGACATCGCCATTTCAAGGATGGATACTGGCTTAGCACATTTCCTTTGTAGACATCGTGAGGTGGGGGGGGGGGGGGGTTGTAAAGCCAAAATTACTTGTATTCTCCAAGCGAACGGATGGTGGTGCTCCATGATTAGATAGACCGTCCCCCCCCCCCCCCAGGTTCTTTTTTTTCATTCCATCTCGCCTGATATCACGTACATGAGGTACGATACTCTAAGCCATTTACCGTACGATAGCAGTGTCTTACCGTATACTTTAAGCCATTTACCGTATGATAGCAGTGTCTTACCGTGTTTTCTGGCCAAAAACCGTAGAGCTGAAAGACTCTGGGAAATGACCTTTTCAGACTCAGTATTATCTTCTTTCACCTTTAGATGTGGTAACGATGGAAACCGAAAAGGTTTACCCTGCTTGTTCGATTCTTCAATTTCTACGATACAAAAGAAGTCGGAATGCAAGTTTCCATCGTAGCTTCGATGACCATATATTAAAGTGATCACGTGCGTATACAGAGAGACCAGAAGGATTTATGTTTTATCTTAAGTATGATCTCAACAGCCCACATGTCTCACTGGCATTCAGTTTATATCATGATGTCATGTATTTGACAAGTCTTAAGACTTGTATTTCCTAACCTTATATTGTCTCTGAAATAATTTAACACTTTGTAAGGCCTATCAGGTATGATAAACATGTTTCGAGAGACAAATGTGAATACATAACGAAACAAGACTATGGATTTGGAGCTCACTGGTGTACTACTCACGTCATAGCTCCTTGATCGGCAGAAATTGTAGCACTCATTTAGTGAAACTAAACATTAAATTTACAAATAGCCTACAAACTGATCACTTCATTGCAGGGTCAGAGTTAAGCTGTTAGGATAACTGAATGTTCCTTACCAGTAAGGTATGTGAGACCTGTATACGGTTGCATATTCATTATATATCTCCCCCAGAAAGAACCGTTAATTTTCAAATGCGGTTTTTGTTTTTTATTGTTTATATGCCAATTCTTTTGTTTATCAATGTAGTTACTGTCACGTTCACTACCTGAAAGTCGTATTTCGCATGTGAACAACCTTGCGTATACATTTACAAAGAAAGAAAAAGTTAAGATCAACCGTAATATTATCCTTCTGCTTTTTTTTTCAGTAAAGACGTAATTCACTTTACATATAAAATGTGCGAATAATGTTTCCCTTTCTTGATATATCGTGTAAGTCAAGATAGTCGTAAACTGACCTTTGTTTTACCACAGGTTAGTTGTGACGTTCAACAGAAACAGCAGGGTCTCAATTTACAACAGTGTTCTTGTAAATGTGAAATCTGCTCAAGCCTCCATTTTGGAAAACACCGCCGTGTACAAACCGTTTTCAAAATTCGGCTGTCGGTGACCAATAACCGGCCTTCGACCCCCAGCAAAATCAACAGGCTTTACCCGCTTAATTTGGTAATAGGCCTACTGCAAAGTAAAAATGATATCTTCCGAGCTTCCATTCTTAAGATATAGTCAGGCCCGTTGCTAATCAGCTAGAGATACTGGTAGGTAAACTGACACATGTGACGTGACGTTAATAACTTCCCAAAAGGGAGCAAAAAATTTAGGCTAACCCCCCGCCGAAGCCCCAGGCTAGTCTTCGTATCTGTGTGATGTGTTTACAAGGTAAAGCAAACACATAGGGGTATACGTACCCACACACATTTATTTACATACACACATCCGAACATGTGCCATATATGACTACAAAATGAGGATGTCATAGAAACCAAACACTTACAAGAACGGAAACTAAACCACAAACACTGGTGGACTTAAACAGAGACATTGGTATTTCGGATATGTCTGAAGCCAAACACTTTATATAACGTAAGATCAGGTCAGTCAACAAGAGACAAAAAAAAAATCAACCAAGATTATTCACCAGTTCAAATCGTATAGCTTATATACGAATGATCACAAAAAACACAAAAACGGAGCAGAAAGTGAAACTTTTCAATTTACCGGCTTTCATGGTCGCCCACTCTTCTCCTTTTACAGTTACATTCTCCCACTTGGCCCCACTTACAGCGAGGGTAAGCCTCAAAACCTCGGCCCGAGCAGGCACTGGAAAGTAAGTGAGGACATATGATGGCATGATGACAACAGTCTGTGATCAGATGAAAACTCTTTCTCTGCACGTTTCCTTGCGGGTTCAGTGTATCGGCAACTGTTGTGGAAGTCTATACCTGCTACAGGGACTATCCGTTGTTCTACTGTACAGCTGCGCGCAGTCAAATATGGCGGTATGCCATGCTTGGCCTACAATATATTTGCCGTATTTGTAATATGCTGACTCATTGTTCAATTTTCTCAAAAAAAAAAAAAAAATGGATCGCTTCTATAAGCAACAGGATCGAGGCAAAGCGGTTGTATCGGAGGGAGTTAGTTCATGTTTGATGCAGGGACTAGTTTTGACCTGGTTTGGGGATCGCGGGTTTTCAGCTTACTATAGGCTACATAAGATAGCCAAGTTAGAGCGAGGAGATAGATTACTGCAAAGAGTTCCCTGGTTACAGCAGCTTTGATCCAACGGTATAGGCTCAACGACATTTGGAGAACTTCAAGAGTTGGCTACTTCCTGTCTCATGCAATGAAAGACATTCTGCCATGATTCAAGACTCGTGTACGTGTGTGTGTGTGTGCGTGTGTGTGTGGAGGGTGGGGGGGGGGGGTCAGAGAGTTCCCAGCACGAAGGATGTGTATTACTCACGCACCGTAAAACTGCATTCGTAATCTGTTATGGTACTTACTTTTGAAAAAATGGTACATATAGAATGCCTGCTTTGAAGGTTAAGTGGGGGGTAAGTGACAGTGAGGGAAATCTGCGCCCAATTCTTGGTTCTGGTCTTCTGGCGCATGTGCTCAATTCAGTGAGTGGCTCCCGACTGTTTTACTACACTGATATCTCCGGCTGCCTGTTAGTGAGTTGACTTTTTACATTACTCTTCTACACCAGCAATCTGTAAGTCTTCACCCTCTCCTTGATCCGCCATCCTGTGTCCCCCAACCCCCTTCTAGGAAGTACACCCATGCTGAAAACCTCAGACTAATTAGGTTGGGGCCACCCTCTGGTCATATCGCTCAGTAAATTAAATATTCTGTCTTTCTGAAAGTTAAAATTTCCAGAGTCCGTCACTTAACGCTTTAGTCATGATGCAATTAAACACCTCTGTTACTGTTTTAAAATTAATTTATTTACTTATAGCTTTGGAGTTAGAAAACTATGACACATTACATTTAGTTTAGTTTAATACATACATGTAAATGTAAAGAAAAAATACTAATCTAAATGTGCAGTAAATTGTAATCATGCAGTACACCATAACAGCACATGTGGGTACCTGAATCGAACCTTCCATAAATTGCTCATAGTTGTTTCAATTTAAGGCGGTAAACTGGTTTTACTGTCTGTTTGCCTAACGATACCATTTTCTAACACTCCCATATGCAGTTAGTTTAAAATAGAGTAGCAGCATATAGTTGTCTCCGTCTGGCTAACGAGAAAGGCGTGAATGCTTGTATTGTGCTCCAACTAAGCAGCGAATTGCTGACCTTGGAAGCGTACGTGTGGAGTGTAGTTTTCCGCTCCAATTACCAAGCCATTGTCGCGCTCAAGTTCATGCATGTATATTACACTTCGCGTGAAGTTACGGTTGTTATAGCATATCGTTATTTGGGTATTTTATCTTTGTTTGCTGTGACCATGAAACTGTTTCAATAGCTCCAGTGATTTTTCCGCAGTCACTCCAAAGATGTTACAGTTAGCATTTTGGATCCTCATTGGTGGTGTTTCTCATGTGCTGAAGAAAACAATGTCTTCATTCGTGTCTTCATTCAAATTATCTAGCAACCAAATTAGAGACCTCTCATCCTCCATGTGCATACTTCTTCAAGCAAAGTTATACGTTAGAGTTAACTGCCTCATACATTTTCCCAGTTGTCGTTTTTAAGTAGTTTAAGTTATTGCATCAACTTAAATATGAACTAAACTTGCACCAGAGCAGTTTTCTATTTCAACTCACATACGTAACTCTCACAATGAATTGGACTATCCACACTGTACCAGGGTATAGAATTTCTTCGTCAGTGACTGGAGAAGGGAGGGGGGGGGGGTAAAGATGAACTGAAAATGGAAAACAAGTGGAAAAACTAGACTGAAGTAGGTATGAAGAGAAATCCAGTGAGAAAGAAAAGAGGTGGGGCGGGAGAAAAGAAAAAGAGTTAGGGAACAAATGACCGGGGGGGGGGGGAGGGTATTAAACGTAGCATAACTTGTATATTTAGCACAAAACGTAAATCAAATAAGACACTCATATACATCGCTTGCGACTGTTGACATATAACTTGTATATTTCATCCAGATGTTATTCAATACTTTGTGCAATTGACATCGTATGATTTAATGGGGAACAGGGCGTTTGTTTTAGAGAAAACTTCCATATTTTGGAAACCTATGTTTGTAGATGTAGAATGATAGATTATTCAAAGTGAGGAAGGACAGACGCCTGCTTTTCAAGAAATGAGCTCCTCACAGATAGAAATTCAGTTATTTGTTGCTCAACACTAATTTGTTCACCCAAAATTCAAATTTTTCAAAATTCAAATGATGCATCTTCCGTTACTCATCATTTCCATAATGTTTTGAGGAGATGAAGCTTTGGCAGATGTTTCTTGATGAGACTGAATGGTTTAATAATGATTATTGCTATTTTCTTTTGTGTGTCATGTTGCGGTATTCTAAACGCCCTATTTCCCTTTAAACCGTACCCACAGAAATAAAAGAGAATGACGTCACTTACAAACTGAACCAATGAAGTCGAACATAATATGCGCGTGCCCAGAATATTTGTTCCTTCGATATCCAACTGCATCTTAGTTGGGGAAAACAGAAGTAGGCCTAAATGCAACCGTTTAATGTTGTAAGATAACCTGATAATATCAAGGGATAACTGAATTCCAGCATTTAGCTGTTTGCGGGTGATATATCCTACAATTTCCTTTGGATTTGTGCTAAGAGGCTTTATAAAAAACGCCTTTAAAGTTTGGGCTTCCTGTTGGGCTACCTGTTTCTGTGGCCATATACCGTAGGTAGCACGTTTGATGTAGCAGTGGATAATATGTCAGCATATATGTAATGATAATATAATATCCTATAAACAACACACACTTGGTACAATAGGTTACAAAATATACATATTACGGAATCCTGTTCACATATTTTATGACGTAACTAAGTCCATGCGCACTTCAGAAGGTACATTACACCCTGGCACGTAGTGAACAAAGCAAAGAAAAAAAAACAAAGGAAAGAACACTCTACCCATCTACCTGAGAGTTTCAGAGACTAAAGGAACCAAAATCATGAAAAAGAATTTGGACTTTTATTTTCTCCTGACTAAAGATTAAGTAACTACTTGTAATATGCCTTGACCTTTGGTTCCGCGGCCATCTTTTCGTGGTGTGCCTTCAACTTTGGTAACTTGGATAAGTCAAGTTTATGTTTGCTCTTTGCTGCGATCGCTACAGAGGCTTCACGTAACACAGAAAAAATGGCGATGTCTGCAACGGTCATCTGGAAACGAATACAAGATGAACAAAGTTAAAATATAAGTGATACAGCAGTATATGATGACTGAGTCAATATACCGTCCGTCAGTCACTCCGTCCGTTTTGTTCATGCATTCAAATACAACCAAAATATAAATAGGCATGTAGTCAGGGGACAGGGGGCAGGGAAGTCCCCCTAAAAAAATTGGTCCATAAAATTTTGGGGTTCAAAAATTATCGGCATTATATTATAAATGCCGGTGGGAACAACCCCTATTTCTGTTAGGGACCCCAACTGTTTTTGACTTGTCTGGAGGCCTGAATATACAAACCGTAGGACTATGATCCGGTGTAACGTTGTTATGATTACCATTATAGATTGAAATAATTACTTCCGGCATATCTTTACATATATTGCAGTTTCAAGTTCACCGAAAATTTAAGGCGACTTTATGTCTCACTATGTTTAATCATGGTTCAACCTTCATCAGTTTACCCTCCCCCCCCCCCTCTCCCTGCACGGATAACATACCATATCATATACAGTCTGTCATGCGCCAAACAATTTGACTACACATTAAACAGTTAAATCAGAAGCTGTTGAATTTAACTTACTTTACTCCCCACGAGGTAACCGCTCTTGCTGATACTGAGAATGGTTTCCAAGTACTTGCCAGTCTTGTCGACAACCTTAGCGAAATCTTGAGCAACGGCGTCAGGCTGTGTGGAGAGGATATGAAGAAGACTTTGGCAACTCGTTGATGTATGCAGCACTGGCGCTAGATTCATTCCTACCAAGGTCTACATGTTTTTATATCTTTAAAAAAGTTTGCTGAAGTCGATTGTTTTTCACAAACACGTATGTGATATCGGTATTGGATGCATTTTCGAGCTGTTGACGAACGGCTAACATGATTTCGGCAGACCGTCTGATTCCAGTGAATATTAACTTTACACATGTACATCATTCGGTTATATGCTTCATAGGTCAAACATAACCATAAGATTAAAACTCACATTGATTAGGCACTAAATGCCAACACAGTGCCAACGCAGTGGATACTCGGGCTTGTATGACGTCAATTGCACACATCATATTTGCGTAACTGAACGACTTCAGCAAACAAACAACAACAAAAACTCACAGAAACGAAAAAAAGAAAAAAAAGGAAACAGAAACGAATTTTTTAAGGAGGGTGGCTCGAATTGTCTTCCCAAATCATTGCGTAGTCAGTTTTTACAAAGTTAAACTAAAACAATCCAGTGATTTGGAATATCATCGAGGGGGTAAATGTGGTGGTGTCAAGCATGTTAATCAGAACTTGCCGCATTGCAGAGTAAAGCAGTTCTTTGCCACAAGTAAACGAGGACTGAGGCATAAATTGACTTCCATGACCCGGAATCCATTCACCCACTACGACCACACAAGATCGCGACGAGTGGAAGAACAGCGCTATATATTTTATTTACATTTGTATGATTTAAGCCAAATATTCCGTTTCCTCCATCTTAACAGTATCACCGAGCTCTTGAGATCTCTTAAGTATTATAGCTTAAAGGGATATAGGGAGTTTAGAATACACCAACATGGCATGCAAAGACAATAGCTTTATCATTGTTAAACCAATCAGTCTCATCAATAAACATTTATAAAAGCTTCATCTCCTCAAAGCATAGTGCACGTGATGAGTAACGGAAGATGCATCATTTGAATTTTGAAAAGTTTGGGTGAACAAGTTATTGTTGAGCAACAACTAACTGAATTTTTGTCTGTGAGAAGCTTATTTCTTCAAAAGAAGGCTACTCACCTTCCTCATTTTGAACAATCTATCATTATATGTCCACAAACATTGGTTTTAAAGATATGGTTGTTTTCTGCAGTGAAAGAAACGCCCTATTTCCCTTTTGTCTTCTTCATCCTGAGAGGCCCGAGTAGGCTACTCACCGTCTTTGAGAATAGGATCCCGCTGTATGCGTTAAGGAAATCGGTATATAGATCCAAAATGCTATCAACCATCACCTTCTCCGCTTCCGTTCCTCCATCAAGACCTAAAGCAGAGAGAAAAAAAAACAAATAATGACAAGTTTACTTTGATGATGACAAAGTCGACACGAATATACCGGATCAGTGTTCATATACCTACGGTGTGTACTTGCTGGGTGGTCCGTCGATTGTTTCTTCTATATTGATGAATAAATTACCGAGGAAGTCATCGTCTATATGGTTAGAATTGGTCCGCACAAACTCGTGACACATCACATACGTTACTATATAACTACTGGATTACGTTGACTTTTCATTTTTTTTCCCTGGTCGTTCCTTCGCCAAAGTTCTTCAATCATTATATTACTTACGAAAAGCAGACGTTTATTTTCATTTTTATTGCATGTATACGACAAAAGGAAGCGGTCTAGAAAACCAGACCTGTATGGCTGAACGAACTTTGTGCCCGAAGTTGAATAAAAGGAGTTGAAGGAGAACGAATCTCTGGGGGTGCCTTTAAAAATATTATGCCCACCCGTTTGCCAAATATCTTCCTAAAGTCTCATTGAAGAATATTGTTTCCTCCACAAGACAAACACTTTTGAATTTCAGAGATTGCGTACTGTATTTTTTTTTTTGCCTCAGTTGAATGTAAACAAACTTGAGTGAGTCGAATAACTGGGTGTCACATAATCAATGATAGCAGGAAATTGAATGTGATGTGTTTTTTTTTTTTAAACCCTACAATTTCCACAAATGAAGATACATTTGCATTCACATTTTGGGTTGAATTAACGAGCTGTATCATGGAATTCTTGTTTACAACTCAATGTATCGACGTTTGTCAAGATCCAAAACTTGAAGACTGCTGGGGTGAAGAATTTCCAATTTTCTCATTTTGTTATCTATAACACCGACAAATTGCGAAGTCCTTGTTGGTCTACAGAATCAGGAAGTGCGTAACTGAAATTTGACCTGATAAGATTGGTTTAAATTGAGTTTTCAATGCTGTGAAAATAACGGTTTAAATCCTCTTTTCATGGCAGTTGAGAATTTGAGATTATGAAGAAATACGAAGGGTAAGGCCCATTTAATTAGGGGGTCTGTTATGACATCACTCATAACACATTCCCATAATGCAATATACACCGCTGTGAAGCAAATAATTGGTACATAGTTGTAACATGAATAAAGGCGCGATTGAGATACGGTGTTCTTTACTAAAGACAGAACCACCTTCCATGAAACATTTGGGAAATTTAAATCTATCCACTCACGGGCAAATCCCTTCAAAGTTTATTTGCTGAGATGTTCACTTCACAGTGTGATGACGTAATGTGTTGTATTTCGACGCACTGTAGCGTTCAAAGATGCATACACAACTACTTTTCACATCAGACGTTGCAAGGGCGTAGTCTGCATTTGGTGGATCTATACCGTATGTTGCCTACTACGGGGGGTCTACATTTCAAACCACTCACACTTGTAATATCCAGCCTGTGGGTGAGTATGCTTGTTTGCTTATTCTCAGAGAGAACAGGCTTCCACCAAGGGGGCCCCTTGTAGAACCTCCTTGCTTCCACAAATTCACACACAAACAATCATCTTGAACGATAAGACACTGAAATGTGGATTACTCAAAGCAGTAAATCTTGTGTTTGTCCTTCTTGTTGAAGTGACACTGCATAAGACGGGAAGAGTCTCTTTTCAGTGCAAAACGCCAACAACAGTATGATATTTTCTGCAAACACAAAAGCCAGTGCACGATGGAATTACTTCAACACAGTGGCAACTAAGTAACACTGACGAGACTGGACAAATAGACTCCTATTCAGTTTATGTCTTGCAGGCTCTAGATGCTGGAGCAGATCTAGTGCTCTGGATGATGTGGCATAAATAGAAGAGACTTACTACTAAAGTAAGCCTTAGGGCTAGACTGTCGCAAATCCCAACTCTAAATAGAGAGCTGAAAAGGACTTTGCCCATCTGATCGTGATAGACCGTGCTTGTGCTTCTGCCAATGGAGAGTTACCAAAGTATAGCCTTACAGTAATGAAAAACAGATTTATAAAAATCCGGACAAGGACGAAGCCCCCGGAAGGTTTAGCAACTATTACGTCAATTTGAAGACATAAACTTAGTTCAAATAGGTCATAAAATGCCACGCTATACCCAATATACCAATAATGTATGGTCCACCTCTTCGTGGAACCATGTCCCCGTTTCCTACTCCTTGAGCCACCAGCGCTCTAGAATAAGTTATTAAGAAAAGGAAGTTAGGTATCCATATGCCGATTCCGTCTCATCCTTGTGACGTAATTCTTAACATTTAATATGTGCAGCATGCAAACGTGAACGTTCTTTGCCAAATTTATCACTTCGAAAACGTACTCGAGATCGAAGGTGTGACGTTACATACGGGGACTGAGGAAAAGAGGTGTTAAGTGGAAGACACAACATGTATTGAAAAGTGTGACTAACCAAACTTTCTCGCCAACATACGCAGGGCAGGGAGAGACTGGCTCACCACCAGTTTTGAACCATTCTCATGTACTTCTAGTTGTGGTAACCATGGGAACCGGAAGTTCTCGGCAGTCGAAGCCTCTAATTCTGAAAGACAAATACGCAGAACCAGAAAAACGCATATTAAAAGTGTTCCTACTTTCGCCGACGGCGAGCGTCTCAGTTTTCCCCTAAAGTGACCTAAATAATTAACATACACAATGTGTATACGATAATACCAGAATCAATTCACCATGAGGACAAAAGAAATTAACAAAGGCACTTGCACTCTCATATAAAAAAAGTTCTTAATCGTGGAATGTGCAGTTTTGGAAAATTCACACCTGTTTGGCGCCACCATACTGAGATTTGCTTTTGTTCGTTTTATCAGCTCGTGTCTATTACTCGGTAGACTTCATGTTTAAACGCCCACTGGTATAATGTTAGTAACTCAATGCAATGTTAATTCACTTTACATCATTTAATCAGTCGAAGATGGTGCTGCTCGAATAAATTGTTTTGATGAAGTGTTGGTAAAACTGAACCATCACTTTACACTCAGATGAACTCCATCAATCACATAGTTGACATATATCTTTATTCACAAATGACGTAACGGTTAGGTAATACCTATCTGACTGAAGGGATTCGGAAGCTCCTCACAGGTGCTATATATAGGGTGGTTTCTGGCAAGCCTGGGAATCTGAAGGAATCTACTCACTGTTACTACAACTAAACTGTCACTTACTAAACTGTTACTATACGAGATGTGCATTTACTTCTTAAAGACATATATTTTATTAACAATTGAAGGAATTCATAGAATGAAAGAAAATAATTTTCCACTGAAGGTATTCCAAACTCCATGCCAAGGGCTATATCTTGTCCCTAACTCAAGATATTACTGTTTGAAGAAAGAGTTCTCTGGTAAAGATATATTTGCAGTTGTCTAAATGTTTCCAAACTGTGCTGTAACAGCGACAAAAATTGCAGGAAGTCTTTGTCTTTCTTTGAAACTGAGGTTCGTGTTTAACCTTGAAATTTCACATTACTGGAATCGTAGATAAGAGCATATTGCAGATTTATCTTAAAATATTATAGCAAGTAAAGTCACATCTCTTAAAGGCAGTCACGCATCACCCCAAGCTGCATCTCTGGCTTGGTGATAGCAAAATTCTCAACTGGTTCTGCTCTTTGACAGTTAATTCGAAGGATACAGAGTAACTCACACTACACACCGTACGCAGGGACCCATTGTTTTGATTACATATGTGGAGGCATTATAGGCTGTGGGCGGGACTAGACGTAAGTGTTTGGGAAAACTGGAACTGTCTGGGGTTATGAGTCTTTGTCTTTAAACTATTGAGAATAATATTCCTACTTTTTATGAAATATCCCCAAGCTGTCTTTGTTATTTTTCCATTTCTTTCCAAGATATCTACCGTTACATCGAAATGATACACAAACACCAATCGAACGTTAACTTCGAATAGCAAACTAGAGTGATCATCGACAGAGGGCAAATGATTTTGAATACAATTTCAGTGTAAAAGTGAACATCAAATGCAAACCCAACTATAGTGACACTGTGAATTACATGAACTAGAGGAAGTGTGACGGTGGCAGAGAATGTAAGTATAAGCCATTGTCATCTTCTATATGGTATATTTAGTAGGATACTTCTGCTGTCAGATCAATATAAGGATATCCTTTATTGAGGCACAGTTGTGATTGACCAAAACCTAACATTTTATAAACGATGAAGTGGTTGGTCCTAACATTCTCTGCCACCGTCGTAGCAGAGTCTAATGGAAAAGTGATATATTAATCTCTGCTATAGTAAACTTTTTTTCCTGTTCATTTTAGAATGACACTCATCTATTTTATCCTTCCCTTTCCGCAGACGTTGCATGTTGTCGGGAGGGGCTAACTTTAAAGATTGATATGTCCCCCCAGGGGAAAGGGTGGAGAGAGACATGGGGATGGGGTGGAGATGATTCATGGACATGGTAAAGTGCATGGCGGTGTACTCGAATATCATACACATGGGGTTTGGAAAATGACCAAAAGCCAAATTACTACTACCCTCTTTCCACGTACATAGTTGTACACATGATGAAGTCACACTTACACAGACTAATGCATACTAGTTGATTACGTAAATTTGATTAAGAGATTTCACCTCACGACGTACTCACCTGCCTTCTTCGCTGGCCATTTGTCCATTGGTAGCCTCACATCCTCCCAGTTAGCACCACCCACAGCAAGGGTTAACCTATGCACCTCGGCACGAGCGGGCATTTCGAAATAGGTCAGATGGTATTTCGCCATGGTGGTGGGTTTGTGCTTTTGTGCGTCAAAAGGAGTGAAAAAGTTGACACGGGTTTGGGTAGCGCTGGACTATGAGAGTGACGGAGAACTACGCCGATATTAGTTTGCTCATCTCCTTTTATACCAAGCCATACGATCGATCGACCACTGTATGAATAGTTACATCATCTCACTCGGCGCAAAACGCTGACTCACTGCCTTTCTACGGAAGCCCAGTAAAAGCGGCATATTATTTGTATTCGTGTCTTCGTGAGGACATTTGTGTCGTGAGGATACAAAAATTATGAAGTCACGATAGGAGCAAAGCGGAGTATTTAGCAAACTAAAATATATAATTCAGCCCTCTCTCGGCTTCCTTTGTGTCATAGGGATATCCGCGCTGACACTTGTGGTGTTAAAAATCAAACTGAAGACAGGGAAAGCTTCCGAAAGAGAGCCAGGAGACAAACGGAAGACATGAGAGGGTGGGGGGGGGGAGGGGGATGGCATTTTGTAAAGGGTTGAAGGTATGGACTTTCGAAAGGAAACTGCATGTCTGCATTCCCCGAAGTGTTAATTATACTTCCGACCTAGATTATGGTTCCCATGTCAGGTAAATTGCAGTAACTAACACAAGTATTGGGAAAGAGTGGGGTCTGGTGGAATGACTACTCTTTGTCAACACAAAAGACAAGACTATAATTACTGAAGTAAACCCTAATATTTATGTATTTCTAGTACGATATTGCGTAATATCGTACCTCTAAAATGATAATTTAGTCAGCACTGATAGAGCATTATCTCAAAATACTGACGGTTACGGGATTACATTCAAACTGGTTCAGTTATATCATTGATGTAAGTGTATGACGTTGAAAGTCTGGCAACGTTGGGTGTAGGGTAAGCAACTGGCGCAATTCCCACAGACACACGGGATAGTGGAAAGAGTATGCGTGCGTGCATGGTATATTGTGCATCGCGCATGGAAAAATCATAGTTAACAAAAACAACCTGAAGGGAAAAGAGCATTTTCTTTTATTTATATGCTAGCTCAGTCATATCTAGATTCCGTACTCAAACGTTTGTTTTTTGAAGAAAATTGCTTGTTTTAGAAATTTTCTGTACAACCACCCCCCCCCCTCCCTCCGTCCAGGTCCAGATTTGATCGAAGATCATCAATGTTTTCCTGAAACCGAAAGGTAAACGCTGATGACCTTTAACCTCACCATGTTCCATGTACAGAGCTAGGTAGTGTCATAATCATGAATCATATGTGTGGCATGTCCGAGTCAACATGAAAACATTTTTCAAAAAAGTAACATTTTTTTTTGGTGTGTGTGTGTGCCTTTGGCAGCAATCACCGTAAATCTGTTACGGAGATATGCATACACTGATGTAGGAAAAGAAAAGTGGAAAAAGTTACGTAAAATGTATATTGCAACTACCTATCGGCCTCTAACCACTCAACTCTCACACACCTGGCTGGACCTTCAATTGTCCAGGGTAAGCATGCCCAGTAGCTGAGCTAACTTTACACTGTCCCTTTCTTTACTTGTGCGTCTGTCAATTTTAAGGATTCATTGTGAATTAACATGTCCGATCTCCGGTGTACATTGTAAGTCTTCGTTCCCACACAATGGCCAATCCATTACCGGAGCTATTCGAGAAGTACTCGGTTTTGTGTACCGTACGCAATTGTGTCTGGGAGTCAGCACAAAAGAAATGCAGAGTCATTCTGCAGACTATACGAGAGAGAGTAATTATTCGTCAGTGAGTTGACGTTAAATACTACTGGCTAAATCATCATCACGTAACGCATCGTGTTTTGTAATCACAGACGTCACACATTAAGCGCAGTTTTAAAGAGAGTTGTACAAAGTTCCTACTCTGCCCTCTCAAAGCTCCCCCCCCCCCCTCCCCTCCACCTATGTAATCCCATACGTTAGCCAACATGCGCTTACGAGAGAGGGTGACCAAGATGAAACAATATGTACCATGTTCCCCTTCCCTCAACACTTTCCCGTATGTAATCACACGTACTGACCAACATGTATATATATATATGGTGGGTGAAAGTGCCCCTCCCCCTGGAAAACACTTTCATTTATGTTATTACAGGCGTTAACCAACCTACGGTTTTCATAGTGGCTATTATGTACACCATATCAACAATGCGGAGTCCTGGGCCTGCGGTGTGCTGGAAAAAAAAAAAAAAATCGTGACGAGCATTTGAATCTGGAAGTTGCTGTGACGTGAGACACTCAGTGGACCCTGAAAGGGTTGGGGTGTGTGGGGATGGAATCTGGGTTGATCGGAGAGACTTTGACTTGTAAATAGCTGGTGTAAGAGCTCACAATTCTTGGCATTGGCAGAATATCCTGTTCGGTGCTCCGCTGTTTTCTATCTTCAAATCGTGTATATTAGACCAAAGTACACAGTTGTGTAATCAGTGCCGATCATTGACTGACCTAGGGGCTCGATTGAATTGGTTTTCGAAGTGATGATATTTTGTCTTTCTTCTTGAGTAAGAATGGCTCTCGGTATTCTGTTATTTACTATAGTTAGCCATGTATTATTGCCAGCGTTCATGTAAAATTGGAAACGTCGTCAGGTAGTGGATGCCAAAGAGGAATGGTGGCGCTCTTTTCATTTAATGTAAAAATAAGGTACCCTTTGTAACCATTACGTTATCCTCCTGTCCATAGCCTATAAACTTGTTTCACACATTTAACCAAACAGAGTAAAACCCTTCAAGTTACTCAGATCTTTCGAAAGTAATCAGCTTGCCTGTACGTGATAGGGCTCCTACTCCAGGTATCTGACAAGGTCCATTTCAACATGTCCCATCTAGATTAATTTCTCCCATGTCAAACCATGGATAAGAATTGAGTTCAGAAATGTCCAACAAAGGTAGTCACTGACCTGGGAAGGAATATATGGTCCCAATTTCACTTAACCCCCCCCCCTCCTCTTCCTCGCTCATCCACTCACTCACTGTATTGGTAGCTTTATCCGATTAACTAGGACTTGAAATGCATATCTTAAGTTATTAAATAGGTTATATGCCGGGAGTAAAGTTTGCAGCCACAGATCGACAAAAAAACTTTAAACATACTTGACTTCCAAATACCTAACCATATCTGTTTCTTTTTACCTGAAAGTTTTTTACGCAAAATGAGGAGGGGGGGGGGGGTAATGCAAGAGATAAGTATAATCTTGAAATCGGAGAAACAGTCCAGTGCAAAAATTAGTCAAAGCAATATAGTTTCATGTTTTGTTGAAGTGTATCTTGTCTTGCTATTTGGTGATACTAGCTACTACCAGCAGGACAGGGGGAAGGGGTGGTGATGGGAAGAACCAGCAATGTTAGCAGGAGACATGTCTACAAGCAAATAATCCAGTGTAAACGTAGTTTTCAGTGTCCTTTTTCCACAGTATCTTTTCCCCCATCCCCAACCCAAACACACACAAACATCAATTTTCATTCCTCTGTCAGACATAGCAGGCGGTCTCTACCTAGTGCAGCGTGTGCTAAAATGCTTCTGTAACCATCAGAGTTGGGCCCTTTGTGGGGACGAGTAGGAGGGGGAAGATGGCTCACTGGAATGAATCAGGTTAAATTCGTTTTTAATTTCGTTCCAACCTCACACCCTGAGTCTGTTTGCACAATAGTGTACCGTAATGCATCACAGCTTCTTTTGCAGTTTCCAATATCGCCGGTGCAATTAAGAATGTGTCCAAATGTACGAAAAAAGAAAAACACAGTTATGTATACTGTTTTCAACCCTTTATTGCCCTTTTTCTTTATGACTCTGTATGTTTCTGTACATTTATTCATCTTATAAAGATTGCCACTTAAATTAACATATCTTACACGATGCTACTGTACATAAACTGGAACTTAACTATTTCTTTTTACAAAGAAAAAAATCTCCTCACATATCGATTGAGGAAAATGTAATTATTCACAATAACTATTTACATATGGTATACATATTTACACATTTCAGATAAGATTTATTGACAAAGTTAAATTGGTCTTGGGCTCTCTTTCCTCCTGATTTAAGGAACCGCAACACTCGGTAATTCTTTCTCTTTGGTAAAGCTTATGGTAAAGCTTTAACAACCTTGCTTATTAATTTCTTAGCAATAGAAGAGATCACTTTACCCCTAATTGCAGAAAGACGTAATATGATTTCATCAACTCTTTGTAACTTTCTCTATCAACCAAATTGGGTCCCTTAAAATAGAAACAATAAATTAAAACAAAAATCAATGGAAAAATTCATCTTCGTGTGTGTGTGTTTGTTTGTAATTTTGTTAATGTGATTGGTTTGTTCGTAGTAAGATTGCAGTCCCTTCACATACTTTTTTGGGGAAGAAGGAAGTATTCTGCCAGTATTCCTTCATTTTATTCCCTTGACCGAAAACACAATTTCCAATTAAAATGACAATGAAGTAGCCATTCAGTGAATGAGATAATGAAGAGGGCGGGCATCTCCTATTCATTTGAAGGTCAATGGTTTTTCTTTTTCCTCTTTTTTTTCTGCTCAGGGTAATATTGAACTTTGTTTGTAAGTATGAAATATTCAGAGTTATATTACATTTTTTCCCTTTTACCCGTTTCTTGATATACCAATTTTCTTATACAATTGTGCGAAACATATACAAAAGTTTTGTTTGTTTTTTTCGTCTAAAAAAAAACATGTAACCTTTCGAGTCGAAGATATATTGATCCGAGCAAAATCCGAACGACGCCGGCATCATTCTGATTTTGCAGTGTGACCTTTAACCTTCATCTTGTTTTAATGCAAATTGGCATCAGCATGACCTTTGCCCTTCTTCTTGCTCTCTTCAAATTGTCTTTGACATCGGAAATACAGCTCTCTTTTACAACTTTTGGAATCCATCAGTCAAACGATACAGAGACACGTTTGAACTTAAAAACAGGTTCTCATCTCCTCAGACAAGTTTCAATTTTCCAAATCACTGTTAGTCCCTCCCACAGCCTGTCTAAAACCCATTCACCCCCTGTAATCAAAACAACTTGGCCCATGTGTATGCTGTGTAATATGAGTTACTCTGAGTAATATGAGTTACTCGAATTTGCTGTTGATCGGTAGAAGGACCACTTGAAAAATTTACATACTACCAGCCGATGAGTGGGGGTGATGAGTGACTGCCATTAAGATAGGAAAGTCCCAACCATCCAAATTACCAAGATGGGTTGACTATTCAAATTGACTTAAAGAGAAATGGGGCGTTTAGAATTCATCAACATGACATACTAAAGAAATAGCTTTAGTCAAAATTAAACCATTCAGTCTCATCAATAAACACCTGCCAAAGCTTCATCTCCTCAAAACATTATGCATGTGAGGATGCATCATTTGAATTTTGAAAAGTTTGGGTGAACAAATTAATGTTGAGCAACAAATAAATGAGTTTCTATCTGTGAGAAACTTATTTCTTGAAAAAATGACTACTGTCCTTCCTTATTTTGAATTATCTATCATTCTGCATCCACAAACATTGGTTTTAAAAATTTGGATGTTTTCTGAATAACAAACGCCCTATTTCCCTTTAAGTGCATATTCCCCTTCTGCCTAACTCCAGGCTAAGTAGCTTATATTCACGATTTTTTTCTTTTTGAAGATATTTGGTATTCCTCTGGTGTTGCGTTTCATTTGTAAAAAGAAACCCCAAAATTTGAATTTGATTACCAAAACTAACTTTGGCGTGATTTGGCGTAATTACATAAATTCGGTGTAGGTCTAGCTGGAAAAATGTTTGTGGATGTTGCGTCCCCCCCCCCCCTTTTTTTTTCTTCCTTTGTAACCGGAACATACTTTTACATATGTTTATCATTTTCTGTTTTTCACATCCGTTTTTCATTTTTTCTTCGCACATTTGATCTTTGAAGTAAATATCTGTTGGTTAAGTGTTTCATAATGACCAAGCCCATCATCCTCCATCATGCTACATGATGATTGGTTCAAACGATCGCGTATCATTTACCGCATTTCATAGCTCTGCAGAGCTCATACAGAAGCAAGTTTTATTCATGTCTACCCTTAAACTCCTGTGTACATATTTCACATCTTTGAGCGGTAAGTATATCTCAGCTGGTAAAAATGGGATTTCTTTTTGGGGTTGGTTTTTTAATTTCTTTCACCATCTCATATATACGCCAGATAATGACGACACGTGCGCAGCTGCATGGATATAACATCTCTGGTGGTCCTGGAAGATCTTAGACAAGATACAAATTATTGAAGCTGTGTTTGATCTTCTTCATTTGCTTTGCGTTATACTTCTTCCTCTCCTTCTTCATCTTTTTGTTGGCGCACTTCTTCTTCTGAGGCTTCTTCATCGCTAATTTGGTGTTGCATATACGGAGCTCGATCAGGGAGTCGCATTTTCGTCCTCCGTTGAGCGGCTTCTGTTGGACGATCCGGTAACGCCGTTGGACTCCCACCGTGCATAGGTCGTCGCAGTGACCCCAGGCTCCCCACGATGTGACGGTGCAATCGACAGGTGTGAGTTGCACAGAATTGGAGTCGTCGACTAATGAAATTGGAGACAAAACAATGTATAAACAGGTGAATGAATGCCAGAACTTCTACCTTAAAGAAGACGTGACATGGAAAAAAAAACACACATTTTGGATTATTTGGCTGGATCAACCTTAAACAAAGTTGCAAGTAGCTACAATTGCCATCAAAATCTATCAAACAGTGACCATTTTACAAACATGTTTCAATTGCATTTTAATAAACATAGGCTAAATATGCAAATTTGTGACGCTGAGGGAGGGACTAACTTGATATGGTTTATGCAGCTATCCTTTGTTTACTTATCCCTTTAATTTCAAGAACAATTGACAACTTTCTACGCCCGAGGGGTTTTATTTTGGGAACATGAATTGCCTTCTTTAAAAATTTTGATATCACCTACCATCGAGAAACCCAGCGATTAAGAGACAACATAGATAGGCCTGACAAGAGAAATACTGACACTTTGCAACACTTCCCGTGATCGGTTTTGCATCTTCATCAAACTTTGAAAAGCCGTAAAACTGTAAAAGGTACCGTGGCAATTGGAAAAGAATTGTCATTCAGGGCTGTTCCCTACGACTTTTGATTGGTGCCAGCTCTCTTTTTTAGATTCACGTCACTTGGTCTTTTAAAAAGTACAAGAGAAGATAATTCCGCTCATTATTATTGGGAAAGATCATTACTCACCAGTGTACAAATAACGCGTGGGATGTAAGGTTTCATTTCCAATTTTACATCTAACCTCCTGACACCCCAACCCCACATGAATATTATGATTGCCGCCAATAGCAAAGTGTTTTTGAGACATAAACTTACTGCTAATTGCGTGAAACCAGGCCGGTACATTCGGATGAGGATTCCTCTCCGATGACACTGCTGCTAGGGGTCCCGATTGCGGTTCGTCGGCCAACGGTACTGGATTCTTGCGATTCTACTCTGCTAATGGTGACGTAGGCGATGCGTGGTAATTGTTCCAGTTGAGGATAGTAAAATGAATTAGCCGGATGGCTCGGGTTCGTGCTAGTTATTTGTTGCACGGGTTTGTAAGGATCTTCGTCAAAGTCAGGCGAGGTGAACATGAACCCTTGGTCAGTACCGGCGTCGTACGGGCGAAGGTCGACGGTGACGGGTTCTCGAAGCCAAGACGATCCCTGACAAAGGTCCAACTTAGAGACGCCAACAAACCAATCGGGACTAGGAACCAGATGGACGGCAAAGGAAAGCTGTGAGAAGATAACAGAATGTACCACTCAATCTCTCAATGATGAAATAATTATTAGAAAGACAAAAGCATTATATATTTACTTTACATCATCTCTTCATTTTATAACAGACCTATATATTTGTAAGAGCGACTTAATTGACATGTAAAACTTACCAGGTGGAAATCTCTTGTTGCCGTGAAGACTTTGGCAGTTTTCCCGACACCGTCTTTGATTTTGCTTGCCACAAAGGGTGTGCTTGCATCAGATGATCTTTTAATAGAATTTGACAATTTGGACGTAACATCTTCATTGACGAAGTAGCGAAAATCACGTGACACGACACGACCCTCTTCCCACATGGTGTAGCCATCGTTATGAACAGTTCCTGAAAAGAGACAGTAAAAACAAAATCGGTATTATTTGTTCTTCTTTAGATTTTCTTCAAGTTTTGGAAGTAAAATGTATGGCAACACCGAGCTGTCAAGATGAGTCGGTTTTACACCCACGGCGCTTTGAAGTGGCTATACCGTATTAGGTATCTTCCATATCACATACAGAAAAAAAATGACTATATGTAGCTTACAGACAAATACTCTTTGGCAATCAACTAATTCTCCCACCAGTCAGTGGAACTAGAACTGGGTTCAGTACATACGCCAGCAGACCCGGTTCCAATTTCCAAGTCAACTCCATTTTTGTCATTTGAAAAGTGATGAGATTTGCGACAGATTTGTCTGGGTAAGATAATTGAAGCGTTGTGAGGTACGATTGTGTTTTGACCTTTTGTTTTATTTATGACGTTGTTGCCATGCCTACCACATGAGTGTTTAGAATGTGGAGTCACCCTTGTCTGGGAATCAAAGGGAACCCAGTTTATGAATAATCTCATGCATCGCCTTTGTCTGATCAGGGGGATGCCGCTCCTTGGTCTGATTGACAAATTCTGGTATTAATTTACATAGCAGTAAGGTCCACTTGAGCTATGGTGTACTCGATACTTTATTTTTTTTTTTTAAATATATCTTGAAGAAAAGTTATGGGCTTGTCCCTACTCTTGCATGGTGTCTTCACCGAGCCGAGCACTTTTCTAAGTACGATACTTAGCCTATATATGTTGCCAGAGGCAGTGCGCGATACATGCATAGAGTCCCCCCGCCGTGCTGATTTCAAGAGACTTTGTCTTAAACTCGGTTGAATGTGGTTTTAGTCTTTATGAAAGTGTATAGTAAGCGTGGGAACATTACTTCACTAAAGTAATGTTCAGAAACATGTGTTGGGACACGTGTTGGAACACGTGTTGAGAAACACGACGTACTGGCAACCTCATGAATCCTCTAGAGGTCGTTACGGACGGAAGTTAGCCTACAGGGGAAGCAGATTTGTAGACTGAGCGGATAGGACCTATATTTATCCTTACGTCATCAAAGCCTGTCCGAAAACCATGGCAACTCGGTTCGTGAAGCTCTCTAGAAAAGTGCCAGGATGGTGGTTTGGAGTCGGTGCCTAGTCAAAAGTGATTCTCAAGCTGTGACGGTAAAGATTCATTTGATGCTGTGTTTTTGCACACAGTTGGATATTTCCGTGATAAGTAACAGGATGTTCCTCGGAGTCAGGAACTTAATTTTACAAATAAAAAAGTCCAAGAGTGATCCAGATGATTTCTGATTGAATAGGCAGGCGGTCAAGGAAAACTAACGTAATCTCATTTCCATAATAGGTTTATACTCTTAATTTAGATATAACTATGTAAAATAGAATATAAATATAAAAAAATGTCCAGTCCAATGTCCGGCCTTAATATTTTACCACTTTTTCAAATATATGCTTGAATTTCGATTTGATACAAGAAAAATTACTTTTGTCACAAAGATTACTTGTGAATCTATGAGGAAAAAGTATAAGAAAAGTGCAGGTGGACTACGTGCTTCAGTGACAACGGTTTTAGCAGAACATTGAACTTTGGTGGCATAGCTCTTGATCCACCATCACCTATAGGTAATACTCTGATATAATCCATTCTCCCTTAAGGTATCTCTATTTGAGGCCTACCACATTCACCCACTGAGGTTTGATAATTGCTGGATAACAGAAAATGTGATTTTTTTCTGAGGGTTTTGTTATGGTTCGTCGCATACACAGAATAACTGACCATCCATACATCAACTGATTTTCTGCATAAGAGTGCATTTTGGTCAATCACACCAATAATTGTAACAAAAGGAAGAATTTCAGACAGAGCAGACATGGAACGTAGACGTGTGCTGATAAACTGGTTGATTCATTAAAAGGAACTTTTATAGCAGATACTCCCGACAGATTTGCAGGAAACGGGAAGAACGATACCATGAATATGATCATAGCTGCTTAATCCTCCTTCACACTTTTTTACCCTCTATTTTTTAAGCACTTTGCTTTCCGAAGCGACATCCCATGATCTCAGCGCGGGTAGGACAAAACATGAAAAAATAGTTTACAAGCAAAACATTCCGTGATAAACTGGTGTTGTTTGAAAATTAGAACTTGATATGTCACCGTGGGACTACCGTTGTCTCTCTGCCCCTAATGTGAGACAACATCCCATGCTGCAACAGCTGCTGAAATGTGTTACGGCGATGGACGTCGAAATGTGACATATCGAGGTAGGCAATGTCAATAAATATTTCGAGCGCCCTCTACATGGTTCCCCATGAATTTGTGGTGTTTGCATGGTCGTCAGCCTTGCCAAATTATTCAGGAGACAGACTTGTGTCACCACCTAGACGACACACTTCTCTGTCGAAGGATATCGATATGTCGCTCCCACAACCGTCATCAGATGTCTAGACGATCTTGTTCCCCGGCAGACTGTTGTGCTCATTTTGTGTAATTACGAAGCCCCGTGATATCATTTTGTCTCACTGGTGGATAGTATACGTTTAGAACAATATCTCACTCGACCTCTAGGGGCCTTCGGTGAAACAGAAATGCTACGCTCATATTGCTTGCATCATTACAGTGACATAGATTGGCTTATATAGTCTTTCTGTTGGGGGGGGGGGGAGGGGCGATGAACGCAACAGGAGGTGTTCAACCCCAAACAACCGGAATGCAATCTACCACTTCTGCAACATTGACTATGCAGTAGGTCCTCAAATATTCTATGTCAACAAAACTCGAAGGTCCACTCAACTTAGTTCAATTTGTCGTGAGCCTACCGCGCAGTATATGAAAATGGACGTGTGGCGAGTAACTAGACCTTCTCATATCACCATAGGAGAGGGAAATTAGTTCAACAAACGTTGCCCGCCATTGTTTTTTTTTGGGCCTGTTTATCGCAGCTGGGGGTAAACTTGGGGGTTAACTTGCAAGGGGGGGGGGGGAAGTCCCTGTCTGTATGGTATATGGTACGGTTGCCGGTGGCATCAGATGCAGGACGGCTTGAACTGTTGCTTTAGTGACCCCCGAAATTAATAACCCCGAAATCATCATAAACAAAAAATTAAAAGATTCAACATTGCGACATTATTTTGTTTTTGTGAGGGGGGTTGAGGGGGAATGACAATAACATGTAATAATTAAGACGAGTTTAAAGACTTACCTACAAGTGGTGAAAACTGGGCATTCTTTCGAAACTTTGGATATTGCTTCGGAAAAGTAAGTGGACTCCATTCTCCGCGAAATTCGATCTTCAATGTCACTTCCTCTTCAGGAGCATTGCAAGATGAATTCACCTCCACCACAAAATAAAGGGCAACTGATAGAATCGCTACGAGTCGAGAAACCATGACGTGGACGACTGTTAGACTCTCCTTGAAGAAAGATTTATCTGAATCGTTCAAAATAGTAGTTCACCTGGTCAGAGGGGGAGAGGGAGAGAGAAGTAGACTAATATTAGTTAATAAGTACACGCCGCGTACCGACTAAATGACGATACGCTGAATTGAAAGAAGAAAAAGTCACACCACTTGCTTTCAGACTATGAAAATAACACTCGAAAGCAATTGTACTATAATCAGTGTCGTGCACTGAAATAAAGCCTAAGAATTGTTCAATAAATGTTACGTGTTATGCGCATTCTCCCACCAGAATATACGTCAACTATTCAAACTAATTATTAAATATTGCAACGGCACTATTTTAAAGATATCACTAACAACTCCCTGATCTCACATGGACAATGTGGCGACATTCACTTAAAGGTAACAGCTGCCATGTCCAAGGCCACGTGATGAGGTCATAACATGAAATCATGTTGCAAGGTCCAGGGGTTTTTCCTAAGTCTCAACAGGGAGGTCTCAAGTCGCATTTGATAGAAACAAAAAGGCATTGGTTCTTTTGCCTATCACCTGTTTGACAGATTCTTAACCGGAGGCTGTCGGTGTGACCTGCTCTGAAATCACAGTAGGTATAACCACATGTAGCTCACATGTTGTAACTACGAACAGACCTTCCAGATATAAGTGAACAAATTGCTTTTCATCATACTAAACAAATTGAGCAAGACTTTTCGATACGGTGTTATTTCTATCTGGAAAACAATTTAACCAGGGTAGCTGCCACTGATTTAACCGTGCATGACAAGGAATGATGAATGTGACCTTGCCCCTGTGCCTTGGATGTGAGGTTACTAAAGTTGTTGAATATCGCCACCAATCAAGATGTAGTCTCGCCGATAACACACAATGCGGGAATTTTAAAAGTATGCCACTAAACTAAATTTTATAAACATTGAGAATTTTTTGTTTCACCTTTCACCATAATTCAGCTTTTGAAAAGTAACAAACCTTGAGCAATTCCAAAACTTTGTTTACGACGCAGCGGACTAGTCACAAAATTGATCCCATTTCAAAACTGTAATTTGCAACTGAAAGTTTAACATTAGAAGAGGATAGGTAGTACCGCCGGCCGGTGCTAGCTGCGAGAACGACTTCAAATTAAGTTTTAGTCCCCCCTTCAATGTGTTAATGAACCATTAGCATGGCAATCTATTATTATCATCTGACATAAACTTGCAGCTGTAACATTGGCTAATCACTTTCAAGGAAGACTGAAATCCAAAATATTCCAAGTTCAGACTGTCCACGGTTTAGTAAATTGATGTAAATTTAAAAGTTTAGCAGCTGACATATTTTGTCTTAAGAGACTGTGTCTTCTGAATGTCCAACTGCACAGAAGAAGACTGTGCCAACGTCTTTCTAGTACCAAATCCTACACTATCCTTATTTAAATAAAGGTGATGTTGGTTCTGCTAGACGTGATACAGCTAAAAACTAAAACAACGAAACAGAACAAAAACAGGTGAAAGTTAAAGCCCGCATATAATCTTCAAGTCCCAAATAGCTAATTATACCTTGTGAATCTACGCTTATTCCTACATGAAGAGGAAACTTAAAAGTGAACAATATGAAACAAAACATAGTCCTATTTACATATTTAAGAGCAAAATGATGCTCATTCCTATTGTGTTCTAGTTACTTTCTTGAGATTAATCATCTCATTAAACAATCATTTAGTTATTATTGCTGAGATCAAGAAAATAAGTTGCTGTCTTAAATTTATACAACAAACCCGGAGGCTTAAATTTGACTTTGTCAAGATCTTGCACTACACTGCATCAATGCATCAGTTATGTTTTCTATAACTTGAAATTGAAACGAACTCTAAGTAAATAAATCTAACATAAAGAGAGACGATGCAAATTAAAATGGCTCACCTTATTGTTAAATCTCCAAAGAATTTGTCCCAAGAGACGATGCTTGCTCAGTCAATTGTAACGAAGCGCTCGACAGAAAGATATATATTTTTCGCCAGAAAAAAACTATCTTTGAAATTTGTCACAATCGGGATTACACAGATGGAGGTTTCCCTTTTGGTTGTCTCAATGCACGAGCGTTTTGGCCTGCTGGTTTATTTTGGCGGCACTTTTATAGTAGACTTTCGGGGTACCCCTGGACTCCACAAACGTCTGGCAGAGAATCGCACCAAGGATATCTACTTAGATACTGAGAGAAGGAAACGGGTTTTTTCGGGCAACTCGGAAAAAAAAACTGTACGAGGTTCCTTTGAAATCGGTAAAAGGTGATGTAGTTTCCTTGATGTCGATTTGGTATTACTTTACATGGGTTTGGAAAGTAAGTTGACTCCCCCGGAAGAACAACCACTCATTACAAATTAGGCTATTTCATAATTTGAGAGGAAATGATGGTTCGTAACCGCTGGTAAATTTAGAACATCCATGGTTGTAAATTTTGGAGTCGTTTGTTCCAGATAAACCGACATTTTATTTCTGTGGTATATTATGGTTTAAGAGAAAACACATGAGTAATTGCATTCACATCAGTTTTCAGGGAAGTTGATTTTCAAACTGCTCTCATGTTTGTTAATGTATAGCATGATTTTGATTTTGTCTTATCTTGACCATCTAAACTGACAAGTTTGAGTAATAACTGACTGATGTCTCAGTGGCGTAGAGACATGGAAAAGGACATAAGAAAAGTTTAATAAGAGTGGTATAGGGGCGAAAATACAAAATAAAAACAAAAACAGAAGTGGCACTAAGAATACATATTGCCAGGCAGATGTAAACCAATTGTTCTTTTAGACGTCTTGTAATGAGAGGAAAAGTAGATCATTATCATAATTCACCACCATTCCTTGGGAAACACTGAAGTAGTGGGCATGTAGGCTCTTAAAATCTACTACTGAATACAAAAGACTGTTTTGTATTTCGTCTCTAAATCAAATTTGCTTTCCACGAGATACTCGGAGAGGCTTGAACTAAGGGTACACAACATCTTCAATAGATCAGTCAAGTGTACCATAACGAATTTAGCTGTCTGATACCTTTCAACCGACCCCCCCCCCCTCTGTCCTTCCTCCCACATCTTTATCTTTCTACAGGCTTCTGATGACAGGGAATATGATGAGTCTAGGCCTCATAGTGACACCGAGATAGTCACTGTGCTTATACTATGAATTATAAATAAAGCTTTTCCGTATTAGGTTAAACATAGATTAAACATTAAATTTAAACTATAAACACACACTAACGATGCCTTGACTGCACCATGAGTAAATCTTAAACCTCTATCCTTCATAAGAAGAAACGTGACTCACAAAACATAAACACACCAAAGATAATAGCTTACTCATAACTATATTCTGCTTACTCTTAAATTGTATTCGTAAAGAGGAAACCACTAAAGAAGGGAAAAACCCCAGAGATACAATTCCTTTGCGCATGAGAGGGGCGTGTCATAAAGCTCACAATCAGATACTCCGTCGCCTCTGCAACTACTGAATCAAAAGCTCCTTGAATCTTGCGTCAAGTAACTTGTATCGCGTGCATCTGACCCCTTCACCTCCCGGGGTTCTCCCTAGCGAAGAACAGAAGAACCGCTGCCCTCTCCACCGCAAGATGACTGAGTGGATTATTGCGTACACAAATTGGTGGTAATTGGTCCATCATTAGGAGGCAATATAGCACGGACCAATCATGAAGTTCACCTAGTGGATTGCGCTGAATCTTTGATTGTCTGGGATTTTACCGAGCACGTGAACAACGACATGGGTGGGAACAGACGAAAGGTGGTGGTAGTATTCGCATGAAAGTCAGATAGGTTAACTCGCCACCGCTTGCGTTTGTGCACAGATAAGCTTGCAGTGTAGTCTCACAGACACTCATGCCTGATGTGACATCCCGTATGCCTACTGTATAAAATAGAATGCTGAACGAAATACTGATATTACTTGTTACTAGATGCATATTACTCTCAATAAATGCAATCCAATTTATAAACTGGTCGCTTTAAACACGAATCCTTGAGGAAGTAGCCTTACCATCAAGTCCTTATGATAGTCTTACCAGACCACTTAGTCCACAGTGACAAAAGTAGGATCAAACTTAAAGACCAAGTGACAAGCATCTAGAAAAGAGTTAGCTTCATTCAGTAGTTGCAGAGTGAAATCCCGAGTAATAATCCCTTGGAATTGTGTTTTTATCTGTTACTCTTTTTGAGATATGGTTTTCAAAGTTTGACGAAAATGCAAATCAGATGATGTAAGGTGTTGCACGGTGTCAGTATTTCTTTTGTTAGGCCTTAACATTTTATCTTAATTAGGTGATAACTGGGTTTCATATTGGTATGTGATATCAATATTTCTAAAGAAGGCAATACGTGCTTCCAAAATAAAACACTCAGGGCATGAAAAACGGCTCAGTTGTCATTGACATAAAGGTTAAGTAAACAAAAGAATAACAGGCATATGACGTGAGTCCCTCCCTGTACGTCACAAATTTGCATATTTCTCTTATATAAGTTCATGATGATACAATTATAAAACAGAAATTTGTTTGTACAATGGTCAATGTTTGATGGATTTTCATGGAAATTGTTACTGTTTTCAACATTTTTAATGATAAATTCGGTCAATGCTCCAAAATGTGTTTTTCATGCCACATGTACTTTAAGTTCGCAACAAGCAATTACGGTATATTCGATGAATTCTTGTCGAAACATGAACTAACCTGAAACAAAATCTCAACATATAGGGCCATTAATCATGATAATATGAGACACTTTAAGTAAAAGAGTTGCTTCATGCACCAAAACGTGCTTTCGAAAAAATCAATCACATTTGGCCTTTAAACTTAGTATTACTTTGCCATTCGAAAACCCGTATTGTTATTTGGAGAGAAAGGATTAAACTTGTGAGGTTATGGGTACATACTGACGTGAGGTACGTGCGATATTCGTGATTTTCGCTGCCCCGCGTAGCGGGCGAGATTTTTCGTTCAGCTTGTCGCTACGAAAGGGAACGGCAGTCACATAGGATCGACAGCTGGAAAGACACTATCTAGGCTACATTTTCGCGTGCTTCCACAATTTGTCAAGGACTGCGTTCCCCGTACAGAACCCTCCGTCTTTTGTCTACTTTTCCATGCATTTTAAAGGGAAATAGGGCGTTTAGAATACACCAACATGACATACAAAAGAAAATAAAAGAAAATAATAGTAATCATTGTCAAACCATTCAGTCTCATCAATAAATATCTACCAAAGCTTCATCTCCTCAAAACATTACGCATGTGATGAGAAATGGGAGATGCATCATTTGAATTTTGAAAAGTTTGGGTGAACAAATTAGTTTTGAGCAACAAGTAACTGAATTTCTATCTGTGAGGAGCTTATTTCTTGAAAAGAAGGCTACTGTCCTTCCTTATTTTGAACAATCTATAATTCTAAGTCCACAAACATTGGTTTCGAAAATATGGGTGTTTTCTTTAAAACAAACGCCCTATTTCCCTTTAAGGACTGGATAAAAGTGCCATGTTTGTTACGTACCTCCTTAATGATAGTAAAAAAAATGCATCATTGAAGCAAAGACTCTTTCAGTTACCGTTACTAGTATGTTTTACCGTCTACTCAGAAATGGCTCATGGCCACATTTACAGGAGAAGTCTTCACACATAGATGCTGAATTAAATCTATGCTACCTTAGACTGAGGGGTAATTTGGGGACCATTGCACTGGTTTCATTTGTGTGCGTGTGGGTGCGTGCGTGTGTAAGTGTGTATGTGTGAAGAAGATTTTTGACAGTGTTCATGCAGTCTTCCTTTCTAAATGTAAAACAGTTTGTGATCTCTTTTTGTGGCTGCAGTAGAAGGGAACCCATGCAGTAATCCTCGCTGAAGATAAATTCGACATCGAAGCAGCGAATTTTCCCTTCTTTTATCTGTACCACGTCTAAGCTGTGGGCCAAAAGGTGAGGGACTCTTACTGTCTTTTTCGATTTGACGGATCTTATTTTCCGTATTTATTTTTTCGTATCTAGGACTAGGTTCTTCCTTCTCAATTGGTAAAATTCAGACACCAGCTGACGTACTGATGTCTGGGTTTGTTGTTGAAACCTTTGAGCGGTCGGGAGGTTTAAATATGTTACCCTGGCGGGTAAAAAACATGGATATTTATTCTTCGAAGCTCCATGCTTTCCAGAATAATCCCACCAATTATCAAAAACTGGTCACCGATCATTCAGCCAATGAGAACAGTACTGCACCCTGCCGGGATGAACGGTGTCAAGCTACACCGATGCTAAAAGGTGAGAGAAGGTTCTGCCAACTGTGACGTCTTAACGGATGACTCACATCAGACTTTTCTCACGTTTTTTTGCATGTTGTCTTCTAAAACTTCGACTGTGAACAATACAGATCAATAAAGCGCTCGTTTCTCTCCAACTGTAAGTCCCACACCCCTTTTCAGTCTTTCGTGTTAACATATATATATATATATATATATATATATATATATATATATATATATATATATATATATATATATATATATATATATATATATATATATATATATATATTTAGGGATACACGATCCCATTTATGTCAATAAGATATAGCCTAAACTTTTCTTGTCAAAATCTTAGAAATCCCAACACAAGTTTTCCATTGCACCCATAAAATACACAGCAGTGTAAACATTACCAGAAATTCTTGGCATCTAAATACCGTTAAGGTATACGTCTAGAGTCAGGTCATCGGGGTAGGTTCGGGAGAAATTATACACAGGATTTCTTTTACCCTCCCCCATCTGAACCCATACTGATGAGAACTTAAAGTGATTGCGTGTGTACTGAAAAACAAGACAGATAAGATTATGCTTGATCTTGACTTTTTCTTTATTTTTAAATGTACACGCGAGGTTGATTATGGACGGACTACGTCTTTCAATGAAGGAAAATGACAGTAACTACTTTGAACAGAAACGGGATTGGCATAAAAACAGTGAAAAACAGAAATCATATTTGAAAATTAACGGTTCTTATTATCAGCGCCTGCATAATGAATATGCAACAGTGCAGGTCCCACTGGTGTATCCAAAACGCACTACTCAAGTCGTCACTCCTTGGCCGGTATTGGGAATTGGGAATTGTAGTGTTTGGTGAAAGGAAGCACTGTATTCACAAATAACCTACGAATTGCAAATTGCGGGGTCAGTGATACTGAGTTGCTTTGACCAACTGAATATTCAACACTAGTATACTTCCCATTGTCTTGTTCCAAGAAGCACACTGTTGATTTGAATAAAAACTGTCAACCACTACAATATCGTATTCTACACTTTTTGTGTTTATGTTAGAAGAATTTGAAATCATATGGCAGAATTAACCAACTGAAACCCATTTATTTTCCCAGATTGTCTCAATGGCGCAATTAAAAGCCTTACCAAACTTTTGGAGATGAAATTTCTACGTTTTTACTTTTTGCCTACGCACGCAATCACTTCAACTGACCTACCTAAACATAGATATCCACAACTTCCACGTTTCATGGGTCATAAAAGCGGTGCTACAATAACACTTGTGCATTTTCATTTTAAACTGCAGTTAAGTGTTTCTTATTGGTTCAAACTAGACCTTTCAATTTAATTCCTAATTCATACAAATGTTTCAAAGTGTGTTGCCAGCAAATGCAACTTATTGCTTGGTACAGGAGCTATAGTGCAGTATTTTGAAGTGTGCAGTTTTGATTTTGTTTTTAAACAGCTGCTTGCCAGATTCAGCCAGTGAAACCGTTTGCAATGATATATGTACCCGGGGTGGGCAACCTACGTCCCGCCAGTGATCTTTTTTTTTCAGCGGCCCGCGAGATGTCTCAAGGAAAAGAAAAAAAAAGAAAGACTCGTCAGTGCCAGACGGCTCATTGAAGGTAGTCCTTTATTTCCCCACTACTTATCAACATTACTATATTGTTTTAGTTAATTAAGATTTCTATTGCTTAAAAGTCCTCACAATTAAAGGTTTGAAATAAGTAGCAGGCCGTTGGTCAAGTGCGACCCGGATAATATTTCATTCCTCATATCTGGCCCGTTCCTTCAAAAAGGTTGCCCATCCCTGCCCTAAACCTCAGACCGAAACAATTGCTTGTATGTTTCAATGATGGCAATTTACCGTACCTCATAGGTAGACTACATCGCGAACTGTTAGGGATTCATGCGCAGACGTAGTCAGTTGCTCCTGTCTGCCTCTATGGGACATAAAAACTCGCCCGTGTTTCATGTCACAGTATGCCATTACAACGATAAACAACATGTTCTGAAAAGTGCTTAAGGGATCATAAATCGTAATGGAAGGGGATCAAATGAGTTCAAAAGGGTCGTGTAGGGATTTGATCGAGGCATTTAAGGAAGCTATTAAAACGTTTTATTTATTTACGACTTTTCTCCTCTTGTTATGGTACAGATGATGATAAAGTTTACGAAGTATTACTTGGCCTAGTACCAAGCAAGTTGTGTGTTCCTCCGAATTCCCACGTAGGGTTGTCTGAAGTGGCTGGTAGCAGTTACTTATACTGCACTAGTGAGAGTAGCCAAAGTAATGTTTTCTTATGGCGTATTTATTTTATGAAATTAAATTTATTTGTGAGCCTGAGTTTACGAATATGAACTCACACAAATATCAATCTCAAAATGGGTTCTGAAATTTACTGAATTTTCAAACGGAAAGTGAACGTTTTCCTCGGAATAAACAGAATTTTGACAGTAACTTCGGGTAGCAATTGTATGGGGGAAACATTCACAAGACATGGTGACTGGCACAGTGTGTAGCCACTGGTAGTCCATGGTGTAGCCATGACTCTGTCAGTCTAAACCTCATCATATGTGTCGTGTAAGCACTTAAGTTTTTCAACGGCAAGAGGTCCAGACACCCATTTAGGGTCATTAATTTGTTTGCAGGCAAAAGTCCGGGTGGAGCAAGCTTACCGTCCTGTATATGGCGATATGGTGTTCACAAATATGGCGCTTACAGCATTCGATCGGCAACGTTGGCATTTTGCGTCATGCACCCTCTGTCAGGTTGAAAAGAGGATAACGTCATGATCATTGCAGACGGGATTTGTCATTAGTTTTGAAATAGTGTGTGAATTGACAGCGAAGCTGACACAAAAGGTAACATCTGGCAGTGTGGTCGCCATTGTGGTTGGACTGAAATTTCGCAAGTCAGTGCCCACACAGCGAAGCATTCGCATAACAGACCGTTAGCAGGTGGGAACAGGCTGACGACCCAGATGTTAAACACCTGATGAAGTTGATTACAATCTATGTTGGGAAACATTAACGTAACTTTTGTGAACCACCTCAAAATGTGTGTTCGTTTTAATCAAAATTCTACCCTAAGGAAAAATTAAAACATCAAATCAGAGTTTTACCTTCTTATTACACTATTTTTTTTTTCCAAAATGAATTAGATTTGTGATTTCTCGTTCTGTATTCAGGTAAGTTCAGGTTACAATGTGAAAAGTATTTCTTGAATAAGCTAAAATGGGTATGACATTCAGTGAACTGAAGCTTTACAATTAGACTTAAACTATGTGCAGGGGTACCTGGTAGGCTGGTAGCTGGTAACGGTTCTGGACTGACCTTCAACTCGGTTTCGAACTGGCATTTCGAACTAAACACTGTAGGCTAGGCAGGACGACCTCAACACTAAAGATAAGGCGAGGCAGGGAAGTTGACCTGCAACAGTGACGGTGATGAAACACAGTCTCTGAACAGAGTCGATGGTTAGGTGTCAGGACGCTACTGAAAGTACATGGTAGGAAACAAGACATCAGATGTTTAGGATGGGGACCTTTTATCCTGTTGAATAAACAGGTGTAGCTGTAGGTGATACAGTTAAGGTTCGTTGAAATATTGTGGGCTAGGTGACGATCTAAAGACAATTGATTAGGCGAATACGTACAGACGGTGGGCCAAATAGGAGATGCATTCCTCAGATCATTGAATTAAAATCAATCCCGTACGGATGGTCAGCACAATATATCTATCAATTATCGAGTTCAGAATTTTCAGAAATGACCTGTTCGATGACATGACATCAAATCTAGTACGCCACCGTCGAGACAGGTCTTTCTAGAATGTATGACTCAATTACTGTCGCCGAGCTATTTGCAGCTACTGTTGAAGGCCATCGTGGAATTCTGCAAGTTATTTATACATTCTTTATCAGAAATCTAAAATAGCATACAATGAAAAAAGAAAATATGGTATGTGAGATATCTAAATTGTGAAGAAACATGTACGAATGGCTTTTCTTATATTGACAGTATGTGTCTGAGCTTAAATTGCATTCCCCGAAAGTCTGACTTGTCAACCTACGAAGGTTCTTCAATCCTCTGAGCATAATGCATTCACTTCTGTGGCTGTAAAGCTAAACAGTTACTTGTTTTGTACGATATAGGATAACATATATCGACAAAGAATAAATAAATAATATATATTCTTGCATTTGAAATGCAAAAAAAAAAAAACTGCAGAGAAATGACTTGCAGACGAAAATGTCAGATCCTATAGATCAAAACACATAGGCACACACAACAGATAAAAAGAAAAAAGATAAACAGACAATGTTCCTAACAATTTTGACCATGTATTCTCTAAACGAAACTTATCCCTTTAAAACAGACTGTCTTAATTGTTGCAAAATACATGTTTTCCCCCAAGTCATTATAACTGAAATGACAATCTGTTATTCTACTCTGGCATAGCAAACAAGATCCCCCTCTCATCTTTTAATACTGTTCAATATGATATTGTGTTTCCATTTGGTACTCAGAAGAAATAAACAAAAATATCAGGTTGTTGAGATTCACAGCAGGTTTAGAAAAGTTTGGATTAATTATTAGCAGCTGAGAAGTACATTATGCAAGAGAAATTTTAAAAAGTGCAAACATTGGGAAACGTCTTCAATTGTTCACCATAGGTTGTAACCAACAAAATCAATCGTTCAACATTTTGGGGAAACGCGAACATATCCTGTAAATTGGATAAATAGTGTGTGTGTGTGTGTGTTTTTTTTTTTCAAAGTACGGAGGCAGCAGAAGTTAGCCAACTAAATATTCAACAGAAACAGGGAGTTGTAAAGCTCCTTGGTAGACACAAAAAAGGAGGAAAAATATCCGTTAGAAATCAAGTTTTTAGAATAAAAAAACTTTTCTTGGCAAAAAATAACGATAAGATTTCTTTAACACCCACACACGCACGCACACACACACAGCTTTGTTTTCCGTCCATTCGGAGGACCTCATTGTGCTTTCTTTTGTTTTTTCTTCCTCAACGCTAACCTTAACAATAGACTGTCTATTGTTAATCTTGAGAGGACCAGAGAAATCTATTGAAGTTTCTACAGACGACCTAAAATCTATTGTTTCGGGCCTCGATCCCACCCGAAAACAAGGACAGACGCACACACACACACACACACACACACACACACACACACACACACACACACACAACTTCACAGGTTGTATGCCGTTTGCTTTATTTAGAACTTGCTTTTCCATTCTTCGAAATGGATTTCTCAAATCACTGTCATCCTTCCCACGAGTTATTTTGGTCCATATAACAGGTACCGTAATTACTTCTCAAGCTCGCTTATCTAATTGAATTACTGAAAGCTAAACTTATCCCACTGATTATTTTCTAATATAAAATACTGACATAACGTTATATGTAAATGAAAATCGGACAGAGAACTCTTCTTCACTCATGGCGTAAGGTAATTATATTTTAAGAAATGATGATTTCAAAGAAATTCTAACCGACAGTAAAGTAAGGTCTTGACTTGTAATCATTTTCTGTGATTTCCCGACCGAAGTATACATTTTGATCAGTGCCTGTAAACGTCATTGTATCACAATGCGAGTGAGAGTGGCAGGGGCTTGAAATGGTAGTTGCCTCGACTGACGTGTACGTGACACAGGATATACCGTGACATAGGATATACCAAGCACGGCTTGACAACATTAGTCACAATGTATTTTATTCATATCTGACTGCTCACGTCGGCCTAAACCTCCTAGCGTTTTTCTGAAAATATATACGTTATTTTTGAAGTCCATGATTCTGAACATATTAAAACCTGGCTGTGCATCAGACGCTACCTCTTTCGTCAAGTGACATTTGCATTTCATGTCAGAAATAGTCATCTCTTCCACTCTGCGTCACCCCACCCCTCCCCCATCCCCAGTGCACCTAGCCGTTAGAAGCAAAATTTAGTGACTTAAGAAGTGATAGTCGGCACGGGAGGTGCAGCGCGTTATGTACATACACCTCAAAACAGTAAATAATGCAGGGTGCCCGGCAAATTTGTATATCACACATTGCCAAAGATGTTGCGCAGGTAGCCAATAATGTACTTGTGAGGTTAAAGAGATAGAACACTGAGAATGATCGACTTTACATAAATCGGGGGGAAATTTTGTTCCAGTATTTCTGAAAAAAAACATACTTCAAGAGCATGTTGGATTTCTAAAGTTACGGATTTGTTTTTAAAGAATATCTACTTCGAAAAAGTGTTCCATTGCATTGTGCTAGAGATCTGTGATGTCACACAGGCACAACGTTTTTGAATATCCTATGTTATTCTTTATACTCTTTGTTGTCTTAAATACAAATGATAATCTCATGGATCGCGCGAGTGCCTGAGAGTGTTCACTGTGTTAGTTCCACGTACCGTGTGTACGTAACTTTAGTGACAAATACGATCATTCGCGGAGAACAATACGATAAACTAAAACACCGGCGGAAGTGACGAAACGTGAGGGGCTCGTTTCATGAGAGATGACCAGTCGACAACCTTGCCTTTAAAGGAAACATTACAACAGTTTAAGAGTCTTGATATAGCTGAGCAAAGAAACCAATCTTATCGGACTAATAGTGTAAGCAATCGATTGGATTCCCTGCAGTATTGGTTGATCTATAAACGTTGATCGATCAATCCCTCGCACTTGCAAAAATCATTGGTCATCTTTGCCAAAGTTATGATATGAGGAAAATCAACTTTGATGTCCAATTCTTCGTCACTAGTACTATCTGTACACTCCAGCTGAAACAATCTTACCCTCTCGTTCTCCTTTGTCCTTGTGAAATATGAACCCAACGACTTGGCACCATCTGTTCTGGGCAAGCACAATGCTAATGTAATATTCTTAAACGTAGAAATAAAAAGAAAAAAGAAAGAAAGAAAAAAAATAAGCTACACACAAATAGAGGTGGATGACCACCCTCTGTCACAATCGATTAATTTGTTGTTATATCGCACAAATGAAAGACGAAAGAACATTTTGTTTAATACTTACTCTTTGTGACTAACCCTTTCCTGCCTACGTGTTATTTTAGCACTCCCACACCGATTCAGATCCATTGACGTCATAACCGTTGACCCTTTCTATTAAAAGTCATTTCTAGGTGTTCACAGTGTGAATTACCTGGTTAAATCGAACAGATACAAATGTAGACTAAAAATTGGAAAGAAACCGAAATCAGATCCCCAGATTTGACCTTTATAAGTTACAAAATTGGGAAGTCAATGTATCCGTCCGTAAGTAAGTCCGTAAGTTAGTAAGTGAGATTTTTTTTCATTCGCTGTTTAACTATGGTTTATTGAGTGAGTGGAGAGTCATGACGTTTATAATTTATGACGTCATAAAAGGGAACCTCCTGTGAACGTATGTAATTAAGTTTCCAATACCGATTACCACAATTATACGCTGGAAGATATACAAGTGAGTACGGATGACGTCACGCATATAGACCTGACGGAACGTTGACCAACACATTGAAGAATACAAAGAATAGGCCAAGATATGGAAAGGTTGTCATAAAGTTAACATTTATAAACCAGAAAAAAAAGTCACACATGACGTCATAACTCATGGAACGCAAGTCCCGTAAGATCTATGTATCGTCTTATCCAATAACATGAACGGTATATACTTTTCCACCACAGCACTCAGGAGTGCACTCACATATATCCTATTAACTTGAACTTAGTGTATATGGAAGGTGGTTTAATCAACTAAGATTAGAAATATACTAATGGCAGTTAAGTTATTTTCATAAATGGAAATAAGAACTATAGGGATGGCAGACAATAACTAGTTTTTGTTTATTCAACCAAATGCTTTGAGCATGCTATGGGGAAAAGCATAAATTTCTTGTTAGAGCTCCACGCTATCTTTACTATTTTTTTATTTTGCCGGTGAGGTGGAAAGTGCCTGGGAACATTGACATAACAGTATTTTCTGGTGTCAAAACCTATTGTTCCGGGAATAGCCCTTACACAGTTATGATGCCTAGTATACTAATGTAAATTGTCTTCACCTGTGTGTTATGCATGAATCATTCTATACAGCTTCTGCCTAGTCAAGTGTGTGTAAGATGCTATTCATATGTACGTCGTGAGGTCAATTTACCTCGTGAGGTCAATTTACCTCGTGAGGACAATTTACCTCGTGAGGTCAATTTACCTCGTGAGGACAATTTACCTCGTGAGGTCAATGCAGCTCGTGAGGTATATAAATATGTGTAAAGAATAATAAGCACGGCAGTATATAAAAGGAGTCCGCAGAAGTAAGTTGGTGAGTGAGAGAAGAGTCCGCAGAAGTAAGTTGGTCAGTCAACAGAGGCAGAGCTTGAGAAAGACCTCTGTTTGTACAGTGTAAATATGACGTTGCAGAGCTAGAACATGAATAAAAGTAGCGAAGTCAGAAACAATCTGCTGGTAGTCCTGGTCTCATTTCTAACCTCCTGATCGTCTCGGCGAACGTTACACTATTTTAAAATCTTCACTGACTTTCTGTACGGTGAAAATCTATTTTTAAATTTCAAATAAGTTTTTACGTATTGTCAATTGTTAATACGAAACAGAACAACAGCACTGCAGTAGCTGAATTGTGTTGTTTGTCAGCATAACAGGCATGGCCCTAGCTCAAAAATGGGGTCTCTTCGGTGCCCCCGGCAATGTAATCACTTTGCAAAGTCAAGATGTCCACTCAAAAAGATTTGATAAACCTGTGTTAAAAATGGAGATTTGTCAGACTTTATAACCTATATAAGGGAGCATTTCGTGGGGTACAATTTCCGACGGCGCTGTGATCAATTATGATTTACCACATATTTAAAACAGTAATAGGATTAACCTTCTATTCAAAGTGTTTTGTCAGTTGATTGCTTCACCACGACGTGAGTGAAAATGCATACAGCAGATTCATGGTTTGCAACGAACTGGTAATATTCGCAGATCAAAACGATCAAAAATAACAAAACCGTTCCTACAGTGCGTCGTGCAAGGTTACTTCTATATACGATTGGTACCCCTTTCAAAGAAACGTTCGGTGACCAATTTAAACGTACGGTTAATAGTGGTCTAAATTCGCCTTAAAAAAGGACGAATTGCAACTTGCAGACTTAATTTTCGTAATTTCGAGATCCAAACTGTGATTACGGCTTTAAAGAATCTTTAAAAGGATTGGCATAAAAAAAAAGATCGGACATCACCTTAAAAATTGAGAAAAGTTCTTTGTCGGTGAAAATCATGTTGTAATAGCATGGAAGTTATGCATTTCAATGATTGCATTATAGGAAATCTTTGGTGACGCATAACTTAAACAGTCTTTGTATTTCTTTATAATCTTGGCTATCCTTTAAAGAAACACACAGTTCACGTGACCTTATAATCACCACAACCGTTTTTTGAGGTAAATCTAACATTAATGCTACATAAATTTTTCATTGGTGTCAAATGTCAAGGTTACATACGGACTCCGCTTTCAAAGAAGAAATAAAAAAAAGCAATTCGGCACACTTTTTATGATATGACATGTTTGTTGGTAACTTTGAGGCAACTGGAAACCTCTCTTGATCTGAGAAGTTCGTTTTCTCCAAACGGCAGTATTTTTGAGTTTATGAACAAGATATGGTCCTTGAAGTGGCTGGATAGATAATTTTTCCTCTTTCATTTAAGAAACCCTTTACTCGGAGGTTGAATTTTTCTGTAACGGGACAGAAGACACGTTGTGCATGCCGTAACGTATGGAGGATTTATTGTCGTACAAGCAGGGAGTTGCTAGAGAACTCCCTGGTACAAGAGTCCTATCAATGGATAGAATGTGCTCATGCATCAGGTATGCCTCACCCATATCCATCTCTGCCTCAACTGCGCAGACTCACAAATCAAGCGTAGCATTTAATAGATGACACTAGCATAAATTAATGAACATACTTAAGAGTAAAATGCAAAGAAAAAATAAATAATATCAAATAGAATAAAAAAAAATCTCTTACGACACGCTAACTTTAACCTTCGCTTAAAAATCTCTCCTTTTACTGTTATGATCATGCTGTGTAACCATGGGGAAAAATATTGAAGTTGTTCCCAGTAATGCATCTAGTGGCTTCATTTATGTCAATAATCCATCAAAAAGTCATTACGCGAATAAAGTACTTCTTTGTCATGTCCCAGCGTGGCATCTACCTTGACCGTACCCATCGGCCAGTTTTCCTACCAAAAGATGCGTGAAGCCTGGCAGCTTTTTGAAACGCGCGGTCAATCAAAAGGGAAAGATGTTCCCAAGAAGCCCTTTAGCTGTCTAGTCACTCGATAACAAGTGCCATCGTTACAAAAATAATTTGCAAGTCGATGTACCTTTCAAATTGAAAAAAAAAAATAGAAACGGTTATATCTGGTACCGATTTCATTTGCGGTGGATCATTGCGGGTTCCGCCCATCCTTTTCCAGAAAAAAAAAAAGAAAACCGTCTATTATCTCTAATAATCACCTTCTTCGAAAGATGATGATTATTACAGAATTTGACATCTTGTTGCCCCGGGTTAAGGATGTGACCTAGGATAACAGTAAGGTCACAATGTTGACTTAGTTATATATCTGCAAATTACTCAGAAGAAGTCACTGCAAGTAATCAGCCAAGTCACATTTTGTAATTGGTTTATGTGATTGCCCGCAAACATTGGCAAATGATTCAGAACTTCGTTGCTGTACTTTGATAATGTTTTACTTTCTTTTCGTCAGAGCCCTGACGATATGTGTCAAACTTGACAAATATTGGATATGGGTCTGAGTATATATATGCTTCTCTTGCTCGTGCATTGGTTTTCTTGAAGCAAGCAGAAGGACAGGAAAAGGACTATGTGGATTGGTCGCGAGAGTTCAAGAACGAGCAAATCAAAGAACTAAGGAAAGTAATGACTTCTACCATATCGCCTAACCATGGCACTCACAGACCCGAAATTACACTCCGTTATCTCGTTTCAAGTCTCGACAAAAATGTATCTGATGATTAATAAATAAATTGAGAAACTATAATCGATAACAAAACATAAAATGTCTTGTTTGGCCGGGCATAGAACTATCACGGATGGTTTTGGGTCCTCTCTGTCTCTTGTCCGTGGGAGGTATGGACGGGTAGAACTGGTAGACGAGGAGAACTGTTTTGTTTACAACCTACTATTCAGGAAATAGACAACTTCACCGAGGTACTCTAGTGGGGCAGGGGGTAGGTGCGTGGTGGGGGAAAGGGAAAATGAGGAAAGAGGCTTAGAAAGGTCAATCTCTACATTAAAGCAATTGCTATTTATGAACTCTCAAAGTGCTTACGATAAGAAAGATTAATTTATAATTGTACTTTTTTTTGAACTCATCAGTTTTGACGTTCAGTAAAACTGTGCGTTGTTGCTATTTGTCATACCAGGCCTAATCTAGCCTATTGTCTGGAGCTGTCACTGAAGCTTTTGTTTTCTTCTTTTTAATTCTTCTTTTCTTTCATGTTTGTTTTTCCTTTCTTTTACATTGTTGTGTACTGTTGACATTAATAGAACCAAACAGGGTCATACATACATGAAAAATGTGTGCTGACAGCTTTGTTTGTGTTCCTGACAGACATAGTTTATTCAACGTCACACACGCAATGACTTTCACTTTCTGTGACTGGGGGACTCCAAATACGCTTAGAACGAGCTGGTCCCTTGTAATTCCACGCAATAACGAAGAGAAAATACGATTAGTATGTATCACCATAGAGCTCCTTGATATTATAAATACGTAGGTTTTCAAAGTTTTGACCGGATTTCAGGTTTGGTGTTACTTCTTTGGTTTTTAACATCAAACCTTGTCAGAAAATGTAAGACTTTCAGAAATATTATTACTGCCGTATATCGGTAACTTTTCATGTTGTATTGTGGTGGGCGACAAATGCAAATGACTGAAAATAAACGTAACGACATTCCCGTGTAACATGACGCGACATACCTGTTGGATAAAGCTATGAATCTTTTGAAAAATCTCCAACGTGTTGTCTTTACATAAAGCATACAGGAATAACAATGGCGCCAGGAGGATTTCATATATATATTATATATATATATGTGCTGTGTATGTCAGTGACGTACTGAAAATTATGTAAATAATGAAAGACGGAGCCGGGTTGGTGACTCTTATCAGTAACTACTGTAAGTCGAAAATTTCACCACACCACTAGATCATTTTCACATTTACGCGACACGCTTGCCATCTGAATATGATGATCGCAGTGTTGCACATGCTCAAGTCAAGACGAAACACTGGGGATAGTATACAACGAAACAATAACTCTATTAAAATTCTCACCGTATTTCAGCAATGCGATTAGCTTTCTGTAGTTCTACGATATCATCGTTTTAAGAGGGCAGTGGAAAGGAAGTGGGGCTGCTACAGCACATTGAACGCAGGACTTTTACTTCACGTGAACGTTCTCCTGAAACGTGTGACGACATGGTTCAGCTATGACGTCATTTTTTGTAATTTGGTTCAAAACAGATTGACTGGCTACGAAATGAAAAGTAATAATACATAACATACAAAATAAAAAACAGAAATCATGATTGCTGTCGTCTTTGTTTTCATTTCGCTACCGTGGAAACTTAATTGCCACAGCGAGTCAACGTAAGTGCCGCTTTCTGTGTGACACCAAAGACAATAGAACCCTTCATAGTGCTCCCGGATGAACATGACAAAGAAGGTGAAAGGTCAAGTAACTAGATCAAAGGGCACCCCTAATTGCTCCGCATGCTTGGAGGATCATAAATACGTTTTAATGGAACAACAACGACCTACACGATTGAAAACTCCATTCGATATGAAATTTAACTCTTTTTTCGGATGTTCTGTACGTTGTAACTGTCCGTGATGAAACAAGAAGAAGAAAAAAAAAAAGAAAAAAAGAAGGAAATTAAATTCATCGGTACAGAGAGGCAACGACGGCGCCATAAGATGTCCTACTCAGTGGTAGGCCAAACACACAGGTTAACTGCAAATAATAGAGTGTGTTTCTCTGGTTCAGAGTTCTTAACTTAACGGCTGATACCTTGCACTGCTGTAAGAATGTTAGTATTGTGGAAAATGATGACAGTTGGTGACAGTGTCTTGCCAAATTGGGCTTTTCTCGAGAGGTAAGATTATCATTCATCATCGAAATCACGGAGGGTCCAGCCTACACTCTTATCGGTCTTCGATGAGAGAAAAATAAACTCCACTAAGATTTCTCGAGCTCTGTGTGACGTCAACCTAGAGGACCAGTAAAGTTAAATCCATCGCATAATCTGCACAGATTATAAGGTTCGGATTCACGGAGGTGACGTGGGGGGGGGGGGGGGGAGGGTTGGAAACTAACTGATGTGTTTAATTTTCCAAAGATTTCAGTCGCTCAAGTCACGGAAGGAGGACAACGATATCACGTTTTGGAATAAGTTTCGGTTTATGCTCCGGTAACCAGAAATGGTAGGTTAAAATCTGGTATATTAGTTCTCGGTTATCCTGAGTCGATCTTTAGAGCATCCGTATAATTTTGCAAGGCAGAAAAACATGAAGTGTTCGAAAATGTCGAATTCTCTCTGTGACGGTGGCCACCTCTCGGTTCGTCTGGAATACTCTACCCCAAAAATTACAATCATTTTGTTCCAGTCCCCGGCCATTTTGTGGGTCCACTGGACATAGGCCCACATGAACCGCGCTTACATCTGTCCCTGCTGGTCGGTTAGAACATCAGATAACGTCATAGCACATTGGGTCACAGCCTACGAGACCAAAGGGTCCCCGAGACCGAAGGTCCCCAAGATCGAAATCTCACCAACGTTGCATACCGTATATCTATGTAAATGTAATTCAGTAACAGCTACCACACTGCAGTTTAGTAATTGTGTCCCTGTTGAGGACTTTTGGAGGTAATCACTGAAGAACCTGCGCTTTTAGTAAGAATTCGCCAATGTCGAATCTCAAGGTCATTACTGAGTTCGGAACTTTGTCAATTGTACATCACCAAGCGAAATGTAGCCTACCCTGCCGGACGGTCGGAAGACGGACATACCGTATACCAGGTTTCTCGTATAATACCTATATTCTCTTGCACGCTTCATGGTTACATCGCAGGTGTAAATTTAACGGCATTGCAAGTTATGCCCCGAGAATGGCTGACACAAAACGTAAAAACGTATCAAATCAGCAAAGGAAGTGGAGAAAACGACCGTAGATATATTAACGAAGATATTTCCGTAGGACACAGATATTTAATGCTCGTGAGTTGGAAACAAAAGATTAATAAGGCGAAATGAGTAGCATAACACCAGCGAAAGTGTCACTGTGAGACTCACTCCCAAATGCGGTCAGTGAAGACAGGGGGTTGCCCCGTTTAGGTGAAGACCTGTAACCATAAACTCTCTAGCATACTAACTGCATAAGTTCGCCCGTCGTGACTGTATGTTTAAACACCGGATGAGAATCCTTCTTTCCCTTAAAGAAGGATGTGCTGTCTGATGAAAGGAAATTAAATAAAAAGTATGAAGTCAATTTTCTCTTCAATCTAATAACAACCGGGAAAACGCCATCTACGTCACGTTTTTTCACGAGAAATTCACCATAATAATGTTTTTTGTTTTAGAGAATAAAGTCCTTTATAAACACATATTTATGGATACAGAATGACAAAAAAATTCTCAAAATAAGGCAGGATGGTAGCCGTTCTTTCAAGGAAAGGTACACATTCAGTTATTTGTTGCTCAAAAATAATTTATTACCCAAACTGTCAAACAAAAAAATCAGTTTATGCATTTATGGTACCTGATATTAAGCATAATGCTTTGAAGAGATAAAACGGTTACTTATGTTCAATTGATAAACTGAAAAACAATAACAAACGCCATTTTTCTTGCCTTCCGTTTTGGTGCATTTTATATGCAAATATTCATTTTTTTTTTTATTTAGAGTGACCCAGAGGGTTTACCACTGTATAGCGATCATACCGTGTGGCTGTAAAGACCCTTAAAGGGGAAAATAAAAGTCATTAGATACGCAAGTACAATTATGCAAGTACCTTATAGTGGAAAAATTATTTGGCTATACATTTTGCGAATACACAAAATATGCAATATATACAAATAAACAATATGCAAATATACAATATACCTTATACAAAATATATAATGTTGAAAAGAATAAATAACTGCAGTCAGTTCCACTTTCCAAAAATTGTTATATATTCTTAGCTCCAGTTTTCAAAAATAGGCCTATTTCAAATTAATTACATTAGAAAGAAGATCGAATTAGTTCTTTTCGACTAAACTCTTACTTTCTAGTTATTCGTTTCCGTACATTTATCACAGGAACCAGTTCTGCCTAAATCGAATCTTTCGGAAAGTTTTCAATTTGTTCATTTTCGGACAGATAGACCATGGTATGGTAGTCTTCATTGTTTTTTTTTTTTACAATTGTAAGAAGTACAACCTGTCATTTGGTGCACATTTGAAAGCAAGAACACTGCGATGTCATTGGTTTCTGGAGTGCTATGTGTACGCCTATGTTAGGTGCTGAAAGTTATTTTTTCTGCTAGGCTAATTTTGGACATCATCTGCAAAAATTTAACCCACACGCCAGGACCTACTCAACCCCGTCACAATTTGGGATAAATGTCTAAAAGGGCACTCTTTGTAAATCTTGTAATATTATATCAATTGTAATAATTGTCAAAAAGTTGAAAACCTCATCAAGAAAGTTTGGGGAAATAGCCTACTCTACCCCACCCCACCCCCCCCCCCCCTCCCTCTCTGCGACGGTGTCTGCCCTGCAACAATGAAGGGCACAGATCGGACACACTGTTCGTGTCTGTCACAGTAGAAAGAAACAGTGCAAGCAAATGATTACCACAACAGAGGTTTAGGAGGAACGTTTTCCATGTTGCGAATTATAAAAAGAAAGAACAAAAAGTAGGCTAGCCTAATTTGTCAAATGTTTTCTCACCTACTGCAAAGTGCAATATTTCACCCTCGGAAAGGAAAAGTCTCTTTTCAAAATCTGTTTTTTTTTTTCTTAACAACGTTTTTTTACTCGTGACCTCAATATGACAAAGGAAAAGAGGATAAGAGATGTGAGAAAACTGATGGGAACCGACAACCCAATTAGAAAAGCCAAAGGTTTGCTATTTTATACTTTTCGTTGGTTCTGGTGGGAGTTTTGAGATCGGTTTGACGCCCGTGTAATTTCCCCTCTATGTGTTCTTCTAATAATACCAACATTTTGTAAAGAGAACTGCAGGCAAGCTGTACAGTCGGAACAGATCCTTTGAAGACGTCTATTGTTTCTATTGGGATTTAATCGATCGTCCGCTTGTCTGATCATTTATGAATCGATAATGTGTAAAAAAAAATTTTTCTTCTTTTTTTTTTTTCCTTCAGTTTTTTAGTTGTTAGCTGGCGGTGTTCTTTCACCGTGACATTACAGCATGCACAATACTATAGATAAGGGAACGCAGTCATGGAAATTTCATAACATGATGTCAATTGTCACATTTCAACAAAGAGAAGGACCCTGGGTCGAACAGACTGTGAAAAGCATTGAAAAATAAAACATCTACAACAAATCCCGCAGAGAATAAAGTTTGCGTCTGATTCTCCCTATAGTCTCGAGAAATCTCCCATTTTTTTATTACTTATTTATTTTTATCTTTATTTTGTTTTGAGGAACACTATCCTCTGGAGGATAACATATCGGATGCGAAGACGTGTTCTTTATACTTTGTCAGGATGGAAGTTGTTTCAAAAGAAAAAAATGTAATCATGCAAATAATTATTTTCATTTAGTGGGGGTGGAGATGGAGGGTGTTATAAAGTTGCCCCGAGTCCCAGCATGCTGCACCCCATTTTCCCCGCCTTTTTCCAGTTTTCCAAGACAAACCTCAGCCAAGTACGTATAAAATAAATATTTCTATGTAAACTTTTTGAACGTACTCATCAGTGTCATCTTCAAGTTCGGCGAGGGCTTGCCAGAACTCAAGTATGACGTCAACAAAACCTTCCTTCGCCAGTCGTCATTGACGCCTTTGTGATGACGACAAAGGACGAGGGGAATGTTCTTTAGTGTTACAACATATCGTCATGATGTCTGCCCCCCCCCCCCCCCACTTCTAAACATTCCGGACGATTACTTCCAAGTTCAGGGATCGACTACGCCTTCCCGAACAACACATCGCGATGATTCTGACTGTGAAGTATCGATTCTTCATTACTTCATGTTACGATCATTCATGTCTTTGAGTGTATGATGAATCGCGACAAAATGTTTGATAGTTTAGGTCTTCTAACTGGTAGTGAGACCAGTAATGTGCTTTGTTTTATATATGCCTGTTTTTTGAGTCATGTTGTACTCTGAAGGGCTCTTATAGGCTGCACATTCTATCATGTGACTTTGAAGCATCGAGTTTCTTTGGTCTTTATAAAAGTACATATCCAACTCTGAGAGGATTACCACAATATACTATTTTTGATAAAAATCATACAATCATATTTACGAACCTGAGAAAAACACACAGAATACTGTGTTGTAGCTTGAGCGAATACGCGATGTTTGTTATCATCATTTGTACTACCGTGTTCGATGCTCAATATGGGTTTGGGGCGGGTACAAACACATCCTTATCTTTCTCTCGATATACTCTCTCCGTCGCAGCCGGCTCCCTGCTCTCTCCTCCCTCTGAATCGGGGAGCTGACTGACGTAACGTATCAACTTCAGAATTGGGATCATAACGAGTCACCCTTGAAGGTATCACCAAGGCCAGAACGCCAGAAATCATTTCCAATACTGAACCGAAGGAAATGAAATTAAAACAAACCAGATATCTGTTAAGGTGGGGGAATTATGTAAAACAATCTGTTTCTTCTGATATTATTAATTGTTCTTGAGTGGAGGGTTTGTGGAATTTGTTTCAGCATGGATAATCAAAACACAATTTACAGGTTGTTTGAAACTTGATGCTTTTAGAAAAGAGAACCCTTCATTCAGAAGCTGCAAAGGAAAACCCTGAGTGAAAATCGGGTTTGAAGTTTGTTTATATCTTTTACCGCTTTGGAGATATGGCTTTTCAAAGTTAGAGAAAAATGCAAAACAGATGACGATGACTGTTGCACAGCATCGATATTTCTTTTGTTAAGCCTATATATATATTGCCACTTAATTACTAAATCACTGAGTTTCACATTGGTAAGTGATATCGATATTTTTGAAGAAGAAAATATAAATGCTTCCAAAATAAAACCCTCGGGGATATAAAATCCTCACTAAAATCCAATACTCCAAATAGTCATTTTCACGTCACATTCCAAAAGTAGATAGATGAAGTGCTACGTCTAAAAAAAATGGCCAGATTCACCACCGCTACGGGGATCTACCAGCCGATCTACTGTCTCATCTACCTATCGCCATTCCGATCACCCACCCAAGGTCCGTTGAAAAGTATATCCTTAATTTCGAGACAAAATTGGTATCGTGTTTTCGGTTTCAAAAATTTGTATTACAACATGATCGTTTCACTTCTCACTCTTGTGACTGACAAAAACTTTCATAACTTTCTCCAATACTGTTTACCGATAATACTTCAGGCAATTGAAAAAGGTTCCCAAGTGTAAACTGTAAACATTCGACATTTTTTTGTATATAGTTTGCCAATTTAATCCATCAGTCCCTCTGATTTCAGTGTATAGCTTCCACCATTGATAATGTCAATGGAAATAATTCCCTCTAGGTAAACCTTAACACATAGGCTAACAAGAATGGTTACATTCTCAAAAAACCGTTTCTATAGCCAAATTTCCTATATTTTGGTCTGTCTCCAGCACACCTGTGCTGAGGTATCTATTTTCATACATCTTACCAAATTTATACCAGCCGTTCCTGGATGAGGCCAATCCCCCCCCCCCCCTCCTCCTCCGCGAGGACCGTAATACCTATATCGAGGCGCCTCTTTTCTTCTAGAAAATTCGTTTGAGATGTATCTAAATTGGCCTAATTTTGAGAACCAGTGTTCCGATGTGAATGATTGAGTAACGTGTCGAGAAGGTGCCTGGATATTTCGTGTGTGGCCCAACCTTCGCCGGTCTGTACTCCGCAAGCTCCCTACCAGTTTTCCCAACATTTATGATGCGTCGGTGGGCCTCTCCTCGTCGAGGATGACCTATTTTACCCCCGCGCCGCATGCGGTCATTTTCGTGTCACACTGTCTTATTCACCGGTATATACATGAATATTACCGTCGTCTGTTCTCCACACTTGTAACTGTGGCAGGTGATGATTCGAACAAAACAAACCGTGAAACGTACGAATGTTGACAATCATGGAGTTGATGCGATGTGACAGTGAACCCCCCCCACATACACACACACGCACACAAACACCACCACCACCACGGTAAGTCGAGGCCACAAATATAACTCGTTTAGACTGACAAACTATTCCTCCTACCTCATTTTTGTTGTAACTGAGGGGTGGTGCAACGTAAACATATCATGCTTGTGACGTTTTGTTAGTTATCGTGTTTGTTTGTGTCACGGTGTTCATATTGCCAAATCAATTTACTACTAGGGAGGGCTACTGAAAAAAAAGAAGAAGAAATGAATCACAACCTGATTCACATGTATATTACATTCTAACTGATAATACAAAAAGAAAATAATAAAATAATTATATCGTCAAAGTGACGCTGTTTAAAAATAGCAGAGGTTGTAGTTTACTCTGTTGAGGCAGGTTGAGGTAACTCATGTCAACTTTAAACTATCCTCAACCACAAAGAAGAGGTATGATGAATTAATATAGCCCCCTTGGTATAATCCATGGAGGCTATGGGGGCACTGGTGATAAGCCAGGAAGGCTGCCGGACTGCTGTAGTACGGCATGAATTACGAATTAGTAACAAGACACAGTAAAAACAATGGATAGGATATGAAGTTTTATCAGAGGAGCAAACAAAAGTAAAAGTGAAAAGATATGAATATTCATAATACATTACTTTCTGTTAAAGCCGGGATCAAAGAATATCATAAAAAAGGAAAATTGTCAGCAAAAAACTTCATCACACTACAACATACATCACACTACAATATATACTGAGACAGTGTATGTATGACTGATTCATGTTTTGCAAATGTTACTGAAACTCTTAAAAGTAGAAAAGTGAAAAACGAACCTAGACTCCATGCTTCACGTACGAATGTTTACACGTACTAGTTCTGCGAAAAAGTTGAAATCTTTCACAGTTCAACGGCTTAAATTCCCCTTTAATAGGACGAATAAGTGTGAAAGATTCATATTGATTTTTTAATGCAATCTCACAAGACAAAGAAATGGAAAGATTAATTGAGGTATTATCTTGAAAGAAGAGTAATTCAGACTTGAGATGTCTCAAACTCTCACAACCCTCTTCGAACGAAGTTTATTTTGAAAATTGAAAAAAAAAAAGTTACAACAGAACTAGACTTGTTGAATAAGTTTCCCAGGGTCGCCAAAACTTTTAGCTTTTTAGGATGACGTCAGAGTAAGACGCACGCTGCGTTGGATGTGAGGCACGCTGTTTCAATTTAACAACCCATAATTCGTTTACCTGTGGTTTAGGTGGCAACAGTATACATATAAAGAAAAAACTGCATGGACGGAGCACTTTTTTTTTTTTTTGGTTGGATGTCGTCATCGAAGCGGAAATTTGATTGTTGAAGACGAAAATTTATTTTCAGATTTGCGGTCCTATAATTTGAACTGAGAACAAACTCTGTAAGCACTCCACAGAGGGATACTAAGGGGTGCATCGTCTTCTTCCAGTGACCACATTTTCAGTTGATTTCTCATAAGCTTAACGACCACCATTTCCACATATGGCAACATTCTTAGATAAAGCATTCTGCTACATTTTGCTATTGTAAGACAGGAGCAGGGTGGGTGATAGAGTATCATCTCATCAGCCTTTCAGAACATTTTTCAGAACATTTTTGGCAAATTTTACCCAACCATCACATAAGTGTTCAAAATATGATAAAACTTCAGTGAGTCAAATTGTCCTTGAAATAGCGATTACTTATCCTAAGCAGTTAGATGTTAAGTATGACATGCATACAAACCGGAAAAGCTTCCTGAAGTTTTTTTTTTTTTTTTTTCAGGTTGTAACGTACACATTTAGGCCATTGCGGAATGGATGTAGTCTACTATTAGATATAATGCTGCCACAGTTCACACCGGCTTAAAAATACAGGATTTATATAAATACGCTTTACTATACGATTTACTACAACGATGTACGGCATTTTTATTTTAAGGTTTATGCAAATTAAGCAGCCATCTCAAGACTGTAGTTTACACATTTATACAATTTATAAACTTCTTTTATAAATTTCTTAACTTGCACTCTCTGCAAGTTAAGAAATGATACAAAGCCAAAGCTTCAAATGAATTGTTATTTGTCACCGTTCGAGAACATTTCTTTTTTTCTTTTTTTGTCATTCGATTTTTTTTGGGGGGGGGAGGGGTGACGAGAATACTGTCTCCAGTAAATAGTATGTCGTCGTCAAATTGTTACGTTGTACATCGCCTACTTAATATCGTTGGGAGTTCACTGTAAGATTTGCGCAATATCATCTTTCACCGAGTTCTGCTGAGCAGCGCCTCAATAATCCCACTCTGGTCTGCTCGATTCTCCCTGAACGTGTCCCAGGTACACACAGCATACTCCCTGCCAGGCAATACATATCATAACACAATAATGTACATCACAGTAATATTAACCCGTACGTGCCGTTCATTACTGAATCGCTACCCAAGCTTGTTGAGTTTGCCTACAGTAATGTGGGACATTTATTGCCTAGTAAGGTGGGAGATTTATACATTAAATGTCATAAAATACCAAGCTACTTACCTAACACCTGCCCCATGCTGTGTTCCCAAAATCAATAATGTTTTGATTTGTTGGGGGTTGGGGGTGTCCAATCTAATATGGGCATGTTGTAAATTGATTACTTAGAATATGGCAAACCTAGTAGTCAACCAGCAACGTTATTATCATACCTTAAGAAGCAAAAGTTATTCTAGGGTGGACGAAACTTAAAATAGTGAAATTCTTCCAAATATTTGCTACAAATTGTTAAGTGACATAAACCGAGGGAGACACCAAAAGGACATGAATTTAAATTTGCTATGAAAACGAGAGACAGTTTTGATCTTACCAATTTTGATTTTGACAAAATTTGACAAAATGCCACAATTGCCGAAAACGTCAATTTCACGCTGTGAGTCAGCATATTCTGTTGAAAATTAAATGTAGGAAATCGCTCCCTACCAGTTTTACGAAGGTCTTAGATAGCCTATAAGAGTGTATATAAGCCACTATAGAAGTGGCAGAAATGATTCAGAATCGGCTTAAGCCATGTAATATTTAATTAACTAAGTGTATGGGTGGCCGATATCTAGTTTGGGGTTTCAACAGTTGATCACATACCGTGACATAATCGCTTCCGTTTTTTTCTTTTTACTGTTTCAAGAAAGACTGAAAAAAATCCAAAAGAAAAGTTCGCTATTCCAACTCTTTTAATTCACGCTGAGCAAATTTACGCGATGTCAGAGTGTTGGAGGGAACTTGGAATCATGATATTAATCCAGTGGGCGTTCACTGTGGTACTTCTACCATTTGCCCTTTAGTTGGACGTGCACGCTGTAATTCTTAAGACCCCACGAATTCAGATTCAAACTACTACAAGAACCAGCATGATTAATAATGGTCCCTTGGCATTTTTACTTCATTAAGATCAAATTAAGAGTCCTCTAATGTTCTCTTGTGACAAAATGAAAATACTGTTTACCGCCCCCACAAGTAAGTAGCACCGAGAGCAAATATATTAATTCGTTGTTTAGGTCTATATTTTTGGTCAGTACGAAGCAACCTGATACTGCAAAGGTTGACTCTAAAGTAGTGAAGCATGTTTAGAGAAGGGGGGGGGGGGTGTTACTATCCAGGTTCCAAGGGTTTTCTGGGAAAAACTGCCAGACTTAAGCATTTCTTCTATCATATACGGTATTCAAATATTCCTTTCTCATTTCACATATTTGGCACTTTGATGTGTCCTACCAAACCTCCGATTTTGCATGGCCATCAATTTACCTCGCATTGCTCTCTCAAAACCACACGACAGCCTCATAGGTTAAGTAGTGTTTGTGTTTATATTTGTAGTGACAGCCAAACAAACCAATCTGAGAGATGTGGACATCTTCTCATAGGCTGTTGTACTCTTCCTCTTGTCAAATTTGACCGAGACGATTTGATGTACAAATTTCACAAACTCATCTAAATTTAAAACTACAGCAGTTTCACAAGTCAATAGTAAAAGAGAAAGATATGTATTCTGTTTTTCCAAGTAGTTGAACTACCGTTGTCCCTCTCTTGACGTCTCTCTACGTGACTAGCACAACTTCCCATCAACAGGTAAGGATGCTTGCACCGACATCCACACGTGTAGGTAATTGTTTGAGTTCAATTATACGTTCATAAAGAACACAGAGGATTCTTCTTCCCCCTGCTAATTTACGTTCTCTTTTCCAGTAGATGTCCGAGGTTAGCTTTTAATGCGAACCCTTATAGTCACAGGTGAATTGGCACGCCGTCTTCAGAGCGGCCCACACTTGCTGTTTCCATGGAATGATCCCTGGGACAGGTTCAGCCAATACATCGTGGGACCTCACTATGAGATGATCACTGTCTTATGACTCTTGCTGTATTCCACAGTTGGAGTCCATCTCGGCCTGGTATGAAGTCTGAAAAAAGAGTGATTGGATTTGACAACGCGGTGCCTTTTATCACCTGAGCCTAAGCTGGCCCTGCGTGGTAGCCTAACATTGAAGGTGAAGCAAGCCAAGGCCACGCAGACCTTGATGTGTCTGGAAGATATTCCAAGGTGACTCAAAACAGCTTGAGTTACAAACTGTATGAAAAGGACACCAATGTTGCAATGGAGTGACAATCCATCTTACGTGCAATCGAACGAGTAATAGTTCAAAACAGGCACATGTTCGAACATACATTTGCTAGGCCGGTGGTCTTGGTAAAACCATGAAGCTCCATGCTTAGTAAACGCAGAACGTCCTCGTGGGTAGTGAATTGGTATTGACAGTTTACTTTCAGACTGTCTTACATGAAAAGTGCATCCAAGTTTTTAAGGTTTACCAGCATTAAATGAGGTGTACACAATGTTCAGATCGTCGTAACGTTTGCTATGAGCATATCTGTTAGTCATAAAACTCGTGGTATAATTTGTTTTGTTTTGTTTGTATACTTATTTTAGTCTCTTTGAAAACATTTGTAAAATGATAATTGAAATGGAGTATACATACAGAATATGACAAAGGAAAAAGACTGTGGAGTGTCTATCAGTACGTGGAAGCTTGTAGACATAGACACTCCAGAAGAAAGAAAAAAACACCAGCAACTATGAGTATGAACATCATTTAAATACGAAAGAAAGAACAGAAGACATTATAGAAGAATCACTGATAATTGAAAATAATATAACCTTTCTTGAATGAATTGAATGAGCTTTTCTTAGTAATGTTAAGAGGAGGGGAGTTCCAGAATTTGGTCCCTACATATCTTTCGCTTTGTTGAGATAATTTCCCCTACATATCTTACACTTTGTTGAGATAATTTCATGCCCCAAAAAATGATATAGAGATAGTATTAGAACTTCGACTAGGATAATGGTGGGCAGCAGAACGTAGAGCAGATATTTTGCAAAATAGGGAGGACATTACCATCATACATTTATAAGCAAAAAGACAGGTGTGATACCTATTCAAGTCATAGATATTTAACATATTCAAATTCGCAAAAAGTGGGTTTGTGTTTCTAAGATAATGTTTGTTCAAAATAAAGTAAGTACATCTTGTCATTTAATGTCTATAAATATATTCATTGTGCATGTAGCGATGTGATTTGTAAATGTTAGTTCAAGAGGTATCAAAACTTTAAAAAAAAAAAAAACATACATGGGACAACTGCAAAACTTGAAATGAAGGAAACAGAAAGGATATTACACTTGATCAGAACAGTATGCATGCAGCTCACTGCCATTATGGTATAAGACTCGTTACGTACAAATTTCGCAAGTAAAAATTGCCTACAGTTGGCCAAAACTATTGAATTAGGCCATATTATACAGGATAAAATCGAAAAAGATCACAAAATTGTACTTAACATCTTGCAGTCCAATGCAATGTTTCATTGAACTTTGAGAAGAACAGAGAAGAACTTGTCTTTTCCCAGTAGAATCAGGTCGATGCATTTTGTTCAGGCGTCGTGGTATATAGGCCTAATTTATGACCTAATCGGTCTTGGCAGTTTGAAGCTAGAAGGTAAAAACTCTCACAATTACCTATTTGATAAAGATCATGGTCAAACCTGAATCTGAAATAGGGATAAAATTTTCTTTGTATTTGAATTGATTGTCAGAATATTTACAAACCCTTATTCAGTTATTACATCTTCAGACGTTGATATGCCCCTCCCACCTGCACAGACTAATTAACCTTATCAACTCTGGCCGCAGGCATGCAGACTTGTATGTGATTGTAATACTTTCCCCGTCATTTAATTTTTTGCGTATACTACTGTACATAAGTTTGAGGCCTAAACAGCTAGAGGCCCCTACCAGATTTTATCGTTTGTTAAGCTGTTGTGTTCCTGATAACAATGAAAGGTAGTAATTGTTACCCAGTCGCTTTTGTCTGGAAGGCAAAGGGGTTAAATCAGGAAAAGTGGAAACGTGCAAGCTCCAATCTGGGTGACAGGTAATGAACGCAACCATCGCTGCATCATGACTCCCCTTCCCTGGCCTCAACAGTACCGACCCTCAACCCTAAAACTGCTTTCAAAGCTAAGTTGTTTTAACCCAAGACAATTTCTTGGACTCTCTATCTTATTATATCATAATTCATTGATTCGTACTTCCTGCATGCTTACCAATATCCATATTGTTTCAAAGGGGATTATTTTCTTTTCAGACTGGGGAACTTCGACTACAAGGAAAGTCATATTCGCCCAAAAGACCAGTCACTTCGAGTGCTTTAAATTTCTTGATCTTAATGTAAATACACTTGATTCGCAAGCAAACATTTAATAGGCATATCTGCCATTTTGTAATATTTAAAACTTCACAAATCATAAGTACGTTTTTCCTGTTGTTTTATGCCATGAACATTGTTAGGGTTACTTTGAAAGGTACTTAGACGGCCAAATCACATTTTACCTCAAACACAAATCGTTTCAAGTGCATTAAAGTCGTTGATCCAAAGGCAAATACCCCGACATTGATTGCAACCACAACTTGAATGCAACTGCCATTTTAAATAAGTTTCTGAGTAAACGATTAGAAAATTGTAAAAAAAAATGAAGTCTGGACTAAATAACATCTAAACCTCTGGCAGTAATCTAATCTAGATTACCCAACATGATGTTGTCACTACGCCTATAAACATTAAAAATGGATAGCAGGATTAATGGAGTTTGAAAGTATTGCAACTTCATTTTGTAGGGTATTACTGAGGTGATATTGTAACAAAAGAGTCACCAGTCAAGGTGCATGCCAAAGAGAAATGAAGTAACCAGTGGTACCTCTATCGATAAAGAAAGTTTGTGACGAAGTGAATCCCCAGACGAAGATGGACGTTCTTCAACATGGTCTCTATTCGATATTGATTACAGTGCACGACGCACACTGAGTTCAAGGCTTAACATTCAATATTATATCCTCTCAAGGAGCTCCTAAATATCAGCTCCCCGATTTATTCAGTTTTTAAAAGTAAAGGTATTGACGAGATACTGCTGGTGTGATCTCCATTATAAAGTAATGATTCACTTAACTGTACGTTTCCCACTGACGACAGCAAAGAAAAGGGGGAGGGTTAAAGTCTGCGCGCTTGAATGGAAATTGCCAATAGGAAAATAATGATACTGTAAGATATTGGCAAAATAATCATTTCATGCTCAGACATTTGTTTCCTCTTTTCTTTGTCATGAATTGTCATGATTATGACTGCACACTATTATATGTTTCTTGCAGAACATTTTATTTCATTAGCATAACATGTCAGGTATCTCGAGCTCATCGTCCGCGAACTGCTATCTCATAACTTTTGACAAGTGATGTGATCCGCTCATGTCGAAGAAACGCCGTTGCCCCGGTAAGGCTTTGTAGGACGTAATTTGTTGTTCTTTCGTTATAGTTATTGTCTGTTAATGATTTAATGTTGTTAAGATGGTCGTAATGACTACCCGTCGAGGATACGAGCCTCGCAAGTGTTCGTCAGAGGGTAGTGTCTGTCAGAGTCACCGGCTACAGGAGGCGAACGTATCCAATTTCATTTTACCCTCTCTCGAATTCTTGGTCAATTATCGCCAGAATGCATCCGAATGGTATTGCAGTCTTGACGTAGGTACTATGCTATGTAAACCATCCTCCATGTTTTCGTACCTACTCAAGTGGAACAGAATCATGACAGAGAGTTACAAACACAGTATTCCGTTATGTCTCTTAACCAATGAACGCTGTTTGGAACGCCGTTTGGTTATTAACATTTTATCGTTCGCATCATTTCCTCAGTTTTTACTTGAAAGATCTTTTGCCAATTAAAAAAAAAAAAAGACTTTTTCTTTTCTTTTTTAACTTACGACATGTTTCATGTGGTAGCATGATGTAGATCGACAGCAACGTATTTTACGACTTGCTTAAGCAACTTGCATGTTCTTGCATCATCCTACTCTACCTTTAAACAAACGGAGAACCCAGTTTAAATTTAACCATCGTTTTAGTTAACAAAATATACTAGTTAGTTCAATAGGGGCAATGTTACTGTTTCAGCTTTTCAATGTGACAGACTTTAGTTAGTGAAGTAAAAGAGGAAATAAATAGATTTTTGCGAGCAAATACAAGGCAAAGATGGAAGGAGTATACATTATGAGGTAATTCTGCAATAATATAATGTCTCAAGGCTACCTCCACAACCGTTATTCCTCACCACGATGGCTTTGCTCACTGCGGGTAATCATGGACAAGATTAAAGGAACATTCTATTGACAAGCTAACTGGATCTTAAAAGAAAGGACCCATCTCTTGACTGGAGTCATTTCAAACCCCTCAAGTATGTCTTGCCCATATCATGAAGCTAAAGAGTAATAGCTCCTTGCTCATAACTCAAGAAGAACAGGAAACATTTCCAGTTTCCTGAAGGTTAGAAAATGTTATGTAACACCGACCAGGTACTTCAACACGTCTTTGTAGATTTTTTGTAGATTATTTGTAAAATGTTTTGAGCAAAGTATGGACACTTTGGTTTGAGATCACACATCTTCCTTTAAAACATAACATGATAGTGAGATATGGTTGTCACCAATAACGGGAGAAAACATTTCCCTATTATTATTTTTTAAATTAAAATTTCAATCTCTTTCACTGGTCTTGGCAAATCTTTTAAATTCTAGACCGGTTGTAACGAAGCTCTTTTGGAATAGCAGACATGAAATGTATTGGCAAGTGGTGGTAACCGACAAATAACCCAGAAGGAACTTTTTTTACAGGTCATTCGTACTTGGGAAACATGGGGCTTAATTCCTGATATCACAAGATTACGATTTTTTCATTGTCATATTGTACTGCTTCCATGTGAATATGTAACCGATGAATAACCCTTGAAATGGAGTTCTGAGTATGTGGGGTATCGCGCACTTCTTCCATGGTGTCGTCTGCCCGCTGAGATTTGGAACAATCATGAAAGACTCCACCGTCTTTGTGCAGTCATTGCTACAGTGGCAACATGCCGAAATGGGATGGTTAACTGAAGTTCAAGAATAAAGACACGACATAGGAGAATTTATCACCAAATAGGCTATCTTCCATTTTTATTCCGTTTCTTTCGACGTTCGAATAATTGCATATGGTCAAATCTAAGTGTCAACGAGTGCAAATAAAGAGTTCTCTGATATGACTCGACTGCAGTTCTGAATACATGCACTGATAATGCCTGATTATGCTCCTAACTTAGGAAGGAAATTTTCCTTCTTTTAGGCAGATTAAAGGCCACAGATGTACTCTGACAAATTTAAAAGTATTGAAAATGAACTCTTTAGGGGTGTCACCGCTACAGTGGGAACAGTTGTGAAAACATATCCATTCTACCAAAATTGGGACCACTTCTCCACTCCGTACCACAGTTGGGAACACAAGTCTGTATTCAAATTGAAGTACCTCTTCTTCCTAAATTCATTGGACTACCCAAGTAAGTAAGAACGTTACCCAAATTGGTTGTAACTTGGGAAGCAAGTTGACTATGCTTCAAATACTGAGCTCACTCGGCCATGTATATCATGGTGAAAATTCAAAACTATCATTTGTATCACCCAAAATTACGAAAGTTGAGAAAAGATGAAAACTCAAAATTAGAATATTTTGATTTGAACTACCAGTGGGAGCCATCGTGGTGTAATTTGCCAACTATATGTTGTTGCTGTTCGAAACTAGAAAATGACAACAGCCAAATAGTGCTAAATGTCAGATTGTAGGAGACCCACCAGTGGAAAGTGGTTGAAGAAAAGTAGCCAACAAGTAATTGATGAGAGGGTAATAGGGTAACAAAACACCGAGGGTGCAGCTACCCTTCTGACCGTAATAAACAACCATCGCTTTGTTGTAAAATCCCCGGTAAAGAGGTCGCCAGGATGTCATCTCCGGCAAATGACGTCATCAAGTAACGTCTTCCAAGCTTGCTCAGTGAGACCTCGTAACCGCAGTGACTTGACAACCAGCCAATTGGCGGGTTCATTGAAAGTATACATTTCGGTCGCCTGCTTAGGATGTTTCCTACGTTTAAGCTTTGGTTGATATAGCTACCGTGAGTAAACAAACCGATTTTTTCCCGGAAATCACGGCTCACAAATCACGTAATTTCAAGAGCTTTTTGATAGATTTTGATTGGAAAGTTAATCAGCATTTTTGCTAATATATATCCCACGACCATTATCTCTATGTTCAAATAAATTGTGGCGACATTCTTCACTACTTTCATCTCGTATCACAAAATCATGCCGTGCTCTCCACGAGCGGGTCCATTGGACTGCCCGATTCTAAAATTGCCGCAGAATGAAATAACGACAGCCACTCAAATGAGAACGCCCTCTAATCCATTCAAATGAGAACGCCCTCTACGTGGCACCGTCTTTACATGACAGAGTTTTGAATTACCTAGCATTTCAATTATCGGGTAAGGTTGAACCATTGAGTTAATGTAATGACTATATGGTTGAGTCCCTTTGCCCCCCCCCCCAAATCCCGTCTATCGATTTGTGATCGCTCCTTTCCCGTGTTTTCGCCACCCCCCTCCCTCACCTTTGAGGTGCATGGAGAACACTGTGAAGGTACCATTTAGGAGGGATGAAAGATCCTCTGTGGAATGGGGAGCGCTAAAATATTCTTTCCAATAGTTCGGACCAGCAAAACCTCCTCGAAGGGTAGATAATATTATAACACAAAAGTGCTACTGTTAAGGCTTCCTGTTACCTGTTTGCGCTCATATACCTCCACGAAGTTAAGCCAATGGATGCGTGCAGTATTTATCTTGCCAATCGAAAAGCGGGCTCAGCCTCAGTTATCATGTTAGCAGCTCAGCTCAATGTGTGATTTACTTCAGAAAATTTTTAAGTCACTTCCACAGTCCTGGAACTTACTTGAATTAAATTCAATTAAAGTGTGACCCTATTATCATTGAGAAAGATTTTTCTTGTGACAAGTTCAGCTTAATTATGTATAACTATGACTGGTATAATAATAATCACAGATTTCAACATTATCAACTATACCGTGTTCACCTGAAAATGTAAACGAGATTAGTCACACATTGTATTACGAGAACATCTTAATATTACCAGATTGAGTATAGCAACGTTTTTCATTGGTATCAACAAGTTGGGGTTACCTAAGTCCTTTGTTACTGAAAATGTCAGGCCTTTAATTTAGAATGATATTTTTTCTGATGAAATCATTGAGTACTCATTCAAGAGGCTCACTGAGTTGTTCATTGACTTGCTCATTGTTTTGTGAAATTCACTGATGACTTGTCTAAACCTGTCAAGTCTCCTTGACAAATGGTCAAACCTAAGAGAATCCCAATGTTTCACATAGAAGGGAACATTAAGGAGTGAGTAATTAACAATTTCATTTGGTGTTTCAAATTTCGTGGCTAGCACTTTTCATATTAGCACTAGTTGACATGCACACAACCAGTGCTAGTAATGGTCAAAAATTCGAAACTTTTGACAGTTGTGATAGCTATTGGGTGTGAAACTTGACTAATTATGCTAAATGTAAGTACTGTATTGTTACCTGTTTATACCAAAATCACCACCTCAATCTGTATTGATATCAACGCAGTGAGCCCCCTTAAGAAATGAAATTGATTTGTAGTGATCTACACATAATCTCCATGTTAGGAGGAATTTGTAAATGAGACTTTCCGGTAATTGACCAAATACTAGTGACCCATTTCCAATACTGCTTAAAGACCGAGTGACATACATCTAGAAAAGACCAACCGTTCTTCAGAGGTTGCAGAATGAAACCCTGAAAGATAAACCGTTGGAAGCATGTTTTATAATGACAACCAGTTTTGAAATGAGGTTTTACAAATTTTGATGATTCGGTATTTCGGTATTTCTCTTGGTTAGGTCTTTATATTTTATCTCCTTATTACTGGGTTTCACACCGGTAAGTGATATCAATATTTTTAAAGAAGATAACATGTGCTTCCAAAATTAAATCCTCGGGTCATATAAAATACTAAATTGTCCTGGAAATACAGGGTTAAGTAAACAAAGGATAACCAAGGGCATATCAAATGAGATCCTGGCTGGACGTCACAAATTCGCGTATTTGGCTTTTGCTCCTTCATGATGCAATTGAAAAAGAGAAACCTGTTTGTAAAATGGTAAATATTTGATGGATTTTTGCGCAAAGTCTCGCAATTTTCAACATTTTGAATGATTAATTCTGTCTATAGTCCAAAAGGTGTTTTTCATGTCACATGTCAGCAAGCTGCTTGGCCAGAAAAGTGAGAAGGCCTACCCTTTCTTGCTTGTGTCTTTTAACATTCGTATAAATTAAATTTACTTATCAGTAAAGTCTTGGTGATGATCTGACTCATTGAACCGAAGCTTACACCTAATGGTAAATAAGCAAAGTGTATTGGAGCCAAAACAATTACGCGTATGATATTTAACTCTTAGACCTGCAGAAGTCGTGATGACGTCATGTGATGTCACCGAGATCCCCAGGGAGGACTTGTAAAATGATTCCCTTCTCCGTCAGTGGTACACGCTGTCGGCTGCAATCTCAATGACGACCTTAGAGTTTGTCGTTAGAGAAATACGAGGGGGAACTAAGGTCGTGATATTGATAAGTGCATAACTCTCTCGAACTTTCTTGACAACAGAGGATTAATTTGCTTTGAAGAATAAACAAGAAAATATAATTATGGCGATGAGCGAATAACATCAAGCGTGTGAGAAATGTAGATAAAATGATGATGTTTATATTGTTACAGAGAGAAAGCCTACGAAAATGCGTAATTACTGCTACAACGAAGAGAGATGAATTTCTTACTTTTTTTAAGAATAGAATTTGAACCTTTTGTTCAATAGAGAAACTACGCATGCTTGTGAGCTGTAGTTAATATTTTTGTCATCACTCAACTTTGCTGTTCATAGCTCCATCGGTAGGATATTTGATAACCTGTTACGATCTTCTAAAATTTATCAGTAATGCAGCACTAGTTCAAAAAAAAAGAAGTAATAAAACATGCACGCTCTTTAAAACTAGTCAGGTTTATGTATTTAATTCTGCTGTAGTTGGTTTGGACAGTTGCCAGCACACGGGTGTCTTAAAAGTATAATATACATAGTCGTTGTCTAAGCCATTGTCTTGAGTGTAAACAACATCGTCAGATTTGACTGACATTTCAGATAAACATACTTCGCGATTCTTTTGGAAACACTTATTAAGTTCGGTCTTAATTAACGTGCTCTTATAGGTAATTTAATTTATTTGCTCTTATAGTTTTCATTTCAATACCGGGTTGAATCTCTGAAATAGTTGGAACCAATGATTAAAGGCTTTATGGTGATATCTCATCCTTTTTTTGTTTTGTTCTGCAACTCAACTATACATCGTGAAACTTTGTACATTTACACTTAACAGTTTTTAGTGTGCCAGGCTGGAGTATGAGTTGTACTGGCAATCGCCTGGTCATCTATCTTTGTTTTTCGTCAGTGTTTCAGGGAAGACAAAATGAGGTAAAAGAAGCTTAAAGAGAACTATGCAATCCACTTCCAGATATTTGAATTTGAAAATTGTCTCGACTTTTGTGCCGTGGTCCTACAAAACTCTCCATGAAAACGGAGCAGTCAATCTTCATTACTTGAAATCAAACAAAGCAATGGAAATCTTACGAATATTCGTCTATGCAAAAATAAGGCTTAAACAACGATACTTTGTAGTAGCTAGGACATATTTGACTTTCACTGAATTCAATTTTCAACTCATATTCTAGCTTTGATTGTTGATTAGAGCACCTTCGTCAGAATTGTTGCGTGCGTGTCTTGCCTATCTTTTAGTTTTTATTAAACATTATCCACCCAGTTTAAAAAAAAAGTTTGTTTCATGTTTACATAAATTTTGCCGGCTATTTATAGACAAACCCTGCACCCAAAATCATGTCTCACGTCGAGTCAAATTGCTGGTTTGTCCCAGTGCTGGTTGGGGTAAAATTTAGACTCAAAATGTAAATTTGCAATGACTAGATGGTTTAGAAATAATATTTCTGACGACAAAGCAGCCACGGGAGTCACCACATGTGGGATTCTAATCCTTTCAATCGATTGAAGAGCAATCTGGGGCTCACGAAGAGGCGGCAGTTTTCTTTTTTTTTTATATTCTTTTTAGGCTAATCGTATGAGGTTCACAATTACAAAAAAAAGGGTCACACGTTCAGAAATCAGAAATCATTTAAGTCATTATTACTTTTTTTTTGAAGACAGACTTGTTAAGCGAAAAGCGAAAGAAAAGAGTCAAGAAATGGGGACGAAAAATACAAGACGAACTCGTCTGACGTTTCACGCCACATTGCCTCTTCTGCCTGATGTAATTCTGGAAAAGCCATCCTATCGGCGGCACTAGTCCTTGCTCATTTAGTTTAAAGTTAGTGTGTGCTTAACGTCCCTGTCGTCATTGTTTGTATTACCCATTCTCTTATCACACCCGATATTTATTTCATATGTTGTATGAAGTAATGTTGTCGCGTTGTGTCACCCACTAAAGCTTTTGTTTTTTTGTTTTCTCTGTTACTTCGTCCTTTGCTTCATCGTAACTTTGCATTCTACAATGCCTTGGTGCATGTACTTTTATACCTACCAATATCTTAAATTTTTTTCTTGCTTTTACTTTAAAGTTAAACATTTCATTCAATTAAGTCATATTAATAAACAGCAATAACTGCATCTCCTCAAAACAGTACTCCTAAGATGAGTTACGGACGATGTATCACTTGCTGTTTTTAAAGGTTTGGTGAACAAAATATTTTGAACGACAAATGAATGAATTTTCATTCGTGACAAATTTATTTCTTGAAAAGAAGGCCACCCGCTTTGTCTTACATTAAATGATTTATCAATCTGTATCCACACACAAATAATTGGTTTTAAATATCAGCTACGGAATTTGCATCACTTTGAATCTTCCCAAAATAAAAGAAGTATTCTTGTGCAGATAATTAAACTTCTGTTTGTGAGAAACTTAGAAAGTCACTGGTCTGCATTGTTTTGACTAGTCTATCATTCTGCTTTTGAGAGTATGATTACCCCCCCCCCCCAAAAAAAAAAGAATGCAATATGATTTTTGTTTTCGTAGAACAAACTATAGTTCCCGTTCATTGCTTGCATTTAACTTGTATACTGGTGACTCCAAGTGAAATAATCTGTAACAAAATCATCATGATAAATAGTTGTTAAACGACAGGGGAATACTCGTGAACTGTAAAAAGTTACTCACCGAATTCTGGGATCTAAATCCATTAAGATAAACATAACAAATACTTCTCGCTCAGCGTTCTGTATGTCGGAGATTGAGACGACGAGGTAACCAAAATGGTGGCGCCAGATAACTCACTGACAAATGGACTGAGGTTCTGCAGGAAATGAATTTTCAGGGCAAAATGATGAATTTCAACTTGGAATATTCACCTTACCGAACCATGGCCATATGACTCATAGCACTTGGGTGTGGTCACACAAATCAATCTGAGGGTGTGGTAGTTCATGACATAACACTAAAAGACCAAGTTTTCTGGGTGTTTTTTTACTGTTACACCCATTTTCAACGTCTAGATATCAAACAAAAAAGTAGCACTGGTATTTTTATTTGTATATTAGTATTATTAGTTGATATATCATGGAATTGGAATTTAACATAAGTTTCTCAGTAATTTTGAGCATTGTTGTTGCATTCTGGAATAGCCTCATAGACTAAGGAGGGTGTCTCAGTGTACTGCACAATATTCATTTATACAACTATAGCTCAAAGACTCTCCATGACAAATTAAGGTTGATTAGTATGAGGCATTTAAATGTTTCCTTAATTTTGTTAGCGTTACATTCAATAACGAGGGCGTGATCAAGATGTGACACGACAGAGATATGAAATGCACAAATGGGGGAAAAATCATTTGGTCACACAAGAGAAAGAAAATATGAACATAAACTTGATCACCACCGTGAGATGTGAATTTTGCTTACATGCAGCATGAATGAAATCTTCTTCGGTGTAGTGTGGGCTACATCATCGTAGACCAAACGTGCACTATTCCAATGGTTGCCAGGTACAAGGCAACTGCAGTGAAACGTTTGCGACAGCTGGGTGAATTTGCAGAAACTCGAATGTAACGACGAATTTTAAAACCTACATCCAAGTTGCAAACACTCATGAAAGACTGCCGATATCTCTTTTGGATACATTAAGTTATTTTCCATTGGTCGTTACAGCAACGTGTTGCAATATAGTGCAGTATAGTGTGTCATTGGTAGTTGTAGTTTCGTCGTGTATTGCAATCGTGTTGTGTCACAATGTATTGTGATTAGTTTCGCGATGTGTCACAGTAATGGCCATGACTAGTTTTTTCAAACGACTGGTTTCAAAGAAAAATGTTCCCTTTGGTTGATTAAATCTTAGCAGCTAATTAATTAATTAATTAATATATGCTGTTGTTTAAACATAATGGAAGCATTTTAAGATGTTCCAGTTGGCATTTTCAATAACAGCAGGCTTCTAAGGAGTAAACTTACCAAACTTACTACTATCGCTGGCAGTGGAGCCTGCTAGCAACAGTATACATCGTGAAATAAAAGAAGGTGCAGAACGTGACCATAGGCGATTAACAGCGAGGCTTTTGACCTTGGCTATGAAATGTCATTATCGCTGAGAAATTGAAAGCTAGCTTTACAGGCGGATGACAAACGGTGTCAATGCCATTAAACGGTGATACATTCTGCGTGAACGTGACGCGAACACGTTAACAAGAGAAACATCAAATCGCGTTGGGAAATCGTATAAATTACTTTGCGAATTGCAGCCGCTGTCGTACAGTTTTTGTTTCGAAGAGATATGATTTAAGACAGGTCTGGTGTAAAATACACTAACATGACATTTACGGTGCCTATACTCATACGATATACTACAAAGTAAGATGGCCGTCCTTGGTAATTAATTTCTCTCGCTTCTCATAGATAAACTCATCTTGTATTGTTTGGCAAGACCATTATTTGATTGTCATGTCTGATTTGCTGTCGAGATATGTTAAGGAATTGAAATCGTTTCATTTAATTAATTTGCCCGTAAGACCTACGGTATCTTCCCTTCTGAAAGGGTACACGTTGGAAGGAAGCCAAGACGAATGTTAAAGCTCATTCAGCGGCGACGCCCAAGCAATTAGTACAAAATGCCGAAGGCATCTCCATTGACTTGTCTCACGCCCACTGTCAGAGGCAGGATTGGGAAGCTACTGGTGATAAACCCTCTGATGCTATGTTCTCCTGTGTAGATAATTACCAATGATCTTATCCATAGCATAACAGCGTAACTTTAATTTTATTAGGTTGTTAACTTGTTAAGTGAATAAAAAATGAAAACCAACGCAGGCGGTTAGCGACAAGACCGCTAAGGTCACCATCCAATCTTTCTTTTCTTACTTAAGTTCTTTTTCCTCATCGCTTTCATAGGATTGTCCTTGTCATCGTCAAATCATGGAGTTATTTTAGAGATAACTCCATGGTCAAATAGACCCTATGAGATCGGATCAAGAAGTGGGACATTCATAAGAGGGGCAAAGTTACTCTCTATACATCCATGCATGATGCATCTGTTAGGCAGGTCGATGGAAGTTACTAACATAGTAACGGTAGAATTGAGCAACTGCCTCCTATTCACTTGCTACTGTACTCCAATTCATCTTAAAAAGGCACAGTGACAAAAATGGATAGACTGTACTATAGCGTCTATGGTCCTTTCGCTCAAAACACTATGTTCTTATGAAATACATAAGTCCATACATAGCGACCAGGTCATATAGCAAAATAAGTCAGTAGATTCTCAATTCCGTAACTTGGTGTTTAAGTCAAAACACCAAGTTATAATATCTGTAATACCTCACCAGAAAATGATCCTCCTTGGTGAATCTTGGCATATCTGAGTAATACGATTCATTACCTTTACATGATAATTACTAAAATTGCAAATCCTTGTAAACTATCTTGAAGTTTCCACCGTCGATGAATACTTGGCCTACATATAGCTAGAACGAGTAATTTAGGATAGTTATTAGCTGCTACCGACTCTAGCTGCGTTTTACGTGCGGTCGTTACGGTATTTAGCGCCAGTGCCTTGTCCCAATTACGGTTCTGCAGCATATGTGCTCGAAAAGGTAGCTGACCGCGACCAGTGTACAAGACGATCACATATTTTCACCATTGATCGTAAATTTGAATGGCAGAAATTATGTTATGCTACTCACGAATGTGTTTTGTTCATATTTTAAAATACCCCTGATCATCATGAAGGCATCATTTTGACTCTAAAGGCCTTTTACCTTGCTTTCAGTTCAAATAAGTAAGTATGATTACAGCACTGATTTCATATTGAACATGAACTTCGATGGTCATACGGCTCCCATACTATCATCCTTGTTATATTTGTCATGACCTTTTTGATATCAGGAAGTTTTTTTTTAACGCGCGTCGTGTCCTTGTGAATTCTCTCATGGATGACTACAAGACATCTTCGTCTTGTCCAGTAACTTGACTGCAGTAAAGCTGGCAGGAAACTAAGTTTCTAGTGCGACCAACAGATGAGCAAAGGGGCTGTAGCCTAGCCCGAACTACCACAGAGGTCAATTCACTCACTGGAAGGAAGTCAAAGAGCCTTGATGCGTTACCAGAATACACAAATGCATTGTGGTTTCGAAGTACTTAATTATGAGGATTTTCTTTTATGAATCTGACATATGGTAGCTGATATGTATCATGATGTCTCCTGATATATGACCAACAGCTTCCTCTCTTGACTTATCAAGAGGTTTTCACAAATCGACCCTTGTTGCCCGAAGTGGCCTCCACCAAACCTAATTAATTTTTGAGGTCAGTATGGTACATCACTACACCCACATAGCAAATTTTCATTCTTGAGATATCATGTTTACACGGTTTCCACAATTTGACCCCTGTTGACCTCAAATGACATCTGACTTCGTTCAACAGTTCATTTAAATGTTCACTTATACCAGTATTTATGTCATTCCTGGACCATTGGACAACTCAGTAAACCTACAGTAGGTTTTAGAACTTCAATACTTCACCTTTTCACATTACAAACTTTAAGGAGCCACTTCAACTTCATGGCAATGCACATTGAAATGGGCAGGGGTAAAAAAACATGGTGCTCAAAATGCTGCCGGCAGGATTTAGATGCCATTTCCTATCATTTGCAACATCACGTTGCTTCTTTCATGTTTTTCATCACATGGTGTTGCAAGGTGGAGTAGAACAGATCTATTGTTTGCATGCATTTTCATTGACTAGGGTTGGTATACATACGTATAAAGTTCCCTTTATTAAGTATTATCGTTCATGACCTCCCAGTGATTCCATGATTTGTAGTACATTGCTGGCACCCCATAATGGTTCTCAACTGAGGAATACGTTGTAACCCAACAAGACAAACGGTGTTCAAACTGTTCCATTGGATCTGCGACCACAAACGAAGACAATTCTCAGAAAGGAGCTTGGAAAGTACTTATTGCCATGCTGATCCTGATGTCAGTATCCTACGTGTGGATGTGAGAAGAAGTAAAAAGCTAGGTCAGCTAAGCCTACGGACAATCACAAAAAATATTGTCTATGATAATTCTTATTAAAAAATAATGGCTGTGCCCTCTGCGTTTCTTCAACCGTATATGGTCGGTAACCATACGGAAAGGCGTGTTACGTGACCCAGCGAAAATCAACTACCCGCTGTGACCCTGCTGTATGATTTGTAGGATAATAGCGATCATTAGGTCACTTTTTTGTAAGATATCACTTTGCGGCTGATCAAAGAATCTGCCTGTCGAATGTCTTGGGTTTCAAATCGACGAGAATTGGAACACGTCGCTAACTTGGCCAGGGTTGTCATGTTTTCCAGGGTATGGTATACCGCGCACAATGTTGGGCAACTTCGCAGACGGACGGATAACGTGTCGAGCTGTTAAAGGTTTCCTACACGCAGGTGCCTTTTACAACGTTTGTTTGTAGTCCTTTCATTTATATTTTTGTTTTCCGAGTAACACCCAAGGAGACAGAGAGATACGGACTGGTTTAGCATTATTACCATAATTGCTGGGATTTTAAAGGTTGTGTGACATGCTTCTGTAAAAGAGCACCCTTCAGTCAAAACTTTGCAAAGTAAAGCCCTGAGTGAAATTCCGTTGGAATTGTGTTTATATCTTTTACCGTTTTTGAGATATGACTTTTCAAAGCTTGAAAGAAATGCAAAACAGATGACGTGGAGTGTTGAACAGCGTCAGTATTTATTTTGTTATCGTCTATATATTTTGCCTCTTAATTACTTAATGACTAAGTTTCATGGTACAACTGTTGAACGTCAATGTCCGGAATTGACCCCCCCCCCCCTCGACATCAATTACTTGTACTTAACTACTCAACTCGTTCAGTTTAGCTTTATGGGATGTCCATTGGCTTTATTCTGTAAATTAGACACGTCTTCCATTCTCTGAACTTAATGAACGAGTTCTTAGCCGACAGAGGTTGAAACTGACCTACATGGAACACGAGCTAGGTGTGATGAGGACAGTACACAACTCCCTATGACGATTTTTCTAGATAAAGTACGTCAAAAGTACATGCACGATTTTCAGTAAAAGAAAGTGACCATATATGGCTAAAATGGTTTTCAGGTAACGTACATCATCATTTTTTTTTGTTTTGCTATACAGACTCGTAATATTGGTCCAACTCATTGGGGACGGGTGCGGGGGGGGGGGGGGCACAGAAAGGAAGTTACCGGTATGAAATGTCTCTTACAACAACCCATTCTATAAGAAAATAGAAAATTGTAATATGATCATTTATTTATATTCAGATCACTCCCATGAGAGAAGACCAAAGTAAGACTCTGTAACACACACATCTCTAAACAAACGCCTGGGTGACTTGAAAATTGCCAATTAATTATATTTTGGAGACAACGTTTGATACATCGAAATGAGTGATACTTGAAAACGGAACTCGAAGAAAAATAATAATTTAAAATAATAATTTAAAATAATATTTCGATTTTAACCATCCACTGATGATAGCTGGTTGGCCTCTAGTGAACGCAGAAGTGGTATTACAGTCGCTCCGTGGGTTATCTAGCTGATACATGACAGTTCCAGTGCTGATGTATGAACTTGGCTGAGTCTCTGATTGGAACAGGGAGACGGTATCTGCAACCGAAGTGACAGCAATATTGCGGTTGTATTACCCAGTCTTGCGTATTGGGATGATGCATGATGCAAACATAGCAAAACCCACGTGTATAAACATTCATCAATAACATGTGAAGCTTCCCTGTACGGAATCATGTCATTAACCTCCTCGTCCTTTTGTCTCTCCTATGACAATGTTTCCAACAAGGTAACCAATCTATCTCCCAAATTAGATTCTCTGTGACGTCCTCAGATTCTCAATACGTAAGCTCATTTAATTACTTTTAAATTCATTCAATTTACACACACAATTCGTCGGTGGTCCCTACGTCGTTTTTCTGAATCTTTCAAGCTTTCCTCCGAGGTAAGCCGGCGATTCATATTACTCCCAGGTCAGCGTATATAAGACAAAACGTCACTGCAGCGGCATAGATGAATACAAGAGAGGAAAGGGTGTGTGGTGAACTAAAGATTGGAAATCTCCACGACATATATGTAGTCATGGAGTATCACAAGGATGGAAATATTTTCAACAAGCATGTTTCTTTGAGAATGACTACATGCATGCAGTAAGTAAAAATACGCATTACTGACCACTCACGAAGGAAATGCATGGAACAGATGGGTGGTTCGTTACACACATCTATCACATAATATGATTCGCGGTGAAGGTTGTAGTACTGCATACTTCACAGTGATGCGAGGGGTCCGCTCATTATTCCGAAGGGTCATTTTCCGCACGGTCATTTTACCGAATTAAACATACCGGTCATTATTCCGAAGTGTCATTATTCCGAAGGGTCATTATTCCCAATCAAACATTAAGGTTACCATTCCGAAGCTCGTCATTCCGAGTCGAGCATAAGGGTCATTATTTCGAAGGGTCATTATTTCGAAACCGTGGAAATTCTTTACATGGGAAATGGATTAAAGGGCAGTTACTGCAACTCCATAACCGTGTGAAGAGTTTCTTTTTTTTTTCTTTTTTTTTTCAAAGGTTTACAGGCATGGCAACCATTTTGATATGAAAATTACTCTCATTTATGTGCAACAGACGTAGAGAGTTAGATGAAATGGTAGACAGCTACCCGAGTAAACTTTTTAAAATCCTGAATTAACTAACAGAAAATTTATACTAATTCTTTCTTTTTGACCCTTCGGAATAACAGACCCTTCGGAACACTGAACCGCAATCATGATGCGAATCTATTGTGATTTGTGGGGAACCCCCGAATGAGGAAAAGAAAGAAAGAACTTGAGGACTTCGATCGGGGCAACTGAAGTTTCTGCATTACGTCATACAGTTAAATATCATGTGAAAGCAGGGGGGGGGGGGGGCGAAATCAGTAAAACACAAACTGTACTAAGAGGATCTGCCCTGTTGAACCATTGTAATGTATGTGAGAAATGATTGTAGGAGAAACGTGCATCACAGTTGCGAATGTTATTATTTAGCTTGTTTAGCTCTAAATGAAGGCCGGCTGTCCTTTAATGTTGAACACTGCAACTTCATAAGTTCTAAAAGTCCCTGCAGCAAGCTTCATAACAAACCTTCGTCTGATAAGTGTCAACTTTATCTCTGGCGGAGAGAATGGAGAATGGGGGGGGGGGGGGTGTCGTAGTAATCTAAATTCTCAGATACCAACGATAAACTCAGGGGACTACAGCTTTGAAAGATTTTTACATAGACGAAGTAACTTTCTGACATTGCCTACTGTCTCACAGAGTTTGCCATTTGAAACTCCCCCGGTGACAATATCTAGGCAAATGAACACGTGCGTTCGCCTGCCTAAACTTGGTCATCCAAACAGGCTCCCTGTTAATTCAAACCGAATCTCTAGAACGCAGGCATGGTGCGCCTTGCTGGTATCTTCTTCTGCACCTGTGCCTCAACGAGAACCGTGTTGTACTATAAACGCAGAGGGTGGGCTAACCAGACCTGTCACCCTCGTGCAGTAAGATTTGACATTGGTCATTACCAACCTATACCGGCAGATGCTGCGGCATTATTCTCTCTCTCTCTTACTACTTCTCGAATCTCAGTGGCCGTAGTCTCGAAGTAGTACGAGAAACCTCTAATATCTCTGGTCGAATACGCTGCGAAGGTTTTAATTGCATGTACTACACACACCATTCTATTTACCATTCTGTTGATCGTGAGGGTATGATGTGAAGACGAGGGTCCAGCTGGCAACTTTAATCTGCACAACTGACTTGCGTGTCAATGCACTTTACAAAGGGTTCTTTGGATGATTGACATTGCGTGACTTATCGGTGTATTAATGTAAACCTGCGGGTAATTCACTAAGTGTTATACCACGACTAGGTTGGTTCGTCTGGTAATATGTGATCAGTCGTAATATCTGACAAAACACGGAGGCAGATCGAGTCTTCGGATTTACGAGAATAACTTAACCGAACTCACCCAATGAAATGAGGAAAACAAAGAAAGCCTAACAATCCTCCGTTTCCTAAGACTGCCGTGCACAGGACACCAGCCGCCGTCTGACCACTGTTCCATTAAATTAATAGCTATGGGCTATACATGGGCTCATTCACAGGTTTTCTTGAGAAGAGGGTTCATGCGCGTACGCAAAGTTATCACCAGGGTGGAGGGATGGGTGAAGGGGGTTTAGGGGAGAGTTAATAAATGAGATGCTAAATGGTACCACTTATAACAATCTTGCTCCACTTGAAATGGCAGTAGTCTCTTTCCACACACTTTTTCGGAGGTCGTGCAGAGCTTTTGTACCGTGACAATTTAGAATTGTATTAGGTGAGGTCGCTATTTTAGGAGTCGGCAAATTTTTCAGTCTGGGATGAGGACGGGCCGAACCTCAAATATATCTGGAGGACACTATCAGTATTCGTAGTTTGGTCTACTAGTTTTCTAAGAATAACAGAGCAAAATGACGTAATCGCAGATCTAATTCTCAGTCACATCAAAAACTTCCAAAGCAAAGCCTGGTAGAAGAGATTGAGGTGCAAGTTCTCAAAATGGAACTGACTTGTAATTGAGAACATGTGATAAGGAATGAAGTAAACTAACACATCCTTGTAGTCAGAGCATGCACACTATCCATGTTGTCGTTCACTTATAACTGATGCTTAGTTTTCATGAACATCCGCAGGTCAACATACACAAAAAATTCCTGCCGCGCTCACGGTAATGCAAGCGATAAAGGGAAAGAGGACGCTGTTGTGCTTTGCAAGTCAGCGGTAAATGTTTCCAAACCTTACTATTGAAGGCCAAAAAGCACATTTATTTGACTGATGCTAATGTGGCAATAACTCATTATGTGGTACAAAATGACTGCCGCATAATGACATAATTCGATATAAGTCAACTTCGTTAGTGCCACATAAGGACCAACGAGACCCTTTTTATTATACAATAAATTTTAATAAAGCCATTGCCACATAACAATCGTCATTTCGGACATTAATCACTAGTCATTATTTGGGGACTACACTGCAAAAAATGTGGGTAAATTTACATAAAATAAAACAAAGAAATAAATAAGAATTACAGAAATTGTCTGGAAACTAATTACCAGAACATGTCTGTATTCCTTTTGTTTTTTGTTTATTTTATTTTCTGTAAACTTACATTTTACAATTTACACTTTTAACAGTGTAAGTTTGTGCCACAAATCAACAAACAGCATTTAACTCATTATATGGCAACTTGAGTATAATTACATGACGCCCTTTACTCCAGGTAATTAATCGTCGCATTCCATTCGCCACGTAACGACCTAGTTGAAATCATTTCTGCAAATATCGGAGAATTAGCCACATAACGATCTATGATTAATGTCCGAAATTCTGGTAGGTATGTGGATATATTTTTTTTTGCATAATAAAAACGGCCCTTGTTTTTAATGCTTATGTTGCATCAAATTAGGTCATTATGTGCCATTTGACATCGAATTAGGTCATTATGTGGAGAAAAAAGTGAGTTTGTGATATGACTGGTTTGGAGGCCTCTTCACAGTCTTTTTCCACACGAAGGTCATACCACGTCGCTGCTTTAACAGAAAGTTTTCTGCTAACATATATCATTACAAATGAAATGGGGAATAACAGCCTCTCTTCAATATTGTTTGTTTTCAAATTTCCTATATAACACATAAAAATATTTATTTCTAAGGAGATAGAAGACCAAAGTGTCCACCTACTTTGCTGTAATGGAAAATAGAAAGCCTCATTTTGCATTATTCAATAAACAGTTGACCATCGCTCGTCGGTCTAGTTCTGCGACATGCCTTCGTTGAGACATTCCAATAGACGTCGAGAATGTAAGAGAACGGGTCACGTGACCTAATTCACTAGGTGGTAGCGGATAGACTGCTATGTTATGATAAGTCAGTTCCATGTTATTTAGTTAGTTTCATGAACCTTACTTCAAGGACAATTGAGAATTTTATGCATGAATTTTATATGTTAAATTTCGGAAGCATTTATTTCCTTTTTTTAAAGTGTAGATATCACTTACCTATGTGCAATCCAGGAATTACGTAATTTAGAGAGAGATTATATACAGGCCTAGCAAAAGAATACTGACACTGTGCAAAACTCCACGTCATCATATCCGCATATTCATCGAACCACGACAAGCCATATCTCAAAAACGGTAGTAGATATGAACATGATTCCAACGGATTGCTATTCTGGATTTCACTCAACAACTTCTATATGAAACCAGCTGTTTTCTAGATCCATGTCACGCAATCTTTAAGATTAACAACCAACACACGTTATAACTCCCACCAGCCAACCTGTAGACTTCATATAGACCTAAGTTTCCCTTCTTTGTTTTAACTCCTCCTCCCCATTCCAATCTCATTATAATTCTCCCCCTTTCCTACCCCTATATTTCTCATGACATTCCATTAGTGACTATACCCTCTAAATTCATTCAACAATCAGCAACACAATCCATGTCTTGGTTTGACAAGAGCATATTTTTTCTTCACTGAATGCATTTCGATCCCTCATAGAATATCTGTCTCGTTACTTGTGATATTGATGTTAAAGAAAAAAAAAAACAGCTCTGGTCAAGGAAGATTTCCATTTGGTTCAGGGTTAAAATGAGAACGTATTCAAACTTGAAATTTGACACTAGTGAAGGAGGTAGATTCCAGGTTTGGCGTAAAATGTAGAAATGAGCATTACAATTCTTAAAACTATCGTTATGATTCTTCCAAGCCAGTTCAGATTGAAAAAAGATTGAGCTAGTTGGTATGTTATGACATGACAGATTTCCCACAATGCAATACACCACACCACTGTGAATTAACAAACATTGTTTAAAATCCATAACTTACAAAACGAACGTTGTATTCTACATTCTTTATTTTCACCAATTATGAGACGGAGGATTTCCCTGATTTTATGAAATTTCAATCTTTATCACTGGCAAATCCCTTTAATGTTAAAATCTGTTAGATGTACCTTTAGGATAGCAGAATGAAAAGTGATTAACTTGTGTGACTTTTGGTATACTCATCTGTCCAAATTAATTATAATCGAGGCACACATCCTACTTAACACCAGCAATAAATAGCCCTTGGGAATTTCTTTTCTATCTATTTCCCATTTGGCTTTGTCTGCATCACATCAGTTTCTCTCGTGAAGCAATGCCCATGAACTTTAAACTTTCTTATTTCCGACTCTTTCTCTCTCTCAAAAAAGAAGAAAAACCCATGATGATCTACGTTGCCCGAAGAGATATGTGTGATGTTCGGCATCCAGAAAGAGAGTTTTTTAGATTACTTTTCTTCCAAAGCAAATAAAAACGCCAGTGTTTTGAAAAAATAGAAGGCGGGGGTTACTAATCTACTAAGTCACCGAGAGATCAGCGTGACACTATATCAACATTTAAAAGAATAAACACATACAGTTGTGCCGTATTAATTCAGACTTAAAGTATGTAAACAACCAATCGAGAAAAAAGAAGAAATGGGACAAAACAAAGACATCCTCCCCCCTCCCCCTCAATGGAGTTGCTTCCTAACAAGAAAACATAAGTAAGAGTCCGAAATATCAAAGTACCGGTTCTTTTCCAACTGTACCACCCATCCCGTTTCCTTCCTCTGCAGGCTTAATTTTATTCCCAGGGAAGGTTTACTACTTTCGACACGATTATTTAAAGTGGAAATCAATGTCTTTTTACAACAGAGCACCCATGGTAGGATTTAAGCATGGACCAGCTCGGTAGGCCAACCTTGGTGCCCAGGGGACCCCAAAACAGGGTCCCACAAAGTTACACTATAAAAGAAATCCATGGAGCTCATTTCGAGGGAGGGGGGAGGTGGATGAGATTGACCATAATCTTTTCCATCTGAGTCATTTCATTACTTGACCCTCTATGCCACAAAATCTTGTGAAAAATTATAATGGAAGGTCGCCGCCCCTCATTAGTTTGTGATCAGCCACCCCTCCCCCCCCCAAGGGTATAAATTTAGCTTTGGGATAACCTCATCACAATGTAATTTATAATGTGGTAATGTTTAACAGATTCCCAATTTTGAAACCAAAGTGTCTTACAATCTTCTAGCCAATGAAAAATAAACCTGCGAGTGTGTGACGTCTCCTCTGAGAAGATTTCGTTTTTCTCTTCTACTGCTTCTTTTTTTCCACACCCGTAGTTCGGAACAGGGGATGGACCTATGGACCTATTTGTCTTTTTTTACACTGAGTGGTAAACATGCAACTTTACAAAAATGTGACTAGAAACAGACTTGATATTCTGATGAGGACATCTTCATCATTACTTGGTACAGGAAACAGTGTACATTTGACATTTTCCTGATAACCTTAGGGAAAATGTAAACAGCTTTCCGTTTTGTCAGTTCAGTTTGTTTCTGTCATTTATCCACAATGTTTCCGTCGAAGTGAACGTTTTGCGCTCATTTACTTGAAGACTGCATGGAAAGAGTAGTATGAAAAGTTCCTCTGATAACTAACCGGCGTCCTCCTTTAATGTCCCTTCATTCAATCATATTTTGGATATACTGCAGTGCAGTGTGATGAGATGGTGGTCTGTTGTTACGTGCAGGTCTGACATTCGTATAGCTGCTGGCAGTTGTCAACTCTTCTTTAAAGAAAAAGAAAAGGAAAATTCTACACTAATATCTAAGGATATTTACCTTTACAAGGCACGTTTACTGGATCACCCATCAAGGGAGGAGATATTTGCTATGAGACTATTTGTTCAACGACTTGGGTATCATGTCAACAGGGCCAAAGTTCAGAGGTTTACTTTCATTGCTCCCATGTTTATGTTCCTGACGTAACATTCCAACTGGATCACTACAGTACAAGAAAGGTTATGTGATAACAGCATCACCAGGAACGTCTTGTGAATTCATAATAACGCACAAAAAAACATCATGTGTTCTCAATAGAGTACCAGAAACGTCATGTAATCACAGCAGCGTATAAGCAGCGTCATGTGATATTACGGTTTGCAAATGATGGCGGTATTGGACTTGATTACACTTTTTTTTTCGTGTCCTTCAAGTTCGGAGTTTTACCTCCAATTCTTCCACGGTTATGCTCTTGACTTTCAATTCCAAAATAGACCAACAGTGTACAAAGTAATGTATTGTGATCAGAAAAGAGTACCACAAACGTTATGTGATCGCAATAGGATAAATGAACTTAACAAGCGCCAGAAATGTCACGTAGTCACAACAAAGTACAAGAAAAGTTATCTGAACATCATAGAGCACAAGAAACGTGATGCGCACCACACCAGACCACCAGAAATGTCACGTGATCACAACAGAGTACGAGAAAACGGTCATGTAAGTGATTTTATGGTTTACTGTGTCTCGGTTGCATTCAACAGATCACTCACTTCGGACAATGAAAAATGTTGCAAACCGTGAAAACGGCGTTCGATATGGCAAATGGAAGATGAGTAAATTCTGAGTAAATTTTAATGATAACTATAATAGTGGTTAATACGAGTTTCATTGTGACGAGATCGATGAAGGTGATAAAGAGGAAAGCGAGTATGAAAATATGGGCGCTGGGGGGGGGGGGGGGGTAAGTATGAAAGGTGTATTGATCAAGGCAGTAACGATGAGAATGGACATAGCCTAGGTAAACGTACATGTAATTAAACCACCACCCCCCCCCCCCCCCACGCCACAACAAGAAGTCTCATATCTTCGTTCTTTCTTAATTATGTTGTATGCATTTTACTACATAAGTGTAGAATCAATTATTTGTGAAACTTGGTCAACCATCTATCGTCCTCTCCACCTCCCACAACAAAGATAAATCTAGCCACACGTCCATTTTGTATTCGGCCAACTGAAGCTAACATTTAAAGGGAAGGGAAATAGGGCGTTTGTTTTAGAGAAGACATTCATATTTTTGAAATCAATGTTTGTGGATGCAGAGTGATAGATTATTTAAAATAAGGAATGACAGTAGCCTTCTCTTCAAGAAATAAGCTCCTCACAGACAGAAATTCACTTACTTGTTGCTCAACACTAATTTGTTCACCCAAACTTTTCAAAATTCAAATGATGCATCTTCCATTACTCATCACGTGCATAATGTTTTGAGGAGATGAAACTTTGGTAGATGTTTATTGATGCGACTGAATGGTTTAACAATGATTACCGCTATGTGTCTTTGTATGTCATGTTGTGTATTCTAAACGCCCTATTTCCCTTTAAAGTGAGTAGTCAGACACACGGTACTACGAGTGCCTCAAGTTAACAACCAAGTCTTTTACAGACCTACCTATCATTCATAAACAGTTACAAAAATTTAACATAAATCATCGCATGTAAATTAGATACGGCTTAGACGACGGAATGACTTACTTTACAACAGCGTATCGACTGCCCTAAAACTATCATCGCATGCAGTCATAAAATAGTCAGTGCAACTTCCTTGTGAGGACAGTTTAAAATTTCCTTCAAAGTGTTTGAAACTATAGCGCCCCCTAATCGAAGTAAGTTGATGTCGCTATTGCGGATTAGGTCTATTCGTTTACCGACCGTGTCATGCTGAGAAACTCATGCACCGTGACCTGATAGTGTTATTCCGTTAACTATTGCTACTACTAGAACAATAGTTTCAATGTGATGCGTTGCTTTGTGAAACAGGTTCATACTTTTTTGCGACGTTTTTTTTTTCTTGTCACTTACATATTCTTTTAGGTTCCGTTATTTAACATGGTTTGTTTATGTATTAACGTTGTTAATATTGCTTATTTTCTGTAATTAAACTAATCCTAGTAGCACCTAACTAATCATGGATTCAGACAGGATCTATTGATTGGGGGGCACATATCACCATACGTCTATGACAGGACATATCAAATGTGTGAACAGGATATGAAGCGGAGAGGGGGGGGGGTGGCTTGAGGATATTGTACGGACAGGACTATCTGAGGGGATCCTTGCCATCACTGGAGCGGCAGCGTAAAAGAAATATTAGGCTTTACAAACTTCCCTTAAGTCCTGAAGCTGTGCTTCCCGGGGTTTTCTTGCCAGTACCCAGCGTTGAAAAAGATCGCATGCATGTTCGCCTGCATGTTCGCCTGCATGTTTTTTTTTTTTTTTTTACAATTAATGAGAATAGCCTCAACGTACGATATGAATAATGGTAATAAATTGGATTGCTGTTATCTAGAATATTTCCACATGAGAGTTTCGCGTCCTTACATCAAAGGTGTTCAGATTTCCCACATGCAGTCTGTTTTGAATATCCGTGATTTTATGATTTCATTAATAAATTGAATTGTTTCAAACGGCAGAAGACAAAACAAAAATTGATTATGTTTACAATCAGGCAAGGTTTCTAACGTTAATTAAAACATATGCAGAACGACCAAAGTGAGGCTCTCTCAGATTACAGTGCAACTCATTACATGACATAGTGAGGGCGCTAGAATAAGAAATGTGCTTTCTGTGTGGGTGGAATTTTGGCATGAACTAGTAAATTGCTTTGTCTCGTTAAATTTTAAGATCAGAGAAGACAAAGAAATCTTTAGGTCTCCTGGACAATATACCATCATCAGTTGGCGAACAGAGTACAAGAAAAGTTTTCGCTTTACAACCCCCCCCCCTCCCTTCCCCCCGATGGTCGGAAATGGTAGCATTTCTCCGTGAACATTTGTGTGCACACGCGTTGACTCTCCCTTCGTGGCCGCCAGTTGCTTCAGTTCTCCGACAGGAAAACAGTACAGCGTCAACCCGTCCAGTCAAGTAGGTCAGTGATATACTGATCATGTAACTTTACTGTCTGACCACGGTACTCTACAACCGTCTGCTTCAAATCTGTACACTAACCATGATACTCAACGATTGTGTGCGTCAAATACGGTATACAAACCATAGTAATTTTGTTTGCGGTAGAGTACGTACACTCTTGGAACTCTATACTCTGACCACGTCAATCAGGGAAGGAGCCAGGGATTTTTTTTAAGGATACATTAAATCCACCCTTTGTTTGGAGGGTGTCATCCATCTGAAGGGTGCCCTCTATATGATGCACCAGTTTCTGTATTTAAACCGTGACGAGGATATCAACGGTAAGATACCTGGGATTAAATATTAAGGCAGGGTAAACTAAGATGTATTCAAAAGAAAGTGAACATTTTAATGTTGGATTTATTTCTTTTCTGGAGGGGGGGGGGGGGGTTGTGCACGTGCAAACATTGATAGTACTCTACTACTGTCAGCGTCAAATCGGTAGTACTGACACCGACTGACACCAACTTAGTCTTAGCTCTCTAGTACTACTTCTGTATTTACAACTCATCAACTACATTACCGGTGGCCAAACTTTATAAGTCAGGGGGCCAAATTGCCACCTTTGTAGGTCGTGGTTGGTCGTGCATTTTGTAAGCCCGCCCTCTGTTATCCTTCTCTCTTCACTATCAATACTATAAGATATATAAAAAAAAAAAATGTCGTCTCCGAGGAACGTGTAACGAGTAAGACAGTTAGAATTGTATGAATGAAGTACTACGCAACAGTGCGCACTATGCATGCAGACAAGTCCATGGCAACCGAATGCAAAAAGAAAAAAAAATGTGGAAAATCAGGACTATCGGCATAGGTAGCCACGTAGAGAGTGTAACATTTGACAACAAAAGACAAGTTATCACGAGCTTTTATATGTATCATTATCTTTGATATTTTTCCCTTTCTCATTTGTTCATTTTTCTTATTATCTTTCTTTGTGACTTGTGTTGAAGAGGGGTTTTGGGGCTTCATGCACGTCTCTTCGTGGGCCGCACTTGGAAAGCTTGGCACAGTTTGACCACCCATGATCTGCAGAACCGGTAGGTAGTAACACACGGTACTCTCCTTCTTATGAAGCAAGATCATACACTCTCTTTGAGGATTATGAGAATTGGTATAAACGGATTTGCTATCCGACATTCCTCTCAATTACTTGTTTCTTCTGAAAACAAGAGTTTAAGAAAAATATAAACGAAAAAAGGATCTGTAGTCTGTTGTCATTTGACTTGGAAAAGTGTTTTACCACACAATTTATGTCATTACGATGGCCCATAAAAGCAATAAAAAATACAAAAACAAGGGTAAAACAAAACAATTAGGCTTCAAAACAAAAACTGTAAAAAGAAATCGACTGCCAGTCTGTTTTAAAGGTATCACTCAAACATCAGCTGTAGTTTTCTGATGCATGGTATGAATAAAATTTATGATAGTGGAGAAGTAAAGTCACGTATTACTTTTCCACAATGGTGAATAAAAAACAACCGTTATTTTTACTGACCCTTTTTCTATTTTATAAAATCGTCTGTTTCTCTGTTTTAAAAAATTGACTGTTTTTCTGTATTATAAAATTGACTGTTTTCTGTTTTACAAAAGTGTTTCTCTGCTTTACAAGATTAACTGATTTTCTGCTTTATAAAACTGACTATTTCCCCGCTTTGTACAGTTGAGTTTCTTTGTTTTATAAATTAACTTTTTTGTTTTATAAAAGTGACCGTTGTTTTCTTTTTGTTTTCTACAATTGACTGTTCAGTCTCATGTTATGTAAAGTTGACGGTTTCTGTGTTTTGCACCATAAACTGTTTCTGCATGTTACAAAATAGCCTATTTCTCTGTTTTATTAAATTGACTGTGTATTTTACACAGTCGACTGTTTTTCTGTCTAAAAATCCATAGCTTCTCTGTTTTGTAAAATGATTTTTTTTTTATAAAATTGACTGTTTCTCTGTTTTATAAAATTGATTATTTCTCTGTCAAATAAAAATCACAGTCTGTAAATAGTGACCAACTGTTTTCTAAAAATAAAATAACAACGCATACTTGCACATTCCTTGCAGTTAGTAAACAATATCAGACTGAAACGGTATAATAACAATACTACGGAGTTGCATAGTGAACGTATCATCGATAAACTGAAATAATCTAGGTTCATTTTCAATTCCGTGGATATAAAATCACATGACAAGTTCATTTGTATTCCTACGAGCAGTGGGGCAGAAATTGGACACGTTCTCCTAATCTTATTTTAATCCCCAAAATAAATTTACTTGAGGACGAATTTATGCTACTTTTATTTGTAAAGGTAGGTGTGGTGAGGTATAAACGTTAAAAAAAAAAGTTCAGAAATACCACTTCTGATTTCTCAGTAAACTATACATGAAGTGTATGTGGTGCTTTTGAAGCAGGCGCACAGTCGGATATTTTTCCTTCAATTTATTTTGGAAGCCTAACAATTCTTTCTTACCGTCATATTTATATATATTTGATGGCCCTAATAAGGCACCGTATGTCATGACCCAGGAGGATACATGTTTATGGCTCAGTCACAAGAGGAAAACAAAGAATAATGCTGGAAAATAAATAATAATAATGCGTACAGACTTTTTTCACCAATAAACCGATCTTCCTTCCGGTAATCTGATTGTCACGTGGGCGTAGGCAAAATGTAAAAACATTAAAATTTATTGTCAAAAATAAGTACGTCTTTTAACTGCACCATTTAGACTACTTGGGATAGTAAATAGGTTTCAGTTGGTAAATTCTGCCATATATGATTTCAAAGTCTTCCAGAACGACAAAAAGTGTAAAACACGATAATGTACTGGTCGACAATTTTCAAGCAGCTTAGTAAATGTACGTTTCTTGAACGAGCCAATGGGAAGTGTAACGGTGATGAATATTCATCTAGTCAAAACGTTTATCACTGACGATCAGGCGATCAGTCTGTGCGTGCTTCGTTTTACTAAGTACTGCAGTTCCCGATACGATCAAGGAGCGACGACTTGAGTAGTATGCTTTTGATGCACATTTGCATTTTCATTATTTAGGCGCTTGTGATAAAAACCGTTAGTTTTCAAATATGATTTCTGCTTTTCACTGTTTTTTTTTGTTGTTCAGAATGATTACTGTCATTTTTGTTCATTGAATGTCAATGAATGTCAATGAACAACCCCGCGTGTACATTTAAAATAAAGAAAAAAAAACTTCAAATCAAACACAATCTTATTGTTCTCTTTTTCTTTTCCGTATACTCAATTACTTGTTTCATGAGTGGATACGGTACCCTAATACTCTAGGCGTTCATGTACACTTGACGGTGAAGTAACTACCTTAATCGTCTGACAGCCATCCATGATCCCCACCGCACCATCCGCCCAATCCCCACCTCCCAACTCAAACCTCTCTGACCCTCCTCAAATGTTTATAGGCTGAATGGCGTCTGATGTGTCACTTGATGCTTACAACAACCAAACTGTTAAGTCATAAGCATACAGGCAGGTACAGCCTTTCACTTGGACTATCGATCGATGCAATATGATAGTGTGCTGGTTTTAGGTGAAACAATATCGCATACGTAATAAAACGAAATAGAACACCGTAAGTTTGCAAGAGGAGGCGAAGGTAATTAAACTTTATACAGAGCCAAAACGTGAGTGGAAAAAGTCCATGGTTTGAACAGCAGACTTGGTTTACATTTATGGATATACGTTCAATATTTTTTATCAGCTGTGATTTTCGAGACTAGTTTACTGTTCATGTCAGCTTTACACAACACGTTTCCTTGTTTATTCTTTCTCACCGTCTGACATTTACATTTAAATGTTCACTCAGCGTTCCATTTCATCCTCTCAAACACAAGGTGAGAATTAGTCCTGAAATTAATTCGTTTTTTTTTTATCCAGAATGCGATGCTCAATTCGCAAATCGTTTCTTACTTGCATCTTCATTGTCGGTAGCATAAATGTGATTATGTTGTTTACGATAGTTCGAAAAAATTATTCTTCTTCCAAGCTGAAAAGAATGTCAAGGTATCTTTTTCGAGAAGTTTACGACTTGAATCTTTGGCAAGACGGGGACCACATCAATGACGATGCTTGGTGCGATTGGCATCAGAACAGATTAAAAAACGATCGATTGTTTGCCGAAGTTTTCAAGACGATCAGATCCACAAAGACATTTGAGGAGTGCACGAAAAGAAATCCCAAACTCGTGTTGTGTGTGCTTTCCCACCCTACGAGACGAGGATTTCGGAGGGCAATACGGAGTACTTGGGCAAACGAGTCACTTGTCTCTATGGACGACGCCCTTGTGTGGTTTGTAGTGGGCAACTCGACGGATGTCGCGAATGGTTTGGGTAAAGAGGACATCGAGGACGAGTCGAAGGTATTCGGTGATCTCGTCATTGGAAACTTCAAAGATACGAACGGTAACGAAACATTAAAAGTGTTGTGGTCACTCTATTATGCTATCAAGTCTTGCCCATCTGTGGTTGATGTCTACATTGGTAGGGACGACACGTACGTGAATATACCGCATCTCTCGAAGCACCTAGAATACCAAGTAACCAACCACAGGAAACGCTGGCGGGGGTTCTTGAGGACCGGAATGCAACCTCAAAGGGACAAGAACAACCCTTTTTACATCAGTCGAGAGGATTTTCGAGACGACGTTTATCCGAACTTTTGCTCGCTGAACAACGGTTTCGTTTTGCCTGCTTCTTCCGTGAGGGATTTACTGTTCGCTGCACGCAACGAGACGTTGCTCGCATTCCCAGACGTTTATCTGGGACTCGTTGCCGGTCAAACTCGACTCGGTGCCGTCGACGATAGGTCCTTCGGGTCGCAGGCGCTAAAACCGAACATCCAAGCCTGTGAAGTACGTGAGAAAATGTCGAGTTTCACGTACATCGGTGACCACGAGAGTCATTGGAAGAACTTAGTGGACGCCGATAAGCTTAAAAAGTGCTACGTTCCGGATATCGATGTCGTTTTGTCGAAGCTGACAGACAATACGAAATATTTCGCACAGGTTTTAAGCTATCTCCACAATAACCAGTCCGTGTGTGCCGACGACGTATTCGTGATCTCGCTGATCTCTTCTAAAGTGAGTAATTTCCTACAGAGGGACGCGATCAGACGAACCTGGGGGTCAGAGAGTATCTTCTATGGTCGCAAGGTCCGCCAGTTGTTCGTCATCAGCAAACCCAGAGGGTCAAGAGATGCTAAAATAGGAGAAAAGGTGATCGAAGAGGCGGTCAAATACGGAGACATTATACAAGGTAATTTCGAGGAGTCTTTCCAAAATTTGACCCTAAAAGTCGTTCTTGGTTTAAAGTGGACGACAGAATTCTGCCGAGGTGCAGCGTATTTATACAAAGGTGACGATGACATGTTCGTCTCGTGGAAGAATGTAATTCGATTTATTTTGGAAACTTCCGACAGAGCGGGCAAGGCGAAAATGTCTCGATTTTTCCTGGGACATCTCGTGATGGGCAGTCCTAGGATAAGTGACCCCGCAAGCAAATATTATGTCAACGAAAGCAGCTTTGTAGGCAAATATTTTCCGCCATATTGCTCTGGGGGTTCGTACTTGATATCCAACGACATCGTCCCCGAACTGTTCAAAAAGTCGTTACGGACTCCCATTATCTCGATCGACGACGCTTACCAGGGAATGTTGACAGCGCAGATCGGCGTGCGTCCTATCGATTACACTGGTTTCGGAGTGATCACTAAGAAGGAAAAGTGCATCCTGCAAAAACCAGATACATTAACCCTCCATGGTTTCAAGACCCCAAAATCTTTGATGGACGTTTGGTCAAGATATCAAGCCAAGAAAGAATGCATACAGTGAATCTTCGCATTTAGCCGTTTGTAATATTGCTCTCCAAGACGTAACATGATGATTGATCAGCTACCCTTTGAAGTCACTAGTCATTGTGCCATATTTGGATACAATATTTCCTCTCAAGTTTTGAGTTTTCGCCCCGATGTAGTGGTTACTCTAATAGTGTGTTGGCGTTGGGGGGTTAGGGGTTAGTCGTACATCGGTTTATAAAGAGGCTATTTGCCATATTGGAACACTTTACATTTTGTTTGAAAGGTCGTGGTAAAGCCAATGTACGTCTTATTCTCGCTCCCCCCCCCCCCCCTCAGTGTACAGTTACAAAGAATTCATGTTTACCACCTGGAGTGGTCTTTTTGTTTACACGCCTGTTGCTTTAGTATACACAACTATCAAATAATTTCTTCTTTTAAAAGAAAAAAAAGAAATAATTTCCTTTCATCTTTTTCAAGATAAGGTTCTGAAATGTCAAACTTGAGAATATTTTAAGACAACTCACAATCCCTTCAATAGCTGGTACATTTTGCAATCAAGAGAAATTTGAATTGTGTTACTTTTTTATTTGTAGACAACACTTTACTTGTTAAATCAGTTGTTGAGACATTGTCATTAATGCCCTTCTTTTGGTAAAATGGAAAGTTTTCTCTAACACAATGATGACAGTAATGACATTACGCATTTCCTTTATTCTTTGTAATGTACCTCATCTTTTTTTTCCAAAAAGTTGACTCGAATTGATGTTCAATAAACAAAACAAAAGAAAATTTTTCTACTCTTACTGAACCTGAGGGACTACTGTAGGCTCCAGGGATGGCTACTCCTCTACCTGCGCCATCATCTAGACCTTTCAAGCTCAAATTGCTATCTGCAGCATTCAGAAGCATGTCAAATTGCCCTTAACAATTTCCCCACTTACCCCGGTCTACCCAGTTCCAATATTTTTCCTATTTACAGCTGTTTGGTCGGAGAAAAAGCCATAATTCACAAAGACAGGGACAAATCAGAACAAAAAGTTGCGAGCGAATAAAGTATGTCGTAACGGCTTGGCATATGCGGTCGTAACGGCTTGGCATATGCAGTAGCGTGGCTACAGGTGATGAGGGGGGGGGGGGTGGGGCGGTCAAGGGGATTCCCCTGCCCCACCTCACAGAAATGTACAATTTGGAAAATTTGCCATCTCTAACACCAGATCAAGAAGTGACCACTGTCAACTACATTGCTTTCCAAAGCTGAGGTAATAAAACCTTAGAGTATACTAAGGAGGGTTTGACCATAGGAAGTTTCACCATTCTGGGGCAGTGCATGAGATCCAGAAGGAGTGGTGGTTAAAGTGATTGCGTGCGTAGGCAAAATGTAAAAAATTGAAATTTCATCTCCAAAAGTTTGGTTAGGCTTTTAATTACACCATTCAGACAATCTGGGAAAATAAATAGGTTTCAGTTGGTTAATTTTGCCATATGATTTCAAATTCTTCTAACATAACGACACAATGTGTAGAATACGATAATGTAGTGGTTGACAATTTTTATTCAAATCAACGGTGTGCTTCTTTGAGCAAGCCAATGGGAAGTATACTAGTAGTGGATATTCAGTTACAACTCAGGATCACTGACGCCGCGGGCAAGGTTGTGTTCAGTTCGTAGGTCATTTGTAAATACAATGTTTCCTTTCACCACATTCTGCAATTCCCGATACCTACCAAGCAGCGACGACTTGAGTAGTATTTTTTGATACACTAGTGAGACCTGCACCGTTGCATATTCATTATGTAGGCGGTTATAGTAAGAACCGTTAATTTTCAAGAATGATTTCTGTTTTTTACTGTTTTTATGCCAATCCGGCTGCTTTTCGAAGTAGTTACTGTCATTTTCCTTCATTGAAAGACATAGTCCGTTCATGTACAACCGCTATGTATATTTAAAAATAAAGAAAAAGTTGATATCAAACATAATCTTATTTTTGGGGTTTTTTAGTATACACGCAATCACTTTAAAGCTGGAATATGAGTTGCTAATTTGTGAGTGAGAGTCAAATTCCACGGAAAATGTTATAGCCACTACAAAATAACATCGTTTAAACCCTTTCTTAGCATAGATGAGTATTCATATCTATTCCGCCCAATTAGTCTGTTTGATTTCAAGTAAGGGTGATTGACTGCTATGCTTTCTTGCAGAGCCTGAATTTTGTAGGGCCAACAGAAATCTCGAGACGATTTACATATTCAAATATCTGGGAGATGAATGCATAGTTTTCTCTCAGATTTTGTGACAGATGATCTTCCCCCCCCCCCCATCTCCTCTTCCCTGAAACACTGACAAAGATCAAAGGTAGATGACAAGGTGAATGAATACCAGTACAACTCATATTTAAGCTTTAATGGGTAGTCGATTCGCCGAACATTCCGCCAACAATAGGGTCTCCCCTGACCCCGCTGAGAAGTACTTCAAACTTGGCTTAAATGGCTCAATGAGTTGTGAAGTGAAATTTACGATCCTTCGCTGAACCTGTCAAGTTTCATCCCTTTACCAACGACAAAAGGTCGAACTAAGAGATTTCCCTCGCATCACACAAAAAGGAACATTAATCATAGAGTAATTAACGACCAGGCACACACTTTCACATTAGCACAAAGTTACAGTCACACTGCCAAAACAAGACAGTGTAAAAAAAATTCAGTTTTTCGTAAGTACTAGAAATTGTGAAACTTGAGCAACTATGCGTATTATTAGCAATTGCAATATGATATAACCTTTCAAAATTCTCTCACTTAAACTCAAACAAATTGTTTGTTGTGTCTTTGCAACAATTCCCTTAAAAAAAATAAATGGGGGAACAATTCTTTTCAGTAGTCCTCCATTATTTATTGCCCCCCAACTCCAATCCACTTCCAGCGCCACCACATTTGAGGAAGCCCGATCTATGCAGTCGTTCACACCCAGGTTATGCTGCCAGGTACTGATGTCCGGTTCCGCTGTCCATTTCTAAGAATTCTCGTCAACTTTCGATGCACTTTGATGGGTTTCATTTGTGTGTGTGTGTGTGTATTTCCTGTCTGTGTCTCTATTTTATTGTTTATCACTGTTCTATTCTATATTTCAGATATTTGTTTACATTAATGTTTTTAAGGGGGAGGGGATGGGTATGTTTCCGTCCACACTTTCCCTTCAGTTACCTCATTTCTTCTCCTTTATGTTCTTTCTTGACCTGAATCAGAGGACAACGACCCAGTGAGACAGAGACTATACAGGCAGTCGGTACCATCTGTGCTACAGGATGATCCTCCCAACAACCACTACACCAAGTCCCCGAGGATCGAACGGATCCCAACACATAGCTCCTCAACACCCCCCTCCCCCCCCACACACACCTCCCCAAAACTTTGAATCAAATTTTGATACATTTATGCAAGTCACTGAGAGTATTCTTGATATTTCTTCACTCTTCACCATGGTAAAGTACCTGGAGGGAGGGGGGGGGGGCGGGAGGGAGGACTAGGGAGGGGTCATACGGAAGTTAGAGGTAGCTTGTTAGAGGGTATAGGCAAACTTTTTTGGCATTGTTTACAAATAGTATCTCCCATTTTACACCGTGAATATCTGGAATTCAAATTCTCTACAATTTTTGGATCTCGTATTTCAAAGCCAAAGTGTTCAGCTCTTCAGAATAGGAAAAACAACTCGGTCAAAGGAAAAAGCTGAGAGTGAAGAAGTACAATAATCTCCTTTCTAGCACAATTTATTCTAGCAAAGCAACATAATATTTAATTCATATTTGTTCGACTTTCTTTCACACTGCTGCTATACAGTCATCTCCCTCTGTACTATATTATTATTACTTTTTTCTTTATAGAGGCGCTGTTGTTTATTTTGAGTTTCGTTGTTTTTTACCTCTATCCTCCACTTGATAAAGTATTAGTTTATTAGAAGAGCATTTCAAGCCCTTTCATGACCACTCTTTGATCAGAGGTTAATATCGTTAGATGAACTGGCTATAAACTGTCTTTAGGAAATAAACGAGAATAAATTCATGAAGCTGACAGCATTTATTCACGATGATTGCAAAAAAAACGAACAAATGCGAAGAAATAGTTCACAACTACAACGAGAAACAACAACAACAACAACGAGACTGAACAATAACAACGAGACTGAACAACAAGATGAAGAAATAAAATGAAAGATTTTTTTATTTTATTTCACACAGAATCACTAAACCTCGAAACGACTCGATACGTTTTGTTTTTCTTTCATTTCTCTTCAATAATTTTCCCCCATAAGACGTAGATGACAAAAGAAAAATACTATTTATGCTGTGGTGTTAACGTATCATGGTACAAAAAAGACAACAATGGATCCGTTCGTAAAAAAAAAAAAGAAATTAAAAAAATCGGGATGAAGCGGGTTTTTTATTTCTTCTTTCTGTTAATGTTTGTATCTCAGAATGATGCAAACGAAACAAAATAGAATTTGACAAACGTTGGGTCCAATTACTTCCACGGTGAAAAAAAAAAGTCAAAATAAAGCTACCTAACGCTACTCAGAAAGTCAAAGGTCAAACGGAACTTTTTTGCATATTGTAGAGAGTACGATGAATGAAGAACAAGAAATTAAGGATCCAGCTCGAAAAAATATATTAGATGAAACGCTTTGTGCTCCCGTCGCAAGAAGATCTTGTAAATCTGTCTTCATTATCACTAATATTTATTTTAGAGTTTTTAGGGGGTTTTCTCAAATTTTATGTCAGCTAGAACGAGTACAACTTAAAAAAGTGCACCATATCAAGTGACATTAACCCAGTGAATGAGGGTCTTCTAAGCCGACACTCCCCGGCTTGTCTCATTCTCTTTGTGATGTTACGATTACAATTTTTATTTTCGATTTCTGTTTCTTTGGATTTAGAAGCACTTGCGATGGACGATGCTAGGGCCGGACTCGTCGTACTCCTGCTTGCTGATCCACATCTGTTGGAAGGTGGAGAGAGAAGCAAGGATGGATCCGCCGATCCAGACGGAGTATTTCCTCTCTGGTGGAGCGATGATCTTGATCTTCATGGTCGGTGGGGCGAGTGCGGTGATTTCCTTCTGCATACGATCGGCGATACCTGGGTACATGCTGGTTCCACCGGAGAGGACAGAGTTGGCGTACAGGTCCTTACGGATGTCAATGTCACACTTCATGATACTGTTGTAGGTGGTCTCATGAATACCGGCGGACTCCATACCTGAAAATTAAAACAAGACCAATCGAGTTGTATTTTTGCGTTTTATATATGAACCCCGCACTGTTACAAAACAAAATCAGTAAGTCTCATACACATGTGGAAAAAGTGTACTGACTATATTGTCGCCAAAGTTAAAAATCAGTTTCTGTCAATACTTCTTCCTTATCCGATTCCATCTTTCTTTGAATCAAAACTGGCAGGTTTTCTTTTTTTTTTCAATCTTATTCAGTCGAAATCAGTGTCTCCTTTGGTCTCTCTTGTCTGAAGTGTATTGTTATGTGCCAATCGATCAATGATCGATCCCCAAATCAGTTTGTATGAGAAACTCCAATTATATGCGGCATTGTCTAGAACTACATATAGGGACGTGTTACACAATGGGTGAAGTAAACCTTACAGATGAAGTAGCCATTGTAATAAGGTTCTGTTTGAAATTTCAAATATTGAAACGTATTCCGCGTCTGGGCAAAGCCTGACATCGTGACACGTAGGCAACACGTGTGCCGAACAGACGTAACTACACTACTCTTGAACAGACACTTGAATGAAATCATCCACGGGTCACCAAATTATTTCATGGCTCCTTCAACAGATCCTTCCCCGCTTTCGCTGCCTTTCCAGTTATTTTTACAATTTTTTAATCTGCTCCTTCCCACATTCACTTATTACTTTTGTCTTTATTTGGGATTGAAGTGTTGCAAGAGAGACCTATATGGCTCAACCATATCTTTCAGACTTAGGCAAGATACTGGCCTAGCTGCACTGGCTATCACAAGTTATGAAGTTGCAAGAAAAAAAAAACGTAAGAAAAAAAAACGTAAGAAAAAAAAACGTAACAAAATTAGTGTAAATAGGTACGCAGAAATTTAAGTGTCCAGAGAATGTTGAGGTCAAGAAAACTTTGTACAGTGAAAAACAGGAAGATGTAGGTTTCAATACCTACCATGCGCATGCAACGTTCAGAGTGAAAGTTTGATTTAAGACGAAGTATTTAAATAAATGTGGCACTGCTGTTTTCCATCAAAATTTTATAACTTTTGATACGCATGTTCGTCAACTCAGTATTATAATTTAGAGTATCGTAGGTAAGCATGGTGTCACAGTCGCTAATGTTCATTGGTGTCGATTACTCGTCAAACGCCTCGTCGCGGTTACTCCGATTAATCGAATACATAAGTGACGTCATCATTCTTACTTGTATCGTAAAAGATTCAACTCACCGATGAATGATGGCTGGAAGAGAGTCTCCGGGCAACGGAACCTCTCGTTGCCAATGGTGATGACCTGACCGTCAGGAAGCTCATAACTCTTTTCTAGTGAAGAAGATGAGGCCGCTGTAGCCATTTCCTGCTCGAAGTCGAGAGCAACGTAACACAGTTTTTCCTTGATGTCACGAACGATTTCCCGTTCAGCTGTAGGATAAGGAATATTTACCCCAATTTAATGAAAGTTGAATGGAAGTCAGCAAAACCGTTCTCCTTCTTTTTTCTCCCCCCCCCCCCTCACTGTTGTTGTTGTTGTTGTTGTTACATAGTCGGTTTAAAGGGCTTAATCTTTATCTGGCTAGGTTATGACCTCGTGATGTGTCCACTGTCTTGGTGTCATTAGGCTAAGCTCCAACACATGTCCAATAACAGTTTTCACATGTCTCATCATGTACTTGATACAAAACTGTAACCTAACACACAACATGTCACCATGACACTACTTGAACATCATGAATATGCAAGCTGATATCTAACAGTATCAAAAGAAAGTTTAACTCCTGAAAAAAAAAAATAATAATTAAATTTTGCTAAAATGGGGTAAGGCGTGATAAAAGTTACACGTATCTAATGTTTGGTTTTCTTTTAATGTTCTTGAATACTTTCCTCACTAAAATATGTACATCAACTGTTCCTTAATCGCGTCCCTTCTTCATTGCTATTCAACCCCCCCCCCCGCACCCCACCCCAACCCCGGTACAAATACCAACCGTAGACATTAATTATAAAATTATGAGAAATAACATATCGGAGTCATAATTAAGTCTAGGACACACCTCCCACTCTCCCAAGTCACAAACTAAAACCGAAGATGTACGGTACCAAAAATTATAAGGAAATTACATCAAATCACATAGGAATCAAGAGTTGTTTTGATAAGTTTACTGGTACCACGTACCATCATGGACTATTCAGGAGTGAACTGTTGTAATAAAGGTAGCTAAATACTGCCCAGACACCATGGACTATTCACGACAGACCTGTTCTTGTGAAAGCTGTTTAAGGGTAACAGTGGTTATCCATCATGGCCTATTCACGATTTACCTGTGGTGGTGAAGGAGTAGCCTCGCTCCGTCAAGATTTTCATGAGGTAGTCCGTGAGGTCGCGGCCGGCTAAATCCAGACGCAGAATGGCGTGGGGCAGGGCGTAACCTTCATAGATTGGGACTGTGTGTGTTACACCGTCTCCGGAGTCAAGCACGATACCTGTGGTACGACCGGAGGCATAGAGGGACAGCACGGCCTGGATAGCTACGTACATGGCGGGGGCGTTGAAAGTCTCAAACATGATCTGAAAAAGAATGTTGAGCACTGATTGTTAATACATCTTACAAAAGGCAATTGGTTTCCTGTGCCACATTTCTGCTTGATTATTAGCATTCCTAAACACTTTTTTCCTCCTCATGACCTAACTCCAACACCGCCCAACCCTCTTTCCAGCTGAAATGACGCCCTATAATGTTGTTCGTAACACAACATGCGACCCATTCTCCAGCCATATGTCATCAGTGAAACCAAACTTTGTAATTTGTATAAAGTTAATAGGGATCGTGACCGCCGTGGTGTGTCTACAAGTTAAAGATTTTTAAGCAAGGGAAATTGAGTGTTCACGAGCCTTGGTGGACAACTTCTGATACTTATACATAAATATATATTTACAGTGTACACAAAGAATATAAGCACTTTTACAAATCTCACTTGCACGGCAAAACTCCTTCAAAATAATTGACTCGGCATCCACTAAGCTGCAGCCTAAACTTAAGGAAAGCCCTTATGTTAACTGGAATCTGCCCAATCTCAATGAACAACTGGAATCCAGATTATTTTCTCTATTCAACTAAGTGTTACTTCTAAATATTTTGTCCTTGACCTACCAATTTGTAGTCGTTCACCCCTCCTTATTTAGTCTTACCAAAAACCTGACAATGGAAGTTTACCATGTAGTATTTTTATTTTATTCTGTGTGTACACTGTAAATATATTGATGTTTTCCATCAAATCAGTGGTGTATTATTTCATTTTATTATCTGGTCTTGTGCTTCGTGTATATATATATATATATATATATATATATATATATATATATATATATATATATATATATATATATATATATATATATATATATATATATATATATATATATATACATATAGATTGAAAAAAAACCCTCAAATTTTCTCACCTGTGTCATCTTTTCTCTGTTGGCTTTGGGATTGAGTGGAGCCTCTGTCAAAAGCACAGGGTGTTCCTCTGGGGCAACACGCAATTCGTTGTAGAATGTATGATGCCAGATTTTCTCCATATCATCCCAGTTTGTGACAATACCGTGTTCGATTGGGTATTTCAACGTGAGGATACCTCTTTTGCTCTGAGCCTCATCGCCTACGTAGCTGTCCTTCTGTCCCATACCTACCATAACACCCTAGTTAAGAAACAGAAAACAGTAGACCCATTATGATGGGTTGATGCGTACCGTGCATTGACCTTGTGTACAACCAAACATCGTATGCAGTCATATCTAAATACACTAACATAGGACCTAATGTGGCTGATACATTCATCATAATTATTCTCCTTTCAGTACCAATGAATATTTGTTAAGGTTCCCTGCAGTGACACAATGCCATGACATCATAATACTATAGTCTTCATTAATTACCATATCATAAAACACATCATGACAGAAGAAGGAAGTCCTCTCACCAACGATGTCCCATCCATCCCATCCTCCTCCAACTACTTATCCCAATTTCAGTTCAATTTATATAAATGCATCTGACAGTGAAGAGAAATAATTTATCCTAAACTGTAAAAAAGAGGTTTCCTTTACCAAACATCTGCTTCATAATCACAACAAGAAAAAATGGAATAAAATTAAAATTTCTTTCATGGTCCACGCATGAATGCATGTCAGGAAAAGGCTTATTTTTTTTTTTCTCTTTTGACCTCTGAACTTTCGTCAACCATTTTCTCCGTCTTCATATGTCAGTACTTTTGTTCTCAGTGCACGGGTTATATATAGTTTCTATCCCAAATCAACAAAAAGAGAAAAACAAGGCACAGAAAAGTTGACCTAAATTAGAATTGAGAATATCAGCGAAGTATTATAATATAACGAACGTGTCATAATAGTTGTAGAACTGTTAGAGGACTCGAATCGAAGGAACCCACCGTTTCTCACCAACGTGTGAGAAAAGGAAGTGTTTCTTAATGGTTTGTCGGTCTGTTGAGTGTGACATTATCATTCAAAGATAAATTCAAGGCATAATTCATTAACCTTTAATGTAATCAGAAGTAATTAATTTGATCATGTATTTGCTGCGTTTTTTTTTTTCTTCCAGTGATTCCTCTTTTCTTTTTCATCTCCTTGTCGTTCTTTCTTTTTTTGTGTGTCTGTTCTTGTCTACCGAACTTAGTCTGCTTTTTAAATTGTTAGATCGTCCCTTTGTTTTCACACTTTTATGTTGCTTTTCTTCTCGTTGTTATTATTGTGTTGCTGCATCTCCATGTTTAAACAGGTTTTCAAGTTTCTGTTAAACGTGTAGACCACAAAATACAAATCGATTTTGTAGCAGAACCATTGTTGATTCGAAAAAGTTTACAGTTGTTTTTGAAAAGGCGTGTACTGGAATTCTGAGTTACATACGGTATACAAGGAACATTTCATGTTTACCTCACATGGCAGCCTCCCTAGTGTATTACGATATTGTAAATCGATGATGTTGTATTCCGTCAACAAAATATTAATCTCGTAGCAGTAAACAAGAAAGCGACCTGCATGTGTTCTAAAGGAATATGATATGGGGTTCATTGACAGATCTAAGAGGACTATACACACTACAAACGTATATCTGATTGAGTTGGTTCACAGACGTCATGGTATTGCGTCACACCTGATGAATATTACTCATATGTAAATGACCCAATTCTGAACGTCTGACGTCACAATCGAAGCAACGTTGATTGGGTAATTGACGGTGTCAACCACTCACTGCAAATCTGTGACCAGACACATTTTTACCATACGGTAGTAACCATTTCAACCCATGTTTTTGGAAAAAATCTACAAACTCTGACAGTTTTATAGAGACATGACTAGTGAGGCTGATTGAAAGTGTTTGCATGAAATGGTTTGATTCAAACTCGTTTCAAAATAAACGACATCAATTCAGTGATTCCCTGTAAAACTTAGAATGCGCACGACTTAGTCACAGAATTCACTAAGCAGATATTTTACATGATGATGATGATGATATCATTGCAAATATTTTTTCAATTGAAAGTTAGATATTTACTTTTTATTTCACGTATTTCTTTATTGACTTAAACTTACGTGACTTATGTTATTGACATGAATATTTCTTTCCTCCGCTGCCCTCTCATTGTGGGTTATGTATGGTATGTTGATAATAAGATGCGTTTTAAAGAATTTTATCATGGAGCTCTAATAATTCACTCGACCAGTTAGAAACATTCATTGAAGTGTCGAGATTGAAGTTAGACTACGTTCGGCCAGGTAGTTTCAAGAGGTTATTTTCACCGATCTTTTTGGCCCTTTAATAGATGGGGTGCTGAACGAAAAAAAATGACGAAAAAAAAAATGACGTCACAAATGAATTGGCGAAATTCATGCACCAGCTGAATTCTTGCGTTTATCTTACACTGGACCTGAACCGAAAAATAGGACTCGCTACCACAATGTACTTGGATTGGAAACAATTCTGCTATGTAAATCAAGTTGACATGTAAGTAATGCTGACCGGTTACACATGATAATAATAGTTGCTATAGGAAAGATGCAAAAAATTTACAGCCACGCGGCGTAATGTTGAACGGTGATAAATACATAACACTATTGAACAAAAAAAAAAGAATAAAACTTCTTTAGTCTATGGAGAATATGGAATTCCATAATTACTGGGATAAGTCATAAAACTATTCAATCTTTTCTTCTATGGCAGGTTATCGTCACTACCTGCAAGTTGAAGTATGTTAATTGTTTCACATTCGAATACCACAGTTCCATCTACATCGCTGTTGGTGTAACCGCTTACTAAAGTCAAATTCCTCCCGCGCGTCAGTGTCTAGCATTTGACCTACCCATATAAGGAATGGAATGGCTCTCACTGTATACTCCCAATGTTGCGGGTGTATTGCCGGGATGGTTTCTGGTTTACGAGATTCCTCCGCCGTAAAAATGGATCATCCCAAATGTGACGTCACGGGGCGCGATTTTTTTTTTTTTATTGAGCTGAGTCTAGGTTTTGCAGGCTACTGTACATGAATACCCGTTTGTAACTAAAGGAACCTGCAACTACATATGGTGTTCCTTCAAGTACAAACGTAAACTTTCAGTGAAACAATTCTGTGCCAAAGTTGAGAGCGTTTATTGGCGTTCCCAGCAATCAAGGTGGGCTGGTGGGATTTGAATTGAATTATGAATTCCTTTAGTTGCGACCATTTCTGGTATACGAAATGTTCAAGGTAATTACTTCACTCGTTTTGTACGTTTTATTTTATTTATTCGTAAAATGACCGGGATATGGCAAACCCTAAAGTTGATTTGAATAAGTAGCAGTTATACCTCCCAGATTACACTCTATTATTCACGCAATTCATGTGTTAATGAAATTTTCATTACAAATGTGACCTGGTTGTTTATTGTACTCACCGAATTATGTACATTAAAGTACTTGCGTCATATAGAACCCCCTTAAACCCTCCCCTTCCTCAAATTTCTCACTTTCTTGACCTGATCGCTTGAAGCATTAGATTACAACTTTATTAGGCGTTGTGTGTGATATGTTATACTGGCTTAGACATATGGTGACGACTTTGCTATTATTGTTATTATTCTATTTGTAATTTTTCTTCACAACAAAATTTTTAAAAAGGTAGTGTACCAATAACCTATTAGTAACTACTGCAAAAACAAAAACATGCAATGAAGAATTTAAATAATGACGTACTTGATGACGTGGCCTGCCAACAATTGAGGGAAACACTGCCCTTGGAGCGTCATCTCCGGCAAACCCTGCCTTGCACATTCCGGAGCCATTGTCGACTACCAATGCGGCTACTTCTTCTTCGCACATGGTGAATAGTTTTGTGTGTTACGGGGTAGATGCAGACAAAAAAATAAACTTTCTCTGAAACAAAAGAAAAAACACAGTAAGGAAAAAACTAATAAATAATCAAATAAATTCAACACAAAAAATACAGAAAATTGTACTTAAAATGAAAAAAGCTCTCTTTTTTTTGCATTTGCATCTGCTTTATACCGTTAGTGTTGCCAGTATGATAGCAAGCCCCGCCCACATTTATTAGTTTCCTTTTTTAAAAAATATGTGCATGTCCCTTTAAGTAAGCAAAACACATGAACACGCCTTTCTTATTTGAACTGTGAGTCGATAACGGAATATGATAATCAGATGGGTGTGGCCGGATTTATATTACAATTAGTGCTGCAGTACCCTCTTACGAATGTGAAAAGCTAAGAAGAAACTGAGCGTGCAATTCTTACGAAATATAAATGGACTACCAGCTAACCACAGTTAAGCGGTGAACGGTGGGTTACCGGTACGCATAATTAATAAAAAGCATCATAGACTAGACGTTTGTCCTGAATATATTACAAGATAGTGACCAACTATTTTTAATCAGATATAATTCTATGGTGTTTAAGTACTTTGTATAATAATAGTGATGATGCTAATGTTGTGAATATTTGTTTAATTCTACAGTTCAGCTCTAAATAGATTTACCGATATCTTATGCCTTTAGTAAACCTGTCGCGATATCATAAATTGAACTGCGTACTACAGAAAAACTTCTACCAAATCGTAACATTTGAGACACGTGCCTTCCCATGCTTGTTGAATGTACAATTGGCAACATCTCAATTAACCTAAGACCTAAGATAAATTTAATCACATGAGTTACGGACTTGATGATGGTCTAAACATTTTTAATTTATGGTGCAAACGCGTATAATAAGGATAATATCGTTATCAGTATCGTCTAAGGTAAAGCAATAGTATATATGGCACAATGTGTGCAGTTGTCCTATTTCTGTGTAAACCAACGAGTTGGTAGGCGGTTGTACTTAATATATAAAGAATAGCTAAATCGGATTAACTTACCCTTCAGAAGGAATATGTCCAGGCCGTGCTTTCGTGACGGTGAGTGGACTACCAACTTCTCTACAAGAATGTTATATACCCCACGTCTAAGCGTTAAGCATTAGCCAAGACCACATCACCGTGTCCAAATTTGGGTATCCAGTGTACCTCCCCCAATAGTAACGGACTCCTTACACGGGCGAACTTGTCTGTACGTGTAACATATCTTCCTAGCGACCCCGTCTCCTCGTTAGCAGTTGCAAAATTAAAAAAAAAATAATAATAAAAAGAACAGAGAGAGATGGGTAATGTCATGCGTGTGCCACGTCTCATGAATATTCAATTAAGGCGGTCACGAGAGGGAGAATGACCCCCAACATTATGCAGTGTCATGTTAGACGTGTCCGTAAATGGTAAGACGGCTTACGTCGGACTGTACGAACTCGCCGGAGTCTTCATTGAAAGAATCTGTACCCGAATACCTATAACAGAGTATCCGAAGCCGCTCTACAGTGCGCTGCAAGGACGTAGGCACCGCTTGATTCTTGCAGACGAGTGCAAAAATTATGCATATTCATTTCTAAAGGCTTTTTTTTTACATCTTTCGTTGACCATCAGATCAGACGGGGATCCCCTCCCGATATTTATACGCGTATAGGATAACCTTGTATTTTATCACCATATAGAGAAATGAAAAAAGCAGTTCAAAGACGAATGGTTCCCAAAAGAAGTTGTAGAGTAAATGTCCCTGGAATTCTAGTTAAAAAGGAAACGGGAGGGCAGTCAAGTAACAATGATCCAACGAGTTCGTGTAATGGAACTGGCTGTAATGAAATGCGTTGGTAAAGAAATCTTGTAATAAACCCGCTTATCCTATCTCCCATTTAGCTGAAACAGTCTGCCCCCTTCTTTGAAAACTCCCACTTACTTCTTACGGTAATTATAAACTAAGGAGATCGGGTTCCTCTATCGGCCATGTTGTTAACGCCTTCAGCAGCTTTGGTGGAGACTCTGACAACTGATTGCGTCAGTCTGATAACCTGAGACTGAAAGGCAACCATATTTGCGATAAATTTAAAAAAAAAACAATTATTTAGTGCATGGGGAACAACGTTTGTGGCAGCTGCTGAATCAGGAAAATTTAATGGAAAATATTGCCCTTAAAATGCACCAACATTTCATACAGGAAAATAACTTTAATCATCGTTAAACCATCTATTATCACCAGTAACTATCAGCAACAGCTTCTCCTCAGAACATTATGCGTGATGAGTCACAGACGAGGCATCACTTTGAATCTTAGACAGTGTGAGTGAAATTTCTTGAGCAAAAAAAGACAGAATTTATATTCGTGAGAAACTTATTTCTCAAGGGGAGGGCTATCGGTCTGCCTTATTTTGAATACTTCTATAATTTTGTGTTCGTAAATAGGCCTATCGCTTGTGAAAATATGATTTTTTTTTGCCTGTAAAATAAACACAGTATTTCCCGTTCGCTCGTATTTTTAAGATTTAAATCTTTGGAGAGTAGATGCTACTAAGAGTTGCTAAACTGGATAAGCTCCATCCTCATGAGTCTTAGTTTCCTGGTGAAAGGAGATTTAGATGGGGGGGGGGGGGGGGTTAGTGTTGTATTCAGGATTTTTGAGCAGGGGCAGTGGGGGGTCAACAACCTTTCCCGGGCACAACTAATTTTCCGCGGGGTTACCTGAGGGGACACGTAGCTACCCCACTGATGGGGGTCAGACGAAATAGGTGAAAGATGTCACAAAATTTGCACATGCAACATCACTTGTATGTGAGAAGCTTAATTATTCTCCTCACTCGAAAAAAAAATACTAGACATACCGGCGGTTTCGTACACTGAATAAAACCGTTAGCTTTTTAAGTAGGTTAATCTGTTCATAGCACGTTTTCATTCAGTGGAGAATAAAATCACAATTTCTGTTTTTAGCCTTTTCATACCCCCACATTAGCAGTCCCCCCCCCTCACACACACACCCACCATCCTGACTTAAATGACCTGAAGCATACCACTTACAAAATGTTACCACACAGGGCCGTAGAGATCACACCATCATGTAGCACAAAATACATACTGTACGGTACTTTATTTTCTCGCTGCAAGCTTGGCTGAGACCCTGCAGAGTGATATGAAGTTCAGCCTTGTTGTATATCATGTTACTTGATAAAGGTCCCTGTAAATATCCTCATATTTGTAGATCGCATTCCATTCAAGCGGATATAGAGGGTTGGTCTAATTAGACGCCTGCGATACTGAGAGAGCACTACCACAGTGATATGAGTATATATAGGTAAGTGCATGTACATGCAGACAAGGAAGGCGTGCGTATAACTACACACACCGCACGCAAAAGCATGACGCGAAAGAAGTTAAAGAACTAAAATCTAATAAAATATTAACGCTATGTGTGAAAAGCTACTGAGCTGTCTACACAAGATCGCTAGGAATTTGAAGAATGTTATATTTATAATCATTTACTGTTTCGAGTGTAGTTAATCGCTTCAGAGTTACAGTGCTATGGCGTGTGCTTCTTCACTGTTAATATTGCGTGTGTGTGTGTTTTTGTATTGTTTTTTTTTTTTGTTTTTATTGCTTATGCATATCACAGTGCTCAATGCAATAGAACTGTAATTAGCCTTAAATGCATTAAAATTCAGTTAATTATATCATCGTTGATTCGTCAGAATATTTGAAGTGTTAGGTCTAACATTATAAGCTGACCCCATCGTGTATCGGCTCCACCTTTGCTACACAAACACCACGCCGTAACAATCCCGAACCAACCCCAACCTCCACCTTGTGATGTGCAACATTGCATATAGGACTGTACCCAAAGTACAGCTCTCCCATGGCCGCGTGGTTGGGGACGGGGGCGATAGTTCCCTGCAGCAGTTTTTGGGGACCCCTCAAGAGGAAAAGATCTTTTGCGGAGTCAGGGACGGCGATTTCCAGCCATCTTGGGAGGGTCTCAGCGCATGCCAATCGATGGGTGACGTTACTACGCTTAGATAGACGTCAATATACTGTAGCTATCATGTAAGTGATAATGGGCGTCATTGCGTCTGCCAACAGGGAGGATGCACCCAGGCGCTACTGTAGCCATCATCACGTCGAACTACGCCGGTACTGACGGTTGGCATTGAGTTGGTGACAATACTGAAAGGTATGGAGTCTTGGGACGGTTACGTCAGTGCATGTATAGGTGTGTGGGTAAAATGGGAATCATGTATTTTCCTCTTGTAATCATACAGTCCCTGGCTCTGAAGGAACTTTTCTAGATTTCGATATTTCAATGTTTCTGCCTTTTCGTTTCGACATGTCCACTTTTTCGTTTCGATATCTCTATATTTCGGAAGCTCTGATTACTTGTAAAAAAAAAAAATAAGTCTCAGGATTTTTTAAAAGAGAAAGGTGAATGCAAAATATATACAAGGAATAGATATGTACATGGATCTGTCAGGACACTGTACTTCAGTTATAATAAGTAGAAAAGTTGAAATGTCTAACTTTCGAAACAAAGAAATATCGAAACGGATGAGTCGAGATACAGAAATATCGAAATTTCGAAAAGAAGAAGTCGAAATATCGCAACATCCCTTCAAGGCCATGGTAGCATCACGTGTGGTCCACGTGTGATCGTTTTATGTTTATACACTTACCGTGTATATATATGTGATTGTCTGCATTGGCTTATCTAGTGTTTGCCAATAGATGGGGCCCATGCACATAAGCTTTCACTGATTTCAAAAAGACACAATCTGTAAAATCGGATAATTTGATAATCTGAAAATTGCGATTCGATTACAGACGTGACCAGTTTTTTTTTTCCCCTTACATTTTACATATCATGTTGGCATCGGAGTTGTAGGCATGCATATGCAAGGGAAGTTATTAAAATCTCAGCAGCAATTGCCAGTTGCTTTTTTTCAATCATTTAATTTTTAAACTAATATGTTTTTCAGATTTATTTCACAATAACTTTAACTATTTCGCAATTATCTACGATTTTATACAATCGTTTTCATATTTCATGATTACCCTCGAGTTTTACGATATTTACCCACTATTTTTATTTCCTATCAATGCAATAATCACTGAGTAGAATTGAAACTGGTTATTACAGATTTCGGTAATGTAACCGGGTTCAACGGTGATAGCTTAGGCCCAACTGAAACTGCCGCTGATGCCGATACCCTCGCTGCCGGGTGAAAGGGTCTAAGGGAAGAGTTCGATTCCTCGTAGATGATTTCACTCATTTCATAAAATGAATCACTGAGATGCAAAGTAATGCCGTCACCTAGGGTACAGTTGATACCTACTCTTGGTACCATAAATTTTCGGAATTGCGTCCGTCGTAGCCAGGGGCATGTTTAAAAATTGAAGTAGTGTATAGTTGAAAGTGACAACAGCCCGTGAAAATCGGTGTGTTGATGTTACATGTAAAATATCACCAGAAGGCTCTCACTGAGAGATAGAATTCTGCCGATTGATCTCCATCAGTGGCGTCACAAGAGTTGTTCACTGCCGTGGGGAAGGGGGTGGGTCACGAAACCCAACCCCAGGGAGAAGTTAAAAGTTTCTTTTTAGTCTGAGTCTGGTACATGAATGAAGGGGCCTCAACCGCGTGTGGCATATGCATCTACTGTAGTGACGTTCACAGAAGTTCGGCCTAGGGATGGGCTGTGAATTGTGAGGAGACTATCGAAGCGGGGGACCACTATCGTTTGATACGAAGGGCGCCAGAAAAGCGCCCTTTCCAAGCTCAGCAAATTACCTCCAGGATATTGCCACTCTCAGTGTTTTACTTGATCTTCCCCTTAACTATGAGACGTTTTTCGCCATTGACGTCTGATAAAATTTGTACATTTCCTGATGAAAATTGTAATACTTACATGAATTCTGAAGGCTGAATATGGGCAACACCATCATCATTCCCTGGATGCAGATACCGCTGAAAGTATCCACGTTTGTATTTACCTTTACCTCCTCTTTAAAGTATTTTGCCCCTGGGCCCCTGGCATTGTATAGGGAGGGGTGACTGTCCCTTCCTGCTCTTGCTCATTCGCTGATCTCAGTATTTTCTTAACGGATCCCAACCAAGGAGCTAGAAGCACACTTACACCAACTGAGTTCTACGTTACAGCATTTAATGGTACTTTTCAGCTCCATGTTGTACTATACGTATCTCAAGGTTATATCAAGGAGTCAAAATGTTGCAGTTGGTTCAGTTTTTTCTCCACGATGTAGTTACATATCGAACAAACAAATTCTTGGGCCGTTTATGCATTTTATATTTTATAATTTTATACAAATTTTCACGGTAGAGCTCTTGTGCCTCATCGCATAATACGCCCCCTGTTATTGTTCGTCTTTATTTATTCAGTGTGTATTCAGTCTGTTAGTGAGCCTGAAGTCATCCTAGTTTATTTCTTTCTCTCTGTGGTAGACTACATTCACCCTCCATTTTATCACATGCTGCGAACACTCAAACATTACGAGTACAGTGGAAGTGTTGACACACATTTTAGCACTGTTGACATTCACATTGTTGTAAATTGCCAGCAGTTACGGCACTTGTATTTATGGTACTTGCAATATGGTCGACTATAATTGACTTAACTTTTAGGCCTTCAATGTCATCTCTGAAAAACAGAGATTCTGTTGTGTATGCAGTGGCGGCGCTACGGGGGGGGGGGGGGGGCATGAGGGGGCATTTGCCCCCACCCCAGATTGTTTCCTTCCCTCCAGTTGCCCCCCCCCCACCCAAGTTGCTCTCACCCTTCCCAATCAGATCTTGTACTCATCCAAAATTAATTTAATCACAAAACTATATATTGGCATTGGACTCAATAAGAACAGTTTGCGGGGAACCATGATTGATTAAATGCCTAACTTATGTTACACAGGCTGCCAGTTTTCATATCATGCCCGTAGCCACTTCAACTGTGGCTACGGGGAGAATTGAACTGTCAAAGAATAAGGGTAAGTACTGCACATTTTTATAGAATAAAGTGACTGGAATGAAAGTGTATGTAGCCTATGTGTGTGTGTACTCGGTGGCACCGCGTAAATGTGAAATGGTACTTCCAAAGAAAAAAGTTGGGAACCTTGGAGTACGGTCGAACGAAAAAATGAATAATATAAAAATAAATAATATACCTCTCTTGGGACTTAATTTTCCACCCAGAGATATGCTAAAACCTCAGAGCTTCCGGGAGCTTCGCCCCCTTGACCCCCACCGGGGCATTGCCCCTGGACACCACCAGGGGCCCTAAGGCGGGCCCGTGGACCCCACCCGCACGGTCTCTCGCTTCGCTCTCGGTTTCGCGCTGCGCGCGAAAATCTTTGCCCCCCAACATTTTCCTCTGCCCTCAGTTTGCCACCCAAGTCTGACATTCTGGCGCCGCTACTGTGTGTATGATTGACAAGTTTTCATGAGTTATTTCGCTTTCTTTGGCAATACGTTGTATGATATTCGGGTGTAGTGGGAAGAAGAAGGCATGCATGAAATGTAGTATTGCTTTTGTATAAGTGGTGAGGCAAATATGCCCAAGCAATGTCATTAGCCTGTATGTGTAATATTAATTTGTGGATCTACATCACAACCTATGTTATTTCTGTCAAACTTACAGCATTGGCTCTACGGCATTCAGGCCTGCAGGCACATTGTTTGACTTGCTAGGATCATTAACTACTTGGATATAAGAATAGAACATTAGGCCCTATGGAGGATTACCTGTCTTGAGAAAATTTCAGGTAAAGTCCTGACAGCACGTCAACGTCAAAGTAAAGTAAACAGATACACTCCTATACAGAACTGCCGAAATTATGTTCAAGTCAGTGATGCTTCGTTTCTGAATGTATATGTTTTTTTCTTCTAGTAGAGGTATCTATTGTATTGATACAATAGATAGATACACACTGCCTTAGATATCGGATGGAATATTACAAGGCCTAATACTTGAAGTTACGCAAGGTATGTTTATCCGAAAATGCGCGACTCGTCGAATGGTCTTCGTTAATTTTTCCGGAAAACAAGTAATTTTCTCGAAGGAATGATATTGATAATGATATTATGCAGGTAAAATTTTTGACGAAACCCCACCGTAAATAGTCATGTTTTATTTGATAAATTTGGGTCTCAATTAAAACAGTAAAACTAATAGGCCTAGACTCGAGAAGCTTGTAATGTGTGAGGCCACAAGATACCAGCAGTAGTATCTACCACGTATCGGAACAAATTCCTTCACGACGGGCAAAGGTAGCGGATTTGTTCTGGCACACACACCGCCATCTCTAGTGCAGCGGCAGGCGGTATAACTGATGCAAGTAAAGTTCCGGTAAGCGCAGATAATTACATTAAAGATTGTTAACGGTATGGAAAGAATTTTTTGATGATGTGTGTCGAGCTGCCAGAATGCAATTTCAAATATAGGCGACGAGGTCTTGTTTTAACTGGAGCAAAGGCATAAAATCGTTTAGCGTTCACTTCGCACAACTAATAACAGAAGAACTATAATATTATTGACTACCTTAAGAGTTTCCACGTCATGAGGGGTTAATCCCTTGCGTTGTTCCTCATCAAGTGCGACTTTCATGCATGCCGGGACGTTGCATGTTGAACTGTTCAACATGTTCTTCGATACTGATACTCGACTACAAAAAAGAAAAAAAAAGAGGAGACGGTCAGTGTGTGTAGGATTAGCTATCAACACAACCTTTTGTTCGTTTTAGTGATCGCCGCCATATACTAGACACGTAATTACGACAAGCATTGTCAATGTTTGCTATGACAAGTTTGCGACCAATATACAGGCTTCGCACCTGACGTCACTCCTTTTGTTACGTCACCACATTGAAGGGAAAACAAACTAGACAACTTGGGCACCAAGTACATCAACCTACGTTATGAGTGTGGGCAGTTGTTTTGTTTTAAAGTAAGACGAATAGTTGCATTTCCACGTGAACTCATGCAACGTGTCGTCACTGCAAAACCTCTACAGTGTTTTAATGTCAACCTTCATTCAAGGTAGGGGGTAGGGGTGCTATCAATGCCATTGTTATAGTGACGTCACAAAGTGAGGATGCCAGTAAAACTTACATCTTTTTATGCACACTTAAATGTATCAACACTTTCAACTCAATTGCGAAGCAAACTTTTCAGAAGACCCGGCCAAACCCTGAGACTTTACAGTGACGTCATAGCGGAGATATATCTTCTTACATCCTCGATACGTGCAATATCAAATCTAGCTTTCTCTAATTTTTACAAATCATGGTTTTAATTACAATTCACGAATACTGAGTAGCCCGTCATTTTCCACGTGACAAATAAAGGGGGTTCGAAATTGACGTCACCCTCCCCCCCCCCCCGCCTTACAAAATACAGTTGCATTTACGTATTTCACATTTTTGATGAACAAATATATTCTGTACTACTTTTGAAGTGTTGTCATGACGTCATCTCCGAAGAGTCCTCGTTTTGTAAAGCCGGGTATCAACCTTACACAGTATCAGTTAAGAAAAAATATTCTTGAAAATTCGCGTAAAGGTACATTTGCTAAGTTATCTCACAGAAGGTGTAAAAATAGTGGTATATGCTACGATCATCACCGTTAAACCCACGGTTTGTGTCTCCTTTAACTAGCTTGACGTCCTCAAAGGTAGCTATAACCAAGTCAAAATCTAGTTCTTTTTTCTTTCATCCGTCATCCATTTACTCAGACTTTTTTTTTGAAGTCTGGCTTCTGTGGAATGCGTTGAAGGAGGTCTAAAGCAGAGTAAATTTCGATGTAAATATACTTGTGTTTGTCGGTCACATTACGGTTGTCAAATTTATATCCTCAGACGGGGTCGGTGAATTGAATTCTACAAACAGTATGTTGTCAAGTAAGTCAGTCGAGTAGGTAAGCAAAATTCAGTATAGGAGTACAGGAAGAGACTAAACGTTACTGGTTAAGATAATTCCTCTGCTCCCCCTCAACATCTCCCCACCCCCATCATCATCTCGACACACTCACAAGTTCTTTTCCCTGATTTACAAGCACTGTGGTAAACTGAAGCACCCATGGAGCTATTACTTCGATCCAATTATTCGCAGAAACTTCAGTGTACTCGAGAAACTGCAGGCTTGAAGCCTTGCTCGCGAGTAATAAACTTTGCAATTGACACTAAACATGTACAGGGCCTTGCATAACAACCCAGTGATACATGTGACGAACTTTCAGGTAGAGATCTATTAAAAGTTGCAATTCCCTTATATTCCGACTTACGGTATTACTATCAGATTTTTATGCCTAAAAAAAGGAAAAGCCTCATATTTTTCAACTTCTGCCAGCCACTACTGGCGAAAGATTTTTTAAAAAAAAAATACATTTGTTTCTCTGTACGTCACACGTGTCTTGAAGTCGAGAATGATTGCACATGATGTGCTTCTTGATGGAAAGTTTAAACACTGATTTTCATTGAAGTATTCCAGAATTCTTTAAGTAATTGCTTGTTTCATCGATAAATTGATCAATCGATCGATTGATGTATTGATTGATGGAGTACACACATGCTACCAAATTACATGATGTAAATTATTATTGTTGCACTATCAGCGCCAAAGTTGACGTCATCTTTATTACGGTAGAGTGTACGTAGTCTAGAACTATCCCTTTGAAACTTAACGAGAGCGAAGACACATTGCATGCAGCCTAGACGGATGGACTTGAGATGTACACACGTATACTGCAAGCGGTTGAAAGTCACCACCTTAGACATTTTATTCTCAGGTATGTTTCTCTTTCTAACATTACAACATTTATGTCTACATAAAAGCGAACAAGCTGTCATTCAGGAACTATAGTTGAGGCTCGTATCATTCGGTGATTTCGAACCAATTTACTTCGAAATTGGACAACGATGCATGCATTCATGTTTCCAGATTGTCCTAACCACGAGGGTCAATTCACATATATGAAAAACAAAGGTAGGAATTGCCTACATATATATTGACCACAGGAATGTATTGCTTTAAATTTCTGTTTTTACACTTCCATATACCGAAGAGAAGTAATGCAATAACGCCCATTGATCAATTCCCGCCTGAGGTATGCGTGAAAACCTATACACATCAGTCCATTCTGGTTATCCTACTTTGGATTATAGGCCGCTCAACGTCTCTGTAGTTCTCATTAATATTCATGACATATTTGAGATGCCTTTCCATTTGGAGAATGCTGCGTCCAGTATCACAGGAGCGACTTGTTTGGTGAATAAACATGAGCTGACTTAAAGGAACATCTTATCCTCACGTGGTATCATACATGTTTACGCCTCCTCGAGCGTATTCAGTCTAACCATGACATGTGGTCTGGTTATCACATCACACTGTACCATGCAGGCAAAGTCTTTCTGAAATATGATTTTGATATTTTGATAAACGGAATGTAGACAACAAAATTGCAGTAAGGCCCGTCCCCCGAATGATATTCACTCTTAAACTAATGTCTTATATATATATATATATATATATATATATATATATATATATATATATATATATATATATATATATATATATATATATATATATATATATATACAGTTGGAAAGACATATAGATATGTAGTTTTCTATGGTAATGTATAGATATACAGTTTTTACATAGTTTATTTATTGTGTTACTTTAACTGCTGAAATCGGAAGGTGGGGCGGATTGTACTGTTCGAAGGCCACTCAGGATCTTTAGCCAGTTAAATGTCTATAGTCTCCTCCGAAAATTGAACTCACTAAATACGAAGAATTGGTCACATTCGCTATCCTAGATTATTATAGGCGTAGTTTAAATCTGGCTATATTATCGACTGTACTACAACGGTCGACAAAAATACATGGGACACCTTTCCCCGCTTCCCCTTCAGTGTTGAAATTTGTGATATCGTTTGGCTGGAACAACATTGAACTAGGGGGAGGCGATTGTGAAAGATGAACGAATTTACTTCAATATTGCCACATTTGTGTACAAGTGTCCATCATTTTGTAGAGGATTTTCTGAGCTGCTGTATACATGCTGTATACATGTATACGTACGGATATACCAAGTAGAGTATACAGAAGCGTTTCGACTTTGTGGGAAATCTTTTGGGAGCCGTGATTGAAAATTGGCGGTGAAGTAATTAAAGGATACAGTGTATTCTTTATTTGATAAGAGAAGAAAGTTAAGATAAAGTACTTAAGTTGTATTATTGTAATTATGACATAAGGGTTTTATTATGACATAAGCGTTATAAGCGTTGTATTTATGACATAAGCGTTATGTTTCCATTATTTTCACCAGGGGCGTAGCCAGGAATATGCCAAGGCCGGTGTGAACTAGTAAAGACTATCTAATCGGAGCGCCACTATTGGTTGGCACGGAGCGTACAAGAAAATTTTGAGTTTTACAAACCCCCCAGATGGCCGGAAACAGTCCTTCCCAAGTCTTTTCAGCTGCATGAACCCAACCTTGAAATATAGATCTCATGTCTACAATTTCTCAACTACTGAGAAAACAATTAGTCTGTGAAAAATGATGCAATGCTGAGATGAGCATTCAAAGAAACGTTTGGCTCTACAAACCACTCAGATAGTAGAAAACGGCCCTTCCTGGGTGTTTTACATGCATACATACATGCTCTCAAGCCTGCATCCCATCCCTGCCTTCAAGTTGGCGACAACACTGAGCATAGCACCACCATTAGTTTGGGGGAGAGCATCCAATAAAAATGAGATCAAGGAGGGTATGTAGGTTTGTCATATCGAGAAGGTGTGCCCTATTGTTTTTTTTTGTGGAGGTCAAAGGTCATCTTGGGATACTAGGGGGCAAAACTCTCTGTTTCTGTGACACTTGCTTGGGTATACGCTCTACCTCAATAGGGGAAAGTCGGATGAAAGTAAAACTTAGTATGTAGGTTTGCCATATTGAGAAGGTGTGCTCTACTGTTTTCGGTAGAGGTCAAAGGTCATCGGGGAACTGGGGGCAAAAGTCTGAAAAACCTTGTTACGCTATGGACGCTTGTACGTTTCATCAGTCCCCCTCAAGGGAACCATGGAAGTACTGCTTGAGGCAGCAGTTTCATGATCAAATGAAGAAGCAGCAGTTCTGTTGGAAGCACTGTAGGTGGTTACACCAGACAATTTTTGACTGGATCAGTTTACGTCCTCGTGTTTCAGTGTTGATGTGTGATGTAAATGGATTTTAATTAGTGAGGTGGGCATGGAGACCTTGCATTAATTGAAATGGCTTTATTATTGATATTCATTCATTTATTGATATTCATGAACTCCCGCATATCATTTTACAGTATGTATATTTCAAATCCAAGGAACCATAGTGCTCTTGGGCTGTTGTGAAATCATGCAAAACACTTCTTCTCTTACAGACTGTATGTAACACTGTTGATGGTTGGTCACATTAGTGCTATGGAAGTGGTTCCATGTGGGTGCATGTTTGCCATGTTTGGGGTCCAATGTCTGAAATAGGCCATTTTGTAAAAGCATGAAATATGTTTCTTTCTCTACAGATTTTACGTTTCAAAAGGGAGGGTTCATGGTCAGCCATATGGGCTATTGTACAAAATAATTCAAAATGCTCCTGTTACTTAACAATTGACATTATATACTGTACATCTGTGCTAGAGTATAAAGGTACTCTAATCTGTGCAAGGAACCACAGTGCCGTTGGGTTCTTGTTTTTTTATTTGTTTTTTTTTTTTTGAAGGAGGGGTGGGGGGCACACATATTGAGTGATTTGAAGTTTGTTGTTTGTTTTTCTTTTTCAAATTTACCACAAATGTCAAACTGTCACCAATTGATAACACATTTCAGCAAACTACACTGTCAACTGATGAGCCTTTTTGGACCAAGTCTGAGCAAGGATTGTCACAGACTCTGCTGTAGCTTGTTTTGTTTTGAGACCAGTTCGTTAAATCGTGCCGTTAACGTTTGGCTATATGCACTTAACCATTACAGTACACGCGAACAGTACGTCCACTTACGGAACCCTATTGCTGTCAACGAAGATTTTTTTCAACTTTTCGTTCGTACGAATATCTTTTCGAACGTTCGAAAAGTTTTTTTGGAACGTTCGAAAAGTTTTCGAACGTACGAAAAGTTGAAAAAAAGTCTTTGGTGACAGCAATACACTTCCGTATCCACTCACCTGACTGGCGTTTTTTTTTTTTGTCTAATCGCATTTTTTTTTCCAATTACGGTAGAGCTTATTGTTTTTTCAAAATTGTCGGCTGAGCGTTTTTTCAGACCGCAAATAACGAATTTGCCCAGTTTTGTCATCCATGATGTTTTGTCATCCATGATGTTTTGTCACACCTGATGAGAGTTACTCATGTTGAAGGTAAATGGCCATACTTAGAGATTCTAAAGATCTGGCCGGCCACAGCTGAAAAGACAATGATAATGTAAGCTGCGATCAAAATCACTTATTGAAAATCTGTGACCAGACACTTTCTACCAGTGTTCACAAAAAGAAAAAAAAAATACAAATTCTCACATTTTCAGTAACCGCAGGAATAAATGCATTTTTCCCTTTATCAACTTTAGCAATGAAAAAATAATACTAGGGTAACCTTGATATCGTTCAACCTTGAGGTAACCGGTATTTTTCCTCGATCAGACTGAACTGTCTCAATGCTTTCTTCAAAACAAAACAAAAAAACAAGATACTAAAGTTGCAGTGCCACACAGTGGAGAAATATAGAGGGGAGGGGTGACTTGTTTTTACTTAGAACCCCCCCCCCCTTAGCTCGCCACGGGTATATTTCTTTTAGTCAAGTGACAAATAATGAGTGACTGACTAACTAACTCAGGAGTGACGGAAAGATCGACATATTGATTAAAGAAACAAACTAACAAAACCAATGTACTTACTATTTCAATATTAGTAAATAATCGAACGAACGAATGATTTGGTGAATGAGGACAGAACGAAGTAAAGTATACCTTCTAGAAGCATTTTCACAAGAAAAAAAAAACAGAGGAAAAAAAAAAACAGAGGAAAAAAAAACAGAGGAAAACAACAACTGTGGATTTGAAATGCATGAGCTATAGATATGGGATGTTAAGTACCATAAACTCTATACAGAGAGCTGTTATATACCTGAGTTATAACCTCAGTGTAAATTCATGAAGGTGGATAATCACAACCTTCGAGTTCGTTCAAGGTAATAAACTTAAATTTCACGTCGCCATTATTTATCGAGTTATAGTTCATTTTGCAACCAACATTGACTGCATGCCCTCACAGCATATAGTCAGACGTCAGTGTAACGTTACAAAAACGTACCAGGAGGTTGGTATTGAGTTTCTTTTCTCAAGGGAACACAATGCTGATTATATAATTATATATATATATGTATATATATGTATATATATATGTATATATATATATATATATATATATATATATATATATATATATATATATATATATATATATATATATATATATATATATGTGTAGTCACTTCATTTGAATGCGCAAACCTCGAAGACTCTGCACACGATACCACAGCATTGCCTGTTTGTAAGAGTACCCAATTGCTCGGAGATTCTATTCTATCCCTTCAAAGGGCCCCATTGAGTTGATATCGATAGGTTTGTGGGGATTCTGCTGGTTTTTACTCACTTCGGGAAGAGTTCGTTGACCTCTAGCTCAAATCTTACCACCTTAAAGTGATCACATGTGTTCTGAAAAACCAGACGGATTAGATTATGTTTCTTTATCTTGAAATGTACACGCCATGTTGTAAATGGACGGACTACATTTTTGTCAATGAAGGAAAATGACGGTAACTACTTTGAGAAGCAACGGGATTGGCATTAAAACAGTAGTAAACAGAAATCATATTTGAAAATTAACGGTTCTTATTCTAAGCGACTACATAATGAATATGCAACAGTACAGGTCTCACCTTTTGTATCAAAAACATACTACTCAAGTCATAGCTCCTTGGTCGGTATCGGAAATTGTAGTATTTGGAGAAAGGAAGCACTGCATTCAAAAATGACCAACGAACTGATCACAATATAACATTGCTGCGTCAGTGGTCCTGAGTTGTTTTGATTAACTGAATATTCAATATTAGTAAACTTCCTTCCCATTGGCTTGTTCAAAGAAGTCGTTGTGTTAGAAGAATTTAAAATCATATGGCAAAATTAACCAACTGGAACCTATTTATTTTCCCGGATTGTCTTAATGGTGCAATTAAAAGCCTTAACAAACTTTGGAGATGAAATTTCAATGTTTTTACTTTTTGCCTACACATGCAATCACTTAAAGCACAGAAAATTGGAAAGTTCCATGAATGGGCATGACTGTATCAGCAACAGAGATAAAGATAAACGACAATGACGTCATGAAACAATAAGAGACAGCCCAAATTATGTGTTGCGCTCTGCCCATTCCCTTCTCTCTCTTCGTTTTTGTTCGTCTTTTAATTTTTTTTTCTCAGTTTCCAATAGATGGGGCTTTCTCCTGGTGCGCCCATCTAAATCATCGACTGCGTCAGAACAACCTCATATTACCGTATAGACTTCTCATTGGAGACCCTCAGTGCACTCTGATTACTTCAGAAGATGACTTTGAATTCATGTCAGTAGTCTTCTGAACTGGCAAATTGCCTTGCATTGCACACGTGCATCAGCATTAGCGCCCTCCGTGCATTGCATACGTGCATTAGCGCCCTCCGTGTGGCTGTCGCCCACGCTCTCGCCCAATGGCGATAAGATGAACGAAAAAAAGTCGTCCTTTACGTGGTGTGTAAGTGGATGGGGGGGGGGGGGTCCGCACAAACAAAGAGAAAAAAAAACATCTCTGTGAGGGCAAAGCTACCAATTGATCAGGGAAATTTCTTTTACCCCAGGAAAAAAAAAATGAAATATCTATGCAGTGGCCTATAACTGGACTTTGTCATTAGGTGTTGACGGTGTTGAAAGAGGGAAGGGATGAAGTAGTAGGGGCAAACGGTCGTAACACTCTCCAGCGGATCGACTTCATCGATTGGAGCGTAACGTACCGAGAAATATGTTATTGCGATTCCTCTCAAATGTGCAGGAACTGGCACTCTTGGGAGTCTCTCTGGTCGGCTTGTGAACTTCAGCTGAGCATTCTAAATTTTTGTCCCTGGGAACGTCCCCGTCACGAAGCCTTCGTCCCAGCCTCAGACCCCATGGGACTGAGGCTGGGCAAAGGGTGGCAGAAAATGGAATGAAAAGCAATAAGTAACACCATCTATTCGGATCGCCACCATCGGCTGGGGGTAGTGTACAGAACATTTGTGATAATACCTCTCAGATTGCAAAAATGGCAACCTTGGGAATTCCAGCGAAGAAGTCTTTATTTTTTTCAGAAGACAGGTTTGGAAATTTACACTTCCACTACAAAAAATAATGTTATTTTATCTTCAAGTACTGTACTACCCCTCCCCCTCCCTGCGGACACCAAGTATACATACTGATTTGTATTGTCGAACTGATCTTCAGACAATTGCCTCTTTCACTACTATCTCTTGGAAGGGCTACCGAGAGCCAGTCGGGAGCAGGAAAAAGAGTAGAAGCACGGCCGGGTTCCCCACAATAAACTCACGGATTCACAAACATGTGTATCCTAGGGGCCGGGCGTCGCGGAACGAATTTAAGTTGAAGGAGACTGAGTGCCCACAAGAATATCTAAGCGGAGAGCCATCAGATCTACGGTTCACGTGCAGATGCGTTACAAGTAAAATTTGGCTATTCAAGTGGACCCAAATCACTGGAAATTAACGATGATTAACTAAATGTTCTATGCTGCATGTACCCAGCCGACTTAAACTATATAGGAACCTCAAGTGTGCAATTCTCAATTAACGAGAAAAATCAGTATGAAGAATGTTGATCATACCTATCAGATTTGTTGAAATGGTACAAGAATCACATTGAAGTATGCATCCGTTTTCATTTGTTCTTGAAGCACTTGGCACACATGAAGGGGGAGGGGCTGTACATACCTTTAGCTCCGACTTTTTTGAAGTGGGAACTAAGCGACCAAAGTCCACCCCCCTCCCCTCCTCCTCGATCTCAGGCCACTGCACATTCTCAGCGTCAGATAAAAAAAATATCCAAGGCAAGGGGTATTACATTTTTTGCAAGTTCGGGTTTGGGTGAGGTTTTACACCTCTGGGATGATTGACAAATATTTGTATTTACCAGCGGTATGTTAATCATCTATCCTAGGTCCTTCGTGAAAATTTCGTGATGTTTAAGAATGTGCCTAATAAAAAATGTATGGAATAATAAAATTGTTTTGATTCCGAAGTTCTTCCTTACTTTCGTGTGTTCCATGTCTCACTGGGATTTTTCTCAGTCACACGCTAACACAACAGCTAAAATCAAATGGCAACTCCAGCCTCACCTCCACAAACCTCTTTTGTGTTGGCGGAAGAAAAGAAAGATAAATAAGTTTAAGTCATCTTAAAGTGGTTTGATATAAAGCCTACACATGCCTGCAAAATTTCAAATACCGCTTACAGCTCTGCGTGCAATTAAAACAAATGCGTCTACATGTAACATGTACCTAGCTCCCTGCATGTACCATGTATCAACAGTAATAAGGAACAGTATCGCCTACAGTTAGCTCAAAATAGCGTTTTGGTCGATATGCTTCAGTAAACCCATTTATATAGTTTCATTCAACCTGTCGAACGTCACACAGTCCAACTTTTGAGGTCACAGATCCCAAAAACAAAGTTTGAAGAGCTCAGTATTATCGCAATGTAAACACCACGATTTGGCATCGCCACATACGCGGAGTATGCCAGTTGACAAGTTAAAACTTACCGAAATGTGTTTAAGTGTGTGCACTTAGTTAGGTCACGTATATACTGTAGCGTGTTTCCATTCAAATATTGCTGAGGTATGGTGTGTACTCTCCTCGTGTATGCAGAGGTCTTTTTTTCTCTACCAGCAGGTCTTGTGAGGTTCCTTTTATTGGTAATCGATACGACGAGAAACAAGTGAATGGGTGATCGATTTCCAAGAATGGACTAATTGTAAGAGAAAGAAGAAGAAAAATTATACACTGAAACGTATTGAACTGACTTCGTGAAGAATCTATATGGGCCTAAGTATAACTTGTGGAGAAGGTAATTCTTTCACATTTACCTCTTAGCACAGCGGTGCTGTGGTGGCTTCATTCCGAGTTTCTTTAAACCATCTTCATTTAATTCAGGGGATTGGTTTACAACCATTTATTCTACATGCTTTGATACATTTCCGTTCTGTTTCCCTTGGATCACTGGAGTTAGGACTATTGCATCAGACTCGGTACACCTTCACCCTGCTCAGCCCGGATGATCATGATGGTAAGCACAATTAGTTACTAACGTGGCATTTTGCTTATTTTAACAGTAACTCATGCATATTACTCAGTGATTTGCATGTTCCAATTATCGTACTTTGGAAAGGCCTAACGTGCGTAAGGGTGCTTAAGTATCAAGTACGCGCACGTGTTCCAGACTGCGTAATTTAATTTTCCCGGCGCTTGCATCTTGAAGTAGCACATCTTGTAGCCCACATGAGCTTGCGTTGCCTATAGCGTTAGGGAACTTCGTACTTTGAATCTATTGTAGGTCAGAAGACATTAGGGAGCTTTAGATTTCACGACGCGGACGACACTGCGACGTAATGACGTCACGTGAAATGTTCTGCGCAAGGCACTACTTCACCCACTCGTTTTGCCTGAAATTCTACACGGGGTGTTTCGATCTTTCACGTTCTGCTGCAGACGACAACCTAGAGCACATATTTAGCAGGACGACGAGTTGACGCTACGACATAAGCTGTCCGGTTAACTGCCGCGTCGCAGGTCTACGCGTCGTGAAATCTAAAGCTCCCTATTAACCAGAATGAAAAACTGATGAGTTGTGGATTCGATCATGCACTATATTGTGTTGAACATGGGTAGACTACAACATAGTAAATCTGCCATGCTGTACATAGGTATAAGATAGCTGACGCAACGTGTCTGTCTGTACACCAATCAGGGTCGTCAAGACCGAGGGGTTGTCTCACCCCTACCCCCCCCCAAAAAAAATCAGTCTAATTGTATGACCTCAAAAGGCGCCAAATATTGCACTAAATTGTATGCACGGTAGTAGGTGAACATTTTCCAGAGGGGATGGGGACACCTCATCCCTTACTCACCTGTCCTGGGCCAATTAGCACTCAGGGACCAAGCTTCTTACACAAGGTGCGGAAATGAACAGCTACGGTACCACCTACTGTACCTTAAAGAGGCTCATTGAGTTGTTTTGTGAAATTCACTCAATTTTTCTAAACCGGTCAAGTTTCCTTCACATACTAATGACAAACAGTCAAACTAAAAGGATCCCAACGTTTTACATACGTTGGAACATTAACGAGTGAGTAACCAACGATTAAATTTGGTTTTTGAAACTTTGTGACCATTTTCACATTAGTACATTCACATGCACACAATCAGAGCAAGTAACGGTCAAAAATTTGAAAAAATTGACAGTTTTCATATAACTATTGGATGTGAAACTTGATTAATTATGCTAATTGTGAGTATTGTCGTGTGTTTGTATACTTCAAAATCACCCGCAATCTTTACTGATATCAACTCAATGAGCCCCTTTAACAGTCATATGTTGCAGGTTCAATGACACTGACTTCTCTCTTCACTGTATCACATGTTGCAGGTTCACTGACATTGACTTCTTTCTACACTGTATTACAACTCAATCCACTGGCGATTTTTCAATAAACAGCAATCTTCACTTTTTTTTACAGTAAAACTTGATGGTTAAAAAAACGGAAAGCTTGGGATATTTGTTGAAATTTATTTTTAGGTATTTTTTTCCTGTTCTTGCCTAAAATTAATTTGCATCATTTGTTTTTGTGACTTAGAAGAAAACCAAAATATCCGAGCGATTTCACAGATGTATGTTTTTTGAGTTAGGATGTTTACATTTCGGATGCCTACTCCACCTTTTGAACGTCCATGTTCATATACTCTGTCAACTTCACTTTGCAACAGCACCCAATGGACCTGCAAGTATCTCCCTGGATAGTCTTGTGCTAAAAGGATGGTCCAGGCACAAATTTAGCTTTGATACGTTTAAGAGTAAATTAATCTAACCATCCTGGTGAAATTTCCTTCCAGTTTCCATGTGTGGTTCTGGAGATAGCCTACTATCAATTGAAGTTCCCCCCTTTCCTACCATGTGGAACTTAGAACAAGCAGGAGTGACATCATCTCCTCACATGATAAAGAGTCCTTTGTTTCTTCATAATGGTTTCCTCCAAGTATTGTTTCCTTTTGTCAACTTCTAAGACGTCTTTTCTACATTTTTTTTTGGGGGGGGGGGGGATAGCGGCTAGCAAATCTCTCAATTGGTTCTGCTCTTCAATTGCCAACAATTCCAAAGATGAGGAGTATCTCATATCATACACGAAACACACAGGTGTCCCGGGTGATTTTAACAATTACACACGTGGAGGGGTTATTTTGGGAGCTGGAGCTAGTAAATAGCAATAAGTAGTTGAGAGAATTGGCAACTGTCTGGTGACGATGAGTCCGTGTTGCGTACGATGAATACGGTGTCGAACCTATCGACAAATGAAACCGGTATTTTTTTTCCTTAAAAAAATGGTGACTGGGTTCAATTTACTGCTACGAAGATCTCATCATGCTAAATGGTAGTGATCCTTAAGACTACTCTTTGCTCGATAGCCGTGAAAACATCTGCTACAAAATTTACGATTTCAAAGAACCGTGTCGGAGACTGTCGATTACCGATACCGTTTTTGGTGTCTTTGTCTGAAAAGAACTTGCGCATGCCTACACACATGCATGTACGTACATATGACAACTCGATGCGGAATCCAACACACTTTCAAATGTAAAACATATGTTCATGATCATTGGACATCGAAAAAATATCGCAAAAATGATGTTTTCACTTCTGTTTTACTGATTTCCGTTTAATATTCCTGTTATATTTTAGGTTGTTTTGTCGTAACAGTTCCGTGTAATTAGTTCCTGTTTTTACAAGTGAAACCTTGATCTGTGGCCACCCTTGAGCAAACACTGTCCAATGTATGGTGCGAAAATCATCTCGAATGTGAAATCAGTTTATATACAGGAGTATGACATCTTCATTTAGTTGTGAAAAAGGACCTTCACTTTGTTTGTTTTTTATTTTCATCACAATTTTTCCCTCTTATTGCATTCCCACAAGAAGTGAACCGAAACGTTATCTGAAACCTTACGTTAGTTTCACTTTTGACATGACAAGCACTTAAATTTTAAATTTCCGTGAGTGTGTAACCACTTTTGAAGGAATAATCAAATTCACATTGCGGTTCTTGAGAATTAAAGGCTGTATTACATCACCCTAAACTATATTTTTACCTCCCAGAATGCAAAATTCTCAACTGGTTCTAAGTTACAGTACTCTTAGATTGACAGCAAATTCGAAAGATGCAGAGCAGCTCGTATTACACAGCGTACACAGGTATAAATTCTTTTGATTACACATGTGAAGGAACTTAATACAGGCTGAAGGAGGGACTAGAGGTAGGTGGTTGGGAGAATTGAAACTGTCTGGGGTGATGAGTTTTTGTCTTTAACTGAGATACAAAGACGGATCGAGGTTTTACAGTACATGCAGTGATTTCATTGTAAAGATTTAGAGTTCTTACACACTCTGTAAAATAACGCAGCAATCTAACTTTCCCCGAATTTTCTCGTTTTTTTTACATATATTTTTTGTACATATATTAATTAATTCTTGTCATACCGCAGCCATTACTCCAGCTTTTCAAAACGACTGCACTTCAAATGTGACATTATCTTTACACCGGTTACCGTTTTTGGTAACGGTTTTGTTATTAGTACCCTTGCATACATGTAAAGAGATTATGAGATACTGTGCTCAGAAGCCACGGCAGCGAACTACCTCACTGTATCCCGCTGTTCACCCGTGGGAGACTGATTGCCATGGAAACACTTGGGGTCGGTCAATAGTAAGTACACCGACCTTGGGTAGAGAAGAGTCATTTAAATGCAGGGGTGGGCAACCTTTTTGACTGAACGGGCCAGATATGTGGAATGAAATATTGTTCGGGACGCACTTGACCAACGACCTGCTACTGATTGCAAACTCTTACTTGTGAGGACTTTCAAGCAAGATAAATCTTAATTCATTAAATCAATATAGTATTCTCGATAAGTAAGGGGAAATATAAGCCTACCTGGCCGCATTAAATGAGATGTTTGGTACTGACGTTGTTTGTTTTTTTTTTTCTTTTTATTGAGACATCTCGCAGGTCGCAAAAAAAAAAAAAAAAAAAATCACTGCCTGGCCGCATTCCGCCCGCGGACCGTACAGTACTTTACCCATCCCTGTTTTAAAGCATACAGCATAAATTTGTGTCCGATTTGCGAATTACAATCTACGAGTACAGTAGTAACCAAAATACTGTACCTACAAATATTTTTTAGCTGATCTAGCCAATTTCTTATTAAAAAGGGGAAAGGAATAGCCTCGAAAACGCCATCATTTAGGAATATTAAAAATGTATGTACATATGTAGTCAGGTGGTTGAATTATGGAAGCATGGTTAATAACAGGACCATTTTCTGAAGTTCTACCAGGGATGATCTCCACCGTTCGCTTGCTTAATACACTGGTGGATTGTATACACGTGTGTAATCATATTCCGACACACACGGAAGGATTATCTACCAGTGATTCTATTTGCCCAAGCATCACATCCGGTGGGTGGTTGAATTTGAAAACAGTTGCTACACCAAGGAGGTCCTTGTAAAACCTCCTTGGTTACACGTTATTTAGGTCAAAGAGGTTCTGCATGTAGTTTATCACTGGCGAACATTTGCAGGGCAATCAAATATATACGGTTCCTTCATTCCTCAGTAATTAACGTTTATTATTGAAAATGAAACAAGTGAATGTCTTACTTACATGGTTCCTACTACCATTGCACTGCAAGCTGCATTTCGTGAAGTAAATGTTCCGACGCAAATAACTGCTTCAAGAAGTGCAAGTGAAAATGTGTTTGTGTGACGTGGGTGCGTGTGTGTGTGCGTCTGTCTATATTTTAATTTTTGCAGCAAACATTGAAGAAATATTTGAAAGAGCAACCATAAAAGAGAGTAGGCTCTTCGAACTCTGCACCAGTATATTTTGTTCATAATCATAACTCAAGATATTGCTGTCGGTGTACGAAGCTCGAAAGACTGGTCTGATCGTGAAACTGATACTAAGGAGTACAGGTTTAGTGTTACAGGCTCTCAGGGTTACAAAATAGTACGTAGCACCGGCAAATTACAGCAAAGCCTACGCCATTGCTGTTATTTGAAGCCAAAGTGCGTATTTGACCTTCAAGTTTGATACATGTGAAAGATCAAAAAAAGATTGAACGTAGACTAAGGGTGCGATTTTGTTAAAAATAATGGCACAACTCAGTGTCGTAATGTTTTATATGGGAGTAGAGATTGTAAATATACACAAATGATGTTCAATTTCAGTTGATATGACATCACAGAATTTCCATAATGCACTGCACCACTGTAAAATAGAAGTTTGTTTAAAAGATCATTAATGACATTCAAACGGAACATACTACTGAGATATATGGCTTTCATCATTTCTGAAAAGTTAAATTACTTCCAATGGTAAATTTCTTTAGTCCTTTCAGTGCTGGATTTGCCTTAACTTAATGCGACAGAACAAGACGAATCAATTATTGAATATTTACAACACTTCGAATATTACTTCAATCTTGTATGAAAATGTTGGGAACATGCAGTGAAGGCTGGAGGAAGTGAATTGCTCTTCCTCACGGTAGTATCAATGGCCATCTTCATCTCCACCAGTGTATAGAGGGCAGTGCAGTATTTCAATCATCAGAGTTCTGTTGTTGTCGTCATTATCCTTGCTAGTGGTAATGTACTTTTTCCCACCACTTCGAGTGCTGTGTGCAGCGCTAATTCTAGGCCGTATACTTTGATCTTTCACTTGCACCAGGCTTCTTAGTTGGACTGTTACCACTGTAAAGTAAAACTATACACCCCTGCCATAACGTCTGCTCTACATTAATCTCGTATCTTCTGGTTCTGGATCAGTAACTCCGAAAAATCTCTCCAGTCCTCCTCCTCATCACCACTGTTTCCAGCAGGTAGTTTCCATTCGTTTTTTTTCTGACATCTTACAAGCATCTCTCTGACAGTGCATATAGGCCTAATCGCTTCATTTTGGGCGGCATTCAGTATTGTCTGCATTGTGCGGAGTTTCATTCAAAGTGTATGTATATTGTATACTGTATATTCCACACAAATCAAATACGATATCGGCGATTTGTATCGAACAAAGACCTCGCACGGGTAGATCGAACGTGGTTCTGTGTTCAATGTTTGATACTGTCTATCATTGGCATCCATTGTTAAAGAGCAGAATATCACTAGCAACCGAGTTTGCGGCACCACTTTGTTCTGGGTTTCTCTTATTTCCGACCTTGATCAAGACACACTTTAATATGGAAGTTTCAGAAAGTAGAATATAACTGGAATTTAACTTTAAAGACAAAATATATGTAAGTGTTATTTGACATCAATGCCGCTAGCTAGTAATGGGGCCTATGCAAACTGTTTGGATTGCTCTCTCCTGCTGATTACTTGCTCAACATTCTTGTGAGGCCGTCTCATCAAACAGATTCGAAGCTACTGATCGGAAATAAAGTATGAACCAATAAAAAATTATTACAGGGTACAACTGTTTAATGACTCGATGGAAAGACCGATAAGCGTATGGTAAGCCAAATGCCCAATAGTTAACCCGGTTTATCGGTTGATTAAGCTGGTTTATCGACTGATAAACGGTTTGTTTACCCTGATAAAGAAGGTTTTTAGACTGAAAGAGCTGGTTCATGGTTTATGGAGTTGCTCACTTAAAAAGTCAATAAACTTGGTGCCCCTGTTTTCGGTTTCTCCGGTCCTCTCAAGATTAACAATAGACTGTCTATTGTTAAGGTTAGGGTTGAGGAAGACAAAACAAAAAAAAAAGCACAAGGAGGTCCCCGTAATGAATGGAAAACAAAGTCGTGCGGGTGTGTGTGTGCGTATGTGCGTGTATATGTGACGCCTTGCTTGTAAATACGGTATCTCAAGAAGGGTAACCATAACTGATCTCATACTTGCTGTGTGGATTTTTCATAGTAAGTAGATAACCCCTATTGTTTTTGGTGGAGTTCATTTTAGGTCATTTGAGGTCACCAGAGGTCAAAATGTGAATACCTTGTAACCACGATATCTCAAAAACGGTTACTGTGACTAATATCATACATAGTGTGTAGGTTGGTCGTATTTAAGTAGATGATCCCTATTATTTTTGGTCGAGGTCAAAGGTCATTTGAGGTCACGAGAGGTCAAAATGTGAAAACCTTGTTAACACAATATCTCAAGATGGGTAACTGTGACTGATGTCATACTTAATGTGTGGGTTGATCATATTGAGAAAATGATCCCTATTGTTTTCGGTGGAGGTCGGAGGTCACCAGAGGTCAAACTGTAAAAACCTTGTAGACAGATTATCTCCAGAAGGGTAACTGTGACTGATGTCGTATGTGGTGTGTCGGTTGGTCATATTGATTAGATGATCTTAATTGTTTTGGTCAAGATTAAAGGTCATTTGAGGTCACTAGTGGTCAAACTGTAAAAACCTTGTAAAACACAATATCTCAAGAAGGGTAACTGTGACTGATGTCATACTTGGTGTGTGGATTGTATATAGTAAGTAGATACTCCTTTTGATTTTGATAAAGCTCAAAGGTCATTTGAGGTCACCAGAGGTCAAACTGTGAAAATCTTGTAAACACAGTGTCAGAAGGGTAACTGTGACTGATGTCATACTTGGTTTGTTGCTTGGTCATACTGAATAGCTGATCCCTATTATTTTTGGTCAGGGGCAAAGGTCATTTGAGGTCACCATAGGTCAAACTGTAAAAATGAGTAAACACAACATCTCCAGGAGTCTAACTATGACTGATTTCATACTTGATGTGTGGATTGTATATACTGAGTAGAAGACGCTTTCGTTTTTGGTGGAGTTCAAAGGTCGTTTGAGGTCACCCAAGGTAAAACTGTGGAAACCTTGCAAACGCATTATCTCTAGAAGGGTGATGTTGACTAATGTCGTACTGTATGTGTGGGTTGGCCATACTGGGTAGGTGATCCTATTGCTTTTGGTGGATGCCAAATGTCATTTGAGGTCCCAAAAAAGGTCATTTGGGGTTACAGTCTTATTAACATGGGGTTTCAAGAACAATAACTGTAGTTTATCTCATACTTGCCATGTGGATAATTCATGTTTGTTATAATATAACCATGTCCGACTGATAAACCTGGTCTATCAACCGATAAACCTTATTTTTGCTTTGATAAACCAGGTTTATCACTTCATATGTGATAAAGTTGGTTAATCGAACTTTATAAACCAAGTTCATCAAAGAACCTGTGAATTTTTCCTAGTTTCATGGCCATGGATGGTATTGCCTTAGGCTATGCATTGTTCTTGTCTAGGCTGGCCCTATGTATAATGTCCGACGGTGTCTATGCCCAGTCGGCCTGCAATACGCGGTGCACGGATGAACATATGTCAGCCTACGTTCATGAACAACTTACGAAAATTGAGACGGTTGGATACTGTCTAACGTAACCAAGCGACACAGACCTCCATTTAAAGAAAACACGAGGGTAAATCATGGACCTATCATCGTTATGTGATTGCTTCTGCAGATACTCTCCGCAACCCAAGTGAAAAGCGGTTTCATGCGAGTCCCGGTTGACAGCACGTAGTCTACTGGAAACCGATTGCACTTTGGTGCGGTTGACCCTATTACCGTCGAGTTACCAATGACTAGAAGAGTATTTCGCAACACGAAAATTAATATGTTTACAATGTAACCTCAATGCGTGGGAAGTGTGTTTTCCGGCGTTCTAAGCAGTATTTATATCAAAAGTTTTCTGTACGCTGCACGTCATCCTATCACCTCTTGGATAGCCTTCCTACAATTCTCACTCCGCACCCGTCTAGTCCAAATACTGGGTGCCCAACTGTGGTAAATAAAGGCATGCTATAACACTTATCATACTGTAGCTTCCAAGTTGAGTTAAGAACATCATGCCTCCCTCATTCATATTCCAGCCCCCCCCCCCATAGCTTACAAAATTCTAGCTACCCCCTGGGAGCAGGTCGAGTCTCTTGACCCCTTACAGCAACCCACGTGACGCCACTTTTTTTTTAAGATTTGAGTGGGAACTGCAAAAGAATTCAATAATACTGAGGTGAATAGTCTTCCATCCAAGAAAATACAGATCGCACCATTTCCAGAAGCTTATTTGCCCACTGTAGCCTAAGCAAGACCATCTCCGCCGATTGAGGGGTAATTTTTATCCATTTTCTTTTTGTACCCTCTGCGCAAACGATGGTGGCGCTCCGATCACAAAGTCGTGTCACAATTCCCCCCCCCCCCGCAGTCCACCTCTTTCTTTAATTTAAGCCCCACTCCCTTTTTCTAAATGTCTTGCTCAACGCCTGTCAATCCATCTGATATGAATTGTCACTTTTCATAGTTTGATTTTTCTCATTAACTAAGAAATCGCAGAGTGAGATCCTTATTTCAAGGCTGGGTGTGTGTATCTTAAAACACCCGATGAGTGCCATCTGGAGGTTTGTATACGACAGATGCTGGCGTTTCTTTTGGATAGTATATGTCTGTCGGTACTCAGTTATCTCCCAATCTTTGCTTCCACTCATGTCGAAAACCCTTCGCAAAATCTTGCGTACGTCGGAACCTGCATAATTATAAAATTGACTTCTTTTAAAATCCTCTTGAATAAAATTTGTTATGCTGAAATTAGACGTACAAAAAGTGCCGTTTCCTGCGATCTGGTGAACGCTTTTGTCCATTTTCTCGCACGTCACGCGCCAACGGATTTTGCGCTCTGCTTAGTGTAATGGTGATATCTTAAATAACCATGTATTTTGGGCCCCACAAAATCCTCTCGCATAAACTTTTGTTATGTTGGAAAATGGACCTGCAAAGTACCATTTTGTGCAATCTGGAAAGTATATTTGGTTTGGATGAAATCGTAACCTTTGCAATCATGCCGGTCCGTGCATCTGTGTACGTGCGTGTGCTTGTATGTGTGTGTGTATGAATGTTTGTGACGTGTACGTGGTAAGCACGTCATCTCAAGAAGGGAATCTCGTACAAATCTCGTTTGGTATGTTGGTAAACCAGTTAGAGTACAAATCGCCTATTGTTTTGTGGTCGAGATCATCAATGGCCATTTGGGGTTAACAAGGGTCAAATAGTGAAAAACTTGAGAACACGATACCTCTAGAACGGAAACTTGTACAGATGTCATATCTAGCGTGTGGGTGTCCCTTATTGAGTACAAGAAGCCTATTTTGGTGGAGGTCAAAGGACACTTGGGGTCAATAGGAGTCAAATAGTGAACACTTTGTAAACACAATATCCCAAGAAGGGGAACTTGCATAGATCTCATTTGGTATGTGAGTGAGCCTAAGTACAAAACACCTATTATTTTTATGGAAGGTCAAACGTCATTTGGGGTCAATAGGGTTTAAATAGTGAGAACTTTGTAAACGCAATATCTCAGGAGTGGAAACCTGCACATATGTCATGTGCGGTAAATGGGTGTGCCTTATGGAGCAAAAGAAGACTAATGTTTTTTTTGGTGTCGTTCAAAGGTCGTTTGGGGTCAATAGTGAAAACCTTGTGAACACAATATCTCAAGAAGAAAAACTCGTATTTATGTCAAATTTGGTCAGTGGATGTATCTTATTGAGTGCAAAAAGCCTTTGGTTTTGGTTGAGGTCAAATGTCATGTGGTGCCAACCGTTATCAAAGAGTGAAAACCCTGTAAATACAATATCTTAAGGAGGGAAGCGTGCATAGACATGATATTTGGTATGTTATAAAGCTCTTGGATTTATCTCTGTAGCATGCAGTTGTGCATGTGCAGATTGATAAGTACAGTATCAGGCAACTTAGTCAGCAGATGTTATTGTACATCTCAATTGGTGTTAAAATACATTACTGTATATTACAATAAAAAAGAATATTACACTAATTTCCTTATCCAGTATGTCAGATTCATGGAAAAAATTCACTGAACAAATTCATCAAAACCACAGCGCCTTTGTGTGTTCTGGTTGTTAATTTCTCGTGCGCTATGCCCCAACTAATGGTGGCGCTCCCCTTAGATAGAGAGAAAGCTACGAAGCTCTAAGTAAGTAGCTTTTTGCCTCTACAAAATCCTCTTGTATGAAATGTGCTTCTCACACGTTCGGATTCTTGGTTCCTTCCAGCTTGTTACCTTCCGCACAGGCCTGTGCTTATTTGGTTCCCGATTCTAACCATTTATCGTAATTGTGCAATTCAGAGACTATTTCAACTGTACTTGTCGGTAGTAATGCCACATACTGGTTCTTTATCATAGGTTTGGGTTTGGTGAATACTGTAGGGCCAAGGTTAGAGTTCAACCGGTGTAAAATACTTGCACATGAATGATCACACATGAATTATCCTACATTTCGCATTATCTGGTGCCCATAGCACATTAGTAACGTAATTGTGACTCGGATGAAGAGATCCAGGAAGCAATTGGTAGCACAAAGACCCACGTACTGTACTGTATGGTTTGAACACATGTGCTGATGAACTTGCAAACGTTGCATCTGCTTAACTCGCATACGGTACCTTTTGATGTAACAGGTTTGCATCCCCGAGGTGGTAGGAAATCTGATAGGAGCAGAAATGCTACACAGACGAAAAAGAAAACTGTTCAGCGTCAGAAAAAGAGGGATAAAAGAGAAGAAATGGAAACTGAACCAAACCCTTATCGTACATTCATGCCGTTATTCGTACGTTAAAATGGGATTGACTTCAACCTCAGTCTTCTTTTGTTCTACTGAGGTTCAACTTCTTGCAAATTCTCATGGCCTTAGGTCAGTTTTATCACCCCATGCTATGATAATCCACATGGTCAACTAAACATCGTTCTCCTAAAGTAATTCAGGTGTGTCAATCCAATGTCTAGGCTTTCTTGAGCTGCCTGGCAAGGGGTATTAGGTGTAATATCGTAATACATGTGTAATCGAGCATGAAAGAGGGTCTGTTGAATGCTTTAGCATGGTTTTAGCACGATTATAACGTCATGTGAAATCATTGGCATTATTACCAATATGTACTTGCAGGTTATTAGAGAATGGTCGAACCAACTTTAAGAAATTCTGCGTGATCATGTTACAGTTAGTGTATCCTCATATCTATTGACACTGTTTAATTTCATTGGCACGATTTAATCATCATGTATCTCTTCAGTCGATATGTATGGAGCCTATAATGTAGGCTAATCGGAAGTATAACCCGAACTAAACAAACAGTCTTAAAGGGCTTCATCGAGAAGAAATAGTTCACTTTGTGATGATTTTGAAGGAAACAATTGCATGTCAATACTTCCAATTTTCATCATTGTTCAAGTACCTAATCCTACAATTACTGGAAAAGTGAAAAAAAAATGTAGTGTTGTTCTTCTAAACAGGGATTGCCTATAGATTTGATGACTTAAATAGTAAAATGTGTCACAGATTTCCAGCAAGTGATTCCAGTGATTATTTACCCAATCAATGGTGCTTCAATTTTGTAATCAGATGTTCAGGATGTCTTAATTTTACCGTTTACCAATAACATTTGGGTAATACTCCACAGGTGTGACAAAACATCATGAATTTGTGAACCATCTCAATAATGAGTCCCTCAAAGTTCATTGTCTTAGCATTAGAGGAGTGAGGGGAGGTGAGTGACTGGAGGTGAGGTGAGGTTATAATGTGGTATCATCAGTAGGGTTAATTATCTTATATTTCTTTTTTTCTTTTTTTTGTAGGAATGAAATATTTCTGACTCTGACGTCATCGGTTCCGAACACATTGGTCAGTGACAATCTGCCCGTCACCACCATCACGTGATACTTTGGCTGATCAGATGCGACGCGCGTCAGTTATACACCACAAGATGGCTGAATCTTTCTTTTGGCGTTTCTTTCTTTTCGTGTGTTGCTTTTTCTCGACAGCTAGAGTCATTCTAGTGGTGTTTTACATGAGTGAAGAGTGGCCCACCGAGGTTCCTTACAACTCTCTCCACAGCTACGGACGACAACGTCGTCTTCTAATGCGCGATTTCGAATCAGATTACTTCGTCGGTTCCCATTCAAGTAAAGCAAACGAAAGCTACGAAGCTGATTCTGAGAGCCACGACAACTTTAAAAATTTGAGCTCAGAAGAAATCCGACTTATGCAAAACTCCGCGGATCGACTACAGAAAGTGCCCGTAGTTTGGAACGATAATAGTCAAATCCACGACGGGAGGTCAGCAGCAAACATTGATCAAAGTGCAGGCAATCGGAAAGCCCTTTTTCAGAGAAGTCGGACTCAAGAATTTCCGATAAATCCACCAAATGTGTGCGACGAAGATATTTTGATGTTAATATTAGTGCATTCCTTTCCAAGGAATCATGCCCAAAGGGATGCCATACGAGGTGCATACGCCAAAAACTTGACGCAGATCTTAGATCGAAACGTCAAGGTAATGTTCTTTTGCCCCGGTACGTCACCTTCGAAAATTGTGGGTGACAAAATTTACCAAGAGAGTTTACGACACAATGACTTGATCCATTCCAAGATTGCCGATTCCACGCAAGCATTTCGTCCGTCGGCCAAAGTAATGCTCTCCGAATTTAATTGGGTGAAAACGTACTGTTCGTCAGCCAAGTTCATTTTACTCGCCAACGATGAACAGTTCATCAATGTTGAAGGTATAATCACCAGGATGAAGCGTCAAGAGAATAAGGATCTCAGTAACTTCTACCTTGGTCGTGTCAAAAAGGGAGCCAAGCCTCAGCGACAGAGGAACGAATGGGACTTCGTGCCGGAGTCCGCTTTCTCCGGAGAAGTGTATCCTAACTACTGTATCGCTGGTGCAGGCATGATCGTGTCCAATGCCTTTATCCAATCTGTGTACCAGACGGCAGTGACGTATTTATCAGAGGTGAAGGCATTTCCTCTCAGTGACGTTATGTTGGGTATAGTAGCGGCCAAGTTGAAAAAGACACCTATGTATAACGATGAATTTCGTAAGATAGGAGGAGAGGCAGTTTATTGTGACCTGAAAGATACACTGGTCCTCGGGGATTTCAATAAACCCAATCTCATTTCCAGCGTCTGGGCAAACTTTACCATTTACAAACAGAAGAGTTGTCCAAACCCTGTTCCCAACGCCACAGAAATAGAAGAATGGACCTCTGGGGTGGACCACAAGATTTTCCTGGAGGAAGTGCTCCATCTAAATCACAGTCCGGAAGAGATATGCCTCGATGAAGAAGGAAATAACAAAGTTTTCCTTTTGGCACTCGTCAGCACCCATCCGGACCACTTTGAGCTACGAGACGCCATCCGAGCGACGTGGGCTGATCCAAGTTACGAAAATAAATATAAAGTGAAGACCGTATTTGTCATGGCCAGACCGAGAAAGGACACCCCTGAGAAGAGGGAAAGATTGAGAAAAGAATTTGAGGAACACGGCGATATAGTTCAAGCGGAATTTTTAGAATCATTCCACAACTTAACGCTTAAAGTTATTCTAGGATTGAAGTGGTCCAGCATGTACTGTCCCGGAGCGTCGTTTGTTTATAAAGGGGATGACGACATGTTGGTCAACTTTGAAGGAATCGTTCGATATTTGCAGGATATGGACCTGAACCTCTCGTCTGGGCTTTTTTTAGGGCATCTCATGACTTCCAGCCCTGCCATGAGGACGCCCTCAAAGTATCAGACTAGACGGTCGCAATATCCCTTCAAGTATTTCCTGCCTTATTTCTCTGGAGGAGGTTACATCATGGCGCAGCAAGTGGTCCGGAAAATGTACAAAATGGCCTTAACGACTAAATTTATACCAATTGACGACGCCTTCGCCGGAATTTTAGCATTTCGTGCGGGTGTCCGATTGAAGCACTCTGGTGGCTTCATAACCACTGGGTTCAGGAAGGATCATTGTAGGTTAAGAACAGCTTTCAATCTCCACGGATTTAAAAAGACGGAGATTATGCAAACAACATGGAAGGACTTTCAACATGTGAACGAAACATGTGACGGTGCTTGAAAAAAATGCTGCAATCTCCATCCTTATATGTCACCAATACCTATAAAAGAAGGTCCTGCGCTGGAGAGGTCGAGAGGGGAATGATAAATTTAAACGAAAAAATAAGCGAATAAATTTGGCAACTACGGAGATGGTATGTTGTCACTTGTTTACAAGTAACCTGCACCATCTCTCTCCTTCTTGAAAGTATTTCAAATGTTCTGCTATGCTTCTGACATCAGTTTTACAAAGAATGAGTACTTTTTATACGAACGTTCGTTGAACTTAGTACATAGTATAGTAGAATAGTATTCTTCTGTGATTGATCCCTGTCACTGAGTGTGGTTTACACTCATATTCAATGCTAAATCTTGCACTGGGCCATGTTTCTGCATAAATGTAAATGGGTATGTACATGTGAGCTTACTTTATAGATTTATAGTATCGATGAAATGTTCACCCCTCCTCTCCTGATACACACACATTTTTCTTTAGTAGTCGATTAGTGTTGTTTAGAGTCATGCTCAGTCATCTTTGCGTGGTTTCTGATAGCGTCGTTATTAGCATCGACGTTTTCGTACATTATCAAAGGAGCCGGTTCTGCTGAAATTATTATTTAACTTAAAAAATTCTAGTCACAGGGCTAGTCACAAGGCTGTTAGGATTAGGTTGGAGTCACCGATCATGCGGTGTGCGTAGGAGAACGACGCACTTTTCAAGTCTGCCTGTGGCTGTAACGCCCGCCCACTGCTTGATACATTGTCTATGTCTACCCGTTTTGTAATAGTATTTTAGTTTGTTTCAGTAACACCAATGAAAATCACGAAATATATCGCCCTTGTGCGTTAAATTATGTCAGGCGCTTGAGTTTGATGGAATTCGTTAACTTGATCAATATTTAAGATAAAAAATCATGTTCCCGTGTTAGTAATTATTTCTTGTTTAATATCTACGTGAATGTTGGTAATTTTTTCGAGAATAATTAGGATTAAACATTTGGATGTGTTTTGTCATACGAACGTCTTTGGTGGAGTCCATAACAGATTTTCCTATTAAATTATTTTCCACCGATAACCGGCATGATTCCCGGTAAGGTTCATCCTCCTCTTCTGTATTCGATACGCATTGCTCCATTAAATGTAGCTCATTTCACATATTAAACAGTCATTGAGTATCTATGAAACATTTTTGGACACGGTCGGCTGTCACAAATATAGTGCAATACATTTTCCTTATTTCATTCTCATTCTCCGACGTTTATTTGCGAGATATTTCGTGTAGGTGTAATTCCTATCCGATGGAGAATTTTACCTCTCAGGCTGATCTGCGTAATTGTGTCTTCGTTGAATTGCTCCGGTCGGTATGGAAGTACAGTATATTCTTTGTAAGGAGAGGCAAGAAAGCCTTACTGTACTTGTCAGTGCATGATATGCGACCTCAAAGAAGGAGTGCCCATAGTCGTCGATTCGGGGAAATGGGGACATCCCCCCTTTTTTGTGAGTGAAAGGGACACTAACACATTTGACCCCTCCCCCACATACACACACATGCACACACGTGACCTTTTTTGACCTGAAACTAAAACAAAAAAGTAAGCTATTCTTAGTGGTGGTGTAAATTTCCTTACCTGTGTTCTGAAAAATAACAACTTTTTCTGCACACTCAGTGAATGGGGTTGGAGGATCGATCCCAATGAAAAAGTGAGGACTAAAGGTCAGCTCAGCCCCTCCCCACCCCCTATTTGCTAAGTGCTCCAAAAATAAATGAAAAGGATATATAATTCATTAAGATACGATTTTATTGCATCATCTCCACCCATCTGATATGTGCTACCAATTTTCATAGATTGATTTTTTCCTTAACTATGAAATTGGCTGCATGAGTTTTCTGTAGGTCCCTATATATATCCCTTAAGGTAATCGCAGCTTAGATCACTTGGGGAAGATTGTTTTCGATCATCTGGAGGATTTGTGAAGCCAAACATTTCCTTGTACTCTGAGATCGATGGCGGCTCAGTCTTGCCAGCACTCAGTCCCTCTAGTCCTCATCTTTCGCTTGTTTCGTCGCCGTGGCGGCTGTGTGCATGCGCTGCGTGCCAGTCGTTCGTGGCGCTACGATTAGATGGCGCCATTACTGCCTGCCCTAAGTCCCACATCAACCCTTTGCCTGCGGCCACGGAGTCATCCCCCCCCCCATGACAGTCTGGTTAGGTCCTCGTGATATGAGAGGAGTTTATGTCAAATGTCCCCCCCGTCCCCCCCCCCCCCCTCCAACTCTCAAAATCATATCGACGCTCGTAGGAGTGTCTGGACGTGTGAGACCGGGTGGAAATTCGGTTCTTCTGTGGAAGATAACCCACCAAAACGCCATTTTCTTCACAATCGAATTAAATGTCAACTCATTTTAACCGCTTTAAATAATTTCAGAAGACACTTCTGGCTCTTTACACCAAAATTAATACATGGACGATCCCAAATTTAAACGTACAACAATGTGGGCTATGGGACGAGCGTCTCACAGGAGCACATACAGTAGTAGCAGGGTCACAGGTACGATCACAGCCATACAAAACTTTTTTTTTTGCAC